>JAKFHU010001798.1:131631751-133081377 GCA_023783475.1 Daubentonia madagascariensis
CCATTTTCACAGAAGACCTCACACTAATCCATGCATCTATAGGAAAGTGTCCATGATGTGGGAATCAGAAATTCATTTAACCTCAGAGATTTTCAACTATCTGCCACCCACCCTCATTCAATCCTACTATGGACTTTTCAATCTACTTCATTGGGTGGAATATGTCATTACAGGTCGAGTATTCCTTATCTGAAATCCTTGGGACCAGAAGTGTTTTGGATTTCAGATTGTTTTTGGATTTGGGGATATTTGCATATATATAATGAGATATTTTGGAACTGAGACCCAAATCTAAACACAAAATTCATTTATGTTTCATATATACCTTACACACATAGCTTGAAGGTAATTTTATGCAATATTTTCAATAATTTTGTGCACAAACCAAATTTTGTGTTAAGTATTTATGAATGGAAATTTCCACTTGTGGTGTCAAGCCAATATTCAAAAAGTTTTGGATTTTGAAGCATTTCAGATTTTGGGCTTTCAGATGAGGGATGCTTAACCTGTATTATACGTTCAGAATGTGATGACTCAATCATAGAAGACTGCAGACTGTAAAATCTGGTGCTTTTCTTCCTCCTGACTATAGTTGAACCCACTGATCTGTTATTTCTCCTGAGGGACTGCTATCACACATCGCCTGAGTCATAGTGCATTTCCTCACATCCCTTATCATCTTGCTGTTGTCATGAAGTGACCAGAGTCACAGTGCATTCCCTCACATCCCTTATTATCTTGCTGTTGTTATGAAGTGACCAAATGCTGCCACCTGGAAGTCTGCACTCTGGTCATTCAGGTGCTATGAGGTGGGACAGGATGACTGACTGCTCCTCTACCCAGACAAGGAGGACCCCAGGCTGTCTTTGACATGAGAGACCAAAAAATATTCACAGCCACATACAGACCTTCCGTTCAATATTGTCATTTAGTGAATTAACTGACATTTCCCAATTAATTTTCCCAGTGTGCTTATTATTTGGAATCAATTAATTAACCTCATTTTAAAAATGCCTACTTTTTAAATTTTTTAAAATTTATTTTTATTTATTTTTGAGACAGGATCTTACTCTCTCTCCCAGGCAAGAGTGCAGTGGCATCATCATAGCTCACTGCGACCTCCAACTCCTGGACTCAAGCGATCCTCCTATCTCAGCTTCCCAAGTAGCTGGGACTATGGGTGTGTGGCACCATACCCCGCTAATATTTTGTATTTTTTGGTAGAGACAGGGTCTTGCTATGTTGCTCAGGCTGGTCTTGAACTCCTAGCCTCAAGGGATTCTCCCACCTTGGCCTCCCAAAGTGCTAGGATTACAGGCGTGAGCCACCATGCCTGGCCTGAAAATTTTTAAAGAGTACAATCAGTATATAATCAATACAAAACATTTAGGGAAGTGTTTAAAAAAATAGTAGTTCATGTTGTAGAGAGTCTGGTGTTATTCTAAGTGCTTTCTGTGTTAACGTAAAAAATATCCTTATTTTACAGGACACAGCTCATGAGTGGTGAGAAAGCATTTGGACCCAGACTGTGCAGCTCCAGCGCCTGCATGGTGAAGACCCAGCTGCTCTCAGATGGTGACCAGACACACGTGGGTGAGGGCTGTGCTTTTCTTCTCCACAATTCCTAAGCCATGTTTGTAAGTCTGTGGTTACTCCTGACAACTAAAATGTGTACTTTCTTGTAGTTCTGTTAGTTGGTCTGTGTGATGGTTAATTCTGTGTGTCAACTTGACTGGGCCACGGGGTACCCATATTAAACCTGAGACTGGCATTGAGCTGGTGGACTCGGTAAAGTAGAGTGCCCTCCTCAACGTGAAGTGGTCGTCATCCAATCTCTATTGAGCGCCTGAAAAGAACAAAAGTTGGAGGAAGGAGGAATTTTCCCCTTTTTTGGCTTCCTGCCTGTTGGCTTCAGCTGGAAAATCAATCTGCTCCTGTTCTTGGACTGCGATTTGTACCATCAGCTCCCTGGCTCTCAGGCCTTCAGACTTGAACTGGACACACCACTGGCTTTCCTGGGCCTCAGGCTTGCAGATGGCAGATCTTGGGACTTTTCAGCCTTTGTAATTCTGTTAGCCAATACTTCCTAATAAATGCCTTCCTATATATATCCTACAGTTTCTGTTTCTCTGGAGGCCCCTAATACAGTCCTAAAAACACTCAGAAATAACAATAAAATCAACAAAGTAAAACAACCAAATAAAATGCCATAAAAATAGAATCCCTTTCCCACACAACCAATTTTTAGTAACTGTTGGGTCATGTAGTCTCCAGCTGGAGGCACAAGAAACGCCACCTTAGGGCTCCTTCTGTGACAACAGCCTAGGGGCATTCTGTGAAGGTATCAATCCCCAAACTCAGACATGTGTCACCAGACGTGTTAATGTCTAAGACCTAACAGGAATCTAGACATACATCTAAAGCTTGAGTGAAATACTTACGCTTCAGTTAGTAATATCTTTCTAGTACATATTTCAGAAGTGTACAATTCCCCAAGTAAGCAATGCTTATTTGCATGTTTTTCCCCTGCAAGGTCCCTTTCAAGTATTTCGAGACTTCATGGGTTACTCACCTGTACCACTGACATCAGTCTCTGGGCATTCACATTTTCAATGCCAGCAATGCCCACGTTTTGCACCCCTCTGTTTGTGTGGATGGTGGGTAAGTAAGGTGGCGTGAAGAGAGGCATACAGAGGAGTAAATCAGAGAGCATAAGGAGAGGATCAACTTGTAAAATGGGAAGACAGGAACATACGTAATTCTAATAAAAAATGAGAGGGGCGACCACCTCCCAGCATCTCCACCTGCGTCCCCATGTCCCAGCACTCTGGTTGAAGCTCTCTACTCTTTCATGTGATCAGTAGAACTCACTGCTTCTTTCCTACTCAAGGACACGGCTCCAACATCTATCTGCATCTCTTAAAACATTCATTTTTCTTCTCTGCTGGATCATTCCATAGCGTGCACATGTGATGCTCTTTCTCCCATTTTCAAAATAACCTTCTCTTGCCCCATTTTCCCTTCTTGGCTTCCCTGTGCTGCAATGAAGCTTCTCCCCTACCCACCACCCCACTAGAATTATTCTTGTTAAGGACAAGATTGCCTTCCTCCTTCCTGAAACTCTATTTACTGGGCTGCCTGGACACCACCTTCACCTGACTCTCCTCTTACAGTACAAGCCATCTCTTCTCAGGGCCCTTTGTTGACTTTTCCTTTTCTCCTGAGTCTCTGAACGTCGAGGGTCGCTTTGTGGCTGTATCCAGCCTCAGAGCCTTAAATACGACTGATCTGCTGGCTCCTCTCAAATGTGGATCACCAGCCCAGCCCACAGCCACAAACTCCAGACTTGCAGCTCCAATTGCCTCTCAATACTTCTGTACTTCTAACAAACTCCTCACACTGAAGTCCAGAAGTGAACTCCTAATCTGCCCCCACACTGGCTCCTCCCTCAGCAGCCAAGATCTATTCATTTTGAGTGATGATAAGAATTTATAATTTTTGAAACCTCATGTTTCTTGTGATAGAGAAAAAAATCACATGATAACATTTTATGTTCACTAAACATGTGATAAAATGATCTCAATTGCAGAAGACTACCTAAGGCAAATTTTGTTTGACTCAATCAGCAAATACTTCCAAGGGCATCTTTAGTGTTTTAAATACCAATGTCAAGATATAATATTTGTAATAAACTACCTAATACTTGTTAACCTCAATGTACCAGAGAAAGAGCAAACTCTTTGCATTTTCGACTCATTTAATTCTCATTAAATATTGCAACATGAGATGCAGATGATTACCATCCTGATTTTTATATTTGAAAGTCTGAACAAAGAGCAACTTGCCTGACATCTCACTAGAGCCAAGCCCACACCCAGGCTGGTAGCTCCAGAGTCCACACCCTGGGCCTGCGGTAGGAGAATTGTCATAGGAAAAGGAAAGGGCCAGAAGAAAGTATTTTGAAATCCAAATCTCTTAGTAACTATACTTTGTATAAAATATAACTCCTGTTGACAGAGCTACCAGCATTCTGCACTGAAATGTGAGCCCTCCCTGCCTACACCCGCAACCTATGGGCATTGAAACAGTATCAGTTCCAACACATAGTAACATAGAAAAAATTCAGAGTCATAGAAGTTACTTTTTTTGTGCATTTTAAAATCTTTTTTTCCCTTTTTCACTTTTTTTTCTTTTTAAATTTTTCCCCCCTCTGGGTAATATTTTATTGCTCTCTCTACAAAGCTCACTGAAAAATGTATGTAATAATGAAGGGTTATTGTGTCATGGTCAGGGCAAGCCACAGAGCAAGAGAAGATCTCTTCTTAGAAAGGAAGGGGAGACCACTCCCCGTGCACTTGCAGGGAACCCATGTCTCGAGTTACCGGCTTGATTTCACGTGTGCGTGCTTTACCAGGTGAAATCGGTGTCAGGAAAGCCACGTTCACGTCACTGGGAGCCAGACACAACCTCTGAGCTTTATGCTGCTCATGTGTAAAGTGGGGTTAACTTGACAAAAGGAATTATATCAACCTTCCATATGGAATTACGTACACCGCTATGCAATGGTTTACTTTCATCATTAACACTGGTAGCAATCACATAAAGAATATAACGTCAATTTTTTGCATATCCAAATGTGTCCTACCTTAAAGGGTAGATTAAAAAAAACTAAATACTTACCTGCATTGTTGTTATAATGTTTACCATACCTCCACACTTCATAAAAGATCAACAGCAAAAAGTGTTTTACAGTTAATATTTGAAAAATGGATTTTTGTTCAGTGAGAAAAATAGCAATTTTAATAAATCTTTCCTATCAGTCTCTCTCTTTCTGTCCCTACTTGCCCCCACCCCCCAACCCTGGTCCTATAATGTGAAAGACTCGATATTTTTATATATGTCACTACTTAATGGGAAAGGTAAAGGAAGTACCCATAGGTATAACCAGAGAATGATTTAAAACTTTACCTTTTGTAGTTCTATTGATCAGTTTTTATGTCTGTGATAAATGTTGGTATATCTTCTGCTCAGGGCTCAAAACCTCAGTAGGTTAAAATGATTTTTAAAAGAGGTGAAGTTGGGAGGAGATATTTACTAATGGACATGCAATTTAAATTTACTAGAAGAGGCAGTCATTAAACAAATCGCACATTTTTGCATTGTTTCCTCTATCTTTGGCGCCTCAAGTATGCTTTCTAGACAAACAGTTTTAAAGAAGAACACTTTGATGCTGGATTTCAAATTAGGACCCAGGGGCCCTGGTATGAATATCTGCCACTGATCACCCAGGCAGTTGCATAATACAGACTGAAAAGGAAGCCACAGAGCTGCTAGATGAATCCCATGCACGACCACTCTCTGCAGGCCTTATCTGTGCCAAGTCACCATGGAGTGGTAACCAAACCACTGAGCAATGTCTTGTCAGTGAATCGCCCATCAGCATCTCTTCATGCAAACAATACACCCTAGGCAACTGTTTTACACACAGAGAAGAATGATTTCTGTTCCAGGGACCATGCCACCTTGCTCAATTCCATTTTATTAGGATATGGGAAAAACATGTCTTCGTTCAACTCTATTTTCTTTGTAAATTGACCCTTACTCCATGAGGCTTTAAAGAATTGAATTTTTTAAAGAGAAATCCATTTTTTGTACTCTCTCATCATTATTTCATTTAGAACAACAACAACAGCAACACTGGAGTGTACACAAGGCACTGTTCAAGGGGCAGAAGCACAGAAAGGAAGGTCAAGAAGTGCTCCCACTCCAGGGGCTCACAACTGAAGAAGACCTTTGGGTTTTGGGTGTCTGGAAGTGTACTTTTGCTACTCAAATCTATGTTCCACTTTAACAGCTAGTGCTGTAAAACATTTTTTCCTGAATTATTATCCCTGAATTTTACTCAATCTAATTTAATTCTTTCTCACTCTGTGCAAATGATTAAAGATCACAAATTAATCTTTATCGTAATGGCAGCTGTCATTTACTGATAGCCCCATTGTGGCAGTCATTGTTCTAGATATTTATTATTTCTGAGCCTGTACACTCAGAGAAAATGAAGTAAAGGGAGCTCCAGGAGGAGGATATGCATGTGTTTGTGTTTGTGCATGTATGAGTGTGAGTTGCATGTGTGTGCATTTGTGTGTGTATGTGCATGTGTACATACCCACATGTAACAGGAGGTTACATATAATATACAGGGAGTGAAAATACTGCAAACCACTCCAGTGAAATGGCAGAGGCTCAACCACACAAACACCACTCCCAGAAAGCAGAAACTGCCTTTGTTTAGAAGAAAAAAGATAATTACACAGAACCCTACCACCTAAGAGAGCCTTACAATTGAACATTGGTTTCCGAGGAAAGTGGTTTGATGATGATGATGATTGATAATATTAATATTTATATATATTGACAGCTGTCAATAAACAATAAAGTGTAAACTTAGATAAAGGGGAGTTCCCTACATGGGGTCAGGTGATGTTTCAGTTCTCTGCCACCAGGTAATGTCAATTCCTCTTTATAACAGGACAACATAAACAAAGAGATTTCTAGTAGAATGAGTTTGGAAATTTGGTTTATTGCCACTTTTTGGCTATTATGAATAATACATAACACTGCTGTGAATATTCATGTACAAGTTTTGGGTGAACATATGTTTTCATTTCCTTTGGGTATATACCTAGGAGTAGAATTGCTGGTTCATACGGCAACTCTATGTTTTAACCATTTGAGGAACTGCCAGATGGTTTTCTAAAGCAGTGGCACCATTTTACAATCTCACCACCACTATATAAGGGTTGCAATTTATCCACATCCTTGCCAACACAAGTTATTTTTCTGTGTTTTGATTGTAGCCATCCTGGTGACTGTAAAGTGATCTCACTGTGGTTTTAATTAGAATTTCCCAGACTGCTAATGATGTAGAGTATGTTTTTATATGTATATTGACCATTTGTATTTCTTCTTTGGAGAAATCTATATTGAGATGCTTTGGCCCTTTTTAACTTGAGTATTTGTTCTTTTATTATTGAGTTGTATGAGTTTTTAAAATATATTCTAGATACAGTCCTGTATCAAATATGTGATTTGCAAATATTTTCTCCCATTCTGTGGGTTGTCTTTCACTTTCATGAAAAGTGAAGTGATGGTATCCTTTGAAGCATGAAAGTTTTCAATTTTGATAAAGTCCAATTTATCTATTTTTTTCTATTGTGCTTTTAGTGTCATAACTAAGAAACCACTGCCTATGCCTAGATCAAGAAGATTTACAGCTATGTTTTCTTCTTAAAGTTTCACAGGTTTAGCTCTTATATTTTGATCTTTGAATCATTTTGTGCTAATTCTTGCATATGGTGTGAGCTAGAGACCCAACTGCATTCTTTTGCATGTGATATCCAATTGTCAAGGCACCATTTATTGATGAGATTACTCTTTTGTCATTGAATTATCTCGGCACCCTACTCAAAACCAGTTGGCTGTACATGTGATGGTTTATTTCTGTACTTTCAGTTCTGTTAGATTGACTTATATTTAGTTCCTCATGCCGGTATCACACTTTCTTGATTACTATAGCCTTGTAGGAAGTTTTGAAATCAGGAATAGTGAGTCCTCCAAATTTATTCTCCAACTATTATTTTGGCTATTCTGTGTCACTGCATTTCCATATGAAATTTAGGATCACCTTTTCAATTTCCATTTCTTCTTTCTCCTTTGTAGGCTATTATTGTTATATTACACCTATATATGTTTTAAACTCAATAATACCTTGTTATAATTCTTACTGTACATATATAATTTTATGCATTTTAAAGAAGCTGAGAGAAGAAAGAACAAGTATATATTTATAGAGATTGTTATATTTATCTTCTTAACATGAGCTTCTTGTTTGACAGTTGTATCTCCTTTTAGCACTCTGAAAATGTAATCCAACTGCCTTCTGGCCTGGGATGTTCTGCTCTATCTCATGAGAATTCAGCTGTCTGTCACATGAGGGTTCCCTGGCAAGTGATGAGACATTTTTCTCTTGCTGCTGTCAGAGATTTTTCCTTGTGATTGGCTTTCAGCATATTTACTATGGTGTATCTGAGTGTGGATCTCTTTGCATTTATCTTTTTTGGAGTTCTTTTGTATATTTGAATTCACCAAATTTGGGGAAATAGCCACCATTATTTCTTTGAACTTTTTTCTGCTCTTCCTCTGTGTCCTCTTCTTCTGGACTCCCATAATGCTTACGTTGGTGCACTTAATGGTGCCCTACATTTCTCTGAGGCTGTATTCATCTTTATTCAATTTTTTTCCTCTTTGTTTTTCAGTTTGCACAATATTGATCTGTATTTATGTTTACTGAATCTTCCTTCTGCAAGTTCAAATCTACTGTTGACCCCCTTTAGTGAATTTTCATTTCAGTTATTGTACTTTTAATAACAGAATTTCCCAGTGGCTCTTTTTATATATTCTATCACTGAATATATAAATATCAGTAGAATATATAAATATCAGAGAATATCAATATTCTCTATTTGATGATGCATTATCATTACACCTTTCTTTACTTCTGTCAGCATGGTTTTCTTTAATTTTTTGAACATATTTATTGTTGCTCCTTTGTTGTCTTTGCCTTCTTAGTGCCAGGACACAGTGATAAGCCACATTGTCAAAGTCCCTCCCATCATGGTGCTAACTTTCTATTGAGTGACAAAGAACAGGGGTTATCAGTCAATGGTCCTCGGGTTAAATCCTGCCTGTCACCCATTTTTGGATGACCTGTAAGCGAAAATGGTTTTTACATTTCTTAAATGTAAAATGTGTGTGTTTGTGTGTGTGTGTGTTTATACAGATAAGAAATGCTATGCCTTTTGATGAGAGCAGTAGCTCAATTCTGCCTCTTGACCCACAAAGCCTAAAATGTTTACTGTCTGGCCCTTTACAGGAAAAGGGTGCTGACTCCTGATATAGACAATAGAAAAAAAAGGAGAAAAAAAAGAAAAAGGAGAAGTAATATAATGGCTGATACCGGTAAATGCTATGAAACGATAGCACAGGTCCAGGAGATGGAGGATCACGACGGTGCTGTGTCAGATAATGTGGTCAGGGGGTCAGTGTCAGGACAGTAGACAGCAAAGGGGACAGTGAGTATCAGAGTCCTTTTGCATCCAGACTGTTTGACAAAAAGCATATGGCCCATGTCCTTGATGTAAGGAAAAAAGTGGTAGAATAAGAGGTCAGAGACTTAGGGCCAGATCATCTGGTACCTTATAGACCAAACTGAGGGCTTTAGATTTCATTCCACGGGATTAAGATGAGGAGTAACAACTTCTCATAAACTTTGTTAAAGGCTTAATGTGACTGCTGTATGGTGAATAGACTACAGGAGGGCAAGAGCATGAACACGGACACTTGCGCTAAGGCTGAAGTCCAGGCAGAAGGATGGTGGCCCGGACGGGGGTGCTGAGGGAGAAGCTGGAGAGTCCTTGTGTTTAGGTGCACTTTGAAGCTAGAGCTGACACCATTTGCAGATGGCCTGAATATGAGGAATAAGAGAAAAAGAGTCCAGCATGACTCCTCCTAGGGTTCCGGCCTGGGCAAGTGAGTGAAGGGGATGCCATTCACCTAGAAGGGAACATAGGAGCAAAGTTGGTTTAGGGGGAAATCAAGGATTCCATTTTGGTCATGTTTTGTCTGAGACGCTTACTAATCATTCAAATGAGAACTACATTAGGCAGTTGGACTTTGGGTCTGGATTTCAGGGGAGAGATCAGAGATGTGGAGTTACCAGTTTATAATCGTCTGAACACAGTGAGACTGGGTGAGATCACCAAGGGAGTGAGTGGCAGAGCCCAGACTGGAGACCCTACCCGGGGACGCTCCAGCACTTAGCGGTGCTGGACAAGCACGGCAGCACAGGAAGTTTCTCCTCGCTCAGAAGTGCTGCACGCCATCGCTCTTCAGTTCTTACTTCCCCTTGTAAATAAAGTGAATAGCAGAAAAAGTATAGTTTCATTCCTCTCTCTCTCTAGAAATATACGTATAATAGTAGGTAGCTTAGGAAGGGCTGTTTAGATCCAATAGACCCTCAGAATTTATTAAATTTAGCATACCTGATGGAGAACATCGTGATTTCAGCTGCTTGCTATAAACTGATGTTGCATCCATAAAGAAACACAGTACTCAGGGAGCTCAAATGTCCATGCTTCATCTTATACCAAATCAGAATGCAAACAATGGAAATCATTTTTATATCAATGTTCCATTCCATATCAACACAATATTTATAGTTCTAAGAGTTGGGGGAAAACATTTTACTCAATTGTTATCCAAATGAGGAGCAAAACAGGAAAATGACGTTACCTATGTTTTTCATATTTCAACATTTTAATATTGTTAAAAATAGGACAAAGAAATTCTTTCAGTGAGGGTGTATCTTTAAATGTGGATCCCACTTATGTGGCCCTGAAGACATAAAAATGATAGCATTTTTGTTAGCCAGAGATGTGATTTATAACAGACCACTGCAATTTATTAGACTGGTTTTACATCCAACAAGTTCTACTAGCTTATCTTCTGAGCTATCAATGTTTGCCTAAGCTGTAACTGTGAGCAAAGACCTTTATCCAATTCCATTATTTTTCAGAACTTGACAGGATGTCTATGTTGCCTACAATGGCAGAATGGCTCACTTCAAAAATTAAAATACCACATTTTTGCTCATCAAAATTCTATTATATTAAATGACACAAAATAGTTTTAATTCATTTTATCTGTAGTTACTATTCTCTGGATTTTACAACTTGAGCCTAGTTCACTGTACACATATTTATATACTTCAGTTCTCATTGTCAGTTTTTCTATCCCTAGGGATTTTACTTGACAAAGATTTTCTTAAATTATTAGGAAACCCTGTCTTTTTCTATTGCCATGAAATGTGTCTTAGTGGGTGCTCATTGCCTGAAACCACTAGCATGAAGAAAACAGATTCTTGGACTATCATTTGATAATACTAATGATAGAATATATTTCTAGTCAAAATAATATTGTTCCATTATGTCATAGCAGTATTCTTCCTTGTAAACACAAAAATGACTTAAGAACCTACATCCTTATTCTTTGCTTTGAAGAGTTTCTTGTAAACAGCATACATGAGCATTTACGATTAATGAAAATAATTGGCTAGGAAATGAGTCATGTGTCACAAGAAATCAACATCCTGCCCATAGGATGGAAATTAATGTCCACAGATAGGAAGGGGTGACAGCTTAATGGAAAACATCTCAAAATCATAGTCAAAATGTGAGATACAGGAAAAATGAAAAGGAAAAAAGGCAACCAGTCACATAATTTTTCTTCGAAGACTTGGGAGATACAATATAATATCAGAAAAATGTAAAATCATAGACCATTAGGCTGGAAGGAAACCTATAGATGATAAGGTCCGGAACCCTCATTTTACACATGAGGATGTGCACCCTAGAGAGCACATGAGTCACCATCAGCATTGTGCCTTCCCAAGGCTCCCTTGTGTGGAACGAAGAAGAAAAGGAGAAGATCCAATTGTTTGTCCCTTTGCTTTGTACTTCAAGTATGAAATATTTCAAGACAGAGGGAAGAAGAGAACATCGGGAAACATCAAAGTCATGGACAGTTTGACCTGCAGCAAATAGGACTGATGAGTCTTCGTGGATGTTTAAATTTCTAAAATTTTGCCGAATGACAGTGAAGAGGGAAGAGAAGCAAGAATAAGAGGCTAAATGTCCAGCAACACACCAGCTCGTTCACAGCCTGCATCCTCAGGACCGCTTGACCTTCATCTAATTGCCATTTTCTTAATTCTTAAGATATGTCAACAAGCATTGAAAATTTCCAAAAGTTTGCTTTAGGTCTACCTTTTCCAAAACATTTAGGGCTATTTCTGAGTGTTCACACAATAGAAAAATCTCCGTGCAAAACTAGCAATCCACAAATTGTGGAAACAGGAGGAGACAGTGAGGTTAAATAGGTACACAATCTCCGCACAGAGACAAAGGGCCCGTGTGCAACGTGTGCTGCATGTGCCAGGGCTGCTCTAAATCTCTACCATCTACACTTTGTCTCCGGAATAATCCTACAGGGCAGGGGCAGATACTGTCATTACTCACACTTTACAGATCAGGAAACTGAGGCACAAAGAAGTTAAAAATTAACCAACTCAAAACAGAAAACATTTGCCCAGGGTTGGTCACATAGTCAGGCAGAGACTGATAGGTTAGAAGTCGAAAGACACATTCATACATTCCAAAGGAGGACAAAGAAGGGTTCTGCTCCCCGAGGGGATTCTGGATAGAATGAAGGCCTCATGTCTCATCAGGGCACAAAACTTCCCTTCAGTAACTTTTTACAGGGAAATGATTCAGACTGAGCACATTAGAGGATGAGGCTGGAGGAAGGGGTAGTGGATGCAAGCAAGCCCAGCAGCAACTGTTCCCAAATAAAACCAGTCCTGCCTTCAGGATAATGAGTGAAATTTCCCATTTGCTCACGCTTTTGCTTAAACTTCAGTAATTCACCACCCTATGCATTATTGGCAATAATACCATAATATGAGATAATTCTATGGAATATATTTATGAAGAACTTTGTTGCTTCAGATGAAAGATATTATGTAAATGCAAATACCAACAACACTGAACTGTATAATGTGCTTCAGGGGATTCTGGCTTTCACAGCTTAAATGTAATAAGCACCGTTTACTTGGTCCTTAAACTGAAATTTTATTGCACGTAGAAGGAAGAAAATATTAAAGACTCAGTGTATTAAACTGCATAATTCAAGGGGATGTCTTATCCTTGCATAAACACTGAATTTTCTTTGCACTGAATTTTGAATTACCACTAGAAGAGAGTTTTATTCAAACTTACTAACCCATGATCCACTTTGATGAACACAAAAATCTAATATCCTCCTTTAAAGCTATATGAAATTAGAAGTAAAGCATTTACTGTGACTTGAGGCAATGGTATAAACTACACACATACACACAATAATCAGTTCTCCTAGTTAAAGACACCCATCACCTCAATACCTCCCAAGGTGAAGCATCTAATTTTTTAAAAATATCAGGTTTTTATTATTCTTGCTGTTTTAATCAATTAATAGTGCTATTTTTACATTAGGCAACTACAATTGTTTAGTTTTATCTCCTAAGTTTTATCAGTTTCTTTGCTTACAAAGTTTTTTATCCTCAACTTTTTTCCCCTTTTATTTGAATTCATTTTTGTTTTACTAGAGGAAATCCTCCAATGTCATAATAGATGTGTGGAAGTTGTGTTTTCTGAGTTCACTTATGCTTAAAAGTCTTTATTTTAACCTTATTTACAAATGGTAGTTTCATTTTGTGTACAAATTGAAGTGCAAAATACTTTTCTCAAGTATTCCTAAGATTTTTGCTCTACTGTTTTCCAACATCTGGTGTTGTTTAGAGAAATGCAAATCTGACTCTTATCCCACAGCAGTTAACCTAGTTATTTTCTCCCTAGAAGCTTTTAGGATTCCTCCCTTTATCCTTAATGCTGAAATGCTGGGAGCACAGCAATAAGTTGGCTATGGTTATGTGGGCAGCCTGTTCAATAAATGAAGATTCAGGCTTGTAAGTGGATTTCCTCACTTTCTTCAGTATAAAGAAATGTCTGTAAATTATGACTTAAAAGGTGATAGGATAAAGACACTACTAGAAAGAAGGTAATATATTTGATTAGGAATTTGTTCACTCACTGGTAACCCGGTGACCCAAACGAGGCATCTTCTTCCCCAAGTTCTTATACGAGCTTGGGTACTGCATCACTGGCAATGAGGGTTGAATGCCCTTTAATCTTACTACTTTTCAACATTTCCTTCTTCACAATCACAGTCTGTGGGCTGAAAAAGCACATCCTGGCCTTTATGGGTTGCACCGGCTCTTCCTTTTTCAAGGACTTTGAAAATGCAAATGCTGACTCTGCTTTTATCATCACCCTTCAAAGTTTCCCAGTGAAGCCAGTGACACATCAAATGGGTCTCAGCTGTCCTTCCGCCCTGATATAAAGCACTGGCCACTTTCTAGGGACTTACTTTGTGAAATTCAAAAAATGTATATCTTCAGTGAGCATATGCCTCTTGTGTGATGATAAAATTTTATAAGATACCCACAACTCGACTGAGGCAGGTAATGTCATTATCCCTATTTCATAGATGGGGAAACCAAGGACCAGAAAGGATAAGTAACTTTCCCTAAGGTTACACAAATATCCAGGGTGTCAAAGGATTTAAAATCAAACAGCGTGGAACCAGAGTCCTGCTCACAACAATTACATAATCCTGCCTCTCAACAAACAATTCAAAGGATATCTGTTATGGACACTGCAGGCTCAGCCTTGCCCGGAAATGATTAATATGATGCTACCGTCTGGCACGAATTTGATGGGGTAGGGTGTACGAAAACTTAAACTAAGGGGGTAGCCATGGGAACGGCAAACAGAAACCGTCATATGAAGGAAGAAGCTACACAGCAGAGAAATTAATTGTATGAGGGAGGAAAAATGAAAGAGGGGAAGTGAGGGTTAGAGCTGGGCGGGAGAGACAAAGGGGGAGTCACTGACAAACAGAGGGGACCGAAGAGTGTGGTTTGGGCCCAGATGGGGTTTGGACATTCTGAGTTTATGTTATCAATAAAAAATAGATCAGAGACTCAAGTGAAAGTGAAGGGCAGCATTACTGAAATGAAAACCAACAATCTAGGCAGACTGATTGCAAATGCGTGATAAGCTGAAAGCTGACCGACAAAAAATGTGGAGAAAGGTGCCCCCAGGAAGGTCCCAGAGAATGCGCGTGTTTGGTGGTTGGGGACAGAAAGGGTGTCTCCAAAGGATGCAGAGAGAGAAAACAATAAAGTGAGAGAACTGAAATGTCATCGGGAGATTCTCCAAGAACTTTTCTACCCCAGTAGACAAAAAGTGGGCAACAGAAAGAAACACTCAGAAATCCAGAAGGAGGATGGAGAATGCCTTGAAGCTTAGCAAGTGTTTTCAGTTGAATGGTGAATTTAGACGGCAGGTGAATAGTGAAGTTAAAAAGTGGGTAAGAATTAAGAAAAGAGAAACAAAGAGTAGTGACTACTTTTTCAAGAAGTTTAGAGGTGAGTGGAAGGAAGCAGGAATTAAGATACTACTTGTGGTTACCTCCTTGTGTGTTTCTCCCCCCCCAAAAGCAAGACACTATTTGTGGGATGTCTAAGAAAAGATAACTTTTTTCTTAGCTTATTTATTAATTTTAAAATAAGAGAAACTCGAATGTTTGTCAGCAAGGGATAACTAACATAATCATGCATTATTGGGGCCATTTAGATAAATAATAATGTTAAAATGTGGTAGGATCTTCTAAATGCTCACAAGATATGTTAGAAATAGAATAGAGGCCTAATAAGTCATACTTTAAAAGAAAAGACAATACATTTTTGTTGTTGCTGTGATTGCCATTGGGATCTTCTTCATAAATTCTTTGCCTAGACCGATATCTGGAAGAGTTTTCTTCCAACATTTTCTTCTAGAATTCTTATAGTTTCATGTCTTACATTTAATTCCTTTATCCATCTTGAATTAATTTTTGTGAGTGGTGAGAGATATGGATCCTGTTTCATTCTTCTGCATGTGGCTATCCAGTTTTCCCAGCACCATTTACTGAATAGGGCTTCCTTTCCTCAGTGTATATTGTTGTCTTCTTTGTCAAAGATCAGTTGGCTGTATGTGGATGGTTTTATATCTGGGTTCTCTGTTCTGTTCCATTGGTCTATGTCTCTATTTTTGTGACAATACCATGCTGTTTTGGTTACTATAGCCTTATAGTATAGTTTGATGTCTGGTGATGTGATGCCTCTAGATTGGTTCTTTTTGCTTAAGATTACTTTGTCTATTTGGGCTCTTTTCTGGTTACAAATGAAGCGTAGAATTATTTTTTCTAGATCTGTGAAATATGACATTGGAATTTTGATGGAGATTGCACTGAATCTGTAAATCACTTTGGGCAGTAAAATAAATAAATGGGACTTGATTAAATTAAAAAGCTTCTGCACAGCTAAGGAAATAATCAACAGAGCAAATAGACAACCTACAGAATGGGAGAAAATATTCACAACCTATACATACAATAAAGAGCTAATAACCAGAATCTACAAAGAACTCAAGCAAAATCAGCAAGAAAAAAACAAAAAAACCCATTAAAAAGTGGGCAAAAAACAGCAACAGAATATTTTCAAAAGAAGTTAGACAACTGGCCAATAAACATATGAAAAAATGCTCAATGACACTAATCATCAGGTAAATGCAAATTAAAACCACAATGAAAGATCACCTTACCCCAGTCAGAATAATGGCTTTTATTAAAAAGTCCAAAAACAGTAGATGTTGGCATGGACACAGAGAGGAAGGAATGCTTATACACTGTTGTTGGGACTACAAATTAGTACAACCTTTAAGGAAAACAGTATGGCGATTCCTCAAAGAACTAAAAGCAGACCTACCATTTGATCCAGCAATCCCACTATGGGTATTTACCCAAAGGAAAAGAAGTCATTTTATCAAAAAGACACCCACACATGAATGTTTCTTGCAGCACAATTCACAGTTGCAAAGATGTGGAATCAACCCAAGTGCCCATCAATTCATCAGTGTGTTAACAAAATGTGGTATATGTATACCATGGAGCACTACTCAGCCACATAAAGGATGAATTAATGCCTTTTGCAACAATTTGGATGGCCTGGAGACCATTATCCTAAGTGAAGTATCTAAATAATGGAAAAACAAACACCACATGTATTCGCTATTAAATTGGAACTAACCAATGAGCATGTGGACAGAGGGAAGTAAAACTCCATGGAAATCAAGCAGGGGGGTGGGAGGAGGAGGGGATGGCAAAAACCTACCTAACTGGTACAATGTACACTATCTGGGTGATGGGCACACTTATAACCCCCTGACTCAAACATTACAAAAGTGATCCATGTAACCAAAAACATTTGCACCCCTGTAATATTTTGAAATAATTTTAAAAAGATAAAAAAGAAAAGACAATACAAAATAGAATTACATTATTATTTTTCAAGAAGATCAGGAAATAACACTAAGTATCAGGAAACAGAATGAGAGGTACTAGATACGGTATAATGACTCTGACAACAAATACAAACGGACTCTTTCTCTCCAAAAAGCAAAGTAAGTTTAGATTTAGAAGCAAAACCAAAACATCATGGGTTAAAAGAGAAATATTTAAAGAAACTAGAAAAAACTTCATCAAAAATACATATTTCTTAAAAAGGTATGTATTTCATTGGAAAAAAAATAGAAAGATGGACATTCCTGTAATCGCAGACACAACGAAGCTGCCCCATAGAATAATGTCATTCAGTGCTGGTTTGGAAGCTCTTGATACCAGATAATATAAAAATTTTAAGGGGAAAAACAAAAAAATATAGTTTGCGAGTGATTATAGGGGATGAGGTAGAAATCACTATTACAGTGAATGGAAAATTTACTGAGTGTCCAGGTACCAGATAAATATACATCCCAACAGAATCTCTATATACTATTTATAATCAGGTAAAACTCATGTTAAAAAGAAGATAATCTATTCACAAGAGCACAAAAACCTATAAAAATTTCAGAATAAACTGTGTAGGAACTTTGCAGAGAAAACCCTAAAAGCTTGCTGAGTGATTTAAAGGTAAATTTTCATAAATAAAGAAATCTAATATTTCTGAATGAGAAGTCTAAAGGAATATATTTGGAAACATGAAAAAAATGATCCCACAGTCTATGTAGAAAAATAGGCAAAAAAAAAATCAAAGCAAAAAAAGTACATAAAAAAGAAAGGTGGTGGTAATGTTGCAAGATGCAAGAAGTACTGCAGGATACGTCAATTACAACTGTGAAGTTACTGGGACAAGGATATAGAGACAAACTCCTGAAAAAAGAGATAGTTCAGTTTGGCCTAAAACGTTAAAAAGCATTAATATATGACAAAGGAGACACCATAATATAATGGAACAAAGAAAAATAGCTCATCAACAAGAAAAAAAAAAAACCAGGTTCACATCTTACATTACAATCATCTATATTATTCTTTAAGCTTAGGGTGCTGGGTAACCTCCGTGTTTTTGCTCTGCATTTTTTACAACTGCAGTTTTAGCACAATCACTATAGACAGGGGTTCACAGAATCTGAGAATCCTGGGGCAAATGTAATGGGCAGTTTGATCCCCATGTGACACATAAAACTCTCCACATCTGTGTCAGGTGCTGAACCCCTCAACCTGTAAAGGGCTGCAGACATCAGAAGGATGTGTGGGTTCTCTGCTTCCCGAAGCTACAGCACTTCCCTGGGAGAGGGGATATGACTTGGAGAGCATCAGAACTGGGTGTCACAGCTCTCAGGCTCTCCTGCCTTGAAAGGCATGGGGTGACAGTGAAGACAGATGTGGTAGCGTCAGACTTACAAATTCCTCATCTCTCTGCTCAATGGGTGCTCCAATGAGGAAAGGCTGAACAGCAAACAAGTACAAAACATTCTTTGAAGCAACAGAAATGCAAGTTTTAAAAATCCATTCTCAGCTGGCGGACTGTATTAGCTATTATTTCTTTAGACTCAGAAGACAATCGAGCCCACCAACTCTATTTCATGGGTAAAGAAAGACAGCAAGACATGAAATTATTGTACTTGTCACTGTGTAGAGGCAACACCCACAAAATACCATAAAATTGGTATATTTCTCTTTTTATGCATAATAATATTCTTGACTTGACTTTCTGTAGGCTTCACTTATATTGTTCATTTCCCAATCAAATGAAATAAAATCATAATGTCACCAAAGGGAGAAGACAGTAGCTATAAATGCTAATTTACATGAGAAATGAAAGGAACATTTTTCATGAAAACATATAAAAAGCAAACCTTATTTAAAGACAAGTTTGAAATTTTTCACATTATTCATCAGCAACTTTGAGAGATCTGTCAATTCTTTCTCATATGGAATTTGTCACCTTTTATGTTCATTTCCATCAGCTGATGAAATTGTTCTTTACACTGCTCTTTAATGGAAGGATTTTCCTCTGTTTTTCAATAAGGCATTCAAAATCCCACTCACACCTTTTCAGGAGGCCCACTCTTCTGAAAGTATTTATGTCTTCAGAGCCCAGGTTTTGAGTCCTCCACAATCTATCTGCTTCTTTAAAGGGTAGAATCTGGTGTTGACATTTATCTCTCTGTCCAGACCAACCCTTTGCAATATCCACTTCTAAATATTCCTCTAAACATTTTTTTCTCAACTCGTTAATAAAATTCATCAGCAAAGATCTGAAATATTGATAGGAATTATGTCAAGTACTGCACCTGTCAACATCAAAATCTAACACTGCAAATTGTCCTCACAACTATATCCCTGAGCCAAGTGTTTTAATAAAGACTAGTTTAAAAGCTTGTTCTTCAGCAGATCTGGATTAAGCTAACAGGTTTGGATGATTTCAAGCTTGTATTTTATCTTCAACATAAAAATTGTCTTGTTCAAAACAAACACACACAGTTCTGTATCTACACTGCCTGCTGGAGTACGACTGATCACTTCCATGACCATGAGGCCAAAATAACTCAAGTTCGTAGAAATATGCCAGCCAAAATTACACTAGAAACTAGAGAAATATGGGTCTGGAAGAACAAAGAACTGTAAATTTTTGCTATTTGTCCTCATTTAGTGTCTGAAGTTTTATCGTGACCGAGTATTACTTTCGTGAATGATGATGTAAGTCAGCCTTGTGCTGGAAAGATGTATCTGACACTATCTGGGTTCGTTCAGAGCAGTCATCAGGTATCGAGCGTAAAAACTGCATTTAACCTGCACAGAATTCAGAAGAGACGGAGGGAGAGATTTATGAATGGCGGTGGGCCAAGAAGGTGGAAGGACATTCACGAGTCCCAGGGTTGCTATAAACCGTGAGGAGTTCAAAGTGTTGGAAGATGTGGTTTTAGGATTATTGATAATAACCAATTAATAGCAATTAGTTAAACTAGTTACTACTAATTACATATATAACTAATAATTATATTGTGAAGCTTGAACAGAAAGAAAGAGCGTGCTAATGCAGAACATAGGTGTTTTGTCAGTTAGTGTTTGGAAAGTATATGTTCTTGTCTACGCCATGCAGGGCACTGTCCTAGGTTTTAAGAATATAAAGAAAAATAAGGAAATAATAGCCACTGCCACCAAGGAATTCACAGCGTACTTTGAAGATGGCAGGAATGGATCCTAGGCAGGTCTGCTAGAGGGATGATGACCCTGGGAAATGGACCCCTGAGTCCCTTCATCTGGCACTGAACTCTCAGGTAGCTGCTGATATGGCTGCAACGTTCTGGCCCTGGAGATCCGAGGACAGGCAGAGCCGTGGGGAGGAGCCTGGGCTAAGACACCTGCCCGGTGCCTTCACACACCAGTTCCTGCCTCAACCCGAGGGCGTGTTTTAATTCTTTCAAATGCACTCTTCTTCCTCCAATCATTGATTCCTGCCCCAGAGTGACAAAGTCCAAATAACCAACTAAACCTTGTCCAAGGGATGGTCATTTCCTTCAGGGCAGAGATCACTGGCAGTGGCCTACTGAGCCTCAGATTCTGTCAGATTGGTCTGAACTCATCCTACAGATGATAAAATATTCATCTTTTTGTTCTATGCTACCCGTTTAGAAAATGAAGTCTTGATTTCCTAGAGAATCTGCTACACAAGAGGTCAGAAAGGTGCCTAAAATAGAACCACAAAAAAAAGAAAGGAAGGAAGGAAGGAAGGAAAATTCCATCCTGAGGTCAAACACTTGCTGGACTCTTACCACTTGGAATCTGGTCAATTGCAATGCACAGGAGTCTTGTGCTGCAGCGAGAAAGCGTCAGGACATCTCCTGCTGCTTTCTCACGGTTAACCTGAGGAGACGGCCAGAGCTCACACCCATGGCTTTTTATGTTTGCCTTTCAACTCTAATAATTCCACCGTCTGCTGACTGATTTTTATCTTGAGGAGAAACTTCTAGCCTTGCTTTTTCCATTCTTATAATGAGGATCATGCTTTTAGTTAAACTACTTAACCTTGAAACTTTTAAGCTCTGGATAGCAATTCTGCCCCAAATATGGTTATAATGGCACACACATTGATATGTGCTGATATTTTTGCTGAGAGGATGGAACTGGTTTTCTTTTAACATTTAATTTTAGGGTTTCACTTTAATGTGCTTCCAAAACATTGTTAAATCTAGTAGAGGCTTGAGTTGTCTTAATACATTCTCTTTATTTTACCTACAATCTTGTCAACATTTTATTCCTTTTCATGGTTTCCATGTTGTAATTTGTCTATTTTTAAAATAACGCTTTTTCATAGTTTCTATTTGGATTAAAACCTTTCTAGTAGCTATTACCAGAACATTCACTGCATATACAATGGACTACAGCTGTGATTACTTAGTAAATGTAATGCAGCAACTCAGTTGCCTTTCTGCAAAACCAACCCCTCTGCCCATCCCCCCTTCCTTAGGGCCAATGCTTCCAAATAAAACACGCTAGGAAAACTACATAATGTAATAAATTAAAAACAATTAGTGGGCGGTTTAAAATGTATTGCCAAAGATGCCACATTAAGACATGTAGTAGAACTTTGATTTCCATCAAGGGCAAAGCAAGCAAATTCCTCTGCACTTCTGGGCTCCTCTTTGCTGCTGTGTCAAAAGAGCTGGCGAAACTCACGGCGTGGCCTTACTCACCCCCACCTTCTCCTCATCTGGCCTCAGCCATTTCAACACATCTGCTCTTCAAAAACGGTGCTGTCCAGGCCACTGGCGACCCCCACCTTGCCCAGACCTGTAGTCACTTCTTTGCGCTCTTCTCTGTGACTCTTCCAGCAATTGACTAAGTTGACCATTATCCCCTTTAAACCTTCTTCTCCTGGCTTCTATTGAGCCACTCTTTCTGGCTTTTCTCCTATTGTAGAGAATTCTTATAATTTTACGTTGCCTTGGCATCCATTTTAAATATAAATTGGACCTTTTCATAACAGAGACAGACCTTAATCATCCTCGACACAGTTTCCATTTCTTCACCACCTCCCAGTTCCTCAGTGAGGTCGATGCAGACATCCAGCCCTACACACCGCCTCCTGGTGACCACCTCCCTGTGGGACAGCTGGACGCAGCCTACTTGACTCACCCCACTGCCCCACACCCCGCATGGACTACGCAGACTTGCCAGGTGACCCTCGCAGTCCCGGTGTGTCTCCATTCAACTCATGCCTGCCTGCTCCAAATCCACCGGTTAGAACTCCCTGCAGGAAACCTGCTTGTGTAAAGCCCTGGACCCCAGTAAAGGCTTCAGCCCACAGCTCCCTCTTTCTCTCTTGCTCCCCACCTGCTGGTTGAGTGTGTGTGTCCTGGATGGCTCCCCCTTCCCATGGGCCCTGCGAGCTGTGCTGCCTTCTCTCTGGGATCTGTAAGTTACAAATTGCTTATGTTATTTCATGTGTTCTGTTGAGCTGCCACCTCTGTGTCTCACCTGACTGAAAAACCTGATCCCAACTTCTTTCCTGGTCAAGGCTCTCCTAGAAAGTGGCAATTTTGGTAGGAATAAACTGGACACAAGCCAGACAAGAGACAGTATAAGCAGTATAAAAAGGTTTCCTGTGCGAGGGACACCTGGAACAGGTTGGATGCTTAGGCATTGGGCCATCTGCCAGGATAAAGAAGTATCCCATGAAAACCACATTGCAAACACCCACAATCAAGTCCCCAGGGACCCATCAGGGCAAAGATAGAGTTTATAGCCACTCTCATGAGAGAGATCTCAAGACCAAATTAGGAAAAAACAATACCATCTATATAATTGGTTGATCTTTCTCAGTGACTTTCAATATACTTTTATATCCTTTCAATATACTCTTTCCTTGGGGGATCTCCTTTGGTCCTGTAGCTTCAAGTACCAACTATATGCTGATGGCTTCCAAGTTTATACCTTTAGCTCCAGATTTTATTTACGACTGCCAGCTTGGCATCTCCCCTTGGATATGTAACAATCATCTCAAAATTAACTGTTCAAAACTTAATTCTTGATTTCTACTCTACCCTGACCTCCCAATAAATACTGTGACCAGAGACCTTGAAATCTTAGCCGTGGCACACCAACCATCGTCCAGTCGCTCAAGCTCAAAACCCAAAAAACTCGCTTAATTATTTTATTTTTCTCTCACTCAATATCTAATGCAAAAAGTAATCCCTGCTAGCTCAATTTCCAAAGATAGCCTGAATCTGTCCGTTCTCCCCCGGGCTGCTCTTATCTCTAGTCTGTGCCACTGCCACACTGCCCTGGCTTCTAATGGGTCAGCCTGCTAACACTGCTTCCCGCTCCACCCCATCCTGTACCAGCAGCCAGAAGGATCCCTCAAGAGTGTCAATCAATTCACGTCACTACCTTCAATGACTTCCCACTCAATATATAAGAAAATCCCAAGTCCTTGATGCACCTTGAAAGGTCCAGCCTGTGGCCTGGCGCCTGCCTCCCTCTCCAACACTCCTCTCTTGCCACCTGTCCCACCGGCCTCTATGTTCCTCAGGCAGGCCACTTCTCATCAGGCCCTCATGGGGCTGTGACCTTCTGTAATTCATGGTTCAACTCAAATATCACATCCCAGAGGAGACCCTCTCCGTGGCTCCTCCAGTGTGCCCCTCGACATTCTCCCTCACGCCTTGTCACATCATCTTCTTATATCTTCTCATGAAAATCATGGGTTTGGTAAGTTATGGTCTGTCTCCTGCCACTAGAATTTAAGCACAAAGCGAACAGGAACCTTGAATCTTGGGTACCTCTGTATTGCCCACACCTAGGACAATCCCCAGCACGTATCAGACAAAGAAATGTTGAATTTGAAAGACAGAATGGGCCCTTCCATATTCTGAAAAATCCTGTATTTAACAGAAAAATATATGTAAAAATATCATTTCATTTGAAAAGCATAAGAATGGGTTTATTATTATTTCACATTCTCCTCGTATTTCATTCTGAGAGTATCATATAGTCTTACATGCTTTCACATTTATGACAACATCAGTCTTTGCAATGAATTTTCACATCCAGTAGCACACATATATTTAATGGCCCATAATATGTAAATATACTAAAGGGATCTTCTAGAGAAGTTCTAGAACAAAATTTCCTAAAATCTTGAGGACAAACAACTCTAAAAGGAAAACCCTAATGAATAACACCTTCTGAAGACACATATGCAATTAACAGACTCATGAGTCCTGACTTTCAATTTGGTATGGATATAAGTGGGTACCTCGATTCAGTAAGCACACCACAACTGTAATGATGGTAACATGATCGATAACTTTAACATTCTGAAGTCAGCTCCATCATGGTGAGTTCAAATGCTTCTCCCACCCACCATTAAAGGGTATAGTGGCCCATCTGTGATTACATTTGCAGAGAGAAAAATATGACGGCAATCCCAGAAGACTTGACACTTCAACTTTGATTTTGGAGTAGGGACATGTTTCTTTCTATATGTGACAGATATCAGAAGAATGGTTAATAAAACCAGAAGGGCTGATTTTGGCATTTCTTTTTATTGGATTTATTTTACTCATATTAAATGAATGTAGAACTTTCTTGAATCTTTCCATTAGATTATCCTTTGCCTATTGTACATTCTTGCCAGCATCAAAGTACCTCATTGCAGAGTATAAAAAGTAGGCAATCTCCAGGAAATACTGAAAATTCCAGGGCCTCAGAAACATCAAAACTAGGTGCTTGCCTTAGGATGCAACTTCTGGGTTTTGGGGCTTCTCTGGTATCATTAACAAAGATTAGCTTGGGATAATATGGAGCAATATAACTATTTCTCAGGTGTTTCGTCAACAAGACAGGTGAGTTGCTTCCTCCATGGACATTAGCAGGAGGTTTTGCTCAAGTTTCTTATACAGAGGAAACTTCTGTAGAGTTTTATTTTAACATTTGACTTTTCTATGATGTAAGTAGATTTAATCATTAAAAGAATCTCTACTTGAGTAATTGCTGTAACCCTATTTTACTTTTCTCCTTTAGAGCAAAATGTCTAACTTTTTAAAGAATGAACACATAGTTGCTCATATGTTTTCTGTGAGCCCCTATAACCACCTGCATTTATGTTCTTCATTAGGCATCAAGACTAGACAGTGATACCTGACAGTCTGCTTCCTCTTCCCCTTGAACTTGGATCTGAAGTGCTGATTTTTTCTTAAAGGAGGCAGAGTAGACATTCATAGCATTGCAATCTTTGAAAAGATGCAGTGATCTCAACCACTCTAACTGAGGACCTTACCAGACAATACTGTAAACTTGGTGTGAGGATTATTAATATATTTTTTCCTGGAATTGATTTTCATTCCTCACTTAAAAATACCCATAAGCATCATGACAAAATTGCATCATCCTGAAACATCCTGCCCGGCAATTTCTCAGTGAGGCGTAACATCCAAGCTTTGTGAGAATTTAAGTCATCAATACAATGCAATATGGTGCAAACCATTAAAACATTTCTTGAACTTCATTCTGATGGATTCAAGTAGCAAACACTATGAAGAGAGCCCTTTCATGAAATCTCAACTTCATTTTTTCACCTTTCAAGCAAAATGTGTTGTATTCTATGTGATCAATCTTTCACTAATGAGTGCTCGGGAAAAAGTGTGACCAACACCTATATAAGCTATGCCTTCTCCATTGAGGGAGAGGTACCGAAGAGAAATGTACATAAGAAATTATCTAATGAAATAGAATAAAAGTGGACATACCACAAACATATCCTTGGGGTTGTGGGGAAAGAGGTGGGGGGACGGCATGACCAGCATCAAACACTCCCCCTGCCTCAGCGTGGTCACTTGGAATGCGGGCCCAGGGTGGCAGCTGAGTTCTGTTGTTTGATGCTAGTACAAGAGAATTCCATGGTGAGGCCAGCTACTGACCACTTTCTTAGCGAGATACCATGTTGGATGCTGGTAAGGCTGTTGCTTAAAGTTGACAGGGATCAAGTAGGACTTCCATTGAAAACTCCTCCATTGCCTAGAAAATCTCCAGTTATCATATTCCCAGAAATCACTCCAGGAAATCCACGAAGAAACAACAGGAGAGGCAGAAGGGCCCTGGCAGTCACACTTACTAGTTGAGTGATCTTGGACAAGTAATGTGGACAGTTCCTTTATTTTGTTTAAATGGGTAAAAGCAGTTAAGTCATAGAGTTGCTGTAGGAATAAGGAAGACAGAGTGATGGGCTGACCAGCGGCCCCACAGACAAGTCCCCGTCCTAATCCCTGGAACCTGAGACTAGCATAGGGCACATGGCATGCCAGAATTTGTAGATGTGGTTAAATTAAGGACCTTGAGATGGGGAAATTTTCCTGGATTATTTAGGTGAGCCCAATGTAATTACAGGGGCCATAGAGTGAGGCAGGAGGGTTAGAGTCAGAGAGAGGGAAGAAAATGCAACAGCAAAATCAAAAGTCAGAGAGAAAGGAGGGGAGAGAGAAATTGATTGGCACATTCTATCCCACTGGCTTTAAAGATGGAAGACGGGGCTAGCAGCCAAGGGGTACCGGCAGCCCCTCTGGAAGCTTGAAAAGGCAAGGAAATGGATTCTCCCCTCAAAGCCTCCAGGAAAAAACAGCCCTGCTAATACCTTGACTTTAGCCCAGGGAGACTGATTTTGGACTTCTAACCTCTAGAACTACAAGATAATAAATCTATTTGTGGTGGTTTTAAGCCACAAAGTTTGTAATGGCTTATTACAGCAGCACTAGGAATCTGATACAACAGTATACGTAAAAGTACTAAATAGACCACCTGGCACATTATGAGAACTCAAAGAAATATTAATTGCTTCTGTTCTTCTTTTCCCAAATGAAAAAAGACTAAATTTTAGTAGCTCAAATCTAGAACAACTTCAAAAACACTTCACCTAGTAACACAAATAACTTACATAATACACTCAATAAAGCCATAATATTTCACCTGCTAGCATATTAGGATAAAGATGAATACATTCATTATCTACCCAACCATAGGCACACAAGGACCACTTGCTTGTTTCCTTGAAGTTTGCGGAGAGGAAAACAATTTTGCATCCAAGGACAGCCAGGAAGCCTAATGATTCACTAAACCCCCACAGAGGGGTACAGAATCCAGGATAGCGTGGGGTCTCTATGCCTCAGTTGACTAGTATTTTATACTAGAATGCATATTCTATCATGCTCAATCCATAGGATGATTCCAGATTAAGGTAGACCATGGAAAAATTGAAAGCATTCCCCCTTAAAACTGGCACCAGACAAGGGTGCCCACTATCTCCACTTCTTTTCAACATAGTGCTGGAAGTCCTGGCCACAGCAATTAGACAAGACAGAGGAATTAGGGGCGTCCAGATGGGGGCAGAAGAGGTCAAACTTTCACTATTCGCAGACGATATGATATTATACATAGAAAACCCCAAAGATTCAACCAAGAGCTTACTGGAATTGATAAATGAATTCAGCAAAGTCTCAGGATACAAAATTAATACACACAAATCCATAGCCTTCATATATGCTAATAACAATCAAGCCAAGAAATAAATTAAAGATGCAATACCTTTCACAATAGCAACAAAGAAAATTAAATATTTAGGAACATATCTAACTAAGGAGGTCAAAGACCTATATAGAGAGAATTATGAAACACTTAGAGAGAATTATGAAACACTGAGAAAAGAAATTGCAGAGGATGTAAATAGATGGAAAGCCCTACCATGCTCTTGGATAGGCAGAGTCAACATAGTAGAAATGGCTTTGCTACCTAAATTGATTTAAAGAATCAATGCAGTCCCTATCAAAATACCAACATCATTTTTTGCCGATCTAGGAAAAATAATTCTACGCTTCATGTGGAACCAGAGAAGACCTCATCTAGCCAAAGCAATCTTAATCAAAAAGAACAAATTGGGAGGCATCTACCTACCAGACTTCAAACTATACTACAAGGCTATAGTAACCAAAACAGCATGGTATTGGCACAAGAACAGAGACGTAGACCAATGGAACAGGACTGAGAACCCAAATATAAAACCAACCTCATACAGTCACCTGATCTTTGACAAATTCCAGAAAAACGTACACTGGGGAAAAGAATCCCTATTCAACAAATGGTGCTGGGAAAACTGGATGGCCATATGTAGAAGACTGAAACTGGACCCACACTTCTCACCTCTCACAAAAATCAACTCACGATGGATAACAGATCTAAACCTAAGACATGAAACCACAAGAATTCTCGAAGAAAACGTTGGAAAAACTCTTATGGACATTGGCCTAGGCAAAGAATTTATGAAGAAGACCCCCAAAGCAATCACAGCAACAACAAAAATAAATACATGGGACCTGATCAAATTAAAAAGCTTCTGCACAGCCAAGGAAACTATCACCAGAGTGAACAGACAACCTACAGAATGGGAGAAAATATTTGCATGCTACACCTCTGATAAAGGGCTGATAACCAGAATCTATACAGAACTTAGGAAAATCAACAAGAAAAAATCAAACAACCCTATTAAAAAGTGGGCAAAGGACATGAACAGAAACTTTTCCAAAGAAGACAGAATAATGGCCAGCAAACACATAAAAAAGTGCTCAACGTCTCTAATCATCAGGGAAATGCAAATCAAAACCACAATGAGATATCACTTAACTCCAGTGAGATTGGCTCATATCAAAAAATCCCCAAACAACAAATGTTGGCGGGGATGTGGACAGATAGGAACACTCATACACTGCTGGTGGGACTGCAAATTAGTACAACCTCTATGGAAAAGAATATGGAGATACCTCAAAGAATTAAAAGTAGAATTACCATTTGACCCAGCAATCCCACTACTGGGTATTTACCCAAAGGAAAAAAAGACATTTTATAATAAAGACATCTGCTCACGAATGTTCATAGCAGCACAATTCACAATTGCAAAAATGTGGAAACAACCCAGGTGCCCATCAATACACGAGTGGATTAATAAAAGGTGGTATATGTATACCATGGAGTATTACTCAGCAATAAAAAACAATAGTGAATTAACACATCTGGTATTATCCTGGTTGGAGCTAGAACCCATTCTTCGAAGCAAAGTGTCACAGGAATGGAAAAACAAGCACCACTGGTACTCACCATCAAATTGGTACTAACTGATCAACAATTACATCACACAGGGCAATAATATTCATCAGAGGGCGGGCAGGCGGGAGGGGGGTGGAGGGGATGGGAAAACTCTCACTGAATGGATGCGGGGAGCACAGTTTGGGGGATGACCACGACTGTGGCTCTGACACGGGCAGTGCAGGGGCAATGTGTATGGCCAAAGTGTTGTATCCCCATGATATTCTGAAATTAAAAAATAATAATAAATAAATAAATAAATAAATAAATTTTAAAAATTAAGAAAAAAAAGTCTTTGAATTACTTTAAGAGAATAACAACATATAAATTAAAGAGGGTTTATTCTCTGTCTTTTAAAAAGAATTTTTACTCCTACTGAGGCAACATTTATTTCAACTGCCCAGGCAGTTAGGAGATAGGGTTCTTGTTTTGCTCTGAATCCAGGTCTCATCAATCTCTGAGAGTCTATTACGTGCTCCAGAGAGAAACACTTGCAGGAGGGTATTTTCTCAGGTCTGACAGAGAGTCATCTGTCACACTACGTGGTGCTTAGGAAAAGGAAATGGTTGCAACTTTTACTGCACGATTTGAAACTTAAGACAAAAGTCAAAACTCAGAAAGCTGAATACCTTCAGTCCTCAAAAGTGGCCTCAATTCTAATGCAATGCATTCCTTTTCCTACCTGGAAAAAATCATGATTTTTATTGTTGGTACATGAGGGAACTTTTAGGGCAAGAATGAAATTCTGAGAAACTCTCTACCAACATTTTTTTTCCCTCCTCCCTCAAAATCATGTAGTACAAATAGCCACTTTATTCAAACCTGATTTGTAATCTCTATAAATTCATCTCATTTCTATCCATGAAAAATATCACAAAATTTGAAGAAAAGAGAGTATGGAGTTCAGCAATTTTGAAGAGTTCAGAATCCATAGATACTTCCCCAAAGTATCAACTGTTTATAGCCCCCTCACAGGTTGAAGAGGTGCAGCCTCCTGGGCTCACCTGCCACTTGCCTTCCTTGCCAAGGATTAAGGGCAACAGGAAGTGAAGATATGAACCAAGGTCAGGAACTATGCAAGACAATGGTCTCTCAACCTCTGGGAGCATCAACTCACTCTGAAGCAACAGCCAAAATTTAACATTATTTGGACAGTATTTATTTATTCAAACAAGGACTGGAACCAATTGTTTTCTGGCTGCTTAGCATACACACTTCTGAATGAAGAAATTTAAAGGACGTTACTGTTTGCCATAGTGACCGCAGATGAAGCAAAGGCAGTTTGTGGCCTGGAGAGAGTAGGAAGTAACATATGGGACCCAAAGGACGGGACATGTGGGACCTAAGGGAAGTGACATGTGGGACCCAAGGAAAAAGACATGTGACACCCAAGGGACATGACATGTGGGACTCAAGGGAAGTGACATGTCATACCCAAGTGAAATAATATGTGGGACCCAAGGAAAGTGACATGTAGGACCCAAGGGAAAAGATATGTAGGACTCACGATAAGTGACATGAGATACCCAAAGGAAATGACCTGTGGGATCCAAGGGTAGTGACAGGTGGGACCCACGGAAAGTGACAAATGGGACCTGAGGGAGGGGATATATTAGACTCAAGACCTTAATTTGTCTATGGCCTGCTAGCCCTCATTGTGTCAGGGACTGCTCCCTTCTGTGAAGGCCACATAGATTATCACTGGCCAATTTTTATTTGTTTCCTTATATCTATCAGATTATATCTTATAGACTTTTTAAACCAAGATAATTTCTTTTTCCCATTTAATTACATGCAGATCTGAAAAAAGAACAATTATTTATTTTCGTTCTAGAAACATATTTTCTAAAACCCTAACAAGAAAAGTACTACATTCTAGGCATCAGACCCTGGAAGTGGACTTCCAATTTTTGTGACAGAATGCATTTGAGGTGGTAAATTATATTTTATTAATATAAAATATTAATATCAATTCTTTAATATCAATTCTTACTTCTTCAAAGTGCCTCTTTTCTCTTTCCTTATTTTAAAAAGGATCATTGGCTTCTTTTTCTCAAACTAGTAGACACATGCTCTTCTAAGATCTCCCACAATGGTCCTAGAGAGTCTCTGGTGCATCAGACACCACAGGGGTCTAGTTCTTGAGCTATGGAAGGTCAGCGTGGTCCGTTAGATCCCTTGGACCCCTCAGCTCACTGTGGCAAGGGCCACCACACGCTTCGGGCTACTCAGGTCTCTTCAGAGAAATAGCAAATGCAGGAGAGGCCAGTAACCTGATATACTGCTTTTGTCAAAGCTGTTACTATAAATATTAGGTTATATAATCTATCTACTTGGATTTTCAGTTCTCTGTAGCCTTGGTGCTATTCTGAAGCAGATTCTGGAAGTGGTGGGAAAAAAAGTTAAATATGTCTGTCAGGATCAACCACATCCAGTCTGTTTGACAAAGGAAACCATCTCTCCTAAAACATTTGAACTCCATGGCACGTAGTAGAGCAGGGCCAACCGTGAACAACTAAGTGCTGAATGTGGAAGCTGGAATTTTCTAGGACCCAGATGTAAAACATTACTGAGCACAGGTGTATGATGATACATTGGATAACAGCCCGAAGCTAAAAACTATCTACGTCTCCTAAAGTTGAATCCAGAATTTGATATACACATAGACCAAAGAATTAAACCTCAGTTACCGAATTCCTTTGCTATATAGGTGATAAGATAAAATGCAATTTTTAAAGACAAATCATGAGATTTTCCAACAATACCAGTGAGAAAGAATGTTTACAGCAATACCCCAGTGCCCAGAACCATGCCTGATGCAAAATTGGTGCTCAATAATTATTTGTTGAATGAATGAACTAATACCCTGTTTTTGAGAAGGACTTTGATTACTATTCGTCATCCACTCGCAACAAAAGTCCAGCGCCAGCATTTAAAGGATTTTTTTTTTGCTCCCATCACCACATTTTGAGGAAATTCTGTAGAACAGACTAATTCAATACAATTTAACAAACAATAATTACACATCCACAATGTGCCAAATACTGCTAACAGCATAGGTATCACCGAGAAGTGAACACAGTGTCCACAGACAGCTGTGATAATTATTGCCTTTGCAGACTAGGTTCCCAGTGAGAAATACACCAAGCTGTTCACGTGGATATCTGCCATCACCTGAAGTGCAAATGCAGGGGCCCCTTTATGGTCTCCCCTCCACAGCACATCTGTGTGTCCTGCTTTCCACCACCCTTGATACCACATGGCTTTGTTTCCCCACATAACCTGTGGGTCTTCATTGCTTATTTTTTGAAATGCTTCCTTGCAGTCTATATATCTCCCTGATATACATTTCTATGCATCGCCTACAACAATCACCCTGGGATAGCCTCTGACAACTACTCCACTTAGCTCCTTCCTAGACCCTCCTCCCCAACTCCAATCACCTCCCTCAGGAAAGACTCCATTATTTCATCCTATGTGGACAACAGGTACTCTACAAAGTGCTGTGACAGCACAGCGAGGGGAAGGGGTGTATATTTCAGCCGGGGAAACTCTTGCCACAAACACTGACCAAAAGTGAGTGCTTAAGGAAGTATCATTATTCGAATTTCCCCAGCCATGTGTTGATGACAGTTGATGTGGTTGCCTGCCTGTGGGTGATCTGGGTCCCTGGGTCTGCAGGCTGCAGAGGGAAGATGCCATCTCTGCTCTTCATTTATAACTTCCCAAGTGCAGAGCCCGGGGCTGGGAACAGGCAATCAGCTGCTCTGATTTCTTTCTGAAGGTCATGGATGAATGGATTCTATACTTGATATTAATAGTAACAGCATTTTTAAAATGCCTAAAATAATGTGGACATGAGATTAAAAATGCATTACCTGCTGACGTTTTTCAAATTCCAACTTGATCCGGGACTTGATACAATTACATGTGTCCTGATATGTTTGCTGCAGAGCAAGTTCCATGAGGTGCTTATGGTAGGCTCCCGCCAGGTTCCCGCAGATGAAAATGATCACGTTGGCCAGGATCTAAAGAGACAGAAGGAGCTGCTCAATAGGGTGAGTGTTTCTAACTCATGAATGCAATAAAAACAAAATGCACGTTAGCAACAGTCTTCAAAGAGATAACTGCAGGAAGTTAATTTTACTTCTGATTCCACACTTTTTTATTTGCTTAACAGAAAACATCAATCTCCATTAGGGGTTGTATCCTTTTCTTGCATCCATGCCCTTTAGTAGATGACTTTGTTGTCCCTCCCTTGACTTTGGGCTCAGCCATGTGATTTGATTTGCTTTGGCTAATGCATTGTGGACAGAAATAACCATGTGCCAGATTCTGCCCAGGGTTAGGAGACCTTGAGTATTTCAGGTCACTTTCTTGTGCCTCCTCAGGAAAAGAACATGCCCTGGCTAGCCCACCAGTCCTAGGATGAGAGAGACATGTAGCAGAGATGCCCTAGCCAACCTCCAGTCTATTACTGGGTGCCACTGAGATTACATGGTTGTTACGCAGCATCGTGTTACCAGGTGACTGATACACACTGCCCTCACACCAAAACTGTATATGCTAATAAGTGATAGTCCCTGTTGTTTTTTGTCTATATAGAAATATGGTAGCCTTTCAAAATATGTAACTCATTATTCCTTTGATGATAAAAACAGTTCATGTTCACAACAATTTGGGAGAAAAACAGAAAATATATAAAGAAAAACTAAAAATAATTCATAATTGTCCTGCCCAAGAAGAACACTCTTGCTGTCCATATGGCCTTGTCTCTCCACTCCAATTCTCTCTGTATTCTCAAAATTGGTGCCATACTTTGTTTTGTCAAGACCTCTATCTTGTTCCAAAAGGTCTGAGTTCATTCTGAATATAGTTTTGTGCTTTGGTTTGATTTAACATTTAATTATATTTTTTTCAGACCAGATAAATTCTGTAGAAACAGGATTTTGAATGCTTAGATAATAATATTCAGTTCTATGATTGCATCATTTAGTTATGTTAATATTTTTCAGTACTTATTTTATTAATATACTGTGCATTTGCATTATGCTATAGGGTCAACCTCATGTATAAAACTTTGTCTTCATATTTGATCATTTCCTTATACTCAGTTACTGAAAATGTACTGAGTCAAAAATGATAAGTATTTTAAAATCCTTGACACATACTGCAAAATGGCTCTCCAGAAATGTTCCATTTATATTCTCATCAACAGTGTATAACAGTGCTCTTTTCAGTGTATGTTCTTATTAGGTAGCATACTATTTACATACATCGACTCCTATGAGTTCAGGGCTAGACCTAAAGATGTGCCAGTGGATAAGCAGACACACCTGTTTAAAATGCCCCCCTCCCACTTCCACATGACCTTAATTCTCACCTTCTCACCAAGACAGGCTTCAATGACAGGGCAGAAGCATCAGTTCTAAACATCCTATGCTCCCCATAAGGGTCATCCCCTGGCACAGATTCATCTATCAGACCAAATCATCCAACAGGGCAAGCAGGAGCAGCTGTGACTGGAACCTGTCAGGGGAATTTTATTCCTGAACCTTCAAGGTTCCCTGTGATGGGACTTCCCAGAGGATCATGGCTGTTCTGCCCCTGCACAGTGGGGTCACTGCTGCCAAGGAGAGCAGGAAGAACTGATCTGACTGGAGGGTCTGGGAGAAGGATGTGAACCCTCTGCAGCTCAGCCCCTCCTCTCCCCTCTCTGCAGGGTCTTCCTCCCTAAAGAGTGTGGTCACTGTCATGTTCCAAGTTCTCAGCCAAGCAGTGGACCTACTGGGCCCACTCACCACTGTGCTGGGAAAGGCCTTCATTTGGGGGTGGAGGGTTGGTGGGAGATGGGTTAACTCCAGGGAATATTACCAAGGTCGTTTGTCCCTAACCACTTTCTCCAAACAGTTGTAACCGTAATAAAGGTGACATTTTGTTCTCCGTCTGCCGATGCCTTTGCTTATCTCTCAACAGGTTCTACACACAGGGAGAAAACAGTAATGTTGCTTATTAGCCTCCTAAAACCCTGGAAAATAAATTTTCGGGATATAGGTACAAAACATCACAGAGTTAGAAATGTGAAGAATGTGATCAGCTTCTCTCTCCGAATAAATGCAGAGGCTCCACAGAAGTGATGTCAAGAACTATGCAGACTAGAGGGATATTCAACACTGTCCCATGTAACCCAATCATGTCACAGAGATTTGAGGCCAGAGAGTTCCTATAGCTCACCCACATTCTCACAGCTAACCCCCCAAAAGTCATTTTATGCATCCATATTTTATCTCCCTCAATTAGTACTGAGGATTAAAATATTTACTGGGTATTGCTCTGTGTGTGTGATTTGTACGTGATATATACATGTGGTATGTATGTGTGTATGTGTGATCTGTGAGTGATATATTCACGTGGGGTACATACTTGTATGTGATTGTGTGTGATATATGCATGCGGCATGTATGCACGCATGTGTATCTATATGATTTGTATGTGGTGTGTATGCCTGAGTAATGTGTATTGTGTGTGCATGTGATATTCATGTAACACATGTGCTCTGTGTCAAAGGCATGTGTGCTCACGATCTGTGTGTAAGTGTGCACAGCAGCTCAGAGCTTGGGAGCACCATGGCAGTCTTCAGTGTTATTTCCACACATTTTCTAGCTGCATGGGGCTCTCTTCCTTCCCACATCACCTCTGTGAATGTCAATCCTGAGGCACGTGGGAAGTCCTGGTGACCTTCCTGTCTTCTTCCTTGAGGGGACCCTCCAGCTGAACATGAGTTGCTTTCAGTGCCATGTCCAATGGCACATCATAAATTAAGTCCTGCCATACTCTGCTCCTGCAAAATGACCATCTGCTTTGCTAAAAATTCTTCATACTTTTCCATTGCTGGATTTGCTTTGAAGAACAGTGCACCAAAGAATGCAGAAGTGAGAGAAGCTAATGCAAACCATGCTGCTCAGAATGAGAAAATACTAACTCCTTCCTTATTAGGAGTAGCTGAAATAATAATGAAAATAACTTAGTGATTCTGCATGACAGCTTTTTATTTTCCTCCTCAAAAATGCCTTCAAAGCATAACTATCAACATTTTAGGAAGTAAATTTCTCCAAAATAAGAACCAAGTGTAAGCAACAGAACTGAACAAAGTCATCATCACCCTCCCCTGGCTGTCCTGAGCAGGGAGTGTTAACAGAGCACTTTTGGTAACAATGCCAAACCCCAATGTGGGTCCTCTGGAATGGCAAGTACTGTCTCTTCCTGTTTTCCTCCTAGAATCCCACCCCCCACTTACAGCTTCTAAAATCCCCTGGCCTGGAGGGCGTTGTTGCAACAGAACTGCTTGCCCTGAGTGTCAGAATTCTTTTGTTTATTGCCGTAGGCTTTTATTCCCATACACTGGGGCAGCCTGCATGGAGAGCTGCCACCTCCTAGCCAGAACCCTCACTGTAGACTGAGGCTAGGGTACTCCCCTGTGCTGCTGGGCCCCAAGCACATCCCCCGTGTGGCTGACTGGGTAAACGTTTCTTGTCCACTAAGAAGTTTCCCAACATTCTATAATAGAAGCTTGTCTGTCCAAAGCAAGAGGCGGCTCTCTGAACAGCAGTGTGGCTTCCCTCTCCTCACAGCCTGTCTTGCAGCCAATATTCTCTGACTGCCACATTATACTGGCACATTTGCACTGTCATGGAACTTGAGGAAAAACCTTCTCCGAGGCATTTATTCTGGATACTGCATTGCTTCAAACAAATGTAATTTGAACCCTTCCTGGCTGCAGATAATGGGAAAAAATGCACCCGACTGATTTTTATTTGCATATTCAAAGGAAAACATTTAAGAACTAAACAACTAAGACCACTAATGCCAAGTAAAATATGGAATTTCTTTTCTGATGGAAAGCTTATCAAATGATAAGCCTTTTCCTGTTATCTGATTTCAATCTGCAATACTGTACTCTAAGGTTAATAGAACTGACCATGGCATTTTAATAATAACACACATTTACAAATACGATTGATGTCCTAAAGCACTTTTCTTTCAAAATGGTGCATTCATATAATGACTTCATATGAAGTCTAGGGCAGCATGGAAGTGATCAGGTTAAGATTTTCTTTGCAGTAATAGTATCAAAACATATTATTTTCTAGAAGACTGTTAAAGCAGAACATATGACAAAAAAATCCTATTTTCACAATGTTGAGTTTGTTTCATAACATCGTACTGTCTTGATGTCTTCTTTTATCTTGTTGCTTCATTTAGCTACTCTCACATCTGTCAGAAAACAAGAGAGGAAACTTGGCGTCCCATGAGATGTCTTGGAAGAAAATAAATTGTTTAGGGTAATAATACCAGTCAAGGTTTACCCTGAAGATTAAAACCAGGCCTTGAAATCGAGCATGATGCATGATCTTGGATCTGTGCAAATGGAACCATGCCATCCGGTCGCTATAGAAGCTGGCTGTCCCTGCTGCTCCCCACTCCCTGTCTTCACTTGATGTAAATGTGGGGTGATTTGTCAACACTTCTTGGCGATTCTCAGGGGATGCAAATTAAAATCCTGTGTTGGTGGGAAGGACAGTGTCTGTCAGCAAATTGTGATTTTCTTTCATGCGTAGCAATCACCATTTCTCTTCCAAATGTACCTTATATCTTTTCACCCTTCCAAGAGTACAGAAGGCAACATAACCAGGGAAATGGATATGTCTTATTATTTCATCTTACAGGCCAGGAAACAAAAGTCCAAAAAATTAAGCAACCTGAGGGCTGGCCCCAGGCCAGGTGAGGCTCTCAAAATTGTCCCTGTATCTTCCCACACCACCCCAATTCATAGGCCTCAGGTCAGATTCCTACGGCACAAGAAGACCCTCTACTAGGGTGTGGGGAAGGTATTTCAGAGGAATTTCTAAAGAGACATTGTTACTTTGAAAGAAACATTTTTCTTCTTTATAAAGCATTTGTATCTTATGCTACAAAGTGTTCACATCATTTAAAGTCACTTTAAGTGGCTGCTAGTAGAGACTACATGCCCATGGTGTCTGTAACTGGTTCAGCACACATGTGTGTGCATGTTTAGAGGAAAGAAGAGGGTCAAGCTGCTCCCGACAAGACTATGTGACCCAAAGTGTGACCCATCTGAGGATTATTTCACCCAGGAAGAGAACCTTTAAGGTTGTCAGTTCACCGTCTTCAAACATTTGAGAAATTATCATATGGGTTAGGTGGACATTTAGATCCCCCGAGACGCTGAGATATTGTGCATTTTAAACCATTTAAAACTCAATATTGCAATTCTTAATCTTATGTTAGAGGTGGCAAACCAGAATGGTCCCAGAGGATAGCAGGCAGCACCCACACACGCTGAGGGTGAGGCAAGGCTCCTGGTGTTGAGGGAAATGCCGTTACTTAAGGACAGTTTTTCTCCATGAACTAATTGCACAGTGTCAGAGGAGAAAGGATATTACGGCATTTGAAACAGGTCATCAGCTTAAAACCAAGAAGATCATAAATATGCAAAAACACCAATTATAAGTCAAAGGAAAATAAAGGGGAAGACAAGAACTTGACGAAGAGAGCTGGGGATGAATATTCAGCAAGCTCACTGCATCTCATAAGCATCAAGATTGTCTTTCGTAAAACAAGGCTCTTGCTCAGGGGAGAAATGATCAGGTAGAATTTTCTTTAACTGATCTCTCAAGCAGGGCTGCAGAGGATCCCAGTGCCAGTTCCTGAGCATTTCCTGCAGCCCCCTAAGAATCAAACTGGCTACACGCCATGGCCTCCGGATTTCTGCTCTTTGTCAGTCATTTAGTGAATATCAGAAATGCCGTGCTTTGGTCAGTATCGTGAATGATCCTTAGGTCATGTGCTAGATCCTTCTTGTAATTTGAAATCCCTCTGGATGAAGAGAAGTAGAGTCAGAAGGAAAGGTATAAAGAAAATTGGAAGACCAACAACGTCAACAATGGATGTTATTAGGGATTTGGGCTAAAAAACTGGAATTGAAAATTGGGAGTCAAATGCAATTTGATTTTCGATGGAAGCTGCCATTACAAAATAGATAGTACTGTCAGTCATGATTATTATTTTCATTATTCTCTTTTATACTGCATCTGTTGTTATTAAGTCGTTTTTGAATAGCAGACATCATGTTATTTTTCCAGCTATACTTGGGCTGAGGGATTAAAGGATCTTATACATAGACAGGACTCAAGTCTGGCACAATAACTAAATGAGCGCAGAGCTTGCAGAGCTCTTTGCTCCTCCCAAAGGTGCTCCGGCAGCTCATTAAAAGCCAACTGGAAGAGATAAGCCTAGAAGACCCTCAAGATCTTGGTAGAAAGTTCCTCCCACAAATTAAGTCACTGAGAACACAGCTTTCTTCCTCCGAGAAGGGAAAGCTGAATTAACCATAGAGAAACCCAAACTTGTATTTCTCAACTCATTGACTGCAAACTTGAAATTGATGGGGAGAAGACAGGCTTGAACAATAGTTTAGATCAAGAGAAAAGAGAAAAAAACATAGTTTCCGATATCCAGAGCGCCATGGGAGAAAACAACGCAAGCCTTGGTGCATGAAGATTTATGGCTCCTCTCCTTTCCTTTCCGCAGAGGAGGGCGCTTTCGCTCTGCTGACTCCCCCGTCCCTTCTCTCTTTGACTCAAGCACACAGAACAAGCTTAGCTTCAGGGGTTAGTTAGCTCCTCTCCTCCATGGGAAGAAAGAGGCCCAAACAAATGAGCTGTGTGGGGAAGTTACAAAGATAAAAATGGAAAATGGAAAAAGAACACTATAATGAAGTTCTACGAGGAAATATCTTTAAAGAGTCACACTGAGCTTTACAATTCTCCCTGGGAGATTTCTTAGGCCTTTATGATAGGTTAAAAGGGTGGGAAGCACTGTCGCCATAACTCGTATTACGCTTCTCTTGCATCTAAAACGGGGCCAGTCATTCCCTTTTCATCGTTGACTTATTCTGCAGGCCTTTTCTGCAAAGCAAGGCTATCAGACCTTTTTTTCTTTGCTTCCTTCTGTTTCAACACAGCTCCAGGCCCAATTCTGAGAGCACCTGTGATTGCAAAGCACTTCTGTGAGCATCAGTCCCTGGCCAGTCAGAAGGCTGTCTCCTGACCCACAGCCTGCTGGCACGGTATTGTTTGCATAATTACATCTGATATTTTGTCAGCCAACAAATCAATGATTAACTGAACTTTACATCTCCACTGATGCCAATAGAAGTCATTATCTCCTTGGTCTTTGTGAGTCCAGGTAGCTGAATGAGTGTTAATTATTCCAAAGATGTTCCACCTGGAAACCCAAAGGACCAAGTGGTCCTGGGTCTTCCCAGAGGCTTATTAAATGCTGTTCTCTGTGACTTCCCAAACCCTCTCTTCCACAGTAATGACATAACAAGAGGACACATTTTAAGTATTGTAAGTATTGTGTCTCAATGTTTTTAAAAATCTTAGGAACATGCAATTATATGCTAATTACAACAATAATTTTACTAGTCTTAAATCAGCTCTCCTAAGGATCTACACTAACCAAGATACAATTTGCCTAGTTCTGCTGATTTCAGTGGACATGATTGTTAAAAGAAAAAATTTTAACACAGAAATTTTAACACAATCTAGTTTATATTTTTCATTAATTTAGGCAGATCATCTCTCTAATTAATCCGAATCGATGAAGTTTAGCTTCATTTAAACACTATCCATAATTCTCTTCATTTACCACCACTTAATAGGTGACACATTTGATCCATATCCACTCATTTAAAAATTTAAAAGTCAACAGGCATCCAGATTCATTTAAAAACATGACCAAGGCTATCAGAGACTCCAACCTGCACAGCTTAGTTCAGGAGAAAATGATACCCCATTTTATGGTGAACATGTGAGGTAAGTATTTCCCTTTCACTAACAGCACACAAGAAGGGATAAATGCCTTTTATGGGTACATGGGGTACCTTTACCAAATCCCATCTGCAACTGGGATTACGACCTACTTTCACCCAGTTTACAATCTACACAATTGAAGATAAATTTAGAATTAAACAAAGCAAAGTGCTCTGTGCCCTGCTGGTTATGACTGAATAAGAAAACACTTGATGAAGGTAAACGGACCTAAATGTAGACACTGAGTGTGCCACGACAAGGGAAGTATGAGACTGCAGAGAGGTACAGGAACAACACAGGGACAGCTCGGCCAATCCGGCCTGTGAATTTAAATGTGACAGTAAGTGCATCCACAGTGAAGTGACAGATTGCAAAATCCTGAAAAACAGTCACGGACTCCAAATAAAGGAGAAAGACGGTGAGCTCTGGGAGTCACAAGGCCAACTTTGGATTGGAATGATCAGAATGCCCTTTTCAGGCTGACCAAAATATGCTGCACAAAGTCACAGTGTAATTTAAAAAAAAAAATAACTGCTTTGATGTGTAACTGAAACCATTTGCAAAGAGGAGAACAAACAATTTCCTATTACCAACTAAACTTTGGTTGTTTCATTCATAATGCTAATGACGAAAGGTGATGCCTGGCGGCAACTTCTCTGGATACAGTCAAAGGCTGAACGTGCTTAAAAGCAGAATCTCCCCTGAGTGTACTTTTGGGGTTCCCTCAACCACCTACCTTCCTCTCCTATTGTATGTTTTTCTACAGACTATGTTCTGTAAGAATGCAAAGATATGTTTTTAAATCCATGACACCATACTCTGACTTTTGGTCAATTTCTACCAAAGAACATGTATTAATCCTGCACAAAACACCAAGTGACATCTTGTGTTCTCCCAGATGGACATGACTGCAGCTGCTTTTCCCAGTCAATAGCATTCAATGACCACAATCAAAAGGAGCGGGGCTTTGCTAAACGTGTGTATGAGTTTGCCGGGGCTGCCATAACTAAATATCACAGACTGAGTGGCTCAAATAACAGACATTTATTTTTCCACAGTTCTGAAGGCTACAGTCTGAAACCAAGGTGCAGGCAGGTGTGGCCAAGGCTTTTCTCTTTGTCTTACACTTGGCTGCCTTCTCGCTGTGTCCTCATGTCTTAGTCCTTGTGCAGTAACAGAATACCACAGACTGGGTAATTTATAAACAACAGAAATTTATCAGATCACAGTTCTGGAGCCTGGAGAGTCCAATATCAAGGTGCTGGAATGTTTGGCAATTCTAATTCCAAAAGGGCACTTTGGACACTGCAGCCTGCAGAAGGGAGGAATGCTCGCTGTCTCCACCTGGCGGACAGCGGGAGGGCTCACCCTTTTACAATGGTGTTAATCCCACTCAGGAAGGCCGATCCCCCATGGTCTAATCACCTTTGTTTTGTTTTGTTTTTTTTTTTGAGACAGAGTCTCGCCCTGGGTAGAGAGCAGTGGTACCATCGTAGCTCACTGCAACCTCAAACTCCCGGGCTCAAGTGATCCTCCTGCCTCAGCCTCCTAAGTAGCTGGGACTACAGGTGTGCGCTACCACACCCAGCTAATTTTTCTGTTTTTAGTAGAGACGGGGTCTCACTCTTGCTCAGGCTGGTCTCAAACTCCTGATCTCGGCCTCCCAGAGTGCTAGGATTACAGGTGTGGGCCACCGCGCCCGGCCCTAACCACCTCTTAAAGGTCCCACCTCTTAATACTGTCAAAATGGGAATTAAATTTCAACACTGAGTTTGGGTGGGGACAAACATTCAGAACACAGCACCTCAATCGTCTCTTCTCTGTGAGCGCACATCCCTGGTGTTCCTGTGCCCTAATCTCCTCTTCTCATAGGGACACCAGTCAGATTGCATCAGGGCCTACCCGAATGACCTCATCTTACCTTAATCACCTCTTCAAAGGCCCCATTTCTAAATACAATCACATTCTGAGGTGGTTAGGCTTCAACATGAATTTAGAGGGGACACAATTCAGTCCATAACAACATGATATTGAGTTTTAAAGACATTTTATTTATATATCATCAGAGAACCCACTTAAAGGTTAAAACCGGGACGTGTTAGAAAGTTGGGGCTGGTAGCTCTTTTGCAGAATGCCACACACCACTGAGGATGGTTTAATCTGAACTGAGATGAGACAGTCATTAAATCACTTCATTCATTTAACAAATATTTGCTAAACATTTATTAATAATCAATTAAATTAGGTACACACACCCCCAAAATCATCATTGGAATAAATGCAATAAAACTAACCAACAATAAAAGTCAAGAAAGCAAGCAAGCAAGCATAGATGATGTAAAGCAGGTTTCTCCTGAGCTGGAAAGGCAAGATATTAATTGCTGCCACCAGGTTCTCAGGATGATCACCAGGAACATTCTGCCATTAAGAACCCTCATTAGTTAGTTTTCTTTATGAGGACATAGGGATGCTTATGATTGAAGGAAGACTGGTATTAAATTGAGCATACTTCCTCTAACATTGTTAGAAAGCTTACTTGCAAAAATAAAACCACTAATGCAGAGGTTCCCAAGTTTTCTTGGTTCATAATGCCCTTAGTGTCTCATCAACTTTTTTTATTTTGCTCCTAAACCAAAGGAAATTCCTAGCAGTTTTGTTTATCATGTAGTAAGTTCAAAACAACTTAAGTATTATGCCCTAACAACTTAGTAGTTGTTGCAAAACATAATCACTGCCACCATAGGTTGAAATAAAATATATTTTTATTTCATTCTCAAATAACCACAGTGACTTCCTAACGGGCTGTCAGTGACCAGTGTGTCTCTGGAGCATTGCAAAACTTCACAACACTTGGATTCCAATTCAACACTGTCACCTGCATCTCCTGCTGCACCTCGATTTCTGCATGGCACTGGTTTTTGCTCACAGCACCAACTAAGAACGCAGCTTTGCAAAGATACGGTATCAACAAAGGAATGCGGTGTGAGCTAACACTGAAACTATGAACTACTTCAAGAGCGGTGTGCCCAAAGTCTGCCAGATGCTGAGTGTCACTGTATTTTCCATGCAAATGTAAAATATCCTGGAGTGCCCCAGGGTGCCTTGGCATACAGTTTGAAAACCACATCACTAAGGCCATAGAGCTTCAACAAAGTCAATAATTAATTAATTAAATAAAATAAACAGTGTCATTAAAATTATGATGGACTTGCTATCCATATTCTCTTTTGCAAACGTTGCGACGGTAGCAGGCGCTTCCTCCCTGTGCCCACTCGTTTTTCTCTGAGACAAGAAGCAGCAACCTAGCACACCCCATGAGCCCAGTCAGGGTCTCACCTGAAGAAGGTGTCGTGCACAGAAGAGATAAAGTCTCATGAAGTGACAATTTTAAAAGGTATTGGCAGGGATCAGAAAAACCGGCAAGGAATTCAGAAGTCCCCAGGGCTAGCCATGGAGGTGTTGCTGTCCCATGTAGGTCTGAGGCAAGGAGGGGAGGGGATGTTGCCGGTGCAGAGTCGGCTGCCACGTGGGCAGACAGGAGCAAGGTTCCTGCCACCTGTGTCCCGGCAGGGGCTGCTATGGACTGAATCCTGCCCTCACTCCCCTCCCGCCTTGTCTCCTGCCCATGCCTCCCGCTCACCTAGCCCAACCCGATGCCAGAACGCAAAGGCGCTGGTGACGTGGTACTTCATGGCAGCCCCCCCAGGACAGTGGGGTGAGTAGAGTGAATAAGGACGTGGAGGGGCACACAGGGACCATTCAGCCCAAGTTCACTACCTTAACCTTGTGCCAAACCACAGCCAACAAAACCAAAGGGGGACTCCTAAGCCAATCAGATTCTCTGTCCAGGAATTTGGCTTTGAGTCTTAGAGGCTGAGGGTGCTGGGATGAAGACCCCGCAAGCTGAGACTACCATGTTGGGAAGCCTGCGACGGAACCTGCGCAGACAAAAAGGTGAACTGAGAAGCTGGTCTTTGGAAAGGGAAGAACAGAGCAAACATGCAGAGAGGCAGAGACAGGCCATGCAGAGGGGACAGTGAGAGCATTTTAGCCCCCAGAGGCCTGAATAAACTTTAAACAAAATGGGATTTGAGATATTTCAATATAACTCCTGTCTCCAAATTTACTGGAACAATTTTGTTTTCTGTTCCTTGTGACTCACCCTCTCTGTGCACACTCCTTAGACTGCTGAAGCTCATTTCACTTCAGTTTAGAATTAGCTTTGGAGAATAATACTGGGTAAAATCCAAGATGTACTATTTACTGCTCAAACCAGTCAAATTTAGAGATCTGCTAGTTCTTCAAAGCATGTCCTCCCAACGCTTTCTGGGTTATCTCCTCGAGGTCTCTTTCTCGCCCTTCACCCCGCCTTCTCTCCTCCCTCCCAGAGCAGGCAGTAGTCAGTGCCTGACAGGTCCAGGGCACAACAGCCCACCACTCCTGCTTCAGGTCAGAGCAAATACTGTGGTGGGATTCACGCTCTAGTACTCCTGTGGGGTCAGGCTGAGACCAGGCTCCACCTGAACCACCACACCTCTTTGCTCAGATTCTTCCCTTTCCTGTCTGCTTCCCTTCTCTGGTTTAGGTTTTGTGCAAGAGCACCCCCCCCCAACTCACCACCTGCATGCAAATCTTCATCTCAGGCCTGCTTCTGGGGAACCCAACCAAAGACACCCATATATCTGCACTGCATAAAGACCAAAAGCCACATATTTGACTATTCTGTCATTTCACTGAAGTGCATAAAGACTGGTCTTTCTTGAGGAAATAACATGTGGTTTCCTATTTATATTTCATGATGCTCTAAATACCTAATTAAGTAACTTCTAAATGGGAAATGATTTCTTTTTACTAGATCCAGGACCTTCTTTGTCTTGCTGGTGTCCAACTGTGAGGAATTCAGAAATACTTCTAAGAATAAATGAAACTATTATATTTTGGGGAAGAAGGAAATGTTGAAGAGCTCTTTGTACTGCTGACAACACATTTCAATTAAATTCACTTTTCTGGAATAAGATGTCTTATGGGCCCCTTATTACTCTAAGACTGACAAGGTGTCATCAGGCATTGGATAGCACAAGAAAAAGTTTCTGCTGTATTAATTTGGGTCCAGGTCCAACCTCTAGAACAATCTCATTTTTGGGCCTGAATGAGCTTTGAATCACTTGTCCAACAAAACCATTGTGCTTTATAAAAAAACTGCATGCTTATGCTTACTAGGCAAACTTCTCTTGGGAAGCATGACAATGTTTTCCACATGGTGGGCTTCACACACATATTTTCAGCTTATCAAGAAAATAAGAGATAAACCCCCAACCCTCATTTGGGACTGTCATGGTCAAAAAAAACCTCTTTAGTGTTCACAAGTGTAAATGTATTTCTGGGATGAATTAACATGCTTCCTGATGGCATGAAGAGATACTGCAAGCCAGGAATAAAACAGAAATCTATCCAAGGCTACTAGAATTTTGAAGAATGAGTATAAAAAGTTAAAAATATTCACTTCCATTTTCCAGTGGCTGTATTACATAATAAAGATGCCCACTAAAAAATCAAGTGTAATACTATTAGATACAATCAAGAGTAAAACTATTAGATGAATTACTCCAGAGCTACTAATTTTTTAAGGACCATAATAAAGAGTGAACATACTAGGTGACAACTAATGAAGTGTTTGTGTGTGTGTGTGTGTGTGTGTGTGTGTGTATCACATATAAAACAGACTTTAACTGATCAGAGCAATATTTACTTTCTCACATTTATTTTAACTATTTGAGAAACATTTAGTATCTTTCTTTATGATTTCACAAGGGTCACTGGAATGTGAAATTAAACAGAAGCAGCAAAAATGGTTATCAAAAGTTTAAAAGCTTAAAGCAGAGAGAGTGGTCTCAGAAATCATTTTTACACAAGAAAGAAGGCAGCAATTCAGAGCTTCCCACGGTCAGGTGGCCCTGAGAGTTGTTTTCCTAACAGAAAAACTGAAATTCTGTGCTTGCTCCAGGCAATAGTCTTCACACCTCAAGGGCTTCTACAGCAATCACTGCAGTGAAAGCTGCTGATGAGAAGAAACCGTGCGTGGCAGCAGAATCACTTGGGAGTCGGACAGGAATGGAGGGACCAGTTTGACTTCAGATTATGCATTTAAAAATTCCTTTATTTAGATCAAATTTGAAAGCATAATTGCACAACTTACAAGAAAAACACTTTTTAACTCTACTTCAATGCATAAGGAAACCACACAGACCTGGTCCATCACCTTGACTATCAGTTGTCACCAGGCAACAGGGATTCCAGGAACCAACCACACTAGCTCATTCCTCACTACTTACTGCTGTGTCATCCGTCTCTCCCTCTTGGAATCATCCCCAACAGTGAGGGAGCCTGCCCCTAGCCCAGCAATACCCTCCCTCATCACACACACCTCCCGTCTTTGCCACTGCTCATTTTCCCTTTACACCCAGCCTCTAAGACTTTTCTACTTAGGTTCTTTCTACTCCTTTGACCCCTGACTCTCCTTATCCCATTTCACACTGTGCAGCAACCCCAAGACACCACCAAAACCACTCTTGTCAAGGACATCAGTTACCTTCAAGTCTTCCAAATCCAACAACTCCTTTCTATGCTTCCCCCAACATCACTCCTGTGCAGTGTTCTCTGCGGCAGCTGGTCACTTTCTCCTACTGAGAACCCCAGCCTGTCTCTGCCACCTTGGTACCACGTTCCCTTGGGGTCCGCCCATCTTGCTGACTCTACGTGGCTTAACTCAAATATTGGCATTCTCCAGGACTACGTCTAGGTCTCCTTCTCTTTAAATTCTCCCAATTTCTCCCTTGCAATGTCATCCATATACCTAGCTTCTTCAAGACCATGTAAATAGCACTGATGCCCAAATGTGCACCTCTAGCCCAGATCTTTCTTCTGAGGTCTAGACTCAGAAGAGCTGGCCTCTCCACTTTGATGTCTCAGGGACGTATCCTACACTGGACTCCATAGGACCCACCCCTGTCTGCATCTTCAAATTCCATTCATGCCCTGCTCCCCAACTCCACTCCAGGCACCAAGCCCTCCTTTGGGGTCTGCCAACTTGGCCAGCTCTCACCTGGCCCTCTTCCTGTGTGGGACCTCTCTTTCTCAGCCCTGGCTTCTATGTGAGGTGCTCCCTGAGCACACTCTCTGGGTGCCTTCCTGCTACTCACCAGCAATGCTCCCTGTTGGTTCCCCAGTCTCACTTGTCAAAAGCAACAGTTTTACATTTATCCATTTGCTTATTGTCTGTCTTTCCCGTTCTGCTCCACATTCCATGAGGGCAGGGACCCCCATCTGTTGTATTCCCTTATGTATATATTGGGTAATTGGTTCTGTCATGACATGTACTGATAAATAGTCAATGAATGAATCAATATGATCCTTCATATCCATGTGATTCACCGCATCAGAATTGGAGACATCTGAATTCATTTAGTAGATAAACATATATGCTTTCATTCAACAAATATTATTGAGTAAAGAAAAAAAAGGTAAAAATCCCTGCCCTCATGGACTTATATTTAAATATGATTTTTGGCCCTGGATCAATTCAATCTATTTTTTTGCCTTTCATATTTGGTGAGAAAGGCTTGTAGTTGCTTCATAAGATATTAATCCTAAATATCAGGGTTGTATGTGGACATATACATGCTGTCCCCTCAGTAAATCCATGTAAATGATACCTGGAAGAGATATGAAGAATTTGGATCTGAAATTATCCTATCAGCGTTAAGCTGAAAACCATGCAGATTTATGTTTTGTTACCTGAAAGGGACTGAAACTCTCCCAGGCTGGCTAGATTTTACTCTGATCTGTTGGGTAAACTAAAACATCTAAAAAAAGGATATATACACAAAAAAGGGGAAGGGGGAGTGACTGGTGAAGATTTTAATTATGGAAACATGGAAAAAGACCTGTCTCTGAATAAAAGGGTACCGTCTCCAAGAGAAGGCACCTTGTCAGCGGATTCCAGCACCTGGCCCCCTGGCTTGCTGCACCCTGTAGCAGAAATGCATACTTTAGGCTATTAGAGTTTGACGCCTTAAGCCACACATTCTCAGTGGGGCCACATCACCCCAAGGTGGCAAACGTTGGTTCTTGAGGAGGGCAAAAAAAATTGTGCACACACGCATACATCGCATAAACAGATATGCAATATTACCTGTGGTATTAAAATTTCATGAGGGGTCAGTTAGGAATAAAAAATATCTAAAAAGGATCCTTAGGAGGGTGATGATGGAAAAGGTGCAGAAACAGTGCTGTAAGAATGTAAACCAGCGCTCCACTTGTGTCATCTCCATGCTCATGGATGACCTGCAGATTAGGTGGCTTCTTGCTACAGAGAGATTGTGAGAGGTAGTTTTATACAACTATCTGGTCTACCTGATATTTATATTCCTCATGATAAATTAATAAATTAGCAATCTGAGTTTAATTAATTAGCATTCTTTTGTGCCTCTGTTAAAGCAAGTCAGAATCCCAAGTCTGATAAAGTTTGGATTACTCACAGGATCACACTTCAGAGCTCTCAAGACTGAAGGCCACTCCCTGCAGAGAATTGAACTCTCCCAGGTGGACAGATGCCACCTGTGTCGACAGGCTTCCCCAGGAGATGTACCTTTGGTTTGATGACATCGTTCTTTAAATTAGGACCAATTTATTTATGACTCCATCAGCCATATATTTAAATATACCCTTCTTATTCTATGTATCTTTCCCACTTAGTAATATATGAATTATACCCAATTCTGTACACACCTTTCACCATTTTTCACAACAATAATGAATCTAATAAAAACATCGCCATAGTATACAGATGCAAATTTCATGCATTAAACTAAGCTCTGGTTAGGGAACCAAAGACTTATAATATTTTAAAGCATGCTGTCCATTGTAAATGCCATGCAAATACACCTCTGATTCTTTGTTAGCAATTGGAAAGGCAAAATAAAGCTTCACCAAGGTCCTTTCCTCACGAGAGCACACGGCCCCTCAGCTCTGAAGCAGGCTGTGCGTTAGAACCACCTGGCACTTTCAAGAGATGTGTACATGCCTCGAGCCCTGTCTAGGAGAGTCAGTAGTTATTATTTCTTTTAACATAAATCTCCCTGAGTGAATATGTTGGTGCAATCCCAACGTAGAAATTAACGTCAGATAAAAAGCAGATGACTAAGCTTGGATACTTCCAGAACAAAGAAACGGTTCAGGTGGAGAGAAGAGCTAAGAATTTAATCATGGATCGAATAATGGCTAATGCTAATGAAGATGAACTTCCTCCACAGGAGGTGGGCTTTGCTATTCAAACTAAAAATTCAAGGCCTAGCATAATTTTTTAAACCAAAGGAAGTCATCCTTCCACTAATTTAGAAGGGCTGCTGCACTCATTAGGGAAGGGAGATAAAAACCTCAGTTAAGAGAACCAGAAAATAAACTCAGATAAAGCTGCGGTGCAGGGGTAGGGAGTGGTGGGGGAAGGCAGGCAGAATGAGATCGGTAAGAGCAGAGCCAAGGCCCAACAGCAGCTGTCACACCTGTACAGGCAGGTGGAATTTCAGAGGCCCCACACAATGAGTGAACTAAGACCAGAGGTAGGGATGGAAGACAATATGCACATAGTGTGACATCAAAGATTATATTCTAGGAAGGACAGGTTTCCCTGTAACTGCTAAAGAAATATTTTTAAAATACATTCTTTCAGAATTATAGAGTTTGTACCTCTAGCATATGTATACATTTTGTTTTGAAAGTAAAAAGCAAACATTCCATAGTTGCTATGATAAATGGAAAATAAAAACCACCTAGTTAGAACTAGCTAATAAATCAGCATTCTGATACTATATATCATTCTCTTCTTCCTTTGTTAAGCAAGTCAGCAGCCTGAGTATGACAGCATATGAATTAGCAAATCTGACAAAGTTTGGATTAATAGGTGGATCACTTTCAGAGCCTCTAAGAATGCGTCCAGGTGGAGCCTTCGCTAATATTATAATAAATGTTGCATTTAAATGATCATTGACCAAACTTAGATTTAAATGTAAAATCATCTCATCCATAAATAATATTAATATTTGCATGAGTTAAATTTTGTACTAATAATGCATACAAAATATTACCTGCATAATTTTTTTTTCAGGTTTTCCCTTCAGTTCTACACCACATCACCATTGGACACAGTCACTCACAAGGAGAAAATTCTGGGTGAATGAAAGCAGAGACCATACTGGAACGTTCACTGGCCCTAACTATGATGTTTGCTTCTACATATTGAATATTTTTTCTTTTTTCTTTTTTTTAGAGAGAAGATCTTGCTCTGTTGCCCAGGCTGGAGTGTAGTGACATCATCATAGTTCACTGTAACCTCAAATTCCTGGGCTCAAGAGATCCTCCTGCCTCAACCTCCCGAATAGCTGGGACTACAGGCGAGTGCCACCATGACCAGCTAATTTTTTTATTTTTTGTAGAGATGGAGTCTTGCTATATTGTCCAGACTGGTCTTGAACTCCTAGCCTCAAGTAGTCCTCCCACCTTTGCCTCCCAAAGGGTGGAGAATACAGGTGTAAGTCACCTCATCTGGCCTTCTACACACTACATTAACACCTGTAATAAAACACCTGTGGGTATGCTCATAAACATGGCATGTTTCCCATCTAAATAGTGGCCTTCCTCAGGTTTAACAATAGCTTCAACACGGCTGCATTGATTGGAGCTCTCTGTTAGTGGAGGTGCCCACAGCACCACATTCTAAGCAGCATTCACCTATATATTTAAAGGAAAATAATTTATCAGCCTGGTGATTTATCTACTTTGGAGTTAATTATTGCCTACTAACTTAACAGCTGTTCTTAACTATTCTGGCATCTGAGGAGATGCCAAATGCCATTAGGTGGGGCCATGAGGACACATGAGCACCAGCACAGTTGCAGAAGCTCTGTGAGGGATTGGCACATGCTGTTGTCAGCTGGTCAAGACCCTTCCCACCCACTTCTCCCTGGACACCTCCCATTACAAGTACTGCTAATCCACACCTTTGCTTTCCAAAGCTCTCCTGTGACAGGGAATAGCAATGAACCAGATGTGAGTGAAGTCAGACTGGAGGGGAGGAAGGGTCTCTGGGGCTCCTTTTGATGTTCTAATAAAAGAAGCAGATGCAGTTCATGGGACAATTCTCCTTTCCTATTCCATCTGCTCAATTTGAATGTGGGTGAAATGGCTGGATCTGCAGCAGCCTTCTTACGACTGTGAGAGAAAAGCCAATGGATTCCTGGAAACATCAGCCCTGATTTCATTAATCTGCTAGACCAAGGCCAGCAGCCCTCTACCTCTGGACTTCCTTTTATGTAAGGCAAATAAATTCCCATTTGTTTAAGCCTCTGTAGTCTGATTTTCTGTTTCTTGCTGCCAAATGTAAGGCTGACTCAGTTGGGTACAGCCCAACTGAGTCAGTAAACACAACCTTGCCTGTGTCGTAGCAGAAGCTTCTGTTACATGTAGCTTACTGAGAGCGTTTGGTGTAAAGAAATGCATAAGTTGAGACCACATATATGAGCTATGTATGAAATCTACCCTAAACAGGCTGGCAAAACAATAAGAGAAGGAATTCAGAACAACCTCAAAAAGGTTAACCGTTTGATGAAGACAATAATGCCAAGAAAGACTGAAGTAGGAGAGGTGGGTTGGGTATTATGTGAGACCAACTAAAGGAGACCTCTTGCAGGCAGACCTGGAGTGAAGTGTTAAAAGGTAGGAGTGAGGTTGTCCTATGCATGAAGGTCTGCAGTTTGAGAAGAGGCAAATCCATCTTGGAATGTTCCAGTTGGAACATTAAAAAGATTCATAGAAACAGTAGACATACTCTTTCTTACAAGGAGCTACTATGTGGCTATGAGAGTTATGAATCACAAAAGGAAGCTATCAAAGCAAATTTTCTTCAGTTGCCATTCCATGATTGTAATGGCTTGAATTGTGAATCGCTCCCCTCTACAAGAAAATATGTCCCGGAACCTGGAACTTGTGAATGTGACCTTACATGGGAAAAATTATATCATTGCAAATGTAATTAAGTTTAGGATTTTGAGATGAGATTATCACAGACTAGGGTGGACCCTATATCCAATGACAAATGTACCTATAAGAACAGAGGGCACAGTGAATAAGGCCATGTGCAGACGGAGGCAGAGACTGCAGTGATTCAGGCACAAGCCAAAGGCCCCCTGGTGTCACCTGCAGCTGAAGAGGGAAAGGAAGGTCCTCCCTTACAGCCTTCGGGAGAAGCATGGCCCTGCCTGCGCCTTGATTTTGGACTTTTGGCCTCTGAACTGCGAGAGAATAAATTTCGTTTGTTTTAAGTCACCAAGTTTGTAGTGATTTGTTACAGCAGCCCTAGGAAACTAACACACTGATGCACACCACGTACATTACTGCTCGGGAAACAGGAGGAAACGCCCTTAGGAATGAAACCAAAGGAAGGACTGGAGTGAGGGAGGGAGGGAGGGAGGAAGGCAGGGAGGCAGGGAGGGGAGAGCAGGTGCTTGGACCAGGGTAAAGAGAGGAGAGTAGTGAAGGGCCTGGAAGAAGCGGGGGTGACGGGCGCTTTCCCTGTAGGATGATGGTGCAGATTGTCTCATGTCAAATGCGTGCTTTTCCCTTAGCAGAAGGCCGTGCTGTTTAGTTCTTTATTCTCCTCAAGGCAAGCTGAGCTTCCCTATGGGGCTTTGTCCCATGTGGTTTAAACACGAACCTGGCTGAAGGTAAGAGTTTGGAACAGGTGAACTTCTAGCGTCTGTGCCAAAAGTGCCCTTCCTACGCGAAGCTTAGTGCCAGATATTTCGAAATGTCCCTTTAACTGACTTTCCCACAGCACAGAGGCCTGAGGTCTGAGCAGGTGTGATGGTGCCGGCCGTTTCCGAATTTCCTCCACAGTTCTTTTTCCTCTCCTTACTTCACCATATCTGTTGAAAATTGAACTATTAATAACTAAATATTAAATTGCCCTCAAAAGCTGCAGTCCAAAGAAAAATGAACTGCATCAAGAGGTGAGGGACAGGGAGGGGACTCAGGCGCCGGGTCCTGTGCGAGGCTCCGGCCACGTGGCTCCGTCGCCCACCTTGGGAAAGGCGGCTGGGCCGGGTGGCCTGAATTCCAGCCCCATCATCACTCACCGAGGCTGTTGGACCTGGCCTAGGGGCTTCCTGGTACCCACCTTGATCTGCAATTCTAAGAGACCTCAACACTCATGGAAACGACCCGTCAGCAATTCCTGGACATCTGCAACACCAACGGTCTTCATCCCAACTGCCGCGGCCACAGCTCTGAACCTGATCCCATGAACTTGTTCTCCTCAGAAACCCCAAATTGCTGGTTATCCCCCTTCCTTCCATCCTCCTGCAGCCTCCCCCTGAAGCTCCACAGCGGCCACTTTCTGCTAATCGATCCGCTGACTTGCTGGCATCACTTCCTTCTCGAGACAGCTGAGAACTTAGCACAGGTCACTGGACTTGCCCCCGCCTGTCTCCTTGTAACCACACCCGCAGCGCCCAGACAGCCATGAGCCACCGACGGACACCGCCTGTCTCACCCACCCTCATGCCCAGAGCACAATTCCAGAGGATTCTCCGCATCTGAGCCGGTCCAGACGCCTGGGCTCCAGTCAGCACCACCAGGGAGCCTCTGAGCACAGCCTCGCCCCCACTTCTGTCCCCTCTGGGCCCATCTCAGGCCTTCCCGCCTTGCCCCGTCTCTGTCCCATCCAACCCTTGCCTTGGCTCTCAAAGACGGTTCTGATTTCTACTTTAAGAAAACTGAGGGCTTCCTTCACCCTCCCGAGGCATCACCCCTAGCTCCAATTCCACCCACACCCGTCTGCGTCTGCGTGGGGGCTTCCCCTGTCCAGGGGCGGCACCTCCCCGGGGCTTCCTCTGGGGGCTCGCGGCAGCCACAGCCCTGCAGCCTCCCCTCAGACTCCACCACTACGGGGGACGCTTGCATCCCCCAGGTCCCACCCACGCCTTCCCTCTTCACCCCCATCACGGTTCTGGAAGGAAGAGAGTTCCAATTTCAAGTGTGCCTCACATTTCATGGAGCAGCTTTACAGATCCCCTGAATCCACGCCACACAGAGCCCAAAGGGTCAGCACCTCCAGGCCCCGGCCCAGGAACCCGGTTTTTAACAAAGGGTCTGCTGCTCCGCGCGGGGCCCCCCACTGACAATACGCTCTTCCCTCCCTTACCCTCCCCACCCTGCAATTCACGCAAACCAGGATTGCTTCACGCACACAGCGAAGTCAACCACGATCTTCTAATTGCCAGGTCCAAGGAGCACTTGTAAGTCTTTATATTAATTGTTTTGAGATTTTTTTTTTTTTTGAGGCTTTGGACACTTCTAACTCCTCCCTCCTATTTGGCGATCTCTTTCTGCCATACTTTATCTTCTCCTTCCACTGACTGTTCCCGCTCCCTCTTCTGCTCCCCCATCCCCTTACACGTCGGGCTCCCTAGGATCTCACTTTGCTCTCACGAGAGTCAACCTAAGTGACTGTTGGCTCCTGTGGTTGACACAGTCCCCTACCATGCAGTGCCCCCCAAATCGTGTCTGCAGCCCAGACCCCCTTCCTCCCAGAATTCAGAGGATCACAGCCTGGCACATGTATCTACCAGGAGGCCCCTCAGGTACTTTCTAGAATATGGCCAAAGGGAATTCCCCATCTTCCTTCCCCAGAATTATCCTCCCGGCACCCTCCCTATGCATTTGGTGTCGCCTCCCACTACCCAGTCACCCAAGCTGGCACCAGGACACTCCTTCCTGACGTGCCTTTCCCATACCACTCATCAGCAATCACTACACTCTGACAACAGCTTTACTTGCAAAATATCTCTTAAATCTGCACCCTCCCCTTTCTATTCCTGCTTCCTCTGCTCTGCTTCTCGATCAATTCCAGATTCTTACAACAAACTCTGAGTGGTCCCCCTGCCCTGGAGTGAGGTGATGCTGTGACAAGGGGCAGCTCCCAGGTCTCAGCGGCTTTACACAAAAAAAGTCCATTTCTCACTCACGTTTGAGGTCCACCGTGGATCCCAGCAGAGGGTGGGGAAAGCTCTGCTCGGTGTAGGCACTCAGGGACCCAGGTTAATGGGGGCTTCATCTTGGTGTGGGTGTGCACGGTCGCTGTCAGAGGAGAGACCATGGCGCAGTGGCTCCTCTTGTAGGTATCACACATCACTGCTACTCACGCTCCACTGGAGAGCAAGTCATCTGAGCCCAGTGGAGCAGGGAAGTGCAACCCTATCACCTACCCGTGGGAAACAACTCAAACCCCCACCACCCACACCCAGGAGCCCTCTGCTTAGAACTCCCCAGCGACGCTCAACTGCCCACAGCTCTGGTCCTCCAACTTCTCTATGCAGGACAAAGACCAAGGATGCACGTTTAAAATCCAAAATTCCAGAAACCACCTGCAGAAAACTCTGAATAATTTGGGATGTGGCCTGGGAATCTGCATTTTAATTAACCTCCAAGGGAATTACGTTGCTGGTAGTCCATGAGCCATACTTTAAGAAACATGGCCTACAAGGTCAAGTATAGTATAAGCTTCTGAAAATAGCACAGGATGCCCTTGAGAGGGCCTCGGCCCCTCTCCGGAAGTCCATTCACCATGCTCACCAGCACCGCGCAGCCACCCTGGTTCTTGCGGGGCAGCTCCCCAGGGACCTGGCCTCCAGCCCTTGCTCTCCTTCTCCTCGCTCCACCCCCTCCCTTCCTGCTTGCGAGTGACCCCAGGATGAGTGACCCCAGGACACAGCTCAGGAGGCAGAGAAAGACCACGCCTTTTCAGCTCCCAGCCCAGCCTGAGCTGGGTCAGGCAATCTCTCTCACGCTCTCCACCACCCCGTGCGTATCTTTCATTCATTTGACAATGAACAACCGTCTGTGCGCACAGATCACAATGTGGTGTTCTGATCTACGGAGACCTTGTGCTGAGCACACACCAGGGCCTGGCTGGAGGCTGGGTTGCCGCCGGTAGAGGGTATCTTCTTCACTAGACTCCGTGATTGAGAGCAGGGACTTGTCCACCCCCAAGCACAGTACAAGGCACGAAAAGGTGTTCCACAAGTGATCACGGAATAAGTCAGTGAGAATGAATGAATGAATGAATGAATGGTAAACTGCATTCTGCACCCCTTCCTATTCTACTGCTCCTGAAGGAAAGCATCAGGGCAGGTGGGGTCAAGCCCAGGAAGCAGCAGCGGCCAGGACTGGTCCTTCTGGAGGCCTGGGAGCCCTGCGCTGCAGCTTTGCACCCTCCCCTCACTGGAGAAGGGGCCTCCACGCCTACAGGGCCTGAGCGCCCGGGCTTCTCAAAGAGGGCTCTATGCAGCCTCCGCCAGCACCGGCAGCAACGTTTGCTTTGAACGTGGCCCAAACCGCAGCCCCAGACCCACCCTCCTGCTCCTTTTGCCTTCAGGCATAAACCAGAAATAGCAGCTGGCAAAGCAAGGGAGGAACGGGCAAAAATGCCTAATGTTATTTCCTTGCCCTTCAGACAGTTAACAAAAAGACCAAGATAAATGAGTTTTCTGGATTTTGTTCTCTGTATAGCTGGACTTGGCTCTTACAGGAGCTCCAAAAGTGTCTCATGGAGCTACTCTTCCCCATTCACTTGTTTTTCCTGTACCTCACTTTGTGTATGAAAGTGTGTTTAACTTGGCTGTATTATTTGTATACAGCCCTTCTTAATTCCTGTTTGAAATAAAATGAAGACTAATTTAAACAAAAAAAAGTAAAGACTGCTCCAATTCACTGACTCGGTATAGGCCCTAACCATGGGGACACACTGTCTATGACATTTAGTTCTGCGAGTGCTACTTAATAATAATAATACCAGCAGCAGCAGTAGCAACAACACAAGGCGAGGTACGTGCAGATTTACTGTGTGCCAGGCACCATTTTGAGTACTGTGCGCCTTTATGAATTTAATGGATTTAACTCCCGTTTCATAGGTGGAGGTGTGAGAACCTGAGAGGGGAGGCAAGTTCCCTGGGGATGCGCTGGGAAGCAGGCAGTCTGACTCCAGCACTGCCGCCCAGCCACTCACGCGCTCACCTCAGATGAGGACACTACACAATTAACTTTCAGGAAAACATGTTAGATATTTTGTTGTTGTTCACATTTTCTCAAGTAACTAGAAGACTTCCTTCAGCAAACTAATCACTCAAGTAATTGGATCACTCTGTGGTAAATACCAACTGTGTTGCTGATGAGGGAAACGTGCATCTATTTATTAGCATGGACCTGGGAGTTTTGTGTTGACTTGAGTTCTAACTTGGGTTCTAAGTAGAAGGAACACGAGCTGAATAGAGGGAACTTTTTCAATAGGGCATTTGATTATCATCAAAACACATCCCCTGGCAAGGCTGTTACCATCTTATGTCTCTAGTTATCCATCTGAGAGATGTACATTAAAAAAAAATTACTTTGTACTTGCAAGAGAAACTATGAGATGCAGCTTACCAACCATGGAAGGGAGGAAGGGAGAGAAAATATGCAAATTCCTCAGCAAGTAAAGGCGTAAGGGAATATACTGCAAAATAACACCTACTGAGAATTTAAATAACACTACTGAGACTTTCTGGAAAACATATACACACACACACATACATAGTTAGAAATCATTGCAATTGGGATGGTGTTAGGCTGGGATGGCTCTCTAGCACTTTAGGTTCCTGTGTAAGCAAACCAAAGCTCAGTTAAACAGTAAAATAAAACTAGAGGCGCTACCAATCTGAAACCACCAACTAACTTCTAACAGAGTCTTTCCACTGTATCCAATCAAATTTATTTCCTTTGTCTTACTTCTGTGTTCAGCCTATAAAAGCTCACTGCCTACACTGCTGGGCAGAGCTCTCTGAACCTCTTCTGGTTCTGAGTGCTGCCTGATTCATGAATCCCATAATGCTCAAATAAACTCTGTTACATTTGTTTCATCTAAAGTTTTTCTTTTAACTGTATATAAAATGCTATATATAAAATGCTTCACCATATGGGGATGCTGCAGGGGGCTGTCAAGTCAGCTAGTGCTGGCAGACACAGGTAGGGTGTGCCCCTCTCCCTCACTCCACCCTACCCCTGTGGGAAAGGGGACTTCCCAAGTAGGGCTGGGTTCCTGTAGGGAGATCCTACTGGGGAATAACATCACTATATAAAATTTCTTATAAAGTCTACATAATTTTCTAGTACAGTCAGTCCCCTGTATCCATGGGTTCTGTATCTGTGGATTCAATCAACTGCACATGAAAAATATTTTTTTTAAAATAGATGGTTGCATTCATACTGAACACACACAGATTTTTTTCTTGTCATTATTCCCTAAACAATATGTAACCAACTACTTACACAGCTTTTACATTGTATTAGGTATTATAAGTGATCTAGAGATAACTTAAAATATACAGGAGAATGTGCATAGGTTATATGGAAATACTATGCCATTTTATATCAGGGACTTGAGCATCTGTGGACTTTGCATCTGTTGGGGGGGACCTTGGAAGAAATCCCCATTGGATACTAAGAGACAATTTTATTTAAAGTCATTAGGGAGCAAGATGGCTGAATAGAAACCTCTAGCGATTGTTCCTCCCCATGAACACCTAATTCAACAACTATCCACTCAAGCAAGCACCTTCAGAAGAAGCAAAAATCAGGTGAGTGATCATGCTACGTGGTTTAAACATTTTATCAAGGAATGAGGCACTGAGGAGGGCAGAAAAGACAGTCTCGCATTGCCTATGCCACCCCTACCCCATGCCCTGGCAGTAGCATGCCAGCACGCCTAGTGGAGAGAGAATGTGTGTGCCGGGGGAGGGAGAGTGAAGTCACTGTGGGACTTTGCACTAGAACTCAGGGCCACCCTCGCACAGGGGACACAGCACAGGGCAGAATTCTGCAGGTGCCCGTGAAGGGAGTATTTAGACCAGGCCAACCAGAGGGAATTTCTTTGCCCTGAGGCCCTAGTTCCAGCTAGCCCCACCACACTCTGACAAAAAGCAGCCTGGGGCCTGGACTAAATTCCTAAGGCAGTTGCCTTACAAAGGCTGTAGACCTTGGGCAATTCCTGAGGCTGTGATAGCTAGGAACAAGTAGACCTAGGGTGCATGTGTCCCAGTGAAGCACCAGCAGACGTGGCCAACCCAGTGCCTGTGTCACCCCCACCCCCAACACACACACCCCAACTACAGGCAGCAAAGCTCAGGGAAGTCTTTTTATACTTGAGGAAAGGAAAGGGAAGAGCTCAGAGGACTCTGTTTTGCAACTTGGGTAATAGCTCAGCCACAGTAAAATAAAGTACCAAGCATACTCTCAAAGCCCCTGAGTATAGGACTCAGTTCCTGGATGGTCCTGGGCCAGAGGAAACGTGCTGCCTTGAAGGGAAGGACACAGTCCTGGCAGGATTCACCACCTGATGACTAAAGAGCCCTTGGGCTTTGAATAAACATCAGAGATAGCTAGGTGAGAGTCACCACTGGCTTTGGGTGACAGTGGGCTGGCTTCAAGTATGACCTGGCACTGGTTGCCACAAGGGAGTGCCCACGTCACTCCTCCCCTAACTCCAGCAGCCCAGCACAGAGAGTGAGAGACTTTGCCTGGTAATCCAGGGAATTCTCCCATATCTTACCCAAGTCCACCAAGATGGTACCACCAGGAGTCTGCAAGAGTCACAGCATTACTGGGCTTGGGGCACCCCCAGTGCTGATCCAGCTGCAGGGACCAAAGACTAAGATCACAACACTCAATTGCCTTTGAACACCTGGAAAGCCTTCTCAAGAAGGAAAGGTTCAAACAAGCCCGGAAGATTAAAGTAAATACCCAACTCTTTAATGCCCAGGCATTGATGAACATCCACAAGCATCAAGAACATCCAAAAAAATATGACCTTACCAAATAAGGTACCAGTGACCAATCCTGGAGTGATGGAGATAGGTGACCTTTCAGACAAAGAATTCAAAATAGCTGTCTTGAAGAAGCTCAGTGAACTTCAAGACAACACAGAGAAGGAATTCAGGAGCCTATCAGAGACATTTAATAGAGATGGAAATAATAAAAAAAAAACAAGCAGAAATTTTAGCACTTAAGAATTCAATTGACAAACTGAGAAATGCATCAGTCTCTCTCAACAGCAGAACTGACGAAGCAAAAGAATTTGTGAGCTTGAAAACAGGCTACTTGAAAATACAGTGAGAAAAGAAAAAAGAAAAAAGAATAAATCAAAATGAAGTGTGCCTACGAGATCTAGAAAATAGCCTCAAAAGAGCAAATCTAAGAATTATTGGCCTTAAAGAGGAGGTAGAGAGACAGATTGGGGGGAAAGTTTATTCAAAGAAATAATAACAGAGAACTCCCCAAGCCTAGAGAAATATATTAATATTCAGGTACAAGAAGGTCATAGAACACCAAGCAGATTTAACCGAAACAAGACCACCTCGAGGCATTTAATAATCAACTACCAAAGGTCATGGATAAGGAAAAGGTCCTAAAAGAAGCAAGAAAAAAGAAAAAAAATAACATGTAAAGGAGATCCAATATGTCTGGCAGCAGACTTCCCAGTGGAAACCTCACAGGTCAGGAGAGAGTGGCGTGACATATGTACAGTGCTGAAGGAAAAAACCTTAACCCTAGACTATTATATCCTTCAAAAATATCCTTCAAACATGAAGGAGAAATAAAGAATTTCCCAGACAAACAAAAGCTGAGGGATTTCAATGACACCAGACGTGTCCTACGAGAAATGCTAAAATGAATTCTTCTATCTGAAAGAAAAGGACATTAATGAATAATAGGAAATCATCTGAAGGTACACAACTCACTGGTAACAGCAAGGACACAAATACAGAATACTCAATTGCTGTAATTGCAGTGTATAAACCACTTATATCTTGAGTGGTTTAGGAAGACTAGAAGACAAACCTATCAAAAATAACAACAACCACTTTTTGAGAGAGAGATAGTACAAAAAGATATGGATGGAAATAACAAAACATTAAAAAGCGGGGGTGGGGGATGGAGTTAAAGGGTAGAATTTCTGTTAGATTTTTCTTTGCTTGTTTGTTTGTAAGCAAAGTTGTCATATATTTAAAATAATTGGTTATAAAATATTCTTAGCAAGCCTCATGGTAACCTCAAATCAAAAAACCTATAACAGATACAGAAAAAATAAAAAGCAAGAAATTAAAACACACTACCCAAGAAAATCACTTTTATCAAAGTATGACAGAAAGTAAGTAAGAAAGAGAGAACCACAAAATAACCAGAAATCAAATAACAACATGATCGTTACATTATTGTAAGTCCTCACCTATCAATCATAACATTGAATGTGAATGGATTAAATTCTCCAATCAAAAGACTGACAGACTGGCTGAATGGATTAAAAAGAACAAGAGCCAACTATATGTTGTCTGCAAGAAAGCCACTTCACCTATAAAGACACATACAGACTGAAAATAAATGAATGGAAAAAGATATTCCATGCAAATGGAAACCAAAAAAGAATAGGAGTAGTTATATTTCTGTCAGATAAAATAGATTTCAAGACAAAAGTTGTAAAAAGAGACAAATAATGTCATCATGTAATGATAAAGGGGTCAATTCAGCAAGAGGATATAATAATTCTAAATATATATGCACCCAACACTGGAGCACCCAGATATATAAAGCAAATATTATTAGAGCTAAAGAGAGAGACAGACCCCAACACAAGAATTGCTGGAGACCTCAACACCCCACTTTCAACATTGGACAGATCATCCAGACAGAAAATCGACAATGAAATATTGGACTTAACCTGCACTATAGACCAAATGGACCTAATAGATATTTGCAGAACATTTCATCCAACAGCTGCAGAATTCATGATCTTCTCCTCAGCTCAAGGATAGACCACATATTAGACCACAAAACAAGTCTCAAAAAATTCAAAAAAACTGAAATCATATCAAGTATTTTCTCTGACCACAATGGAATAAAACTAGAAATCAATAACATTAGGAACATTGGAAAATATACAAAAACATGGAAATTAAACAATAGCTCCTGAATGACCAGTGGATCAATGAAGAGATTCAGAAGAAAATTAAAAAATCTCTCAAAACAGATGAAAATGAAAACTCAACATATCAAGATCTATGGGAGACAGCAAAAGCAGTAATAAGAGGAAAGTTTATAGCAATAAGTGCCTATAACAAAAGTAGAAAAGCTTCAAATAAACAACCTAACAATGCATCTCACAGAACTAGAAAAACAAGAGCAAACCAAACCCAAAATTAATAGAAGAAAAAAAAAAGTAAAGATCAGAGCAGAAATAAATGAAATTGAAACAAAAAAATACAAACAATGAAATGAAAAGTTTGTTTTTTGAAAAGATAAACAAAACAGACACACCTTTAGCCAGACTAAGAAAAAAAAGAGAGAAGACCCAGATGAATAAAACCAGAGATGAAAAAGGGGACATTATAACTGATACTGCAGAAATCCAAGGGATTATTACAGATTACTATGAGCAACTATACGCCAATAAATGGAAAACCTAGAAGAAATGGGTAAATTCCTACACACATACAACCTACCAAGACTGAACCAGGAAAAAATCTAAAACCTGAATAAACCAATAAGTAACGCAATAGAAGCAGTAATAAAAAGTCTCCCATCAAAGAAAAGCTCAGGTCCTGATGGTTTCACTGCTGAATTCTACCAAGCATTCAAGAACTAATATCAATCCTACTTAAACGACTCCAAAAAAATTGAGGAGGAGGAGGGGATACTCCCAAATGGCCTGTATGACCCTGATACCAAAACCAGACAAAGATACAACAAAAAAAGAAAACTATAGGCCAGTATCTCTGAAGAACATAAATGCAAAAATCCTCAACAAAATACTAGCAAACCAAATTCAACAATATATGAAAAAGATTATTCATCATGATCAAATAGGATTCATCCCAGGGATGCAAGGATGGGTCAACATATGCAAATCAATCACTGTGATACATCATATCAACAGAAGGAAGGACAAAAACCATATGATCATTTCAACTCATGCTGAAAAAGCACTCAATAATATTCAACATCCCTTCATGATAAAAACTCACAAAAAACTGGATATACTAGGGACTTACCTCAACATGATAAAAGCCATATATGACAGACTTACAGCTAGTGTCATAATGAATGGGGAAAAACTGAAAGTCTTTCCTCTAAGATCTGGAACAAGACAAGGATACTTGCTTTCACCACTGTTATTCAACATAGTACTGGAAGTTCTAGCTAGAACAATCAGACAAGGCAAAGAAATAAAGGGCATCCAAATTGGAAAGGAGGAAATCAAATTATCCTTGTTTGCAGACAATATGATCTTATATCTAGAGAAACCTAAAGACTCCACCCAAAAACTATTAGAACTGATAAACAAATTCAGTAAAGCTGCAGGATACAAAATCAACATATAAAAATCAGTAGCATTTCTATATGCCAACAGCAAACAATCTGAAAAAGAAATCAAGAAGGTAATCCCATTTACAACAGCTACAAATAAAATAAAATACCTAGGAACAAACTTAACCAAAGAAGTGAAAGATCTCTACAATGAAAACTATAAAACATTGATAAAAGAAATTGAAGAGGACACAAAAAAATGGAAAGATATTCCATGCTTGTAGATTGGAAGAATCAATATGGTTAAAATGTCCACACTACCCAAACCAATCTACAGATTCAATGCAATCCCCATCAAAATACCAATGCCATTCTTCACAGAAATGTAAAAAATAATCCTAAAATTTACATGGAACCACAAAAGACCCAGAATAGCCAAAGCCATTTTGAGCCAAAAGAACAAAACCGGATGAATCACATTACCTGACTTCAAATTATACTACAGAGCTGTAGTAACCAAAACAGGGTGGTACTGGCATAAAAACAGATACATAGGCTAATGAAATAGAATAGAGAACCCAGAAATAAACATCTATAGTGAACTTATATTTAACAGAGGTGCTAAGAACATACAATGGGGAAAGAACAGTCTGTGATAAATGGTGTTGGGAAAACTGGATATTCATATGAAGAAGAATAAAACTAGACCCTTATCTCTTGCCATATACAAAAATCAATTAAAGGCTTAAATTTAAGACCTGAAACTGTGAAACTACTAAAAGAAAACATTGGAGAAATGCTTCAGGACATTGGTCTGGGCAAGGACTTCTTGAGTAATACCCCCAAAATTGGACAAAAGGATCACATCAAGCTAAAAAGCTTCTGCACAGTAAAGGAAACAATCAACAAAGTGAAGAGACAACCCACAGAATGGAAAAAAATATTCGCAACTACCCATCTGACAAAGGATTAATAACTAGAAAACATAAGGAGCTCCAACAATTCAATATGAAAAAGCAAATAATCTGATTAAAAACGGTCAAAGGATCTGAATAGACATTTCTCAGAAAAAGACATACAAATGGCCAATAGCTATATGAAAAAATGCTCAACATCATTAGTCATCAGAGAAATGCAAATCAAAACTACAATGAGATATCATCTCACCCCAGTTAAAATGGCTTTTATCCAAAGACAGGCAATAATGGATGCTGGTGAGGATGTGGAGAAAGAGGAACCCTTGTACATTGTTGGGGGGAATGTAAGTTAGTGCCAACTACTATAGAAAACAGTATGGAGGTTCCTCAAAAAACTAAAAATATAACTACCATATGGCCCAGCAATCCCACTGCTGGGTATCTATCCAAAGGAAGGGAATTCAGTACATCGAGAAGATATCTGCACTCCCATGTTTACTGCAGCACTATTCACAATAGCCAAGATTTGGAATCAACCTAGTGTCTATCAGTGGATGAATGGATAAAGAAACTGTGGTACATACACACAATGGAATATTACATAGCCACAAAAAGAAAGAAATCCTGCCATTTGCAACAACATGAAAGGAACTGGAAAACAATACGTTAAGTGAAATAAGCCAAGCACAGAAAGACAAATCTTGCAAGTTCTCACTCATATGTGGGAGCTAAATATTGAAAACAACTGATCTCATGGAGACAGAGAATAGAATGACAGTTACCAGAGGCTGGGAAGGGTGGGGGGGGGCGGATAGAGTGGGGATGGTTAATGGCAAAAATATAGTTAGACAGTTACATTGAATGAACAATATTTGACAGCACAACAAAGTGACTATAAGCAAGTTAGGGTATACTATAAAACAACTACAAGAGTGGAATTAGAATGCTCCTAACACAGAGAAATGTTAAATTCCTGAGGTGATGGACACCCCAATTACCCTGATTTGATTAATTCACATTGTATGCTGATATCAAAACATCATACGTAGCCTGTAAAGATATACAACTATTATGTACCCATAATAATTCAAAATTTAAAAATATACTAATGAAAATAAAATAAAATAAAGTCATTTGTAATATAGGCATACCAGAGCTGAGGAGATACCAAACACTCCTACTTTTGTTTTTGAACATGAGAGAAGAATTTGTGTCTATAAAAAGAAGATATATAAGATAAAAGAAAATAACACAATGGTCTTTTCCTAAGGGTTCATGCTATCATTTTTACAAAGTCAGGAACTAAAAACACTTCATGTATGTTTGGAAAAAGCAGACTTAGATGATCCTAAATATTTCATAGGCTTAGAAAATTAGCATAAATAACAAAGGTTTACAGGAAATGACTCATTAAAATGTGAATATAGTATATAAGTATTAAAGTAAATGCTTGAAAATTAGCAATGGCAGTGGTCAATAAGGAATGTGCTATGTAATAAAAAAACAGTAAAGCTGGAATTGACTCAGCCTTTAATAATAACATTGCTGTTTTTTAATTTACTCCTGCTTTATTTCAAAGAGCTTGCACTGGGGTGTGATCAGGTGTTTGGGTGCCTGTTGCAATGCGCTCATTATAAGGGAACAATTATAAGTAGATAATGAACAAAACCACTATCCTCTTGTAAACTACTTTGCCTTGAAGGACAAAGAAAACAGATTAAAAGGGGAAGGGAAGGCAAACCAATTTAGAATGATACACCAATGTCCCAAATAATTGGCTTAGAGAAGCATGAACAGATAGCATTTAATAGGAGGCTCTGGATTCTGTCCACTGAAACTGGCCTTGAGGCTCTGCTCTTCCTCAGACATAATCTTTCTTCCTGCTGTGAAATAAGATTCATGATGTTGGTCTAAGAGGCTAAAGGGGCCAGGTCTTTATATAAGAACTTTGTATTGTTTTCTTTCATGATTTTTCTTGTAGAAAACTCTTTCTTGTAGTTTTCTTGTAGAAAACTCCACCCTTCTGGTGAAGTTCTGTTCATTCGGTCATTTAGTCATCAAACATGTCATTGAGAACAAGACAGACAAATCCCCTGCCCTCATGCAGATTTCTGTTCCACAACAACAACAAATGTGAAAACTGATTAATTAAGTCAATGATTAATTCCAGACTGCAGTGTGCAAGGGAGGTGGTGTAGAGAGGATCACGTAACAATTCCTGGCTACTTACAGGGAAAGATTGGGGCATTTAAGCAAAATATTTGTTGTTGCAAAAACTAGCAAGCCTCTGGGGCTCACTCCCTCCTGCTACTGGAGCTTCTCAGCTTCCTTTACTTCCGAAGGTCGGCCTGGGACCCATGTGCCCAACATCCCCCTGACCGCGGGGTCCGGTGTGTTGCCCCTGTTTCTCTCACTCCCACACATGATTGGGTGGCGTATCTAGACGGTTCAGCCTTCAGCGTGCATCACCCATCGAACACCTCCTACCACCTCCAGCGCTAACACCCAGGTCCAAGCCACCTCACCTCCCGCCTGGATTTGCAGTAGCCTCTAAACCCGTCTCCAGGCTCTGCCCGTCTCCACCTCTCTCCTCCCGGCACCTGCAGCCAGTGACTGAATGAAAGTTGGACCCGGTCATTTGGTCATTTGTTTACTGTGATGCTCTGGTGCCTTCTCAAATCTACTCAGAGCAAAAGTCAGAGCCCCTCACACTGTCTCCCAAGCCCTTTGTGGCCCACCCGCACCCACCTCTCCCATCTCAGGGCTCGTTTGTCTCCTCTCCTGCACACTGGGTTCCTCGTTCTTTGTTCCCAGAACTCCCTGAACCAGGTATCTGCATCCTTCAGATCTTGGCTCAAGTGACACTTTATCAGTGCAGTCATCCATGACCAGCTTGTTCCAAATAACAACACCTCTCTCTCCCCAGCTCTGTATAGCTTCTTTGTCTGCCGTTTACACGCAATTATCACACTCTGCCATGTTATTTATTTTTTTTATTTATTTTTGCACTTGTTTATTGTCTTATCTTCCCCCAATCAGAATGTAAATGTCATGAGAACAGAGTTTTTGTCATTTGGGTTTTCTGCTTTCCTCAGCTTCTAGAAAAGGTCCCTGGCAGGATGTAACCAATCTAGATTGCAAGGATATTTTGAACGGATCCGTGCCTGTTTGGGTCAGTACTCCATAACAAAAAGAACAATTCCACTCTTACTGACTGAGTTTTAACAGCTTTTGACTATTTTTAAATTTTCTCTTACCATCCTTTATTTCTTTCTCCTACACTTCACCCCTGTTGGTAGCAAAGTCCTGTGTCACCAATACAGAAGGAGAGAAAAGCGAATATGCTCATAGCGTTAGCAGAGAAAGACTCCACTCTCCACGCCTTTTCTGTAGCACATGAGAATGATCCTGGCCGAGATCAAGGCAACAAGCTATTTAATTAAAATTCCTGCAAGACAAGCTCACTCTCTCGTCACAGTTCCTGTTCATAAGTTAGTTTCACACTTGGTACTGAAATTATATAGAGGTACTTTTGTGTGTGGGGTGTGTGTGGGTGTGTTTAGTGCTCTACATAATTAAAGTAGGATTTTCTCCACTGCCTTGTCCCAGATGAAGCTCAAAATTTTTGTTCAAATTTACTTCATTCTAAAATTTTACTCCTGCAGGATATTCCTCTATTTCTGCTCATCCCCAGTGGGGCGCTGGGAAGCTGCTTCCACGGCTCCCCCCGATGCTCTGGGAGCTGCTGTTGGTCCAAACCTACCCCAAACCCTAGTCAACCTGCATTTTATCCCCCAGATACAAAAGGCTTTGTGCCAAAAATATCTAACTATGAAATGTGAGTAACATAAAACCTAAAGCTATGAATTCAATCATACAGAACATGGTAAATTATACAATACCAGGAGGAATTCTCTTTTTCATTAAGTTTTGCCTTCTAAAGGAAATAAGTCATAGTTTGCTACTTTTTAAGAGACGTACTTTTCTGAGTGTGTGTGCGAATGTGTTTAGTGTTCTACACAATTAAAGTAGGATTTTCTCCACTGCCTGGTCTCAGACGAAGCCCAGAATTTTTGTTCAGATTTACTTCATTCTAAAACTTCATTCCAAGATTTTCCTCTATTTGCATGTATTGTCAGAATCTCTGTTCAGTTTACTGCTCTGTTTGTTTCTGCATCATACCAACCTCAATTACACTGTATATTGTAATAATAGGTAAACAAGGTCTTCCTTACTATTTAACTTATTTTATGGTTTTCTTGTAAGTTCTCAAGGGGTTGGGCAGGTGGGGGGGGTGGAGGGGATGGGAAAACTCTAACCAAATGGGTGCAGGGTGCACAGTTTAGGGGATGTCCACGATTGTAGCTCTGACTTGGGCAGTGCATAGGCAATATATGTAACCAAAGTGTTGTACCCCCTTAATATTCTGAAATTAAAAAAAACAAGATCACACTTAGTATTTTTTAGTACTTTCAGCTAGATATAGACATTAGCTATTAGACCGGGTTTAGAAATTACCAAACTAAAATAAAAAGATTCATATGACTTGTTCATGGTAAGCAACCTGTGTATGGAGGGTTACAACGTAGGCTTTCCAACATATGTCCACACCAACTACTTTGTTCATGTGCAAGATCATACTTGATTGTTTTAATGAATATGTGATTATTATTTTCTTAAACTTTCTGGTGGAACCTATAATGAAAGGGTAGTGTTATATAAAAATTGCAAGAGTATTCTATTATGAGTAGTAAACTATAAACAAGTTTCACTGTATAAGAAGCCAAAAAAAAAAAAAGAAAAAGAAAAAGCGTTTGTCTTTGAGTTTTCTGACACAAGTGTATCAATTCACAAGTATTAATATATTACTTTCCCTTAAAATGCCAACTGCACTGCTTTAGATGGTGGTAAACTGGATTAATCATAAGTACATAAACTCTTCTTCTAATCAAATAATGCCACCACATGAGCAGTTTCAAAAGCTAAATAGATAATAGCATTCCAAAATTTACCTACCATTGTAATTCTGAAGATGCCTATGAAACCATGATAAAACTGAATTACCTTTAAAATATAAAAAAAACCCACATATTTGAATAACCATTTTTTTCAGTTTGGAATGTGATTTACTTTTCTAATGCTAAAATATGAAAAACAGACATTACAGAAATAAATTTAATAAGTCCTGAACATATAAAAGGTTAAGATAAATTTATAACTAACATTTTAAATGCCCAGAAGGAAATATGTACTGAATTGTTTTCTACAGATCTTAAACATAACCACATTTACATTACAGATTCCTGTGGGCTGACTGTTCAAACCATAATGTTTATTACTTTAGGTAGTATTACCGAAGTATACTATGGCTCTGCCAAATAATTTTGTATAATATTTCACCTTTTCTGATAATGAGAAGCAGGTAACGCTTTCTTAACTATTAAATTATCTACAGGAAAAAAATCTTGCTTTCTTTATGTAGTCCCAAATGAACCACTTATTTTTTCCCCCCAAATCCAAACAAACACAAAAATCTTGATTATTTAAACATGCCTTTGGATAAAGAGAACATAAGGATCCTAGAATGACTTACATGATTATAAAACTATTTTTAAAAACAGAATTTTTAAAAGGGATAACCAATGTTTAAATGTAATCTAATTTTGCAGCAATATGTCTCCAATTTATACTGTTCTCTGTTACATCTGTCAAGAAAAGTTTCTATCATTATCTGAGTAAAGGAAATTAAATGGCAAAACTAAAATATTTCCAATATCAATTCATAATCCCAACATTCTATCATCTTTTGCAAGTGCCCCCAATTTAGCTATCTTATGCCTCTTTTTACATTATTACCCGTTTTTGTCCTTTGTACTTAGTTGAATACAGTGACCCCTCAAATGACTCATTTCCTTTTATCTTATTTCCAATAGTTCCTGTCGGCTTTGAGTTTGGTTTTAGTAGATGGAGTCTAAATACTTGCTTGGCCATGGGATTTTGGCTCTGCTGGCCGCCAGGCCTATCAGTGTCAGCCATGTGGTTGTGAGTCACCTGTGGCTGACACCTTATAGGTAAGGATGGAGCAGGTATATGACCAAGGGCCTTTTGGAATCAGTTGTGAAAGGACCCATTTAACCTTGTGTAACTCCAGGCTTTATTTCCTTTTGTGGTTTTAACATATTTAGGAGAGGAAAAAAAAGGATTTAGCAGTATTGCCTCCAGGTACACAAATGATGAGAAGTGCTAGGAGCTCCCAGGAGTGCCATCTCATCTGTCACCCACACAGTACATCTTGGTCCTCTGGAGGAGCAAGACAAGAACCCTTTGCAGATACTTCAGCTTCTAGAGGACAATTGGGAAGGACCCAGGAAAACAGGGACAAAATTTAGGGCCCAGAGAGAGTCCCTTATAGGTTTAGAAAGGACCTCCTCACTACAAATCTAGATAGATATTCACTTGTAGGTGAATATTAATTTTCTTTTTTCTTTTTTTTTTTTGCTAGTGCACATTGGTCTATTTCTTTCCAGTCTTTTTTTCTTTGTCTACATACATTTTGTAAAAACAAAGTTGAGATCATTTTATGCTGGTTACAGTGTATGTTTTCCATCTATTTTTCTTAACCCTTTAACAAACTCTTAAAAAAAAATCAGACAATAGAAAAATCTTTTAAAAAATAAATTGGAGTTAACCTGGAAGACATCAGGCAATTTAATGCTATTAATTTTTTTTTTGTAAAGGCAAAGGCAATTGCGTAATTATCGAGTAATTATCATTAAGGACTATTACAGCACTTTGCAAATCAGTTAGTTTTACGTGCTGCATTTTTTCTTTTAATCGTAATGACTTTATTTTTTTTTTACACTTAACTCTTCGTTTGGAATTTATTTTAGAATTTGGATGGTGAGGGTTTAACATTATTTTTTTTCCTCAGTGACGTGGCCAATTCCTAACGCTGATTTACTCAACAACCTGATTTTCCTCAATGGCTGACAATGCCTCCTTTATAATTTCTTAATTACATATGTGTCTTAGTATTTGTTTCTTTGCTCTTTGATCTACTCCAGGGGTTGGCAAACTACAAACCACAGGCCAAATTAGGCTTGTAGCTTACTTTTGTACAGTCCATGAGTTAAGAATAATTTCCATATTTTAAAATAATTTTTAAAAATCCTCAAACAACATAATGCTCTGTGACATATGAACTTTATGTAAATTTCAAACATCAGTGTACATATATAAAGTTTTATTGGAACACAACCATGCTCATTTGTTTACATGTTTTCTATGGCTGTTTTGTGCTAAAACAACAGAGATGAGTGGTTTGGCCTACAAAGCTGAACTTAAGTATTGTCTGGGCCTTTACAGAGAAAGTTTGCCAACGATGATAACATTTCATTGATATGTCTACAGATTCATAACCCATAATTGATAGCAAATTTTCTTAGGCATTATTTCTTGTTTATTTTTCAATAAAATACAGAATCATCTCATCAAATTATCAATAAAGGCCCATTGGGATGTTAATTTGTATGTTTACCTTATAAATGAATTTGGCAAAGATTGACCTTGCTATAATACTTACTGTTTTCATCCAATAACATGGTATGCCCACACTTCCCATTTATTTGGATTTTTTTTAAGTCTCAGGAAAGAATTTTAGTTTCCTTCTACACGTTTTCTATTTTTCTTATTAATTTTCTGCACAACATTGTACATTTTAAAATATTTCCTATTGAATCCTTTCCTAAATGACATGTTTCTAACTGAATATTCCTGAAATAAGGAAAGCTTATTGGCTGCTTGTATTGCTTCTAATTGCTTTTCTTGATCCTCTTGGGATTTTCTGATATCAACATATCATATGCAATAATAATAGAAATTATAATAGTAATAATAATATATTTCTTTCTCATTAACATTTATAGCTTTTTTTCTTTCTCTGGACTAATTGCATTGGCTAATATAGCCATAATAATTTAAATAAGGCTGTTGTCCCACCATGGTCATTTTAAGGGGAGAGTGGGAGAAGAGATATCAGCTGTCCAAGACACCTGGCAGCTCAATCCCCAATCAATCCATCCTCTGAATGTTCTTATATTCTCTTTATGTCCTTGTATTTATAGTCTCTTTTATTTGCTCCTTCTCTAAATCATCCCTTTGCTTGTCCATAACATAAAACATAATCATATTTTTAAACTAATTGCTGTCATTCTGAATAATGACTCTCTGTTCTTAATTTAAGAAGAGAAGCCTCAACCATGAAAGTCATCGAGGCAGCTGTTAGTCAGCTACCATACTCCACACACTCAGCCCTCGGTAAGATTCAGGGAATTCTAAGACCAATTCCGTCTGTTCGCTACGAGATACAGAGAATCCTCCAGCTGTGGAACTTTGGAGGAGGAGACTGGGCTGGGAGAAGGGAGACCTCATTTTCTTTCACTTTGATTTTTTTCTTTTTCTATGTACGTGTATCACTTTTATAATTGATGTCAATGCTTTTGACTTAAAGTAAAAATAAAATTGAGGCTAAAATCCTTCAATTATAAAAGAAACAGTACGTGTCATTAAGTATCTCACAACACAGTAGTGAAAACACCACATGAGTAGATCAAACTCAATACACTACCTAGTGCTACTGCAGAACAGTTAACACATGGATTCGTCGATGATTGCCTGGGAGGAGGGACACTAACTCTGGCAGGAAGCAGGGGGAGTGGAGACTTCCTGGAGCAGGTGTTTCCTGTGTTAAGACCCAAGGGATGAGTTGAAGTTAGTCATGTGAATGATGACACGTTGGCTTTGTGCCAGGGCAGTCAAGAATTTGGACTCTGACTCCATCTGCCATTGGGTCTACAGCTCTGGGAAGTCTCTTCACATCTGAGCCTCAAACTCTTCACCTGCAAGCCTTGGGATTAAGAGACCTATATCTATGTCTATATCTATGTCTATATTCTATGTCTCTATGTATCTGTCTACAGGAATAAATGCTATCTTTACAGAGAGATAAATTAGATGATATCATATCTACAGATAGATATCTGTAGAAATAGAGTTGCAGATAGATGTAGATGTGGATATATAATAAATATGAATATGGACATAGACACAGATATAGATCCTCCATTTCCATCCACGTACAAGCTCAATTAAAGTTTACCTTTCCTTGCCCTTTGCCATAAATTAAAGATGACTCTTCAATCACATACATGGTGTAATAACAGATCACCTACCACGGCCTACAAACTTACAAGGCCACCCAGCTGCAGGCTTTTCTCCGACAGTCTTGCATCCAGTTTATCATGGATAGTCAGTGAGCTACCTGAACACATCCCTTGGGAAGCACAACACGCAAGGTCCTAGTCAGCTGCCTATTAGATTAGCTTGTCTCCCATTCCAAAATGAAGCCTGGTAGCAAAACTGATGGGATTTAATTAACTGTACATTTTCTTTCTGACACATTTGTCAGAATTCGTGAATTGACTCAGAATCGCCTGGTGCAGACATCTGCCTGCACTGAGGAGACCCCAGGAAGGAAGACAGGGAGGATGAGCATGGATAAGTGCGGGAGAAGCTGACTGAAAGGGCGCTTGGAAACATGTTTGGGACTTTAAAACTGGCTATTTTTAAAAATTACTATTCTGGCTTGAATTTCCACATTATTAATTTCATAGATTTTCTTTCTCAGTCTCTAAACTGCCACTATCAACTTGTTGTGGATTAATCCAAATTTACAATGTGGGTTTGCTACAAAAAAGAAAATGAGATGAATAAAATCAGTGCTTGTTATTTTTCCTTCCAAATATAGTGATAACCGACCTATCATTCATGCTATAGAAAAAAATATAAACCAAAGTGGCTGAATTTGGGGGCAAGCTTATTTTCATCTAACAGAAAATCAAGTATATTATTTTTCTTTCATAATGTGGCCTTCGTTTCCTTCCTTAATATATAAGGCCTGAGTTTACATATATTGCTCTATCTTACAGTTATTAGAATACAAGGTGGGTGTTAAGAAAACAATAAAATGAATAATATATTTTCACTCAACAAGAACCAGAGTTAGAAAACATTGTGTATAGAAAACAGCTATGGATTTAAAATTGCCCTGTTAGTGTTATCAAAAGAAGAATGTTTTTCTTGGTTGTTTTTAAAAGAATTCAAACTAAGAAAATTTAGTCTTTGACAATCACAGTTGGGACTTTTCACCTAGTAGCATGGGGATTTATTGCAAATATACCAGAGGACAAGGAAAAACAAATACCTACAGAAATCTTAAAACCTCACTCACCTAAAGTGGGTCTCTACCATCCATCACCCATGTCTATAGGTTTCCTTGCACCTGTAATATTATGTATGCTTAAATGCCAATTTTGCATTACTTGATTACCTAACTGCATATCATTTTCCCTTAATCACTGGGCCTTTTATTTTTTCCCGAAGTGATACAAAAATAAAGGAACACATCCACATCTTTGGTGTTCAGCAATAATATAGCTTTTGGTCCATTTTAATAGGATGAGTTCCCCTAGGATCAGGGAAAAGGCTCCACTGTGCTCATCGAGTATTTGTAGAAGAGGATGAGCAGGAAGTACTGAAAAGAACTTGGGTTCACCTTTCCATTAGGCAAGTTGTGTAATCTGCAGTCAAGTCACATAATTTCTTAGAGCTTCGATGTAAAATGAGGACAACATGTATCTCACAGAGTTGGTTCGAGGACTAAAGGAGATGACGTGCCCAGGGCAGTGATTCATGAATCAGAGCTGGTCCCTGTTTTGCCGTCTGCCCTCCCATTCGCCTCAGTGGCTGCTGACCTGACTATAACCAGGGGCACCAACGCACAGAGAGTCACGACCACAGGCGGGAACGGGGAAGCGTGTTTGCAATGGGTCACGAACACTTCTGCCAACTTTGCCTTACTACTTTATTCAATGCTCACAAAACTCATGGGAGTTATTCCCACGTTTCATTATTATTACCCACATTTTATTTAATTTTCTTAACTATTTATTGAACATTTTGTTAATTTTCCCCCAATATTCTATTCTGAAAATTTTCCAGCATACTGACAAGAATTGAATGGTGAACACTCTGAGATTGACAATGAACATTTTTTGTTATATTTACTTTCTCACATACCTCTCCCGCTATCTCCTTACTTATCCATCGATCAACCTATCTTTTTAAATGTATTCCAAAGTACCTCACAGAGATTAGTACACTTTACCCCTAAAAACTTCAGTATGCACATCATTAAGTGAGTTGCATATTTGGTTAAGATTCATTTTTTGAGGTAAAATTGTGCCTATATTTGTATGTGTTACAAAAAATAAAAAAATCTTTTTTTAATAATAGTATATATTTAAGGAGTACAGGATGATGTTTTGATGCACATACACATAGTGACATGATTACTACAGTCAAGAAAATTAGCATATCCATCACCCCACATAGTTACCTTTTTTTTTTTTTTTTTTTTTTTGGTTGTGGTAAGAGCACCTAAACTACACTCTCAGCAAATATCTGGTACACAATTCATTGGATTTGGATCATCATACTGAAAGACACAAACCCGAATGCCATAATGCTGAATGCTGAAATCCCAAAACCTGAATTCTGGGGAAGGGATTAGTGCATTTTTGGTTTTGTGCAGGATAGTTAAATCATATTAGTTGCATCACGTTAGGTGGAACTATTACCTTGTTATTGTCTTTATTTGCATTTGGTAAAAAATTCAGATGAATGGATTGGCCATGCAATACAGCAACTATGAAAACTTCAGTTTAAAAATGCATCATGTCTGCATCAGCATTCCTTCCAGCTGATGACATCCCAGGAGCTTTTAATGAATTAAAACCATTTGCCTAAGGAAGCCGGCGAAGTTACTGACTGGTTTGAAAATAATTATGTGCACGGTAGGATGAGAAGTCATTTGCACAACGGTGCTGCTGTTGATCACCAGTATTGTTTCCACCAAATCTGTGGTCTGTATATGAGTGCGTGCAGAATGGATTTCTGCATATCCCAAACGATGCAGAGGTATGGCACAGAAGACAGGAAAATCTAATAGGAAATGCTCATGTCAGTGTATATTAATTGAATCATAGAAGAATTTCAAAAAGAGCAGCGCCACGTAGAAAATGCATGTGAATGTATTCTCCAAGGAGAGTCATGTCCTAAAAGAAAAAAAAGCACCTCTTTATCATGATGAAAGACTTCAAAATACAGTTAATGATCGTGAAAGTCGGGCAGCTCTTATGGAGTACCTCTGTGCAACTGTCCATACTTTATCCCTGTAATACACTTTTTTATAAGTCGAATTTTCCTTTTAGTTCTTTTCTGGTTTTTTTCTCTCTTTTTAATTTTTTTCCACCATTTTAAATCATCTGCATTATTTTTTACAATTTGGTATGCTATGTATTTCATATTTGCATCATTTCAAATAGTGGAGATATAAATTGTGTAGAGATTTTAAAAGACTTCTAATTCATTTTATGCATTTTTGGCAAATGTGACTCCATGAAAGTTCATTATCACAACATTGACTTTGTGTGTAATCATTGCACATGTATGTAAAGATGTTGAAACTTCCTCAAAAAAGAGAAATCCTTTTTGTACATCTGCATTTGTAAAAAATACAATTTCTCAAGATCTTAGCTCTTTGGACAGCTGAATATTCAGTTGTGACTTGCCTCTATTTTTGATCAATTTCATCAAAAGACTTAGGTTATTCCTCACAGTATTTCAGATGACTGCAGTTATAAAGCCGGGTGCACACAATTACCAATCATAATGACATGCGTATATACATTTCATTTTTTCACATATTTCTTTATGAATATGGTTCGCCTGCTCATAATTGTTATGCCCATGTGACTGTCATTAGTTTACATAAGTGTTTATGCTTGCAAAAATATGTATGTTATTATTGCCTGTTTTACTGTGCAAAGTGGCCTATGAAGTCTTCTGTTGTGTCTTTATATGTTTCTCAAATAAAGCTCCTTTTAAATATATAAATATCTTTTAAAGAATTTTAAAATTATTTTTTCAGGATTATATTTTCAGTGTTTTGACCTGTCAGGATTTCAGATTCAGGATTAGGATCAGCTCCCTAATCCAATATTATTACTGATTGTCCACACACTGTACATTAGATCTCTAGTACCGTTCCACAGTTTTTGACAAATGCATCCATCAGAGCTAAAAAAAAAAAACCAAAACAAACAAACAAAGAGAACCTCTATAAAGATGCAGAACATTCCACCACCAGGGCAGAAATTATCCCCTTCCAAGTCATTCCTTTTCCCTCCTTCCTAGAGGCAACCACTGTTCTGATTCTTTTCATCATGAGTCTTACCCTCATATAAAAGAACTCACACAGAACCCCTTGCATAAGGTTTCTTTCACTTGGCAGGTTTTTGTGATTCATCTACGTTGTAGGTAACAGTTGTTGGTTCCTTTTTATTGCTGGGTTGTATTCCAATGCATGAGTACTTCGTAGTTTGTTGAGTCGTTCTTCTGTTGCTGGACATCTCAGCTGCCCCTAGCTTTTGCCCATTATGAATGAGGCTGCAATGAACATTTGCACAAAGGTTTATATGGTCACATGTTTTCATTTCTCTTGGGTACTACCTAGAAATTGAATTGCTGGGTCACAGAGCAGGTATGGTTAGTGTCAGAAGAAATTGCCAGATCTTTTTCCTAAATGGTTATACCATTTTGCACACCTACCTTCAATATACGAAAGGTCTGGTTATACAACAACCTTGACATTAATTGCTGTTGTTTTTCTTTTAAATTAAGCCATTTTGATATGTGGGTTGTGTTATCTAATTGTGGTTTTAATTTGCAGGTGTTGACTGATGAATGTGAGAACCTTTTTCTGTGTTCATGGAATATTTATATGCCATCCTTTGAGAAATGTCTGTTCAGATCCTTTGTCCCTTTTTAAACTGTGTTTTATTCATATTATTGAATTGTAAGAGTTCTTTATATATTATGGATCAAAGTCCTTTGTCAGACATATATTTTGCAAATATTTTTCTGTGTCTATAGCTTACCCATTCATGTTCTTAAAAGTGACTTTTAATAAGGAAATTGTATTCTTTTGAGGTTACTATTTTCTGTGTCCTGTATAAGAAACTCATTGACTATTTTAGCCCCAAGGAACAAAAATGTTTTCTTATAGTAGTTTTATTATTGTAGATTTTATATTTAGCTACAATGAGATAATTCATCTGGATTTAATTTCTGTATATGATGAGAGGTAGAAACAGAAATTTTATTTTGTTTTGTTTTGCCTATATACCCAGTTGTGTCAGCACCCATTTGTTGAAAAGACTTTCCTTTATCCCTGAGATTACTTTGGAACCTTTGCTAAAAACCAAATGACTGTATTAGTTGGGTCTGTTATGGACTCCCTATGTTGTTCCATTGATCTTTTATTGGTTGATCCTTATGCCAGCGCTACCCTATCCTGATCACTAAAGCTAACCAAAGTATTCTCACTTTGATTTTTACAAGATCATTGACTATCGTAAGTCCTTTGCATTTCAATATAAATTTTATAATCAGTTTATCAATTTCTACAAATAGCCTGTTGGGCTTACAATTGGGATTGATTGAGAATATACAATGATCTTGAGAAAATTTACATCTTAATTTTTAGGTTTCCAATCCTTGAGCAAAGTACACTGTTCTATTAACTTTGGTCTTTTAACCATGTCTCTCAGCAGCTGTGTAACTTTAAGCATAGAGATCTAACTTGTCTTTTCTTAAATTTGTTATTAAATACGTTCTGCTTTTTGACAAAACTGTAAAGGGAATTATAATTTTACTTTTCTTTTTAATTTTTTTTCCTGCCAGTATATAATTGATTTTTGTATATTGGTATTATATCCTTCAATTTTGCTATATTTGCATATTAGCTCTACTAGTTGTTTAATCAATTCCTTAGGATTTCCTATGCAAATAATTGGTCCTCTGTGAAAAGAGACAGTTTTACTTGTTCCTTTCTATATTTTATGCCATTTGCTTCTTTTTCTTGCTCCATTTCAGTTGTATGCCTTCCAGTAAAATACTGAATAGAAGTTCCTCGTTCCAGACTTTAGAGGGAAAGTATTTAATATTTGACCATTGAGTAGAATGTCAGCTGTATGTTTCTCATATATGCCCTTTATCAGTTTGAAGTTGCTACTTTCTCTTTAAATTGCTGAGAGTTATTAATCATAGAAGGGTGTTAAATTTTGCCACATGCTTCTTCCTCTTAATGTGATACTCATATAGAGTTTCTCCTGTATTCTGTAAATGTCTTGAACTTAGTTGATTAATTTTCAAATATTAAACCAGTCCTGCATCCTTGGGATTAACCCAATATGGTCAAGATATATTAATATTATCCTTTGTATATATTGGAAGATTTGATTTGCTAAGATTCTAGTAAGGATTTTGCATATAAATTCATTAGGAATATGGGTCAGTCATTTTCTTTCTTTCTAATATCTTTATTAGCTTTAGTATCTGGGTCACACTGGACTCATAAAATGAGTCGAGAAGTGTTCTTTCCTTTTCGATTTATTTTTTTGAAATGGTTTGCATGAGATTGGTGTTATTTTGTTCCCTAATTGTCACCAGTTCATTTTAAGAGGATTTCTTTCTTACTTTTTAAAATTCTATCCATTCTATTTTCAAGTATCTGAAGTCCATACCTGTTCATGACTGCTATATCTTCCTAATGAATGCACCATCACATTATCATAAAATGTGTGATAATTCTGTCTTGAAACCTACTATAAGTGACATTAATGTAGCCACTCCAACCTTATAGTGCATGTTTTCCTGGTGGATCTTTCACATTGTTTTATCTATAACCTATGTCTTCATATTTACAGTGTATCTCTTATCAACAGCATGTAACTTGGTCTTCCTTTTTACCTATTCTGATATTATCAGCCTCCTAATTAGTATATTTAGTCCACTCACATTTAATGTAACTATTCATATGGTTGGATTTAGGTCTAATATTTTGCTAGTCATTCTATGTTCATCCTATATGTTTTGTGTCCCTCTTTTCCTACTTCCTCTCTCCTTTGGTAAGTTAATCTTTTAAATTCAATTTCAATTAATCTACTGGATTCTTAGCTGTACTTCTTTGCGTTACCACTCAAGTGACTGCTGTAGTGATTATAAGATACATCTCTAACTTTTTAAAGTTGATTTAGAATTATTATTGTACCACCTAATGTAACATGAGAATCCTGGAACTGTGTATAGGTCCATTCCAATTCTACTATATACTATATAATAAATATATATACACACACATGTACATACTATATACTACCCCTGTCATATGTATTACAATGCAAATATTACCAATTCCTCAAATGTTATAATGTCCATCTTAAAACTTATGTACATATTTTTAAAATTAAGATAAAAATAGTTGTTTCTTTAAAAAATATTTACAAACATTTTACAATTGCCAAGCTCACTCTTCCTTCCTGGCAATCCAACATCCATCATTTCAACTCAGTCTGAAAATGTTCCTTTACCATTTCTTATAGTCCAGGTTTGCTGGTGAGTAATGCTCTTAGTTGCTGTTCATTTGAAAATGGCTTCATTTTGTCTTCATTCTTGAAGGGTATTTTCACTGGATATAGAGTTGTGGTCTAACACGCTTGTTTTCTTTTATCACTTCAAGGACATCATTCCACAGTGTCCTGGCCTCCACTGATTTTGAGGAAACGTCAGCATTCTTTCCTGTTGTTCCCCTGTGATGTCTCACTTTCCTCTGGCTGTCTTCAAGATTTTCTCTTTATTTTGGTTTGCATCAATTTGACCATGATATATCTAGTAGAAGTGTTGTTTGTATTTAGTATTCCAGGAGTTTACTAAACTTTCTGAATCTGTACATTTATACTTCCCCCCAAATTTTGGATAAATTTGTCCATTATTTATTCAAATTATTTTTTCTGCTCCATTCTCCCTCACTCCTCTTCTGGGACTGTATTATATGTACGTTAGACTTTTGTTAATACCACACAGATTACTGAGGCTTTGTTCACTTTCTTAAAAAAATTATTTTTCTCTCTATTCTTCAGATTGGGTAATTTCTAATGATCTGTTCTCAAGTTCAATACCTTTCTTCTTTTATCTCCAATATGTTGTTAATCCCATCCATTAACATTGTAACATTATATATTTAAATTTCTAGTTCTAGCTTTTTCTTTTGGTTGTTTTTTTAATAGTTTCTATTTCTATGTTGAATTTCTACTCTCAGCATATTTTCTTTTGCTTCCTTTTTTAAAAATTTAATTATAGGCACTTTAAAATTCTTGCACGCTAGTTATAAATTCTGGGTAATGTCAGTGTTGCTTTCCATTGGCTGTATCTTTTTGAACATAGTCATTTTTCTGTTTCTTTTTATTTCCTTTAATTTTGAATTGTCTCCTAAGCATTGTAAATGGCATGATGTAAGACCTTTGACTGTCACATTCCCCTGGAGAGTGGTGATTTGTTTCGTTTCAGCAAGGGTCGAACTCCAAATCCGCCCTCTCCCACAGTGGACAGCGGCTGCAATCTCTGTACCTGCCTGTGTGCCTCTGGGATTCTGCCTCGCTCGTGCTTGCCCCCGGAGTCGGTCTGAGGTCCGTGTGGAGTGTGCACACGCAGGGTCAGGCGCTCTCCTCTCTCTGAGCATCTCTCCTTTTTAGGACCTACTCCCGCATGTTCCAGCTACTGTATTGCTGTTGAACTCTTTCTTCCAGCGGTAGACTCCAAGAAAACCATAAATTTCTTTTTTAATTTTATCCATCCCTCATGGCACTGCCTGGGATCTTCCCTAAGGCCAAAATTTTTAAAAAGACAGAAAACGCATCCCATTGCTGTCTGTTTCTTCCAAGCATTGTCGCCTATATAGTTCTGCTTCTTTCTGGTCACTGCCCAGCGCCTTCAGAGAGTTTTGTTTTATATTTTATCCAGGGTTCATATTGTTATTTATGAGATGAATGGAAGTGAGGAAAATGAGGAAACTGAGGCACAGGGACTAAGTAACTTTTCTAACACTTCCAAAAGAATATCCTTATATCAGAAGACAACAAATTCCTCAATTTGACAGGGAACAGGTCTGAGCTACTTGAGAGGAGTCCTTAGTTGCCCTATTCCTAACCCAGGCCACTGTCTGTCTTTATTTCCACCGCTCAAAGCAGACACTAGCACAGACCATGTGTGGACGCAGAGTGGCTGTGTACCACACCATGAAAGACCTGCCACCACAAGTCTGCAAGGACCTCTACGCTGCAGGGAGCACCCAGGAGTGTAAGGCATGGGCTGGTGGTGGGCAGGCACCGTGGCTTGGCACGCTGACTGTTCAAATATGAAAACTGGAAATAAAGAGGAGTCTCCTAGCTTTAAGACAGTTTGTACTTTAAAGTAAGGTATAAGTAAGCTCTTAAGATAATATGCCCACAACTCCAAAATATTTGGTCACTTCAGAGAAATCAGATAAACAGCAGATTTATTTCAAAAATACCTAGACCATAACAGCAAAGACAAAATGAAAAACACACAAACAAAAAAATTTGCCAAAGAGAATAATTTCTCTTTTAAAAATAACCCAGGCAGCAAGTAGGAACACATAAAAGATATTTTAGGGTATGGAAAAGGTAAGAATAAAGAGCTAAGTGTTTACCCTGTGGAAACCTCAATGCTGTATTTATATAACTTTCTGAATAAAAAAAGCCCTGGAAACACATTCAAACTTCTGTTTCAATTTGACCACTGGCACCTCATCAATGCACAAGTGAACGTTTCAGAAGGCCTCCTCTGGCTGGAAATTCTCAACGTGTTTGCAGATATATTAAGTGCCAAGAAACAAAATACCAAGCGATCCACATTAAAAGCATTCTCCTTTCATATATCTTTGATCAATGAACATTATGTTCATATACATTTTGCAGGATTGCACAGCCAAGAGCCTTCTGTCTATTGGGTTTTATTCAACATAGCAGAGGGAGCTCTGCTGAACATGTGAGGTCTTTTCTGAGAAGCAAGGATGGCGCCTTTGAGAGGCACACATAGGTGTGCTCCCACCGGCCCTCCTGCCCCAGCTGTAGCAGCTACCAGGTGAAGACCCCGTCACGAGCTGGGCACATCTCTTGCCCTTCTCTCCTGCCTTTTTCTCTCCACAATACGCCACAGAATTTTACTTTCCTTTTACTTTTTTCAGCAATCAGAATGTAAGTGCCTTTAACCAAACCTTTTTCTTTTCTCTGTCCTGCAGAGTAGGTAGCAAACTCTCCAGGCTTCCCCCTCCTCCTCTTTGTTTTCATCAATTTCTTCTTATTATTTACTATCTTAATACTAGTCATTATTTTATAAAGTAGCCAAGGGAAAAACAGCACACCTGGAGGGAAGTGAAAATGTCATGAAACATTCTTCTTAGAAGTTTCTCCAGGAGTGCTGTGAGTTACGACTAGAGCCAGGCTCACCCCAAACTGAGCCAAATTCATCATCAACTCACCTTATTCCTTGAATGCAAATCCTAAGCACGCTTGCCTTTTAGAAGGAGTCTCTGTCCTGGCTATATGAGTATCAAAATCACATATACACATGTGAATTGCAAATTTGATAGAAGGTAAAATTGTTTTTTAAAATATGACAAATATAGGATTAATCTAGTTTAAAGTCTTCTACAGAGCACAGAGTAGCTTCATGCACACGCTTTAAACACTATTGTACTTTTTTTTGGTCATATATTTGATATGAAATTAAAATTGAAAAACTCTTTTACTTTACTGTGATATATTGTTTCTAATCCGGCAGGTCTGAATAAGACATCATCTCTTTCGAGTGAATTTGCCTGGCCACACCAGAATACTTTGACAGTACCATTTCTCAGGCTAACAGAGATTCACTAATGTTTGGAATATTGAACAGTCTATTAAAAATGTAGAAACTAACAGCTTTCCTACCATGAACTCAAGGAAAATAGAATAATATTCAGAACAAATCAATGAGGAAGGAATTGAGCATCTTGGATGTTGGAACTGCTTAATTAAGATATACATTGAGCGATGCCACGACATTAAAAAGTTACCTTTTCAGTAAAGATAAATCCATTCAGGTAAACCAGACTTGCAACATATTTTCTTAAAAACAGTCTGCCAACTTTAAGGAGGTTGCTAGCTCTCCTTGTTAAAAAAGATCGGTTTAATGTTTGGAGACATGCATAGAATATATTCCCTAGTTGGGAAAGCTATTAACATTGATGTTACCAGGGGAGGAGTTGATAAAATGGTTCAATTTCTGTTTTCATTTACAAGCTGTGTGACCTTCAGCAAGTTCCTTAAACTATCTGAGTCTTAGTTTCATGTTCTGTAAAGTAGGAATACCACAGTTTTGTGTATTTAAAGCAAAATAATAAACTGAGTAATATTGCTTTGTACAGTGTCTGGCTCATAGAAATTACCCTCAAAGGGTAGCTGTTACTATTATTTACCCAAGATCCCTGGTGATTCTTGGATTATACCACCAACTCTCATGCAAGGCATCACGAGATGATTCCTTAATTTTTGTAAGCCTGTTTCACCTAAACCGTCTAGCATGTCACTGTCCTATAGATTCCAAATGCCAACCCGAAAATGCAGATGCAAGAGAGAGGAACGGGAAGTACTTGCCGTCGGTGATGAATGGTCCGCCTCTGCCCGCTCTCCCAGAGGAGCGTCTCTGGAGTGCACATGGATATATTTTCCAGCCAACCTCATCCCTCCCCCAAGGAGCCATAAACTGAGCCTGCAGATTTAGCACAGAACCATCTGTGGCAGCCCTGTGACAGCTCCATTACTGCCACCCACCTCCTGGGAGGGCCTGTGTCCAGAAAGAAAACATCTTTGGCTCCACTTCACCGGGGGCCAGGAGGAGGGAGGGCGGAGGATGCCCAAACACAGATTTCTGGTACAGAAAGCCAAAGCCCAGAACACCACACCCACAGGACCAATTGCAAAATATTTCAGTCTAAATAATACTTCCTTGTTGCTTTACAAAACAGAAAATGAATAGATATACTTGCCAAAAATACACAGACATACACACACACATAGACACACACATTCACAAACAGGCTCATATTTCTTAATTATTGAAAAACATCAGTGTTATGTTAGAGGGCATTCATTTTAAAAATATAAATTTTGTTTTCTCATAGATTTATTTATAGTAAATTAGACGGTTTTTAAAATAGATTTGATTATTTATAGTAAACTAGAGCATTGGTATTAGAATAGAGCATTTTGTTAAGGTTGGTCCATGGTACATATTTGAATGTAAAAATACAGTTTAAATTACATTTTTAACTGAGTCATAATCTGATATGTAGAATTTATCACTATTCCAAAAGAGTTAATATAAAATGAATGGCTTTATCAAAGATATGCATAGCAACAGAATATCTATTAGTCTCACTCTGGAAGTCCTAAATTTTAGGAATATTTAAAGTAAGAGATAACATTTAGTTAAATCAACAAAATAAGAGCAAAACATTAACTGCTAAGAAATGAATGCAAAAGTGAACTGTTGAAAATTGAATGCAAAAACACTTCCCATTCCAAAATTCTATATCATCATCTTTATGAAATCTTAGTCTTATCACTACTGTTTCTTGAACATCTTTCTTATATTTAAATAAATTACATTGAGTTTTTAAAGTAGTATTTTATTTTTACTTTAAAGCATGGAAAACAGATAATCCAAAAAATTAAAAATCACCTATAACCTCACCACTCTAAAATAATCTATTTCAGGATTTCAACGTACATCCTTCCAACAACATTTGTTGTATTCATATGCAGACACTTTTCTTTACAAAAATGGAATCATAATACTGCTATCATTTTGAAACTCATTTTTTCAAAATAATGTAAATAAATATTTTCCCATATTGTTAATCTTCAATGTCTTTATATTATTTTATTTGGATGTTACAAAATTTATTTAACTCCCTATTTTCAGAGACTTAATTCTTTCCACTTTTTGACATTCTACGCTGATAAACATTCTTGGAAACTAAATTTTGGCACACATTCATTGGAACTTCCTTAGGATATATGACTGCAGGCTTCCCTAGTGGGCCAAAAGACTGTTTACATGTGAAGAGCATTGCTGTGTTTTACTGGATTGTCCTTCAAATCTGGGATCTAATTGAAAGGTCATGGGCAGGACAGGAGAGAGTCCATTTGCATGGGTCTCACCAACTCTAGGTATTACATATATTTGAAAGCTTTGCCACTTTGCCCAAAAGATGCTTTAATTTAAACATTGTGAATATGATATTTGCATCTGTTAGCTACAGTATTTATATGTGTGTATGTGTGAGAGAGTGAGTTGTTCCACATCCTTTGCCTGTATTCTATTTTTTTCTCTTGCCCTATTACTATTTTTTAGAATTCATTTCAAAATATTTTTTATCCACTAAGGAAATCAACCTTGTACCACAGAGGCTGCAAATATTTTCCCAGTTTTTTATATAACTTATATTATTGCTTGGGATAATTTTAACGTACAGAAATTTAAAAAATCATGTAGTCAAATATATGTCTTTTCCCTCATGTCTCTCTTTTTAGAACCATGCATCATTTCCCCTACAATATGGAAAATATGTGAGCACACCCTCATAACACTCCTTCCAGTTACTCTCCCCAGAAGACACATTCAATCATTCTCTTGTACCACATGTGAATATGAGTTTGCATGTTTACTATATGTCTTTATTATATTGTTGTGTTACTAATTTCAAAAGGTAGATTTTAAAGAAAACAAGCCTCACTTCCAATAACAGCCAAATTCATATCAAACCTTATTGGATTAGTTTTCTAGTGGTATCATAACAAAGGACCACAGGCTAGGTGGCTTAAATAACAGAGATTTATTTTCTCACAGTTCTGGAGGCTGGCAGGGTTAGTTTCTTCAAAGGCCTCTCTCCTTAGCCTATAGATCTCTGTCTTCTTCTGGTGTTTTCACATCATCTTTCCTCTATGTGTGTCTGTGTCCTAATCTTCTCTTCATGTAAGGACACCACTTATAGTGGATTAGAGCCCACCCTAAAGACCTCATTTAACTTTAATTTACTCTTCAAAGACCCTATCTCCAAATACAGTCACATTCTGAGGTACTGGGAATTAGGACTTCTACATATGAACTTTGGAGAGGACACAATCAGCCTGTAACACTAATTAATATAATCCTTACTACAGAAGAACTAAACAAAATAAAAAAATAAATTGTACCTGAACATAACCTGGTCAGCTGCCTGCTAGAATAAAAACAAATAATCAACATTGTCCTTAGGACTTAAACAAGACCCAAAGTCCCATAATGTAATACATAAAATGTGACAAATCAATCCAGAATTCCTCAGTATATTGCTATGGTTTGAATGTTTTTGTGACCTCCAAAAATTCAAGTTGAAATTTTATCCCCAAAGCAACAGTACTGGGAGGTGGCCTTTGGGATTGAGTAATGAAGACTCCTTCCTCATGAATGGGATGAGGTGCCCTTATAAAATGGCCTGATGGAGGGAGTTCTCCCTTTCTGCCCCCACCACCTTCTGCCATGCGAGGATGTGGCATTCTCCCCTCTGGGGGATGCAGCATTCAGGGCACCATCTTGGAAGCAGATTCCAGGCCCTGACCAGGTAATGAATCTGCTGGTGCCTTGATCTTGAACTTCCCAGCCTCCAGAACCATGAGGCATAAATTTCTGTTCTTTATATATTCCCTAGTCTGTGTTATTTTGTAATAGCAGCACAAAATGGACTAAGACACACACTAAAGACCATGAAAATCTCAACTCACAAGTAAAAGTAAAATCAACAGATACTGATCCTGATAGGGCTCAGGTGTAAGAATTATTAGACAAAGACTTGAAAACAGCTATTATAACCAAGCTCTGAGAAATAAGGGCAAACACTTTTGACATAAATGAAATGATAGAAAGTTGCTAGAAAGAAATAGATGACACAAGGAAGAATGAAATGGGAGATTTTAAAACTGAATAATATAGTAACTTTTTAAATTTGAAATTTAAACTACTATTAATATCTTTTATTTCAGAACTATATTTATGATTTCAGGTTAATGACATTTTTCTAATTCCTACTATACTTGTATATTTAAAAAACCTTTTTTTGTCAGAAATGCTCCAAATCCTGTTTCCTCTTTAATCCAAATTATCTTAATTTGCCAGATGTCTTATTTAAAAGAGAGCCACACTGAATTTTTTTCCGAAGAGCGTGTCTCCCCTGAGTCGTGTCCTGGGACTCACTCTCCTCTCAGAGCGTTTCTGTTCCTGACACTGATGCCGTGGAGACTGGCCACCGTATGGCAGCTCCCAGGAGAAGATCCGGGATGACTTTTGTGGATGGACATCTAAAGAGAAAGACTGGCAGTGCATAGGCAAAAAAAAAAACAACTTATTTATAATGTTCACCTTCACTAATTATGAGAAATATGCTTTCTTCATAGCATGCCCTTTTGCTGAGCTGGGCAACAATAGTCCATAAGTCAAATGGCCACTTCATACAGCTCCTACAATACTGGTGATTCCCTAAAAATTTAGAAATCAATAAAAAAAATAAATTTTTTTCTCTTTGGGTTTAAAAAAAAAGAATTATTCTTTCAGTTACAATGAAGAAAATATTGAGCAAAATTACTCTCCATAGTTGAAACTTAAGCTTTCGATTCTGTGCTGGTTAATTTTGTATGTCAAATTGACAGGGTTAAGGGACGTCCAGATAGCTGGTAAAAACATTATTTCTGGGTGTGTCTGTGAGGGTGTTTTTGGAAGAGGCTAGCATTTGAATTGGTAGACTGAAGATCCTCCTCACCAATGTGGGTGGGCATCACCCAATCACTGAGGGTTTGAATAAAACAAAAAGACAGAGGAAGGACAAATTTACTCTCTCTCTGCTTGAGCTGGAATGTCCACTTTCTCCTGTCTTTGGACATCAGCACTCCTGGTTCTATTGCAACAAAATTACAGAACACTAAAATATTTCAGTTAGTCCATTTAAGTTTCTCATGCTGGTATTTAATCCACAGTTCAGTTGTTCCAGACAAAAAGTTTAGGAGCCAGCCAGTTCTGATATACAATTCTCTATGTTTTTATTTTGCCCCTGAAAAATGTATGACTGCCAAACATTGTTGTCACAGCCCCTTAACAAGTCACAAATATGACCTGGTTTGAAATTTAATCTTACAGGAAAAAGTTTAAATAAAATTTTCAAGCAGAAGCCATATCGTTATACCTACAGTAATAAAAAGATTGTGTGGGCTGTGTGTGGTGGTTCATGCCTATAATCCCAGCACTTTGGGAGGCCGAGGTGAGGAGGATCACTCCAGGCCAGGAGTTGGAGACCAGCCTGGATAACACAGCAAGACCCCATCCCCCCAAATTTTTTTTTTTAAATTAGCTGGTTGTAGTGGTGGCGCCTGTAGTCCCGGCTACTTGGGATGCTGAGGCAGGAGGATGGCTTGAGCCCAGGGGTATGAGGCTGCAGTGAGCGATGATGATGCCACTGCACTCCAGCCTGGGCCACACAGCAAGACCCTGTCTCTAAAAACAAACAAACAAACAAACAAAACAACAAAATTCCACCACAAAACTATAGAACACTCTGGAAGCAAGACGAGGCACTCAGATGACATAATTTCCATAACTGAAGAGAAACGACTTAAAAAAAATGGGGCTGTCAACAGGCTGATTACTGTACTAGCCTTAAGAATAACACCATGCACAGTCCTTTAACTTTCTCTTAAATTTATCTTACTAAGGGTTAATGAGGAGGTACGCGTGTATTGTATTGAGACCGAGAGCCTGGAAAATGAAAGATCCGAGCCTGAGATATATAAAACCATCAATATAATATAAAGTAGGACCCCCGTGACACTGCGGAGATGAACTGGCTATGAAATAAAGGCCGCTGGGAGAAATGTGTATTGTATTAATTAAAGAAAAAGTTTACTTTGATTTTGAGCTCCCATCACATACTACCTTAAGTGTCAAATGGACAAGAAGTGAAATATTTCTAAAAAATATCAAGAAACAACAATCAGAATGTTGTCCTCTCATAAAGGGACAGAACCAATTATAATGGAACAGGTGAACACAAGAAAAGGCAGGTGTTCCTCTGATAAAGATGAAAGACATCTGTCAGAGAATGAGAAGGACAGAGAGCACTTTGTTGTGTCCAGGCTTTGCACATCCAGTGTCTTTTGAAAGTCCAGTCCAGGTTATATTTTTCTTTGTGTTTCCACGATCTGACATATGAATGATTTTCTAGGTACTCACCAAATAAGAAAATGTGTGTTTAATAAATATAGAAGCAAAGCAACTATATAAATGTTAGCTACTTCTGCATAATGAACTCAACAAAAGGAAAATTAAAAGGGGTATTGGGAAATGCCAGACATAAATATGACTGGTAGAGTCCAAATTTTCAAACTGCTAAAAGAGCTAAACTCAACAAAACCATGTTAACTTAGACCCATGCCCAATCCATTACATCGTGGTTGACAAAATGAGAAAAAAACATATAAATTTAACACACACAAAGGAAACTATGCAGCTAGAAAGAAGGCAAGACATTCCAGGTTTATATAACATTAACTATGAAGAAAGAAAAATATTATTGGAAAAAAAAGTCAGCTTCATTGGTAATTAAAGTAAAAAGGACACAAATTCCTGAGGTGTTAGTTTTTACCTATCACTTTCGGAAAAAAATAAAGAAATGCTAAAGCCCACTGCAGGTAAGTTCGTTGTGCTTGGAACAACAGAAACCAGGAAGGAGTTTTGTAAGTCAATCCTATTTCTTTTACAGGGTAGTTCAAGGAGCATAAACTGCAACAACTGCTACCCTCAAATTCAAAGGCAAGATGGTAGCAAAACTTTAAAAAATCAAGGCTTGCAACAGTAAAATGCCAGACATAAACCATTTAGATACATACAAAAATTTATCTGAATTGTTATCCAAAAAGTAGAGAACAAATTATATTTATATCATGATTATCTAGGAAAACGCTATGCCAAAGATGGACACAGATTGAAAAGAATCTCACAAATTCAAATATCAGCTAAGGATAGAATTATTAATATAATGTATAGAATTATTTTAAGACATTTTACAAAAAAATCATTTGTGGTCAACACATTCTTAAAATACACTATAATGAAATGTTGCTATTGACTTAGCCATTTTTATATTTTTTCTCCAGGCAAAAATACTATACTATAATACTTGGAAAGTTCCAAATACTATTTTGCAACTTTACTAGCAAAATCCTAGAACATTAGACAAGGTGATGCAGTGCCCAATTCTGTCATTTTGCCACTGAGGAATCTGAGGTCCCACAATGTGACACACTTAGCTCCTGACCTAGGGAGAACTGGCCCCAATCTAGCACTGTCCCATGACACACCAAGCCTCTTGGGTGATGCATATTTCACACGTAGAAGTGTGGGTAGTTTCTGTAAACTCACTTAGTAAGAAAAAAATGGAGTTCAAGGTGTTCCGCAACCCATAAGAACAGTGGCCCTTTCTCTCAATGCTGATGGGGAAAAAGCATCACACATAACTTCTTTACCACTGCCTCCTGATTATGCCGACTCACTGCAGTGCACTTCCTTGATGAACCCAAATTCTTCTTTCCTGATGTACACTTGTACAATCACTCTCCTCACTCCAGGAGAAAAATCCTTTATGTGAAGTAGTTTTTGCTCGTTATTGGAAACATAAGACTAGATTTATTTTTTCTTTCATTTGGAGAAAGCTAAGTTATGTTTCTCAAAGCAGGTTTCTGAGAACTAGGGATGCTATTAGATACTGAATGGTCATACAGACTTGGGAAAAGCTGGCTTGATCGGGACTCGGTGCTCAGGCATTCGAAGAGCTGTCAATGATCAATTGGCAATGGGTTTTCACAGGCGAATAGAGAGTCTGTAGCCCTTCCCCAAACCATTTGGACACAAGACCCTCTTCCTGTAGGGGTGTCCTCAAAGACCTGGGTCTGTGAACACATTTGGCAGATGCTAGGCCATGTTCTTAGACAGCCAGGTGCCCCCTGCACTCTGTGCTAAGGCAGCCATTGGCCTGAAATCAACTTTATTTGTGGCTTAAACTATAACTGAGTGAGCATGACTTAGTTATTTGATGTTTGCAGTCTCTGCATTCTATTTTCAAATCTTGTGAAGCAAACTAATATTAGAGAAAATAAGAGGCTCAAAATAGTATTTACCCAGGACTTATTCCTTTCCCTATTGATATTAAAGTGGAGGCCACTAAAAATTGATCACAACCAATGGAGTCTGTAAGTTTGGTAGTTATTTTAGCACATAAGAAAGATAAGTCTAATGAAAACTCTTCAATTCTGCATTGATCTCTGTAGCCTTGAAAAGAAACTGAAAGCACTTTTGATAAACGTCTTAATGAGTTGCCCAGCATTTCGTGTGTGTGTGTGTGTGTGTGTGTGTGTGTTGAAAGGCTCTTGAATAATGTCCAGTGAATTTACAATTAACTTCTGAATGTCAAAAGACAGTCCTAAAAGAACCAAGCAAGGCTTTTGACAAAATCTAACACCCTTTTATGATAAGAACTCTTAACAATATAGGCATAGATGGCTCATTCCTAGAAACTATTAAAGCCATATACGATAAACCCACAGCCAATATCATACTGAATGGGGAAAAATTGAAGGCATTCCCCCTTAAAACTGGCACCAGACAAGGGTGTCCACTATCTCCACTTCTTTTCAACATAGTGCTGGAAGTCCTGGCCACAGCAATTAGACAAGACAGAGGAATCAGGGGCGTCCAGATAGGGGCAGAAGAGGTCAAACTTTCACTATTCGCAGACGATATGATATTATACATAGAAAACCCCAAAGATTCAACCAAGAGATTACTGGAATTGATAAATGAATTCAGCAAAGTCTCAGGATACAAAATTAATACACACAAATCCATAGCCTTCATATATGCTAATAACAATCAAGCCGAGAAACAAATTAAAGATGCTATACCTTTCGCAATAGCAACAAAGAAAATTAAATATTTAGGAATATATCTAACTAAGGAGATCAAAGACCTATATAGAGAGAATTATGAAACACTGAGAAAGGAAATTGCAGAGGATGTAAATAGATGGAAAACCTTACCATGCTCTTGGATAGGCAGAGTCAACATAGTAAAAATGGCTTTGCTACCTAAATTAATTTACAGAATCAATGCAATCCCTATCAAAATACCAACATCATTTTTTGCCGATCTAGAAAAAATAATTCTACGCTTCGTGTGGAACCAGAGAAGACCCCGTCTAGCCAAAGCAATCTTAAGCAAAAAGAACAAATTGGGAGGCATCTGTCTACCAGACTTCAAACTATACTACAAGGCTATAGTAACCAAAACTGCATGGTATTGGCACAAGAACAGACATGTAGACCAATGGAACAGGACTGAGAACCCAAATATAAAACCAACCTCATACAGTCACCTGATCTTTGACAAATTCCAGAAAAACGTACACTGGGGAAAAGATTCCCTATTCAACAAATGGTGCTGGGAAAATTGGATGGCCATATGTAGAAGACTGAAAGTGGACCCACACCTCTCACCTCTCACAAAAATCAATTCACAATGGATAACAGATCTAAACCTAAGACATGAAACCATAAGAATTCTCGAAGAAAATGTTGGAAAAACTCTTATGGACATTGGCCTAGGCAAAGAATTTATGAAGAAGACCCCAAAAGCAATCACAGCAGCAACAAAAATAAATACATGGGACCTGATCAAATTGAAAGCTTCTGCACAGCCAAGGAAACTATCACTAGAGTGAACAGACAACCTACAGAATGGGAGAAAATATTTGCATGCTACACCTCTGATAAAGGGCTTATAACCAGAATCTATACAGAACTTAGGAAAATCAACAAGAAAAAATCAAACAACCCTATTAAAAATGGGCAAAGGACATGAACAAAAACTTTTCCAAAGAAGACAGAATGATGGCCAGCAAACATATAAAAAAGTGCTCAACTTCTCTAATCATCAGGGAAATGCAAATCAAAACCACCATGAGATATCACTTAACTCCAGTGAGATTGGTTCATATCAAAAAATCCCCAAAACAAATGTTGGCGGGGATGTGGACAGATAGGAACACTCATACACTGCTGGTGGGACTGCAAATTAGTACAATCTCTATGGAAAAGAATATGGAGATACCTCAAAGAATTAAAAGTAGAATTGCCATTTGACCCAGCAATCCCACTACTGGGTATTTATCCAAAAGAAAAAAAGACATTTTATAATAAAGACATCTGCTCTCGAATGTTCATAGCAGCACAATTCACAATTGCAAAGTTGTGGAAACAACCCAGGTGCCCATCAATACACGAGTGGATCAATAAAATGTGGTATATGTATACCATGGAGTATTACTCAGCAATAAGGAACAACAGTGAATTAACACATCTGGTATTATCCTGGTTGGAGCTAGAACCCATTCTTCAAAGCGAAGTGTCACAGGATTGGAAAAACAAGCATCACTGGTACTCACCATCAAACTGGTACTAACTGATGAACACTTACACCACACAGGGCAATAACATTCATCTGAGGGCGGGCGGGCGGGAGGGGGGTGGAAGGGATGGGAAAAACTCTCACTGAATGGATGTGGGGAGCACAGTTTGGGAGACGACCACGATTGTGGCTCTGACACGGGCAGAACAGGGGCAATGTGTATGGCCAAAGTGTTGTACCCCCATGATATTCTGAAATTAAAAAAAAAAAAAAAAAGAACCAAGCAAGGAGAAAAGAGTAATTTTTCCTCTTAGTCCAGCATGTGAGCTGGACCACTGACATGGATTAATACAGCATATGTGTGTTTATTCTGATCCATAAGCATATGGCCTGAATATGAGTACGTTCACTTCCACCTATTTTAGCATTTCTATTTGTTAAGCAGGAGAAGAGAGATAACACTGACAATTTTTACATTTGAATGACTGCTAGGAAATTTACCTTGTCTAAAACTTAGAGAAACCTTCATTCAATACCATGCTTTCTTGAATTCACCATCATTCATGGTGTCAGTTAATGCTTATTGATTATCTCTTGGTAAAATTCCTGCATACATGAGGTTGTTGTTTTTGTGAATCCTCAGGAACAGACTGAAACCTTCCATTTTCTTTGAGGTGACCTCCACTACGGGTTATGAAAGCTCTGTTGGGTGATAGCAGTGCCTGAGACTCCAGTGACATATAATTTAGCTTTCCTCAAAGCCCAGGGCCCGTAGCAGGCAGGGTGGCTGAGTAAACAGGAAAAACAGTCCACTGTCTAAAGAAACAATGAGCACAACCAGAGAGGGACTTGCATTTGCAGAAGCAGCATGATGCAACCATGAAGACCACAGACAAGGAACATTGCACACAGGATGGGCTTCACCACCTGCCAGATGGGTGATCTTGGGAAAATCAGTAGCCTCTGTGCCTCCCAGGACTGCTGTGAGGAGCGAATGGGTTAACATATGCAGAATGTTGGAAACACTGCGGTGTGTCATGGTTTCCACTTAAATCACAATGAATTCCTTGAATTTCTCAATAGGTACATCACTCATCTTATAATACATTCCCCCTTACAATAAGCAGTGAATATTAAATGCATTATCTTTTTAATTGAGTCTACAAATGTGTCTTTATGCTGCATGGCTATGATGGTTCATGCAACAGGAAGAAATGGCGCTAAATCAACAGATAACCAACCCTATTAAGCTTTTTATGGGAAAAGGTATTATTTAAGTAACTAAAGCTACCATGTTCAGTGGGAGAAGGAATGTTTTAAATATGCTTACAAAGACTATGTTCTACAGAATTGTTATCTATACAAATCATCTATTCAATTAAATTCATTTTCAAAGCAAATAGGAATATGGCCACAAACATCTCATGTGATCAGAATTTGTCTAAAGGTGTGATTTCAAAAAAGAACCTTCTTTGTGTATGGGATGTGATTGGGATGTACGTATGATAGAAGCAAGAAGAGTCTTTGTTTACATCCATTGTAACACCAGGCCTATTTGATCAGTCACTCAACCAACACTTACTGAACGTAAACAGTGGGTAAGGTGCCGTGGAGTTGCAAAGTTGAAAACCCAAGTCTTTACTCCTCTAAGCCTGGAGAGCCAAGAGCAATAAATTTTAAAACAGAATGTAAAATTGATGCCAGGAGCTCACAAAGAAAGCACTGGATCCCCTAAAGGGCTGTAACACTCCCCTGTTCTCATTTAAGATGTCTGTGCCTTGTGCTTTTCATGCTAACCCAGGATGTGCCCTCACGGAGACATGCTATTTTTTTGTCCAGGTAATACAAAGTTACAGAAGAGCTATCCTATTTCATATTTATGATTTTTAACAACCTCCCTATATTAGGACTGCTATGAATATACTATCACGAGGACTATAACACATGAAGCCTGCACAGTTTGATTTTAAGAATCAAGCAGGTGATTTCAGAAAATGGTGTTTTTGGAGCAGGTCCACATAGCCTTTGTCTCTTGAGCCTGCAGGGCACACAGACAGCTTCTCCTCTGGACTCAGGGATGCCTTGAGGTAAGAGTGGAAGCTGTCTTTTAAGGGGCATGCTCATCCCTATGTCTTCCCTGCATATTTTATTTTTTACTTATCTGCTATGAAGTTCTACACTGCTGGACCTTAGAGAACTGTGGAGAATGAAGGACCTGTCAGTCACAAAGGCAGAGGGTATTGATGGAATGGCATTCATAAATAGCTAGCTAGTTTGCGTTGGTTCCGTTAAAGCCGTATGATTTGCTAATTCCTTTTAACTTTACTTTTTAAAAAACAAATATCACAGATCCCAAATATGGTGAGTTCAAAGGTCAAATCTGTCCTCCAAAATGTCAGCAAAGAAAACAAGACCAACATGATGCATTTAGAACAATCTGCAGGATAGCAAAATATGCTGATTAAATCTGAGATGCAGAATTTAAAGAAATAAAAGGAAATTCAGTCAATAAGAATGCCTTACCATATTTTTTAGCTGAATTGAGAACCTAATATTGCTCTAAAAAGGCAGTTCTAGAAAATACAGAAAAGGAAATCTAATGACTTATTAAAGGAGTCCCAGATTGAGTGGAGAAAATAGTTCATAAATACACTGAGAATGTAAGAAAAAGGAAGCATTTCATAAAAATTTGAAGCCTTGGGGTTCCTAGATAAGCTAATAGGCTTTGCTGTTTTGAAACCTGTTTTCATCAACATCATTCATTTGTTTTATCATTATTTAAAGCCCTTTGTGTGTGTGTGTGTGTGTGTGTGTGTGTGTATCTGCACATGCACACTCCAGGATAGAAATGCGCATTTTTCAGCACAGAAAATGGCACTAAACAAGCCATTTTGCATAATAATGGCTCTAAACAATGAGTCATCACAGTAATAAAATGCCACAAGGATCAGGCTGAAGAGAAACGAGAGGTCCTCCCATTAATGTCACTGACACAAGCACACTCTCTCACCACTATCATTTAATGCCTTTCCAGTTTAACTTCATTGAGTAAAATAAATAAATAAATAAATAAAATAAAGTACATACAATTTTGAAATTGTATACTATACTACAATACAGTATATGTATTGTATACTAATTTACTGTACTATAAATTATAATATAAATTTTCATTACTCATAGACATGTTCATTTACTTGGAGAAAAACCGAACAAAAATAAATAGGGTTATTAAAAGTGTTCAATTACTTGGCCTGTCAGAAGCCCCAAATATTAAAATTGAGAGTTTTCCTTATATATTAGCAATAATTATTTAGAAAGCATAATTTTAAAAAATTAAGAACCCATTCACAGAGTCAAGAAAAATATATAAAATACTCTGAAATTAAAAAGAAATGTACAAGGCCTATACAAACAAAACTACAGGATTCTACAGATATAAAGGGAAACCATCACACAAATATATTGCTAATATGCAATCAATACAATATTCCTGGGTGTGAAGACTTGGTATTGGAGAGACTTAAAATCAGCACAGACCTAATCAAAATTGACACTTTGGAGAAACAATAACTCAGTGTGGCTGGAGGGAAAATAGCAAGGTATAAAAGTGGCTGTAATGGGACCCTGGCAACAATACAGTTTCTTCCTAAAAGAGAGTAAGTCCTGAGCATGGTGGCATGTGTCCTCTTGGATGCCAAATGCATGGCCTGTGCACTATCTGAAACCTGCAGCTATTTCCCATTATGTTACAATAACCATGTTTAAAGACCAAGCAAACCTTGGAATTAACAAATTATTTACATACTCCCATAGTTCTGCAGAGACAGATATTTATTATTTGTCTTCACATTCTACAAATTCACATTTTACCTTATATAGTTCAGGCACTGCATGTTTCAGTTAGCCATGGACTACGTATATGATGGTGGTTCGGTAAGATTATAATACTGTATTTTTACTGACCATTTTCTATGTTTGGATACACAAATACTTACCATTGTGTTACAATTGCCTACGATATTCAGAGTATAATAACTTCCTGTACAGGTTTGTAGGCTGAGAGCAATAGGCTATACCATACAGCCTAGCTATGTAGTAGGCTATGCCATCTAGGTTTGTGTAAGTACACCCTATGATATTCGCGCAATGATGAAATCACCTATGTACTTCTCAGAACACATTCCGTCATTAAGTGACACGACTATATGTAAATACATCTGTTACAAGTCATTGAGAAGGCAAAAAAAAAAAAATCACTCAATCGTATCTAGCTTCAGGAGGAGTTCAAGTATGTGCTTCTAGGCCACGTTTAATCAAAATCTTTACTTATGCACTTTTAAAAGTAAATGGGAACAAAAAACCAACAATGGGAACAAAATGCTAATATATTTTTAAAAACAAAGAATAAGCAAATGATAAAAATTAAATATTAGAAAAATGTTAGTGAATCCAAATAGTCTTTTTTCCCATCGTTGTTCTGCATAAGAAACATACTTGAACACCTTCAATGCAGGCTCACTCAGAAGTCTCAAGGCCAGAAATTTCAAAGGATAATGCTCAAAGTGACATTTGAATATCGAACATGTGCATAAAGGAAGAACAACACTAAAAGACACAGGCATTTACTTCTAGATAGACATGAGATAAAGACTTCATTAAGTGGTATTTTTTTCTCCTTGCATTAGGAATTTTTTGTTACTTACTTTTAACTGCTTTTGAAAAATGAAAACATTTAAAAGGCAGAAAAGCCCAGAAAAAATAATACAACGAAAACCTGTGAGCCTGCCCCCACATCTATAAAACAGACATGACCGATTACTCAGCAACACCCTCTCCTCCCTCTTTCCAGAGAAGCAAGTGGCATCCAGTCTCTCTTTATACTTTCACCATAGAGGGCTACCACCATAAACAAAACACAAGGATGTTCTGTATGTTTTAATTTCACAAAATGGTGTTCTGCCATATACCCAGTTTTCAGCAATTTTTTATTTTTTACTCAATTTTATATTCTGGATATCTGTCTCTGTTAGTGCACATAGAACTAGTTCATGTCATCAATCTCTGATTAACATGTCTTTGAATAAACCACAGCTAATTATTCACTCTCCTAACAATGGACGCGTATTAGTTGCTGCCAATTGTTTACTGTCATAAATGTTGCTAGAATGAATATTCTGGAATCTGTCTCCTTGTGAATACTCACTAGAGTCTTTCCAGGTATAACAAGCCAGTCCCATTTCTGCTGCATAGGTGTGCGTACATCTATCTTTCTAAATTAGGTTTTCCAGTTTTCACTCCCAACAGCAATATGGCCCATCCTCATTTCTTCATATACAATCCCATTTTAGATACGTGAGACTTTAAAATGTGACCAGTTCATTGGTTGCGCAGTTGTACCTCCTGGTTATTTAATTTGCATTCCTCTGATTACGAGGAAGGTTGAACATCTCTCCTCCTGTTTGTCAGTTAGATACACTCACTTAAAATATATTTCATATCCTTTCCATATATTAATACATATAATTTATTTTTGCTTCATGATTTATAGGAGTGAGAACTTTTATCAGTTCTGTTCATTGCAAACATCCTGTTCTAGTCCTGTTTCTTCACTTTTTAAATGACATCTTCACACAACTGAAATTTTAAATTTTAATGCACTAAAATGTTCAATCTTTCCTTTTTAGCTGGTGCTTTTTTGGTTTAAAGTTCACACAAACGCATGAACCCTTAATGGAAAAGATTTTAAAATTTAATCACATAATGTTAAAGCTTCCTATATGAAAAAAGTTATCACAGACAAAATTAAAGCTTAACACTGGGAGCAGATGTTCATAATCATAATAATGGCTCGACTAATACGTACCTATTAAAAGCTGCTTTGATGCAAACTAATTCACATTTTCATTATTCATTCATTAATTCATTCATTTTTACTTTGTTAATTGTTTACTTTCTAGAACATAAGTCCCATAATGCCAGGGATTTTTACTATTTGATTTATTTCTGTACAGTTCTAGCACATATTCTCTATGAATATTCACTGAATGATGAATGAATTACTGCACCTGAAGGTGATGCAATTGATATGTGTAAAAATTTGTACATAAGGTTGTTCATTACAGCATTATTTAGACTATTCTATAATAATATTGGGAATTACCTAAATGCATAGTTATAGGAGGTAGGCTAAGTAAATTATGTTCTTTGTCTGAGCTGTCCAGTGTGGTAGCCACTAATGACAAACAACTGCTAAGCACATGAAGGTGGCTCACATGGTTGGGAAACTGAATTTTTATCTTATTTACCTTAAATTTAATTTTAACTAGCCACATGTGGCTAGGGCTACCATATTGGGCAAAAAAATTCTATATCATGAGACTAACACAATCCAAAGTACTGGTTGTATTAATTTGGATTTTATTGTTGATTTTACCCCCTAAGAATTGTGTGTGTGTGTGTGTGTGTGTGTGTGTGTGTGTGTGTAAAAGCAGGGAGATCACTGATTCTCTTGAGTTGAATTAGAATTTAAAACTAATTCCCATTATGAAAAGATACGTGAAATTGATAAAGATATATGAAAAGATACATGAAAATTGTACAAACACTTATATTTATAAGATACAAATGATGCCTAAAGTTAAAGGAATGTAACATTTCTAAAATAAATTTATACGTGCTTGGAAAGTACCTAACACTCCGATTTTAAAATCATCTTTTAAATTAGCTTCCTATATATTTAGATTTAAAATGCTTTTTGATTATGGACACATACAATTATATTTAAATAAATATCCATAACATACAAAAAAGTACCAAACAAAGCATATGTTTTCTATCTAAATGTAAGCAATTGAAACTATATAATGAACCAACTTTTACCAACGTAAAAGAAAAAATCTGAATAATTTGCCAAAAATGCATTCCTACCTCAAAACACAAACAAGTACAAATATCATGAAACACAAATATCAAGTGCTACTTAAATTTTCATAACCTTTACTGGAATAGGTACTTGAAGCAACCATTTAAATGTGTAGCAGGCATTCAATAAATATTTGCTGAATGAATAAATGTCTGTAACTGAGTACACGATGCATCTCCCTCCCCGTACAACAAACTCCCTCCCTGTACAACAAACTTCCCAAGGAAGAGACCCCCGCAGGCTGCAGGTGGATTGGATAGGGCCATCATATATCAATGAGTCGGATACCTGCCTTTCAAGATGTACTTTAAAACAGTTCAAGTGCAGAAAGTCTCATAGAAGACTATAATGCACACCCACATATTCGTGGAATTAAAAAGGCATGACTTTTGATCTGAGCATGAATTGATTATAAAAGTGTCACTTCTTTCCTTAAAGCATCTTGGGGGCAGGTGGAGGGGATACACTTTGGATGACACCCCGAAAGCTGAGAGAGGACCAGGCTGCAACAAACTTTGCAGCATGGTTTTTAGCCATTGTCCCAGTTTTTTCACATCTTCGGAAAAATCACTTACCTCTTTGAATATCTAATGAAAACTGTTGAAACATTTGCACAGATACAAAAATATTTCATAGAATTTCAGAAGGCTCCTGAGACCCCAAGAAATCCATCATGACCTGTGTACTCTAGGCGTAAACGTCCAGCCAGAGTCTGACACTTGTTTTAGCCTTGTCACTCAAAACAAAGGCAAGTTTGACCCAAGACCCTCTTTGCTGGGACTTTAAAAACCTGACGATTAAAGGAAGTTGGTCTGGCTACCAAGCTGACATACTTTTTGGCCTTAAAGGATCAAATTTGAAGTCTCCATGAGCTTATGAAGAGCTTAGTACATATATTTGTTCAAAAGAACCACAGTATTGAAATGCACATGTGTTAACCAAACCCCACCCAGACTTTTATTTACAGCAAGTAAACATTTGGTGATTGTAATTAAAATCAAATATGTACTTCCAGTTCCCAAATAACCACTTCTTTATTAAGAATAGCATATTGTCTTCATTATAGTTAAAATGCAAAAATATGTTCACTGTTCAAAATGTCATTGGAACCCTTGAGTTCTCTCATATAGGACAAAAGTGCTCAGATTAATTACTGCTTTTGTTAAAAAATCAAGACAAATCCCGGTATTCATTTCTTTTTAATTTGAAAAAGAAAAATCTAAATTTAACCACATTTGGAATTTGACTAATCATTTTCTTTTCTACAGACAGCCTTGGCATAACTAGTTTCGGAAACAATTCATATTTATTTGTGTGCTTGCTTATTTATTTATTTAAACCTGACCTTTTCCCCTGACGCCCTTTGTTAAAGACATGAGATGCTTGAATGGCTTATTTTTACTTGCGCACTTCTAAGCCCTCCATATTTCTTAAATAATTTATGCCGTAGGGGAATTTTCATAGTAACATTAACAACAGCTCATCATTGTTGGCGTCTTACCATGTTTACTATTTCCCTACATTTTCCCTTCTACATTGAGAAGGAAATGGAGGGTGCCTTCATGCTTCTAATCCATGCACTACCCGGAACACCCCGGGAAAGAGTGCTCTGGGACACTCCCGGGGTCTGTGGTGCTTTCATGGGCTGGCTGGGGAGAGCACATCCACCAGTCCCTCTGACAGAGGGGTGCACGTGAGGTAGGAGTGAAGACACCTTGCCAAGCCCCGGGCCACCCCACGGTGAGCCACTGTGCACTCTCTGGTTCTGTCCCCTCCGCTTACCTGAAGAGCAGTGCTGCTTGTCCGCAGGGTCTTGGTGATGCTCCTCAAAATCGTTATTCAGGCCCAACTGAGTGAAGTTTAGTTTAATCTTAGGGTCAGATGGAGGCAGGGGTCAAGTGAGCTATTGTTTTGTAGTCTGACCACATTTTCTTCCTTTTAAGCCCTGTCTTTGAACCTAAGTAGAAAGGCAAGGAAGAGCCTGCCAAAGGGGCCTTGCCCAAGGCAAGCAGCCTTCAGAACCTGAAGACTTCAGACGAACTTTACTGAGGTAAAGCTTACAGAAATAAGATGCACTGTTTTAAGCGTACATTTTGATAAGTTTTGACAAATCTGTGATCCCATATGGGTGCCAGCCCAGTCAAGATATGGAATGTCTCCCGGCGAGTGCCGGCAATCACGGATTATCTCTGAAACGCAAGAGGGTTCTCTGGTCACTGCTCTTAATGGCAGTTCTGGGGCATAATCATCTGTCGAGCAGTCTTGACTTGTGTTAGGAAAGTCCAGTCTTATTATCAGGTTTCCCATGAAGGAAAAGTGGCCCAACTCTGAGACAGCAGCTCACTGGACGCCGTGAGTGGCTGGTTAGAGCACAGCCCCGGCCTTGTCCTCCGTGGGTGAGAAGGAGGGTGGCCCACAGAATCCAGCCCATTTAAAAAGAGTAATAATAAGCAATGTTGTTAAAGGAAAGTATTTAAAAATACTATATATTGGTTCTACATCTCTAGTATAAAAGGACAACTTAAGAACAAATGTAGCCCTCTTTAAAAAAAAAAAACCCTGAGTGCTCCTGAAAGTTAATAAGAAGGTAAGAAGGCCAAGTTATTCTGGCATATTTATGGTGCAAAATAATAAGATATTACAAAGAGAAAAAAATCTTTCTACAGTGCTCTATCATGTGATTTGAATGACCAGACCAAAAGGGGATTTCTGAGGATCCAAAGAAGTTGCCACAAAACATTTTTAAAAAAGTATTATGTTCAATAAATATTTTTAACAAGATGAACTTGTATTATATTCAAAGGCTTCCAAGCATGGGAGGCACAGAAGAGCCAATTATTTCTAATTTCTTTAATATGATATTTGGATGATTTTATTCCCCAGGAAAAAGAAAAACACAAAGATTTGCAACAAATAGACTCCTTCTCTGCAGTCTTGGCATGTGCAAGAGATTCTGTCAACCATCAAAATACTGCTTCTCACTGATGAAAGACTCAGAATCCTAGACCCTCATTTTCAGATGGATTTTTTTTTATAACGATGTAATTAAAATGTGGATTAGGGAGAAAAGTTTGTTTTTCTCTGCCTTAACAAGTCAGTTTATGGTTTATTTGAAGAGTTTTATACCAGCACTTCAGCTGGTTTCATGAAAGAGCCTTTTCTAAGTCTAATTGGAAGCTCTATTTATTGAAAGCAATTATGACAAATTTATTGCTCCTTCTAATCAATAGTTCTATTAAAATCTACCTCCAAATATTACAGGATTAGCATTAAGCCATTGATAATAATTTTAATTAAATAGTACAACTCTGTCCTGATGTCATTATTTTCAGCTAACATATTGTTCAGGTAATAAAATTAAGTATATACAACAAATATAAATAATACATCTCTCATGGGCTTATACATACAGAAAAATAATAAAAAGATATTAGGCATAATTTAAAACCAGGTTTAGTCATGGAGCAGCTTTCAAAGCTGTGTGTGACCTCTGTGGGTCTCTCCAAATCTTTTTCAACCAATTAATAATTACGTACTGGGCACTCAAAAATATACATAGTTTACTATGAGATGGAAAATATCTACGGCCTCCAACATCTCTTGAAATAAGCTTCCTCCAAAACATGATCCGCCAGAACTGATAAGAAGACTGATACAGCTTTTGTTCAAATACCAGTGTTGGCTACTCTCGGTGATCACTGAACCCTCAGGAGCCACTAGTGTCTGGCCCATGGTGGACTTTCTTAAATATTTGGAATAAATAAAAGAACACTTGAATAAACAAATTTATTAATACATTCTTAAAAGAAAATCATAGACATTAGTATTTCCAAACACTTGCTTTTCAAATCTTTAGAGGGAAGCCTGCATCTACTGAGAGACAGTAAAATAGCAAAAGAAGAACACACACCTTGACACTTCCTGGCAGTGGACATCCAGGTGAGTCAATTCAACTCTCTGAAGCTCAGTTTGCCAATATTTAAAATGGGATAATAATAATTACTTTATACAATTGTCGAGAGGATGAAAAGAACTGTGCACATGCATCATACATGTCCTGAATCCTAACCTGCATGAATGCAGAGCAATTTTCCTATCTTTGCTTCTCCCACCCCCAAACAAGACTTTTAGAGCCACTGATACAGTGAAATTTGATACAGTGAAGACTGATCCTTAAATATAAGAATCAGAAGGTTGAAACCTTTGCAGAAGGTTTTGAATTTGGTAATAGCTGTAGGTTATTACAGTAAGAAAGAAAGAAACACCTAACTCTACCTGTGAGAGGTCAAGACATACTTCTTAGATCAGGTGACTCTCCCGCTGATTTTAAAATGATAAATAGAAATTCTGTGGGCAGAGAGAAAAGAGAGGGACAGAGACAAGAGAGAATATCAGGGACCCTCGGCCCTAAGGTTCCAGGGGCCCCTGGGAACAGGGGGCTCAGGCATCTTCAAGCAGATCAGTGTGTCTGAGATGCTGAGTGTGAGCAGAACAGTCAGTGAGAAAGAAGGGTCCAGGATGCCACACTGGGACAGGTGCTGTCTCAGGTAAGGTGTCATGCGGGAGCGGACTGAGCCAGGGAGGCACACAAGACACAGGGATGCCGATGCCTGTTGGGGGGCCACAGCACTCCCCCAGGGTAACAGAGGCCAAGAGGATAGGGCTCATGGCCCAGAGGGATGCAGACATCTCATGGGGTCCTACCACCAGACTTGATCATCACAAAGCTGACAGAGGAGGTCTAAGGAAGAAATGTTTATTCCAAATACTTCATATAAATGCAATTTTCACTTCTATGTCACAAAAGTGGATCAGGGTCACTGCCATCAAGATCTTCCTGCAGAACGAGGGTCAAAGTCTCATTTTCCACAGCCATGCTCATCCCAGACTCATATTTCTTTTTTAAGGATACTCCCGGGGACGGGGATTTTGGACCCAGTAGACTGTTAATGGTTAACTTTGTCCATAATAAGTATAACAAGATTTTATAACAAAATCAACACATGTTATTTCTTTTCTTCAGAAAAATTTCTTGGTCAATTTCACAGAAACAAAAAAGGTTTGGGTTATAGTTTTAATAGCCAGAAAGTTCTTGGTTATCATTGGAGGGAAAGGTGGCACTCAGTTCAATAGCAAGAGTTTTAGAGAAGGCCATTGTGGGTGGGGCTTAATCTCCATTCTCACTTTTGGAACTCTGGAATGTCAGTGCAGAACCCAGGGTTGCAAACAACTCCTAAGTTCCCAGGAAAAGAAAAGAGAGAGACACAGCAGCTAAGCGTCGGGCCACTGGATAGAGACATTCAGAGTCCAAAGAGGGAAGCTGCAAGGAATAAAACCATGCAGGTCCTTTGGGTAGACTTACCTGAGGCAGGAGCTGACTGAAAGTCTGGCTTGTCCCGGCCACTGCAGATGCTGGCTGGAGAGAGACACTTCTACACACAACCTAGGGCTACATCACATCACTCTTGCCACCCGCCTCCTGCTGGGGGGCTGCATCTCAAGTTCCTGCACAATGAGAACTTTTGAAGGCCAAATATCCTTATGGGCTACTCCAAAGGATCCTAACAATGAGAAGTGAATGTTGGTCACCTAAAAACCAGACTATCAAAATGTAGCCAAGAGCCATAATCACATGGAGAGAACCCTTCAGATTTAAGAGGTGCCAGACCAAAGACCCGGCAGCAAATGAACACTTGGCTTGTGAAAGGATTAGTCTTTATAAAGCAAAGGAAATTGGGGGAGAACACCTATGGGTCCGCGAGATCAAGCTGTGGTCAACTGTACTATTGCTCCTAGATATTCACTACACCATCCCTTGGGAGGATGACCCCTCTCCGCCCCATTTTCTTCCATCTTGGTCGTGTGACCAGTGAGCCCCCTCCTGCTGGACGAATTACATTTCCCTGCCCAGCTGACATAAGGTTGGGCCGAAGTATGATCAGCGAAAGTGGCTGAGCCACTTCTGAGCAGAAGCTTCAGGTGCCATCAATTCTGCCATCTCTCCCCTCCATTTGCCACAAGCCCAGCAACGTTCCAGATGGGAACACTGCCCCAACCAGGGCCGGGCGGGGAGAGGACGTAGAGACAACTGCAGCCAATGATCCATGGCAGAAACTCCATGTGAGCAAGAAAGACAGCTTCTGCTGTCAGTCACCGAGATCTCAGAATCGTTTGTTCTGGCAGCATCACCTCACATCTCCGGATTAATATGCCAGGTTCATGGCATCTATGGTCCTTTGTAAGAATTATAGGATAATTCCAACAGGACAGAGCCCATAGCTGTTATGTAATACTATTGGCTTCATGAACGCCTTTCTAACTTTTTTTTCAGTGTCATCATCCTTGCCTACAAAACCGTCACCTGTAATTATTTGCTACTAACTGCAGATGCAGAGAGAATGGCTCCACCCCAGGGTTTCAGGGTAGATGAATTCATTCAGCCTACTACTTCTCCCCCCAGAGCAAGGAACAAAGGCAGACAAGTAAATATTATGGTTGCATGTTTATTTTTAATTTTACAAAGTTCATTTATATGCAAGTCACAGATGGCTTTGGGGTTCTAGGCAAGTTTCCAAGAAAATCCTTTAGGGCCCAATGTGTGGGCAATACTGTCTTGACTTGACTCCACTTTCAACATATTTCAGGCATTAAAGCACTTGAGCCTGAAGAAAGATTTCAGATACACTGCTATTAAGAAAAATTATTAAAGTTACTGGCAACAGCTGAGATTGTAATAGTTTATTCTTGAAGGGACAAATAATTAGGAGCCACTGTTACAAAACTGAAGTAGAACTTGTTTATGGAAACACAAACATACAACACAATGACACATAGGTTCATGGTTAAATATTCTGCCAGCTGTTCTAAAATTACATCCACTGCAATCTGCATTCTTGTCACAATTATTTCTATGTGGCATTTTATTTTCTCACCCAGTTTTTTGTTTTGTTTTGTTTCATTTTTTTAGAGACAGGGTCTCACTCTGTCACCAAGGCTGGAGTGCAGTGGCATGATCACAGCTCACTGCAACCTTGAACTCCTGGCCTCAAGTGATCCTTCCACCTCAGATTCCCAAAGTCCTGGGATTACAGGCATGAGCCACCACCCCTGGCCCTCACCCAGTTTTTAATTATTGGCTTTCACATCGTGATATATATATATATAATTTAGAATAAATTCATATATTATCTGTAATATATAATATATGAATGTATTTATAAAGTAGTCTCATAACTACTTTAAGTAGATAATGCTATTTTTTTCTTTTTATACTGAAGAGAAAAATCAATTTAAGAAGAAATCATTGATGTATACAAATTTAACCTGCTAACATTTAAACTTTCTAGACAAAACTATCTTTGTAATTAAAAAACACTACTTTGCAGCATGCCAGAGGTGATATGTTCATTTAATTGGGCTCCATAAGAAAATAAAAACAATTTCACAAATGCTGTTTCCATGGTCAGGTTCAGCCCTTAGAGGGGAAGGTGTCAGTGGAACCACGGTGGTTTCATCTTAGCTGTGCATGGAACCCAGAGGGAGAACCTGGGATTTCAAGAAACTTCCTTCGTGGAAATTTATAAGGATGGAACAGCTTACTGGGTCCATTTCCATAACAAAGACTCCTAAATTTCAGAGCACAGGAAGTAGTGTAACGTCATCCACCAGCTTCCCAGGTGGAAAGTAGTGAGCTGGCGAGAAAGTCCGTTCCCTATGAACAACCGTGTGGTCCTCTAGCAGGAAGTCTGACATGGTGAGGGAGAGGGAGCAGCAGCTGTATTTTCAAAACTAAAACATAGGAGCAGCAACTGAAAGTAGACAGTGGGTTTCCACCTGCTGACATAACCGCTTGCTACAAAATGTTGTGTGTCAACTCCAAGGGGGCACAGCATAAGAGCACCTGCTTAGGATAGGGCAGGGCACACCAGGTGCACCACTGCTAATGCAGGGAATAAGAAGACAGGCAAGCTTGGAAGCTATCTCATTCTGGAGGTTTGTAAGAAATTCCTGGAAAGCCCACCTTTCTGCTTCTGCTACAGAAACAGAGACACCTTGCAGGCTCTGGCCTCCCCAGGCACACCCACCTGCCAGCATGTGCCCTCACACAGGACAGACGCAGATGCAGGACCCAGACCTTTTGCTGCTCCAGGAGACTTCTTTTTAGGACCTCCTGGACTGCACAAAGGCACCCAGGCCCCGCGCTCTGCTCCAGCAGCAGAAAAGGAAAGCACACTGCTGTAGTTATCCCAGGATCTGCCGGTCTTCTCCACTAGATGACCAGTTCATAGGAGATACAGAATATTTCCTAACCTGAGTCTCTATCAAAGGCCAGGCACCACAGCACTGGGTGAGCAAATGAATAAAATAAGGAAGCCAGAAGTCTCTGCTCCTGCTCTGAGTCCTGCATTTACCTACTTCCAGGTGTGACAGCCCCAGCCCTTCCCTTGAGGAACATCCTACTTGTGTGCAATTCTTCATAAATAGCAGCAGCAGCTCGGGGTGTTCACCATCTGGGAATGTGCAGGAGTTTCATATTCTGAAAGAGGCTCCCACTCTCACGCGCCCATGGGGCTTTTAAGGACGACAGGAAGACAGACACTGGGCAAATACAAAAGGAAATGTGTAGTCGAAATGATGTAAAATCCTTTGTGGCAAATGGCAAAAGGGGTCGGAGAAGGAACCATGGGGGCTCGCCTGGGTCGTGGAGTCAGCTTTCTCTAAGGGGTGGCAATTGGCTGCTGAGGGAGAGGAAGGGGCCAGGGAAGACTCCGCTGGACGAGGTGCGGCGCTTCCTGTAAACCACAGAAGGAGAAGGCAGCTGAAGGGGAGGTGAGCTGGGGAAGGCACAGCCCGTGAGGGCCATGCAAAGCCATTCTGATTTTAGTCTAGCGGATTGTGCGTTTTAAGCATAACACATGACGCAGTCTGGTTTTACAAGATCCCTCCTAGGTGGAGAAAGAATTGAGGGAAGGAAGCAAGAGTGGAGCTTCACGGTATGTTCTGGGATGACCGAGACAGGCAGCCCGCCGGGAGTGGCTGGCCGTGGGCGCAGCAAGCAGAGTCCACCTGCCCGCACCTGGATCCAGCCCTGCCACGGCCACGCTGTGTGCTCCGGGCCAGGCCCTTCCTCCCTCCCAGGCTCAGTTCTCACACCAGTGAAAAGGAGGCAGAAATCTCATTACCAGGATCAGACACAATGGAACATGCCAAACACCCTGAATGCTGCTGGCTCCGCACAGCGAGCCCCGAGTAAACGTGCTGTCAGCGTTCATCTCTATTACTGGTGATGCATTAGTCACGCTCTGCCGTTCATTCAAAGCCTACTCTGGGCGTGGCACTGGGGAAACAAAGATCTACGAGGAGGTGTCAGATGAACCGGATTTCTGTTCTGTCTTGTATGGAGAGGGCCACAGGGATCAGTAAAAGAAAACGTGACCTTATTACTGTGCTTTTATGCAGGCATTTCATATTGCCTAACGGGAGGGCCGTGTGGTACTATTATTTAAAAGATGGAGGGAGGGAGGAAGCTTGTCTTTAGTGCATAGCCTCCTCAGACAGAAAAAGTGAATGTCTGCCAATAGTACCGGAAAATGATCATTTAGAAGTAGAAATTTCCTCAAAGGTCTGGTCTGCAATGACCCCCTCTGCAAAGACTGGGTGCATACACCTCACCTGAACAGCTGTGGCAGCTCTGATAACACTCTAATCCCCCAGCCTCCAGTTCCTGTGGCCTGAGCCACTCCAAAGGCAGGGATTACTGGGGAAAGGCAATTGTGGAACACAAGGAAGGAGCAAAAGGGCAGCTTATCAGCTGCAGTGGCAACCACTGATTGTGCGTTGAAGGATTGCTGTCACCATCAAAATGACCTTCCAGGGAGAAGCCACTGCCCTTCTGAAGGACAAGCCACGTTCTCCAAGCACAAAAACAGGGATGCATTTAAAACAGACGTAGTAGAAATGTACCCCTTTCTAAGCTCCAATTTCTGTGACTACTAGGGCTGGGCAGGATGGACCTGGACAAGGTGTTCACTCACTAGAAACTCCTGCAAGCCTCCAGAACGGGATGGCCCTGACTCCTCGGCCTCGCAGGCACACGGATCCTCCCACAACCGGCTCCTTCATTAACAGGGAGGTGAAACCTCCCCTGACATTTAAGTAGCCAGGACACTGTCAAACACTCACCAGTAGGGAACAGTTTCTCTAATAAACTGCTTCTCTTTTCTGTGTGGAAAGGAGAGAGACAGAAGGCATCACATTAGTGGACACTGAATTTGGTAGGCAAGTCCAGAATGGTTCCAAGAGACACTGCAGGGTGGGACGTGCAAGGACACCTAGTGGACGGCGTGCGTCTGCACAGATGGCTTTGTTGGGGTGCCTGTGGGGCCCCAGTTTGCTCCTTGCACATCAGTTAAATCAGTTAAATGGTCTGTCTTGTCTCACCCTAGTGCATCAGTTCTCTGATTTTCAAAGTGTCCTTCTGGGTAAATGGATTATAGCTCTGTTTTTGTTTTTTGGGCTTTTTTGCCTCTCTTTCATTAAAAGACAGATACAGGAAGCAAGAAGAAAGAGAAAGCCAGGTGATTTTCACCTGGGTCTGGGAAAAGAAAGCATGTTGCTCACTTTCCAGTGGGGTCTCCCAGCCAGTATTTCTAACTGAATTTTCTCAGCACTGCTCCATAGTCAACGCCTGAGCCCACCACCCCACAATCACACCACCACCAGAAAGCTGCTGTTGCTTCTCAGAGGGCCGTGATGTTTTGCCCCTTGCATTATTCCCTAGCACGGTTTTCACATAGACGCTCTGCACTTTGTTTACCTAATCATGAAAGGACAGGAGTGGAACAGAACTCAGAATCATTTTCTCCAAACCCCTCATTTTATGGACGAGGGCTTTTGCAGAGGGACTCGCGCACCTGACTGAACCAGGAAGACTGGAATGGTTTGACCTTAGGTCTTGAAAAGACCCATTCTTTCTGTAATACTTTAACTGTCTTTCTTGTAAATTATAACTCAGCACCTCCAGTTACTGACCCTGTGGAAAGATTTAACTCCTCCCCAGTCTGCCTTTAAAGCCACTGAAATCACTCAAGATTCTACTTTCATCACAAGTTCTGGGAAAGCCGAGTCTACTAATTTGACTGTTTAAAACAGCAGCACAGGGGGCTGGGGGGATGGGGGATGGGTACTGCAGTCAGACTGCCTGGGCCTTCCGCCTACAAGCCGGGTGACCCTGAGCCCCCTTCCGCCACGGCCTCTGAAGTAGGAAGGGTGATGTGCCCGGCTGTGTAAGGTGAGGAGGATTCTATGAGTCAGGATGTGTGAAGCACATGGAAAAGCAAATGCTAGTTACCATTAGTCAACTCAATGCTAATTAATTAATAAAAGTTAACCCAATAGTTATTTTTAACTCATTTCCTGCAAATAATTGCATTTCGTAAGGACATTAAGACAGAGGCCCTTGTGTTTATATTATTTCTTTTATATTTATTTTTTATGTTATTTCCATTTTAAATAATGTATCACATGTTCTAACTGGACAAAATTCCTTTGGAACTCTGTATTCTGTTTCCGTTGTATTCAGTACGTCCTCTAGACTCATGTCCTCACAAGTTGCTACAGGGCTGCTCTCAGAATCACCTCTGCCACCAAACAAACCTTTCATTTAAAATGTGGGACAGATAGACCTAAGGGTGACCCCTGCAAGGTGCCCCTGAGGGATTTCCCTTGATGTGGAGGTGGGTCACTCTGCCACCGTGGACCTACCTGATCCGTGAGGGCCAGGCCCTCCCGGTGACACGGCCTTCCCAGCTACATGTCTCTGTCTTGCCCTCCGGGAACCCGGGCAGGATCTCACCAAGCACCTTGCTCAAATACAGACTCCGCCCCACCCCACCATCTCTGATGTCCTCCTGACCAAACAGCCCTCTGCATCCACCAGGAGCATGTGTTCCTATCAGACCTTTAATAAATGGGAAAGGATGTGTATTCTGGTGAATATATTTTCATTTTACAAGTCTTGCATTTCACACCATCTGCTGATTTGGGCACTTCTCATGCTGCCAGTCAGCTTAAATTTTATTTTTAGATGCCAGCTTTGGGCAGACCATGAAAACCCTGCATGCTAAGTGTTCAGATGTTCTAAACAAAATATCTCAAGGGTCCTTTAAGACCCCACGAAAGTGGATTTTGTCAGAAGCCCAAATCACTTAGAATCACTTGGTTATTTCACGAAAAGGGAAATGAAATTGGATGCAAATGGAAAGGCTGCCATGACTGACACCCTGTGCCTGGATCATGCACACGGGTCAGGATGGCCGACTGTAACGGGCTGCACGGGAAGCACAGCGTTAGGGGAACATTCTCAGCCGAGCGAGCAGACTGCTGCGGCAACCCCAAAGGCCAGGAAGAAAGTCCTCAAGCACCTTTTCTCCTTAAGAAGGTCCTGACCATCTCTTGGTCCCTGTCTGGATAGGGACTAAATTAAAAACAGAGCAGCACAGGTCAGAATACAGAAGGAGCATCATGAATCAGGGATCCTTCAGTAAAATAAAAAGCAGTGTTATTTCATCAACAGCAGTCTGCATCTTTTCATGACAGAGACCCCAGCCAGGACATGAGCTTCGAGAAAGGCTGACCAGCGTGTCCTGGAATATTTTCATTTTGCTCTTCTGGAGGCTTTTTGGGGAAATGCTCAACAGTACCCCACAAGCTAAAAAATTTATGGCATGTGCACCTGAATTTCCAAGACACTTACACAGTGTCTGAAATGTGAATGTGTTTCACGAAATCTGAAGCATCTGCTTGAAATCCAGTAGACAATGTTCAGACACATTCAGAGAATCTCAGAAATCAGAGATGGGGAAAGGATAAAAATCTTACAGCCAGAGCAGAGGTGTTGAAACCAATTAAATAAAAACTCAGCTCACATTCACCAGGGATTTGACACCAGTGAGCTTGTTCTGAGGCTCATAGAACAAAGAGATGGGGGCATATTTCCAAGATGAAAGGTTGCTTTGGAAGTTGCATATTATAAGTTTTTGAAAAAGAAAAATTAACAGTGTTTAGTAACAGAATTTTAATAGCAGACATTTAAGGATTGTGTGGGGTGATAAGTTATTCTAGTTAGAGTGGAAATAAGATTACTGGTTATTATTCTAGAACAGGCCCATGGACCAAGTCTGGCCACTGCCTGTTTTTGTAAATAAGGTTTTATTGGCCCAGGGACACAACCATTTGCTTGCTTACACGTCGCCCATAACTGTTCCTAAAGCACAGTTGAATAGTAGCCACCGAGACCAGGTGGCCCACAGCCTGAAAATATTTACTCTCTGGCCCTTCCCAGAAAAGGACTGTGAATCCCTGTTCTAGAACATACACAAGTCTTCTTTTGTGGAGCATGATCTTACTCGTAAGCTCTATTGACAACCTCATAGTTCAGTGATCGCCAAGACCTGATATCACTTTAAAGCACTCTCTCGGTTCTAAATGCAGAATCTGGTAGAGTACATGTGTCTTGACTACGGTTGATTATTTAGTGAAGAATTCTATTATAAGGGAAGTAATCACCTTTCCTTTTTATACTGTTATGAATCCACATTTCTGGATGTCAGGGACATATAGATTTCCTAGTAATGCTAATGTGCTTGAAGTTTTAGTTTTTTTTTTTAGAGTAATATTCATTTTGATAGCCCATAAAAATATTGGAATGTTGTGGTTGCTTAAAATATGTCTGCTGGATAGATTAATGAACTTGCAATTGACATTAATTTGACAAGTTATCTAAATTTACAAGAGACATTTATCAAAATTGTAACCTGATTTGTAAAAAGCATACCATTTAGTTAAATTTTTTTTCAAGAAATTAGGTGTGAAAACCAGTTAAACGACTTTTTTATGTTCACCTCTCATACTACATAATGATTTTCTACAATTTTGGACATTTAACTGTTGAGCTAATTGATACACTGTTATGCTTCTCCCCATTAAAGAGTTTATATGATTCATCCATTAACTGTTCTAAAAAAAACCACCATGGGATATCTTGCTTGATGTAGAGTGTTTTCTCCCATTTAAATATCTCAGGCAGAAGTTCTTTCCTAACTTTAAAAGCTGATTATGTGTGTTACTGAAAAATAACAAAAAATAAGGCAGAGAGAGAGAAAGCCCAGAAAGCCATAACCTAATAAATAGCCACTGTTTATTGGGCACTTCACATGACCCAAGCATTCAGCTGGGAATTACATACAGCCAATCCCTAACCCTCAGTCCAATTCTGTTATTGGTCCTCTTTTACAGATAAGCAAACAGATGGTCAGAGGAACTAAATTACTTACTAAAATTCATACAACCAATTCATGCAGAACTGGGATTTGAGCTCAAGTCTTTGACTCCAAAATTAAAGTTCTTTCCATTACGCATCACGCTATCTTTGAAAAGAAGAAACATGTATTTTAGTTCTGGGAGATTCAACAAAAATATTTTATATTCTGTATAACCAATCAGCACTGCCTGCTGTGTACCAGAGAAAAGACAAAGTCCCTTCTCTCAAGGAGTTTCCAGAGCAGAACAGAAGTCAGGAAAGAGAGTCTGTGTTCCTCAGGTAAGAGGAGCATTATGACTGTTCTCAGAGCTCAAACGTAGGTTCCTGGGACAGGCTTATGGGCCATCAAGGACTTTCTCTGGGTGACACCTAGGCATTGGCCAGGTGACCACGGTGGGATGCTCCAGACGAAGGACAGAACAGACTTAACACCGAGGTGAGGGATGGCAGAGCACAACCAGTGACCTGCTGGTAGCTGAGCATCTGCAGAGCTCAGAGACCCTGGAGGGAAGGCAGCGGAGAGGCTGCAAAAGCAGCCAGAACTGTGTGATACAGGGCCTAGGTGCTATCTCTAGAGATCTGAATATTTTGTTCTACAGGCAATAAGAAGCCATTTGAAGGATTATAAAGACAGACTTGAGTTTTAGCATGGTCATCTAGATAGCCATGGGTAAGACCAAGGGTGCTGGCAGCTTCCCAGGCAGCAAGTGATGCATCCTGACCCAGGCCAGGGGCAGGGGGAGAGAGTAAAGAATGTACAATGAGCAGGATGGGACTGTGAGGAGATGGAGGAGGGGACAGCTGGGCCCTAATCTAAAGGCTGGGAAGTCCAGGGCATGCTGGTGCCATCCATGGACACAGAGGACACCGGGGCAGGAAAATAATGAGTTGAATCTGGGAAACACTTTGTTGGAAATGCTTGTCAAGCACTGAAGTAGAGATACTGAGTTGACCAATACTCAAGACAAACACATATTGAGACCTGGAGCCGGAAATAATCAAAATGATTCTTAAATTATACACAAGTCAAAAGGCCTGCAATGAAATGGAAATATTTGTACTTTGTGTTATAAATATTAGATTTTAAAAACACCTTAAATAAGAAATGAAAATCTTAAATTGGTCCAAAAAACAAGCTCGAAATAGTTTGTAATATCTCCTGTAAGAATCTAACACCAGGGTAAAATTTCTACGCACCTACCTAGCCTTTTAATCAAAACCCACAACGTTCTTTAACTTCCATATGAGACAGAGTTAAGGGAAGGAAAGGAAATAACTGTGCAGTCTATATGCTTACTTTAACTCAAATTTTGTTTAGAAGTGAGTTTTTACTTTAAAAACATTAGATCATTGTGAAGCCTTATTTATAAGAAAAAACCATGCCTGACCAAAAATCCACAGAAGTCCCAAAAGCTATTAGATAAGCAGGTAATGACAAACTCCATTTGAAGAAATATCTAGAATAGGTTTTGATAACAGAAGATCCAACAACAGAAAGAACCAGAAATGCTGGGAAACTGATTTCCAGTGAGACATCAAAGATTCCCCTTCCTACAGTCATCGGAAAGTTCTCCAAGGGAGGCATCAAAACGAGGATCATCACCTGAACCAATAATTATGGAACCAACTCTGCAGGATTTTCAGGAGGATGACAGTGATGAGTACTGTGCCCCATCTGCCCAGACGAAGGCTTTCAAGTCACCTCGTAACCTCTCCTGGGGTCCATCCACCTCTGTCTCAACAACTGTCATCTCCACTGCTGTAGGGGTGTACTGCTGCGTGTGTGATTGAAGACTTCCACCCCACAAGAGTCTGGATAACCTTCATCAGGGATCTACGGGATCTTCCAAAGGAAAGTTTACCTCTGCCTCAGAGAACCTCCTTTGCACTAAATCAAGAAACACAGTCTTCAACTTGTTAATAAGCCTTCCATCAGAATTTTATAACCCATAGCTTGAAGCAGTGAGTACTTCATTGACAAAGTTTTCTGAGCTAGATGTAGGGCAGTTAACTTCAGATTAATGCCCTCAGTGTCTCTGACAGTATTTTTGAAAATGCCCTTAATTATGTATTAAGAGCAAATCAAATCAGTGACCTTCTCTGCCCAGTTAAATAGCTAAAATCAGGCGCTCTTTGTTGGTACAGACACAAACATCACAAGGGCTTCTTGGAATCAAGCATCCAGCCACTATTATTTCTATGGGTCATCATGTCATCAAAGGCAGTTCAATGTTAGCTCATTTTTCTGCCAATGATGAGAAATCCCAGATCTTTGAATTTCTCTTTGTACATCCTGTTTCTTATTTCTTCAATCATCTGATTCCCTTAAAATACTATAAATTTAAAAAGCTCAGAAAGAGATTTAAAAATCTATGTAAGGATCTGACTTATCTTGAAGAAACCAAGAGAACAACATAAAGGTTTGAGGGTCCTGTGATTGTTACCACTCTTCCTGATTATCCTTAAAGGACACCATGACCTCAGCTGCTTTGCATTCTGCTGCCATGCTCGGAGATGGTGGGTGTGACAAGAAAGAACTGCCCATTATTCCCCTGGTTTGGTGATATCAAAGACACCTGAAGGCTTGTTATGTCTCTGCAATTGGTCATGCATTCAACCACTCACGGATTTAGTCAGGATGCATCCACTTACTATTATACTATGTATGCTTGGTATTGGGACAAATAAAAATATTAAAAAGCTTTGCTTCCTGCCATTGGTCTCAGAAGCTCATCTCAAAGCCAGGGGACTGTGTCAGAAGGAAGGGTGGGAAGAATAGAGAGACAAATAAGCACACTGAAATATGATGTGATGGCTCCCATAAAAATTAATAATAATAACAAAAAGCAGGGTACCACAGGAGCATGGGCGGGGATTCCCCACCATATCAACCTCCATCTCCAGAACAGTGATTCACCACTGGTCACCTAGGCTGGGGCACTGACACTGTCACCACCTCAATTCTGCTTCTGGTCTACTCAGAAGCAAGTATGTCTTCTGGCAGATGTGATTCAAAAGAGGGAAGGAAAGCAGGAATGCTTTGTTGCATGAGTCTTTTAAACCAGCAGTCCCCAACCTTTTTGGCACCAGGGACCGGTTTCATGGAAGACAATTTTTCCATGGATGGTGGGGTGGGGATAGTTTCAAGATGATTCAAGCGCATTACATTTATTGTGCAGTCAAACCTCTCTGATAATGATAGTCTGTATTTGCAGCTGCTTCCCAGCGCTAGCATCACTGCCTCAGCTCCACCTCAGATCATCAGGCATCAGATTTTTATAAGGAGTGCGCAACCTAGATCCCTCGCATGTGCAGTTTACAGTAGGGTTTGTGCTCCTATGAGAATCTAACGCCTCCACTGATCTGACAGGAGGCGGAGCTTATGTGGTGGTGCGAGGGACGGGGGGCAGCTGTAAATACCGATGAAGCTTCACTTGCTCACAGCCACTCACCTCCTGCTGTGTGGCCTGCTTCCTAACAGACCACGGACTGGTCCTGGTCCACAGCCCGGGGGTTGGGGGCTGCAGCTTTAAACAATGCTGAGACTCAGACTTGCCAAACTTTCACTTAACCAGACAAACCAAGGCTAGGGATCTTAGAAGAGTACTCTAAATTGTAATAAAACTCTGTTCACTTTCTTTATCTTTGCTTTTCTTCTTCCCCTTCTTGTCTTAGGTCAATATCTTAATCCAGAGTTTGAGGTTCAGACATGCCGTACAAGGTAAATTTTTAAGAAACCAAAGAAAAGCTTAAAAACTAAATATTTCCAATTTGTCACACAAAGACAACAGTTCCTCTTCTTACTGGGAAATTATCCAGAACGCCAAGGAGAATGGGAAACACACATGTGACTTTTGTTTCCAACAAAATTAGACAATTAACAGAATCCCCAGCCTTCGGCGGGGTATGAGGACCATGAAAGCAAGCAGGGCCCACGCGTGGGAGCCGAGAATGATGCTGTAAGAGAACACTCCTTGCAGACGAGGCTGCAGATGTCAGGGAGGAGGCAGGGAGGTACCCATCCGAGGTGAGGGGCCCAGCCAGAGGTGTGAGAGCCACGTCAACCAGTTCACAATTGTATGAATGTTGGTGGGAGCCCCCTGGATGCAGGATGTTCAGGAGGCTGGACTCAAGAAGAAATGCCATCAGCAAGGCACATGTGCACAGTCCATCTCTGTGACATGCAGAATCTCACAGTTAGCATCTCCATTGGCTATGGGGAAACACCAGGACTAAATGAGCATCAGCATGGCGATTCACCCACAACGAGCGCTTGGTAAGTTATGGTGCTAATGGTGAAAATGATCAACAACAATAGTAACAGTGTGTAGCTCATGTTAAAACAGCACATGAGAAAAGCAGAAAGAATGTGGACAATTTCTAATCTTAATGCAATAAAACTAAGATTAATAATGCAAACAGAAAAGAAAAATCTCCTATCACCTGAAAACAAAACAACAGAAGTTTCTTTGTCAAAAAAGAAATTCAAACCAAATCAGCAAAATATATAGTAAATAATGATAATGAGCACATCTGAGGCATAGAGCTAAAGCCATTTCCAAAGGACAATTTATAGCCTTCAATACTGATGTAAATAAATGAGAGAAAAAAACATGTTAAGTGTTTAACACAAGAAGTTAGAAATGCTAAAGAAAACCAAAATAAGAAATTAATAAAGTAAAAAAACTGAAATTTAAAAACCCCCAGAAAATCAATAAGAATAATAAACATATCCACAACTCATTATTTGGAGAAAAAAAGTAAAGTAAACAAAACATTAGCTACGTGAATCAGGAATAAGTAGAAAAGGGGCAAATCCCAAGAATAAGAAACTAACCGGGGAAAACTAAACACAAATACAGAGGAAACTGTAATTGTGAAGAGATTACTTAACCTTGTGAAATGCAACCAAAACCTTGAATGAGAGAGACTGTATTTATAAGCAAATATCTTTGACAAAAACAAAGTCCAGAAGGGAGAAAGTAAACCTAACCAGAAATATTTTTACAGGAAAAATAGGGAGCAATATCTTATCTAATCTAACACATATGAATATTTGAGATCAAAGAGGCTCATGGATGAGCAAAGCACTGAGAACCGTGCTGACCCATGGTCGGTGCTACCTAAGCATTTGTTCTTATTGATGTCAAGATAAATGCAAAATCCTGAATTCGTTATTGGTGAAAAGCGTGAAGCCATAAATTAAAGAAAAACACAACATGACCTACTGAGGATAATTCCAGAAATTCATGAATTGTTCTACATTACAAAAGGAGAGAAATCATAGTCTTGTTCAGGAGTGATTAAAAAAGTCTTTTGATACAGTTCAAGATCTACTCTTTAAAGAAAACAAAACAAAACAAAACCAAAAACAGTCTTTAAACAAGAATCAATGGGTTACTTCTTTCACACTATAAAATTTATTTAATGTAGCCCCAAAGTGAGCATATTGCTTAAAGGGAAAATATTAGTCCTACTAAATAAAAAATTAGACAAATGTGTCTACTACAACTGCCTTGATGTCAACTCTTTTTTCTTAGAGGTACCAGGAAAAGCAATTGGAAAGAAAAGGAAGTTTTAAAAATTATAAAGTTTTTTTTTTTAATAGAATGTCTTTTTTTCCTTTGTGTAGATGCCCAGTAGTGGGATTACTGGATCAAGTGGTAGATCTACTTTTAGTTCTTTGGGGTATCTCCATACCAATCTCCATAGAGGTTGTACTAATTTGCAGTCCCACCAGCAGTGTATGAGTGTTCCTATCTCTCCACATCCACACCAACATTTGTTGTTTTGGGACTTTTTAATAAAAGCCTTTCTCACTGGAGTTAAGTGATATCTCATTGTGGTTTTGATTTGCATTTCTCTGATGATTAGAGATGTTGAGCATTTTTTCATATGTTTGTTGGCCATTAGTCTATCTTCTTTTGAAAAGTTTCTGTTCATGTTTTTTGCCCACTTTTTAATGAGGTTGTTTGATTTTTTCTTGCTCATTTGCTTGAGTTCTTTACAGATTCTCGTTATCAGTTCTTTATCAGATGTGTAGCATGCAAATATTTTCTCCCATTCTGTAGGTTGTCTATTCACTCTAATGATTGTTTCCTTGGCTGTGCAGAAGCTTTTTAATTTGATCAGGTCCCATTTATTCATTTTTGACACCTGCACTCTAATGTTTATAACAGCACAATTCACAATTGCACAGATGTAGAAACCCAAGTGCCCATCAATACATGAGTGCATCAATAAAATGTGGTATATGTATACCATGAAGTACTACTCAGCCATAAAAAAATAGTGAACTAACACCTCTTGTATTAACCTGGACAGAACTAGAGACCATTCTTCTAAGTGAAGTATCACAAGAACAAACACCACAGGTACTCACCATTAAATTGGAACTAATCGATCAATGCTTATGTGCACATATGGAAATAACATTCATCAGAAATCAACCAGGTAGGAGGGGGGAGGAAGGGATGGGTAAATTCACACCTAACGGGTACAACACACACTATCTGGGGGATGGGCACACTTACAACTTTGACTCAGATGGTACAAAAGCAATTTAGGTAACCAAATGTTTGTACCCCCGTAATATCCAAAATAAAAAAAAGATTATAACGTGGAGAGCCACTTAAAAATGATGTGATTATACACTTGGAAAACCTAAGAGGATCAAATGAAAAACTACTACAAACAATGAGAATTCACAAGTGGCTGGAAGAAGTGTATTCACGGAAAACCCTGTGAAACTCTCTCTCTCCCCCTCCCACCCCCATCTCTTTCTCTTTCTCTCTCTCTGTCCCTCAAATGTGGACATATCATCCATTTTTAAAATAGGCAAAGAGCCAAGAGAGATGTTTAGTTGCCCTACTTATGTGCAACCGTCCAGCTAGAATTCTTTTTGTTTGCCCCATTCATGACAGTTTTGTTTGAACAAGGGTGGAATTCTCATTTGCTTCTTCATTCTGGATTCTTTCAGCTTTCCTTTATTTCCTATCCTGCCATAAATATTTGCCAAGACGGTACCTTCACATATCGCGCACCACAGGACTTAGCAAACGCCTGAGCAGGGAGGAGGAAGGGAACCCCACGACTCCCTGGCCTTGAGGAATGCACGGAACAGTTTGCAACAACCTACAGAGAAGGAGAAGCGAAACTGCAACCGTGGCTGTTGGCATCTGTGCTGGAGGGAACAGTGACCTCCCTCGAGAGTTACGTCCACCGGGAGCCTCGGAACACGACTTCTTTGGAATGAGAGTCTTTGCAGATGGCATTAAGGATGTTGCAGTGAGATCTTCCTGAATTTAGAGCGGCCCTTCAATACAATGACCAGTGTCCTTAGGAGAGGACAGATACAGAGACACAGAGGAGAGGGCCACATGGAGACAGAGGCACAGACTGGAGTCACAGAGCCCTAGGCCAAGGAACGCCGAGGACTCTGGCACCCACCAGAAGCCAGGAGAGAGGCATAAACATATTCTCCCTCACAACCCCCAGAGGGAACCAACCCTGCCAACACCTGGTTTTGATTTCCGTGAGAGAATAAATGTCAGAAGTTATAAATTTCTGTTGTTTCAAGCATCTGAGTTTTGTAACCCGTTGTTACAGCAGAAAACAGTACAGTTTCTCAGCTAGGGGGTGGTAGAAGAAATTCAGAGATGGAGCTGTGTAGGTGAATGACTTCACAGCCCCAAAACGTAGACACAGATGGTCAGATCCACCTTATCAGGGCACCATGTGGCTGTCAGAGTTAGAGGAAAAGGGTACCTCTCCAGGTTGTCTGGGAAACAGAGTGGGCTTCCCCAAGGAACAAAACATTCCAGAGAAAGAGCGGCATGGGAATCCCAGATGTCGAGTCAGCAAGTGACCCTACAAATGCCTACTCCTGTATTTCTCCCTCTCATTCCTGCCATGGGGTGAATCTGGGGAGCTCTGTCTCAAGGGTTTCCAAAGCCAGGTGTTCCGTTAACCTACAGGAGCTCGGATCCTCAGGCACGAGCACAACTTTCTAACTACACTTGTAAGTGGAGTGTGGGCTCCCAGTACCTCACTAGGATGAAGTCCACTGCCTCGAGTCTGGGAAGGGCTCACTGCAGGACAGTCAGTCAGAACCAGACTTGGACTCTGAGGGTCTTGCACATGTGTGGTCCAACTCTTGCCCTACTCATCTCCATAGGTCATTTGGATTTTGATTATGACTGTATTCCCCAAAATACTTTTAAGCTCTATTTCTCTTAGCTTCTATAAAATCATGAAAGCTTAGCAAAATACATTACTGCTGCTGCTGCTATCTACTATGCATTGAGGGCTAAATCCTAGCCCAGCTTGAGAGCAGGTTCTTCATGAACAGTAAGTCACCTGATTAGCACCAAGGCCGGCAACCATATAAGGAAGCTGGCCATTACTGTTGCCATTTTACAGATGAGAAAACTGAGTAAGCTAAAGAATCAGGCCAAGCTCATGTGGTGTTGCAGTTTGGATTCTGCGGGAAGCCCATTCTGAAATGGGGGTTCGTGTTTATTAGGGAGTGCCCTCAGGATCAATGCCTGTGGGGAGGCACAGACAGAGAGGCAGAGCTGCTATGCAGACCCAACAATGCCAGGCAAACTCACAGACACTCTGCAGCTGGAGAGGCCTGCCAGAGGCACTCAGCCACAATGGAAGGGATTCATACTCCCAACCCAGTCAGTCATGAATGTGGGCCATCCTATAAAGGGCATGACCTTGGGCTGGCACGTCTCTTCAGGCCATCCCTGAAGGGCCCCATGGCTGAAAGCCAGCTGCTGACAACATGCCCAACAGCTGGGCAGCTGATCTTTCCTCAAGGAGGCTCTGGGAGGTCTACCTCCACATTCACCACACACAGCTACGAAGCAGGAGAACTGGAATCCAAACCCAGGTTTTGCCTGAGACAAAGTGCTCACTCGGTCCACCATCCCACACCCTCTGCCATATCAGGACATTCACAAAGTGCTGAGAGGGATCTTGGAAATGACTAGCCCAGAGTCTGGCCATCGGGACCTCTCTTCTCCTAGGGGAGGTAAAAATGGATGCACATTGTTCTCATTGAAAGCATGCTGTGATTACTGCTGCAAAAGCAGAAATTACAATACATCCCCTCTGTTCCCAGCCTGCCCAGTTTGCTGTACTCTGAAAACATAATGAGAATGCTGTGGTCTACCTCCAACCAGTTATTATTAACACCTGATGCTTCTGAGCACTAACCGTGAACCTGCCCCAGCTAAGACATTTTCATTTATCACCTCACTGCATCATCCCTGCTGCCCTAGGAGGAAGCCATGATTATCACTCTCAACTTATAGACAGCTCTTTCTCTCCTTGGAATGTCTCCCAGGATGCTGTGTACATCCTCCCTCCCCTGCACCAGTTCATTGGGTTTCTCTCTACACTTTAAAGAGAATCCCTTAGAACCAGAGAATATTCTTGCTAAGGTCAAGCTGCAGATGTATTATTGTCTTCAGTTCCTATAACCTAGCAGATTCATCACTCTGTGCTGCAAGAACATGGGAGGAGTCTGTCCTGCGTGACTCCCCACTGGGGATGCTGATTTTCTCATTGTCTTTTAGGAGTTTCAAAGAGCAATTACTGATGGTTTAATAAATGCTTAGAATCAGTAACTTTCACAAACTAATCACTTGCTTCAAAAATAAACATTTGGAATAAGGTCTTTGTAAATAATGGACCAAAGATTCATGGATTCGTAAAATTAGAAGGAAAATCACTACCAAGATGTCAAATAAAAAGTCAGTGAAAGGTGCCACCAACCAACATTTAATCAATCTATAATAAAGTATCATATTTGACATGAACCTATCACTTTGAATGAACAGAGGACACACAGTCCAGATGACAGAATCGAGAAGAGGAAAGGGCAGCTGATGGATGACCACCACTTTTCATTTTTAAAGAAATCCTTCTTTTTCATGTTCCTTTGATCAAATCCCCAATAACAAATTCATGTTCTGGGAAGGCTTCCCTGTGCTTCTGTTTCTTCAATGCCCTTCCCAAAGCAGCTCCACAAATGCTGAAAAATAAACCTGGGTCTCATTCTATTATTGTCAAATTGTTAGTTACCAACATTGAAGTTCCAGATCTCTAACTCTCTTGTATTTCTGTTCTAGAAATTTCAAGAGCACTTTTAGAGGGGTTTGATGTCGCTGAATTAAATGCTAAGACTATTGGTGTGGGTGCCAGTGTCCTCCAATTTCCTGGTAGAACACGGGTGCCAAGTTCCTGCCATTTAGAGAAGGAAATATACGTGTCAGTCTGAGGAAGGGATAGAGGAGGAGGAAGGCGGACAGGGATGGGAAATGCACAGGGATTTGCTTTAGGATTTAGTCACATTAGTCACGTTCCTATTTTTATCTCTTCTCCTTCCTTACCCCCTTTCTTTCCAAGTTATAATACCTTCAGCACAGGTAGCACTAGCTTGCTAAACTAGGATATGGATTCTACTTAATCAGTAACTATAGAAAACGGGCAATGGCACAGTCTTTTGTTTATTTGTTTTTTTGTCTTGTGTAAAAAATTAATACCCTGTGCTTCTCTGAAGACAAAACAGTCAGAACAGAGGTCTAAATTCCTAACAATTAGTCTCTTCCACAGCCAGAAACCGGGCAGCTGGTAACCTGCTGTTTTTCCTTTGAGCTTCTCAGATTAGATCGTAAATGCAATTTAATTCCAGACTCCAATATACACTTCCTCAATTATGCTTAAAAAGAGTCAGTTATGTAACAAATCCTCACTGCTATCGATTACACACTTGTCATAGACAGCCTGCTATATTAGAAGCAATCTAAAATTTTTCAAATTGTATCACAACTTAAATATATTAAAGCAACCACAGTGTAAAAAAAATCCTATGAAATTTCTCTAACATATAAGTAATCCTGTTATAAAATCAATAAGCACTCCTGAGCTTATCTTCTTTAATAAATATGGATTCTCCCATAACTGGCTTGCTTAAGTAAATCTATATTCAAATTCCCCCTCACTCAAAGGAAAATAAAAGATAATGAAATAAAAACTCAGAACGTGCTATGAATACCAAGGAAATAAAAATGTAAGAAAAGTAAGAAAGTTTCAAACACAAAAGGCTGTCATGACATATAAATAGGAATATTTGAAAACTCCTTGAGGTTGGTTCCTTATTATGCCAACAGTGATGCTGCCCTACGAACATAAAGCAAATGAAGAACAGGCAGGAAGTATATTTAGGATGAAATAAACTCTACACAAGGACAAGGGTCAGGCTGGACAAGGCTTCTGCCCATGGACCCACTGGCCCTGGCTGGGATGCTGACTCCAGCCCCCTCGTGTCCTCCAGTGGCTGCACAGCTGCCAGCTCCCACAGGCCCAGGCAGGAAGCAGTCACACAGCGTGAGAGGGCAGGTGGTGGCGTCTCTTCTTGTTTCCCTAGCCTCAGTTTCCCTTTGCCTTGATAAAATGATAAGCAAAAAAGACTCCTTGCCACTCTCCTGGAACTTTCAAATGTCTGTTACCCTACCAACGTAAGTAAAATTCTTATTTTCTAGTTAATCACAAATGACTAAGGGATTTTGGTACTTTACTAAAATTCTTATTCTCTAGTTAATCACAAATGACTAAGGGATTTGTACTTATACTTATATATAGTACTACATATCCTATAGAAATGATATATTGTTTTTACAAGGACAATATGAAACCCCTTTTCTTTAAGTTTCTTGATATGTGGTATTTTCTTTCCTTCACTATTAAGGGATTCCAGAATTCTAGAATCTCTTCATAACCCCAGATTCCAGAAAAACATTACCTCCAAACTCAGGATACCAAAGAGAAAAGAATTATAAAAAAAAAACTTGCAGAGATCAGCACGAAGTAAATAGAGTAACTGAAAACATCCCTTCTTTCACAAATAAATGCTGTGTTCAAAACCTGCTAGTGCTCTTTCTCTCCCTTGTTTTGCCTCTTTTTCTTTTCTTCTTTTTTTCTTTTTTATTGATATATAATAGCTGTACATATTTTCGGGGTGCATGTGATACTTTGACAACTGTATATAACGTGTAATGATCACATCTGGGTACTTGGGACATGCATCACCTCAAACATTTATCTTTTCTTTGTGTTGGGAACATCACAATTCTCTTCTAGCTATTGTGAAATATGCAATGAAGTTATTGTACACTCTGATTTCCCTCCTGTGCTACTCCTTCCACCTAACTGTATTTTTCTAGCCCTTAACCAACTTCTCTTCTTTTCCTTCCCCCTTCCCCTCACAGCCCTGCCCTTTGCTCCTCATCTTTCCCCTTCTGTCCTAGATAACTCAATCCTTAAGCCATCAGACAAGCCTGAGCAAGGAAGCATCTGCACCAGCAGAGTCCAAGGGTGACAAAGCTGGGTGTGAGGAGTGTCCACAGCGGGGGAGGTTGAGCTGGGGGGCAGAGCTGAGCAGAGGAGGACGACACCCAGGCGAGGGGCAGCCCCACAGAGCCCGAGCCCAGCAGGGGCCCATGAATGCAGCAGGGAGCTGGGCGTGAGGACCAGGGCAGGGGCCCAGTGAGAGGCATCTGCTGAGGGGCGGGGGGTGGCAATGGACTGGTTATAGACGGAAGCTGATCCAGTAAGGAAATACAGCAAGAATCATGGGAGCTGAATTTTTTTCACTATGGGCCAAGGAAACTACAATGGAAAGGGAGAGAACTGGAGTGGAACCTGTGGTGGTGAGAAATGGAAACAGCCAAGTGAAGACAGAGTTGTTAGTACAGAAGTGTATGTAAAACAAATGCAGAGTAAATGTGTGTGGGCCTCCCCCTGTGTACTGACAGCCCAGTGGCAACGGAAACACCGAATGCCCAGATCTTGCCTCTAAATGCCATCCTCCACTAAGAAGAGCCTGGGTTCCTCAGACAGAGGGCTGATTTTAGGGCCAGGGTAGCGTGGAACAAGATGCGCTTGAGACAAGAAAAGCAAGGAAGTGCTCAGAGGATGAGGGGTTCGCTCAGGAGGCCACAGGGGCCAGTGTGAAGCGGTGTCCACTGGACAGATCAGAGCCAACGTGGCCATCAAAACACACTGTGATGGCAGCGGTTTATACCCTATTGAATAAAATGGGAAAACACAAGGCCGTAGAGATGGAAATAATAAATAAATCAAAAGTTTGATAAAAACACAAGACACATGCCTAATTTCAGTGTAATTTTCCATAAAATATGTATTGATTATGAAGAGGAAAAGAGTAATTTCAATGTGGAAAATCCCAGTGGACACAGCCATAGTACAAACGAACACAGCACATAAGGAGACAAAGTGAAATGACGCGTCCCCGTACGGCACTCCATGAGGACGCACCCCGCGTCACTCTGTGACTCCTGACACAGATGCAGAACCTGAATGTATTCATGAGGAGGCATCTGACAAACTCAAGTTGAAGGGCATTTTACAAAATAACAGGCCTGCAATCTTCCAAAGTGTTAAGATCATGAGGCCAAAGAAGCACTAAAGATTTGTTCCAGACTCAAGAAGACCAAAGAGACCTTGAGAACACACAGCCATGAGCCACGCCATGATTCCGAGCTGGGCCCTTTTGCCAGAAAGGACATTATTGGGAAAACTGAAGGAACCTGGATGGCGGGAGCAGAGCAACGTGAATTTCCCAGTGTTGACAGCTGTATCATGGTTATATAAGAGAATGGTACTGTAGGAAATACACAATAAAGCCTTTAGGGTAACGGAACATCAGATTGGCAACTTACCATTAAATGGTTTAGGAAAAAGATAATTCTCTGTACCATATTTGCAACATATTGGTAAGTCTGTGACTGTCTCAAAATAAAAGTTACAAAATGTATTAGCGATTATACTTTAAGTTTAAAATGTGTTAGGAAATACCATCCATAATTTTCAGTTATTAACTAAATTTCTTCAATTAGATGATATATCATAGCATGAGAATGCCTTGTACTTCAAGGAAAATGCTAGTAAAATGAATTCCCTGAAAACAATGACTCTGCTATGCAGCAGGACAGGAAAATAGGGTTTTATCTTCAGTCAATATTTTGATTAACAGATAAGTACTACATGCCTATCAGTAGATTGCCAGTGTTCAAAGAAATAAAATGAAACAAAATATTCTTATTGTGGACCTGTGCTAAACAAAATACACTTCTCCTCTGGTGGCTTAGAAGGCAGAGTGATACTGGCCATCACTGATAGGCAACCTCTTTCTTTACGGCAGACCAGTGTTCTTTATTTTACATAGCATTGCTTTACATGATTACGCCACAGCAGTATAACCACCACATTTGTAACATCCTGATATATAAACACTGTGCATAAGAAGAATTCAATAAAATGTTTTCCTTCCATCTCAAATCCGTGGTATTTTTAGGTTATTTTTCCAGCAGTGGCGAAAGGTACTGAAAGCTCTTTTCTTCATTACTGTGATATTTACCTACAAACCTTCCATTTTAAATCTGTTGGCATGTCCTACCTTTCCCAGCTCTTGGAGTCATTGTGAAATTATTTCTGCAGGTATGGGAAATGGACTTCATGTTCTTCTGTTCCTTTCAATGTTATTCTTATATGAAATAGTATGGAATGAAGCATTTTTATTCTTTTTGTTTAATTAATTAACTAATTTATTTCAGAGTATTACAGGCTATTCCAGAATTATCCTATCTCTGGCTGTCTGCTGACAAGAAGTATTTTTCTTTGCTGGTTTTGGAAAGTGAGTAAATAAAAATTTAAGGTTACATTCTTTCCCAATTTTTTTTTTTTTTTTACTAATACAAGAAAATCAAAAGGCTTTAAAAAACCCCGAGTCAATACAGTGTTTGATGACCTGGAATACGCCAGGTTCTTTGCGAAGCATTTCCTTTTTCCTTTTTTGTTTTATTTTTTAACCCTGTTTGATTCTTGAAGATAGGCATTAAAATCCCTTATTTCCAGATTTTTTTTCCTATTACATCTCCACCCACAGACATTTCATTTATGGGGCAGGAGAGATAGGTACAAAATGTCCAAGGGATGTGTTCCAGGGCACTCCAAACCATGAAGGTGCTGTGAACCGTGAGATGTCTGAGTGTCCTGTTGCCCACGTGAGGAGGGCTTTCCCGCAGTTATTTTCAGAATGTAAACTGGCTGAGCAGATTACGTACTTGTTCCCACTACAAAAACACACACCCCCCCCCCAAACCTGACTTGTATGTGACCACCCAATGTTGAGCTTAACAGCTCACTTAAAGGGGGAGGGTGGAAGAGGGGAATTTATAGGAGATAGGAGAAATGCCCCATAAATATTCTCAGGGAAGGTTCTGAAATGCAGAAAAAGGAAACAAAGGCTGGGACAGAGCTTGTGTACACAGGATCATTTCTCCCGTTTCTTCCCAGGCATGGCTAAATTGTTCTTTCAAGTAGAACGGTGGTTGCTAGGAGCTAGGGGGTGTGGGAAATGGGGAGATGTTGGTCAAAGGGTACACACTTTGAGTGATAAGATGAACAAGTTCTGAGGATCTAATGTACAGCATGAGTGGTGATGGATGTGTTAACTAATTTGATCATGATATTACACAGTGTATACATATATCAAATCATCACATTGTATACCTTGAATATATACAATCTTTATTTTCATTAAATATTTTAAAATAAAAATAAAACACCCCACCTTCATTCTTTCATTTGATTAGACACTGACCAGCCCTGTCTTTGCCTTAGGTGATGCACGTTACTGGTATGTGTCAAAGAGAATGCACAGAGGAAACAGTTTGGCTTTCCTCCTCTTCTGGGGAATGGATGCTTCTTAGTAATATCTGAATGAGCCAATGTGAAACTCTAGCCCAGTGCGTAAAATCAGAGGCCACTGCCATTACACTCAGTGAGGACAATGGATGCTTAATGAATGCAGGTATTTCTGGCTACTCTTAATGAAAGTTATGTTATGAGCCCTAGGAGATGAATATTGAGAAAAGGGATCCCTAAAAAGCTTACAAACTAAGAGAGACTACTACAGACCCAAGGATAAGCCTCCAGTTCCAGCTCAAGTTTCCAAATGAAACACCACATCAAGTGAACGAAAAATGGGTTTCTCAGGCCCAGCAGAGTGTAGGTGACCCATGTCTACATCCGCTTTCCAATGTCACAGTGCTATTCACAACCGTAATTTTCTCATCTCCGCTGTATTTTATACCATGGCTACATTTGTTGCAATTGATCTCCATAGAGCAAATTAAACATACTTTTTATAGGTAAAAAATTAGAGACTGTTAGGAATAACTCCAAATCACTGGCCTTCATGTTTATGGATGTACACAACAGGAAATCAAATAGCTTTTAAAATGCTTTTAACTAATTAAATAGAATGGCTTCTTTGAAATGCCATTTATTAGTAAGGCAAAATTTGTTGTTGTAGCACTTTAAAGAACTATTTTATTTTTGTAGCTTATGCATTTGCCAGAAGATTAAAAAATGGAGAAATTTTTTGTCCTTCCTCCATAATGAGAGGGTTTTGGATATCACAGTAGAGAGAGGTGGGAAAGAATTATTAATTTGATTGTATAAGTTATTTCACTCTATAAGTAAGAGTCCTAAATTATAATGTATAGTAAGAACAACTTTTAACCATCAAAATCATACCACCATTCAGCAATCAGCAAAATGGAGTTGTCACATCCAATTTTCCTGCTAACACATTAGTTTCACTGTTGGTGATTGCTAAGTGACTGTGGATCCCACCAACGGAGGTCAATGGTGGGGCTGGCTTCCCCTAGTGTCACTCAGAGTCAGCCCCAAGGAGCCCAAAGGAAGCAGCTTCCAGGTACCAGACTACAGACACACCCTGAACAGGTGCAGGATGCAGAGGTCATCCCCTGGAATGCAGAGGTGCACCCACCTGCCAGACCAGGTGCTCCTTGGTCCCCGGAGTTGAAGACAGGCAGACGCTCAGCACGATGGTGTGGGAAGAGGAGGTGAGGACGCTGGCAATGATGGCATCGCGCATGTTGAAGGGCAGCATGGTGTACACCACGAAGATGATGAAGAGGAAGAAAGACACCTGCGGAGGGGAAGAAAAGCACAGAAAGTCACAGAGTATTCTGGTTCCTACATGCTTTCTCTTCCCTTCCTATTAAAAGCTGCAAAAAACAACATGAGAAACATCAGACATGCATTTAAGAAATAACATCATGACAGAATAGGACAGCATAATCAAACAAATCCACTGGATTACAAGAAAGAACTAATTGTGATGGAGAAAAAGAGGTTGTTTTCAAAATTTTGGGGATTCCAGTTTTGGTATCCAAACCACTGCAGACATTAGGTTAACCTGAGCAGTTCATGGGGTATGGATGCAAAGCTGGTCCTAAACTAGGACGGCTTTGTATCTGTGCTTTAGAATGCACACCGTGGATTCTTTAAGTTATCTACCAAACTGTACAGGGATACCCAGGAATGGTGGACAGGTGTTGTCTGAGAGTTAATGAACGTGGATGCAGAGCACATGGGTATGTAAGAAACAAAACAAAACAGCTTACAGATGGTTCAGCTGTTGTGGAACACAGTTTGGCAGTTCCTCAAGAAGTTAAATATAGAATAACGATATGACCTGGCAATTCTACTGCCGGGTTTATACCCTAAAGAATTGAAAACAGGTATTCAAACAAATATATGTACACACATGTTTGTAACAGCACTTTCTTAACAGCCAAAAGGTGGAAACATAACTTTCCGTCACAGAATGAATGAATGAACAGCATGTGGTATATCCATACAATGGAATAGTATTCAGCCTTAAAATGGAATATGTGCTGATACATGCTACAATGTGGATGAACCTCAAAAACATCATGCTAGTGAACAAAACTTGGGCAACAAACTCATATCGTATGATTCTATTTATATAAAATATCCAGAATAAGTAATTCCATATAGACAGAAGGCAGATTGGAGGTTGGGGGGTTGGGGGAGGGGATGGGGCAGGGAATAGAGAGTAATTGCTTAATAGGTACAGAGTTTCCTTTGGGATGATGAAAAATGCTCTGAAACTAGGTAAGATGCTGGTTGCACATCATTGGGAATGTATTAAATGCCACTGAATTCTTTACTTCAAAATGACTAATTTATGATACATGAATTTCACCTAAATAAAAACAATCAGTATGAAACTGCTTAAAGGCTAGGAATGGAAAAGAAAATGGGTTAGTAGGTAATAAAACAGATCCTTTCCAATCAACAAGAATGAAAAGGTGACAAATTGGGTGGGAAAAGGGGCTGAGGTCAGGGAAACAGGGAACGTGGTGTGTAGCCAGCTCCACCACGCAGCTCTTGAAAGGAAAGCCAAGGAAAGAGCCTGCCCCACTCTCAAGGCGTGCCCTTGTGTCACCTGAAAGGGGCGCTGAAGCCCAGCACAGCTGGAAGGATGCGGATGCGGGGAGAGCATGCTGGCTATGCTGGTGCCCAGTCTGGACGTGAGTTCAAGAGAAGAGCGTGGGCAATGGGCTCTGCTCCCCACGGGTTTAAAGAGGGAAGGAAGCCCAAGAGGACACCAGGCCCCTCCCCTGGGCGTCCACAAGAATCTGTGCTGCAAATTACAACCCGAAAGGAACCGTCTGTCACCATTTCACTATTCAAGGGTGGTGTCTTATAAGCTGTATTTGTGTAACTATGACACACAAAAGAGCACATGAAAGATTAGGGAGACATAGCCTAAAAATAAACCCGGATCCTGAGAAGGCATGCTTTCATTTTCTTCAGGGCGCTCCAACCTGAACATCCGTTCATTCAGCAAACCTGTATGAAGCTCCTCCACGGAGGCAGCTGGGTTCTGGAGGTGGAGGGTGCGGGAGAGAAGCCCAGCTCACAGGGACCTCGCAGCCCAGCAGAGGGGACATTCATGCATGCAGCTATCACTTCACAGTCTACGTGTCCTGAGAGAAGGGGCACCCAGCCCCGCTGCCAGGAGACGAGGGGGTGGACAGACTCTGTACCATCTTCTGTCATTCTCGCAAGTTCAGCCGTCTCAGAACAACAGCCAAGGAGAAACCCACCGTGAGTGGGAAAAGTGACCAGGAATCCTCCCTGGGCAGCCCAGATTCAGCACAGACCATCTGCTTCCGGCCCCCGTCTCCTCCCATTCGATCTATATTTATAAGGGCCCTGAGGCCAAAAACTGTGGGTGAACAGATTACCATAGCAATATTTTTTCTGGTAAATATTTTTTCTTTCACCTCTTTAAAAATAAAAGACTGAAGTTTTTTCAGTGAAGCATTATTATCTCGCATGTTGTGCATTCCATGTGTTACGTTCCATATATGGGATGTGAAACCAAGGCAAAAACAACTGTCTTAGACAGTTTGTGTATCCAAATGCAAAGTGCAGATGGGAAGGAAGAAAGCAGGCACCTCTGGAAGGACTTTGGGTAAGTGGGGTCTATATGGGCAGGCTGGGCACCTCCCTCACACTATCTTCCCAAGGAGGGAATATACAGAAGGAGTTCTTGGACCCAAAAGTCATATTTCAAAGCCACTAATAACTAGCGCTAGCACTTACTGAGTGCTTGGTGTGCAGATCCCTTCCCAGGTCTTCTGAAAGATCTGGTTGAGGACCACTGAGCTATCAACAGGTTTCTTTAGGAATGGGAAAAACAATTGTGTAGTCACAGCCTACTGAGAAAATGAAATCTTCTTTGGAATCTCTAATACCCACCCAATTTATGGCAATATTTTCAATTAAGATATTGTTATTTCTAAACATAGCATTTATGCAAAAACCTCATATCCTACAAGAGATACTAAATGAATATTTTTGGGTATCAGAATTGACAATTAAAAAAGAGAACCTCTCTTTTACAGCTATGTATTTTCCTTCTAATGCAAAACCCTTTAGCATTTCTTTAAAATTATCATAACTTTTGAATAGTTTAATTTTGGGCAACTTTAAAATTCAACACCATTTCCATTAATACACACTTCTGCAAACATTGTGAGCTTTGGAATGGAAGCATGTGGAAGGTTTGTCCACAATAACCAAATGGTAAATAGGCCTTCACTTTTCTGAATACAGTAGTTCCTGTTAAGTATTCATTCTGAGATGGCAAAGTGAATTTTCAAAGGTCAGTTAAGCAAATTGCATTAAATCAAGTTCGAGGTTTTAGTGGCAGTGTTTCAGGGGCCCAGCTTAGTGGCACCTGGGCAGCATTCGGCCGGTAGCATGGGGAGGAAGGAAGGTCAACTGCAGCTTCCAATCCCAGGGGGGAAGGTTCCTCACTTCTCATTAATCCCAGAGGGCTCTAATTTTTTTAAGCCTGCTTTCCAATGCAACTTCAAATAGGGCCATATGTAAAACTAAAATGGATTTGGCACATCTAAAGAATGTGTGGGTAAAAAGCTCCAAAAAGTCGAATGCAATCTCTTGGGTTTCCATGTTACCATGGGGACATTTCTGGGCCTGAGACTCCCCTTAGCTGTGCCTCTGTCCAGAGGCTGAGAAAAGAGGAGCCCTTCCCCTGACTCCTGTGGCCCTGCCCGGAAGCCCCGCAGCAGCACAGGATTGCACTGGCGGCACTCATCCAGCAAGAACGGCGTCGAGGGTGCCTCTCCGCTCCGGCCCGCATTCGCCTTCTGTGACGCATGAATTTCTTCCCACAGACCTGCTACTTGAACCTCAAGTTCCGCAAGTTTCAAACCAACTAAGAGCTTCTCCTTTACTTTCTTCAGCCTATTCCTCCTGCGGGATAACTCGCCTCTGCCCATGACGGCGCCACCTCCAACAAGCCAGGTGCAAATCCTCGAGAGTCAGTTCTGAAAACTCACTCTCACATCCACACTCACTTCAGGACTCCAGACGCCAGTGGATTGCCTCTGTCTGCCTGCTGCTCTCGCCTGACTTCGCTAAGCTGCCTCGTGGCCTTTCTGTTTGTTAGGGACATGCTTCCATGCTCTCTCCCCCTCTTCTCCCCACCCACCAACAAGGAAAGCAGCCTGTATCCTTCTTCCCTTTGCGGGCACTCCACTCCCTGCCCCACGCTTCGGGTGATCATTGCGATGCTTTACCAACTATCTCTACCTCTCCTCCTCCTGGGCACGGGGTACAATTGCACCTGGCCACTTTCTTTTCATTTAGGTGAGGCTTTGACAAAGGAGGGGTAAGCTGAAGTGATGTGTATCTTCTCCAGGTGGAAACTTTAAAAGCTAGTGCACAATTTGTCACATCCTCTTCCCCACCTGGCAATCATGAAAACATGGAGTTGAAGGTTCTCCCAGCCTGGACCCCCAAGTGGGCAGCAGAGTCCCTCAGCTAACCCACACGGACCTGTGGTCATGTGAGTGACTGATAAACCCTTGTGATGTTAATTAAGCCCCTGAGTTCCTAAGCGCAGCTTAGCTGGTCCTTATTGATACCGAGGTCACACACACATGCTACTCTCTCACAGGAGATTTTCTTTATGTTATGTTTACAAAAATTGGATGCTTTTATATACAATACTCTGAAGTTTGCATTTTTCATTTAACTCTACAAAAAAGTATACTATATATTTTTTTATTTTTTGGAAATGCAACAACTTTATTGAAAGAAAAGTGCAATGAAATTTGTTGAAAGCTTAAAGCAGGGGAAACTTAGACACCTCCCCTCAAGCTCAGGACCAGGTGCAGGGTGAACTCTTTCTGGATGTTGTAGTCAGACAGGGTGCGCCCATGTTCCAGCTACTTCCTGGCAAAGATCAACCCCTGCTGATCGGAAGGGATGTCTTCCTTGTCTTGGATCTTTGCCTTGACATTTCCAGTGGTGTCACTGGACTCAACCTTGAGGGTGATGATCTTGCCAGTCAAGGTCTTCAGGAAGATACACATCCCACCTCTGAGATGAAGCACCAAGTCTATAGATGTCAATACATGATTTACTTTGCACTAATTGCAAATGTTCCACAGCAATGGGTGTGCCATCATTACTGCAGTGTTTCCTCACCGATGCTCACTCTTGGGAGGATGAGCACCCTGGTCCAACCGCTGCAGTGATGCTCCCTCTGATCTCCCTTGCTCCAACATTCTCCCTTCTCTAGTCCAACCAACATGCTACTGCCAGATTCATGGTTCTGAGTGACCAGGTCTAATACATTTCTTCCTTGGGTGAAAACTTCCTCTGGCTTACCCAGGACCACCCTGCAGGAAATAGCAAATGCCCCTACATCCACATCTTCTAGTTCTCTGCACCACCTTTACTTATCCAGAGCATTTATAGTCTGATATGTTTGTTAATCAGCATGGTAAAGCACAGTGACAGGGCCAGGGACTTGATTCACTCAGAGCCAAGACCCCAACACCCAGGACAGTATCTGACATGTGGCAGATGCTCTATAAATATTTGACATCTGCGGGAAAAACTCTATTATACATCCCCAAACCATAACCACTTTATTAGCATCTACTCACCAAATGCATTTCTAAAAACATTCCTCCTTGGTCCAATTGGACTTACCATTAGCTATAAGCATGTTGAGTTTTGGATTATCATTTCTCTATTTAGTAGATCAATTACATTCAAAAAGTCATTGGGACAGACACGTGTCAGATGCCTGTGGCAGGCAACAGCAGCTCCTCGGCTGGACAGGGAACAGCCCTGCTCTCAGGGAATGCAGGGCATGCCGAGAAGACACAACCTATTTTCTCCACCTCCAGCAGCCCTGGAGTCCTAGAGAAAAAGACGCTTCCAGGACTAACGGCATGAAGCCGGTCTCAATTTACAGAAGGAAATTACGCACAGCAGCCCAGATTCCCTGAGCCACTGCTCTGCCATCAGAGTGTCAGAGCTCACCCCAGAGGAGCTTTGCAAAGCCCCACTCAACCCTCTTCACCCGGCACGTCTCACTCTGCCTTCCCAGCAACACGAGCTCTTCCAAAGGAGGCCACGTCTGAAGAGGCTGACACAATGACGACTTGCTAGGCAAGAAGGAACTGGAATGCTGTCACCACGTTCTCATCAAGGAAGCTCTTTGTGCAGAACCAAGCTCAACTTCTCTCCAGAAGGTGGACAACCCTCCCAGGTTGACATGCAGCAAGGGCACCTGCCCGTGATGGAAAGTTTCATCATGCTAATGAGGTCCTGAGCTGAACTGTCTTTCAAAGCAGGGTCAGAATTGTACAATCAAACAACAGTGGACTGGAAGGGACTATTTGATCTGTCCCTTCAGAGGCAGGATGGAGAGTGTATAGGACTTGGAGGAGGAGGTGCTTCGATGGCTTCATGGCTTCCTCAGAGTCATGTGTCAAGTGTATTCCTTTCCTGGGGCTGCTGTAGCAAATTACTGCAAATACACCGGCTTAAAGCAACAAAAGTTGTGAGAGCAACTCCTCTCACAGTTGGGAGGCAAAAAATTAAAAATCAAAGTGTCAGCAGGGTTGGTTCCTCCTGGGGCCCTGAGGGAGGATCTATAGCAGGTTCCAGTAGCTTCCAGCAATCCTGAGCAGCCTTTGGCTTGTAGCTGCATCACCCCAATCTCTGCCTCCATCTTCATATGGCCTTGTCCCTGCGCGTCTATGTGTTCACATGGCATTATCTTCTCTGTGTATCTCTGTCCAAACTTCCCACTTGCTATAAAGACACAAGCTATTGGTTTTAGGACCCACCCTAAATCCAGTATGATGTCATCTTAAATTGATGACATCTGCAAAGTCCTCATTTCCAAATAAGGTCACATTCACAGATACTAGGAGTTAACACTTCAACCTATCTTTGTGTGGGGACACAATTCAGCCAATCAAGTTTGTGCTGTCATCAAACCAGGTCCAACCAAACCAATCACGTCTATGCTATAATCAGACCAGAATTTAGATCTCAGATACTTTCCATCCACTTTATAGCCCATGCTCCATTCCCAAGTCAGAGATTAAAAGCAAGTGTCCAGAATACCAAGGTTATTTACAATATATGAATCTAAAATAATTTGATAAAAATGAAAAAAATATATATTTTACTTTTTTGACAGAAAATTACTATGATAATGGAGAAGAGGTGAGGTACAACTTAAGCGAAGGTAGAACTGGCACAGAGACGGACCCCGCCCTGACTCTGCACAGATCTACCATGGTCCCTCTTCTGTCTCAGGCCTCTGGTGCAAGCTTGTGGATTTTCACAGATTTTGGCTCAAACACAAAGTTCAAACACAAGCAAAAAAGTTCCTAAACATGCCAATAATAACTTAAAAGATGAATCTTCTGTTTTCTTTTCTTTCAAATGGTGCCTCAACTTTAATATCTTCATGAAGCTTTGCTGGTTTATTCCATCCTCTTCTAGAATACAGAAATAAGCGACATCAGCAAGATAATCAGCATTAGTTATGTAAATCACAGCGGCTCCGTGGAGAAATACACCATCAGAGAAATACTTTCTATTTTTTTATGCTAATAATGCTAAAGGAAATAACATCTCAGTGAACATAAGGTAAGTATTTTATAACCAGAAGCAGAGCTACTCAAATCATTTTTCTCTCCATCAAATCTGAGAAATTAGAAATACCATAGTATTTAAAGTAGTAGCTTAATCTTCAAAGACACAGATTTTACAAAAACTGTAGGAATTATTCCTCCCTAACTATAGTTTTGGGGTATGGTTCTTATAACGCTGTTTCTTGTTGTTGCAGAATATAACTAGAAATGCCAAAATTTAGTAAAAATTGCCCAAGGAAAAGATGGAATTCTTGAATATATTAATCTAATTGATCTAATTAATCTAGTAAATCCAATCTACTGATGTCTAATTAATCTAATCTAATCCTGGATGGTAAATTCTAAATTCAAAGTAAAAATCTTCTCATTAGATGTCACCTACATCTCAAAGAATTGATGACTTTGAGAATATTTATACTATACACTAATTAGGAGCAGTTTTTAAACTTTCTGGAAACATAACTAGAAAGCTGTATCATGGAAATGTGCTTTAACTTTTTCAAAAACAAAATCTGCAAAGCAATATATACCTTTTCACCAGGATTATTATTTTCTTATCTTGTTCCTTGATGACACTTCACATGAGGATTACTTTGAGTCAGAAACACTATTTTTTATATAAATATCACAACGTGTATAAAGGAGTCTTTTCTTTGGTTTAACTGGGGAGGCTCAGCCATGCCGACGTTTAGTACCGAACTGTCCGTGCGTTAAGGCTTCTGTGAGTGTCTCTCTACCGCTGTCCTCTTTCAAGTGTCACTTACTTCCCTCCCTCCTCTCTCTTTCCCCAGGTCGTGTGTGTGTGTTTTCACAGACTTTAGTGAATCCACACGTTCCCCCCACTGAAATTCCATCACACCCCAGCTCTGGTTCAGTTGAGAAGCCGCCGCCGTCCAGGTCAAAGACCAAAGCTGACCCACAAGACCAGAACCAAGGGATAGGATTTACTGCGCCTCCAGCCCGACAGCTCCTTCACGGAGGAGGTCTAGATTTCAGACCCAGGCAGGATTCAGCAACAGTTCACGTCTGGATGCTTCCAGATGCTTCCAGAGCTTTCTCAGGTTCCACTCTCTTTTCAATCACTCTGGCTTTTTTGGGTTTCAAAGAATTTCACGTGGGGCTGCAGGTGGGACTCCACCGGCTCAGTTCTGAGAACTAATTCCCAAGTCCACGCTCATAATACCAGAGCAGCTTACACAGACCTTATAACCAAATTGTTCTTAATACCATTTACAGGCATGCATCAAACAGAGACTCTGGATTTTCAAAACAGACCTAGAGCACGGGGATGCCATTTTCACCGGGGGTGTTTTATTCCCCAAATGCCAGCAAACCCCTGTCTTTCTCATACTCCTTCCCATCTCAAGTGAGGAAACTCCTAGTCCCCAAACCGAGGAGCCATCCTCAACAGTTTCCTCTTCCTCATTCTCTCCATCCCTAAAAGACACCCTGCGCCCATCTATTCCCTCCTGCCTGTGGCTACGTCACCCAAATCTCATGGTCACCCCGGGATTCCTGCAGCAGCATCCCAACACCAATGTCCCCAGAGTGAATTTTCCACACGGAAGTCAAAGGGATAATTTTTAAAGTTAAATACAATCACAATACTCCTCCTCTGCTTAAACTCTCCAGTGGCTTTATATAACACTTAGAAAAGATTCTAAGTCCTCACCATGCCAATAAGGGCCCTCCAAACCTGGTCCTGCCTGACACCTGCGATCTCATGCTCTACCAACTCCCATCACCCCCACGTTCACGATCCCTCCACCCCGGCCTCCTTGCTGTTCTTGAACAACCTCAGGCCTTTGCAACGGCTGCTCTTCTGCCCCAAATCTTCCTCCTGGGATCTTTCCTTGGCTGGCTGCTGCTTCTCACTGGAGCCTCACCACTCAAATGGCACCTCCCCCAGACAACTACCACCGATCCTCCTATCTACGATGTTCCCCCATTCATTCTCTGGCTTACCACCTGCTTTACATTCTTTGTATCATTATTGGAATTAGAATGTTTATTTTTACAATTTTTTCTTTCCTGTCATCCCCCATATACGTGTAGACTGCATGGGAACAAAGGCACTGCCTGGAGGGCTCCCTGCATCTGAGAACAGTACCCAGAGCCTTAAAAACCTCAACAAATACTTACTCAAGAAAGCAAGGAAGGAAGGAAACATTTCAGGTGCAATTACACGTGGAAGTTATGAGCAGAAAACTCAAGGAGGCTGACTGAGCAGAGGCATGTTCTCAGTGGTGTGTAACGCCAGGGGCACGAGCTTGGCTACACAGACGTGCGTCAGTTCCCCACGGCCACATGACAGCACCTGGGTGGTCATTTTCATCCCTGCTCATCTTAACCCTTCATCATTAACAAAGACAACTGAGAACAGCAGAGCACCTCAACTGCATGTTCTTCACGCAAAGACCCACACATGCTCTCAATAATTAAAAGCACTTTACAAGTAATAGAGATTAAACCACCTTCTTTGTGTCAACTGTACGCTCTGTACCTTCGTTAACCTGTAAGTGTCTGATGACTTTCCCCGGTTGTACGCACCGTCCACCCCTTTCTCCCCAGTTCATTCACAGTGTGGGTGGCACAAACCTCAGCACTTCCCATTACTCCTGGAACACTAATGACCCAGAATTGTCTGTCGTTTTTTTGGAACTCAAGATCTTTCCTTCCCCAAATATGGTCCTTGGGCCTGAACAGCAACCTCACTGGGAGCTTGTCCAAAACACACCCTCTTGGGCTCACCCAAGCTTACTGCATGGGACTGACTCTATTCCAACCCTATTTCCCGAGTGCGGTGCCTGTGACCCACACTGGTCCGAAGGGCTGCCAGTGGGTCAGTGTTACTCTCTCCATGGTGACAGTCACTGCAGGGGGTTTCCAATATGCCAGCTAGATAAACACGGGAGGGGTGAGGATAATGCATTCAGCTCCATTCAAAGTCTAGTGCTAAATAAACGTGACTAAATCAACGAGTCAGTGAACTACGAAGACTAATTATGCATCTTTTGACTTGGTTACTAGTTTCTATTTCTTGACACCTTCAAACCCATTTTATTTTAAAATAAAGACCATTTTCTTTAAAATATTATTTCTTTTTAATTTCATTTGTACTTAGTATACAATAAAAAAAATACCACACCAACAATTAGAGAGGACATATGATCTCTGGGCCGCCCCCATACCTTCCTCTGTGCGGTCATCACACCGTTCCGTTGCTTTTATTTCACTGACAGAGAGCTCTTGTTTCAGAAGAGGTAACTGAATTGTCCATTTGAGTCACCAAATAGTATCTCTTATTCATATTAAATATCTGAATATTTTAAGTAGAACCATACTTTTCTTACTGTGAAAACCACATTTAGAAATTTTTATAAATTAACTTTGTACTGTTCAAAAAAACCTTTTATGATCATAATTCCACATAAAAACTCAGGAGAACGTTGATGACTGGATGATATAAAAGATTTTATTTTTCCTATACAGTTATCTTAGGCTAAGAATATTTTCTGAATATTCAACTCGATCTTTGTACAACGTGAAAATATTTCTTTAAATGTTATATTATTAAACGAAAGAATACATGTTATGCTCTTTGATGGAAAGCCCGGGCTCCGAAAGAGTGGTGATGAGATCAGGAATCACTGGGTAGCTCTCATTCTTCCTCTGAAAATGTTATTCAGAGTCAGAGAGATTGATGATGGAACTGGAGGTAAAACAATAACTTTTGCTCTGTGTTTTTTTTATTTAAAATAGGTAGGAGGTATGTCATAAATTCTAAAAAGCTTGGAAAAAAAGAGAGTAGTAGGATATAAAAGAAAAAAGTCAGATCTAGCAGGGAATAAAGACAGCTGCTGTCTTCTCTAGCTCTTGGGCTCTGAACCCTCAAGCCTCTACTCCGGGCGGGGCGGGACTGCTGGGGTTTCTGGCCACATGTCTCCTCCTTCCCTTCTCTTACTCCCGACTCCTTGCTTGGCTCTGGAAACTCATCTACCTATGTATGTCATCTTCAGCCTTCATTCACCATTTGCATGTTCATTTATTCACCAGTGTTTACTTTAACTCTACAGTATACAAGGCATTTTATCAGCTACCACAGACAACACAAGGTCTCTGTTCTTAAGACACTTAACATCTCCTAAAATGAAGGCCTATTTCCTTCCAAACTTGTCCATTTATTTCCCATACCTCCCTTTTTTCTCTGACACAAACATTATGACTGCAGGGCCTCTCCGGAAGCCTGATTTGTTTACTTAGAATCTGTAAGCTTCCTATCAATAACTTAAAAACTATCGTCTCATGTCTGGGTGTGGGCTATCATCTCCATCTTTGCTGTTAAAGTGCTTAAATTGCGCTTCTTATGCCTGGAATAATATTACACACTGAGGCAGATTATTCTGCTATTTCCCACAGTACCTATTCAGATTGTTAAAGACTTGTTTTAGAAGGTGTTCTCTTGGCCAACATAAAAATGAGAACACAATGGCATCTTCCTTGAATTTTCCTCAGTTTCCTAATGGAGAAGCTGTGGTGGAATATATTATCTGTCCACCATTCTTTCCTCTTTCCTTGCCCTTGCATGGAGCCCAACAGATGGAGTACACTTTCTACCCCACTGACTTTGGACTTGGCCATGTGACTTACTTTGAGTAACGGAGTATGGGCAGCGGAGACAGCTGCCATTTCAGAAATGAGACTTTTAGAGGCTTCAATTCACGTTTCTTCTAGCCCTCTTGGAGTTTGGGCCTTTCACAAGGAGAAATTCAGGGCCTGGGAAGTCACATCTCTTCAACTGGGTTCTGGATCAAAGAGACATACAGTAAATCTGGACCCCAAAAGTCTGGAGTCTATCATACCTACTGAGGCCAGGTGGGCCTAGCAGAGATCAGATAAATTCAGCCAACCTGAAGACTAGTGAGTATGAAATATGAAATAAATCATTATTGCCACAGCTGCTGAGATTTGAGGGTTGTTCATTATTCAGCATTATCAGAGCAGAAACCTGACTAATATATGAATTGTTGTCAGAAATAAGGTGCTACTGTAATGCAAACCTAAAAAATAGGCAACTGCCATTGAGACTGGCAAAGAATCATTATAGGACTCAGGCAAAATGTTAATCCATGGAAAAATAATTGGTAAACAAGGCTTCTAAGACATCCATTTACCAAAAATGTCCAGGCTTCACAAGCTTTTTGAATTGCATGTTTCTAAAAATCTTTAGAAACAACAGAAGAACTGAGAAAAAGCAGAACATTCACAGAAATGTCTCTCAATATACAGAAAGAACATCATCCAGCCTAAAATTGATATTTTGTCTATTTAAAAATATCTTATAAGCAGGATTTATTTATAAGCATTTATTTTTATTTTACAACTAGGACAAACAAGGTGTTGAGGGGTGAAGTATTTTGCCCAAAGTCATAAAGCAACATAAGAATAAACCACAATCTTTTGCTGAAGTGAAGATGTTATTCCTACATAATCCCTAAAGGTTAATGGAGCAGCATGAGGTAAGATCATTCAGTACCTGGGGTATTCATGTTATTCAAAACAAAAAGAGCCTTGAAAATCTATCTGCACTACCAAAACCACCTTGCTCCAACACCAGGAGGCCCTTTTCCTTAAAAATTATTTTTCTCATCAAATGTAAAGAAAGAAAAGAGTAAGTTCATATGAAAACATTCAGGGAAAATAATGTTTATTATAAAGTGTCTAGGTCTTATTTTTTCTAGTTGCATGATTAGGAGGAAATAATGTGTTCTTTGATGATTTTTAGACATTTTGTTCAGAAAGCAGTAAATAACTTTCTACTTACTGACCTTATACTTTTACAAAAGTGACTCTGTTACTGTTTTCATCTCTCCTTAGCCCCCTTTTTATGTGCAGCAGAAGGGCACAAGCTGCCCCTTCATGTGAAGAACTCCCCATCCCTCTAACTTGGTATGTGAGTATCAGACAGCCAGACACAATATGTCACAAATATAACCTTTTCTATTGCAACTATTCAAACTTCACTTTCAATAATGTTCAGATTTAAATTATGCAATACATTGCCATTAAATCAAGGGTTTAGTCTGAGCCCTCATGTTCACAGAAAATTAAACAGTTACAGCCCTTGGGTAGCTAGTGTTATTCTCAGTAATCTCAGGAATTATTCAAGTAAGAATACCCTGAAAATGCCATTAAAACAATTAATCAATCAAATATCACAGTACCCTGGATTTTGTTAAACCAGTTGATTGGGCAATGATAATTGTGGCCCCCATTTTTATTTATCTTTCTTTTTCTGTTCAAATGCCAGCTGTCTTATCCCACGCTTCAGGAACTGGGATAAGGAGATCTTTGCTGCTTATATGTCCAGTATATAATAATACAAATTTCGTATGTATCAGAGTTTTTAACTTTTACATCACTGGCCTATATATAAAAACACCTAAAAATAGTCTACATACTTTATTTTTGGCATGCCTCCAACTGTTAGGCAAATACTTTATTGAGTACTCAGCACCATACTAGGCTGAATCTATGGCTAACGGGCTGTGCCATAAGCAAGTATTACCTTATTTCTGTTTATAGAAAAAAAATATTGCCACATGAAACAATTTGGAAAAGAAGAGATCACTACCTCAACAACAGGTAGGCTTTGTAGAGGAAATGGTGTCCTGGAAAATCTCTTCGAATAATACCATCTTAGAAGTGCAAAAAAAAGGTAAGGTCCTCATAAAAAAAAATAAAATGTTATATAAAAGGGCTTTTATTTATATTCACTGCTTTGGTCCTTATGAATATTCATGTCCATATTCTTTTGAAACATTAAATTTATTTAATCTGAAAGGCCAGTGCTTCAGATAAGAAAAAATCATGCAGGGAAAATGAGTGAATTATTCATCTAAAAACAAATATTGTTTTGGGACTCCATTTTTATTTGTGTATTCAACATCTACATAAATCAGCATCTGGGGGAGCAGTGTATTAGTACAATGAGCTATTACCACAAAAAGACCCTCCAAGTTCTAAATCCCTTTGTTTGCTTTTTTTCTTATTCTGAAAGAGGACAGTCTCAATAGGAAGAGTGTATATCCTTGAGCTACAAAAACGAATTATTTTAGCATCTGCGTTGGCTCCGTGGGGCTTTCTTGGATTATATAACACCTTCCTGCACACTACTCAGCTCCAATTCTTCAGTGGGATGGCCACCTGAATCCCTTGTGTTTTCTCCTACACATTAGTGAAAGCAATCTGCAGAGCAGGTCTATTCCATGACAAAAATTAAACCCCACCACCTACCATACCAACAGCTCCCTCACATTTATATGGGACTCCATGGTTTGCACAAGACATTTCTAAGCATTATTTTAAACTCTCAGGATTAAGTTTGAGGCTTATGTTACCTTATGACATGTACTACGCTATTTAAAGAAATGTGATTTGATCACCAGTATGATGAAAGCCAGTAACGAACTACACACCTTAACAGGCTTTGCATTACTTTAAAATCACTTCAAAGACGAGAAAGCACTGCATTTACTTCTTGCTAAGCAATATTCATTTTTCAAGTGACAACAACCTTATAAGTACCTAAATACTAATAGATGTATAAAAATTCCTATAGGAATATGTTCCAGAGATCAACGTTAAATAACAAAATGGGAAAATTTCACACTCTGGATATTTTCACAATTCTCTCTCTTTAAAAATGCAGATGTTAACATAAACTCAATTGGTTTTATTCAAAGAAAAATTGGATTGTAGATTCTGTAGCATTTGATATTTGGGTTTGCCTTTGGGTCCATTTCACGTTTTTTTTTCTGGTTCATAACTAATTTCATCTTTGGCATTTAATAAACAAGTTCCATCACTGAAGAGGTGGCCCTGGGCACACACTTAACACACACCTAGAACACCACAAAATGCTAGGCGGTACGTAAGGACACGCAGTCAGAACGTCACAGGCTGACGACGTTTCTGGAAGCCCATCCGGTGTCATTCTCCACACCAGAAGCTAAGGCAGCTGAAGCAGATCTTCACTAAGAGCACAGCCACATCAAGAGTGCAGCCAAAACTTCAGCGAAACGTGCCTTTCCCTGATTCTTTTGTGTGTGTGTGCTGTAAACTCCCATGAAGGACAGACACAGGAACAGTGAACGTGTGTGCATGCTGCTCTTTAAAAAACCCACGTTTTCCCTCATTCTGTTCTCCCTCCTTGAAATGCCATCATGCCTTTTAAACAAAAATTGGTTAAATTATGCTCAAGATGTGTCCTTATTCAACTGCAAGGTTGAACCAGATGTCCACACAATGTGCACCTGTTACATGCAGTGCCCACATGCACACTGGCACTGATCTCTATTACCGAAATATTCTTTTCCACTGCACTGTAGCTTCTCAGACCACGCTTCCTTCCTCTTTATGTTAATAACCACAGAAACAGCCGACATAACTGTGCAATAGTCCCATAAGGTAGAGTTATTTAATGGACAAGGAAACCGAATCACAGAGGTGAAACACCTTGCCCGCGTCCCCCCTGACAGCAGGTGGCAGCACGTGGGTCGAAACCCTGGGATTCTGGCCCAGAGTCTGCACCCCCAACACCATTGTGTCCTGCCTCTGAGCTCAATCGAAAACCAGCTCACGATTATAGAATGGACATGACTTTAGGATTAAACCCGTCTTACTTAAAAAGTTCAACTACGTCAATAATCATCACAAAGGGTAAGCAGAGGTATAAGAATGCAGGCGACTGGTTTCTCATTTTCACCTATACTTATAAACTTTTGTGGATGCATCTGTTGTGATGACATAATTCAATGCACACTTCTCAGACACTGGTAAAATCTTGAGAGGAGAGTTTTAAGAACAATGAAAAGCAGCTATGTCACTGTCATGAATCCAGGGCAAAATCAAGAAACACACACTCTGGGTAAAGGTGGAGGCCAATGAGAACACACGCCATTTCGTTTCTTCACCCACTAAGCAGTATTTATTAGGCACCTCCTGTGTGCCCAGCTGTGTGCTCTACGCCGGACACGGTGGGGCAAAGCCTCAGTCTCATGGAGCTGGTGACGTGGTGGGACCAGATAAACAGGCAGCTCTGACAAGGACACAGGTACTTGCAGATCATACCGCGGGGAGTGCAACAGGAACCCAGAGAGGCAATAGCTTACACCCGATAAGAACATTCCGGGAGAGCACAACGTGGGCAAACCCTGGTGCTGGTGGAGATTCTTCACGTGAAATGAGTATGCTCTCCTGGGTTCCAAGTACAATGGGTGATTTTAGTCTTGTCAAGCAGTGCATTGGTAAAAGTCAGTTTAGAACCAGGGTAATTCACATTTTTCCTCAAAAACTTCTAAGAAGCTTCCAGAAAAATATATGGGTGAATTATTCCAGAAAAGAAGTGTAAAACTATGAATCCATAAGACATGAGCATTCCATTGCACAGTCTCGAATGAGTGCAGATTTTTATGATCTCCAAGCTTGGCCTCCTCTTGTCGTTAAGCCCACCTCTTGCCTTTGGACTCCATCGGCCATCAAGGCCAAGCCATCAGCCTGGAGGCAAGAAAGAAGACCTTGTGATGCCGGGAAAATGGGCAGTCAAAGCCTGGCCCTCTGGCCTGGGCACCTGTGGGATAAGAGGTGACTTCAAGGTGAGACAGGCAACGTGAGACGGCAGGTCCATTCTCTACCCTCTGGACCTGAGGGCCTTGGTCATCACTGGCTGACATGAATGCCACAGCAGGGGCTGCTGCCCAGCCTCACATTTGGGGCCCTGGTGGGAAATAGCCTCTAATGCTGCCCTGCCTTCATCTGGGCACTGCCACCAAGTAAACGGCACCGTGTGCTCAGGCAGAGGGAAGGCAGCTGTCCAATTCCCATTTGGTATGTGTGGTCTTCAGTGTGGATGACATCCTTTTTTCTGATTATTATTGTTGACATTTAAGAAATGTGGATGTAAACTTTGTTCTGTAGTCATGTGTACACATCAGTGCCAGTGAGCAGCTTTTAACCCATCCACCAGCCTGGTCTCCTTCCAGGCTGCAGGGTGGTTGTGTCTGGCTTCCTTCCCAGGTGCACCAGCCATGGGCAAAAGTGTCCCATCTATCAGTGATGGTATTCCACCAGCTTAGGAAAGGGACTCTCTGCAACTGGGTGGAGGCACCATTCAACGTGAAGCCCAGGTGCTGAAATGCCATGACCATGGTGTGGGCCTGCTCTGTGGATCCTCCTATGAGTAGACCATCCTGAGAGCAGGAGAAGGAAGAAAAGAAGCCACCAGTCCTGCGGGCTCCCACCTGGGCTTCCAGGCCACGTGAGGCTAAAGGTGGGCTCAAGGCCCAGTGCGTCCCCTCTCTCCAACAGTCTATGCCCACCTTCCCCTGTACCATTTTTTCTTTTGGAAGAGAAATTCAAGTTATTTTATACTTGGGGGAGAAAAATCTCATTCTTTTTCGGCAGGGTGGGTGGAAACATCTACTCTTAAGTCACTATCATTCCTCAAGGTGTCTCACCAGCTGCTGAGTTTCCTAAAAAATGTTTTTGAATTTTTATTCTACATCAAAACTACTTAATTTCTTCTCAAACTAGATCATACTATTAACAAATATACCTTTAAGTTGACATTTTAAAAGATCCATGATTGTGACTGAATAGCATCAGTATCTTAATGAAGTATTTTCTTTTGCTGAATAATAGCTTACCATCTTATGCCACAGGGTTGTTAATCTTTTGAAATTCTCCTGTATGTTTAAGTGTTTCCATCAAGTGCAGGTTGTGCATGTATGCTTAGAACCTCTAAGGGACCAGCCAAGTTTGACATTAGCTTGTATATTCCTCTTTCTTCACATGGAAGCAGATAATAGAACAGCCCTAAACGAAACATCATGTCAAGAGTCTCAGCAGGAAGTCCAATAAAGGAAGAAAATGCAGACTTCTTTTTATTTTAAAGCTGTTATTTAAAATGTAGCTATTACTTGGGAATGATAAAAAACATATTCAAAGTCATCTGTAAGAACATGCATAAAGGTAAAATTCCATAAACCCTGCACCATGATTGCAACTGTTAAATCTCCCCACTAACAGACTACCTACACACCTCAGAAACACACTTCTGTTTATTGATTAAGCATGCGTAGACCATTTTCAAGCAATGATTTTTCACCTCAGACCTAGAATCAAGAATTTCTCCACGGATCTTGGTTTCTTTAAGGGGAGGAATATTTAGAACCAGGAACTCAGTGTTAGGTGTGAATATTGCTTCAAGATGCTGTTTTTTTCTTGTCACTTTCTGTGACCACAGCTAAGAAATACGTAAGTAAATACATATTACACATCATGAGTTCAACACTACATGGTGCCTCCTCATCTTGCTCAATTCAAATGTGTCTCTCTCTTCTTCAACAGTGATAGCCCTGGTTCCTGACATCACCAATATATTTATTCTGTCCCTCAATATACACTATTAATAACAACTTCAGAAATACCATATCAATATAATTGCCAAAAACAGGCCAGGTAAAGTCCATGATGTGTTTTAGAGCTTTCTGTTCTTAGAAATTTTCCATAAGGATTGCATAGCTAGAGTCCTATGTTCAAAAGTTACTTGTATCAATTTTTCTTTCTGTGTAGTTATCAGTTATCCATATTCCATAGGTTTAGGTTAATTTGGGAGTTTGATTATTTTTATACCTTTTCAATTTATTTTTGAATGTTTGCAGTTAGGAATAAAAATGAAAACCATACACAAAGGAATACCCAGGTAATTTTTATTAATCTATATCAGAAGAAAATATAATCTCTATTATTGGATATCATTTAATTTGGAACTCTAAGGTCTACTTCATGGATTATTTGGTTTAGGTTTTCAGCATCCTTACTTTTTCCTATTTATTTATTTTTGTTGCCTTGCCCTGTCTTGGCCAGAGGGTGGTGTGTGAAAGGTTCCACTATGAGTCCAGTGTGGTGTTGGTGGCACAGTGGGGAGTATCGCTGTCTATGTCTCCCTGCATCTTCTCTGGTTTTGCTCCATGAGATGGTTTTTCTGTTATTCCGCCTTGCCTGATATAATGAGAAGATCTCCTTTTTCACTATTTGCATTTAACTGGTGTACCTTTACCTCCTCCCCTTTTTTACAGTTTTAGTTTTATATTTACAGAAAAAAATGCATAGACAGTACAGAGTGGCCATAAGCCCTTTACCCACGTTCTCCTATTATTAACATTATATATTAGCATAATACATTTGTTACCCTTAATGAGCCAGTGTTCATGTGTTATTATTTATTCAAGGCCATAGTTTATTCAGATTTCCATGTCCATTTCCTGTTCCAGGACCCCATTCAGACCCCACTTTACAATTAGTGTTTATGTCTCCTTAGGGTTCTCTTGGCACTGACAACTTCTCAGACTTTGTTTTTGATGACCTTGGTGATTTTGAGGAGCACTAATAAAGTATTTTATAGAATGTTCCTCTACTGAAATATGTGTGTGGTGTTTTTCTCATTTTACTGGGATTTTGTGTCTCGGGGAGGAAGGCCACAGAGGTGAAGGACCATTCTCCTCCCACGCAGCAGGGGCGCACACTATCGACAGGACTTTTCACTGCTGATGCTGACCTTGATTTCTTGGCTGAGGCAATGCTTGTCAGATTTCTCCACTGGGGGCTACTCTTTTTATCCCACTTTCCAACGTACTCTTTGGCAGAAAGTTACTCCGTGAAGCCAACACTTAAGGAATGAGGAGTCACATTCTCCTCCCTTAAAAGCAGAGTCCCTATAGAAATTATTTGGAATTCTCCTGCACAGAAGATTTGACCATTCTCCCCATTTATTTATTTATTAAATTATTTGTTTATATTGGTGTGTATTCATGAATATTTATTTTATGGTGTGGATTATAATCCAAAACTACCTTATTTATTTTGGTGTTCAAATTTGCCCAGCTTTGATTCTCCTTGGAGAAATGGCTGATTCTAAGACTGGGGCAGGAAATACATAAGATCAGCTTTGAGCCTCTTGTAGTGCAAGTGAATAAAAACAAACAAAATCCTACAAGAATGGGGCATGTCAAAGGGACACAGCCCACGAGACAACTGAGTGCCCCTTTTTTAAGACTTTCTTAGTCACTTTAAGTCTCTTGTAAAAAGGACAACTTTCGGTTTTATTTTGTGAGCCAATATGAAGTTTTTTTTATAAGTAGATTAAGTCCATTTACATTTACTGCTTTGACTGAAAGGTTATAACTTGGTCAAGCAGTTTATACTAATTTTACTGTGTATATTACATTGTATTTACTATGGTTTTTTCCTCTATGTGGACAGCTTTCTTTGTTTTTTCATTGTATTTCTTTGTATTTAGAATATTTGCATTTTTTGTAGGTGTATCATCTTTATCTATGCATATATGTACTTTTTCTAGTGCCCCTTTCCTTAATAGGTATTTGCTGTTTGCTTTGTCAGCTTTAAATTATATCCTTTGGCTCCCATTTATTACCTAAGCAACAATCAAATACCTCATTTTATATTTCCTCTTCTCTCTTTTCCTCCCAACTGTGAAACTTTTATTAAATTGTGACATCAATATAAAGTGCACAGTTTCTAACTACACAACATGATGGATTTCACAAAGTGAACACAGTTGTATAATCAGAACCCAGAGCAAGAAACAAAACGTTTCAGACACTCCAGAAATACATCTCTGTGCCCCTCCTACCAGCAACCACGTCACAAAAGTAACCACTACTTGACTTCAAATGCCACAGATCGATTTTGGCTGTTTTTTAAGCTTTATAGGAATGAAATCACAACACACGCATCCTTTTAATGTGTGGCTTTTTCTGATCAAATAGTACACCTGTGGGATCCGCCCCGCCACTGAGTATAATCATTGTGATTCCCTCATCCTCACTGCTGGCCAGCATCCTATTGTGTAAATACACCACAATTTATTTAATTGTTCTTCTGTTAATGGACATGTGCATAGTTTTCGAATTTAAACTATTACCAAAAATGCTGCTGTGAACATTTTTGCACACATCTTTTGATGAATATGTCTGCATACTTATGTTGAATATAAACCGAGTATGAAATTACTGGATAGGAGGCTAGACACATGTTGAACTGTAGTAGATACTAACTTAAAGTTTTCCAAGTAGTTGAATCAATTTACATTATCAAAAGCACTGTATGAGTTTCATTTGCTCCATATCCTTGTCAATACATATACCATTCTCCATCTCCACTTTCATTTTACTCTTAGATGTTCAGAGTATCCATAAAGTTTGTAAACAGATAATACTGTTATTTGTTTTGTCTTTGTTATTATTATTTTACAAAAATGAAGATATCCTAGAAAACACTGTGAATGTTCACCTATGCTCCCAGGCTTTACAGATACCTGAAAAATTTAATATATTCAGTGCACATTCTCAATTCTGTTGTTTAAATTTCCCAGTAACTTCTTCCTGGATAAACTGTGTCCTTTAGTGTGATGCTGCTCAAAGTGCGGTCTACAGACCACAACTCAGGAAATATAAGAAATTTCTTCCAGAATTAAGTGAATTATTTTCACTGAGGACATTGTTTAGTTCAGCCAACATTTTTTCTTTTTTGTAAGCAAGGTTTTATTTTATTCACCAAAGCAAGTAGTGTACTGAGTTATTTTCTAGAGCAAGCTCCTTATCTACTCATCATGAAACAGCCCTTTGAGGACCACGGGTCTAGTAGATCCATTAGGAAGGATTCATGACTATAATATTCCTAGAGTTCTTGATTCTTGAAGACAGTTTCGCCTGGATATAAAATTATGAGCTCACATAAAATCTATCCTTGAGTTTCTTAAAATATCATTCCATTGCTGTTTTGCTTGGTATGTTACTATAAAGAATACTAATGCCAATCTGATTTTCTTTCCATATATAATTAATGGATCATTTTGTAAGCAGACCCTGAAGATTTGCTCTTACCTTTAAAATCAAACTAGAGCTATGAGAAATGTCTTGGCATTGTTAGGTCCATGTACTTGATGAGACCTTAAATATATATATTTAGTTCTTCATTAATTTTCAAAAAAATTCTTGTATTATACCTTTTAAATATTAGGGCTGTTTCATTATATTATTTTTATTTTCCCAGACTCCAGTTACACGAATGTTAAAACTTCTTTACCTATATTTTATAGCTGCTTTTTCTCTCTAATCCTTTTACCTCTATATTTTATCTTGTTTATCTTGGCTATTATCAAATCCTCAATATCTTTTATTACATTTTCATGAAATCTCTTCTGTCCTATGCACCTTTCTATTTTTCTTCTATTTTTTCCCTGAGATTCGTCAATTCTCATTTCGTATCTCTCAGTTTTTATCCATTTTTTCCTTAGTTTTTTAAATTTCAAATTTGAAGTTTTAAAAATTATCTGACAGTGCTTTTGTAAGAATATGCATTAGCTCGGAGTAGTGTGTTAACATTTTCCCTGCATTTTGTGTTTGTTTTGTGGTGTTTTCCATTCTCATTTTCTGATTTCTTCGTACAGAAGCTTGGTACAGATGCTGTCCGCTACGTTCTGTTCATCAGAAACGTGTTTTATTTTCCTGAAGAAACAACAGCATGCGTCTGTAGGCAGGACTGAAGGGTAGCTACTTCTTTTGATATAACGAAGTATACTTTCTTTAGTCAATGGCTTCTTGGGATGGAGCAGAGTGAGTTCTGATTTTTTATTCTTCTGTTTCGGTAGGACCTTGATTTCCATGTTCATTCTTCTTTCCTTCCATCATTATACACTCAGTGAACAAGCTCTCCTCCCTCTCTCCTCCCACCCCCTAAAAAAGCAGTGCCTTCCCAAGACTGCCACCTATGTGCTTTCAAATTACTTTTGAAAGCTCCTGTGAGCATTCGAATTACTTTTAAAAATTCTCCACGAGTCAGTGTTCTGATTCACCAAGTCGCAGACTAGTTTTAATATTTTCCTGCTCAGGTCGGTCATTTTCTCACTGGGGATGATTTTATCTATTTTTTTTCTCCACCCGTGGGCTGCCACTGTCCTCTTCTCTTTTCTATGCAAATTCTTCCTGATTCCACTCATGTGTGTTTTCAATATTTGGCTCTGTTGGTAGCTGGTATATGAAAGTTAATTTCCCATCATACAAATCACAACAGTGCTTGTTAATTTCCCCCTTCTCATTATGCTTTTAGGGTGGTTATGGATGGTTTCATTTGCTTTCCTTACTGATGTGAATGTTTTCGGAAGGATGTATGGAGAAATTTAGATTACAAGGCTACCTAAACTAGAATACAGACACCAGAAACTGTAATTTCCTGTCTTTATTCCCAAATGGTTAGCTAACACTTTTTTTGAAGACTCAAACTCATTTCCCGCTGATTTGAAATGACACATATATACTTGTAACTACTTCTATCCTAGCCATCTATTTTTATTCCAGTAGCCTAATATTTTAATTATTACAACTTTCACACATTCTATAATAATATCACAAAAATTCAAGTAACTACAGATCTGCTTTATATAACTTCCCTGGTTATTCTTTGATATAAGATATTTGTGTGTCCTTTATGTTAATGTTAATGACATGTGATTAATCTCTCCATACTTATATTTGCATTTTGATAGAGATTGCCTTCAATTTAGAGACTAAAGATGGGAAATTTGACAAGTGTTGAAGAACACCAAGTCTTTGTTCTTTACCTTTGGATTCATTAATATCTTCTCTTATGTTTTTCCCTAAAGTTTTACCATTTTCTTCCAAGGTATTTGGAATAATACAAGAATTTGGGGGAAATTAATGAAGACCTCAATTTATACATTTAAGGACCCACAAAGTAACTAAGAAAATCAAACTGAAATGATCGAAGCCAAGGGGATTCTAAATATTTCCTCTTATGTTTATTCCTACACATATTATTGTTGATATATTAACATAATACTATATTCCTAGATATACTATTGTTAATGTAAATAAAGCTATTGTCCCATTATATTTGCTAACTTTTTGTTACTTGTATATTGGAAAGCACTTAAGCTTTACATATGAACTCTTAACATAATGACTAATGGAATCACTCCATTAAGGCTAGTGGTTTTCAAATAGGTTTTTTTGGTTTCTCAGCAGCTAATACCAAAAATGAATAACATTTATTGAGTGCGCACGATTTGCCAACTGCTATAAAAGAAGCATCTTACGTGCTTTATCCAATTTATTTTAACAACAAATTTGTGAAGTACATGGTAGTAATATTTTCAATTGAAAGATTACATATCAAAGCTTAGAGAGGTTAAATAACCTGGCCAAGATCGTCCAGCTATTAAATACGAAGGTCAGTGTGTAATATCCACAATTAATGATAATTTTTTCTTATCCTTTCCTCTATGTATACTTTAATTTTTCCCGTTGTTCAACCAGTTTGTTAAGTACATTATTCATACATCCTTCTTTGGTCTTCATCTCAATGGGAGTTCCTCCAAGGTTACATCCTTAAGAATTTGAAGTTAGCTATTTTTATAAAAATGTTGCTCCTTTTAGAAACATTTTTATAAAGTGTTAAGGAAATTTCCTTTTGATTTTTATTTTACTAAAACGTTTACCTCCTATAAATTAGAGTGGAATAACCTGAACTGCTTTTGAGCATATATCAAAATGACTTTGTAATTTTACCCTTTAATAGATTAAGATATTAAACAAATTAAACAATATTATTAGATTTTCTAATGTTGAACTTTCCTTGCACTTTCAGTAAAAACCTCTACAAAGTTGTGTAGGGTATCCGTGACTGTCAGCAAATTTCTTAATCTCTATGGGCCTATTATACCTTTTCATATAAAATGGGAAAATTAACAGTATCAATCTTACAATGTTGCTGTATTATTCATTCAATTATTCCAAAAATTTATTGGGTTTCTGTTTTGTGCCATAAACTCACTAAATTTGTTCTAGGCACTGTTATTATATCAGTGAGCAAAAGATAAAAAATATTTTATGAGCTTACATTTTAGTTAATAAGATAACGTGAAAACTTAGAACAGTACCTGGAACATAGAACACCTATGTAAGCATTAGCCACTGTTATCACTGGACTTTTAATATACTACTGGACTACATTTGCCAACATTTTCCATAAGATTTTGCATCTATAGCCATAAGATTTCTCAGGAGTACTTTTTTTTTTGTTATTTTTATCAGGGTAGAATATTAGGATGATGCCAGAGTCATAAAAATGAATTGGAAAGTTTTTCTTTTCCTATCTTGGAATATGTTATACATTACAGAAATCATCCAAATCCAGAATGAACTTTTCTGATATTAGAGCCTTTTTAAAAATAAGTTATCTCTTTCTAAATTTCTCAAATGGTTATTTGACTATACCTGTTTCATTAATTATTTTTATGTAATATATATTTTATTAGAAATCCATCCATCTTATTTAGATTTTAATATTTATCCACATAGATTTGTACATGGCAATGCTTTGCAGTTGCCATATTTGTGCATTGCTATGGCAGTGAGAGAAGGTGATATTTAAAAGGGCCACAGAGGGGGCAAGTAAGGAAATAAAGAGTTTTTCTGTCCTCTCACCATCACTTCCAGTGGGAGTTTCTTCTACTTTTTAAAAGCATACTCTTTTGCATGTTTTTTTCAAATTTTTGCCCTCAAAATCATATATTTAATGAAAAATCATGAAAGTAAAGTCTTAGTGGGCATAGCCCCTGGTAGCTCTAATTTTTGATGCTTACATTTTAAACATCCCACCCACATTTTAACCTTGGACTATGCTTTGGGTAATGACAAGGACGACAATGATCCTTTAGCATTCTCACGGGATGTGCTGCATGCACAGCGGGTCCCCTTACGGACAGCGAAGACACACGTTTTGGTAGGCACAAAAGAAAATTATTTTTATAAGGTTAGTTCTCTTCCACATGATTACTCCTTTTTCTGAAATGATTGAAAACTTTCCACTGACTGGTGAAATAATTCATTGAAACAGCCTCCAAATCTATTCCTAAATTGAAGAAATGAAAACTATTTCATAAAGTATTTTTAGATAAGGATGTCAAAATCTTCAGATTTAGCATACTCGCATAAAGTTCCAGAGGAAAAAAAGGTACAGTATGATTTTTCCAGGTTTACTTATAACGGAACCAACTGCATTGGAAATAAAATACTATTTAAGAAGAATCTTTTATTACCAACAGTTAAAATAAATGACACTCCTCAAGATTAAAAACAATTCATAAATATATTCAGTTTAGGTCATTTAATTTAAAAGTAACTACACTCCTTTGATTCATTTCCTGGGAACAAAACAAAATTTCAGGTATTAAGTGCTGATATTCTTGTGCAATGATATTTCCTTTTATGCTTACAGTATTAATTTCTAAATATTAATTTCCAAAAATAATTAATTTATCCTATCTTAAGAGTCTATGAGAGTACACTAGAGTCTTCTAAACAAATGAATCTGATGACATAGTGAGGCTACAGATTCCTGACGTGAAGATACAGGAGTTTCCTGGCACACAATGAAAAAGGGGTATGATCCTACAAGTAGATTTAACTCCTTTTATTTAGAGCATATTCATGAGTGAAGTCAGACACAGACGTGATGCAGGTGTGATGCAGGTTGGTGAGGGCTCACATGTATGTTTCTGTGCACCTAAACATGGCTTACAGACTAGACCAAACTAAAGATAGTCACTAGGAACTGAATATGAGTTTGCCCATATTCATTTGGGCAAAACAGGGAGGATTTGGGCAAGAAAAAATAAAAACGAGGTGACAGCAGATATGAGGAACAGCTGGACAATTCTCTAAAGGGATCATGGCCAGGCCTTGAGTGCCACCACTGGCACATCAACAACAAGGTGGCCAGTCCGGTGTTCACCCAGAAAAGCATGGTTTACAGGGAGGGAGTCAACGTTTCCATCCTCACCTTCCCTGCTGTCTGAAGTTGAGTCAAAGCTACAAGTACAGCTAATCAAAATGAAATCTGTTTCTTTCTTTTTCTTGTTCTTAACACCCTGTGGAGTTCTGATACTTGACACCTTGGTAGGTCTCCAGGCAATTCACACTTGCCTGGAAACCTGTAAGAGCGATTACCGAGTTCTCACTGTGACTTTTAAATGAAGCTTCAGAGCACCTCTGCGTCAGGTTGAGGTAATTACTAACAGGAATTGGACTGTCCACCTTCTTTGCCTCCTCCATCTGCCAGGCCTGGAGGAGCCCTTGGAAACAGGATCCAGGCCTTCCCCACCAGGCTGGGTTAAGGAGGGTAAAATCTGAGCACATATAAGAGGCACCCGGCTCAGTTTTGAATAGCAGGGAAGACACTACAGGAAGCAAAGTCACATGCAAACTTCAAAGTGTGGACAGGGAAGGCATAGAGTTGAGGACAGAGAGATAAGCACAGGCCAACACACTTGCAGATTCACACACTTCAGCAAGAAGTTTAGGCTTGATCAGAGGCAGGAGGAGCTATGAAGGGTTCCAGGCAGGAGAGTGATGTGATCACACTTGGGTTTTAGTAAGATTATCTGCCTGCTGAGACGGCACTGCAGGGGCCTGAGCTGGAGGCCAGGTTACAGGTGGAAGCAAGTGTTTCCTTGGGGTGGACTGATTGGAAAAAGGCACCTTGAGGACCACCGCCAAAGGCAGGGTGCACCCCCCAGCATGCAGAGCGCTGGCTGGAGCTCAGCTCCCTCTTGCTGGCCTCTCCCTATCTGCACATAGTGACTGTGAGGCATGGCCTACCCCATGTGGCACAGAGCAGGAGGGACCTGGGGACCTTTCCTCCCCAATCTCCTGCCTGAACAGGGGAGGAGATGCCATAAAGCTGGCTGCTAGGTGTACGGACCTGGATCAGGGTATAGATTTGTGCAGGTCTGCACGTATGCTATCCAAGTTCCTTCTTGCCTCAACCTGCCTCCCCCTGGACTGGCTTGCTTGAGTTTGGAGACTCTCTGCGTGGGATGAATCAGCAACCATTTTTTGTGTCTCAGAGCAGTTGTTGCATCCCCCAATCTAACTCCTTAAGCTCCCAATGCCACCATCACGCCATCACTTCCCATTTATGGGTGGCCCTCTCTCTTGTCACTAAGAAAACAGAGGACATCAAGGGCCAATCCCCTCAAGTTCACTCCCCTCCCATCCGGAACCACCTCCACGTCTACCGGTGCTGTTCAGAAGGAAGGGATTCCTCTCCAGTGTGGACAGGGCTGCTCCTACCCTCAAACAGCTGAGCTCCACCAACCAGCGAGCCCTCACCCATCCGTGTTTCTATCTACTTTCAGATCCTTCCAATCAGTTTAAAACCAGTTTCATGTTCCCCCCTTTCTGAATAAAAGCACTGACAGACTCAACTCTCCTTCGCTCTCCACCCTCTTCTTGAGAGACCAACAGGCCCTGCGTCCTCCCGCTCATCACGCCACGCCACGCACAGCACAGCCACCTCAAAGCCCCGCAGGAAACCTTCCTGCAGGTGCTCATGGACGAGCCGCACCCACCCTCTCTCTTGGCTCTTTCCTCCTGGACTTCCAGATCCGGGCTGGCTCTTGGCTTCCCTCCCACACCTATGACTTGACTTTTGCTCTCGTTTTCTTCTTCTTTGTTATTTTTTTCTTTTTCCCCATTTCTTACATCAATAGTTTTTCACCTCTTTGGCGTCACCCACTGCCCCGAGAAACTGAGGAAGTCACAGGCTCTCTCCCCAGACCATCCTCCTCACAGAACCCAGCCCAGCAACCTGGCCAGGCAGAAGAAAGGCGCCACGAGCCAGGGGTGCTGCCTCGGCCCATGTGGCTCCTCGGGGGACCTCAGCACAGCCGCAGACTGAGCACCGGACACAGGCTGAGAAGCCCTATCTACACTGCAGCTCAGCCGCTGACGTCCAGACCCACAGTGTCTCCTACCTCCTTTTCCTCCCCGTTATGCACCTTCACATCTCCCCAAACTACTCCGCACACTTCACCATGACCCTCTGCCTTTCTCTCCTCTCCCACACAGATCTCCAATAAAGGCACCGCCCTCCGCCCAGGTGGTTAACTTAGGGACCTGGAGCTCTTCCTGCTTCTAACTGGTCAACAAAAGCTGTCAGTTGAATGACTGATTTCTCCAAACAGCCATTGCTTCTGGTTCCCATCCTCAATTCCTACAGTCTATCTTTATTTAATGCCCTCTTTGTCTTCTGACGGCTTATTACAATCATGTCCTAACTGAGCTACCAGGTGCTATTCTTACTTTTCTCCAATCTAAATTCCACATTGTAAAACTGCTGAAGCATGAATATGACCACATTCCTTTTCCAAAAAACAAACAAACAAAAAGACTAGATGATTAACCAATGCTTAGGTAAAAAGAAAATTTCCAAACCCCATGGCATGACATGGCAGGTCTTTTAAAATCTGGCCTCCACCTACTATTCTGGTCCCTTTTCCAATCACGTCGCTGACCGCTGACCCACACAATGTCCGGTGACCATAGCATAAGATTTCTCACCTCCATCCTCGGGATGGGCCTCTACATTCCCCCAGACCCTTCCAACCTGGTCAAAGATTTCCTGGTCACTCTCAAAACCTGAGTCCAAGCTGGATCTTGAACGGTGCTGCTGAGGAGTACAGAGCTCCGTGCACTGGGGACTTTGGCATGTCCCACCCTCCCTGCCACAGCAATTGACACCCCAACCACCGTGTCATCTACCCCATGACACGTGTGCTCTTTCAAGGCAGAGCCCATTTCTCACTCAATGCTGCACACCCAGTGTCTAACAGAGAGCCTGGCACACACAGGAAGTTCAGTTCGTCCTTTTTAAAATTTAATAAATGACCACAATGTGGAACATGGAAACAGAATGTGCTAAATAGATAGATGAATAAAACAAAATGACTTGTTCAGTTGTTTTTGTGCTTCTAAAAAACACATTCTAAATTATCTCAAATGGAGATTAGTAATCATTTAAAAAGTTAAAAATTAATAATAAAGTTAGTTTCATATTAAAAACATGATGTAATCAACACAGGGGCTACAACTTCCTTGTTACATAAAGTAGTGATTTTAATATGTATTTTAGACTTATATATCAATGACCTATTTTTTATACTATCCACCAAAATAATCTAACCAAATTATCTATTTTTCCTAAAATTATCTAATTTTCTAAAATTATGAAAATTATCTATTTTTTCTGTATATAGTGCACAAAATGAAAAGAAAATTATAATTCAAAGTAAAAATAATATTGGGCTAATTTTCTCCCTTGTGAGATTCACCAAAGATCAATTTTATGCAATTATCATTTTTATCACTTTGTAGGTCCTCTTACAAACACAATGTGGAAGAAAGTAAGTAATGTGATATAAAACATCATTTTGAATTAGATTATTTTCAAGCCAAGCATAGATATGTGAGAATGCATCTTGAATATTATAGAGTTCTAGTTATAAAAGAGATAGAATTATAATTTTCTGATAAACAGAGTAAAACTCTCAGCTACCATTTATTGGTTATAGTTAACTTTGTACTTCTTGAGCTCCCATTTAACATAATTAAACTCGGTTTGTTATTTGCTTACTAGCCTTTCAATTTTAAAGTGCATATTATTTTAAAATGCAATAGCATTGTCCTTTCCCTCAAGTTTATGTCCTCAATTAGGTATATTTCATTTTCAAAGTTTCTATTTCTTACTTGTATCATATTGAATGACCCTATGACTTAACAGTCATCTGACTTAGGGTGACTGTGATTTATAACATTTTTAATGCACCTTCTCTAAACTTGCACTCAAGTGACATGTCCGTGCAGCTTGGCCTTTGGAAAGGCTTTTTGGTGTACCTTAGACCACAGAGATTTACAATACGTAGCCATCTGTCAGGTGGTCCCGTCCCCAAAGTGATGGGGGTGTGTGTGTGTGTATGTGTGTCTGTGTCTATGTGTGTCTGTGTGTGTGTGTGCATGTGTGTATGTGTGTATGTGTCTGTGTGTATGTATGTGTGTCTGTGTATGTGTGTATGTATGTGTGTCTGTGTGTGTCTGTGTATGTGCTTATGTCTGTGTGTCTGTGTGTATATGTGTGTCTCTGTGTGTCTGCATGTATGTGTATGTATGTGTGTATGTGTATATACATGTGTGTCCGTGTGTGTGCACGTGTGTGTATTTGTGTGCGTGTGTGTGTACTTTGCTGGCTGGAGCCTTTCAAGGGTATGTGATAATTACTTATAAGGTACATTTCTACTCTTTTTGTTTTGTGGGTTTTTTTTTGATTGTGACAATAAAGTCTGAAGAGGAGAATTTCCTTGTCTGTGTGTACACCAAAGCCTCTGTTGCTTCATTGTACCTAACGTCTAGTGCTACATTCACCTAATCAAGGCCATTTTACCTCTGAGCAACAGGTTAACAGGCACAGTCCTATCCATGCACTGCTTTCCATTCTCCCAATGGGTCCAAAGTGTGTGGGGACAGACAGCGGGCAGCTTGCTAAACTGTGAACAGTTAATATTCTCATCTGAAAACAGCTCCATTTAATACCAGAGAAAAGAACGTCTGAAAGACATAAGCAATGGCACTAACAGAATAAAAGGGCAGCCCTCATAGAAGCTGCCCAAATCAAACAACTCCCACCAGTCGTAAGGGGGGAGAGCTCAGGTCAATTCTGTACCCTTTCATCTGTGAAAACTCCCATTCACTCTTGCAGTAACAACGGGCCTCCAGCCACGTATCAAATTTCCTTCTCTCAGAAACAGTATCCCTGCCTGCTAAGAATGATAATTTTTACCACTGCAGTCCTTAAAGCCTTGACTTCTGTATTAAACACAATGTTAAATCTGTCTTCAAAATTCAACCTAAAAGCGCAGAAATCAGGAACAACAGAAGAGCAATCTCATGCTCCAGCTGTGCGTGGCTCAAGTCTCCACATCGGTCATCATAGCACAGCTCAGGTCTGCGAACATGGGTCTCAAAGAGTGACCCTTCCCATCACAGACACATGCTCGCGCAGAAGGAGCAAAGGCAAGTGCAGAGGATATTCCGTGTTTTCTGTGATGGGAGAATCCTGGGTTCTGCCAGTCCAAATGTCCCACCCCAAGTTGGAGGTGGGGGTACAGGGCCAGGCATGTGGGCGGGATGGGATCATGCTAAAGTGACCAAGCAGCAACCCCAGGACAGGCTGAGGAATAAGGAGAGAAAGATGCTGGTGTGGTCCCAACTGAAGAAATAATCCCAGGAGGGTCTAAGCAGAGAGGTGATGCAGTTCCACAGCAATCACAGAGGAACCCCAGCGTTCAATAAATAATTTGTGCCAAAAAGGAGCCAGGAGAGTGTGGCCACAGCCCCGGATGGGCAAGCGCCTCTCAGGACAGCACCGAGGGACACTCCTGTCCTACTGTCCTCAAATGTGTTTTGTGAGAACTGCTAACAGGCCTCAGAGACTAGGTAATCTTGGAAAGTTTGCATGAAAGGAGGATATTCAAAGAAACCCAAAACACATGTTTTGTAGTAGAAACAAGAGTGAGGGACAGGCCCCAGGAGTTTGCTCTGGGTAGAGCAGGAGAGTCAGTGTTTTTCTCATTTTTCTTACAGAAATGGTCAGTTGGGGAGGAGACATGGCCTGGCCACTGGATCCAGCTCACATTAAAGTCAGCTGGTGATAAGGGATAGAAGACTCATTCTTTAGGGGAAACTCACTCATGGGCCCCTTTGGAGTTTCATAAGCAGGGCTGGCCCATAGAGACGTCTAGGGAGGAAACAGAAGCTTCAACTTTCCCAGGAATCATGGTGTTGTGGGCTGGACACCAAGGGGGGCTTTGGGATTCCAGAAGAAACGGGAGGAGGGATGTAGGGCAAAGGATGCTCAGGGTGCTGGCTTGGGAGGAATTCCCCTGGGTAGGCAGGTCATGGCACTCGAGGACACCAAGCCTCCACTTTCAACGTGTTCCTGCAGTGCTGTTTGCCCCACTCTCGCCATTACCCCTAAAAGAGTGGGGGGGGGAGCCACTACACGATGCAGCCTCGACAGATGAGGGCTACGAGCGCAGTGGAAGCAGATTCCGAGGGAGAGCTAAGCTGGAGAAACGCAAGTCTCTCAGGGACGTGCTCGGGGGTAAGGGCACAAAATTCCCCACAGGACATGGGGATGGAGGAACTTGGTGACCCCACAAGCCCACACACCTTATGGAAATCCTGGCGAGACCACCTGGGTTACTTTTAATGAGCTACAGACTCACTCGCCATTAATATTTTAATGGCTTTTCTTTCCCTTCAGTAGGAAGCCAAATACTAAAAAGCCTTTTTAATGATGTGTATTTTGAACATACAAGTTTTCACCTACACTACTCAGAGTTTTCCAATAAAAGAATTTCTAAATAAACAGTCTAACTTGTCTCACAAAAATGCACATTTCACTCCAGAAATAGAACACGGAAATTAGTTTGGATTATGGCTCAAAAGCACCATTTTTTAAATGGTTTCACGTTGGAAGGGTTATTCTCATCAGCGGAAGTGGAGTAATCTTTACTCTCTCTCAGCACTGTGATGTCAGACACAACATTTTAAACGTCTCACTGGGAAAATGGGAAAGAAAAGGTTGACTTCACAGGGAACCAACTGCTTTGACGTTGAACAGAGCAAACGCGCCATCTGGGGTCTGTGCGCGTGAAGAGAGCGCTGCACATTTCCTCATCGGTCCACACTCCGAGCCCCCCGTGTCAGGCTTTGCCAGCCCCCACGTGGTAAAAGAGAGGTTGCCTCTGCCCCCACGAAGCTTCTCAACAGGAGGGACAGACTTTCTTCACGTAAATGATTAGCAAAGACTTAGGTTATATGTCCGTGACGAGGCCCACGAAAGGAAAACGGTGTGCTGAGGGCACAAACATCATGGGGACATGAAGTGGCCCTTCCTGTTTGCAGGTGGTGGTGGTGGCAGTGGGGTCACTTCTCTGAGAACATGGTGGGTATGACCCACAGGATGAGAAGCACAATTCAGACGCAGGCGGCGGGCAGGAGCAGCCAGCGCCAGGAGGACACTGGCAATGGGCAGCCACTTGGCTGTGAGGGTCTGGCAGAGAAGGGGTGAGTCTGGAGTCGAGGGACCGAGCATGGGTGGACAGCTATCTGATCTCAGTGACAGCTATTTTCAGGGGTCATGATACTTTCCTGAAGGTCCATGTCCATGCTGTCACCCACATAAGCCCTTTTAAGACACCTTGAAGAACACCTTCCTTTTGCCATCATGAACTAGGGATAATGCTCAGAAATCACTGGGAGCCTGTGCCTGTGACCACTGCCTCCTTGGCGTGGTTTCCGGTTCCCAGAGGCAGGTCGTCTTCCGCACGATGGGGACACTGAGGCCGTTCCCTTCTAGGAACTGGCCGATCAAGGAACCCTGACCTCCAACACACATGCCACTTTATTTTGACTTGCTCACCTTGGACCAGCATGCATCACCACCAGGCACCGACTCTCAATCTTAGCTCACAGCTAATGCTTATATCTTAAGTCTGTTTGTTCCAATGAACGTATGGACTCCACAGTCAGTATTTTTTGTAAAATTTCTTTAAAATGTCAGAAGGCATGGAGGCAAGGGATTGATGTTGTTGCACTGAAAGAGGTGAAGCTAAGCATGATGATTCAGGCACTCTACCCCATTTTCCAAAAAGCAAGGTCTGTTTCCACAGTAACAATCAGCCCGGAGGTGTCAGAGATGTTTGCAGTTGCTCACGCAGCTGCTGGCTGATGCAAGAAGCGGATGTTGTCCTTACCTAAGTATTGTCTGCAACTCTCAGCTTTTAACACAAGAGCGCTTTTTTTTTTTAACTATCCTTAAAATTCATTTCTAAAATAACTTTGAGAGACTCACACAAAAAGTTTGTAAACCAAGTATCAAGGATGTGCCAGAAGAGTCAAATAAAGATGTGTGTATGTCTGTATGTGCAGGTGTACATGTTAACTCCTGTGTATATAAGCATTCAAATATATGTACATTGTGTGCATATTTATGTGTGTGTATGTATATATGTATGTGTGTATAAACTTTGGCTATTAGAATATTTCATTAAAATCTTTAAAATTTATAACAGCACCATTATGAAGAGACAGAGAAAGTCTAGTAGTGCACACTTTCAATGCTCACCTGCCCCTGCAGACAACGTTTCCCCAGGAACTCTCATCTTATGTGCTGATAATGAATAAGATCACATGTATTTTCACTTTGGTTTTAAACTTAGAACTTTAATTATATAATTCCCTTAAAAATAAGAACGTTGTTCTTTTCTGTTTTATTATATTACCTTCATAGTTATAGATATTCATTAAAGAAAACATAGAAGATTCAAAGAAGGGGGATATCAATGTAAATACCTCTAATACCCACACCCATAGGTCACTCCTTTGATTATCTGGGTGTTTATCCTTCTATCTTTTTTGTAGGATAAAGAACAAAAATGGGATTGAACTGCAGATATTATTCTGCAATGACTTACCACAACTAAGATGTTAATAGATCTTTATATCATAATATTTACTAACGTATCATAGATATTTTCTAAATCTAGCTTTTCTTCACTGTGAAATACTTTTATGAAGACTCAGTTACATGTTTTGCATATTTATGTAATTATATTCTTAGGATAGTTTACCAGAAATGGAACTGATATGTCAAAGGGAATGCACATTCTAAGACTTAAGAAAAAAATTTGCCAAAATCACTTCCACGGGTGTGCAGCTATTTTCCCTCCATTGGCAGTATATGAGCATGCCTCTTCTGTTTTGCATCGTAATCCTCTCTGTTTTGAAAATGTCATATCCCTGACGTGTTAATTTGAATTTATTTATTTTTATTTATTGTCCATGAGACTGAACTTAATTATTTTTCACATATCATTTGTTCTGTCAATTTTATATTCATATCTTTATCTATTCCTCTTTCGGGGTTTTGATCTTTTTATTAAACTGAAAAAGCTCTATGTCAAGAACATTAATACTTTGCCTCTTGGATAAGTTTTGAGTACTTTTCCCAATTGGTAGCTTATTTTTAAAATTCCTTATTGTATGTGTCTGTGTTTTCTTGTAGAATTTATAAAAGCATTAAATGTGTGGGTAGCCACATCCACCCAAGTTTCAGAGGGAGAAAGGGATCCCCTGCGTAGAGCAGATAAAGGCAACTGACAATTGGCCACTGGATTTAGCAACATGGAAGTTACTGGTGATCTTGACAAGGTGACCTTGACTGTAGTTTCAGCCAAATGGGCTGGTTCTGTGGACCTATGCGCTCCTCCGGCTTCTCTTACTTCCTTACTGATCTCATCCACTATAGACTGGTGTGGGGTCCAGGGAAAACTGAGAGCAAGTAGCAGGAGCACAGGCAACTCTTTGCAGGAGTTTTTTTTTTATATATATAAATGGAAAGAGAGGAATGCCATGGTAGTTTATGGGAAACGGCACTGGGAGTATCGTGTTTTAAGATGTAAGAAATAACACGTACGTGTGTCGAAGGAAGAGATCTAGCAGAAAGGGAGATTTTAGGATGCAGAAGAGAAAGAGAAAAACTACCGGAACATACCCTTGGGTAGCTGAGAATATCTGCAAACCGGTGCCCAAGACAAGGACTTGGCCCAAGATTGGAGACCCACAGGCAGGTCAAAGTGCATGACAGGAAGGAAGACCGAATATAGAATCGTAGTTGTGTGGACGTGGCGGTGGAAGCTCTTCAGATTGCCTAAAACTTGCCAGTGAAATAGGATTGGAAAGGAATTTATCAGCTGGGGGTGGGACTGGGGAGGGGGAGGAGAGAAGATACTGAAAGCAGCTGCTTTCTGGGCAGTTCTGGGAAGGGTGTGGAACTCGGTCCCTTTACAGCAGGAGGCTGCAGCTCTCCATGCACTCAAGGCTCCCTTTAGGTCAACAGGTACACTGAAGCAATTTCATTATTTTCCTTGTAAATTTGATGCACATTTGCTGTGAAGTTTATTGCTAAAATACTTTGTAATTTTGTAGATTCTGTAAATTGGATTATTTTTCCTTAATCCACTTTCTAATTGGGTAGTAGTAGCTTATAAATAAATCCTGAATGCTATATATTTATTGTTTAGCTGATCACTTAGAAGACTTCTTAAAGCACTGACAGTAACATTTTCAAGTCAGTAGCATATAAGTAGAATAAAACTTTGGGATATTATAATTGATTTAAAATTATATTTTGTCAAAAGGAAGACCAATTTCATCCATTAATACATGAATGAAAGTGAGTGTTGATGTCCAGTGGGGGTATCATTTAACTTCTTGGAATCTGGGTTTCCCCACCTATAAAAGATAAAATCTGGTCTATCAACCATTTTAGTGATGTTAATAATATGTGTTCTGTGTAAAAATATTTGTAAATTTTCCAGTAACATGCAAATGGTAATTGTTAATATTAGTAAAGAGAGATAACTGCAGAACAGTCAAGGCTTGATAGAGTAAAAGACAACAGAATCGCACCTTGTGTATTGATCAGGATTTGGAGTGGAAAAGAGGATACAGGGGCCACCCACAAGGGAGCGAGGGGAGTGCAGGAGAAGGGGTGCTCCTGTGGGAGCTGCCACCTTCCAGCACCTTCTGTCTGGCACCCCCATCCCACGTCAGCTCCCAGGCTCCAAATACATCAAACCCAGGGTCATGTCAGGAGCGGTACAGAACTGCCTTAATGTGAAGGAGCTTTCAAAATTCATTACCTTATAGGTGACAACCCTGATATTTCTGCATGACATTTACGAAATGAAATGTTTTCAGTATTCTGGTTAATAGTAACTTAAAACAAATGTAATCGGATTTTCTAAAATGGAGTACATTTTTTCTTTAAACATACTGCAGTTTTCAATCACTGAAAAACTAGAGCATTCTCTGAGGGATTACCTATGTTGTAAATTCTTCAATCAGAGACTTCCAGTAGATCAGTACTTTCTAAAAAAATTTTTTCTATGAATACATAATAATTGTACATATTTACGGGGTACACGTGATATTTTGATACATGTATACATTGTGTAATGATCAAATCAGGGTGTTTAAGATATCCATCACCTCAAACATTTGTCATTTCTTTGCGTTAGGTACATTTTAATTCTTTTTCTCTAGCTACTTTGAAATATACAATAAATTATTGTTACCTACTGTGCTATCGAACACTACCTAACTGTATGTTTCTGCCCGCCACCCACCTCTGGTAGCCTCTGGTAACCATCATTCTACTCTCTAGCTCTGTGGGACCCACTCTTTTAGCTTCCACATATGAATGAGAACATGCAATATTTGTCTTTCTGTACCTGGCTTATTTCACTTAACATAATGACCTCCAGTTCTACCCATGTTGCTGCAAATGACAATATTTCATTCTTTTTTATGGATGAATTGTATTTCATTGTGTATATATATCACATTTTCTTCATCCATTCATCTGTTGATGAACACCTAAGTCGATTCCATATTTTAACTATTGTGAATAGTGCTGCAATAAACATGGAGATGCAGGTGTCCCTTTGATTTCCTTTCCTTTGGATAAATACCCAGTAGTGGGATTGCTGGATCATCTCGTAGTTCTATTTTTAGTTTTTCAAGGACCCTCCATACTGTTTTCCATAGTGGCTGTACTAATTTACATTCCCACCAACAGTGTATAAGAGTTCCCTTTTCTCCACATCCTCAAGCACAGGCAACAAACGCAAAAATAGACAAATGGAACCCTGTCAAAAATCTCCTGCACAGCAAAGAAACAATCAACAGAGTGAAGAGACAACCTGTAGAATAGGAGAAAACAACTGCAAACCATCTGACAAGAAACTAATACCCAGAATACACAAGGAACTCAAACAACTCAACAGAAAATAATAATAATCATCATCATCCCATTAAAAACTGGGCAAAGGATCTGAACAGCCATTTCTCATTTCTCAAAAGAAGACATACAATCATATGCAGGTAAGACTGATATAGTACAAAAGAAAAACAAGAAAAAAAAAGAAGACATATAAATGGCCAACAGCTATATGAAAAAGTGCTCAACATCTCTAACCATCAGGGAAATGCAAATCAAAACCACAATGAGATATCATCTCACCCCAGATCAGTACTTTTCGAAAATTCAAATCTTATACTATTTCTGAATCAGAAGGGGAAATACACATATAGGCAGACTTAGAACTATAATAATTCACCTTAAATCATGACTCTCATAACTGCATTTCAAACTAACTTCCTGTAGTGATTGCACCATCTTAGAAATAAACTTATAAATAAAATATAATAATTGCACCATCTAATTATTGATAGAACAGATTTAACAAGCTGTGAGATTGTGGCTAAAATTAGATAGCTCTTGAGATAGCAGTTGGCTTTTATTTTTACACACGAATAAATAACCTTATGATCCCAGCACCTGGCAATCCAATACATCTGAAACATCATGGTTTAGTTATAATCTTATCACTCTTCTTCAAATGTATCCCTTATTAAAAAGTTTTACTTTTTTACTGTATGTCCTCGTGCTGAATTTGAACCTCTTAAAGCACCAACACATGAAATATATTCATGCACCAAGCATATAATAATCTACATTAGATACCAAGGATATCAGCAATAATACATCATTAAGCCTAATCATTGTTTCTGCTCAATATTAATCATCCAAACACTGACAATTATATAATATGTAAAAAATCATGCCTTTACAAAATAAAAGATACTTTTTTAATTTCATAAGTTCCTATTTATTCTAAATTCAGGCATTTTACTAATATAAATGGCACTCTAAAATATCAAGTTAAACTTAAAAATTCACACTTGAACTTGATCACAGACTGTTACCAAATATCCTACATGCACCTGTGGTCATACAGAGAGATTAGTGTTTTGCTATAACTCACAATAAATATTATAAAATCTTTCATCCCTTTGGATGACTCTAATGTGTCATTAAGCACAAAGTAAACATACTTTTGGTACCAAATTTATTTCAGGCCAGGGACTCTCCCTTTAAAGAAACATCACAAGAGTAGGTTGTGTTTAATAATCCTGTACAAATAGAGGTGCCTTTGTGTGCTTTCAAAGATTAGCCTTAACATAAAACATTAGCTGACAAAACAATATTACCTCATCAAATGTGTTTCCACTTTCATTCAAACAGATAAAATAAACATTTATTGAGTAACAAAGACGCACAATTCATTCAACAGATATTTGAGTTTCTGGTATGTTTAAATATATTATATAATTATTAAGATTATATATGCACACATATGTACATAAACATATGACATATAAGTGCATATGCAAGAAAATAATGGCAAAAGTGGCAATATTTTTATATGGATTAATATTTCCTTAGATGCTATTCCAATATCACATGGTGTAATGGTCAGGCCAGTATCAGTTTATATGTTTGTTTAAAGCTTTTTATTTTAGTAGAACCCCGATCCTTGTTAATCATTTTATTATCAGTCAGCTATGCCTGGAATCACCCACCTGTTCAGAGAGTGAACCCATCATCAAGACAACCCTGCCCACCTGAAGGGAGTGGGTTATAACTGCTTATATAGCCCCAGGAGGAAATAAATAGGCCCTAGGTCTATGATACTGACAAAGCAAGCATTCAAAGTTGCAGAAATACCACGTCACCATCACTTTTATTAGCCAACATTTTATATTCAGTCAGTCAGTCAAGAAATTCTTTCTGGTTATTTTAAGTCCCACAGGCACCATGTGGGGTAAAAGATCAAATAAAGTGAACTAAATGTCCTTAAATTCACAGCGGTATCCATTCACAAAAAGTAATCACTGCCTGCTGGGATATATGCATATAACTGATGTAACTGAATATTTTTGTTGTTTTATTTAAATCACTGGATGCTAAGAGCAGAGCAATAATATGGCAAAGATGATGGGCTTAGTCCCCACAGAGGTCAGTTAATTTCACACAGAGACTTGCTTCAATTCTACAGCCTTAGTTCTAATTAGGCCTCAAATAATACTTTACACAAAGGTATTTTATCTAAAAACACAGAAATACATGTACACTGAAGTCTGGCTAAGAGCAAATCTGTAAAAGGTAACTAAAGAAGAAAGAACACTGCCGCTACGAATAGCCCAAGCTGTTAAGGTGCTGGGGACGAGGCTGGGAGGCTGGAGATTTGCTCTCAGGTGCTGTGCTTTCTGGACAGGGACTGGTGGCAGGACTGACAGCAACTGGGGGAGCCAGAGGGGAGAGCCTATAGTTCTAGTTCACCTTCCAACTCGAGGTTGGAAATCCAGCAAGTAGAAATAAATGAATGCACCATTCCACATATTTATTTCTTTACAATTGACAGTTCCAGAATCATGCAGACAATAATCTAAAGCAAAGCATAAAGGCACATAAGAAATTAGGCTGGGTTTAAGGGTATCAAATAGCTTTTCTATTTTCTAAAAAAATAATTCAATGTTCTCTGCCTCTTGATTTGGCCTAACTCTTTTCATGGGGCTCTCTTTGGAGAAAACATCAAGTCCTTACTGCAAGGATCCTATTGCTTTTATAACCCATTATCCCAGTAGAGGAAACATAGAAGGAAGTTGATATAAATATAAGAACAAGAGTAAGGTAATGTTAAGTGTGGAACAAGCTTTACCAGATAAATTGATGTTGGAGAAAGTATTAGCAGAGGTAGAATTTTATGGTTTTCCAAAAGTACTTTTAAGTTTCCTGGATGCAAAATAATACTCTAAGTGTCAAAGAAAAGCAAGACATGATTTTTTTTTTTTGGCTGTCCAAAGTTTGTGTACTCCTCTCTGATATTATTACCGGGTTACTGAAAAAAAAAAAAAAAAAGTAAAGACAGTGAACTTCAAAAACACATTCTCATTAGGCACATTACTAGAAAACAAGATATTGACTTCTACATAAGAGAATAATGTGAGCAACAGAAATTTTTGAAGTTTTGGAAATGAAGAGATTTCTAGAGACCCTTCATTTGATGTCGATCTGGTACATTCCTTACCTAGACAAGACAGAACCATGAGACCAGCTCTGAGAAAGAGCTTCAGGGACATTTGGATCATCTCCAGGGATCTCCATCTGTAGGTCACGCGGAACTAACCTCATAAGTACACTGGCCTCAGGCTGAGAAAGTTCCTGACCCAAGGGGAAGGAGCCATAGAAGAAGCCAGTCCCCAGCTCTAAGGACACATACACGTGCCAAGACTATGCTCTGCTCCTGTTCTTCCTGGATCCCAGGGAAGTACCTGGCTCTGGTGACCACGCCTGCATCCCGGAACTCCCTAGGGTTCACTCACATGTCTCCATTGTTTCCCTCCCACCACACTGGCTGTTCCCCCCTCCCCAACAATGTCCAGGTGCGGGGGTCCACCGGGCTTGGCTGTGGGACAGGTCTTCTCCAACTGCTTCCTGGAAGGTCTCACCCAGCCCCAAGCTCCAATATTTATACAATTTTTTACCCCCACCCAATTTTTACCCCCTTCCATTAAATGTGGAAAAAGCTTTAGCAGATAAATTGAATCTGGAGAAATTATTTGCAGAGCTACAATTTTATGTTTCCAAGAAGCATTTTTAAATGTCCTGGACTCATAATGACACCAGAAATGTCATAGAAAAGGAAGAAACAGTATTTCTTTTCATGATGTGCCAGTTTGTCTACTCCTGTTAGTGCTCTTGGGAGCTATTCTTGACATTGCCTCACCTCTCAAATCTTACTCAACAAGTCCTGTTTGTTCTACCTAAAAGATGCATCTCAGGTCCATCGGTGTCCTCCAGTGCCACCACCCAGTTCCCTGACCTCTCCTCGCTCCTGGCTACAGGAGCATCCTCCTCATTCTCTCCATCCGCTGCCACACTCACCCACACTCCATGGTGAGGGCAGGGTGACCTCTCCGAAGCTGTTCAGTTCCTGTTCCCCTTATAGCTGTGCACTTCCAGTTTTCTCTTGACATCCACTCCCTGTCCTTCTCCACCTCCCCTGAGCCTGAGAAGCTGATGTCTGGGAACCCATTAACCGGTCAATGGGCTCCTTTCCATGATGGCTTACAGTGGGGTTCCCATTATCAGGTTTGCAAGCACTAAGTAACAAGTAGGAGCAGCATACCACTGCAGGAAGGGCAAGAGTAAAAACAGAGACCCTTTTCTGGGAGATAAGGAACAGTAGGAACCAGTACAACACTGAAAAAAACCCACCCACCAACAAATCAGAACTCACCCTAGAGACAAGGTAAAGATACAGGATTAGAAACCAGTGGTGCACTGAAGTTGTAAGGCAAAACCCAGTCCCAACACAACTCTTTTTTTTTTACTTTAAAATTTACTTTTATTTTATTGATAACAGTCTGTATTCACAATGCACACCTATCTCAGGAGGTAATTAATGTGATGTACAGGAGTTGTAAATATATAAATCAGTAGCCTTCATATATGCCAATAACAGTTGAGCCGAGAAACAAATCAAAGACACAATACCTTTCACAATAGCACCAAAGAAAATTAAATACTTAGGAACATATTTAACTAAGAAGGCGAGATACCTATATAGAGAGAACTACGAAACACTGAGAAAAGAAATTGCAGAGGATATATACAAGTGGAAAACCCTACCATGCTCTTGGATCGGTAGAATCAACATTGTTGAAATGTCTATACTACCTAAAGTGATTTACAGAATCAATGCAATCCCTATCAAAATACCAACATCATTTTTTTCAGATCTAGAAAAAATAATCCTATGCTTCGTGTGGAACCAGAGAAGACCCCATCTTGCCAACACAATCTTAAGCAAAAAGAACAAATTGGGAGGCATCAATCTACCAGACTTCAAACTATACTACAAGGCTACAGTAACCAAAACAGCATGGTACTGGCACAAGAACAGAGACATAGACCAATGGAACAGGACTGAGAACTCAGATATAAAACCATCCTCATACTGTCATCTGATCTTTGACAAAGTAAACAAAAACATATGCTGGGGAAAAGATTACCTATTTAATAAATGGTGTTGGGAAAATTGGATAGCCACATGTATAAGACTGAAACTAGATCCAGCACAACTCTTGACAAGACTGATTCAACCCTCCACACCAATGGCCTAACTGAAGGAGAGACATGCTCATTTCTAGGCATAAATTCTCTCTACCTCAGTCTCCACTGTCCTATTCATAAAGTCTGAAATTTAATCAAAAATTATGGTACACACAAAAATGCAAGGGAAAAAATGCACTGGCAAGAGACAAAGCAAGCTATAAAACCAGATACCTATATGACCCAGAATGGGAATTTAAAGTAGCTATGATTAATATACTAAAAACTCTAGCGGAAAAGGTACACAACATGCATAATAATGTGGACAATAATGTGGCAGTTATAAGAAAGAGTAAAATGAAAATTCTACAAATAAAAACATAAAAACAAAGCTTAAGAAGTCTTTGACACATTCATGAGTGGATTCAAGAAAGTTTATGAAGGAACCAGAAGGAAATTGAAGATAGGTTGATAGAATTAACCTTAATTTAACACAAAGAAAAGAAAGAAGAAAATAGAACAGTGCATCCCAAAGGTGTGCAACAATATCAAGCACCTTAACATATCTGCGATCAGCATCCCATAAGGAAAAGACAGGGAGAGAATGGGACAGAAGAAATAACAGCTGAGAATTTTTCTATAAATAATGAAATACATTAAACCACAGATCCAAGCAAAAACCCCAGAGAAAACCAAGCTGGCTAAATGAAAGAAAAAAAGAAAATCTAGACACATCAATTTCAAACAACTGAAATAAAAAAAAAACCACCTGAAAATCTTGAAGGCCTCCAGGGAAGGTGAAAGGACATCACAGAGGAGGGACAAGAGAAGAATTTTCCTGTTAGAAACGGTACAAGACAGTAAACAAGGGATTGGCATCTTTAAAGCACTGAAAGAAAAAAGCTGTCAAACCAGAATCTATACCTAAGAAAGTGTCTCTCACATTGAAGGAAAAATAAAGGCATTTTCTCAGACAAACAAATTTACAGAGGACTCATTACCTATAGAGCTACACTATAGAAACTTAGATCTACACAAACAAATGAAGATCTCTAGAAATGATTAAAATAAATGTAAAATATGTAAATGTAAAATACATTTTTACTTTTAAAAAATCACTCTAAAACATAATTTATTTTATCAAGGAAAAATAGTAGCAATATATTGTGTATTTATAGGATATGTGCAAGTAAGATATATGAAAATAGCACAAAAAATGGGAGGGAGAAATTGAGAGTACACTATTATATAGGTGCCATCAATACACAGGAAGTGATATAACATTATCTGAAGGTAGACTGTAGTTAAGGGTATCCACTAAAAATTTTAAGAGGTATAAATAATAAGCCAACATGGGAGATAAAAACAAAATCATAAGAAATAATCAAAAAGTAGGCAGATAAGATTTTTAAATCACAAATAAACATAAGGAACAAATTAAAAAAAAAAAATTTTTTAAGTTATCAAAATTAATGTTAAATAGTTAAACACAACAATTAAAAGACAGAGATAGTCAGATTGAACAAAAACAAAAGTACTACCCAATATGTTGTCATCTACAAGAAACCCAATTTAAATATAAAGACACTGATAGGCTAAAAGTTAAAAAATGGAAAAATATATACCATATAAACCCTCACTGAAAGAAAACTAGAATGGCTATATTTTATGAAAGTACACTTTGGAATAAGGAATATTACCAAGAATAAAGGTGGACATTACATAGTGATAATGGAGTGAGTTCATGAAGAAGGCATAAGAAATTGAAATACACATGCACTTAGCAACATAGCTTTAAAATATATGAAGCAAAAACTATCTACTTTTATCAAAGTAAATAAACTCAAATTGTAGTTGGAAACGTCAACGCCTCTGTCTTGGTACTTAATACAGTAAGTAGACAGAAAATCAGTAAGGAGGAAAAATCTAAGAAACACCATCAACCTACTTGCCCTAATTGACCTTTATAGGACATTCCACTCAACAAAGGTAGACTACACATTCTTTCCAATTACCCATGGAATATTCATCAAAATAAAACATATTCTGGGGTATAAAACAAACATAAAAAATGTAAATAAATTGAAATCATATAAAGTATGTTTTCTGACCATAATAGAACTAAACTAGAAATAACAAAGATATGGGGGAAAATAATTGTGTAACTTGTGAAAATTATCTAGGAGAGAAATGTGATATTGAAAAATCAGATAGTCCCTACACTGAGAAAATGCTGTCTGCTGTATTTTTTATATTTTTATACATTAGATAATATTAAATAACTGCTTTATGCTTTCAATACAATCCATGAAAATAGTAGTCAATGAAAAAAGGAATAATTCAAAAAATAGCTAAACAAAATGTAAAAAGAGAGAAGCGGAGACACACGTAGAAATAAAAAGTGAGCCATGAGAGAGGAAAAAAGACCCATAGAACCTCTATGTTAAATTATAATCAACAACCAACATCCTAGTCACTTTCAAGGGAATTCTAGAGGCACATCCATTAAAATTACCACAAGACATTAACACCACCAGCAGCTGTGCTACGTATTGTTGTCTGAGGCCTAGGCATAGCAAGGAGATGAGGAAAACATGAGCTATAACTACCAGAAAGCCAATAAAGAATTATCTTTGTCCAATCAAAATCAGTGAACAAGTATTAAAATTAATAAAGTTGGTCAATTATTTAAAATATGCACAAAATTAATAACATGTCATTAATGACAAAATTTGATTAAAATTTCCTCATGCAAATTTCAAGAATAAGATGTGTCTGGAAATAAACAGAATGTAAATGTACAGAAAATATATGTAGAAAATGATGAAGCCTTACCAAAATCAGACAAAAAATGAATGTAATAAATAAAAAGTTACACCATGTTCTTATATAGAAGAGTTATTACTGTGAACCTATTATTATTTCCAAATTAATTTGCAGATGCCATGTAATGCCAATAAAACACATAAAGGAATTTAGGGAAAAATGTTTCTCAAGAGATACAGGAAAAATAAACTGGAATGAACAAGGAAACAGAATAATGAGAAAGGATTTGAATCATCAAACATCAAAATGGGAAAAATGCAATTAAATTAAAGCCAAAGCTTAAAAAAAAGTATGAGCTCTTTCTCCTAGAAATAGCACTTTGAGGATTTTATTTTATAAAAAGATCTGGGATATATACACATGAGCAGGTTTTAGAATAGTAAAAGAGTGGAAGCCAGTCAGATGATCTACAACAAAGGACTGCTATGTTACGACAGAGGATAGAACACTATGCAGCCATTGTTAGAAGAACATTAAGATTATCATCTATAATAAATTGAACATTAACCATATATTATAAATAATTTTTTATCACATTTTAAATATATAAAATAAATGTACTTATACACATACACATATGTTATTGTACAAAGCAGAAGCTACTGGGTCTTAACATCCAAAAGTTTATAGTACTTATGAATGGCTGGTTGGATAATTGTTCATTTTAATCTTCGTCTTTTGGTTGGGTTCTAATTTTTCTGCAAAAAGCATAGATTACTTTCATAATTAGGAAATAAATGAATGCTATTTGTTAAAATTCCCAGAAAATGCAAAGTCAGTCATGAAATTAATCACTCACTCGGGGCTATCTTACTCTAACAGAGGAGGTAAAGAAGGTGGCTTTGACCACTCTTCTGCCTTGGCCTTGTACGGACAACGTGGGTTAGTCAAATACTGTGGGCTGCCATGGCTTTGGCATGAATTTACAAGGCTGTTTAAAAATTGCATAACCTTTCCTGAACATGAAATATCCAAACATTTTTTGAAGGTGTTATTTATTTAAAAAGTCATTTTAGCATCTGGTTTCCAATGACTCTGTTGAAAACCTGAGGAATTTAAATGCTTGAAGTCACAAAGCAATAGAGCTTCTGCAACAGAGTCTGAAGTCATGGCTTCTGGGTCCTTATCTTTTATGCTAACTTCTAGACATGGCAGACAAATAAGAGATTTTTAGCTAAGCAACAAAATACAAATTCAGAGCAATAATTTTCCACTTCCTATCCCATTAACCCTTTTTTTTCAATTAACAAACTTTCATTATTGATGCCTAACATTGCTTTTTAAAAGGCAAATTTTATAACAGCAAAAAAAGAAAATAATACTGTGTAAAATTGAAAAAGCAATCACAAAATCATACCTTCAAAGGCCATACAAATAAATATATTTGATCTATCATTTAGCTGTCAAATTGATAGGAAATCCACCAAGATTATTTAAGAATTCTTTTTCTTCTCTTCCACTGAGCATCTTTTCTGTACGAATGCCCTGGCCACGCTCACCACCTTCCTTTCCCGGGACAGGTGTCCCCAGCAGTCCTCCTTTCAGATTTTCATACCCCATTTCCCGAAAGTCTCTCACGTCCTGTCTCCCTGTTTAATTCCAATATCATTCTATCTCATCAAATTTGATCTTTCCCTCATACATTCTTCAAAAGGCTGTTGATTTATTTGTTTATATTTAGGTTCAGGCCTATTTTGGATTAAGCCAAGATCATACAAACTTATGTAGAAGGGATCGATACTTTCCACTCTTCTCCCAAAGGACAGTCATAACATAATAATCAATACCACCACATAGATCACTCATGGATATTTTTATAATATTTAAAGAAAATGGGGAGTTCATTCAACTGTACTTTTTATAGCATTATGATTCACAGACCAGTTTTCCTTTTCCTTTTACCACCATCAAGTGGCAATATTGCAGTTAATTCATTCTTACCTGAAACTCTCTAGCAATTTGCACAATCATTTAACCAACTGAAGTGTCAAGACAAAGTTTTAGAAATACCACTTCCCAGTATGCACAGGAAAAACATCATGAAGTTAATATTCACACAGTAATGATTTCTTTTATCATAAGCTCTCCGAGTGATTATAGAGAGAACAAGATACAGTTCTCTCAAGGAGTTTTTAATCCAAAAGGATGTAAAAATGAAACTGTTCCTTTGAAAATTCAACTTAGTTTTGTTAGATCCTTTAAATTACCTCTTTCTTTTCAGTAGAAACAAAATTCATTTATCAGGAAACACTGCCAAATTACAGAATTATTTCCTGCGGCAGAAATCTGAGGATCCAAGGCTGAATAAAATCACAGCCAGTACTTTGCAGGCCAGTGAGCACGAGTTTTTCACATTCACACAAAACGGCCCGCCAATCGATGGTCATGTGATGACAGTTCTCCAAGGCAATCAATGCTGGCTGTAACAACCAAAGCTTCCTGGACACTCAGCACTTGTCAGGTGCCATGCATCCTGGAGAGACAGGTGACTGCCTGGAAGCGTAAGAGCAGGGGGGGCTTGGGCAAAAACAAAGTTGGCCGACATTTCAAGGACTGTTAGGATCCAAGAGTTTTGCTTCCCTGAAAGTTACAAACCTGTTTGTCATTGTTGTGTTGAGAGGCAGCACAGCTGAGTGGTGGACAGCACGAGCTCAAAGCCACTCTCTGCTTCTGCCTCACCTGGCTGGCCTTCGGGCAACTTACCACAAACAAGTACAGGTGCTCCTTGACCCTCCGTGGGGTTACACCCGATAAGCCAACCATCAGCTGAAAGCATCCTAAGTCGAAAATGCGTGGCTGACTGCCACTGCCCAGCATCACGAGAAAAGGATGGATTCTACTGAAGTGTATCGTTTCACCACCACTGTAAAGTCGAAAATTCCCAAACAGGGATCTGTACATGCCTCACGACGGAGTGGGAGAGAGGACTAAGCGAGCGAAAACCCTGGATGGGAATGGTGCTGGGCACACAGAAGCACCCTGTGTGTGTGGCTTGTTGTGATTATTTTTTGTCCCTTATGCATCTTGGCCCTGATTCAACTTGAAATGCTGTGGACTCTATTATATATTTTTTTACCTAACAAATATGGTTAAGAGAAATTCCAATCATTAAAATTAAATTCATTAGCCTCCTTAAATGATGGGCTCTGGCAGCCGTTCTGTCGCTTCCTAGGCGGGCCCTTGGCATTTTCCCTCCGCTTGCAAAGCACTCACTGAGAAGTGGTGTAGTACAGTGGTTAGGGGAATCAGTTCTGGTGCTGGCCTGCCAGGGCTTAGAAGCAGGCTCTGCCCTGCACGTGTGTGTGGCCTTGGAAAGTCACTTAACTGAAGCCTTGTGCCTCGGTTTCTCCTGTAGAAAGGGGTTGATGACATCACCTTTCTCATTAGAGCTGCTGAATTGAATAAATAAGTTAGTGTATGTAAGGGATGTAGGATGGGCTTGGCATGTAGAAAATGCTCCATAGATATTAGTTGCTATGTACAAACAAGTCTGGGGCTCTATGAATAAAAATAAAAATAATATTCCGCAGGCCACCATATGAAAGAAAACTTGAAGTCTTCAGCTTGAAGACTTAGAAAAAAAATAAAATCAGGAACATTCAAAGCAGTCACAAACATTTGTCCAATATCACTAATAACTTACCATAGCATCAATAATAAGACATTTCATCTTATTAATTGTGCATAATAGGGGTTCTTAGTTCTCAGAGGAGGAAAAGCTATTTTAAAGATGTAGGACTCATATATTTGGGGAAATTCTCAAGGCTAGAAAATTGAATTTAATTTGCTAATATTTTCTCCAATGACATATCAGTTAATATTGTGTAGGTGTCTAGGATTTTCTTACCCAAAATTATGTAGCCCTTTCAATAAGCATGGGTTAAAAACCATGAGGATGTAATACCCCCTCTTCAAAGAAACTCTCTAGGTAAGTCAGCCAGCCCCATTACACACATCCCAAACTAAGAGGAAGAGGACGTTTTCTAAAACACTATAGAACTGGTATATATCTACATATCTATATCTATCTATACATACACATACGTAAAATTTCATTAAGGTGTTAAACTGCCATCCTAACATTCATGCACTTTGCAACACGTAAATTACACTTCAAAAAAGAAAAACAAGTTAATAAACAAGGACTGGTATAGCTTCCACCTGAAAAACCTCAGGTGTCTGCATTCTCACAGACTTTATCCCAAACGCAACTTGTACCTGATCTTCAGCGCCTCTACCGACTGTTGTAACACCTGCGCGCTCACGGTTAGACAAGGAAGCTTGCGCTCAGCAAGAGGCCTCAGGGAGGGGTGAAGCTAATGGCCTGGGGAAGGTGATTTTCTTTGAACAACAAAGTAGTTGGATTCTGAATATGCTTTAATGGGGAGCTTACTAGACTTGAAGAAGCATCCATGTGGGGCATGAGAGAAAAAGACCCTTTGGGGAGGACTCCAAGGTGTGTGACCCAAGCAACTGCATACATCCAGCTGACATTATTTAGGATGAAGAAGACTGTATGAAGGAAGCTTCATACAGCAGCTTTAATGAGAAAAGTGATCTCACCATCCCCTTTCTACAGGAGAAACTGAGGCACAAGGCTTCAGTTAAGTGATTTGCCAAGGCCACACAGATGTACAGGGCAGAGCCTGCTTCTGAGCCCTGGCAGGCCTGCACCAGAACTGATTCCCCTAACCACTGTACTACACCACTTCTCAGTGAGTGGTTTACAAGAGGAGAAGTTTGAAGAAAAGATCACAAATTCAATTTGGGGATATTAGATATCCAAAGGGAGATCAAGATTTTAGATCTAATTAGTGTTGTCAACACAATATTCCATCAACTTCTTCCACTCAACACCTGCTCTTAATACCACCTACTCTGGTCATTTGGATATGGTCGTTTTGACTCAGTTATGTCCAATGTAAAATGAGCTACTTTTATGACCACATATCCAGTGTGACAGAGAGCCCTGCACCTCACCCCAATTTGGATCCATGCCCTTAGCTGAGGTGAACTGACCTTATCTATTCCAGTCATCTACTGCTGCATAACAAACCACCCCCAAACATAGTGGTCTCAAACAGCAATGGTTTATCTAACAATTTTGCAGTTTAGGAATTAGGCAAGGCCAAGCTGGGAAATTCTATTGTTCCATGTGACATTGCTAGAGGTCAGCAGATGGCATTCAGATGGATGTTGGGCTTGTCTGATGGTCCAGGATAGCTTCACTCACACATCTGACACCTTATAGGGCTGGCTGGAATGAGAGGCTCAGCTGGGACCCTGGGCCAGGGCTCCTGCGCAGGGCTTCTTCAGCATGGAGTGTCTAGACAGTGAAGTCGCTTACACAGCAGCTCATGGCTCCAAGAGAGAGAGTTTTGGAGGACAAAGAGGAAGGTCTATGCCTGTTCTGACTCATCCTCAGCCCTCAAGCAGCTTACAGTGTAGAGAGGAAGACAGACAACAGACAAAAAAAATTTATAGGGTATTTTCAGGAAGTAATTAGTACCACGTAGAAAAATAAAATAAAATCGAAGAACAGTTTGCAGAATGAACTTCCTAAAATACTGTATGCACCATTTCTCTATCCAAAATTTCCAATGGCTTCCCTGTGTCTACCAAATAAAATGCAAATTTCTTCTGGTGTCATATAAGACACACCAAAATACAGTAGCCAAAAAGGAGAACACAGGACCCATCCCCCAGTCTCCCCGCCATTGTTTTCTTTGTAGCTTTGCTGCTGCTGTTACTTCCTCCAACATTTGTCCTTCCTTCTTGTAATCCTGTCCTGCCTTTGAAACCACTGTCCCCATGAGCCATTTTTAATCCTTTAATCTAATACAATCCTTTCCTTCTTTGAACTCCCATGGACTTTTTGGGGGGTAAGGGTAAAGAACTTTCCTTTCTTTACTATGTTATAATAGAAATATTTATACACTTAGCACATTCCTTTTCAGGACTGTCTCATTCTTTTTTTGTCTGTCTCCTTGTGCTCCAGCACAAGATCATCCATGCGATGGTCAGGGAACAAAGGTAAAGCTTCAAGTTGAAACATCTGAGCTTTGGAATTGGACTGGTCTGGGTCTATGTCCGGACCCCATCAACAAAGAGCTTGGTGTTTTGGGGACTGTTACACAAACTCTTTGGGCGACAGTCCCCTCAAGTGTAAATGAGGGGAACAGTAATAACTTCATAAGGGCAGAAGAGAAACACATCCCAGGCACCTAGCACGGTGCCCACCACATCACCGGATGATTGTTCTCTTTGTCATCTTCATTATGGCGTAATGGACACTGGATAAATCCTCACTGAATTGAGGAAGAGTGTTAGCAGGGACACGATGATAGCATCAAAATTTAAAAAGATCTTAGCAGTCCATATCATGGGGGTAAACCAAAAACTGGCACGTAACAGGTTTAAGTACTGTACTTGGTTTCAGAAGCCAATTACATAAGCATGTTTATTCAAATAAGGAAAAGTTGACTTTAAATCTCAAGTTCAGGGACAGCTCAAACCTGTCTGCATATCACAAAGCCCTCCACAGCACTCCCCTTCTGACACATCTCTGATACTCATCCTCTCCCGGTCTAGATTCACAGCATTCTGCTGGGCAACTCCTTGTCTGCTCAAGGCCCCCTTCATCGCCTGGACCACTGCAGTAGCCTCTCAGCAGGCAGCCACCCTGCCAATAATAAGGGCCACAGACGCCAATCAATGTATTCAATGTCTGCGTTCTCATCCAACCCTCACACATGATCAAACAGAGAAACTGCCTCACAGAGAATCGCTACTTACACCATGAATGAGCACCTGATGCTAAAAAGAACTAAAATACAGCAAAGCACATACGAAAGATACACTAAATATAATTTCACCAACTTGATGATTCAAAAGGTACTTCAGAATTTTTAGATATTCTTGGTAATGACTGCCATCAGTTGCTACTAGAGTCTTAAAAGTTTTCATTAATAAAATGTCAAATAATTTGATTTTTGGTAGCTACGTTCAACAATCTGCAGTTTTTAATGATGAGGGGAACAATCCCCATAAGAGATATGAAGAATCCGATATATTACTTATTAACTTTAGTAAATGTGAATAGAATAGCAATATTGGGAGTGTTATTTAATCAAGAAATTAAAACTTGGCAACTGACCTAGTATTATCAATCAGTAGCTGAGAAACACAATTTGGGGACTGACATGTTTGTGACTTTCATCTGCCAGTATTTTTTAAACATTTCCATTAATTAGCCTGAGAGATTTATGATTCTCTTCCAAGTGTTCTTCAGCTGCCGCTACTTGAAAATAATAAGGTTAGACATACTAAGATGCAGTGTTTGGGTTCTTACGCTGCTGTTCATTAAAACGCACTAGGCCTAATCAAATACTCAGGCAGCATTCTATAGACGACCCCAGGCTGTTCCATCTATTAGTCAACTTGCTCTGTTTAAACGAGAAACCGAGGATGGCAATAATCTGCAACCAAAATGTGCAGACGCCACAAACCGACAAACAGGAAAAGAGCCTGTACCTTGAGTATTCACCTCCCTTCTCACCAACAGATCGAGTCACAGACGAGAAAGCATCCTTCCCCCTCACTGCACTCCTAGGGGAGATTCTGCAAAGCTCCAAATTTGCAAGGGTGATAAGACTTTCCGTTTAACGTGTTTTCACTATCATGGATGTTTAAATATGAGATCTGGATAGAAATCATTTACATTACTAGCAATCAAATGATATTTAAAATGTGAATTTAGGAACAACACTGAAACATTTTTTTAAGTTGCTTGGACAGCATAACCAGCATTCGTTACTTAAATAAATTCTTTGAGATTAACTCAAAGATTTACCTCATAACTTCCTACTCCAAAACTGTAAGGAAATTTTTTTTTAAATCCAAGTTTAATTTTTTCATAAAGAGCCCAATACAAAGGAACTACTCAACTAAATTCCCAGCTCTTTTTAAAAACATGGTTTGATTAGTTTGGAAGCTATATCTAATTCTAAGATGTGCCAAAGGCACATATGCAGAAGTATAATCATAGCTTCAAGGCAGACTATAAAATAAATAAAATCTTTGAGAAGGCAAAATATTATACTCTATTATGCACTCTGAATGTACCAAAAATGTTGGGATTTGATACGTATCACAATGGGCACCCGTAACTACACATTCAGAATGTCCTCTAAAGACAAATTGAGCAACGTGCATTGAGGCAGAGCTTGCCAGTCATTTCCAGTGTCAATTCTTCCCTTATAGTATAGGGAAAAGAAGCTCAATTCTCTGCTAACCTAGTCAAGGGACTACATTCCCCTAGTCCCTTCCAGGTAGATGTGGCTATTTGACTAAATTCAGCCAGTGAGAAGCAGGCAGAAATGTCCTAAGGTTTCTCCCTGTAAGTCTCTTTGAAAACGAAGGAGAGCATCTTCCTCCCAGGCTGGATGCCTTGCAGTGGCCTCAGACCGGTCTGTCCCTGAGAATGGGGCAAGAGTGGGGGCAGTGGACAGCAAGGAGCCAGGTCTCTGCTGGCACCATGGAGCATCCCTACCAACTCTGGGTTCCTAACACTGGACTTCCCTCCTGTATAAACAACGATGGTTAGGGTTGTTTTTTCTCTTATACGCAGTGGAACCTAATCTTAAATGATGCCTGTCACCATTCTAGACCACTCACACCACCATGTCCAACTCCATGCAAGCTTGTGACTCCTCCTACCCTCCTACTAAAGGAAGAAGGCTAGGAGCATTATAGCGGTTGCTACATAATCCCATAAAAAATACATACTCATGGATAGGATGCCATGTCCACAGTGAAATAAAATTTAATCTTGGGAAGAGTAAAACGTTTAATGCACAAATAGAAAACATCAACCCCAAGCCAACCTATATTTAGGTCAAGAGACACCTTCATTTTGAAGATTGCTCATAAGAAACATACCAACCATTATTACTTAACTAATATCATGCTCCTAGGGCATTAAGTATAAGTTTCTAAAGACTATAACTCAAGAGTTTTAATTACAACAATGCTGAACATTTGTTTTTATATTTTTAGGTTAAAAAATTTTTATAGTAAAAGAGCCAACTAAATGTTTCCATCATTCTCAGCACTGTGTATAAAGGGTCCCTGCTTATCCATTGTGCTAATTAGAATTTTGGAAAGTACAGACAGCCCAGTAGATGTAACAGAATTACATACTCATTTGGCAAGGAAAAAAATTACCTCTTAAACTGCTACTATGGATAGTGCATTTAAATTATTTGACGTATTAATGTTGTATGTCGTTAATGTTATATGCCATGTCTAGAGCATTTTATTTATTTTTAATGTGCATTACTAAAAAGACACAACAGTAGCTACAGCCCATTTTATTTTAGAGTTAAAGAAAGAACATACACTGGTCTCAACTACTCTTCAAGTTGCCAATACTATTCTTAGAAAAAATTTAGCCATTTCAAAATTGTTGCTACCAAATAAGACCACTTTCTAGGAAGCTAATTGTTAGAAGAAACAAATCTCACAGCATCTTCAAAACATTACCTATGGGTTTGAGGTGAACCATCAGAATGAAAACAACAATAAATCTTATATTAGCATGTATACATCTATGAAAATAAACATCAGCTTCGTGACATCCCTGTCTACTTAGAATCATTTGGACTGGGGTTCACCAAGCACTCACTCTGCTCTATCTCCTGCAGTGGGCAGAGGATTCTCCTACCCCACTGGTTTGGGGCTGGGCCATGTGACTTGCTATGGCCAGTGGCCTGTTAGTGGACATGACAGGAGCAGTGCCTTAAATGTGCTTGCAAATTCGGCTCGGTCCTAGTGCAACTGATGACCCACAGTGAGAAACACCCTGAGTAACTCCTGATCCATAGAGAATATAGATATACGTGAGGAAGATCTGAACCCACCTACCCACCTATTGTCTCAGGGTCAGCTGAGACATGCTAAATCCCAGACAACACACAGACCTGAGTGAGAAACATATTCTTCATGATTTAAGGCATTGGTCTTGGGGTGATTTGTTTTACAGCATAATTGTGGCAACAGCCACCTGATATGCTACTCACAGTCATTCTGGCCAGAATGGCTGGAGCAGCCATCCTAATGAGAGGCCCTCAATCAGCCCTTCTGGCATGAAGTGTAATTACTTCCATCCGAACACTTTTTTTTAGGCTACCTCAAAATCAGCTCCACCTAACTCTTTCCCAAACGACTTATGTGTTCTTTGCTTTGTGTGCTATCAAGTCTTAGGTAAATAGTCTTTGCCATATTATCTTGGCTTCTGCGATAGCTTTATAATTGTTCTATAATGAAGTTACCCATGTTGTACCATATCAAGCTTCCTGAGGGAAGAGACATTTTCTTATACTTCTTTTAGAAAGCCACAGTGTAAGACAGAAAATTCATTTAACATATGTCAGCTCAAAATTGATCAGAACTTGTAAAATAGAGAGCTGAAGTTCAGAGCACACTGACAATACCACAGGACATGTGTCTTATTTTTCCTAAACACATACTGGGGGAAAAAATAAAAGGGTGTCTCTAAAAATATTAATTATATCTTAGTTGAATACATCTGATCATGGTTTGCAAATAACTGCTTTAATTCTACATTAGCAAATTATCTAAAATGCAAGTAAATATTGCTTCCTCATTGCATGTACACTGTACAAAAATCTTCATTACTGCCACTAATAATTTAAAGTATAACAAACTATTCAAAACCACTACACTTATAAATAAGATAAAGGACTATATTACTTTTTGGTCAAAAGCTCATTAATCAACACTATTTTTTCCTGCTTTTTTCTATTCTTTTACTTACCACAAACACTCTCATACTGCAAGCAGCAGCAGAATCCTGTGAGTGTACAACACGTTATTGAAGTCTATTCGTGACTATGACCACATTACCCCAGCATCCCTGAGGAGATAATCAGCTGTGTACAACCAAGGGGCCTCTAGGCAAAGCAAACAGGTCACAATTCAGAAGAATACATTTTAGAACTCACATAGGAAATCTATGGCCAAAAGTGAGGGAACTATGCCCGAAATAAAATGCATATTTTTACTTGTTTCTATTAAAACTTAGTTTGTTTTATATGCTATTATCAGTCAAATATTAAGGTTTATTTGACTTTTGCACACATGGTATTCTCACTGACCACAAGATGACTTGGTGACTGTGAACACACTACATTCTCTTTTATCCACTGTGTGTTACTTGTCAGCTTCAGAGAAAAATTAGGAAGCCCTTTGGTCACCACTGTTGATTGGAGTGGACTACAGGACAGTTGACCAGAATTCTGTAGCTACGAAGTCTCAGGTCTGGTAGACTATTTGCAAAAATGTCATCCCCTCCCTGTACCTGCTCCCCTTTAGGGTGTGACTTTGGATCTCCTCCTATGAAGAGGTGGATCCTTCTCTCCACCCCTTAAAGCTGGGCTGGCTTTGAATCTCGGGGTGGTCAAGACAACATGCCAGAAGCGGGCATGGGCCACTTCTGAGGCCTTGAATGAGCCCACAATTCTCAAGGAGCCCTCTGGAGGAGCACAGAGCAGCCTGCTGGGAAAGAAAGGAAGACCGTGAAGTGGGCAGACAAGGTCCCCAGCTGAGGGCTCTCCAAGCCATGCAGCCCCCAGCCAAGCAGCAGCTACCCACACACACAAGGGAGCCCCGCAGACCAGAAGAACCACATAGTAAACCTGTGTTTGTTTTAAGCCACTAAATTCTGGGGTGGTTTATTACACTACCAAAGTTAACTGATAGGCCAGGCCTTCATCCAAAGACTCAAATATAACCTATTACCTAACACCATATAGCATCAACGCAGATGAGTAAGGTAAATTTCAAGCAGGGACATTCTGTGAAAAAATCTAATATCTGTGGTTCTCCCACTGTAGTGTGCATCAGATCACCTGGACAGCTTGTTAAACACAGACACTGAGGACGTCTTGAGAGTTTCTGATTCAACTGCTCTGGGGTGGAGCCTGAGAATTTGCATTTCAAACAAGCTCCCAGCTTTTGCTAATGTTATTGGTGTGGGTACCACACATTGAGAATCACTGTTTTATATGACCAAATGGAATGTAAATAAAAGATTCCCTTACAGAATACCAATCTTATTAAATTAGAAGAACAAAAGAATCTCTTTTAAAAATCCAAATAGACTAGGGAATCCTATCAGATTTTAACATAAAGAGAAGAATTATTATATTTATTATGCAGACATGCTGGGCAACATGAACATAAAAATTGAAAACAATAGATTATCCCACCTAGAGCCATCAACACTTCATGAATTACCCCCAATGCAACAATTTATGATCATATTTAAAACTAAGGCCTTTTTTTTTTAACAGTGTAAAGAATGAGTCACCTTAAATATTATAGCAGGAATAAACAGTGTTTCCATATACTATTGATATTTAAACTTTAAAAATCACAGCAAGTAGAGCATTTATTTCTTTGAGCCCAATTGCAATAATATTTCAGATATTATTCATGTTGATAATGCCATCCTTGGTTTATGGAGTGTACACATTTTCATTTCAAATGTCTTACTTCAGTAACTTAAATATATTTGCATTCTCTGAACCTCCGAGTTCTCCTGGCAGTGATTCCTGACTTTTTCTAAGGCACATGAAGCTATTTCCATCCAGTCTCCTTCAATCTGTGCATTCAACAAATCATCACTGTACTCTGACTCCCTAAAAACACACAATTCTTCAAAGTATATTCATTTTGTTTAAATCAATACTGTAATTTATAATGTAGAAAACTGACTTTATTTTTAAAATGAACATGTGTTCTATTTTCATTTCAAACTAATGATTAATACTCCAATTTAAGGCAATTTTAAATTTCATTATTTTATAAACTATATCTAGTGTATAATTTTAAAGCAAATACTATGTTCATATAATAGGATTACTCTTCTTCCTACAGAAACTATAAAATATTTTTTCTCAAGGACTTATTTGTTAAAGATGAAAGCAGTAGATAGAATACTTATTTTGAATTTTATTCCTACTAGTTTCCTAGAAACCTATATAACTTATATATTATATAACTATAATATTAATATACTGTTACATTATATAATTCTATAGCAGTATAGATTATGATATATTATAAATAATATCTAATACAATTATAACTTATTATAACAATATATAATATTTACAAATTATATATAATATATTATATAATATATGCAACATGTATTTTGTAAGTTATATATTATGACTATATATAAGTTGTTATAATATACAATGTTTTAAAACTTATACATTATGTGAGTTTGATAGTATGTTTTTAATTGAATAGGTAATTACATAAGTTTGATCCCATGTAATAACGAGGTATATCACATTTACTGGGAACTTTTCCCTCATATGTCCATAGCTTAAGCACATTTTCATCAGCTGCATTACAAATTTTTGCAGAACAGTCTGTCATCACTGATCTATCATCTCAGACTTTTAAGTCTAAATCAAACTCGTGTTTACATGTATCAGGACAAGTCTAGCCTCTCTGTACTAGCAAAATATCAACAGTGACAACCATGTAAGCTTAACTGTAATAATTCAGCTAATTTTATTCCTCCATTATTACTTTCAAGCAAATATTCCAGCAAATATTACTTTACAGGGTGTCCCAAAAGTCGCCATTACATAGGACAAATGGGCAATTGTAGCTAAATGTACTTTTACTTACAAAATATTCATTACAAAATTTTACAAAATTTTTCCTTTGTATGGAGACTTTTGGAACACCCTGTACATAGCACACAGAGAGAACCCAGGGAAGATGGCAGTATGGTAGAAGTTCACATGGTAAAAAAAGAATGGCCGCAAATTTCACAGGTAGGCAAAAAATGTTAAAATTTCTTTGCAAAGCTGTTTAGATGTATACTCTTAGAACCTTATTAATACTCTTTTGGACCAGCAATTTCACTTTTTGTAATTGATACTAAGAAATGACTACAAAAATGCACATAAAATGCTCTATGCATAAGGAGGACTGATCACAGCATGATTATTATAATGAGAATATTTGGAATAACAATCAAGGAAGAGTTAAGTGAATTGCACAGGAAATTAAATTAATGCTTATGAAGAATTCTAAATACATGTGAAAAGGGCAACAACTGATGTGAAGATGGAATATGCACTCAAATACATGTAAATGCAGAGGAAAACACCTCATAGGAATTTCCAAAACAAGCATAGTATCAGTTCTGCAAGTCGGAATTACCTGTGAACTCTGTTTTCTTCATTGCATGTTCAGGTACTTATATTATTATTTTTTTCAACAAAACATTATTTTACAATGTTGCATGAATAAATACCTCCCCTGCAAAAGTCTTTTGGCAGATTATGTGAAAATAGAAATGTTCACCAATATCTGGGAGAAGCAGCAAGGTAGGAATCAAGAAGAAATTTATACTTTAAATTTTGAAATATTTGAAAACTGTTTTCTGCATTGGGAATTGAGAACTAAATATAGGCATACACCACAGATGTCGTGAATTCGGTTCCAGACCACTGCAATAAAGCAAATATTGCAATAAAGTTGAGTCACATTAACTTTTTGGTTTCCCAGAGCATATAAAAGTTATGTTTACACTATATTGTAGTCTATTAAGTGTGCAATAGCATTACTAAAAAATGTACATACCTTAATTTAAAAATACTTTATTGACAAAAAATGGTGACTATCATGTGAGCCTTCAGTGAGTCATAATGTTTTTGCTGGAGGAGATTCCTGCTTCGATGCTGAGGGCTGCTGACGACTGTGGTGGCAATCTCTTAAAATAAGACAACAATGGAGTTTGCCACATCAATTGTCTCTTCTTTTCATGAGAGATTTCTTTATAGGACGTGATTCTGTTTGATAGCATTTTATCCACAACAGAACTTCTGTCAAAATTAGAGTTAATCCTCTCAACCCTTGTCACTGCATTTTCAACTAAGTTTATGTAATATTCTAAATCCTTTCTTGCCATTTAAACAATGTTCACAGAATCTTCATGATTCCATCTCAAGAAACCACTTTCTTTGCTCATCCATTAGAAAGCAACTCCTCATCTGCTCACATTTGATCATAAAATTACAGCAATTCAGTACCATCTTCAGGCTCGACTTCTAATTCTAGTTCTCTTGCTATTTCCACCACATGTTCAGTTACTTCCTCCATTGAAGTCCTCCATGAGAACTAGAATCAATTTCTTCCAAATTTCTGTTAATATTGATATTTTGATCTTCTCCCATAAATCACAAATGTTCTTAATGACATCTAGAATGGTAAATCCTTTCCAGAAGGATTTCAATTTACTTTCACCACATTCATCAGAGGGATCACTATCTATGGCAGCTATAGCCTTAGGAAATGTATTTTTTTAAATAATAATACTGGAAAGGCAAATTCACTCGATCTATGGGGTATAGAATGAATACTGTGCTAGCAGGCATGAAAACAACATTAACCTCCTTAGCAAATCTCCATCAGAGCTCTTGGGTGACCAGGTGCATTGTCAATGAGCAGCAATATTTTGGAAGACACCTTTTTCTCTGAGCAGTAGGTCTCAACAATGGGCTTAAAATATTCAGTAAACCATGCTGTAAATAGATATACTGCCATCTAGGCTTTGCTGTTCCATTTACAGAGCACAGGCAGAATAGATTTAGCATAATTCTTAAGGGATCTAGGATTTTCAGAATGGTAAATGAGCAATAACTTCTACTTAAAGTTACCAGTTACATTAGCCCCTAACAAGAAAGTTAGGCTGTCCTTTGAAGCTGTGAAGCCAGGCATTGACTCTTCCTCTCTAGCTATGAGTGTCCTAGATGGCATCTTCTTCCAAAACAAGGCTGTTTGTCTCCATTGAAAATCTGTTGTTTAGTGTAGCTACCTTCATCAATGATCTTAGCTACATCTTCTGGACAATTTGCCGTAGCTTCTACATCAGCACTTGCTGCTTCACCTTGCACTTTTATGATATGGAGACAGCTTCTTTCCTTAAAGCTCATGAACCAACTTCTGCTAGCTTCAAAATTTTCTTCTGCAGCTTCCTCACCTCTCTCACTTTTCACAGAATTGAAGAGAGTTAGTGCCTTATTCTGGATTAGGCTTTGGCTTCAGGGAACGTTGTAGCTGATTTAATCTTCTATCTAGACCAATAAAACTTTCTCCATATCAGCAATATGTCTGTTTTGCTTTCTTATCATTCATGTGTTCACTGGAGTAGTAGTTTTAGTTTCCTTCAAGAACTTTTTCTTTGCATTCACAAGTTGGCCGTTTGGCCCAAGAGACCTAGATTTCACCCTATCACAGCTTTTGACATGCCTTGCTCATTAAGCTTAATCACTAGCTTCTGATTTAAAGTGAGATACATGCAACTCTTCCTTTCCCTTGAACACTTAGAGGCCATTGTAGGATTATTAATTGGCCTAATTTCAATATTAGTGTGTCTCAGGGAATAGGAAGGTCCAAGGAGAGGGAGAGAGATGGAAGCAACAGTCAGTGGAGTAGTCAGAACACATATAATACTCATTAAGTTTGCTAACATGTGTGCAGTTGGTGGTGCCCCAAGGCACTCACAATAATAACATCAGATATTACTGATCACAGATTGCCATAACAGATATAATAACAATGAAAAAGTTTGAAATACTGAGAGAATTATCAAAATATGATACAGGGACATGAAGTGAGCACATACTGTTGGAAAAATGGTCCCGACAGACTTGCCACAAACAGTGGCACAAACAGTGTTGCTACAAACCTTCAATTTGTAAAAAACTTGCTATCTGTGAAGCACAATGAAGCAAACTGCAATAAAATGAGGTATGCTTGTACTATATATCAAGTTGGATATTTTCAAAGTGGAAAGTCAATTAGCTTTTCTTTCCAATTCCTATAGTCAGTTATTATGTATCTCAACAGAAGAATACAGATTGTCCATTTTATTTTTATTTATGTTTTTGCAATTCATGTTCAGTAACACAGCCAAAATGTGGAGCTGGCATCTTTTTTGTTCTTTAACATCATACTTACAGAGATCTACATATAAAAAGGTAAGACAGATGTGCACTTTTGGTTACCCAAGTATTAAAAATGGTACCAATACAATGAGAACACATTTGAAATACTCATTTTAAGAAGAAAGATGGTTTGGTTTTCAGCCCATTTGGAGCGACATTTTGAAACAAAAGAAGATGTGGCTGTTTCGCACAGAAAGAGCGACTTGATGAATTTGTTTCATGAGTTTCCAAACTTGAGAAGGTAACAAGCAATAGTGAAAAAATCTGCTCAACATCAAGACCTAAGATTGTCACAGGCCTTAGTTAAAAATAAGTAAGAGACATCTGTTAAACAGAGAGATCCTGAGAGAAGAATCTCCTTGCTCTAGGAACCCTGAGCACAGGCAAAAGGACAGACAGCATCACCTGATCCTGGCCTAGAATGGAGCATTCTTCAAAGTCCCTTCTGCATCTTTAATTTATTGTCCTGACAACCCCTTTGAGACCGGTAGGAAGAAATATTTAAGTCTTCATATAAAAGAAGCTCCATGTATGGCTTTTACAATTTTGAGGTATGTTCCTTCTATGCCTAGTTTGTTGAGGATTTTTGTCACAAAAGGGTGCAGGATTTTATTGAATGCTTTTTCTGCATCTATTGAGATGACCACACGGACTTTGTTTTTGCTTCTGTCTATGTGGTGAGTCACATTTGTTGATCTGTGTATGTTGAACCATCCTTGCATCCCTGGGATGAAACCCACTTGATCATGGTGGATTATCTTTTTGATGTGCTGCTGAATTCAGTTTGCTAGTATTTTGTTGAGGATTTTTGCATCTATGTTCATAAGGGATATTGGTCTGTAGTATTCTACTTTTGTTGTGTCCTTTCCTGACTTTGATATCAGGGTGATACTGGCTTCATAGAATGAGTTGGGGAGGATTCCCTCCTTTGCGATGTTATGGAATAGTTTCTGCAGGATAAGTACCAGTTCTTCTTTGTAGGATTAGTAGAATTTGGCAGTGAATCCATCTGGTTCAGGGATCTTTTTTGTTGGGAGATTTTTTATTACTGCTTCAATCTCACATCTCATTATTGGTCTGTTCAAGATTTCTATTTCTTCCTGATTCAGGCTTGGGAGATTGTGTGTTTCCAGGAATTTATCCATTTCCTCTAGGTTTTCCAGCTACAAGGCTATAGTAACCAAAACAGCATGGTACTGACATAAAGGTAGAGACATAGACCAATGGAACAGAATAGAGAACCCAGAATTAAAACCATGTAGCTTCAACCAACTGATATTCAATAAAGTAAACAACAACATACACTGGGGAAATGAAGCCCTATTCAATAAATAGTGCTGGGAAAATAGGATAGCCACATGCAATTGAACGTTTATTGCAGCACAATTCACAATTGCAAATATGTGGAATCAACCTAAGTGCCCATCAATACATAAGTGGATAAAGAAAATGTGGTGTATATATACCATGGACTACTACTCAGCTATAAAAAATAATAAAATAATGTCATCTGCAGCAACTTGGATGGAAGTGGAGACCATTATCCTAAGTGATGTATCTCAGGAATGGAAAACCAAACACTGTATGTTCTCACTAATAAGTGGGAGCTAAACGATGGATACACACAGGCACAAAGTGATATAAAAGACATGAGAAACCAAGAAAGGGGGAGTGGAGTGTGGGATAAAAACTTACCTACTAGGTACAGTGAACACTATTCTGTTGACAGGCACAAAGATCCTTGACTTAAGCATTATACAAGGTATCCATGTGACAAAAACACTTATACCCCTTTAATTAATATTTTGAAATAAAAACAAAACAAAACAAACAAAAAATTTTAAAAAAGAAGCTCCAGAACTGCAGCTGAGAGAAACAATGACCAGGAAGATGCCCTGCCTACATCAGGGTCTCGTGGCATCAGAGGAAGACACAGCTCCAGGTGTACCTAGGCAGAACACAGGGTTTGCACACAAGAGGTGCCTTCAGAAGGGACCTGAGCCAGGATGGGCGGAGGGGCTTCCTAAGAGGTCACCCTCTGGTTCCTGGGTCTGCGGAGTTCTCAGCAAAGCTCTCCAGCTGAACCTTCCCTTCCAGGGGAAGCCCCAGGTCCTCTTGGAAAGGCTCCACAGCCCCAGTAGGTCCCGCTCTTACTAAGTTCCTTCTCCAGGCTCTGCCCTGGCCTTCAGGGTACTTCCCTCCTTGATTTTCTCTCCAGCCTCTCCCTCAAGCCAACTGTGAGTGCAAGAGATTCTCCTGTTATTTGGTACAATAACAGCACCTTCCACCTTGGCCCTGGGAATCCCCTTGTCTGCAGACACCAACCCCCTCTGTGACCAACCCTTTTCCTGCTCTGGGAAGACCCTCCTCCTGCCTCTCAACTTCATTATGCAGGATGGGCTGGCTCCCCACTCACTTCCCAGCTGCAGGCCTGTGGGAGTGAAATTTTCTGCTGGAAGAAAGACAGACAAACAAGAAAGCCAAAAAATAAAAATAACATATGGTGGGAGTGGGTCTAAGATAACAGACCCTGGAATTCACCCTGTACCAGTGCAGAGCTGGTGAAGGCTTTGAAGTGCAGTCTCCCTTTTCTCCCTCAACCAATCTGCAGAAGTGAAGGGGTCCCTAAAAGAGATTTATTCTCCCACTGTCAGGAATTATGCTACAAGCCCTTTCATCTTAGGAGGCAGAAACAGCCATGGTCAGTCTGGGTTATAGGCAGTTAGACCTCAGCACACAGGACCCTCCAGGCCAGAAACGTGAAGAGCCTGAATGAGCAGTGATGGAGCCCAGGGAAGAAAGCCAAGAGTCGCTGCAGAGTGTGGGGGGAGTTCCCATGAGCACTTCTGAGCAAGGTCTGGGAGTGGCCGCTGAGTCTTTAACTTCAGCACTCAGACCAAAAGACCAAGGGAGAGGGTGATGACAGAGGACGTAAATGTGATGTGCTCCAAAAGTGAAGAAACAGGTATGCCACCTGCAGCTAAGAAAACAAGCAGCAGAAACTCAGTATCATTAAGAATTCAAGAATGAACCTTAACGTAAGAGGGTAGGACCTCTGGTTACTAGTTAATTTCAGTACTGCTTTTAAGTGTAGGAAGCCAATCATCCTATCAAAGAGGGGGCTAAAGGTATTGTAGAGGAGTATTCACAGAAGGTAACAAGACAAAGATACAGTTTTTTCTAAGTGTCAAAAAGAAACTGTCTCCCTTTTTAAAATAAGTAAATAAAACAAAAGCAAAGCAGACAACATGGGAAGACTTTGTCTCTGTGCTCTGTGCACAAGTGCACGGATCTACCTGTGTGCTCACATATGGCAGAACTGACCAAGAATATTAAATGCATCAGCAAATGCAAATGGCCCTCACTCAGCTATTAAAAAAAAGATTTTCAGGCTACAAAGCAAGAACTCTATTATATTTACAAAAGACTCCTAAAACACCCCAGAGAGGTTAAAAATAAAGGATGTGAAAAAATGTACCACGAAAAAGCAATAAAATTTAATCTGAGTTTCAATTCTGATATCAGACATGGTGGAATTTGGGACAAAAATTATTTAAAACAAGACAAATATAGGTACTTTTTAATGCTAGAGACTAGGATGAACAATCAAAATCCTTAAATATAATTGATTATATTAATAGAGCTATGAAATTTATTTCTAAAAATGTCAAAAAGGCATTTAACAAAATTCAAAAACAATTCTTTCTAAAAACACTTAGTAAAAGAGGACTTGATGGATGCTTACTTAACATTTAATGTAATTACGTAAATATAAAAATGTTAGTCCAAATGCAGGATCTTACTTAATGTGGAACACTGGGGACATTCTTACTAGAGTACGAAAAACTACACAGATGCCAACTGTCACTGCTACTATTAAACATGGTAATGGATGTATCAGATGACACAATAAGACAAGAGAACGCAATCAGAGGCACAGGAATTGAGGGGGAAAAGACATAAAACAATCTGCATATGCACATAAAACTGTCTGAAAATTCAAAAGTGCACTAACAGACTTTTATAGACAATAAAAGAATTTTGTCTGATAACAGGATACAAATTTAGCAGAGGAAAATCAATAAACTTCATTTAAAACAAAAATATAAAAAAAAAGAGACGATACAGTATGGAAAATATCCTGTTTATAACAAAATAAATGAACAAATGAATGATAAAAATGCAATACGGAGGCATATAGAAACTTAGAACACTCCTGAAAGAAAAATTAAAGTAGATATGAAAAAGTGGAAAATCTACCATGTTCTTGGATGAGATCACAAAGCCATCAATTTTCTTTAGGTTTAGTTATAATTTGAATGCAATCCCAGTAAAAACACCAACATGTTTTTATTTAGAGTTAGAAAGTTAATTAGAAAATATGCAATATTATAAAAGACCTAGCAGATATTAAAATATATTATAAAACCTCCAAAATTAAAACAGAGTAGTCCTGGCACACAGAGACTAATGGAAGAGCATTACGTCAAATAATGGATCCAAGTGCAAGTAGAGAGGTAGCATAGGAAAACAGTGGTGATCTTCCAGTGAACAGCACTGGGTCAGTTGGGTAACCACTCAAATAAAGATGAAACTAGATCTGCATGTCATGCTTTCCACCGGGATAGATGCCATGTGGATCAGTAATCTAAATGTAAAAATGAGCTCATAACAGTGTGTGCACTCCTTCATAACCGCAAGGTGGGGGGGAAATGGACTTCCTATATATGGCTCCAAACGAACTAAAAGATTGATTTTAAATTTTTATGAAGTTAAATAAAAAGAACTTTTGCACACAAAACACCATAAGAAAAGTCAAAAAACAAAAGAAAAACTGGGTAAAATATTTGCAACTTGTATCAAAAGCAAATGATGAATATTCCTAATAAGCAAAGAACTCCTAAAAACAGAGAACCACCTAATGCAAAAATGGGCAAAAGGATGAACAAATAATTGAGAGAGTTAGAAATTAAAATGTCCTTTGAACACATGAAAAACTGCTCAAGCTCACTCAAAACAAAAGGAATGCAAATTAAATCTTCCTTGGGATACCATTTCTATAAGTGTGTAACAACACACTCTTGATTAGCAGGGAGCAAAACAGGCACTTTTAGGTATTACTGGGGAAACAAAGGATGGTCCAAGCCTAGGAAAGGGAAACTTGACAATATCTAGCAATATTGTGCTTATCATTTGCCCTAAAAATCCTATTCCTAGGAGACTACCCCAAAGATACACTGGCAAATGTGGACAAAGTCATTCATTGTGGTGTTATTTCTAATAGTGAAAGACTGAAAATAATTCCACTATCAATCAATATTGGAATAGTTAATAAATTAAGATAAATACATGAAATTAAATATGCAGCCAAAAAAGAGCTCTATATACTGATATAGAGTGTTAACTGTAGAATATGATTCAGGAGGAAAAAAAGTAACTGAAAAGATAAATAACAAAACCAGCAGAAATAGCAACCAAAAGGGGCTAGGAGGATTCAAAAATTCAAATTAAATTTTACAAAATAGGAATCCCTAAAAATTGAAAACAAACTTAAGCCAACTGTCTATCAGGTAGAATCATAAACACACCAAGAAAATATTCCAAGGGACTTCAGAACACAATGTCTGGACTCTATACATTTAGTGGAATATATTCTTAGGATGGAGACAGCTACAGTGATCTCAGTGTTAGTGTTAATACTGTTGTTTTTAAAATGTATATTATATACGAATACATGTATGTTTGTACATATATATTCCAGAATAAAACAAGTAAATAATTGTTTAAAGTTAAGTGCATAGATTTTAAGTGTAAGCATATATACAGACATAAAATCTAAGTAGCAACCTTGTCATTTTAAATTTTTAAATAAGAAATGTCACTATAAACTCATGGTTTCTCCCTCTTCAAAAATACATTGTTTCTAGTTCCACCTACTGAAAATACCTGGAAACAATGACAAGGAGCAATGAGTATTCCTTAAACACCATTCCCTTTCCTGTTGCAGGGAAGGAAATATGTAAGGTGTGTTTAGGGTATTTTGTCATGCAGAAAGCACAAAAGCTATTAAAGACTAATGGGCTGTGTCCCAGGATACAGCAGTGAATATCATGGGGCTCCGACTAGCCAAAGAAGGGATAATTTGAGCATCAAAAATAATGACTATAATTGATTGACACATACAATATATAAAAATGTTTATGATAATATTCAGGACTATGAATACCAGAGTTTATGCTATAACCCCACTACAGGATGCACCCCCCAAAAAATCTGATCACCACTGTAAGTAATAGGGCACAGATTCTTTACTCTAAAAATTGGCAGTTTTTGATAAAAAGTTAACAAAGTGAAATTCTTTACAGGATAATTTCAAGAAAGTTAAAATTAGGGAAACAAATGGGAAGAATGAGTCCAGGTGAGTAAGAAATGAAACCATGAAAGGAAAGGGTGGTGAGAAAGAACATAGTGGAGGCCTCAGTTTGTCACCATCTGAACCCACTGGGCAATCTCAGCACCAGGAAGACTGGGACAGAAGACACATTGCACCTCCTGATGGGACAGTACAGGAAACAGCACAGCATTGTTGCCCTCCCCTTCCAAAACCAAAAGTTGAAGCCATTAGAGGTAACTTACAGTTTACAGACCATATTCAGTACAAAGGCATAAGCTATAAGGGAGGCAGCAAACAAACAAATCCAGAACGTGAGGCATTCTGCAGGCCAAAAGACCGAGCTACATCAACAATTTAAACATATCAGAGACAAGAGAGGAGAGAATAGTCCATGAAAAGACACACATGAGGCACAATGCAATTCATGTGTCTAATGTGCACTCTGATTACATCCAACCAAATGCAGAAAAGGGACATTCGTGAGACAACTGGGGCAATCTGAATATAGACTGGTATTATATAATGGCAAGAAAACATTGTTAATTTTGTTAAGCGTGATAATGGTATATCAGTCAGGGCTCTACCACAGAAATAGAACCAGTAAGACATATACCTGAGAAAGAGAGAGATTTTAAGGAACTGGCTTATGCAATTGTGGGAATTGCCAAGTTTAAAATTTATAGTGCAGGCTGGAAACACTTCGGCAGGAGTGGATGCTGCAGGCTTGAGGCAGAGTTTCTTACACCTCCAGGAAGCCTTGGGAAGCCTCACTTTTGCTCTTAAGGCCTTCCAGCACCTGGTAGGATGCCTACCCAGGATAGCAAGGACTCTCTCTTTGAAGTCAACTGCTTATAGATGTTTAACCACATCTACAGAATACCTGCAGAGCAACACCTGGATTCATGTTTAATTGAACTACTAGGCATTATAACTTAGCCAAGTTGACACATAAAACTAACTATCACAAATAACACGGTAGTCACATAGGAATTTTGGGAACTGGTGGCAACTTGAAATCTATGGCAGGGGTGTATTTACACCTGGAAATTGGCAAATACTACAAAACAGGGCCTTTTGGGGTTTTTTCCCTGACAGGTGGTTTTCCAGAACACCATTATTGTAGTCATCCTTTATCAAGTCAATCAAATGTGTGATACATGTTGATTAACTTACAGATTAATTGCCTTAAAAAAAACTTTTAAAAAGTTCACGCAGTATCACTCAACTAAGCATCTTCACTCTAAGGACTAATCAATACTTGTTAGACTCCCCAGTTTAGGAATTTCAGCCATCAGAAGGCAGGTTGTGGCAAGGCCTGGTGATGTAATTCCATCCCCTCTTCCCCCAGGCCCCAGCCTCACCAAATTGCTCTCAGTGAACGGTTAATCAGGCACTGCCAGAATTTCTGGAAGTCAAGAAGTTTGTATCCCTTCATCACGATATTTTTCAGGACATTCAAAATCCCCTTTCTCATAAAAGTGTGTCTCCAAAAATGTCCTGCCCTCTACTCCCTATCTTGAACTTTGGCCACACGCACATCCTCCAATAGCAGAAAGCCACATTCAATTTCTGCAGCCCATTCCCAGCCAGGTGGCCTGAGCTGAGTTCCCCTGACTTAGTCTTCTCACCTGTGACCTGGAAACAGCAGCATCTTCTACCTCAAAGAGCTGTTCTAACGCCAGCGGGCTCTACGGCCCAGCTTCCCTTAACCCTGAATGTGCCTGCCTTGTGTGCTCAAACTCCTGGGCCAAATTGCTCTTTTTCTGGCTTATCCGACATGGGTTTCATGTCAATATTTACTGACTTTTTTTTGTATCATAAATTCTGGTTTTGACATTTTGAAAAACATCTCCAGCTTCCTAGATTTTTTTCTATCTCTAAGAAATTTCTCACAATGGTTACTGGAATCTTTAATCCTCATTAATAGAGCTGTCATGTATTTACTCTTTTAAACCAACATGGTGGTATTTGGGGGCACTCAGGATGGGCACGTTGAATAGGACTGAATAAGGCACAGGGAATGCTGTTTCCAGGTAAAGTGGTGTGTGTAGAAGGACTGGGCCCAAAATGTTCAGGTTAAAATAGGCTTAGGTAATAATTCATCTTGAAAAATGTGTGCTTCAACTATTAAAAGCTAAATGAAAAATTTTTTTTAAGTAACTTAGGGAAACAAATACTTGAAAGGCTTCTGTAATTAAACATTTTAGAGCATAATCATAAAAGCTGTGCCTACAAAGCGCATTTCTTCAGTGAATCATCTAGTTCACTGCGAAAGAAAAGCAAGAACAGCCTTTGCTAAATGATTTTAATGCAATCTCTAAGTGGCGGCTCATTTTTAAGTAAATAAAAAAGAGATGCATGAAGAAAACCGCACCTTGACTTGACAGCCGTCCCTTCTGTTCTACTACCGAGTCTAAGCCGGGCCTGAGCAGCCTCGCCCGTCCCTGTGCTTCTTCACATCTGTCCTCATTGACTTCGTTTTGTAATTCTCTGTGCCTTCGACATCACGGTCAGTACGCTCGGCCAAAGCTGCTCCAGTGACGTGGCTGCTGCCCCCTTCCCTTCTCTCTACCTCTCGCCCATTGTATTAAATGTTTCTGAAGGCTCACATCTTAATGTTTAAACTAAACTTTCTCTTGAGCTCTGAACTCTCCTCTGACTCCCAGACGTCTTCACCTGGAGGGAGGGACACTCCCTCGCCCCCACCTTGTCCGCTGTTTCTCTTCAGCCCCAGATTCAAAACACGCAGCCAGACCGAGCTCCCTCCCCTCACACGCATCTGTGCCAGAGGCGCCGTGGTTTCTTCTTCCACGATGCCTCTTACTATCAGATTGATCTTCGTACAACATACGGGCTCTGGACTCTCTCTGTGACACCTTTCCATTAATAGTAGACATCATTATTGCGTTTTGTTTTATGCGAACCTAATAAATTATCAGCCTTTTAGTAAAGAATATTTAGTATTTATTAATGAGGTTTCAATGTGTAATATATGTATACATGTATACTTGTGTACCTGTGTGTGTGTGTTTGTGTGTAAGCATCTTAACCCAATACCTCTAGTTATTTATAAAATTTTATTTTAAAAAAGCACAATATACAAGAAAGTCTACCACCTGGCCATGATGGCTTCATAGTTCTGCTTTTCCTTTGTGGTCAGGCCAGAAACAGAGAAATACATTTGGGTGTCCAGGCATCTGTACATGTTATAGCACTGGAGGGAGGGAAAAAACAAGGAAAGGAACACATGGCACTTTTGCTGCTCCCAGGTGGCCTGAGAGGACTGCTAAACCTGCTGTGTTCTCCTGCTCTCTCTCCACCAGGCGGACCCTGAAGGGCCTCATGTCAGCTGGCCAGCCTCCACCACAGGCCCGAGTCAGGCCCTTCAAATTCCAGCCTGCTGCTCTTAACAGAACCTACATCTGTTCATTGAACATTTACTCTGTGACACGTGCAATAAGTGCCGAAGGATTTATTACCCATCATATCTGTAAAATGACCTGTGATATATCATTATGCCCATTTTACATTTGAAGAAACTGAGGCTTAAAGAAATTAAGTCACTCAAAACTGGCATGCAGTAAAGCCATGCTCAGAGTTCAGTGTTTCTGGCTCTTGTGCTCCGGTACTCATTCCTCGCTGCCCCCCCAAACTGCAGGCTGGCCTTCCAGGCCCTCTCGTTGGCAGCCCCCTCTCTCTGCGTGGGACATCTGGCTCTCTCATCATCTGCCTGATCACTGCAGCCCCCAGACCAGCACTGTCATCTCCCTCCTACTATGCTCTTATTTCCCCCACAACCTCACCACCTTCTAACACAGCATACAACTTACTGACGTGCTGCATAGTGTGCTTGCTCTCAGCCCTGTGCTGTGTGAGCTCCATGAGTGCAAGAGGTTTTGTTCCCTGCTCTAACTCCAGGGCCCATAAGCAGGCACTCCATAATTACTTGTGGAACTGAAATGAATAAAGCGATAAGCATAATGTCCTAACAGAGACAAGAGGAGTCACTTTTGAGACTTTCATATACTTCCTTTTGGAATCCTCCAGTGGCCCTTCTTGGCTGAACTGGATTTGTCATTTGCAATGACATAAGAAAAAAAAAGCTGCTAGCTAGCCCAGCTACCAACCAAAAAGGAAATATAAATTCTAAACAGGGGGTTGAACTCTATGAAAATGCCAACATACCTGTTTTCTCTACCCATCAAGATGGCCAGTGCACAGGGTTTACCTTAAGAAACAGTGGCCAGAGCACACGAGCAGAAAAATGTTGCCAACGGGGTGAGAAGAACAACACTCTGAGAGGTGAGGTGTGTTTCATTCAAACTTTGCACACCATCATCCCCACTACAGAAGTTCATACCATTCCTGGGCTTGCTGATTTCAGTATATAAATTTTAGCAAAAGAAAGATTGTTCAAAATGCTAATTAAAAATTAAACCCAATGCAGCCTAGGGCCACTGGTGTGAGCATCTTTATTATTCACCAGTTGAAAAAATGAGCTACATAATATTCAGAGTTCAGGAAAAGACACCCTGGGATACTGCAGGGCTGACCATAATCACTAATATTTACTGAGCACCTATCTGTCTGTGCCAGGCACTGTGCTAAGAACTATCCTTGTAAATCTCCCCACAACCCTCTGAACTGCTGCAATTATGATTCTGATGTTCTAGATGAGGAAACTGAGAACAAGTTATTTCCCCAACCAGGGTCTCACAACTTGTACCTGGTGACATTGCAAGTGCCCCCGTTCTGTGAATTGCAAGCCCACACTCTTAACTGCCTCTCTAAACTGGTTGCAGCAGTGTGCATTAACAGCAGCGTGCGCTGACACCCATGGTCCAGGGAGTCCCCACCTTCTCCCTGGCAGGGCCCCAGGCAGCCCATGTAGCCCTTCTCAGGAGGTGAGGCTGGGACATGTCTTAGAGCTGGGTTTGCGCTGCCAACACTGTCCCTTAATTAGCTCTGTGGCGGCTTGAGGGGGCTGAGCACCCCTAAGCCAACCCCTCGGGACATGCATGGGCTGCTGCGGAACTTCAGCATTTTGTACAAGTCCTTTCCTGACATGTCCTAATGTGCCCTTGGCCTCAGTTCTTCAACCATCTGTGTGTTGGAGAGCAGCTATGGTCCCACAGCTGGTGCCTGCAAAGCAGGGCTGTGCCTGATCCCAATGGCCCCTTTATGGGGTTCCTTCTCTCTTTAAATACCACTTGAAGGACAGAAAGGGTCCCTTATGAAGTTGGGGCTGACTCACACCACTCAGCATGGGGAAGGCAGCTCTGATAAGACTAGCTGGTCTGATGGCAAAGGATCTCCCAATAGGAAGAGACAGTGGTTTTATCTGCATTCAGACCGACCCCCATCACAGAAGTTGTCCTCCAACAGGCTGTGCATGCCTGGCGTGCTGTCCTTAAGCTCTCTGTTACAGCCTGTCTTCAGGAACCCAGGAGAGAGCTGGGGATGGTTGGCCACCCGATTTGCCACCTGCGGTCAATTCCTTGCCAAACGCACCAGCTGCTGAAAAGCAAAGATATCACTGTCAACATCCAGGGATCACTCATCAAGGACATGCTGACTTAAAGACCTGTGTTTCAGAATTTTCATCCTGGAATTCCTCACTCCTTCACATGGACCTGTTCTTCTGATTTTCTAATACTATTGTCCATTACTATATTTCAATGATGAGCTCAAATTCAGTGGGACAAAAATACAATTCACAGAAATGTCAAAGCCAAGGCACATATTGTTTCAGTGCATCAGATACGAAAATGGAATAGGGAGATGGCAGAGACGTGAGGTCAGCAACGGCGATGTCATTTCCACAGGCTATTGTGTTGACACGGTGGTCACTCACTCCTCCCAAGGTGAGGCACAGTCAATTCTTGTTACTCACAGTAGTTATGTCTATAAAGTTGCCATGAGTACTGAATTAGCGAAAACTGAATCATTACATACAGGGTTAGGTTCTTGCACACCCCTGGTCACAACATTTTTGTCAACAGATCAATGCATAACCTTGTTTTATGTGTGCTTCTGTTTAAAGACACCTTATTTAATATATTGCAAGCCTGATTAATTAACATTGAACTCATGGCCAGCAGCACTATAGCTCATGCCTGAATGAAGCTTATCTAACGCATGTATTTTCTCCCTAAGGCACATCACAGCCTTTTGAGTTTAGGACATTAAACAGCACTCTGGCATGGTGTTTGGGGGCCATTTTAAACAGAAAAATCACCAATGTAAGGCACAAAAATGCAAAAAACATGGCATTAAATAGACCATGAAAAGGACACTTCACAATTTGAGAGCTCAAACTAGGAAGCAAAGCATTGCCTTGTTCAACCTCAGCTGGGAATGTGAATTTTAGGTGACTCAAATTCCTGGTCACTCTGTGCATGTCTGTGAATGATGCCAATATTTAATCCTATAGTTACAAATAAATTTTAGAGAGTAGGCAAATTCACAAATATGGAATCCACAAATAATGGGAATTGACTGTATTTCTATTCCATTCGGACTCTACTCAAAAACCAAGGTAAGAATGTTGAGATTTCCTAGAGCTTCTAAAATTTTAACAGTGGCTTCTTTCTACAGAAGTACAGCATTACCTAGTCACTTTATTTTCTGTTGGGGAAAAAAAAATACCAATCAATCTGAGAAATTTGTTCATGTCTAACAGTTATAAATGTCCAAGTCTCTGTTGTTAAATTACGTTGACCATAAACATCCCAAAATCTTGAGTAAAGCTGGAGCCACATTTGGCCCTCCTCTTGGTACACGTGGACAATGTTCTATACTCAAAATAGAGTTTGGCTCAAAATGAGAAGGAAACCTTAGCTGTTCTTTTAGTAGTCAACACATTCTCCTACTCCTAGGGCCATGATTTTCCAATTGGAACTAATAAGAAATCTTTTCAGATGTTTAAGGAAAAGTATATTCATGTAATCAACAGCTTACATTCAATGGGAGATTTTCCCTTGCTTAGAAATGAGCTGTCTTATGCCCTGAACTGTCCCTGCTGGCCACAGACTCCAGAACTTGCTGGCCATTTCTGTTGGAAATTCTGATCATGTCATATGACTAAAAGGATAGGTTCCCACATTGGCAGATGTGTTAAGTCATGAGTGAAGAGGCACTGAGAATAAAAGACACCAGCCAAAACCAAGCCCAGGTTTTCCACAAATGGAAGAAAACAATGCTATTATTCCAAAAATACTCATTCTCTTCCCTGAATCACACTTTACGTAGGCGAACTTAAATTGGTTCAATTGAGAATATGAGAGATGACTTGATACCAATGCCGCAGAACTTCCATGTAATGTAGCCCAAGACTGTCACCCAATGTAACCTGCCCAAAATAGCAACCTCACAGTGCAACAGTGATACTCCCTGGACTCTGTTGCAACCTGAATAAAATACCCAAGGAGACTTCCTAATGCCCTTTGCTCTGATCTGACCCTCAACACACACCCAACTGAATAGGTTTCCCAGGTAACCTAACACCACAAAGAAGATATTTTGGTTAGCAGACAGGAGCATTCTCTTAACAGCAATCAAAACACAAATCGGCACTCTGGATGAAAGTGAATTAATTCGCCACAGTCAGATTATCCCCGTAAAGCTAGAAAAGAGATTCTGGGCCCACGCAGGCCCCCCACAGGACAAACACCCAGGTAATCCTGGCTGAGACAACAGGCTCTGCATAAGCACAATGTGGGAAACATGCTTTGTAGGATCCCACTTCCATCTTGCATGGCCTAGGGTCTCTGTTCCTCTCTGCGAAGCTCACCAAACACCAGACGAAAGCTTGCAGATGCCACACTGGAAAGATAGATACGCTCCCAATTACAAAGGCATGTTTCTGAGTTTAGTTTGTGACAGCACTTAAGTTTGTGTTCACGTCCTTAGAGTATATAGAGTCCATATGCTCCCCCACTTGGCCTGGGTAGCTTTGAATTTTTCATAAGGAAAGAAGTATCCATTTTCATATGCAGACTGTGATGTCATCTTCTTCAAAGCTGTCTGTAAGGCAGCGGTGACATGGAATGCCATGCAGTGAATGTAGACCAAGTCTCTGTGTGTGCACCACACTAAGTGCATTTGCAGTTAAACTTTACCCCATACTTAAAAAAGAACATATGACATATTCTGATATATTCTGATATATGCAGATTTACTTTATTCATTTGACTCTTTAGTGTTTCATTGAATGAAAATACTGGAATTCATTTACCCAGCTCCCAGCTGATTACCACTTAGGTGATACAAACTTCTCCATGCCCCTGCACATGCATGTGAGACTGTTGAGTAGCTACAGAGAAACAGAACTCGTCAGGATGATTAGGATGGGTCTTTCCTTTTACATTCCTTTGTCCTTTTTCTTTAATTTTTAAAAAATTTTTGCTATTCATGCTTATTTAAGAAACCCTTCTCTATACGGATGTAATGAAAAGATTTCTCTCTATAATGATGAAAACCTTAACTATTTTAATCCACCTAGTATTTTTATATGACATGACATAGGAATCTGACTTTTTCCATAAGAGAGCCAATTTTTTTCTTTTGTTAACTTGTTCATTCATATTTTTTATTTATTGAGTCTTCCCTCTGATCCCTGTTATGTATTAATTTACCAATGCCACATGAAACAGGTCTCTTTTGAGTTCTCCATTCTATTCCTTTGGTCTATTTATCTATACCTGAGCCAATATGATATAGTTCAATTTTATTATTTTATTTGATTTAATAAAATAAATCTTCCATTTGCTTCCCTTCCATAAGGAATTTGGTTCATCTGTCTACAAAAACAAAAGTTATCTAATTGTTCCACAATTTTTAGAGTAATGCATTCTGTGCTTTTATGCTTCTTAGAATATTTGATTCTTTAGCTATGTCCTCTATCAGGAGGTAAAAGCTGTGATAAAAGTAATTTTTGCATTTTGAGAGCATTAAGGAAATACAACTTGGTGACACAGGCATTGTGTGTATGTGTATGTGTGCATGCACCATGTACACTTTTTTAAAAAGTTATTTTAGAAGATGCTGAACAGAGATTAAATTTTAAATGACTCAGCAATTGATTTGACAATCTTTTTTAAAAGGTAATAGGTAGTAAGTTTTCTCCCAAGGAATCATCTCCTCCTGTAGTAGACTTGATAAAAACAGAAATATTGCCATTCTCTTAGAACATCTCAGGAAGTTTATTCTACTCCATGGCCCCTCATTTCTGTTAGCCATTATAGAGGCAAGGAGGGGGTAAGGCCAGGAGCTCAGGAGTCTGCACTTCTGAGAGGAAAGAAGGAAGGAACAGTGGGCTCCAGCCCTGCACCTGCCACGTGTTCTTAGCAAGTCACCAAATCTCTTTTTGTATCTCAGTTTTGTTGTTTTGTTTCATGTTTAAACTGGGAGTAATACCTCCCTATTGATGACACGCATCCATAATTTGAAATGGAAGATATGGACATTCTTTGTGTGCTACAAAACCCTACACACTATTTTTACACCCTTATCGAGGTAAATTGATAGACAATAAACTGCCCATTTTTAAAGTGTACAATTTGATGTGTTTTGACATATGTAAATACCTGTGAAACTATCACTACAATCAGGATAATGAACATAACCATCACCCCCAAAAGTGTCCTTGTGCCCACTGTACCCATCTCTGTGTCCTCACCAACATTTTGTACAATCAGCTTTTAACCTTTAGGAAATCTGGTGGGTGTGTAGTATTATCACATTAGGCTCTGAGTTTGCATTTCCCTAATGGCTAATAAAGCTGAGCATATTTTCATGTGAATATCTGTCATCCATCTTCTGTGGTGAAGTATTTTTTTGAAGGTTTTGCTAGTTTTTTGTTGTGTTATTTGTCTTCTCATGATTAAGTTGTCAGTCTGTTCTATATATCCTAAGTATAAGTCCTTTGTCAGGTATATGTTTTGTAACTACTTTTCCCTGCCTGCAGCTTGTATTTCCACTTTCATAACAACACCTTTGAACTGCAAAAGTGTTTAATTTTGGTGAAATCAAAATGATTTTAATAAAATCCTGTTTATCAGGGCTTTTTGTAATTCACATTTTTTTGTGTGTTGACACTTAAGAAACCATTTTCTAATGCAGGGGTACGAAGAGCTTCCCTCTTGTTTTCTTATAGATGTTTAATAGTTTTAGATCTAACATTTAAATCCATGATCCATTTCATGTTAACTTTTATATACTGTGTGAGGTAAGGGTGGACATTTATTTTCTACACAAGGCTATCCAGTTTTTTCAGCAGCTATTACTGATAAGTTTATACTTCCTCCACTGAATTGACTTGGAACATTGTCAAAAACAAATTGATCCATTTTTGTGTGGTACTGTATCTGGATAGTCTAGTGTATCCCATTGGCCTAAAGGTCTATTTTACCAATATCATACTATCTTGATTACTGTAGTTTTATAATAAATCATGAAATCTGGCATGGTAAAATCTCCATGTTCTGCTTTTTCAAATTTGTTTTGGCTATTCCAGGTATTTTGCATTTCCACATACATTTTAGAACCAGCTTGTTACTTCTGACAAGACTGCTTGCTGGGGCTGTGTGATTGCACTAAGTCTCCAGATGAGGAACTGGGGGAGAACAGGCATCTTCATGTTGAGTCTTTGGCTCCATGGGCAGAATCTCTCTCTCCAGTTATTTAGCTCTTTAATTTCTCTCAACAATGTTTTATAGTTTTTGTGTAGAAGAACTGCAAATATTTATTAAAATTTACTAAGAATTTCATATTTTTGATGCTAAATTAAATAGTATTTTTAAAAATATCTGCCTGGATGATTCTAACATATAAGAATACAATTTATTTCTGCCTCTCCACCTTATAAGCTGCAACTTTACCAAACACACTCATTAGTTCTATAGCTTTTTTAAGGTTCCGTAAGATTTTCAACATAGACCAATACAATCCAACATAAATATAATTCAAGCTACCTGTATAATTTTAAATTTTCTAGCAGCCACATTAAAGGTAGGCAAAATTAAATTTAATCCTTTCATTTCATCATATAATGAGTAATAAAATTAATAATGAAATAGTTTACATTCTTTTTCTTCCCATACTTTGTCTTTAAAAGTCAGCGTCTATACTTGGAGCACAATTCAATTTGAAATAGCCACATCTGAAGTGCTCACTAGCCACACGTAGGGGCTACCGTAATGGACGATGTACACACAAAGACGGCTTAACGTCTTTTCTAATCTTTTATTTATTTTATTGCTTTTTGCACTAGTTAGGACGTCCACTACAATGCTGAAGAGCAGCGAGAGCAGGCGTCCTTATTTTATTCCCGATCGCAGGTGACAGCAGTCAGTCGTTCACTATTAAGTATGATGCTACCCTTCTGTGACAGCCCTTTATCATTTGGGGTAGTTCCTTCCCCTTCCTAGATTTCTGAGAGACATTTTCACGAATAGGTGTTGAATTTCATCAGATGCCTCTTCAGCATCTGATGAAATGATGACACATAGTGTAGCTACCGAAGCAATCATCAATGTGCGGTGCAGCACATAAGTTGATTTTTAATATTAAACCAATTTTGCATTTTGGAGACAAATTCCATTAGTTCATGTTATATTATCCTTTATATATATGTATTTATACACACACATGTGTATATATACGTGTGTATGTTGTGGGATTAAATTTCTTAATTTGTTAGTAAGTTTGTATCAAAATTTTGTTTAGAATTTTTATGTCTATGTTAATGAAAGATAGTAGTCTGTAGTTTTCTTTCTTTGGAATGTCTTTGGTTTTGGTGGCCTCATGACATGAGTTGGGAAATGTTTCCTGTTCTATTTTGTAGAAGAACTTCTGTAGTATTGGGGTTATTAATTCCATAAATTTTGTTATAATTCACCAGGGAAGCCATTTGAGCCTGGAGCTTTTTTTGTGGGAAGATATTTAACTACCTATTCAGATTATTTTATACATATAGGGATATTCAGGTTATTTCTTTCTTCCTGAATGAGTTTTACTGGTTTGCTTTTCAAGGAATTTGTCCATTTTATCTATATTGTGACATGAACTGGATAAAGTTCTTCATAATATTTCTTCATTATTCCATTAAAGGCTGTAGGAACTATAATGATAACGCCTCTCATATTCCTAATATTGGTAATTTTATCTTCTATCTTTATTCCCAGTCTGGCTAGAGTTTTATTAATTTTATTAATCTCAAAGAACCAGTTTTGGTTTGTTGATTATTGTTTTTCTCTTTACAATTTCATTGTTTTCTGCCCCTTTTGATTTCCTTTATTCTGACACTTCCCACTTTTTCTATTTAAGTGGAAGCTTCTTAAGTGGAAGCTTAAGTTACTGACTAGAACCATTTATTTTTCTTTAGTATAGACATTTAATATTATCAGTTTCCCTCTTTGCATTACTATAGGTGCATCCCACAAATTGTGATACATCATGTTTTCATTTCATTGAGTTCAATATACTTCCTAATTTCCCTTGTAATTTCTTCTTGGACTCATGAGTTATTGAAAATTGTGTTGTTTAGCTTCCAATTATTTATGGATTTTTCATATTTCTTTATGTTACTGATGTCTATTTAAGTCCATTATGGCCAAAGAACATACTTTTTATGATAACAATCTTTTTAAACTTAGCGATACTTTTACGGCCCAGAATATGGTCTATCTTGGTAAATGTTTCATGTTAATTTGAAAGAATACATATTGTGCATTGTTGGGTAGAGTATTCTAGAAATATGAATTAGGTCAACTTGTATGGTAGTACTTTTCAAATCTCCTATATCCTTATTGATTTTATTTCTTGTCCCATCAGTTATTAAGACAAGGGTATTAAAATCTCCAAATAAACATGTGGATTCTTATGGTATGTATTTTGAATCTCTCTTCCTAGGGGCACATGTATTTGAAACTGTTAGGTCCTCTTGATGTACCGGTTCCCTCATCACTAGGGAATGTCTCCCTTTGTCACTGTACTTGCTCTTTCAGTCTCTGTGTGAGTTCCAGGAACTATTTCACCTGCTGTTTCCTGGAGGTTCATTCTCTGGCCTTGGTAGGCTCCTCCTAGGCATGTGCTAATCTGTACTCTGCTGAAGAACTGGTGGAACCCTCTACCAGTCTCTGAAGTGCGTCCTCTCTTTCTGCCGCTCTCTCCTTTCACCTCTTTGACATGCTGTCCTGAGAATTCCAATACCTTTGCCTTCCCAAACTCAGCACTACATTTCCATGACTCGGTGAAATTGCTGGGCGCTCTAGGTCCCCTGCCTGTGTTGTAGCCCATAGACTTTCTCTGGGAAGGAGGCTGGGGCAATCCTGGAGCCCACTGCTTTTGTTTCCTCTCTTGGAACGGTCAATTTCCTATAGTATTCTTTGCCCAATGTCATAGTTCATATATTCAGTCCCTGTCGTTCAGCTGTTTAAGGTGGGAAGGTACATCAGGTCTCTATTACTTCATCACGTTTGGATGTGGACATAAAAAACACTATCTACTTTGGGAGGGAACGATCACATCATTGGTTTTAAAAGAATACTTATTAATCTCCGCTCTGAATTTAGTGGATGATAAAATTGCGAAGATCAGCTTATTGCAAAATAATTAAATTTAACCCAATTTGTAAGAGTATATAGAGTGGTATATACTAATGGACTCTCAGAAACTAAAAAGCTTCTCTTTAAAATAAAAGCTAAATTTAAACAAGAGAACAAACGTAATCATAAATAATGAGTATCAAAGCCAAGACATTTATTTGGCAAAAAGACTCTTCCCTCAGTTTAAGACAGTTTTTGTCTTTTCTGTTCTTTTCCCCTAGCAGAGATGAGCAGTTGCTTTAAAATTCTATCTTATTTTCCCCATCTCCTTTTCTCCCCGATTCTCTCCGAGGTGCGGAGCAGTCCCTCTGCTTCAGATGGCGGAACACGCCCTCCTGTGAGTGTGAATCTCCTCCTTGAAGCAAAGCCATGGGACAGAAAAATTAAGTGGTTCTCAGATTTTCATCAGCCTGCTACCAGCAGTTCAGACTTAAAACCTTCAACACTCAAATCACCTTTCAGGCCCCCACCTGTCCACTCTGCATTACCGTAGACAGACAGGGACGGCTTTCTGGGGTGCGGCCTGTGCGGCTTCACAGGGCCCAGGAATAGCAGGGCCTGACTTCAGTTTAATGCTCTGTTGTCACAGTTTAGAAATGCTGAATAATTTTTGAACAAGGGGCTCCACAGTTGCACTTTGCACCGGGACCCACATCACACAGAGTGGACTCTGCACACAGACGAGGTCTAGATGTGAGTTTTAGGTCCAGTGGGCCTTTGAACACTCCCAAGTAAATGAAAAAGTAGAAATAAGATTCCCACAATTCATGTCATCTCAGTTCCTTCCTTGGAACTTGTTACTGGGCCAATTGTATCCCCTCCCCCGCCAAATAAAGAGCTATGTTGAAGCCCTAACACCCAGGACTTCACAATGTGGCCTTGTTTGGAAATAGAGTTGTTGCAGATGTAATCAGTTAGATGACATCATAGTGGTGTGGGGTGGGCCCCTATCCAATATGACTGGTGTCCTTGTAAGAAGATGGCCACGTGAAGACAGAGACACACAGGAAGACCACCACGTGATCATGGGGGCAGAGACTGGAGTGATACAGCTGCAGGGATTCCAATGATGTCAGCAAACCACAAAAAGTTAGGAAGAGGAAAGGAGGGATCCCCCCACGATTTCAGAGAGAGCATAGCCCTGCACCTCAATTTCAGACTTCTGGCCTCCAGAAGCATGAGGCAATTTCTTTTGTTCTAAGCCAGCCATTTGGTGGTGCTTTGTTCTGGCAGCCGTAAGACACGACCACCGTGGTGAGCCACCACAAGGCAGCCCAGGGCCCTAACACAGGGTCCTCACTCCATCACCACTCTTGATGAAGCTCTTCTCTCCTAAGCTGTGTTCCTGGGGAGTTCCCATCTTCATCCCTGAGTTGGGGCCATAATCTTTAGAGAAGTCAGGAGGAGTTGTGACTTCAAAGCCATCACAGAGGCTGGCAGCAGGTGCCCACAGCTCAGGGTCTCCTCACGAAGATCCAGCCATGTTCCATGTTCCAAGAGCAGAGAGGAATGACATGTCTCTGTGCTCATGGTGGTGAAGCTAAGATCCAGAAACAACCACAAACTCACAAACTCCACTCCAAGGCTGCTATGGTTTGAATGTTTCTGTCCCCCTCAAATTCAAGTTGAAACTTAATCCCCAATGCAACAATACTAAGAGGTGAGGCTTTTAGGATGTGATTAGGCCCTGAGGACTCCACCTGCATAAACAAGATTAACGCCCTTACAAAACAGTCTTCAGAGAGCTGCCCACCTTCCCACCTCTTCTGCCATGTGAGGACATGGTATTCACTCTCTTTTTGCCCTTTCACCCTCTGTCCTGTGAGGACACAGCAACAAGACTCCGTCTTGGGAGCAGAAAGCTGCCCTCCCCAGACACCAAATCTGCCAGTGCCTTGACCTTGGACTTCACAGCCTCCAGAAACATGAGAAATAAATATCTATTGTTTATAAATTACCCAGTCTGTGGTATTTTGTTATAGCCGCACAAACGGATGAAGACAAAGGCCAAAAATTTCTAAAAAGTAGATGGGAACCCCATATTCACCTATAATCTTAGGGAAATGTTTTATTCTGGCTAAAATCCCTATTCAGAGGCACAAATCTTTGGACAAAAATAGACAGAAGGTAGACTCTGTTTGGCCAGAACAGTGTCTACAAGTATTACACAGTCATTCTTTAGGCAGGATGGGACCTCTTCACCTCATCTCTCCTGCAACTTCTCCAGGGCCTTTACCACACTCTGCCTCCCTCTGGGTGCACGTGCTTGTCTTTGGGCTGGGTTGGGGGTACAGAGGTTATGAGCAAGATGACACAAAGGCCCAGCCCAGTAGGGAGCTGATAGTACAGCTGACAAGACAGTGAGTTAAGTAAAACCTATAGCATCTGTTCATACCTAAACCTATTCTACAAATAAGGAAATTACAGTTCAAAGGAGAAATATACATTAACAAAGCACTTCACATGTAGAACAGAAGGGAAAATATCATGATTATGATATAAAATAAAGTATTCAACTGTTTTCCTCAATATTTATTCACCGTGAATCTAAAAGTTCACTGTATGTCTCCTCCATGCCAAAGTCTTTACTGGATTTGGAGGGTGTGTACTTTGCTCCTTCCTTTATGAGTTGAGTGAGAATAATAAAGGTGGCTCCTGAGAAAAAGAAATTTGAGATACAGAATACTGAAGAAGTTTAGTGAAGTGTTACTTAGCAACCTTTAATAGGAAATAATTTAAACTCTGGATTTATTTTTTCCTGAGAACTTGCTGCTCTAGCCTGTAGTTTAGAATTCATTCTCTTCCATTCTGGCAGCTCCCTTGCACACCGCGTGGGTACACACACACAGCCCTAACCTGAAGTTGCATTAGTCACCAATTCTCTTAAGTACATTTCTTGGGATAGAACAACAGCCTCTAAGGTTCAATGCTAAAGTAGCTGGAATTCTACAACTAACACAAGGGACACAAGGCAGGAAGCCCTAAGACAACCACCATCAAAAATGTCTCCATTTAAAGTGAGTCAAGAAGAGAGGTCTAGGAAGCCTAGAGAACATTTTCCTTCCCTTGTAAAATTCCAGCTCTTTCAGGAAAACAGTACAAATTCCAGACTACGGTCACGGGTCTTTCTTTAGCCATCACACTGACTTCCCCAGGAAGCCCTTTCAGATGCCCTGACAGCTGCACATACAGGAGCAGGGTCCTTGTGACAGTGAGCAGTATTGTGCAGGCTTCAAGTGAGGGCACAGACAGCACCCATGGCAGGCCCAACACAGGGGAAGCCAGCGATCACCTGCACTGAGTCCAGAGCTGGCATCAGGCAAATGTCTTCCCAGTGCCCTTTGTGCCTAATGGGTTTTTCCTACAGGGCAGGATGGGCATGCAGGAGCTAAGACAGACCCAAGATGAGAAAACCAGCATAAAGAGGTAAAATTATAAGGAATCTATTAGAAGAAGAAAGTGGAATTTCAGTTTCAGTACAAAAGCAACAGTCAATTCCCAAACAATAATGCTACCTGACATATATATGGGCTATTGTTCCTTGGATCAAATAAGTCCCATTCCTCTTACTGTTTCATCTGAGGAGTGAAAATACCCCCAAATGGAAATATCAGCTGGCAATTCAGAACAGCGATAGTACCAATTTTTTGGCATCTGAAGAAACAGCTCCCTCCCCATGAAGTTTTTCCAAATAACATCTAACCCAAAAGTGGTTCAGATAGAACAATCCGGATTCTTAAATGTGTCCTTTCTGTATCACACAACAACTTGCCATTTGCCAAGGCACAACAGGAGAGGAACACCCCAGCCACCAATGACAATAAGCATATGGAGATCATGGGTGATGGTGTCAGAACGCAAAGGTCAAATTCTGGTTCTCTTCCTACCTGTGTGACTTTGGGGAAGTTACTTGACTTCTCTGGGCTTCAGTTTTCTCATCAGCAAAATGCAAGTAATAATAGTACTAACAACCTCACAGGGTTGTGCAGTTAAACTAAGTTACATGTGCAATGTAATTCCATAGTGCCTGGGATGTGGAGGACCTCAGGAGTGTTTTCTATCAGTCCATGGTAGTAGAGGCAAGTAGACAGATACACTATTTGTACACTTATTTCCACAATTAGTTGTGGTTTGATCGCTATGTGTGTGGTACTGTGTTGTGCACTGGGAACAGAACAACAACAAAAATGCCCCCAAGGCCACACAGTCTTTAACATGCACCTGGGCTGTGGGGGTGGGCTCACCAAAGACTAGAGGGAAGAATTGCAAAGCCTGTGTGATGGCCGGAGAACCATTTAGTTACGATGCCAATCTCCAGTACTAGGGCCCGTGCTCCCCCTCAGAGAAGCACAGGAGGGAGAACAACAAGGAGCAGAGAGATTGTTCCAGAAACACCGACAAAATTGTCTATTCAAGCAAGACCAGGTCCGAGAAGGCCTAAATGAAGGTCCCGGGAATTCCTCTGCCGATGTGCAGCGAGTGTGATTTGCAGGACACTGGCTGGGCACAAACAGCTGGAGCGGCAGGGAGATTTTGGAAATGCTGCCTCTGCTCCACGCAGCCAGAACATGTGGGGTCTCACCATAAACACACTGCAGGGGCCCAGCTCTAATTCACAGGTCTCATCCGTATGTGCTTCGTCACACAAAACAAACACACAAAAAACTCTCATCTTTATTGTCAACTGACATAATTTTTAACTACTTTTTAATTGTTCTCAGGTGTGTGGCTCTTCATATTAAGTCCAAAACGTCCCCGAGAGAAGTCAGCCTGGTGCACAGAGCACAGAGGGAAGGGTTTCTCGGGTGGCCGGGGACAGGGTCTCTAGGCCGCCTGTGTCTGCTTTCATTCACCTGCTCCTCTGTTCTCCCCACGCTGAGCACATTCCTTAGTAGCATTCCAAGTGACTGTGCTAATGGAAAAGCAAACGGATTCTGTACCACTTCAAAGGTTATGAGAGGCCTTTATTTGCCTTCATTGTGACCCATTTTCAATTTAAAAAAAAAAGTCTGAACGCTGTTGTCCTATTTTATTAAGAAAATACATCCATGCACATGCTGAATGTGTGACATCCTTTTAGGTAACAGGACAAAGAAAGTCTCTTCTTCCTGGAGCAAAATGTTAGCGGTTTGAGTTGGTGGTAATTTAGCAAATCTGTACAATAACTTCAGCGTGGTCTTCCTGCCAAGGCTGGAATGGAGTTGTCAGGAATGGAAGTTCTATTTAGCTCTATTCAATGAGCTCCTAGTACACGGGAAATGCAGAAAACGGGAGTCAGATGCAAATGGCTCAGTTCCCTTATCTGCACTTGGCCACCCGTGACTGGGCCCTGAACACTCACATATGAGCAACAGCCACTGCAGGCAATTGAGCCTGCCCGAAATACCCCCCTTGCCTGCCAGCCTCTGAATGATATTCTCACCGCAGAAAATCCTCTCAGAAGGACGGTCCTAAGTCAGTAATTACCACCTGAGATGAAATGGATTCACTCTTGCCAGAAATTCTTTAAATAAAACATCATTTAAAAAGCTTAGGCTTCACAAAGTGAACCGAAGATATTTAAAATATATGTATCAGACAAGAAGTACTTACTTAATGTCATGAATATAGGGACCAAAAAGCAGCACTTCCATTACTGGACAGGCAATGGTAAACCAACATTCTCTAACATGCAAACACACCTTGATAACATTCCATTTATTTATTTACACAGTAATTTGACTGAACACGTTATTTTCTCTTTACATTCATGAATATGGATTCATTTCCACATGACTTTCACACACAAGAATGTCTCTAATTCCTGATACATACTGGTTTGAAAAAGCCTCAAAACCTTCATGGCCCACATTGAATCCCAAGGTGGATTTGGAGTGTGAAGTAAGGTCAACACCAAGTGCAGTCATCAAATCTAAGAAGGGAGAGTGAAACTTAGAACAACAAGCCACAAGATGGATGTGGCCATCCTGCTACAAAAGAGGGCACCTACTTAGGCAACAGTATGTCTTCTAGTGAAATGTTATCTGTTAGGAGTTGAATTGTGTTCCCCTAAAAGATAGGTTCAAGTCCTAAATCCTGGTACTTGCAACTGTGGTCTTACCTGGAAATAGGGTCTTTGCAGGGGTGATCAAGTTAAGACGAGGTCATCAGGGTGGGCCCTAATCTAATATGATTAGAGTCCATATAAGAAGAGCAGAGACGCAGTGGAGACACACAGGGAGGACGCCATGTAAAGACAGAGGCAGAGATGTGAGTGATACGGTATAAAGCCAAAGAACGCCAAAGCTTGCCAGCAACACCAGAAGCTGGAAAGGCAGAGAGAGATCCTCCCCTGGAGCCTTCAGAGAGAGCATGGCCCTGCCAACACCGTGAGTTCACGCATCTGGCCTCCAGAGCTGTGAGAGGATAAATTTCTGCTGTTTAAGCCATGGAACACACTTGGAAGGTACTTTGTCACAGCAGCCCTAGGATACCGATACAATGTCTACCTGTGGAACAAAGGACTACTTTGAAATAAGTGGCATGCCCCCCACAAAGGCATTCTCTAATCCCAGGTCCCCTGGTCGGACTGGCTGGCCCCTCAGCAGTTCCGAGTAGAGATCATTGCTGTGCTGTGTAACTGAGCTGGGCAGAAGAGGCAGAGACATGTCCCATGGGCATTGCCACTGATTTCTTGAAAACAAAAATTATCCCATTTACTAGGCCAAACAGGACAGAGAAACACCTTACGTGCTCCTGTAATAATATTGAGTTCAAAATTGTTCAAGTTTTTTTTTAACTATTCAGAAAAACAAGATAAAATACAATTATGGCATCAACCTCTTAGACTCTCTAACAGCTTTATCAATGGGGAAGGGGAAGCACACACGAAAGTCATTCCACAAAGCAAGCCAGGCAAGGAACAAGAAGAGAAGACTTCCATGGAAAATGCAAACGCCGCCACTAAACATCTGGAGTCTAAAACTCTGACATTTACTGCTCAGACTTCATTCAGAGCTTCTGGAAGCATCATTTTAAAATATTTTTCATTCAGGAGTCAGCTATGTGGGGCAAAGATCATGTGGTTGGAGTGCCAGCAGTACAGAGTAGAAGGGACCTTCGGGATGGGGTTGGCTCGTGCTGAATGACAATAACGATGCTTGGAAAACCCCACATACAGTCAAAGTCCGTGAGGGCAGATCTCTTGAAGGTTTTCTTTCTTTTTTTTTTTTTAATTTCCATTTTCCTTATTTCCCCAGTTACTTCTTCCAAACCAGGTTGTTGGCCAACCCCCAAGCCTGCCACCCTTGTACCTGCCTGTACTTTCTTAGGGTCCCACACTGAAAAACAACTCTTTGGCTGATCAAAACTGTCAACACCCCTCTTAAGTTGTGCCGTGGCAACTTCATACAATTCCACTTACTGAAGGTTTTAAGAGTTGGTTATTTAAAACTCATCACTGAGGAGCAGTGCTGTGTAATACAGGGTTTCTCAGACTCAGTACTCCTGACATGTAGGGCTGCATAATTCTTTGCAGTGGGGGCTTTCCTGTGCGTTGCAGGATATTTAGCAGCATCTTAGCTTCTGCCTACTAGGTGACAATAGCACTTTCCCACACCCATCCAAGCTGTGACAAATCAAAGATGTTTCCAGATATGGCCAAATATCCCTGGGGGTGAAATCGCTCCCAGTTGAGAACCACTGGTCTCATGAGTAAGAAGTGGCCTTTGGAGGGAGCCCCGTTGGGTTCAAGTCTCTCTGACTCACCAACAGCTTGGTTGAGAGCAAGGTACTCCACCACCCTGTGCCTTTGTTTCTTGCACATTGTTTCTACACAGGGTCCATCTTCTGGGTGGATGGTGCCCAGCTCATGGAGTAGTACAGGGAATAAACAAGGTTACATGAGGAAAGCACTCAGAACAGAGCCTAGCACAGGGTCTAGCCCACACACGTGCTGCTGTCTATCCCGTGTTCTACACGGGAGACATTGACGATGAGCTACACTCAAGTCACTGTACAGTAGAGATTTAACTTTATGGGAGGTCTGTCCTTGCTGTCAGCTGCCAGGAGGTGATCTAGGCCCTCGGAATGTCCTGCCTGACAAGAGTGTCTTTATTTGTCTGGGGGCTTTGGCCACTGGACAGTCTGAATGGATTTACAATGGGGCTGTCAGTGCTGCCTCCAGACCGCCTGGAGAATAAAAATGCCAACCTCACCTCCGCAAGGCTGGAGGCTAAAGGTCAGCCATGCAGGCAGGATGTGATCGAGCCCCAGTAAAAACTCTGGACATCGAAGGCACAGCTGAGCTTCTGCACTAGGCAATTCTCCATGATTATTCTCTTACATCATTGCAGGAGAGCAGCGCTGTGACTCCACAGAGAAAGGACAACAGGAGGTCCACCTGGGGTACTTTTCCTGGACTCTTCCCTTGGCTGATAGTTCATCTGTTTCCTTCCCATAGAACAACCCATAGTCATAGTTATAACAGCTTTCATGAGTTCTGTGAGTACTTCCAGAAAATTATCCAACCTCAGGGATAAGTCTTGGGAATCCCTGAACTTGCCACTGGGATCAGCAGTGAGGGTGGTATTGTGAGGGTGGTATTGTGTGGACTATTTCCTTTAACTGTGCAGCTGGCTCACTCCTGTACCACTTTATGACAATATTGTTAATTTAACCATCTTCGAGTGGGAGCTATTCTATTCTAAAGGATAGTGAAAGTAGCCCACTTTCTTAAGCACGGTGAAACTATGGTAACATTTCTGGACAGTCACTGATGGGCCTACATCTGTGGCACCTATATTAAAAGACACCAAGTGGTAGACATTAGCTTAACATGGCACAATAACTTCATTTTAAATCCCTATTCCCATTGAATGGACAGGGGCAGCTAGGAGTGTTGGGCAGCATTTCAAACTCCAGCGGAGGAACGAGGCCCACAGTGTCCCTCTTCTGGCAAGGGTGCAAGCACGCCCTCGGCATGAAGCAGACACCTGCTCCCAGCTCAGGAGTAGTGACCAAAAATAGATGCAACCACTGAGCCCGCCTGTGGCCTTTCCCAAGCATCATGCCCGGGGTGAAAGAACAAGCAGACACAGCTGTGCTCCTCCTGGCAACATCCCCGGGCCACAGGCTGGGCTGGTCACCTAACCTGCAACATCAACACGGGGCAGCCAGGCAGGGTCTCCACATGTACACTAGTTCTACCCAGGGCCCTGGCAGCATGGGAAAGAAACCACAGGATGGTTGAGCACACATGTGGGGGCAGAGGTTAAAAACAATTCCAATTCAAGGTGAGCTTGAAAACAAAAATGTCAGAGGTACGCAGGGAGAATTAATATGAAGAAATTTGGCCAACTAATTCAACACCTAAGGAAAATCAACCTTGAGAAATGGGCCAGATGACCATGAGATATGGTCATCTTAATGACCATATCTCTTTAATATCCTTCAAGAGATGTTTAAAAGCAGGTGGAGAGCATCAGTAAAACCCAAATGCATGGTAGAAAACCAAAAATAGGCAAAAACAGAACAGGTGGAGATGAACAACAACAGCAACAACAAACCTGGAGATGAAAAAAGTACAATCATCCATTAATTGACACATCAAAGTCGGAGCTACTGGCTGCCGACAACAGGACAGCATTCTCCTAGAGGCCAGCACAGGACATGGAAAAGACAGTCACATCCCTGCCTGGAAGTCTATGTTCCAGCAGGGCAGACAGTTGATAAACAAAGAGGGTGTGTGCTATAATGTGAGTTGCTATAATCACCTTAAGTCCTATGGAAAATCTCAAGCATGGTGACAATGTCACCCAATGAGGCGGCACAGGAGGTCCGGGGAAGACTGTTCTAAGGACATGCAACCTGGGGAAGAAGGACATTCCAGACAGAAGGAAGGACTTTATCCTGATTAATCAGTTCCATTAAAAATAATAATAATGATAAAACAAACATCATATTACTGGTGTAACCTTAGGTGTTCCAACTAAGTTAAATAGATATGATGCCACTCACACTCTGTTATTCACCCCTGCATTTACACGTCCTGGCTAATCCAGTTAGACAATACACTACATAAGAAAAGAGTAAATTAAGGATTTGACAGGGAAAAAGAAAATTCTACTTCTCTGCAGATGACCATACTATCCATACAAATAAACGGAGATTCTCAGAAAAACTAACGGAACTCATAAGAGCCCACCAAGATTGCAGGATACAGAGCAACATAAAAACAATAGTATACTTATGCATCAACATTGACCCATTATAAAAGGTAATTTTAAAAATCCTGTTTACAAAACAAACAAACAAAAAATTTCTTAGACACCTAAGACTAGGTCTAAAGAAAATTACTACTGATTTTATGAAGGAAAAAAAATTCTTTGAAGGACATAAAAGAGAACCAGAATTCTTAGAGAGACATGCCATGTCATTCCATGGAAAGATTCAACATAAAAAGATAGCAAATTTCTGGATTTTTTTTACAGTATCCTTTTATTCATTCTTAGCCTTTCAATATCTTTCAAAGCAAAAATTCAGAAATTCAGTGTAATTTAAATCCAGAACCCAAGTGGACTTTTCATTGCACATGACAAACTGATTCTGTAATTCATAAGGAAAGTAAGCTAAGAAAATTCTGAACGAGGAGGGAATACGTGGCCTTCCGGATAGCAAGTCTCCCTATAAACCTGTATTGTTATAACAAGGTGGCCTTGGTGCAAGGAGAGACCCCCAGTCCAGGCCACAGATGAGCATGCTCCTCACTGTTCTCCTGTTTACATCAGCCGGGTGCCAGCGTGCGGGCAGTACAGGCAGGAGGACATCGCAGGTGGCAGGGGGGAGGTGGGCAGGAGCTCAGGGCGCAAAGGAAAGAGGTGGGAGCTGAGGGCAGGAAGGGGCTGGCCGGAGCAGGGGCACTTGTGCCCAGCCCTCCAAGGGGCCTGAGTGGGAGAGTGACGAAGGAATATGGAGCCACCCACCAATTTTTTTGGCCACTATGACTGCATCATCTCACAGCCAAACAGAGCGATTTGAGTTCACTTAGTCCAGCCTTCTCCCTTTGCAGAAGAAACTGAGGCCCAAAGAGGATAATGGCTTGGCAGAGGTCACACGACTACCTGCTGACAGAACCCACTGGAAATCTCATCTCTGGGCTCTTTCCAGATAAGGCACACCAATAATATTCTATTCCTTGCCTTGGCATTTGAGCCCATCTGCAACCTGTCTGCTCCCTGAGCCTCTACAGCAATTCTCCTTCACTAGCATCTCTCTCTGGATCCTGTTCCTCCCCTACCGCCTTGACGTCCCTGCCAACACTGTGATGGCCCTCTCAGCTGCTCAATTCACTCTCTCCCTGGATGGCTTCAAAACCCCACGGTTTTGAGGACAAGCTCTAAGCTAATAGCTCACATGTCCATATCTCCACCCAGACTTGTCCCCCAGGCTGCACACCATTTAACCAAGTCGTCAGATGGGTGCACTGGGAAGAACCACCCACGTGGCAGCAGCACTATGGAAGAAACCATTAGTAAGACTATACTGTCCTAAAGACATGACACCACCCAGATGCAGACATCTGCTAAGTCGGAAGCCTCACCAGGTGCAAAATGAATGAATGTAGTTTTCCCAACAGGTGTATGAAGCAATCCTCTTGATAGGATCTCAGCATGTGGAAAGAAAATCAGTGTTACGGAAGTCTGTCTGTAAGTAGGACTCTAGTAATAGAGAAAGAATTTATGGGCAACAATCAGTGTTGTAGAGTTGGAGGAACATGGTAAGGCTCTGATCCCAGACAGAATCTAGGATAATAGGAAACCTAGGCAGGGTACTCAGGGGAGAGGTGAACAGAGTTGCCAAAACTGTGGTGTGAGGCATGAACCAAGATGCTAGACCAAACAGGAAGCTCAGCTATCCCAAATAGGTGACAACATGAGACCTCAGCCAGGGCCTGGGTGCAGTAGGACTGATCAGTCAAAATGGGTATGGAGTGACCATCAGGTTAAGACAGCTATTTCAAAAGACTTTGTTCTTCGTGTCTGGCCCACTTCACTTTCAGTTAGACAGGAGAAATAAGATTTAGTGATCTGTTGCACAATGTGCTGACCATATTTAATAATAATGTATTATATGTTTCAAAATTGCTAAAAGAGTAGATTTTAAACTTTCTCACCCCCAAAAATAAATAAATTAGGTGAGGTGTTGGATATGTTAATTAGCTTGATTTATTCTTACATTAAACATATATATGTGTGCATATACACACATATATACATACATACATATATACATATATACATACATATTGTACCCCATAAATATATACAATTATTATTTGTCAATTAAAAACAGATAAATTTTAAAAAGAAAAAAAAATTTAAAAGACTTTGTTCTCAGTTATTGGTCTCCTCTTTACAATTAAGGGCCAGGATGTTTACAGAACTAAGTATGTCACAAATCAAGGCACATAAAGGAAATACAAAAAAAAATGTTAACACCTTACCTGGTCCCAGGGAGAGACGGTGCCTCCAAAGCACATGAACAAGTAGGCCATGGCAACGAGACAGATCCATATCACCAGAGAGAAAAGGCGCAGCAGCTTCTTAAAAACAGACTCGATGCAGACGAGGATAAATATCGCAAAGAAAATTGCCAGGGCCGTCGGAACTGTTATTAAAAACGCCACATGGTCTTCAACTTCCTGAGGAGAGAAAAAAATATATGGAAAAGTTACAATTTAGAGACACTGTGATACCAATGATTTATGTTTTTAAAATGTTATCGACATTAGTCAATGTCAAAATATATTGGGTTTAAAAATGATTTTAAAAGTAGAACAGTTTTAACTTTTAAAAATTTGTTTCGTATTAAATATACATTTTTTCCCAAATAGATAATCCAATATTGGGTATTTCAATTAGGCAAAACGGCTATACTATCAAATTTACATTTTCCTTGATAAATGGAGAAATGGATTTTATTCAGAAATGAATACAAGAAAAGCAAGTGCAAGACACATTAATGCCCAGAGAAAACAAGACAACCAACTTCACTGCCTGAATCAAAGGCTCAGACATAGCCTGGCCTTAGAAAATTAAGTCTTCCAAATGGATGTGAAATGTTTTATTTAAAAAAAAAATTTATTTATCTCAGATAGTCCTTAAAGTGATGAGCTTTTATTTTAATGCATAGCAATTAATGTTTTAAGAGGATCATAGGTTAATAGAAAAGGGTCAGAAAGTGCTGAATATGGACGGTGACAGAGTGGGAAACACTCAGAAGAGTGTGCCATATGTGCTATTTTACTTCCTCTGCCTCTCATGGGCTCCAGCAGCAAAAAGAAAACGGGCATTTATTATTAGCCCTCTTACTAATGCATTTTTAAAAATTTATTTTGGCACGCAAATACTCGTTTTGTATTTACCTCTTTCTAGCCACAAAAAAAAGCACACTATTTCAATTCTACATAATTTCATCACCATATACTAGATACATATTTCTTTGATTGCACAAGCATAGATTTAGGCTTTAGTTTCTACAAAACACTATCCCGGAACCTTGCTAAGGACAGCTTTTACAATTGGATAAAACACAGTTTGAATTCTTTAAACCTTACCCAAATGTGTTTAGTTATTGAAACATCCATAGGCATTTCAATCAAAAAGGCCACATGGCTGGGACCCTAAAAGCTTCCATTGAGGTTTTGGAATATTAAAGGTTAACAGTAAAATCTGGGACTTACGAAGCGGGCGTCTTCCCAATACTAGCACCTGAGATCCCTAAGCATTCCGGGTGGGTACAGGGTCCACCCCACCCAGTTAGCAGCTCTAAGTTTGCACTGTAGATGGCTCCATCCAAACACCAAGCAACTAACCACAGCGAGCAAATTAGCCAAAATCCCACACTGAATCCGGCTACCATCGAGGGGAAAGAACCGGAACCCAGGCCCTCCCAACTTCAGCATCTCCCTTTCTCTTTCATAATCATGTGTGTTAAATGACGTCTGAGAAACAGGCAACAGTAACAAGAGTAGTAAATGCTAATAGCACTATTTTTTGTGCTAAGCACTCTTACATACATGAACCTCTTTAATTCTTACGACAACCTGGGGGCTGAGGGGGAGGGACTAGTGTTAGCACCATTCTACAGTAGAGAAAACTGAGGCCCGGAGAAGGGCCGCCAGGGGCTGCCCAGGCCTCTAGCCCAGGATCGCCTGCGGGGTTTGTGGCCACAAAGCAGACAGCCAGCTCAAGCGAGTGGAGCCAGTCCTTGCTGTGGCCGAAAGAATGTGTGTTTCCAGAGAGGATCAAATGTGATGTTCTTACTCTCTCCCTCCATTGCTATTTTTATCCACGATTAAGTGCCCATGTTATTACTCTTAGCCTCAGACACAGTTTACAAGTATTGCAAAAGGGTATTAGATACCCAGCAGGCTGCGAGCACTCCCCAGCACTCAGACACCACAAAGAAATGCGTGCATGGGGCGTGACAGCCTGTCATAGAGGACATCGGATTGGAGGTTACAATGGCTACATATGGAGCCACAAAAACTGATTTAATTTAAACCTCCTCAAACGAACTTAAATGAGTTGAGGACAGAAAACTAACCAGTAAATAACCAGGAAAGCTGTTTTCCTAGTATGAGTTTTCACACTTTTCACTACCCCAGCAGGGAAGAAACAATCTTCTCCAGAAAGACTGAAAATCAGTGCAAAAATATGCATGACTGTAAAGTGAAAATCAGTAACTAAAGGAACAAAAAAGATTGTGATGTAGTCTTTCCAGGATGCGGAGGACAAACAGAATGACCTGCAGGAGCTTTTCCTGTACTTCTCTTTGAAAAGATCTATCTGTAAACAAGACAAAGACTCAACATCTTATCTTGATGGGTACAGTATTTAAGACTTGATATTGTTTTTAGTTTTAAATATTGGAGTCTCTCTATACTGCCTTTCTCTCTCTCTCTCTCTGTCTCTCTCTCTCTCTCATTAGATCACTGAGAAGTGACTTTTATGGATTGCAGGGTGACTTCTCTATTAGTTACAGTAAGCACAGTGCCTGGGTCCCATAATCCTCTTAGGAGCCCACAAAAAAGTTTTATTTTCTTTTAAAATGAGAACAATAACAACAACAAAAAGCACAAGCTTTTAGGGTCAAAGATTACACGTTTTTATGACAATGCAATTGCAAACTATAATTCTGAGTATACTTTTAGGGAGAAGGAACTTATGCCATCCTAGGTGGTTACCAGGTAGATTCTGCACACCAGAGCAATGTCAGCTTCAAACAGTCTCTCCCGGCTCCAGTGGGTGAGCCAGAGTCCCAGGTGGCCAACGGCTTAAGACAGGCAGCTGCTGCTCACGAGGCTGTTGACCCTAACCTTTTGCAAAACTTGGGCCCACTGCAAAACAGGAACACTTCAAGAAAGAGAACAGCCATCAATTTAGTCTGCATCTGCCTTTTGAACTCTAACGCTGAAGGAGTTTTAATATAGCCTTCTCTACAAAATAGAATCTTTTAAGAGTGTCAAGGAAAAAACAGAAGAGTATTCATTAGAGAATGTACAAGCTTATAAACTACGTTCTTCCTTAGCCTTGCTGTTTGCATCACGCGTTTTTCTTACGGCTAAGGAAATAACGGGCTGCCCTCAGATCTGTGGTTACAGGGTTCTCCTCCCTCCCCCTACCGTTCCCTGTGGATGGGGAGACAGACGAAGCCAGAAAGGCACACCTCATGGCTGTTCTCCTCTGATTGAGTCAAGTTTTCAAACTTCAGAGTACAAAACAGAGTAGCTTAAAATAAGCAAACTAAATCATTAAAAACATCATCCATCCAAATTAACTATTTTTAGGTATCCTAACCCTTCCTTCCTTTGTACAGAAAAAATTACCATATAATGTAAACAAAATGAGACGTATTAAAATGCTTTTACTATTACTAAAACATACTAAATGCCTTTAAAATGCCTTTCTAACTTTAAAAAAAACCTGCCATATAATGCATAGTAAATGAAATATACTAAAATACCTTTAAAAAAAAAAAGGAGATTTTTACCATGGTATCATCTACTGTAATGATAATGGGTTCCTATCGCTCTCTTCAAACATTTTGTCCTTTCATTTTCAATGCATTTTCCGGTAATTTTGGATGGCTTCTAATTGCTAGGCCTATTAAATACCCATCACTTTTATTTATAATGTGACGACAACCGCTTTGTTTCGTAAATGCTTTTCCATGCAGCAACAGCTTATCTGTATTTGCATTCTTTTCCACATGCATTTTTCATTTTTTTTTGTTAGTACTATTTTTCATTTAGATGGTAAAGGACAGTCTAATGCAAATCATTTCTTTCCTATTTTTTTAAAAAAGATATTTTAATGAAGTGCTTTGAAGTCAGACAGACTGAAGATAGAAACCCATTTCTATCACTTCCTGCTGTGTAACTCAGAGTGAGGAATTGAGTGCCCCTAAGCCAGGCTCTTCACATGTACACGTGTGTGTACTTCACACGTGTGGCTGTGGGGTAGTCAGTATACCACAGGCACACCACAAATGACAATGATTATTGGGAAAAACAAAATCAGACTTTAGCTATGATATACATTTGACTACAGGTGTATGTGTGTGGAGATACATAATTTTCATATAACAGAAAAATGTTTATTCTTATCCACATATATAGTCATACTCTCTTTTATCATGAGGTATGAAAGGAATAAATAGGCAATTATAATAATTTTAAACATCTGTAAACCTAATAAAATAGTCTCAAAGTATATAAAGCAAAACTTTACATAGAGGGGAAAAGTAAGCTAATTTACCAAGAATAGATGATTTCAACCCCTCTATCTTGCTATTGATAGGTCAAGAAAACGAAACAAAAATAAAAACAAACAAATAAAAAAGACGTAAAAGATTTGAACGTCATAATCAGTAAGCCTGGCCTAACTGAAAAATACAGAATTCCACATCCAACCATTATTCAGAACAATATTCTTCTCAAGTACACATGGAATATTTATAAAAATGATATATCAGGCAACTTGCAAAGGCTTTCAAAGAAAAGGTATCATAGAGACCCATGGTCTTTGATCACACCATAATTTAAGTTAGAATTTCATAACGAAAACATAACAGTTACCACGTTTGTAAGATAAAAATACAATTCTAAATAACTTTTTGATCAAAAAAGAAATCATAATGTGCATTTATCAATAAAAAGAATAATGTAAGCAGCACATATCAACGTTTGTGGTGTGCAGTAACAGTGGTGACCGGAAGGGAAGCAACAATTTTAAAAGTTCAGCTAAGTTGTTCAGGTGTCAATTTGGTTTTGCTGGTTGTTACGTTTCCCAGAATCCCCTTCCTTCTATGGTTCTTGGTTAGAGTCGGAAAAAAAGAGAGGAATTTGTGCTAGATTTGGAAGGCAACAGTGAAACAAGTCCTCAACAAAATGTTCCCAGTCAGACAAGACAAGGGGCAGTCACAAGGCCCCAGGCTGGTTTCTGCGTGTCCTGACTGTCCACCCTCTCCTTCCCAACTCTGGCCACTGGGGCCCAGCAGACACTGGCTGCCAAAGCACAGAGGTGGCAGCTACACAGCAGCAACAGATGCCCACAGCCTTTCCACTGAGCTCGCCCATCTCGGCCACCCTTGGGGTGACCAGCCACATTTGTCTTCACAGATTTCCCTGAAAGCTCCGACTTTTCCACCTAAACCAGTACTTTATAAGAACAACTCTGCAGATAATTATTCTCCTTTTGAGAAACAGTTGCTGGTTTTTTACCAGAACTTAGAGGGACTAAACATTGACCCCAGGCCACAGAGTTGACACACAATCTGACATGCCCATCACTGCCGCAGAAAACCAAATGGATAAAGGTGTATCAGAGTTCAAGTCCAACTAAGAGTGTGTTGCCAGTAAATCCTGCCAACTGGCCAAAACGGCACAGGAAGAAGACAACCAAGAAAGTGTGTTTCCCATATAGGCTCGAAGTGCACAAGCTGAAAGAGAGACAGACAAAGGTGAGAAGGCAGAGAAAGGCAGCAAACCGTGGAGCAGCATGTTTTGACGAGAACTCTGGGCGTGGCCGTTGACACTGTGAGATGATGCCATCAGACACACAGGAAGTTGAATAAGTTTCAAGAGATTTGTGTTTCCAAAAAAAGTACTAACCTGAATGATGGCTGTTCTAGACTTAAAAAAGAAAAAACTTTGCATCTTCTCTCTATCCATGGCAGGAAAAGGGCCGAGAAAGCTGCTTTGTCCCCTAGAAGGGAATATCCCCAGTGCGCAATTCAGCTGTGGTCAAGAGGATGGTAAACCAAGAAGAACCTCGCAGGGGGAAGATTCAGAGGCTGCAGAAAATGACGGACGGGGACTATTTCCTGGACAGTCTGGGTCTAACAAAGACGCAATCCCCAACCTCAGGGCCTGGGACCCTCAAACTACTTGTCCAGGTGGATTTAGAATTGCTATGAATCAGGGACAATGAGTATCATTCTTCTTTTAGGATAATGGGAGGGCTACTGTGGTCATCCTTTGTATACGGGGGTGACGGGGTAAGGTGGATGGTTGATAACAAGCCTTTTTAGTCCATTGGTCTCCTGATCAAGAGAAGACGCACCAGGCTTGATGTGGAAATGACTGCTCATTGTTCCCTTTGAACAAAAGAGTTCCCTTCACTCAGAGATCCCAGCTTGCTGCCATTAGTGGACAGAACTTTTGGGTTGTCTCTCTCGAGAAACAGAAATGTACGTTTTCTTAAGGAGGGAATAAACTATATATTGGGTGACCGGGAAGGTAGACTGTGGTTGTAATTAGAGCTGTTAAACATTCTATAATAGTTCACCTCTTTGTTACGGTTTTGTTTGCAAAATTGGCTGCAATAACTCCCTTCCCTTTATCCATGTCCTTGCGTAATTCTCTCCCACACTGACTCAGGCCCCATCCACGTGACTCTCTTTGGCCAATCTAACAACAGCTGCATGACACAAGCTAAGACTTGAAAATGGTTGGGCAGTGGGGCTTGCCCTCCTCCTTGCTGCTCTTTGGAACCCCCCAAACTCCATGCAAAGGGGCTCAGGATATCCTGCTCCATGAGGGGTAATACACAGTGCAAGGACCTATCACCTTACCCAACAGTCACGGCTGACAGCCTGCCAACCATCTTGGGTGATCTGGTTATGATCCAGGAATGAGGTCATCTTGGGTTATCTGGTTAATAACTAATCTGCCTGCAGACCACATAAACATGAGATGACCAGCAGAGAGCAAAAATCAACTGGGAAGCCTAGATCAGAAGAATCAAGAGCTGACCCACAGAATTGTGAGTTAAATAAGAGTAGCTGTTCCAATCTGTTAAGTTTTGGGGTGGTTTGTTACACAATACAAGCTAACTGATACATCCTCTTTCCAGGCATAGATTGTATTTTTTGCACATGGGGCCACCCTACATCTCATCCCATATGTAGCTGACATTCCTCTCATCAGGTGAGGTTCTGTGTCCCCTTCAATTGAGCCTGGGTGGGTCTCAACCAATAGAGTATGGTGGAATTAGTTTTCCCTGACTTCAGAGACAGGGTCATAAAAATGCCATGCACTTCCACCTTGTTCTTTTAGTATGCTCATTCTCGGAACCCAGCTATCATACAACGAGGCAGCCAAGGAATCACGTGGAGAGGCCACATGACGGTGTTCCAGCCAACAGTCCCCGCTGCAGCTCAGCTGTCAGCCAGCGTGACCAGCAGCCAGGTAAGTGAGCAAGCCTTCAAGGGAATGTGGCCCCACCACTGAGAGCCCCCAGCTGATGCAGGGATGAGCTGCCACTGGCAAGCCTGCCCAAACTGCAGATTCAGGAGGACAATAAATGATGGTGTTCTTTTTGGTCACTAAGTTTTGAGGGTTTTTTAAGGCAACACATGATAACTAGAACTCTTCCTCTGGCCAATGAAAAATAAAGTGATGTGTCACTTCCAAGTGGAAGATGTTAATTGCCAGTAGTAAGACACTGAAGCACTCTTTCCTTCTCTGGTGTAGCGCTTGAGAAAGGAAGTAAGTTCCAGGGTGCACCTTCCTTCACCCCGAATCCCTGAGCGACTAACACGAGAGAGTCCCTCTGCTAACACACAAAGTATGAACGTTTATTCTGTTAAGCCACTAAGATTTTGGAGCTGTTCATTTCCATAGCATAATCCAACATGCTCTGACTGAAATAATAGGAGACAATAAAGACAAGGACAGAAATAAATAAAATAAGTAAGTAGTAGAGAAGATAAACAGAGAGAAAGGATGGTTCTTGAAAAAGTTAAAGTAATGCAGACACCTGATGAGATTAATTAAGGAAAAAAGCAGGCATGTAAAGACAGCATTACAAATAAAAACCAAAAATAGAGCATATGTGAAACATCAAAATGAGAACAGTGTTATCAAATGCATGCCACTAAATTTGAGAATTTGGATAAAATGCAAAAATTCCTGGAAAATATCTTATTAAAACTGACCCAATAAATAAAATAAGAAATATTAAACAATCCTTTTACTATCAAAGATACCAAAGCAAAAGTTTTAAAAATCTCTCCACAAAGAAATCAACAAGCTCATGTGGCTTTCTAGGCAAATGCTATCAACTCCTTCCAACATAGTGTAATTTTTTTCAGAAAATCGAAAATGGAGGCATACTCTCTGACTTATTTTACAAGACTAGTCAAAGTTTAAATTTAAAAAATGACAGTTTGATAAATGAATATCCCAAGTCATTTCACCAAAGAACATATTTGCAAAAATCTTAAACAAAATGTTAGCACATCACATACAACCTTTTATAAAAGATAACATGAAAATAGAGTTTATCTCAGAAATAGAAAAATTGTTTAATATAAGAAAATCTATAATTATTATTCATTACATTGACAGATTTAACAACACTCAAAAAAACCACATGATCATCTCAATTTGGTGAAATTCAATACCCAATCACATTTGAACTTTTTTATAAATTAGAATAAAAAGGAATCTCAAAGGATATCTACAAAAACCTACAACCAACATCATCCTAAATGGATAAAGTATAAATGAATTCCCTTTAAAATTAGGAAAAAAGCAATGGTACCCATAATCACCAATTCTGTCAAAACCATACTAAAGTTCCTAGCCAGCATAATAAAACAAGAAAAAGAAATTAAAGGTTTTGGTAGTGGAAAATAAGAAATAAACTCTTACTATTTGCCAATGATCTGTTTGTCTATGCGGGATACCTACAGAATCTGCAGTCCAGCAACCAGTAAAAAATAGGATATAACAGCAAGTTGTCTGGACATAAGATCAATATCCAAAATTTAATTCTATTACTTTATACTAGGAACAAAGTAATAGATGCCATAATTTGAAAAATGCCATTTACAGTAAGCAACAATCTACAAAATACATCGTTAGATTGAAGAGCAAGAACAGCATAAAGAAAATCATAAAACTTTACTGAAGCACACAAATGAATGGAGAGATGGCCCATGTTAGGGACAGAAAAATTTTATGATGTCCTAACTGATATCATAAAATATCAATTCTCAGCAGTGGATCAATAGATTGAATATGACACTAAAAAATTCCCAACAGGGCTTTCATATGAGATTGATTTAAGTTAACTGTAAGGTTTACAGGGAGAAACAAAAGGTCAAGAATAATTAAGGTACTTTTAAAGGAGTTGAGTATAAAGATGTTACTTGCCCTGCCCAATATATTCAGTATAAAGCTTTACTAATTATTTAGACACTCTGTGTGTGTGTGTGTGTGTGTGTGTGTGTGTATGTGTATAGTATTGCAGGAATAAAAATAAAACAAGAACTTAACAAATGGAGCAGAACAGCCCATAATCAACCACTCATATATGGAATTTTGATATAAGACAGATGTGAAATGAGAGTAACTGAAATGGATCAGTGACAATTCTCCATAAGGCAAATAATACGTAAATGGATTTCAATTTCTCCCTCCCACCACACATACATATCATTTGTGTGTGTGTGTGTCTGTGTGTGTATGATAAAATGAACAAAAAGAAAAGCAAGAGAGTAACAAAAACCAATTCCAATATGAAGTTTACATCAGAGGGTAGACAGGGGAAGGGGGTGAGTGGGGCATCTAGGTAGAAACGTGTTATTAGAGATATTCTAGTTCAGAATGGATTTTCGGGTTTTTTTTTAATATAAGTAAGTGAGCCAGATATAGATCAATGAGCATTGTGATTGGGAATCAAAGATTAATCAAATTAATCAAGTGACTAATCTCACTCTGCCCACCTAAAGTCCAATTCCGAAGAACGCAGATGCTGTGTGTTGGAATTCACTGCAAGTCAGTGACAGGAAGCGGGCAGACGTCAAGTGCACCACACGCCTGAGCCATGTTAACATTTCCCATCACCTGTTTGACTTACAGTCTTCCGGTCTCTTCACTGAATTTCTCTCACCCTTTGCTTTTATTGGTTCCAGTAATAGACTGGCCTAAAATTTTGTTTCTTTTATAATGTACACTGATCACTAGTAGCTTGAAATCTTAATTATTTTGCCTTTTTTTCTCTACATAGCTTTTAAAAAATAATAGAAGACACTAAAAACCACATGCACACACACGTGTGCACGCACACACACACTTGCGTGCAATAATTCAGTCTTGGGAGTCAGCACACGGGAACAAAAACCAGCACCTTTGAGTTCTAGCTTGTCCTAGCTGTGACATCTCAAGACTGTCTCAGGGATAGTAAAGGACATCTATGTGAATGGGTAGAACTCCTAATTCCAAGACCTTTTAGTCAGGGCTCCTGTTACAATAGTGCTGATGTGCCATCTTCTCTACCGGGAACGTTCTATGGGGAGATGGCATAGGGACTTGATTCATTCACAGGTTTCTCCCAGAAAATAATGACCCTCTTGAGAAATCTTCAGAATTTTAATGTTCTAAAAAGAAACTATTGTACTTTATGTCTGTATGTTTCAAATGCAATAAATTTTTCATTCAATATATTTTAATTGTCCTAATGCCTGAAAATTTTCATTTCAAGCACCAAGTTCCTCAAAAGGGACTCGGTTTGACTCTGAGATACAATTTGCCTTATGCGTCTCTGCAAGCCGTGACCAGGCCTGTATATTCCTTCTCTGTCTTGGCACAGTCATTCTAGAACTCTGGGAAGAGTCGGAAAACTAGCTGGCAAAGCTGCTCACAGTGGTTTTCTGGGTTAAAGCTCTTCTTACTGAAGAAGCGGTCCACCGCTCTCTCACCTCAGACTGGCTCCTGGAGACAGATGTGTAAGCAGAAGCAAAAAGAGGGAACAAAAAGAATTACTCGTAACACTGCCCAAAACAGTCAGGTGAATGAAGTCTTCTTCCAAACCTCTTCTCATTTCCTTCCCTTGTGATTTCTGTTGTATCTTCATATAAAAAGGACATTGAGGAATGAACACGGGTTTAATTTTGTCAAATGGACCAAGCACATGAGCAGACTCAATAATCCTTTTCTTTTTCCCAGACGCACCTGGTGGTTGCAAACCAGAATTGCCAAGTGTCTTATTTCCTAATTCGATACCAGGGAACCATACGGTAAATACCTCTCATTACTCTTGGTAATTTGATATAAAATTATCCAAAGCTAACAAACAAAACTGAAAAGTATGAAGGTCAATATGAGTGTCAACTTGGCAAGAGTTTTAGTGCTGGAGAATGTTAAACTTATGTCAAAATGCAACTTCTAATGAAATCCTCTATGCTTCTCCCTATCTCTGCTTTTATTTTAATAACTCAAAATTATATGCACAATATTTATCACATAGATATAAATGCATCTCCTGCATTCATACTCAGACTTAAAAATCCTAGTACTCATCTGGTTTTCCACCTGAAATACATCTACAAGAGACCTTGACAAGGAGAACCCTCTATGGTACAAACAGAATAACAACAGATACTTACATTTGTTTGGGATATAATATGTGCCCATTGTGCTAAATGCTCATATGATCTATCTTACTTAATTCCCAACAGAGCTCCATGAGCCGGGTTCTGTTATTCATTTTATTTCACAGAAGAAGTAACTGAAGGACAGATAAATTAACTTGTCAGGAACACACATTAAGTGGCAAAACTGAGGCCTAGGTCCAGGTCTAACCACAAAGTTCGTGCTTTTACCAGCAGGATAGATAATAAAAATGCAGCTGGTAAGGAAAATGTAACTACATGGTAAAGGTAAATTATGCATATGTTAATTAAGCACCTGCAATGTGATTAGCTAGCCCTGTGTTAAATTAAATACAGGGAATGCTAAAGTCCTTCCTGAAAGAACCAACAATGAGTTGAGGAGACAAGACAAACCCTCAAAACTACTCTGAACTTCAGATGACAGTGATGTAGAAGTTAAATTTTTTTTTTCTATTTCACAAGCTTTGCAAGCATCAGAGGCACAAATCAATATAGGTAGAAGTGTTCTGCAAAGGCTGGACTGTTTAAGTTCAACAAGGAGAGATTAAATTTGGATACAAGGCACAGAGATGCAGAGGATGCTTTGGGATGAGAGGAGCTACTCAGGGGAAGACCCAAGATCTGGAGAGGGTCAGAGGTGGAGACCCTCAACCCATGTGGTCTAGAATGACAGATTACCCTACAGAGGTAAACAGTAGTTTAAGGGATCACAGCCACTTCAGGATGGACAGCCACCCAGAGTGGTGCCAATCACACTGCGTGTCCCTGGAGGTGCTCAGTAAATAGTCAATGAAGGAAGGAATGATCCAAGCTCAATGGATTGTCTCAATGTCAATATCAAGTTTAGAAGGGACCAGTACACCAGTGGAGTATGTCCAAACATCCAGCTTGGACTCTTCCATCATGAACAATTACTGAACAAACATATCAAAGTACAATCATTAGTATACCTTTAACAGAGTAATACATCATCTCTAACAGTGTTGTTATATTTTCAGTAGAATATTTGATTTTAAAATATCATAAGAATGACAGCTCAATAGGAATAGCTCTGAAATGCCTTAGTGTTTTTGCCAGGACTTCTCAGATAACAAAAGCAAAGCCACAAGTGGTAAGTCTGCCTGATGAGGGAGACACTGGGGATATTTACCATACTTAAAATAAATGATGCCACCAACTCAATGAATTAATTGTGAGGAAGTATCTCTACCCAAATTCCTTTAATACTGAAAGAGAAAAATATTGCAAGGTAACTCTGTTACACAGAATGAAAACTGAGGATGTTCATAGCAGAAGGAAATTTCAACAAGAAAATCGCCATTGTGCCAAGACCAAAGCTGGGAATTCTAGACCTTCAATGTTCTACAGAAAAGTCACCCAGGAAAAGCCAAATGCCAAATGCCCTATGACCTGGCCCCAGCATTGCAGCTGTGTGACCTTGAAGAATGAGTTCACCTCTCCAGGTCTTAGTCTCCTCATCTGTAAAAGGGGAGCATTTCCAGCTCTAAGACAATGTGATATGGGTTTCTTTCATAGTAACAAAGGAAATGAAACTATGAAGGACCTAGTAATGGCTAACATTTCCTGGGGGCTTATTCTATGTCAGGCATTACTCTAAGGGCTTTACATGTACTAATTGAGGCCATCAGCTTACATGGCAGGTACCATGCCTTTTTACAAACAAGGAAACTGGAACATAGACAAGTTAAACAATTTTCCCAAGGTCTTAAGTAGAAAGGGATAAAACCAAAATTCCAACACAAATAGATGCTCTTAACGAATACTCTCTACTGTCTTTTCAAAATGGGGAAAGCAAGGTGCTATGTAGTGGATACATTTAATTATGCATTTTAATATCCAAAGGATGCTTCCAAATACTTTCTTGCTACTCCTCTAAATTGCAACCATCTTTCCCGCAGAAAATTACAGCTTTTCCTTGGCCTTTGTTATAGCACAGGTAAATTATAACTAAAATGACTCAGTGAATTACTGGTTGCAAATTACAAACACCTGCAGAGTAAGATTTTCCTGTACATATAGAAATGCACAAAAAGATGTATCTTTAGCTACTTTTACTCCAATACCTAAAAACATGCTCTATTCCCCTCCACCCCCTAGAATTATAGGACTAGAGAAATGCATAGAATTTCCTGTTCCCCAGAGGAGATGTTGAGCATATTTATCTGCTTTCCTAGCCTTCAACTCCAAGGAAGGGGGTGATTCTTTCACCCACTGGGGGCACTGAAAGATTGTCTGGAAGAATAAAGTCGCTTTCCCTCTACAAATGATTGGGTTTGTTGACTTGTTTTGTAAGAGTAAGATTCTTTCTTAATGTATAGATAAAAGAAACACACTGATATATCTTCCCTTAGAAAAAATACCTGATGCTGGAAAATTGATTTGTAATAAAAAGTACTTATGCTTACTGTTTTAAAAACCTAGCTCATCATATCACCATAAAATAAATAAAGCGGGTCATAATTTCAGTCATACATATTACCTATTTATATTTAATAAAAGTACATACTCTAATTTCAGTATCATACTAAAAAAACAAGAAATCTATTTCATTGCAGTATTTGACTACTTAAAATTTACGGTAATAAAATTTTTTCACTCACATTGAAATATTGACTATTCCTAATCATAAATTTTAACCAAAACAAATCTGGCTGATGCCAGCTGGTATTTTGACAAATTAAAAAAAATATGTCAACCTTTCTTAACAATGACAGGCAAATTTTGAGAAAAGCTGGCTGATTTTGGACATAATAAATGAGAGCATTAAATTTTGAAAAAGTGTTTTAATGCATTCAGTAATTAGAACCAGTTCTAAAAAACAAAGTGACATAATAAGACTTACAACTTAAAGCTTGGTCCCATTAGTTCTAAGTTTTCTGATGCCAGAGGTCAAGTTTATTTTGCTCATCACCCCCAGCATTATCACCATGCCTGGCACTTGGCAGGCACTCAATAAACTGAGGTTGAAAAAATTATAAATCAAATTTTTCATTAAAACTTTCCATAAGCAACAGAAAATATTTTTCATATTACTAAATAGAATATTAAAATCCAAGACATATCATCACATGTTCTATTTACTTTGTATCATATCTTCAGATAATTATTAAAAAAATATGGGATTAAACTCACTCAATAGTTCTTATGTAGAAAATAATCAATTAAGCAAGACTGTGAAGTTTCAATTTAGGATTTATTTTTACAGTTTAAGAAATACTTTAAGGATTACTTTAGCTGCATGGTCAACAAAGCAGAATATGGATTGACCACAGATTGAAATTAAATAAAATCATTTTGTGAACAATGTCAATTAAGGAACTTTTAAATCAAAGCTTAATTTTTTTCTTCTTATTATATATTATAATCACCTCATACAAAGGCAACTACATATTACACATAGCAAAAAATCTCTATGCATTTGGATTATGCTAAGATCATTCTGTAGTCCAAATGCTCTAGGAGACTGGGGATGTGCGTTAAGAAAATTGCCAGATTTTTCTGCTACAGGAACTGATGAAAGTCTAATGGAAATCAAAATCAGGCAGATCCAGGGGAAAGAAGGAATCTGTCCAAGATTTTAGGCAGCAAAAATAGATCTGCTTAGCTCCTGAATTACATGAGAGCCCAGCTATTCAAGTAAAGTGCTCCAAGGTGGAAACCTGGGCAAAGCCCCAAGGCAGCTATTCCATCTCCCAAGGTAGAGACCTCTTAGAAACAAAGCTCTGCCAGGTCTGAGAAAGGAACTCGTCCCACCCATGAGAACATGGCTCTAAGCAACGTTCCATCTTCAAATGTTCTTACCCTAACTGTCTTTGACTATCTGGATGGGAAACATTTTTTGGAAAGCAGAAATGCTGGTTATGCTGTTACTAAAATCAAAATAGAAATGAGCTGATGGGAGCCTAGAATCATCCCAGTGCCAACACAGGTCCAGTTTAGGAAGAAAAGTGCCCATTTCCCAGAGGCCTCTCTCCTGACTTGGCCCTGCCATCTACACCTGAAGGTCACCTCTTTCTACTAGACCAAGTTACCCTCTCTGATTCTGGAATGCTTCTGCACAGCTCTTGTCTTTGACGAATTCACATGATGGATGTGAGATCATGATAGACCAGGTACAACCAAGAACAGGATCCATTTCACTGTCTCTGGACCTCACTGTGAGTGACAGCCATGCCATGGGAAATGCTTGCTAAGTGCTTAAAATGATTTAGCTGAATTTAAGGGAAGAGTGGAAATGATTGATTTATCAAGGAAAAGATGCCTAGATAAAGTTTGGAAAAGGATACCACTTTAACATTTCCACCAAGCAATACAGAACATTAAGGAATTGCTTAAAGAAACGATAATACAAGGAACCAAGACGATTCAAAGAAGAGTGCTTTAAGCCTGACTACTACGTTAAACCTCTGAGTGACCCATTTAAGAACATCCGTATCAATGAGGTTTAAGAAATTAGGGTTCTCTATCGTAGAAAACAAAGTGGCTTGCGTAGGGAGGCATGGACTTCACATAGTCTTTAAATATATTAATGATGCTATAAATAGGACATCACCTGCCCCTCCTTCCATTTAGAAAAGAACAAGCCAGAACGGGTTTGAATTACAGATTCAAGAGAATCACAAGCAGAAATGCCCTGGCAAAACAGATTTCCAAAGGAAAATCTCGATGTTTTTTCTTCCCTGCAAGTAGAGTAACAAAAAGGAGATGTCTTTAGAGACCCAGCTTTCCAATGAGACTGAGCAGAAGTCTCTCTCCAAGTCCTTTTCAGTCCTAAAAGTATTAATAGTAAAGAGACATAAAAATGCCACCCCAGGGAGCATTCAAGGCCAGTTAAATGCGGGGATGTGAGGGCTGCCCTGCATGCACATCTAGTCTACAGGGATCAAAAGGTGCACTCTGCTCTACGTTTTATAGTACGAGAATCAGATTGTGATCTGTGACTTCATGGCCTCCTACGTTCTATTTTCTATTCTTACCTCATTGAACTCAATCAGAAGACAGCACCCATTGAGTAGTGTGGGGAAGAAAGAAAATTTTATTTAAAAAAACCATGATGGTAACAATTCTTCCCATGCATAACATTTGAGCACCATCTGGCTCAGGATATCCTAAACAAACTGCCAAATACCAAGGACAGCTATTTTATGCACTTGGTGAAACATAAGCAAAATCCACTTCTTTGCTGGTGGACACAAATAAATATAGGCGAATGTTTATAGTCTAAGCTCAAAAATTATCATTCAGTGGAGACATTCCCAGATCAACCACTGACCAAAAAAACCTCACTGGATAATCGACAATCAACGCCTCGCACAAAATCTGCACACGCATATCACACCCGGTGTAAAAGTTTGAACCATACTTGGAGAGATCAGTAACAGGAAGTTACCGCCGTCTACAGATTTCCTCTCACTGTTCAATAAACCAAGCCAAGGATCTATGCTTGAAAAATATAAACTGGCAAAATTGACATCAGCTGTTGAGCTGCACGATGCTCCCAGTGATGAAATCCACTTTAATAACCTGTCCAAAACTGTAAACACATTAACTACCCATCTAGAAACAGGAAAGCCAGGGTCAATGCAAAATGCTTCTTATTTGTAGAATCAGAGGATGAAGAAGTCACAACAGGTCAACACCCCATCGCTTTCTGCCTATGGGGCTAAATACATACAGATCTAAAGGCAAAGACGGACATCTCTTTTCTTTTTTTTTCATTTTCCTTGCCACTAACCACTTTCCCAAAGCAGGCTTTTTACAGAGTTAAACAATGCCCAGCCCAAACTAAAACGCCAGCTCAGGGCTGTGCCAGTAGAAAGGGACTGGAGGCAGCGGACTCGCCAAGGAAGCTGACGGTTGACTCGGTTGAGAGCAATCCGAGCGGATGTTGCGGGCAGCAGCGCCCCGTGGAAAGCGCAGAGGAGTTTGCCAGCGGGTGCGCACAGATGTAAAAAACACACACCCTGCCCGTCCACCTGGTGAACACCTGGGCAACTTTATTTTGGGCAGAGTCTTCCCAGGAAACTTTTCTCTCGCCCGCAGCCCTTGCCCGAGCCCGGCCGGCCGCGGGCCCGCAGGAGGGCAGGGAGCGGCGGGCCGAGGGCAGCCCCGGGCGGGACGCGGCTCGGTGAGCCAGGGGGATGCGCGGGGCGGGACCCGCGGGGAGGCCACTCACCAGCCCGAGGGCGAAGAAGAGGGCGAGCAGGGCGAGGCAGGAGCCCATGACGATGAGCAGCAGGAAGACGATGAGCGGGTGCTGCTGGCTCATGCAGTAGTAGGACTCGTACAGCCAGTCCCGGGACCGCGGCAGCCCGTCTCCGCCGCCCGCCGCCGCCGCCGCCGCAGCCTCGGCGCGGTCCCGCAGGTAGCGGCGGCGCCTCATCGCCTCTTGCCACATCGGGGCGGCTCGCGGGGCGCCCGCGGTGCGCGCCCGGCCGGGCCAGCGGCGCTCGCCGCCGCCGCCGCCCGCGTCCCACGCCCGCGCCGCCTCGGCCGCCCGGCTGCCGGCGCACGGAGCTGCGCGCAGGGGCCTCCGGCGCGGGCGGAGCTCGGCGCCCCGGGCTGGGCTCGCTGACGCGCGGGCGGGGGCCGGGCGGCGGCCTCGGGGCAGCTCCCGGCGCCGCCGCCGCCACCGCGCGGGAGGGGGCGGGCTCGACAGGGGCCCCTCGGCCCGCCTCCCCCACCCCGCGCCGCGCAGCCCGTCTCCGCGCAGGGGCGGCGCCCGGCCTCCCCCCGCCGCCGCCCCCCGACGGCCGGGCCGCGAGCTGGGGAAAGCGGGGCGCCGACGGAGGGAGGGGCAGGGAGCGGGAGGCGCCGGCCGCGCCCAGACCCGGGTGGTCTTGCCCCTCCGCCCTCCCACGCTCAGCCACAGGGTCGCCCGCCCTCCTCTGCCCTCTCCCGAGCACAGCCTGGGTGTTGAGTGTGGTGGGAGGGGCTGCAACCCGCCTCTACACTAACTCAGAACGCGGGGTGGGGTGGGGTGGGGGTCCGCTCTCTGCCCTCCCCGCCTCCCACCTGGCTCTGAGGACTGTGCGGGCTCCTAACCTCCTCTCGCTACCTCAGAGGGCAGCGGGGAGGGACACTGCCACTGTCCAGTTCCCTCAACCTCTTAGTGGGCTGTCTGGCGGGGGAGGGGGGTACTCCCAAGTTCCCCTCCAGGGTCACAGAGCGCAGCAGCTGGGGAATGACCTCCCACCCAGAGGGCGATTTAGGAGTGACGCGGCTGTGATTAAATGCGGTGGCCCCCGCCACGTGCTCAGGTGGGCAGCCTCACTTGCGCCCTGCGCTTTCGGCTTCAGTCGCACTTTGGAGGTGCCCAACGGGCCAAGGTATTCCATATCAGAGGTTTACCAGGTGCCCTGTGGTTGGTCGTGGTCCTCGCCGACCCCCTTCTGCCTGGCAGGGCCGGCAGCGAGGGCGCCCAGGGGAGCGTGGCTGGGCGCCGGGGCGGGAGGGGTCGGCTCTGGGATTTGCTCCCTCCAGGACACCTTGGGGGACCGGAAGCAGGAGGCGCTAGAGATGCATCGGGAGCCCTGCGGGGACAGAAGTCAGCGGGCGTAGTGTCCCCTCCGGACATGCTTGGGAGTCGAGGCCACTGGCCCTCTCCCTGGGGGGCAAGAGGTTTCATTGCCGATCTCCAAAGAAACCCACCCTTCCGGAGCTTTCCTCATATGTGTCCCAAAGACTCCCAAATCCCACCCCCTCCCAATGCTTTCCCCTAAGGAATTCAGGGCACAGTGGCCCTCCTCTCTTGTCACCAGAGCAGCCCGGAGCGCTGTTCTATGCATTTCCCATCTCTTCCAGTAGACGACCAGAGCTCAGGACGCTGAGCCTTTGGCACTCCCTAAGACCTCGCGAACCTTTTCGAACCGCCCCGCTGCCGGTCCGGGCTGTCCTGTCCCCCTGGCGCACAGGGGCGGGGTAGCTGGGTAACTCGTGAACACAGGACCCAGGCCATGCACGGAGACCGGGACCAGGAGCCTTCCAGGGACTTTATTTTTAGCAACAACTATTGCCTGCTGGGCCTGGGGGGTCAGGGCCTGAGAGCCGCACGGCTCCCGGCAGCCGCGGGGCGAGCCTGGAGAAACCCGGAGCCCGCGCGCGCGCGCGGGGGCGGGGGCGGGGAGGTGGGTTCTGGACTCGGGGGCGTGTCCAGGACAGCGGGTCCCTGGCAGGGTGTCCTGCCCCTCGGGGCTCCTCCTTGGTCCCTGGGCCTTCCCTCCTTCTGGGGACCTGGAGAGACGAAGTGGAAGGAGACAAGGGATGGGAGGGGGGTCTCTCTGACTTCTCCTGTGGTCCCAAGCCCCGTTCCCCGCTGCCAGTCCTCCTGCCCTAGCAGCACACAGAAAGCCTCTTCTCTGTCGGGTCCCTAGTCTGCGGCCCCTCCCGTACCCTCCCCTCGAACACCCGCCCGTGACTGTCACCCGGGTGATTTCAGTCTCAGCCTGTCATTGGGCTCGGTGCTTTCTTTTGATCTCGGGGAACGTGATTGCTGTATTTCCAGATTTTAGGTTTTTGGAGGTTCTAGAGCGTGCTTCAAAGACAGACAACGCTGACGAACCGGACATGTAATATAAATATCCAGAACCTGATTCCATCTAAGGAAACACGGTTGCGTGGGAAGGGGGAACGCAGCCTCTATTGTGTTGGTTCTCTCTCTTCCTCCAGCTGTGTCCACAGTCTTTCTGGGTGGGCAGAGTTGCACATTTCCAGTCCTTTCCTGTGCTAGCAACGTACTAATTACTCATCTTCTCTCCAATTCTCCTGCTTCTTCACCCCTCCTATTGACAAACGTCTGCTTCACCCACTCAAGAAGGAAGAAAAAATAAATAATCTGTAATTTAGGTTTCTGGAAAAAGGAGCTGAAAGACTTGTGAGGGAAAAGGAAATGTTTAATCACTTTCTCCCTTCTAGTGGGGAAGTGGAGTATTTTTCATATCCAGTATCTATACCATATATATATATTCTATGAATGATAAGGAGAGTTATTGTAAGATTTTTAAGAGATTTTGTTAAAAGATGGTGGCAGAATATAATTAGAGAGAATCTGCATGTAGATAATTTTGCACTTGATGCTTCTGAAATTTTTTAACACTCATTCCTTCATTAATTCATTCAACAAATATTTACTTTATGCCTACCGTGCGCCAGATGATCAGGGGGAAAAAAAAAGACAGGGACCCTGAGACTCTCATAGGAGTTTTCAGGGTACTTTGAAAAATAGGGCTACAAAAAGCAAAACAGTAGCAAAAAATCAACATTCCTTCCCCTCCTCTTCTCCTTGCCTCTACAATTTAAATTTCATCACCATAGACACAGGCCTTGAAAGGAAAATAATATAAAAATCAAGGCTGTGTCAGGCTTCTCTGAGGACTTGTTGGCTTTGTTTTGGTTTTGGTGCTTATTTTTATGGGGGCCTCTGTATTGCTTTATGTTTTAAAAAAAAGTGAAACAGTATAATGACTATAGTTACTCTATCAATGTTTTAGAATCAATTGCACTAAGTATGCCTTTAAAAAAGTTCAAATTTCTATTTAAAAGGAAAAAAAATAATAACCCACAAACAGCATGAAGTGTAATGAAAAATGTCCTTTAGTACAAAGCCAGGAGCATGAAACACATACTTATGCAACTAATGGGACCCCAAGGAATCCTCTGGTGCATTACTGCACCTTTGAGTAGCAGGGCTGTTACACCAAGGGTAAGGCATGGACAGCAAGGGGTTCTCCCATGTATTTCCTCTATATCAATTTACTCGTGATAACATGCACAAAGAAACCAACTGGGGAAGCTCCAATTGGGCCTAAGGGAGGACAAAAAAAAAGCAAGTATTAAGAAGCAGAATTGCTTTTTGCTGCAACGCTAGAGGGCAGCCCTCCATCCTCACAACCCAGCAGGCAGGGCCTATCTTCTGGGTGTGTGACTTGCGTAACTGGTTTAAGGTTCTGCTGTCACCACCTTGAAATTCTTAATAATATTGAACAAAGGGCTCTGCATGTCCGCCTTGCCCTGGGCCCTGAAAATTAGAAAGCGCATCCTAGTAGCACTCTTCTCTGAGCCTGCACGCAGAGCCTAGGGGGTGCCACCCTAAGGACAAGGTCTCCTCTGCTCAGGGACTCCAGGCCACCTATACCCTCCTAATTTGGTCACCTTTCACAGACTTCACACACTGGCACACCTGATCGACTATAAATCTAAGTAACCACGCTACAGGACAGATTTATGCATCAATGGGTTTTGCTTTAAAAATAACCCATCTTCTAGTTTCTATTTCAAATCCAGTTAGATTAGCTCAGTCAATGACGCTGTCGTGTCCCTCTCAACATCCACAGGGCTCTGATTGATTAAATAAAGGCAGGCCAGCAAACTGCGCCAAGGACAGAAGCAGACATGTGCCAACCAACCCAGAGCATATTGTAGAGTGGAGCACAGAATATTTCCCTGTGTATTCATTTTTCTCTCTGGCAAATACATTACTAAAATTTATATAATAAAGTATGAACATTATGTCAACAGATTCATTATCACCATGAAATATGTTTTGTGTACCCAGATAACATTTACATTTTTATTGAACCAGAGTCTGGGAATACAGAATCCACCCAACCAAAGCCAACTTATAGCTCTTAGAAGTCAAATTAACTCCCTCAGCTCAGTAAAGTACTCTTGCAGTTCAGTTTTTAGAGCATCAGAAAAACATTGCTGAATGTCACATTCATATATTTATTTTCTTGTCCATCCAGTAATGAATGATCTCTACATGCCTTTGAAAGACCCTACTTACTTGGCTTATTTGATGAATTATATTTTCAGTGACAATATTAGATAAATATTTCATAAAATCATCTGAAAAATCTGATTTCATGTGATTTACTGGGATTTTTTGGCCCTTAAACATGTGAGAAGATGGTACTGGTATTTCAGAATAGACCTTTCACAAAAGGCCACTGCCATTAAGAAGTTTATTAGTAGGACTTTTTCAAAATCCACCAAAATGCTGGAATTCCTTCCATGAGCACTGGGAGGAGTGAGAATAGGTTAATGACTAATCAGTTTCCAGCACGTCTACAACCTTGTGAGAGGTATCGATTTCTCTGCTCCTGCTCAGAGAATGTGATCTCAAAAGCAATGACTCATGCCGTGGAGACGTGCACTCAGGATTTGTTGCCTAGAGAGGTACAGGAAAAGGGGACTAATTTAGCAAGCTTAAATGGATAGTTCAGATATCTTGGCTTTTGTTTTTATACTCCTGTAAGTGTTCCTTAAAATAGTCAGTAAAGGAATAACTTAATTATACTCTAAAATTGAAAAATAAATGTACTTTGAGGGTCAAGAAATGGCCTCTATGAAACACAATTCTGTGACCATAGTTCATGAATATTTTTGTACAATTCCACCTCCCTCATTCAATTCAGATAACTTAGCCTATGATTTTGAGACACTCCACACTGTTTGATTCATGATTTTTTTAAATTTGGCAATAACTCAAGCTCACTGCTAGTATTATTCCACACTGTGTTGTTATAATTGTCAATATTGCTGTAATACCTTCCTTAAAGTACTGGATTTTGTTCCATCAGTACATCCTTGGAGAAGTCATGTGATATCTCTGAGCTTCAGTTAATTTATCTCTAGAGTAAGAAAAATGGACCAACTATTCTAAGACTCTTTCAAACATGTTTATACTATACTGTGCTGGGTAAAGGGATGGATTTTCATCAACTTCTTTAAATAAAAAGAAAAAAATTATTGTACCCAACAAAAAATATATAAGTATAATAAAATTGAACTGTACCAAAAAATTGTCAAATTTTGTCTAAGTATTTAATAGAAATACTATTTCCCTCGGTATAAAACAAGAAAAAAAAAGTATCAGTGGTGTGCCATGACAATACAGTAAACACACACAGATCTTATTTTTGCATTAGTGTGGTCTGTCCTCCCTCACTGGAAGGTAAGTTCAGTAAGGACAGAGGATTTTGTTTCTTTTGTTCACTATGTCCCTATTACCTGAAATTTGCAAAACACATAGTAAGCACTTAGTAAGTATGTGCTAGGTGAATAAATGGATGAACAAATTAAGGAAGACACTAGACCACTTCATTCTTTTAAAGAGAGAATATGATTGACAAGTAATGACAGTAGATCACTTTAATCAGAACTTGATTTGACAAAAATGTTTCCAGGTCCTAAAGAGGTTATATGTATATGTTTAATATATTTATATGTTAAACAGTGCCCTCCACTATATCTTTCAAAATTTCACAATGTTTTCAAATTCTAACGTGGCAATATTTTCATGAAAGATTGAACACCAATTGCTACCAATTGCGCTTGAACAACAGAACAAGGGGTAACAGCGTGTATGAGGTGAGATACTGGAGAAATAATGATAAAATAAATGTGTCCAGGAAAAGAGATTATCTGGAGTAAGTACCATGGGGGATGATTTTTATCTAGAGAAAATGGTATCTAGGACTGTGAGTTCCCAGTAATACATCATGGCTAGTACAATTCCAGACAATATTAACGAAGTCTCCCAGGATTTCTGAAGTGTCCATTTAGAACCTCATCCTCTCTGCACCTTGGCCACATTGAGATCTTGACAGCAAGGAAGCATGGAGGCATGGGTAGGATGGAGTAAAATGTGTGGGCTCCCTCTGTGGCCACTCTGAGTGCCAAGCACGAACACCAGTAGAGGGGGAAGAAGGGGGAGAACAGCTCAGAAGAGACTCACTGCTTGTTGGATTTTGTTACTGCTAGCATTTCTGAAAAAGTGATAAATTTCTCAGTTTAGTTTCACGTGGCTATAGCCCTCGTGTTTGTGGACTGAGTTACAGATTCCCTATTATAAATTTAAGAAATTTTGCTCTTACCTGGAAGATTTCAAAAAGAAACCCTAGTAATTCTTCACACCTAATTAGGCACTTCCTTTCCAAATGGTAACCCAACCACACCCTCGGGGCTCTCACAAGAACAAGTCTGAAACTAAATTCAACATCTACACCCACCAAACTGTCTCCTCCCTCCAGGGCCATTGGTGTTCAATCTTTCATGAAAATATTGCCACGTTAGAATTTGAAAACATTGTGAAATTTTTAAAGATATAGTGGAGGGCACTGTTTAACATATAAATATGTTAAACATATACATATAACCTCTTTAGGACCTGGAAACAACCTTTAAACAACCATTGCTTATGCCAACTTCACCAGTCTGTTCTCAAGTCTCCCCCACTCTCTTCCTCCATTCTCTTGTTCCTACTTGCAGCTGGCCTGCCTTTACACATGCTGAGTTAGGCTCCAGACATAATGAACTGCAGAGAATGCCCTGAGGTCTCTGCCACCCACACCCACCACCATTTCTGGACCTACACACCTGCTTCTCCCTTCCTCTGAAAAGGCACTCCCCACCCACACCTACCCTCACTGGTCCCCAGCCCGCCACTTCTCTTGCCCAGAAAACTAACTCTCATCATTTGTGTCTGGGGCTCTCCTGCACCTCCGTCTTCCATCCATTCTTAGCACCATTCACTGACTGTAACACTATTTCAACCCTGATTGCTTTCCTAAAATAGCAAGCCTCTATTGTCCAACAATATTCTGGATATTGGGAAGGTTAGTAAAAGACATTTTGAAAGGACATCTTTTTAGTAATGCATTATAATAGATGACTAGCATCCAGGCTTGTTTTGTTTTTCATTATAATAAAAGCATGACAATTTATGTCAATATGTACAAGGATTTCTAAACACTGGGCTTTTAAAATAGAATGTTTGAATACAGGGATAAATAGTGACTAAATTTTCATATAAAAACTAGTTAAATAAAGAAAATACTGTTACAGTAATAAATGATATTTCTAATGAAGAATCAATTGAATGTTCCTGAAAGAGACTGCATCTGCTTTCTTTTGCATATGAGCCACCTGAAATGCACTTTTCTCAGCTCCTACTTCAGTACAAAGTGGTGCCTGGGATGATGGTCAGGGAAGGTTGCTGGGTTCATGTGGTCAATTGCCTTAGATTAAATAACCTCCAAATGGCCAGATATGGTTAATGTGCCAACTCTATCTACACAGGCTATATTTACCTTGTTACTGGGAAACATTGAAGACATTTTCATGCTTAGCAGGCTAAAGGAATAAAAAGGCAATCTTAAAACTAGACCCTCATTATTGCATTACAGTCTAATAACTAATACATGAAAAAAAATTCTGTCTCCCCTGCTGCGGGGAAGCTGTTCTTCACTTCTAAATATATTCTTCCCAAGAGCCAAAAAATGTAGGGTTTATCTTAAAAATTTTAAAAACTTACTTAGAAATTTTAAAGATACTAATATTAAAATATGTGGATTAAAATATAGAAAATATATATCAGGCTTGGATATTGCTCAATGTAGATTCAAATTGCTTCATATTGTTTCATTAACATGCAAAGTATCTACTCTTAAGGCATGCTTTTCTTATATGAAGACAAAATTGTTTAATTATATTTAGTCTTTTAATTTGCAAATAGTACAATTATGTTTGTCTTGGACAAGATTTTACAAATCTAAGTTATAGGTCCCTTTTGCTAACCCCATACATTGATGGTGTAGAAAAAATATCCACTTGCCTTCTTTTTACCCTCTTTCAATGGTGTTTTATAGGAAAATTTAATGGAAAGAAGTTGTAAAGTGTGACATTACGAATCACAAGTGTGACAGCACAGAATCGGATTATTCCAGTGAATCACACATTATCCATCAGATGTCTTCGTTCATTTGGAACTTTCCAGAAGGTTTTTCCTTCCTGCAAGTAAAGTACTCTTGGCCCAAATAATATTCAGCCCTTTTCTTCTTTGGGGTCTATCAATCAGTATTTCAATGAGTTACATCTAAATAAAAGTACAAAATAGAATTTTATAAAATAATTTTTGTAGTTAGCCTGGTACTTAGACTCCTTTCAGAATCCACAGTTTTAGAATGGGCTCTGGTTACTAAAAAGCAAATAACCACAGGGATTTGTATTAAGAAATGCTGGGTGCTTTTCTTATCAAATATATTGCCACACCCAGAAGCAGGAGGGGGTGCTGCTTCCACCCAACCCTTTTAACCTAGTGATTGTTGGATGAATAAGCTATAGGAGTGATTCACATTTTTTATTAGAAAAATCATCCTTTATTAAAGGATAATTACTTGTGCCTATTTATCCTGTTTTTGATCATTGGCCCAGAATTCATAAATTCTCAGAGAAGCACACTTTATAATATAAGACCTTGAGGGAAGGGACCACATTGTTTAAGCTGTTCAGACAACTGGGTGCTCCACAGTCAAGATCTTATTTAATTTATTTATTTATTTTTACTGTAATACTTATGTAATCCTGTAATCCCTTGAGTTTCTTTGCTCCTCTTAACCATGTGGAACTTTTCTCTTCCTTAATTGACTGATGATGTACTGACACCTCACCCAGCTCCCAAAAAGGATTAAGTGGATTGACAGCAGTCCTCTGATTGTTCTACTTTAAGTAGTGCTTAATTAAAAAGATAATTCCAACTATTTTGGAAATATTTTGGATATAAATTTCAATTAAATAATAGTGGGAGAAAGAAACTAAATATAATTAAAATACAGCTAATTTTAAAATGATTAATGAGCACATGCCAAATCTAGACTTGAATATTTTAGAACGCATACTTAGTTTTGGAAACTAAATTCTAGAAATGACTTTGAGAAGCTAAGACCATAGCAAGAATGATAACCATGGCAGAACCTGGGATCAGAACCATCACGGTGCCCAGCTTGCCACGTGGAGCCTTCTTGGGAGAGCTTAACCTGGAAAAGGGATGCTTCCCAGCAACGCACGTGCTCCCACAGAATTCAGATACACGGAGAATCTTGCTTCTTTATTTTCCTATGAGTGCTTTGAGCTTTTCACAAAACCTCATGCCTGCTGGGCAGGGAGGAGACAAAGTCGATTGAGTGCAGTAAGTCATCAGTCTGAATCTGTAACTGAACACTCTTTTTATATAACACAAGCTCTGCGTTGACAGGCAGTAGCCCCACGTGCAGGATCTGCCCACCCTTCCCAGACCTCACCAAAGCAGCACCCAGGAGTAAAGGAAAGGGAAGGCAAATTGTGCAAGAGGAAGGAGGGGCCTTGGATACAGCAGCTCCTGTTATCCTCACTCATCAGAACTGCTCACTGCGCTAGTGGCTTCTGGGGTGTGTCTGCCCTGGGCATTCCATTAGCATTTACTGATAGAAGGTGTAACTGTGGTCACCCCAGTTCGGGTCTGGTGGTACTTCAGTCTGACCAGGACATCCATCAACTCTCGCTGGCTCTTTTTCTTGATCCCTGGCCTGGGTGACTTTGCCTGGGACCCTAGTAGACTCAAGCAAGATAGCCAGCTCTCACCTCAGCTATCTACAGGGCCTCCTGGCATTCAGAGGCATGCAGGGAATTCCGAGTCCTGTCCATGCCATATAATTTGGTGGTGGGGATGGGGTTAGTGCTCAACAGCTAAATCAACTCTCCCCTTGCTTACCTGCTGAGAACTGTTGATGTCACTCTGATACAGCCACCCTTTGTGAGTGCAGGAAAATGAATCCACACTAATGGCTGGTGCCTGTGCCATACTGATTGTTGAATGTTTCGACTCTCACACCACTTTTCCAACATCTGCCTCCTCCTATGGAGGGGCTGTCAGAGCACACCCCTCCCTCCTTGCTTCTCCCTAGTTCTCTCTCCTTTCTTCTTTCTTGCTGTCCAGTTTGGGGCTTTCCACTTCTTATTCTTCATATGCTCCTTATCTCTGTCCTTGGAAGTAAATGAAAGTCTTAGATCAGGGCCCATAGGCCTGGCTTTTGGTATACTAAAAGTGCAGCTGTGGTTAGGATTGCTATCAGCTGCAAGGAAGAGGATTCCTGACCATCCACGACTCATAATCTAAATCATCACCCCACCCTACAAGAAGCCTGGAGTCGGCTTCGTGAGGTCCTGGAGTCCCAAGGCCGTCCGCCACTTTGCTCTGCCATCCTTGACATCCTGACTATTCGTCCCTAAGCTTGTCATCTCCTAACAAGTTAACCACTGCAGCCGCAGGTGGCATACCCTCGCATGGCAGGGTTTTGAAGAAGAAGGGCATGGGCACAAATTTTTCCTCTTTCATTAAGTTGGGAAATCTGTACCTGCATATGCAGCAGAATTGCCCCTGTAGCTCTTGGCCAGAACATTCCTACCTTCAAACCAATCACTGGAAGAGAAACGTGACCGCCATAGTGCTAAAATCCCCTGGGATTCTCTCCCGGTAGCCTACCTCCCCAGAGCATGTGCTGATCAGACTGCTAAACAAAATGAGTGTTGGTTGAGTCAGCAAGGAAGAAAAGGAAAGTGTTGCTTGAATTGGCAAACTACTGTGTCCATCTCAGGGGGCATAGAGAAATTCATGATAGTCTTGTCTCTCCTGACAAAGCCTTTTACAATCATTGCCTTGCTAAAGAAGTCAAGAAGGTCAATTGTAAGAGTAAAAAGTAATCAATGTTTTCTTTGTTCTTAGCAATGCATGTCCTTAACTCCCCTGGGGTTGCAATGGCTCACGATGTAGGGGGAAAATAAAAACTTCTTGGTTTATTATTTCTAAAATTAAACCTATTTAATTTTGACCTATTTTGAAACACTTTCAGGCTTGTGATCCCATCACTTTTTCAAATAATGGGTGTACGTTACCGCTGGTGCTAAGTTGAAAGCAGCTTATTTGAGAAGATTCAATGGGATAAAATTAAAAACAATAGGTTGAAATTAATGGGAGATACATTTGGCACAGCATAAGACAGAACTTTTCTCATAATGAAGATGCTTAAAATGTAACAGATTATCTAACAAGTTAGTCAGTTTGAAAAACGAGATCCTGATGGATAGTTATAGATTGGACAAGATGACTTCTGATTCTCTGATTCCAATATTTTAACACAGTTGGGCAAAAATCTAGTAAGTGTGAACACCACAAAAGGCAAACAATAAACAGTATCATGCTATTCTATGGGAATGCAATTGTTTTAAAATTCTGAATATGGTACCATGAATTTAACATGCTCTTATCCTTTGGAATAAAGAATAGTCAACTGACAACAGATCTAGTTTTATTACCACTTATTCTTAGAAAATTCACACATGGTAAATGTCTAACCCTTACCATATGTTTTAGCCTGCCAGCAAAGCTTGACATATTTTTGTGGAATCTGTCCATTATACACAATGTATAACATTGTGAAACTGTTTCAAAAGTAAACACTCTTCAACCCTCAAAAAGAATAGTTTTAGAAAATGGGAAGCATCTGTTTTAACCTTAGAGTTTGGATTATATAATCAAGACACCAACGATACTAGAGAAAATGAATAAATAATAGTGATCATATATATTTTGTATTATTATACATTTTTATTTTCTTTCACACACACAAAAAAAACTTAAGGTAAATTATTTCATTCAATTAAAACAAAATCAATGATATATTGAGATGCTGAATAATAAAGTTTGTTTGTGCTTATGAATTATATTTTCTCTGTTGGCAACATTTCCTGTCAACCTAAGGATTGCTTTTAGAATTCCATAGTTTTTTTTCCCAAGGATAAAAATAATTTAGGCCAATATCATTATTGATAAAAATTGTTTCCTGGATACCAGTTCCAGTATAAGGATTAATTAAAACAATTTTTTAAAAAATTGTTGGCATTATAATTGAATCTACTTAATGAGATTTTAAAAATATACTTTTAATTTAAATTTATATTTAAGTCTGCTTTTACTGCCTGCCCTGTACATGAGTTTGGAAAATGATAAAGGTTTATTTATACTACCTTGAATTATATTTTAAAATAATAGTCTAAGAGTTATGATTTCTGTGAAAGAAGAATGGCTGTATGGGAACCTGTTAATTATGCACGAGACTGGAGATAGGCATGCACATGTGCACATGCATGCACACATGCACCCCTACCTATTTGAACATGCTGGATAGTGACAAAAAACATAAACGGAGAGGGGGATTTAGCACTTTAAAGAAGGAAACTGTACTGAGTAAGGCCATGTTTGTATAGATTTTCCCTGGAGGGTACTCCCTAGCATGTTCTTTGTCAGATAGACTCAAATGTGAAGCCCATCTTATTGCCTTGAGGTGTCAGAATATGAATTTGGGGCTGCAAGAGCAGAAAGGAGGGACCAGAGAAAGGACTCAAATCTGAGAATAAATACCCTCAAGTGCTTGGCTGAGCTCTGGACCGCCCACATACGGGGGCAGTGGAAAGCAACATCTGAAAAGTTAAAAGAGCTGAGCAGAGAATGTAGCTGCTACTTATATCAGAGAAATAAGGTTTAGAGTTTGAGTATCACTAAGCTAGAGGGAGGGACTTGGTAAATGCATCAGGCTTCCATCAAATTCCCAAGAGGGCCCATCCTTATGAGTAAAGCTGTGTTCCAGGTCTGAAGAATTCCTCTTATAACTAAGGTGAAAATTAAAATTCACGTGAGCTAACATAAAGTCTGCCAAATGTGAAGGTGATCAGCCAGGAACTGAACTGCCTTCTGAAACAAAAATCAGTACTTTTTAGATGAAGGTAACACAGTCCACAATTTCTACAATGTATCATTTACACATTTTAATATATAATTTAATAATTGCTAGGAATTAAAAAAAAAACAAGAAAATATGACCCATAGTCAACAGAAAAATCAATAAACGGAAACTGACTTCAGTATTACCCAGATAAACAGCTATTACAAATACCTTCAATTACTTGAAGAAAAAGGTACTCATGATGAGTAAATAGTTGGGGAGTCTTGGCAAGAAATGGGAACTTTGAAAAAGAAACAAATGGAAATTCCAAAACTGAAAGGTAAAATATATGAATTAAAATTTGCTGAATGGAGTTAACAACATATTGGAGATAAAAGAAAAAATATCACTGAGTTTAAGATAGGACAATAGAAATAATCCAAACTGAAAGAGAAAAAATGTTTTAAAGAATGAGGAGATAGTAGGTAGCCTGTAGAATACTATCAAGATGTCTACTATATATGTAACTGGAGTATTAAAGGATAAGACAGAGAATGGGGCAGAAAAAATATCTGAAGAAATAATGGCCTAAAATTTCCCATGTTTGGTGAAAAACTAACGTACAGATTCAAGAAGTTGAGCCTATCTAAAGTAGGATACATAAAAAGAAAAGCACATGTAGACACACTGTAATCAAATTTCTGAAAATTTAAAAAAACAGAAAATCTTGAAAACAGCCAGAGATTTAAATACACACATACACACACACACAATACATGTGTGAACGCACAAACTACATCCAGGAGAATAACAGCATGGATGATGGCTAACTTCTCATGAGAAACAATGGAAGTCAAACGACAAAGGGGTGATATCTCTAAAGTAGAGGAAAACACACACACAAATGCAGAAACATTGAGAATTCTATATCAAGCAAAACATGAATTTGAAATAAAGACTTTTAAGACAAATAAAGTCTGAAAAAATTAATTGCCTGTAGACTTAAACTATAAGAAATAATAATGAGGGGGAAGCAGGGGGAGCAGGGAGGGGCAAAAACCCACCTAATGGGTACAATGAACACTATTTGGGTAATGGGCACGTTTACAGCCCTGACTCAAGCCATGTAACAAAAACATTTGTACCTCCTTTAATATTTTGAAATAAAAATAAATAAATAAAAGCAATTTTCCAGTCAAAAAATAAATAAAATAGTTTTCATATTTTGAAGTTTTTGGACAAAACTGTTTGCAATTGCATTCAAAGCAAATTTTATGGCTAATACGTTTGAAATTGCTGACACCTTTAAGAAAAAGAAATAATAATGAAAGTTTTTAGGCTGAAGGAAAACCATATCAAATGGAAATGTAGACATACAGGAAACAATAGAAATATGTGGGTAGATATAAAGTATTATTGTTCTTTTTTTAGTTTATCTAAAAGAAAACTAAGTATTTATAGCAAAATGATTTCATTGTAATGTGGAATTTATAGCATATACTTTGTTTATGACAATAGCAAAAGTAGGAGAGAGGTTAAATTATACCCCAAAATCTTTTATACTCTATGTGACATAACACTTGTCAGGTTTAAGTACATAGTCATAAATTTAGAATGCATATTTTACTTCCCAGAATACTAAAAATAATTATAATGTATAACTAAAAACTTATAATTTAAATCTTTTTCCTCTTTCAGTTTGGATTATTTCCACTGTCCTGTCTTTAATTAAGTATAACAAAAAATTTAGTTTAAATATTGAAACAAATAGAAGTATTAAATTGGAATTCTAATAGCAATAGACTAACCCAAAAGAAGATAGGAGGGAAGGCACAAAGGAATAAAAACCAGATGAGACAAAAAAAATTGCAAAGTGGTAAAAATATGACCCATTATATCTATAATTGCCTTAAATATAAATAGACTAAACATTCCAATTAAAAGGCAGAGATTGGGCTGGGAACAGTGGCTCATACCTGTAATCCCAGAACATTGGAAAGGCCAAGTGGAAGGATTGCTTGAGGCCAGGAGTTCGAGACTCAGCCTGGGCAACATAGTGAGACCCCATCTCTAAAAAAAAAAAGAATTAAGGCTGCATGGTAGTGAGTGCCTGTAGTCCTAGCTACTCGGGAGACTGAGGTGGGAGGCTGGCTTAAGCCCGTGAGTTCGAGGCTGCAGTGAGCTATGATCGTGACACTGCACTCCAGCCTGGGCAATAGACTAACACCCTGTCTCTAAAAAAACAGAAATTAAAAAAAAATTTTTTAATGGCAGAGATTGGAAGATCAGATTTAAAAAAAAAAGCAAGGTCCAGCTACATAATATAAAATCTCAGATAAGGAAATATATGAAGATGGAAGAAAGATACTCCATACAAAAGGAAGAATAAGGATGCTGGTATAATTATATTAATATCAGACAAAGTAGAATTCAAGATTAGGAGTACTAACAAAGGTGATGAGGGATTTTTAAAGAAATATTAAAAGGATCATCTTATCAGGAACACACAACAAATCACAAAAATGTTAATTTAAAATGGCTCACACTCCTAAATATAAAATTTAACACTACAGAGCTGCTAGAGAAAAACATTGGAGCATATCTTTAGGACTTCAGTGTGGCAATGGTTCTTAGCCCACAAAAAGCACTCAGCATAAAAGGAAAACATTGATAAGGTGGATATTATTTTTAAGAATTTCTATTCATCAAAAATCACTAAGAAAATGATAACTGAAACCACAGAATGGGAGAAAATATTCAGAATATGTATATTTAAGAAAGGTCTTAGATCCAGAATTTATAAAGAATTCTTATGGTTCAATAAAAAGAAGAAACCAACCCAATGAAAAATATACAAAATACTTGGACAAATGTTTCACAAAGAAAATATATGAATGGGAGGGATTAAGGGATAAAAAAATTGGATACAATGACGGGTATAATAAACGCCCTGATTTCAGCATGATACAATTCATCCATGTAACAAAAAACTCTTGTACCCCTTAAATCTATTGAAATAAAAAAACAAAGAAGATATAAGAGTGGCTGACAAGCACATGAAAAGATGTTCAATGTCATTGGTCATGAGTTAAACCAAAATTACATTCACAAAGAGAGAGCATTTCACACCACCACAGTGGCTGAAGGCAAAGAGGCCAACACCGCCAAATTCTGGAGTGGTTGTGGAGCAATTAAACTCTCATGCATATGAAATGCTACTTTGGAAAGCAGTTTGTCAGTTTCTGATAGACGTAAAGTTACATCAACCCTGTGAACCAGCAATCCCACCTGCTAGGTATTAACCAAAGAGAAAGAAAATACACACAAAAAGTCTCGAATAAGAATGTTTATAGCAGCTTTTCCCATAACAACCTAAACTGGAGAAGATCCACATGTCCATTAATAGAACACAAACAACAGCATGAATCAATCTCAAGAACCAGGAACAAAAGAAGCTATACACAAAAAGAGTGCATTCTGCATGATTTCTCATTTATTGAAGTTCAAGAACAGATAAAGTCTTGATGTTACAAATCAAACTGGTGGTTGCCCAAGGTGAAGGGGGATCAACAGTCAACTGGAAGGTGGTGCAAGGGAAACTTTCTGGGGTAATGGAAATATTCTCTTGATTGGTGTATACGTTGATCCATCCTCGCTGGATCACACACTTAAGATCTGTATGTGAAAAAAAGAGTAAGAAGTATTTTGTTGGTTGTAATATTTATATAGAAATAAATTCAAACAAAATTATGCTAGAACAAAAAAATAATTAATATGAGATTTAAAGGATTGCTAAATTTGGCAGTGGTATATAATATCTAACACAAAAATATACATTTTAGGTAGTGTGCTCATTTCAAAATTTCTTAGAACATGTTTTTTCCTATGTTTTATGAATATTTGTACTTTGAAAATGGTACAATATAACATTTTAACTTGTGGTTAGAAACTCTGGTCTGAAATCAGGTCATAGCATGGTTAGGAAAATAATAGTAAAACCACTATTAAGAATAGGAACATCTGAAATGTTCAATTCAATAGACAACATGTGAAAATAAAAATAAAATACAATTTTTCTTATACTTATGAATACCAACATAAATAGAAAAAAGAAATAGATATGAAGCTAAAATATCAGTGGTGATCAAAAATGAAATAATAATAATTTTAAGTAATAAAGCTCCTATCACATTAAATATTCATTCAACAAATCTCATCTGAAAGTAAATATTTAATTCAGTTGAGCTAGATAATGGCCTAAAGTGAAGTCATTCACATAATGAAATCACAGGTCTCTAGTAAGTGCATAACACATTTAATTAAACTCCCGAGTCCTATAGATTATTTCTCTCACTTTCTGATCTTTTCTCGTTCCTTGCCACGCCCGTTCTCCACGTCTTAGATCAGTAAGGTTGCCTTCCAGAATCCCAGAATCCTGAGCATAGGGTGCTGTTCACTCCAGAGGTTTTCTTCCTGAGAGCCTCAGAAGCCCACGTCAGCTAGAGACTGAGTGGGAGAACACTCTTCACACAAACCTCAGGCAGCAGCTAACTCCAGAGGCCTCCGCCCTTGTCCTGCGGTTGGACACAGAGAAGCCCATCGCACCCCAAGTGCTGCCCAATGCCCCATGATGCCCGCTGAGTCTCAAGTGGAATATAAACATGCAGAAAACCAGAATAATCATCCATGGCTCTGCCCTGGAAGAGGAACCTACACACAGAATTGCTCTTCCCTACTCACTCCTGAGAGGAGGAACAGTGTTGTCAGTTCTTCCAGGTAGCTCCTTGGTGGTCATTTTCATTAGGGACCTCTCCCAGAATGGCACGTGTGAGCATAGGGGTTGATTTACTTCGTGGTTTTATTCACTCATCCCATAACTTTTGCCATGGTTCTTTTTGTGTGTGTGCGTACATGCATTTGATAATATTTACCTAAATCACACATAAAATCTATTCCTGATCTTTGTCTTCAAAGAATGTGATTTGTTAATTTGATAAAAGTTTGAAATTTGAAGGACAAAGCAATGGATCTTATCGTATAACAGCTATAGTATGAGTTTTGAACAGCATTTTCTAGGTCGCCTGAGTGTGTATGTGCAGCCCATTACAATCACTTTCAGTTCACTTCGAGTGACTTAGAGAGCTCCAAGGTCAGCATATAGTCTCCGACCACTAAAATTACTCTCCTTGGAGTGGTGTGTTTAGTTACCTAACCTAACTTAGGACAGAGAATCTAGAGAGTGTACAATCAAGGCAATAAAAATCACCATATATTAGAAAATGAACAGTGTCTATGTAACTGATCACTAATTGTGCAGTTACTTAAATTTGTCTTTTCTGTATCAAATTCAATAACACGTTTTCATTGTCCCTCTTATGACAAAGATAATAAATACTTGAGAAAATAATCTGGAGTTATTAAGATAATGAATTTATGATATAAAAATGAAATGCATCAAAACTAAACTTGTCTTTCTAGCACTTTGCTCTGAATAATGGAGCCTCCCATAAGATATAATTCCAACTGTGGGTCATGATTTGCTTTTTGTGCCTTTGTAAAATTGGTACTGCAGTGTTAGCGCTCAGCCATCACTTAATTGTTTGTTGACTAATATCAGTCCTGGAATGATAGAAAAGAAAATGATTCATCACATGCATATTGAAGGTTGCCAGTGGGGAGAGAAGGAGACACCCCATAACTGAGTGAGACAGGAGGCTTTCTAGGCAAATGCAACACTCAGCTCACCAGTCAAAGAACTATCGCCAGTGAACATTTGCTAGCTAGATTTTCTGCAAGATATTTGAATAGTGTTCCTTGCCAGCAGGGCTACCCTGTGGTCTTCTTTTCTAAATATGGCTGGGCAGTATTTTTGTGTCTGAAGTGGAGACCATTGTTTCCTGAGAATAATTGGCATAGAGCCACTGACAATCGCGGGAGATAAGGCAATTGTGCAAGAATGCCAGGTGATGACAGTAGCCAACATGAGGCCAGTGAGTGTGAATGGGAAGTTAAGTTTAAAGCTGTGTATTTGTTTCCTCTCTTTTCTCCCTTCCTTGTTTCTCTGCCCCAAGAAGTTCTTGTCACCTGCCCTACCCCAAAGCCCATCTTCTGGAAAATTCTGCAGAGGTTTGAAGCATTTCATGGATACCCTGCGCAAGAGCCCTCCAGCAACTTCTGGAGGAGAAGTCAACTGTCAGCCTGATTTAGGACTTTTTTTATAATGCAATTGTATTATTAGTGACACAATTTTTTACATTTTGTCATTGTTGGGACTGATTTTGCTCTTTCTGAAAAGTAGTGTTATGAAGGAAGAAGAGGAGATTAAAAGGAAGGGAGAGAGGGAGAGAGGGGGTGGAAATATCCTGAGAGAGTCGGGCAAGAGGAAGAGAAGGCGACAAAAGGTAAAGGTGTAAGAGAACGTGTGCGTCCACAGGAGGAAGAGTGGTCCACGCAGGAGAGCTGCAAGCGAACAGCTCAAGGAGGGAAGAATAAGTGTGGCCAGGAAGGAGGCCGTGGCGAAGGCAGGGGCAGGCTGCAGAGCTGGCACTGCTGCCTGGGAGAGGAAGGACAGGATAGTGGAAGATTGTGAGCTTGGGAGTCCCGCACGTGGACTCAGTCCCGACGCTGCTTGAGTCTTTGTGTGGCCTTGGGCAACACCTTAACTTCTCTGGACCTCAGTCGTAAGTAGGTGTGTTGGGTCACACCTCCTACAGTTGTGAAGATGACATTAGTTTGTGTGTACATGACGCATCTGGCAGTAGTTCACAGTCTGGCAACAGGAGGTTGCTTGTTGGTCTGACCTCCTCTCCTGCACCAGCCTATCTGAGGATGCCCCGTCCTACAAGGGGACGTCTGAGGCACGCACATGCCTTTGGCGCTACCCTTCTGATGCACCAGCCATATCTTCTGCAGGGCGAGGAGGACCCAGGCCAGTTCCCACTGGTCTTTCAAGGTCATTGCCATGAATATTTAGAACCAACTGCCATATGTGGCCCTGTCTCTAAAGTTGATAGAACCTGCATCCCAAGACCAGCAAATGGAAAGGCCTCATCTCAGGATTGAAAAAATAAAAGAATGCCTGTGATAAGAATAAGGATCTTCAGGCTGGGCTCCAAAAATGGCCTTTAGCACATTATCTTTATAGAATATGTTCATTCCTTTCTAATTCTAAATTATCTCAACCATATAAGACAGCCCAAATCCTTTTAACACATAAAGTTGTAAAAGTATACTCTCATTTCCTGCTGAAGGCTAATGGGGAAATGCTACTATAGTAAAACTAGAGAGAAAAAAAATTCAAGCTTTGTCCATAAGATGAAGACTGTGGCGTACACTCTGTGTATTTCCTGACGTAGGCACAGAGTTGGATGTGCATGCCTATGTACGTTAGCCACATAAACCAATGCAGTCCCAAGCACTAAAGGAACTCACTCTAGAACAAAACAAATGAAGACATGGATTTAGAAAATCTCAGGCAGCAGGGAAGGAAAATCTTTAATTAATTCATCCTTCCAATTCACTGGCCATTTGATGGGGCTTTTATAGGAATTGGTGTTTTCAGGAGGTTACAGATTTAGTGGTGTTGGGGATGGGTGAGCTGGCTAGTTGAAGGTTCCTGGGAAACGCAGGAAGGCAGAGGACTTTTTTTTTCTGTTTGATGAAGATATCACTGGATTTTACTCACATTAGATATATGATATATCTAGTGAAAATTAGCACAATTGTTGAAGTTTATACAAGTACAAACAAAATACACACATTTAGAGGTTACTCAATTTCTACAAAGATAGTGTGAGATAGAGTACTTAAAAGTTAGCCTGTCCCAAAGGTTCATGTTTTCAATACAAGCAAAACATTGGGGAAATTATTTAAAATTATAGTTTTAAATGAATAATCAGAATATTGATTTCTCATTATTTAAAATGTTTAAAGTTAACACACAAGCAAACATATTATTAGTGATAAACTGTGAGTGGTGGAATTATAGGTGACTTTATTTTTTTATGCTTACATTTCTTTATTTTTCATATTTTCTAAAGAGACTACATATTCTGTTTATAATATATTTTTAAAATCCTATAAAATACAGAAAGCATTCTGATGTTAAGTCAAGGCCTAGAAACAAAACAGAAATTTTTTCATTATTTATAAAAATATAAACATACTATTTAAACATGTCAGAGTATTGCTTCCAGTGTTCATTATGCATTAATGAGAAATAGGTCATTTTTGACATGACTCACATGGTAAAACACCTGATAACCACTTTCAAGGAATCAAAATCCAGTTCAGCAATTAACTAATAAAATTTACATTGCCTTGCAAGCGTATCTTTGAGATTCTGTTGGGGAAATCTCTAGGTCTGAAAGATAAGGGATTTACTACTTAACACACTTAATCCACACCCAGCTGTCAAGCAGAAATTAAATGAATTAACTCTATCAGTGAAGAGGTAATGAAATAGTCAAGAATATCATTCTTTTATTTCTAAAAAACTATTTTCTAAGATAAAAACTCAGGGAAGTCCTCTGTGTTCTGAAACATATCTCCTGTGGCAGACACTACCGCATAGTATAGAATACAAAGAGCCAAATAGAAATAAGATACAAACAACTCCTTCATTCTGAGTTCCCCTGGAAGCAACAGTCAAACCTTTGCAATTTTATTAAGTGCAAGATTATGATCTTGCTGCCTTTACAGTTTTTTATCCTTCTCTATTCTCTTTAAGTATGCAGGAAGAAATATTTTACCTGTAATCATTGACAATTTTTCCCCAGTTAAGTTAGCTTTAGCTGTGGTGGGAATATGTTTGCACATTGTGTGCAATATGCACATGCACAGCAACCTGGATCATGATAAATACATTCATTATTCATTTTAGGGCTAGGAAAACTAATGAAATCGCTTAATCTCATTTGTTTCTTATTGACCCAAGAGTTAAAGGTATTGACCATTCAATATATTCTAAGTTAGTTAATAGAGGGAATCATAGGATTATTCTTTCTTAATCCCTTACTCCAAGAGAATATATGAAGATTTAAGTTACATATTTTCAAGTAAGTTAACTTAATGAGTTTTCCAGTTTGGATACAGGAAGCAATGGTGATGTCCATGTAAATATTTCTACATGAGCTGGTAAATTAAATAAACTTAATATTTCTATATATTTTTCATAATGTTTTAATGAAGTGCTATAATTATTTTGATTCTACATTGTCACTGTCATTTAAGAATTGGTTGCAAACAAAAAGAAGGTTCTGACCTCCCAAATGGTAAAGAACAAGCATATTTGATATAAGTGTATATTTAAAGCTCCGAGATGTGAGGAGGTGCAGCCTTGGGGGACCCATCGGGAACCGGGAACCACCACATCTTTCTCCTTTCTGAGGTCATTGCCATTGCAAGTCTCTGCTTCTCTCTCTGCATCTGTGAGGGTATCACCCTTTCCGCAGAGCATGTGGCCTTCTCTGATCCACCTATAGGTGGTTCAGACTTAGCCACCCAGCCCTGAAATTATGCCAAACAGAATTCAGTCTCTGAGTCTCTTAATGTGAGGTCTTGAGAAAAAATAAACCTGCCTCAGGTTGGATGGAGACCTAGGTGGTGGTGGTAGAGGAGGAGATGAAGTGGTAGTGGAGATGTTGGTGGTGGTTTTATTGGAGGTGGACGTGGAGTTGGTGGAGGTGGAGGTGGTGAAAGTGATGGTGGTAGAGGTGATGGTGGTGGTGGAGGTGGAGGTGGAGGTGAAGGTAATGGTAGTGATGGTGGTGGGGATGGAGGGAGAGGTGGACGTGGTGGTGGCGGTGGAGACAGTGGTGGAGGAGGTGGGGTGGTGGTAAAGGTGATGGTGAGGTAGAGTTGGAGATGGAGCTCCTGGTGGTGATGGTGATGGTGGTGGTAGAGGTGGTAGAGGTGAGGTGGAGGTAGTGTTAGTGATGGTGATGGTGGTGGTAGTAGAGGTGGTAATAGTGATGGTGATGGTAATGGTGATGGTGGTGGTAGAGGTGGTGGAGGTGAGGTGGAGGTAGTGTTAATGATGGTGATGGTGGTGGTAGTGGAGGTGGTAATAGCGTCAGTGATGGTGATGGTGATGGTGATGATGGTGGTAGGCTGCCTATTTCTCCTGCCTCACCCCATGCCCCACCATCCCTCCCAGTTCTCTCTAGCCACACTGGTCTTCTGTTTCTTCACTGTGCCAAGTTCCTTCCTGTCCCAAGGCATGTGCACAGGCTATTGCCCCTGGTGGGGGAAGCCTAGAAAGATCTTCCAGGCTTTAACTGGATCAGTCTTTCCTGCTTTTCAGTCCCAGGCACAAAGGGACCTCTCTTATCCCTACTGCCATCCCCATCAGTAGAGCTTTTATGTCACACTCAAGCCTTACAGCCAACTTGTGATCATTCCTTTACTATCCTCCCATGCTCCTGGCACAAAACCAGTGATTTTTAAACTGTAAGCTTGTGGCCTATCAGGAAAGGACATATGATATCAGTTTAGTGAATGGTGACAGATACTTTTAATAAAACTAGAATATGTTGGAAAAGAACAGAAAGTGTGTGAGTGCATTGTGCTTTATAAAAATAAGTATTGTTTGGTGAAACTTGAATCCCAGTTATATATATATGTTTACTGAATCATGATGTAAAAGATATCCTGATTCTTAGTTGGAGATCAAATACATTTGAAAGCCACTCTACTAAATTGCAGACTCCATCTCTTGTTGGATATGTAACTTTGGGCACATTACTCAACTCTCTGCCACAATACCTTCCTTATAGAGCACTTGCAAGGACCAAGTGAGTTAATCTTTGTAAGGTGCTTGGAATACCGGGGACCCTTGGAAGCACTGTATGAATATTATATAGCATTACATTTATTTATATTGACACTTTTTTTTTACTACATATCCTCAGTGCTTATCTTAGTGCGTGGTACCCTCTGGCTCTCAATAGTTATTGGTGGAATGAATGGCAGGGAGCCTGACATAAGCCGCCCGTTGCACACTTCCAGGTGGTAGAACAAGGCTCCTGTGGATTCAGCACGTCTTCGCTAGGAAGCGGCCGAGGAGGATTCAGGGGTTCTCTTCTGCCAGTACATCTGTCCCTTTCCTGCTTCTCCACCACACTGCCTCTTACTGAAGGCCATCCTGGGCCAGTGTGTATTCATGTGTCTAGCAACCTCAAAACGTTACATAAATAAGGAGGACCTAAGACGATGAGTGCAAATGTCTTTATTTGTCAATTAAATCAAGCAAAACCCAAGCATTCCCTCCATCCTCTTTCAGAAGAATGCTTCCTTGAGCGCACACCACTGGCAGCTGCACGGGGGTCCACTGTTCCTGATCAGGCCTGACTGAGTTGTTCATTTTATTCTCACATCTCGTTTAACCAAATCTAAGAGGGACCGAAGCGAGGGCGATGTGAACTATCAGCATTGTTGAGAGCCAGACACTCTAATTCTGGAGGACACATTAAATCTCTACTCTTCCAAAGACAAGAGTACTATTCTGAGTCCATCATCATTGGAAATAGGTTAATGGTTTATTTCCTGTTTTGACTGTGGCTGAACCAGGAATGATCACTCATACACAACATCCAACATTGCTCCCGGGCCACCTTGTAGGAAAGCAGACTCCAGAACATGCCATCAGCTTTGCTTTCTTATCACATAAAGGAACAATTGGTGGAAGTTACATGAAGGCAGATTTAAAGTTAATTAAAGGACACTGAGTTGGCCAATGAAAGCTGTAACCTAAGGAACAGGCTACTTGCAAAGTGGTGAATGTCTATCTACACCTGAGGACCAAATGACCATTTCCTTCTGTAGGAGCTGTTGTGGGGATTTCTGTAGGGGGATTCTAAGGTCCCCCTCCTCCTCACAATTCTCAGTGCCGCAGTAATTCTGCTGACCTCATTCTCATAGTTGCCATCCCCTTACAGGGGTGTAGGTTTCCAAGGTTAGCCTTCATGAGGTGGTTCCAGCCTCTTCTCATACTGTGTCTTTAATTTTTAATTTGATGTGTCAGGTGTGCCATTGCATTTTACCGATGTCTTGGGACCAAAGTACTAAGCTTCCTTTATTCATGATTATGTGAGAATATGCTTTACATCCTACTCTTGGTGAAGAAAATGGCTATATACTTTGAAAAATATCAGCCTTTCAAGGCATATAGACACCCAAGCTTATAATCTACTTATATACCAGAGCCTGCTGCTATCATTTTTGTGTGGGAATAATTATTATATCTTAGATTTTTCTTTTTAGAGTGAAGTCGAAGCTAGATTTGCACAAAATGTTAAGAACATTTTTAAAATTTTCCTGATGTATGAAGAATATGACTTTGAATATGTGAATCTGGATAAAGGATATAATTTTGTGTAGGATGGTGATTCCAAATGAAAAGGTTGAGCTGTCATTTTAAACAGAGTGGAATTGACTTTGTAGAAACCCATGTATATATGAGATGGTTTACTTTTTCCAAGTTTTCTATGCATTAAAAAAGAAATGAATTTCTTTAGAAAGAATTACATATTTATTTTGTTGAGTACAGATGTAGTCTTCAGAAAAATTCCATCATCGTCACTCAATAAATATTTGTTGAATAAATGAGGCCACAGGAAGAATATTTATGACTATTGTTTTCAAATTTTTGGAGGATGGAAGAGATGCAAGAGTGACTGGTGTGAACACACAATCGTTCTCTAAAATATCCAGAGCATCTTAGAATCCAGGAACTGAATTAAATATCTAGTCTTTTCAAAAAGAATTGTCAGAGAAGAGAATGAAGGGAGAGAAGGAAAACGGATTTCTTTTGGGTGCAAACATGGTGAAGAGAAGAAACACTCAGACCTGTCTGGTTTTATTTACTCAGAGATACACTAAAGTGTTGTTTTGAATTGAATTAAACATTTCTCAATTATGTGTCTTTTCTGTTGAATTAGGCACATATTCTAGAAGATGGCTTATGTGTACATGAAACATGTGCTGAACAAAGGAAGGGAGAAATGGACGATTCTTAGTACTAAAAAGAAAGGCATTATCATTACCTTCTAATTTGACGTGGCATCTGTTCTCAAAATAAAATACATAGAAATAAGTTTCTGGGGAAATTACATCTTAGAATGTGCTCAAAAATTGTCAAAATATGTCATAAGACCACATAAGCTTTGGTAGCTGTGGGTTTTATCTATCAGTTTTTATTACACAAGAAATTTAAACTGAGGGATTTTAAACACATGTGTTTATTTAAACTTAACATTAATTAGCCAATCACATGTGTACATAAATAACAATTTTAATGAAAAGTATATTTCCCCAAATCAAAAAATTAGTGTGATGAGTAGTAATTTTTACATTTCTGAAAATCTTATTTAATGTCTGGGTTAGTGAAAGACAGCTGGATTCTCCTATCTGCTTCTACATTCAATCTGTTGTGATATATCATTTTGGTTGAAATATATGAAGAAAATCTGGCCCAATACAGATATATAGCTAGAAAAAGGAGGGGTATTTTAAAGAGCCTTCTCAGATAATTGTGGATAGTCTTTGTTACTAGACCAAATCTCAAAAAGTAGTAATTCCTTAAAGGTTAGTTGCAACGTAAAATATGAAACCATAACAATGATCTTTCTATAATCGCTACACTCATGACAGAGACTGGGAAAGCAAATAATGATTTTGAATTTAAGAAAACTTTGGAGGCCCCAGTTTTCCTCATACAACACTTTGAGAACTGTTGTTTTAACCCATTTTGGTGTAGCTGCTTGGAAGGCAAGTAGAGAAGAGAAAAATTTTTAAAACACATGTCTTAATGAAACTGAATAGAGTCCACAGACAGATCTGCACAGATGCAGGAAAACTAATTTTGACAAATGTGCCAGTGTAATTTAATGGAGGAAAGGAAGGTCCTTTTAAACCAGTGGTGCTGGAACAACTGGATATCTATATGCAAAAAATTGAAACTTGATCTCTACCTAATATGAAAATTGACAGAAATTGATAAATTACAGATGAAATTTAAAAGCTAAAATTATAAAATCTTCCTCAAAAACCTTAGGGGAATATTTTTGTGATCTGTGGTCAAACATTTCTTAGAGAGATTGCAGAAACACTAACCATATCAGAAAAAAAGAAAGGTAAACTGGACTTCATAAATATTAAAAATTTCTACTCTTCAAAAGATTGTTAAAAAATAAAAAGGTATATCACACACTAGCAAGAATATTTGCAATCTGTATTTAATATATGATAAAGGGCTTGAATTTGAATTATATAAAGAACTACCACATATCAAAAACAATAAGACAAGCAATCCAATTAAAATTATAAAAAGACTTGAATAGATACTTCAAAAAAGAGGATATAAAAATGGCCATAAGAGACATAAAAAGATGTTTAGCTCTATTAGTTACCAGGGAAATGCAAATTAAAACCAGAATAAGATACCCCTATATAGCCACTAGAGTGGCTTAAATTTGAATGACTTCCAACACCAAATGCTGGAAAGGATGCAAAGTGACTGGATGTTCATGGTCCTGACTGTAAAATGGTACAACCAGTGTGGAAAACTGGTTTGTAGTTTCTTATAAAATTAAATGTGCACCTACCTTATGATCCAGCAATTCATCTCTAAGGCGTTTCTCTAGCAGAAATGAAAACATATACCCCCACAAACTATTTATACAATATGTTTATTGCAGCTTTATACATAATAGCAAGAATTTTAAACAATCCACATGTCCATCAACAGGAGAATAAATAAACAAATTGCAGTATATTCATACAATGGAATAATTGCAGTAGAAAGAAATTAACTAGTGATTTACACAACATAGATGAATATCAAAAATATTATGTTGACTGAAGGAAGCCAGACCTGGATATAATATGTACTGTACATTTTCTTTTTTATGAAGTTCAAGAAGAGACAAAGCTAATTTGTAAGAATATAACTTCAGCATGGTGGCTTTTCTGGGTGTGGGAAAGAGAATATATATTAAGAAACATGAAGGAACTTTCTAGATGAAAAGCAATGATCTATGTCTTGATTGGATATTGGTTCCATCAGAACACACATTTTAAAAAACTTATCACAGAGTGCATTTAAGTTCTGTATATTCTACTATATGTAATTATACTTCAGTAAAAAATATAAAAATATATACCCTAATTATCACAACTGTTATGAATATTTTCTTGGTTTATTAAATGAGTTCAATCAAATATGCATTTTGATTGCATTATGAATATGAAACAGGCTGATTACCAATTCCTATTCATTTGGAAACCTACAGGCAGAAGTGAAAACTACCGTGTGTGGCAGGAAGATGGACTTACCCAACCTTCAGTGGTTTCAATCTCTTGTCTATTAACATGGTAATTGCCTTTAATGACTTTGTTCTCCTCAGTGTAATCAGACAGGAAACTTTAGATGGAAATTGCATAAATTATTCTAATTCCTGCCAGGGAAAAAATCCAAGACTTTAAGCAACTTCTGTGCATTTTATTCTTCATGTTAGGAAGCTTTCTTTACATTTGTGCTGAACCTATAAGCCCTCTTCTGTAGAAGGTAAGTCCCTGTTTTGTGTTCCCGTCAGGAGGACTATGTCCCCACTGCAGAGGACAAATGGCCTTCCTGTTCAAATAGGATCATCTATGTTACTAAAAGTTATGAAAACCTTTCTGGTTCTCTCTGTCCTTCTCAAACATTATCTCATAACAATATCAACACCATTGATGGTACTAACTTTACATAGCTCTTTTCAATTTATAAAACTTTATGCACTCAAAGCAAACATCTGGGAAGAAAATGGGAGCGGTGTCATTGTCCCTATTATAAAGAGAAAATGATTAAAGTTCATGATATTTAAGCTCATTAATCATTAAATTAATGAATTTGGATCATGCTTTATGTCTGTCATAAACACAACTAAAACTTGCCTTCTTTCCTGAAGTCTTTCTAAATTGAACTTCCCTCACTTCTTGCAAAACCTACACAGTCCACACTGTCAGTATTTGAGGCAGCAAGGAGTTGCTGCATTTAAATCCTCTAGCTAACACCATAATCATAGCCAGGGGTTGGATGGGAGCTGTAGATGGAATCCACCTAAGAGCCAAGGTGGATACAGAACAATGCATGATCTTGGTGGGTCTTGCTTACAGTCTGGTCCACAAGCTGTGCCTTATGAGGTAGGCTACAAAGTAATCTGAACACCCTTCCTTCCCATTTCTAAACCAGCCGCCTCTCCTATTGATTTGCAATTCAGCATTTATTGAGTTAAGAAAACACTGAACAGAAAACCTTTTATTTGATTCTGAATGCCATTATTCTACATAGTGATTGTCAAAGAGACCCCCTATGCAGGATAACTTCAGGGGAAGCCAGTGAACAACTACATTACAGGGAAAAAATAATTAAGACAGTACAAGTTATGATGCAAAGACCTGTCACCAGTTTAGAATACAAGTTTGGGTCTTGGAAAGGGTTTGGGGTCAGGAATAAGGATCCATGTGTAAAGCCTAAAACTAGAGCTGAACATGCAACATCTTTAAACATCAGCTTCTTCATCTGTAAAATGAAGATAATGGCATCCTGTCCTACCTATAGTCCAGGGAATCTTCCAGTGAATTGGAAAATAAACAGGAAGCACTTTTGAAGCTCAGTGTTATGTACACCTAAAATTGTGGTTTCCATTGCTATTTGCTGTTGTTTCTCAGCCTTTCTGAGGTTGGTGATAGGTCTGGATTTCTTGTGGACTCATCTCTTGGGTTATCTTCATCCCCTTAGATGCCAGAGCCTTCCCATTATGAACATCTGGGCTACTGCTGACCTTTTGTTTTTTTAGGTCATCCTTTGGAATGCCCAGTTTGCATATATGAATGCCCACCCTGGCAGGAATGGTGTGTGTATAAGTGAAAAAGAGAAAACATACATCGTTCCCTTCTCACAGAGCATTCTTGGTTGTAAGAGACCAGAAGAGGAGATGTTTTGGTCCACACAGCTGAAGAGTCTGAGAGTCGGTTGTGACACACCCAGAGGTGTGGAGGACTTCGTCGGGGCCAACTCAGCCTCACTGTCTTCCTTCCTCAGCTCTGCTTTCTTGGGTGTTGGCTTCATTTGCAGAAGGACTCAGGTTCTCCTCCAGTGGTCTCAGGGTGGCTACTCCCACCCAGCTCTGGCTTACAATCTATCTTATTAGCTGTCCTGCAACATTAGCTAACAGTGCATCTTCCTCAATGGCACAAACAGAAGTGTGGCAGGTAAGTCTCACTGACTAAAATGGTCTGCTGGCTTGGGCCCTGCACTGCACCTACACTAAACACAGTGACCCCTGGCAATGCAGGCTGCCAGCTGTCACAGGTGTGGGTCACATCCACAGTGAGAGAAGCAGGAGAAGGCCCAAGAACAGCCAGGGTGCTGTCAAGATTCTGATCATGTAAAACCAACACAGGTCTGCTTCCCTGAGGCCCCGAGTTCGAGTCTGTTTTGTTGACAGAGAGACCGCCAGGCCGTGCTGACGATGGCTGAGGTCCTGGGAGTGTCCTGTCAGCAGCAACACGGAGGCTCCTCTGCCTTTATTCCATGATGCTGCACCATTGTCTTCTCCATCTAAAACCAAGTTTGAGATTTGCAATCAAGAGCCCATTCCATATAGGAATTTCTCCAGAAGCTCCTTTCTTAAGCCATTCAGCAGAAAGCTTATTTCTTTCTTTGATGAAGGTAGCTAGGCAGCCATTTCCTTTTCAGCCTTTTGCATGTTCTGATTTTGGTTGGCGTATTAGCTTCCTATGGCTGCTGTAACAAATTACCACAAATTCAGCATCTTAAAACAACACACATTTATCATCTCACAGTTCTGGAGGTTAGAAGCCTAACACAGGTCTTACTGGGCCGAGGTCAAGGTGTCGGCAGGGCTGCGTTCCCTCTGGAGGCTCTAGGGAAGAAGCCATTCCCTTGCCTATTCCAGTTTCTGGAAGCCCCTGGCATTCCTTGGCTCAGGGGCTGTTCCTCCATCTTCAAAGCCAGCCCTCTCACCCTGACTGTCCTGCCTCTATTATAAAGACCTTGTGATTATATCTGGGCCCTCCAGGTTAATTCAAGTTAATGGTCTCATCTCAAAATCTTTAACTTAATCATATCTACAAAGTCCCCTTCGCCATATGAGGTAACATTCGCAGGTTCTGGGGATTAGCACATGGACAGTTTTGGAGGCCATTATTCTACCTGTCACAATTGGCCTCAGTTCCTGGATGTCACGTATACAATCACTTTTCCATGAGTATGTCCTGGCATCACCTACATTATTATTATTATTAGTAGTAGTAGTAGTATTGTTATTTTCTCAAAGGCTATTTTCCAACTTCCATATCTTTCTTAGATCTTTGAAAATACATGCTTAATTCTCTTTTTCAGTTCCGACTCAGGTCAGGTCTCTCATATTACCAACATATTTTATCAAATATAATTGAAATAGAAAATTCATTAAATTTGTTTAGATTTGCATTCTTTTAAGCCTAGGGTGAATAATAATTTTAAAAGATAGAGGCTGATGACAGAGTTATGTGTCATTAAGTAATTTAACGCATTTTTTTCCTGCAAGCCTTCAAGCTACTAACTCAAGTTTATGGGAGGAATTTAGTTTAATTATCAGTTACTAGGAAGAAACTAAAGTGTAAGAATGGAAGATGTATAAGAGTCTAGTGGCATCAGTGAACATGGGATTTGTCAATACCTTTGTTTTTAGTAGAAGTCTTTTGTTGCGAAAAAGAACATGGTTGTGGATGTGTGGGATTTATTCGACATTGACTTTGTCCCTGACTTTGAAATGATAGATCTAAGTTTTCTCATTTTTATTTTATTTCCCAATAACTAATGTGTCATGTAATGCTTCTTTCATGTCTTACTTCTTTTGCTCTTAGAAGTTTTCTGGGAATCCCTTTCAGCAAATTTTATTGTATTTAACACTTAGCCTTGAATTATGACTTAGCACAATGCCTTTTCAACTTTTACAGACAAAATAATAACAACATGTTTGTATTATAAAAAAAATACAAAACTACCTCTCCGTTGAGATAAAAGATACGCATTACTGTTTTCTGTTTGTTTCACAAAGTGCCTTAGAAAATGCCAATACTGAAACTTCTCTATAGTCCAAGGTGAGAAGAGAAAGGCAGAGTGCCTACAACGTGCCCAGAGAGTGTGTACTGTGTCCTTTATACATGTTGTTTATTGGTAGGAAAGCCCAAGGTCATGTTGCCTGTGTCTTGTATTATATGGTAATTACCATGAAGCAGAAAAGCAGAACTATCCCAGTAGTAAATTAATCAATTGATACTTTATATGAGCCTCAATCAAGTGAAAAAATGTCTCCCTAGACTAAAAACCTTATTTCAAGGACAGTAGGATATTGCAAGGCCTCCCACGGTGGTGTCTCTCTACAGAGTGTTTCATTGACTTTATTTTATTCAATTTATTTTCATTAACTGAAGCATACAGCATGTTTGCCACCAATATGGAAAGTACTGGAAGAGAAATAAATATATTTAACCCTTGCCACTTCTTTTATTATAAATTCCTCCAAAATTGCTGAGTTAATAAGATCTACAAGCACAAAGCAGTGTGTTAAAAATTGCCTCAGCTAAAAGCAGGTATAAGGCAACAGCAAGGATTATGTAGCATTCTACAGACAAATTGTGTGATTTGAAGAGGAAGTGTGAAAATTTGCTCTTTTTTTTTTTTTTAGACAAAACACTCAACAGATGCTTTGAGATTTTTAAAACCCTTTTCAGTTGCACAGAAACAGAGTTTCTGCAGAAAGGTTGAATTTATAGAGCAGCATCCTAATGTGGACAACTTTGTGGTCAGACCCAGATAGTGCTGCAGGGTGCCAAGGTTTGTACAATTCTGACTCTAAAGGCAGATATATTCTAGGATATAATACAAAGTAGGTACATGCTTATTCTGATGAAAATGGTTTAAGAAGCAATAAATAACCTGGGATGCCTCAAACATTATTTCTTTAAGGAAATATTGTATAGACCAACAGTTGGAACAAAGGTTCTTAATCCTTCAGATTTGATGGTGGCCACCCCACCCCCACCCAGGGTCCCTCCCTCACTCTTGGGTGCTGGCCAGTGGTTGACTTTGGCCTCCCTTGTGCCAGCCAGCAGCAGCTAGCAATTCTGCCCTGTTTCCCACTCTTCCTCAGATAGCCAAGCATGACCGGTCAAAGAGCTTCTCACTCCAGGGCAAAGAATTTAGGCCCTGAGGTCTCTCTTGGTTTCAGTGTAGACAGCATGAATGTCGATAACATCTTACTCTTGAGTGTAATCCCTACATCTATAAAGTAATGTGCTTATATTTACACTTGTGATTGGGGACTGGGAAATATGGTAAAATTTTGGATGATGGGCTGTACAATGACAACATTTTAGTATACAGTTGTATACTAAATTGGGAACTGATCTCAGCACCCTGTGGATACTAAAATTGTGGATGCTCAAGTTCCTTACATAAGATGGCATAGTATTTGCACATAACCTATACACATTCTCCTGTATACTTTAAATCTGGGGTTCCCAACCCCCGGGGGGTAACCAGATACCAGTCTGTGGCCTGTTAGGAAGCCAGCTGCGCATCACTGCCTGAGCTCTGCCCCTTCCCCCACCAGCACCCCTGCCACCCTCAGGGGAAAAATTGTCTTCCATGAAACTTAGGAAGGGGTGGGGCATGCAGCAGGAGGTGAGCTGCTGTGAGTGAAGCTTCATCTGCATTTACAGCTGCTACAGTCACTCCCCATCCCTGGCATCACCGCCTGAGTTCTGGCCCCCCCTGTCTCCCCCATCCGTGGAAAAATTGTCTCCCATGAAATGGGTCCCTAGTGCCAAAAATGTTGGGGACCGCTGCCTTAAATCATATGTAGGTTCCTTATATGAGGTTATTAAGTATGAAATGTCCAATTTCCTTAAGTACTAAGTTTGACAGTTGATATCTCTGACATTTCACTTTGATACTTCTTGTTTTATTTTTATTGTGAAGGTACATCCTCATTCTTTGAAACACATGGTTTGGCTTGTGATTTATCTTTCAAAATTTTTTTAGAGAAATTTTTGTAAAACCATGGATAAGTCCAAAATTCATGTTATTTTTGAATATGAGTTCCATCATGGAATGAATGCAGCGTGGACAGATTGAAATATCAACAAAGTGTTTGGAAAATGTGTCTAATGAATGCACAGTACATGGATGCTTTGAGAAGTTTCATTCTGATGATTTTAATCTTGAAAATGAGCCACATGAGTGAGCCACGAGACCAAGGTGGATAATGATGAGCTGAAATATATAGTGGAAGCGAACCCATCTCAACCTACTCGTGAATTGGCAGCAAAGTTTGACATTACTATTTCAACACTATTGGACCAATTGATACAAATCGGCATGGTACAGAAGCTGGATAGATGGGTTCCTGCATGAATTAAACGGGTGTCAGAAGAGAAATCGTCTCGAAGCTTGCCTTTCTTTACTGTCACGATATAAAGGCAAACCATTTCTATACTGTATTGTTACATGTGATTAAAAAACGGATTCTTTTTGACAATCACAAGCATTCAGCACAATGGTTGGATAAAGATGAAGTGCAGAAACATGGTCCAAAACCGAATATTCATAAAGAAAGCTCATGGTATCTGTTTGGTGGTCCAGCGCTGGTATTATTCAGTACAACTTCATGAAACCTGGTCAATCAATTACAGCAGATGTCTTCTGTTGCAACCAACTGGATGAAATAATGAAGATGCTTGTGATTAAGCAGCCTAAATTGGTCAATAGAGACAGGCCAATCCTCTTGCAAGACAATGCATGACCACAGGTGACACAAACAATGCTGCTCAAAGTACAGAGGCTGGACTTGGAAACTCTCTGTCATCCACCATATTCACCAGACCTTGCACCAACTGACTACCACTGCTTCCAGGCCACTTCTTGCAAGGACAAATATTCAATTCTCAACAAGCTGTGGAAAACGTCTTTCATGATTTCCTCACCACTGACGCTCCAGCCTTCTTCAGTGCTGGCATAAACAAGGTACCGTTAAGATGGCAAACCTGTATTAATAGTTTAGGTGCACACTTTGATTAATTGTACTGCTTCTTGTTTGAGATATAATAAACTACACTTTTGATTTGAAATCAGACATTTCATATTTAATGACCTAATAATACTTAAACAATGCAAATACTATATGTAAATAGTTGTTATACTGTATTGCTTTTTAATTTGTATTTTTTATTGTTGTATTGTTAGTTTTTTCTGAATATTTTTTCTGAATCCCTGGATGCAGACCCCATGGATGCAGAGTTCTTTTTGTACTACTAGAACCAAGATTAAATGCCTTAATACTTATGTCTGAGTCTAGGAACATCTATTTTAAAAACTGTATACAAGGGCTGTCTGGAAAGTATCCAGCCATTGTTAATATGATGAGAATAGTTATATGGCCGGATACTTTCCAGATAACCCTCATATATTTGTCATATTAAACTATTTCCCATAAGGATGAGCCAATTTCTTTCTTCTACTAATGATGACAATTACACACACACAAAAACCACCATGATGAAAAATTTCATGCGTACAATTAGTGATACCAATATACACAACAAAATATCATAGGGATTGTTGAAATACCTTTTCTAGAGTAATGCAGTAATTCTAGACTTTATTCCATCATTTCTTAATTTAAAAAGACCAGACAGATGACATAGTGCATGCATTGGACAATGTCTTATTGGAACAGTATAATTCTGAATGATTGCCAATCAGCCCATGCCCATATTCTTTAGCAAGCTACTCAGGTTCACTGAGATCTCCACTGGACACGTTTAGCAATATCTTTTTACTTCCAAACTAGTTTCTCTTCTCTCTCTCTCTCTCCCTTCCCTTCCTTGCTTCCTTCCTTCCTTCCTTTCTTTCAATCTCTTCCTTCCTTGTTTTTTGGGTAATAATGCCAATCATACATACCTTTAACTCCAAACTATAAAATGTGGCAGTGATAATTACATAACTGACTACTTTTGATGGAGAACAAATGTATCTCCCAAGAGTTCTGATGATAATTCTCACATTCTGCCCCAGGGCAGTTTTAATTGAGAAATGGGCCTTTTGCAGTGACTCTTGACTCGTGCTCAAGAGCTTTGGAATTCAAAGTCCAGTAACCACATCTACATTGTGCACTCACAGAGTGTGCATTACCTACTGCCTTTACCATGCTGCTCTCCAGCTAAAAGGGAATCCCGTTTGCTTTTTGGATCAAAGCCAACATCTCCTGTCTTGACATCTAGGCTATCCTTAAACACAGCCGACAACCATCCGATCTTCTCTTTCGCTACCCCTCCCCAGTCCACGTTAGTTCTCACTAAACTGCTCTTATTCCATCGGCATCCTTCAAATCCCCAAACCCCAGCCTTGTCTCATCCCCGCTTGCAAAATCCATTTTGAACAGCTGTCAGCTGTTCTCCCTCTGCCAATTCAAATCTTGCAGGAGCTTTTAAGTCCAGGATGGGCATTCTGGCCATAGAAGCAGACTTCTTAAATTAACTGTTTCAGACTCCCCTTTTTGAGTTCTTGCAACATGGAAGTGTGCACCATAGACCAAGCTTGCTCTTCTTCACCTTTGTGTTAGCCTCTTAATTGGTTTCTGGCTTTTTTTGTTTAGGTATCTCGTTTCTCCAGAACAGGAAAATATCATCTACTTCTTTGTAATCTCTTACACCTCCTATGAGTATTTGGTATACCAGGAGTTCATAATATTCTCATTGAATTTTCATAAACAATGCAAAAATATTGACTCGTGAATGACATTTTATTAGCCTTTGATGGCTCTCCAAACTTAACTTTTCTACAGAATTTTCAATACTAATCTAAAAATAAGCAAAATAATAAAGATGATTGATAAAAGGTACAGTTTCAAGGAAACCACCTAGTATCAATACAGATGTTTCCCTCCCTCACACTACTTATACTCAGGGGAGGGAACTGAAACCCAGGGGGTAATGCAAAATCCTTATCCAAATATGGTTACTCAGTAGTATTGATGAAAAGAAATTAACGTGTTTAATAGAAATGTTGAACTACATCTGGGACAAAGAGGACTTTTCATTTTAAACCTCTAATATCTTAATCATTATGTTCATCCAAATGTCTACATATTGATAGATAGCTCAAATCAAAGAGATTTTACCAGGTACAAAATTTTTAAAAATTAAAATAACGTATAATTGGTATTTTCAGATATTAGCACAAAGAAAATTCAGACCTGCTTGAGAAAGTCTTAAAATAATTAATTTAAGATAGTATCATAACCATGTTTCTTTATTATCTGTGGGCAAAGACCAAAATTTTTATTTCCTATTTATCATGGGCTGATACTTTTATAAAATACAAAACCATGCTTATGAATGCCACAGCAGTGTTAAACTACTCTGTATGATACCATAATGGTGGACATAGGTCATTATCAATTTTTCCAAACACAGAGAATGTATTAATTCAACACCAAGATGAACCCCAATCTAAACTATAGACTTTTAATGATGTGTCAATGTAGGTTTATCAATTTTAACAAATGTACACTCTGGTGGGGGGTGTTGATCATGAGGGAGGCTGTGCGTGTTGGGGGAGCAGGAGTATATGTGAAATCTCTGTGTCTTTCACTCAGTTTTGCTGTGAACCTAAAGATGCCCTAAAAATAAAGTCTATTAAAAACTATATCCAGTAAAAATAAAGCTTTAGTAAAAAAGTATTTGTTAGATGAAGTTGGGATAGTTGAGAATCCATAAGAGACGTAGTTATTTGGCAGTAATCAAGGCAAAATGTTCTAGGCAGTAGGTTCAACTCACTATGAACAATGTTACCAATGCAAAATGAAATGGGCCAAGAAGTCTAGAAAACTCTGCCAACTTTTCTTGTGAAGAGTCGTTTCGCAGGCAAACAGATAAACAAGATGAAGGTGATCAGCTGACCAGTCAACAAGAGGCAGAAATCAGGGGGTATATGAGTAACTCTAAGTGTCCTCTGACAGCTACCAGAGGGTTTGGGCTCTGACTACGACCTTTCACTTTCTTCTCCACTTCTGAGTACACTCTGTGTGATGGTGACCAAGAGGCCTGAGAGGAGATGACAATTAGAGCACACTATCAACTCAAGTCAGGGCAGGTCTCCCAGGGTACCCGGCCACGGAAGGTGGTGAGAGCCCAGGGTCTAATCCTCAGCTTTGCACTTGCAGAAATCGATTTCTGCAAATGTACTTAGGGTTGAAGGACATTGTTCACATCAACAACTATACAGAGTTCACCATGGACTGATGTGTAGACAAGAAAGCCAAGTTAACTGAAAATGGAAACCAAGCTGACCAATAAAGAACCATGGTGTGTTAGCAGCGGGGCACGTTTTCTCCCTGATAGAGATGCAATAAGGGAAATGGATAGAAATGGGAAGATTATTTCATGAGCATAATATGAGAACATTAGGAAATGAAGTGCTATTTGAATTACCAGTGTAATCAACATATAAAAGTTTGATGCATTAGTATCTCTCTCTTTTCATATATTATATAATGTATATGTATATACATAATTTGTTTTTGCTCATTGGGCCACTTGCTCCATTGGAAATGCCAGAAACATGCTGATAAGCTTCAGAGCTTCACTTTTTGGAATCCCACACAACTGACTCATTTTTAGAATTTGTGAATGAAGTTGAGTTGGTTATATTTGTCTTTCATATTGAGTCAAAATTTTACTAAGAATTCTACTTTGACTTTAAAAATATTCTCTCATTTAAGGAATGTTAGACAAACTATAGAACATCCATAGCATGGACCACCACTCAGCAATAGAAAGGAAGAAACTATTGATATGCACAACAGTTTGGATAATCTCTAAGGAATCATATTGAGTGAGAAAAGCCAGTCCCCAAAATGTCACATACTGTATGATTTCATTTACATAACATTTTTGGAATAACAACATCTTAGACACACTGAGGAATAGATTAGTGGTTGCCAGAGCTCAGGGCCTGGGGGGTAAAGAGTAGGGCACAAAGAAGGGGGTGTTGTTTTAAAAGAAGGAAAAGGCCTACAGAACTGTTCTGTACCCAGACTGTGATGGTGGGTCAGGAACCCACGTGTGCAATAAAATTGTACAGAACTAAACCCACATACACACCCCCATACAAATGAGTACAGGCAAAACTGGGGAAATCTCAGTAAGATTAGTGGAGTGTATCGATGTCAATACCCTGCTGGTGATATTGTACTATAGTTTTCCAAGATGTTATCACAGGGGGAAGTGAGTAAAAGGTACGCGGGATCTCTCTGCATTATTACTTACCAATGCATGTGAAGGCACAATTACCTCAATAAATATTCAAGTGAGAAAACAACCACTCTTCTTTCTTTGATTTCCTCAAGATGTGCCATTTTGGGCTGCCCTTCAAAACTGAGCAGAAAGGGCATGGCTGCCCTTTGTCAAGGATGGCCCTAACTCTGGTCAGTTTTTACAGGGTGTGGATCACACGGAGTCGGCAACCTGCCTTTTTAACAAAGCCCAGCCTTGACAATAGCATTTTCTCAAAGGTAACCATCCAGGAGAAGTGCCCAAATGTTTTTACCACTTTCTTGTTCTCCTAGGTTCTTAAAATAGATCCCATGAAGAGTCTACTCTGTCTTGCCTTGAGGACAGACTCAAATCTCTGAATGTCTTAGCAAGCCCATATTTTGGTAGGATTTTCTGGTGATACAGTCTCAGTATCAAAACCAAGTTTCTTTTGAAAAGTATATGGAAGTTTGAGTGTGTTTTCCACAGCCCCCCGTGAGGGCTTGGAGCCCATTAACTTCACTCAGAACCAGAGTGCACATTTGCACTTTTATAACTATAACAAGTTCAAAGGCATTCCAAATATTTTCATGATAATCATATTTTTTTAAAAAATCCCTGTCTTTGTTCCTACAAATATAGGCTCTGAATCTTATAGGAAAAAAGTCACGCAATAATAATTATGACTACAGCATTAGCCTGCACTGAATAATGCAATTACTACGTTTAGTTACCCATATTTCTTCCAGTTCACAACCCCCAACCTTTTTTTCTCCTATCTCATGACGGAAAATAAAAAATAATATTCCCCTGAATAATTTTCTAATCTTCTCATTTGGAAGCAGCAAGGTGGCTGCCCACAGAGGCTCCCCCAGGGCTTCAAAGACATTAATTAATTCAGCAACTAGGCAGAGAGGGTTTTTTTGAGAGTTACTGTTACATAATGTTGAATGAGCCTTGTCCTCAAAGGGGAAGGCTGCAAATTAAATTAAAGGAGATGCAGACTGCTTCTGACTGCTTATCACAAACTAAAGTGGGGAGAATTAGGGCAACCCCATAACTCACTGCTCAGCCCTTGCTTTGCTCCGATGTTTGTCTGAAACCAGTCTCTTCCTCGCTTTGGTCCTTCTTTTCCTGAAGTTCAGATGCCCCAGATTCAATCCTAAAACTTGAAGAAAACACGTAAATATCTTTAGTACCTTGAAATTCTTTGTGAAGTTCTGCTCTGGCCCCTTGTTCCCCTAGTGAAGCTTCCAGCATGCATTCATTGGCGTTGGCCTCTGCGGCAGCCAGCAGCAGCCCTCAAAGACTCTTTTAATTCTAACATAACCCAAGTATGTTAGGAAACTAAAGCTAGATAAACACTGCCTCACAACTCTGCTAGCCCTAGTATCTTATCTGTACACTTTCTGCAGTGATGGAGTGAATCGGTATCTCTGTAGTTCATTAAACAGAATGTGTGTCTATGAAGCTACCAGGAAGATATTTTATAAATGAATGTCGATATTTCCCCTTCCAATGTAATTAGATATTCTATTTCAATCTAAGGCCCTTATTACAGCCAAAAAGGAATAATGAAGCTTTCAAACATGATACAGCTGGGCAGATTTCAGCATCCCCATAGAAAGAAAAGCAGGGAGATCCACCCCCCAAGCTTTGGAAGGAGGCAGCCAGATGCAGCCTGGTCCTTTGTGGGGGCAGAGAGCCTCTCTAAGGTACTCCAGGTCCAAAAAGCAGAGCAATGGTGTTAGCTGCTTATTGTCTAAAATTTAAAAAGGAAAATCAGGATTAAAGTGAGGGGTAAATGGAAATAGATGAGTAAATTCCTCTATTGCTTTAGGAAAAAAAAAAACTAAACTAAATTCCTGTATGATTGTATCCACTTGTTTCTCATCTCTATAGGCTTCACGAAGAAGACTAACCTGGGGCTAAGGTGCACAGAGAATTTTGATTGCACAGTGAAGAGGATGTTGGCGCTGCCCCAGCACAGCAGAGCTGCTGGAGGAAGGATTTATTAATACTTCAAATCTGGGGAGGTCCTGGGGAGACTAACTGGCTGTTAATCTGGTGCAATTTAAAGAGAGGCAAAGTAAATGGCCTACAGGAAGATCACGGGGAAGCCTGCTGTCTTTCCTGATGGGCTCCAGCTGCTCAGTGGGCTGTGCTGTGGGGGAGGGGCTTCCGGGCAGGCAGGAGATCCAGGATGGGGTGATCAACACTCCAACCTTCTTGCCGCTACCTCAACAGCTCTGAGAATAAGTGCCCTTTCCTTACAATGGGTATAAAACCTACTGTATTAGGTTGATGTGAGATTTAAATAAGGTCTGTATAAAATGCTCAGCACATGGTAGTGATCAATAAACGCTTTCCCCAGACCCAAGCTCTCTTTCTGTTTCTTTGGCATATGCCTCCATTGTCTAAATCAATGTTTTATTAATTTACACATCAAAGACAATGGAAATGTTTTATATTTTAGAAAGAACTTATTGTACATTTTATATTCTTTTTGGTAAGTTGAATAAGCACTCTTTAAGAATATACAACCCAGATTTCCTGATAGATTGTGCATTAGAGAGTTGATCAAAGGAAATGCACCAGAAAATCCCCCTCCCTATCTTTGGGTGCCCAGTTCTGGGCTTTTGTCCTTTGACTCCGTAGTTTGGTCGGCACTGAGTGCAGAGGAGCCATGGGCTCTGGCGCTGGGCGAGCCAGCTTCCCGAGAAGCAGGAGTGGGGAGGGCTGTATCCTCTGTCCTTTCCAATCATCTGAGCAGCGTGTGGGGGCGTGTGAGGAGGGGTCCATGGATGAAGGGGAGGTGTCACTCGGCTCCCTGCAGAGTCGTACCCAGTCACACCTCAATTCTCTCTAAGGAATATGAAGAAAAAATGTGTTTATAAGAATAAGCACTTGAAAAAACAAAATTTGCAAAACATCTAAATAATGATAATAATGCCATCCTTTTCTGACTGCTTTTTATATGCCAGACACTGTTCTAAGCACTTTGTGTGTAGTAACTCACATGGTCTGCCCAACAAACCAGTGAAGCAGGTATTATCATCATCCCCATTTTAGGGACTAGGAAACTAAGGCACAAAGGACGGTCAGTGAATTGTTTAAGATCTGGAGCCAATGATGCAAGTATTTGAAACCAAGAGAGACTGGCACCCAAGCCTGGGCTCGTGACTGTTAATTTGTTTCATTGATTAACATCATAGGGATCATTTGTAGAATTTTCTGCTCAGAGAAAAGCCCTTTACTAATCCCCAAGTTTAAGCCCCTAGATTTATTTATTCAGTGTTGGTGCAGGGTATTAAGTAACTGGAGTAGTCTCAGCAAAAAAGCAATTGTGACTTAATTTGAAATTCAAGTATATTAAGCACTGTTGATTTTATTTTCAATTGAAATAACCTTTCAGTTAGGTTTATCAGTCATTATTTTTCAGTGGATTATTCAAGGGCAAATAAATCCCATTGAAGTTAGCTATATTGTGCAACAAAGAAATATCTATTACTTTCATTAATTGTCTCTTAGGTTGAAAAAGCCTAACTATACAGCATTCCACTGACACCACCTAAGGGACAGAAACAGAGGGGAGGGCTTGGCAATAAAGCAGAGTTTGGGGGTGCCCACTTCACTGTAATTTCAGGAGCACAGAGAAGCAACAAGAAGACAATATAATAAAAATAAAATAATACAATTAATATCAGCAGCCAGTCTTTACACAGCACCCAATGTGCCAAGCTGGCCTTTATGACCTGACATGTATAACTCCTTTGACATGGTCCTAGAAAGAAGGTCCAATTCATATCCCCATCTTACAGAATTCTAAAAGTCATCCCAATTCTACCCAAAGGGAAACACTCATATGGCTGTATGGCTTTGGTACAGATCTGGACACCACCATTTACTAGTGGCATGACCACGGCAAGCTAGTTAATGTCCCTAACTTCAGATTCCCTTCCCGTCCCCGCACCTGCAAATGGCAATACCAACAGCTGCTGTGATCATTGATGTGTTTCACGGAAGGACGCCAGGGAAGTGCTTTCATAGTTCCTGCCACAAGGTGGTCAGTAAAAGGGAGGCATTGTTATTGTTATCTGGAATGCCCTAAAAATGATCCAGCTAGGACAGTTACTTAAATTTACCTAAAACCTGATTTTTCCCTGAGCAGCTTTTGATAGTGAAACAAGGGAAGAGATCTATATAATAATCTCCCCGGGCTGCCGTAACAAAGTAACATGAACTAGGTGGCTCAAAATAAAAGAAATGAATTCTCTTGCAGTTCTGGAGGTGAGAAGTCCAAAATCAAGGTGTCAGCAAAGCATTTTCCCTCCGAAGCCTCTGTGGGAGCATCTGTTTCATGCCTTTCTCTTAGCTTCTGGTGTTGTTGACCATCCTTGGCATTCCTTGGCTTGTAGACACATCACTTTAATCTCCAGCATTATCATCACATGGTTTTCTCTCTACACGTCTGTGTCTCTTTTATTCCTCTTGTAAGGACACAAGTCATATTGGATTAGGGGTACCCTAATGATCTTGTCTTAACTTGATCACATTTGCAAAGACCCTATTCCAAGAAAGGTCACATTCACAGGTATCAGTGGTTAGGACTTCAACATACCTTTGTAAGGGATCCTTCCACCCTGAACAGGTGACCTACAGATTTGGTCAGAGACCTGTCACTGATGAGGTGGGGATATAATTCTACAAACTAAACTTTCCTATTAGCTCTGAGTCATGCCAGTTTTTGCCTAGTTTTTTTTTTTTCAGATTCTTTATCAAGAACTGCAAATTAATAGCTCAATTTTTAGAAATCTCAAGATTACACTGAGAAAAAAAAATATTTAACATTTAAAAAACACTCAAATCTGAAGATAGTGTCGTGTCAGCCAACAACAACAGAAAATGTTCAATTGATGCTACCCCAACAAACCCTCGCATTTTGATGTGCTTCTTGTTTCTCTTTGCCTATGCTTGACTGCAGTATTCAGAACACCTGGATGCAATTAGCACCAATATAAATCCACACAAGGAGAGCAGAGAAAAATAAAGGCATCAAACAATTGCATAATTAGTCCAAAGTAATTACTTTAAAAAGTTCAATGCTTCTCTACATTTTTATGTTAAAAATATTGTAGGACATTGTTAATGATATTTAGGAGGTGAGGAATTGAACCAGGTCTGTCCACTGAGAGATGGTCTTGGCCGAGCTACGTCCTCCTGGCCATTCTGTTGTAAGTGGGCATCCGTCTCCTCCAGCTCTTTGCTGTAAAACCACAGGAAAGGGTGGGGCACAGAGCTCCTTGCTGCCAACAGGAAGGGATTCTGTCCCCCAGGAAGCACAGGTGAGTCAGAGATTACCCAAAATATTTAATTTACTAATAGGGAAATCGCACAGCTGGAGTGAAGGTAAGTCTGAAAGCTGGGTTTCCTCATGAGTGAAAACCCCATTCCCCTCTCAAGTTCCCTTCCCCAGCCCTGGCAACAAGTAGTCTACTTCCTGTTTCTGCAGAATTGCCTGCTGTGAACATTTCATGTAAACGGAGTGGATGATCAATGGGCGATTATTTGCAGCCCTTTATCCGCTAGGGCTGTTTCTACATTTCACTCCATATTCTGGCCTTTCTACTAGTGTTTTCCAATTGAGAGTAGATAACATAAAACATCGCACTTCATCTGTTTACCATTTATATGTTGTACCCGATGAATTCTGTTTCAGTCCATAAGTATTACGTGAGCTTCTCCCTAAGCCAGGCTCTCTGCTGGTCCCACAGACACTAAGATACAGGAGATGGTTGTGATGTATTTACTTATTCAACTTATTAGATTTTAAAATACTTAACAAATAAAATTGTATATATTCAAGGTGTACAGTGTGATGATTTGTAACATTGTGTGTGGTGAGGACACAAAATTTCTTTTATCAAAATTCAAGTGAAAAATACAGTAATATTCACAGTAGTTGAGATATGGATACAACCTAGGTGTTCATTGATAGCTAATGTATAATGAAAATGTGGCATATATATACAAGGAAATATTATTCAGCCATAAAAAGGAAGGGAATCGCACCATTTGAGACAACAGGGAGATGGGTTTTGCCCACAAGGAGCCTAAATTCTAGGAAGGATGCTAAACAGGTCAGCAAGCACTCACCACCATGGCAATGTGGGGCAATGATTAGTAAGCGTTAAGTCTGCCAGGTCCTGGATGTGTCAAGATCCTGATAAAGAGATATTCGGGAAAGACATTAGATGAAGATAAATTTTAACAGTCACTCATTCTAATTAAATAAGTGTTTTGTTTCATTTTTAAAGAGTCCAGGAAGAAAGTGGTAAAACGGAACACACTTTTATTTCAGTGATTGTTAACCTTTGACTTGAAAGGAATAAAGGACAAGTGAATTCTTAGAACTTATCTATCAATTCATTATGCAAATACTTATTAGATGTTTATTAGGTGCAGGGCTGGCTTCCCAGGCATCAGAGCAGTGCAGTCAACAGGGCTCTGAACTCAGAAGGGCCCTACGTGTGATTTAATCCCTGCTGCTACCATCTTCAAATTCGTAATACTTCTCAACTGGGGGCTCTTCATTTTCATTTTGTGTTCTGGGCTTCACAAATTACTAAGCAGGTTGTAGGTAGTGTCAAGTACTCTGTGGGCTTGGAGGATCTCAGGGCACAGTTCCATCTTTGAGAGGTGGCATCTCTCCTGTCTGCTTATCTGTGCCCTCTAATGACCTGATGAACATAAATTGCTTTCATAGAAAAGGAGTTGCTTTTATTTGAAAAAATTTGTGTTTTATAGATAAATATAATTTGACTTGGAAAAATATTCAACAACATAATTTTGGTATAAAAACCGAGACTACAAAATATATGCTGTATAATCCCTTTTCTATAGTTATATATTACACATTTATCACATACTATAGTTTTTAAATGCAAGGCCTGAGACCTAAGGCCATTCTAGTTTTTGTCTCCCTGAAAAATCCTTGTAAGATGTTCTTTTCGTCTTTGTAATTCAGAAAAAGAACACAGCATGTGTCTAATCATGAATACTTCCTTTCTTCATTTTTTCCCTTAGAATGCGTGATCTCCTTTAGCGAAGCACACAGATCTTTCTTCAATTCAAGGGCATCTTCTCTCTCTGCCTCAGTCTGCGCACGCACACACACACACACACACGCTTAACAGGATGTTGAGATATTCACATACCATACAATTCATGCATTTAAAGTATAAAATTTATTGGTTTTAAACACATTGAAAGAGTTGTGCAACCATCACAACAATATAATTTGAGTTCATTTTTATAACTGCTGAAAGAAATCCTGAACCCATTTGCAATCACGCCCTATTCCCTCCCTCAACCCTCCCCCCGCCTCCCCCGCCTCCTAGCCCTGGACAACCTCTAACCTACTTTCTCTGTTTCCGTAGATTTGCTTATTCTGGACATTTCATGTGAATGGAATCATACAATTTGTGGCCTTTTGTGACTGTTCCTTTTTTTTAACATGATGTTTTCAAGTTTTATCTATGTTGCAGTGTGCATTTATGCTTCATTCCTTTATATTGCCAGATAATATTTTATTCTATGGATACACCATGTGTTGTTTATCCATTCATCAGCTGAGGAACATTCAGATGGTTTCCAATTTTTGGCTATTACAAAAAATACTGCTATGGACATTTGTGTACATGTTTTCATATGGATATATGTTTTCATTTCATTTGGGTATAAACCTAGGACTGAATTGCTGGGTCATAGGATAACTCCACACGTAATAGTTTGAGGAACTGTCAGAGTGCTTTCCACAGTGGCTGCACCATTTATATTCCTACCAGCAATCACAGGGTTCCAAATTCTCCGCATACTTAGTCAATACTTGTTGTTATCTGTATTTTTTGAGTATAGCCATATTAATGAGTATGCAGTGGTATCTTGTTGTAGTTTTGACTTACATTTCCCTAATGACTAATGATGTTGAGAAGCTTGTCATGTGCTTATTGGCCATTTGTATACCTTTGGGGAAATGTCTACTCAGGCTTCTTGCCCACTTTAAAAATGGGCTTATTTGTCTTTTTGTGGTCCTTATTACATTTTAAAAATGATTGCTTGTATTTAATTTGTTTGCTGTGTTCTTCAGAACTAGCCATCTATTTGTTGACCTTCTATTTAGAATGTTGATTGTTATTTCAAATGCTGTTCTGGACACTGCAGTGGGCCATTTTCAGAGGGAGCCTCTTTCATGTGGCACTTTTTCACGGGCCATGCTTAACTCTACAGGCAGGATTTACTATTTGTTAGCAGACGGGGCATACTTGTCTCTGCTTTCTGTCTACATAAGAGATGCTGCAGCAAGCCCATCTCCTGCCCAGTATGCGGTGGGCTCTTGCAGTTCTGTGCACTGAGGAAGTGTTTCTCTGAGGCTTAGTTTCTGATCCTCTCAACAATGTCATGTTCCTGTCACCAGACTCTGGCCTCCTCACTTACTTCCACAATGATGTCCACTTGCATTCCAGCAAAGAGACGGCCACAAGATCTCCTGGTGGGTGCGATGAGCAGAGAGTGGAAATGGCTTTCTATGACTTTCCAGGCAGTCTCTGATTCACGGAGTGAGGCCTGGGGCTGCAGTGACATAAGGCCTTAGAGTTATTGTGATGTCTGCCAAGCCTTGCCCATTAGGGTGTTCATTTTCAGTGTTGCGAAATTTTTTTCTTCTTTTTATTTGTTTTCTGGTGTCTTTAAAGGTATCTGGGGAAATGTTTAGAGAGGTGGTGTTGAGAGTTGGTAGGTAGGAATGAATTACATGTAGAAAGTTCCATAAACTCCATTTCAAAATGTAAAGTATCCTAGTAAAATAAGATACAAGCCCTCTAGTGCCTTAAAAAATTTACGACATATTTTCTGTCCCGTGGCTAAGCCAAGGGAGATGATTTGATCCTGTGGCTGTCCTCCATAAAATGGGACAGTCTTACAGGTAGATGAAGTTTTGCAATGAAATTCTTCTGGTCCTTTGAGAACTAATCATCTTCAGTGGAGCAATAGGAAGACCTGCCACAGCTCTTTGGGAAATAACATTATAACGAATTGCTAATCATTGATCACGATTGGTAAGTACTAGGTGAGGGTTTTACAACCATATAGCCTATCCTTTGGTGCACTGAAGTCACACCAATGAACAAGCCCAGAATTAGACATGACACTTCTTTAAAAGTAAATATATTCAGAGCCATTTTCCAGTTCCTTAAAAAATATGCTGTTAGCTCCAAAAAGTCACTCTCTCCTGAAGGGTAATTCTTGGAGTCATTTGCTGCCACCACTAACGGAGCTATTGCAGCCCTTCTCATTGCCTTACAAAAAAGCAAATAGAGTAGTTATTGGGACAGATGAATGTTCCTCTTCTGACAGCATGTGCCATTTATTCAGCATAATTTTAGCATATGCTGTATATCTGGGCTCTAACTAACAAGGATTCATCAGCAGAGAATGGAAGCTGGAAGATGTGTTACCCATTTTCTAGAGGAACTCTGATTTGCAGATTTCTTCTCTAGCACATAGTCTCTATCACCAATACTCCCCTCCCGGGGGGGGAGAAAAGGTTGTCTTATAAATATATTTATTGTACTCCATCAGGAAGTGTAATTTAAAGCAGAAAGGGTACAGGCATTGAAGCAGAATCCCAATTTCATTATTCATGCAACAAGCATTTATTGGCCATGTTTTGCAGATTCAGTTCTGTTGAAAGTGAAATCTGAAGTGGAGATGTGTGTGGTGGAAGTTTACTAGGATGTTTTGAGATTGACACCAATAGGAGGGAGGAGGAGGAGGCAGGCCTGGATGGAGGGAGAAGCTGAGTGGTGATGGAGTCCCAATAGGGTTCTTGGCAGATCCTGTAGGGTGCTCTAAAGATAGTATGGCCCTTCCTTCAAGTTATCCTGAGTTGGAAGCCATATCTTTATCCTCCCACATTGCTCAGTCATGGGATACAGTGCCCTTGGAAGAAGACAATTTTTCAATCCAGGCAATCCCCAAAGAGGACTAACAACGGAGGGCTGTCTGCCCAGCAGTATGCCCAGGGCCTGGGGAAAGGCACCATCAGAGAGGAGCTGGATTGCCCTTGGCAGCATCCACTACAGTAGGTAACCTTGGGGAAGTTCTGTGTCCACTCACACTCCTAGTTTCCTTGTTGATACCTAGATAATTTTGTTTCTGCCTCATTAGGTAGTAGAAAAGGATCCTAAATAACAAAGTGACTATGAAATGTTTACCTTAATAAGCATAGATTTTTCCCCCCAATATTGACGCTGGAAAATGAAAAAGCAGGCATCATTATTTGAAGAAGGCTTCACCCTGGTGTAGATCCTACAAACTCACCCATTATGGGGCAGATTTTTAAGTGTAAATTACTTTTTGGATTACCAAAACCTTGTCATGTTGCTATGGTTTGAATGTATCTCCCTCAAAACTCATGTGTTGGAAACTTAATCCCCAAATTTATATGTTGATTGAAGGTGGAGCCTTTGGGAGATAACTAGGATTAGATAAGGTCATTAGGGTGGGGCCCCAAGATGGGATTAGTGGCTTTATAAGGAGAGGAAGAGTGACCTGAGCTGGCATGCTTGCTCTGTCTTGCCATGTGATACCTCCCACCATGTCATAACACAGCAGCTAGGCCCTCACCAGATGCTGGTGCCAAGCCCTTGGACCGTCCAGCATCCAAAACCATGAGCTAAATAAACCTCTATTTTTAAAAAATTACTCAGTTTGTGATATCCAGTTATAGAAAAAGAAAACTAACTAAGACACCTGTATTAAAGTTTATTCCCCGGTAATATTTTCTGACCCCTTCCCCTCTAAAGTGTGACTTATCTTTTATGTGAATTCCCTGTATTAGTTTCTTATGGCTGCTGTAACAAGTTACCACAAACCTGGTGGCTTAAAACAACATACATTGTTATTTTACAGCTCTGGAAGTCAGAAGTCCAAAATGAGTCTTATAGGGCTAACGTCAAGGTGTCAGTTGGGCTGGTGTCTTCTGGAAGCTGCAAGGTGAATCCACTTCCTTTCTTTTCCATCTTCTGAAGGCTGTTCTTCTTCCTTGGTTCATGGCCTGCATTATGCTGCCTTCTCTTCTGTAGTCAAATCTCCCCCTGCCTTCTTTTTACAAAGATACTCATGATCGCATCTGGGGCCCAGATGAAGATCTGGGACACTCTTCCTAACTCACGATCCTTAACCAAATCTGCACACTCTATTTTGCCATGTGAGATCACATTTGCAGGTCCTGGGGATGAGGATCTGGACATCTTTGAGGACCGTCATTCAGCCTACCACATACCCGTAGCTTTTTCTCTATCTTTTAAAACACATTGTCATCTGTCCATATTGGCCTGTGAGCTCCAGGAGAACAGGGAAGCTCATCTGAGTTTTGCCTACAGGACAAGCAAATGTCACATGCATAAGATGTTCCAGAATGTTTGCTACATTGAATCCAAAGCTTAATGTCCCTGTGTCAAAGCACTAAGTCATCGCAAGGAACTATCAAGCTCCCACGTGTGAGAGGCTGACAGAAGAGCTGCTTTTGGTCTTTGAAAATGTGAGAGAGTTGCTCAGGGGTGTTGGCAGTTCGTCTGGGCGCTGCCCTGAATCCATGGCCAGTGACAATCCCACCTTCAGGAAGTCAGGGGCCCAGTTTGCATGTGGTTGAACCACTGCTGAACCAATGTGAATTTGCAGGCTTTTTTTTTTTCTTCCTTACATTAATCTTTATTTTGGCCTGCAATTTTATAGACCAAAATACTGGTTTTTTTGCTTTTCTCAGTTTCAGTACAAAGTAGATCTTTTAAAAAATAATTCTACAAATATTTAGGCCATTTAAATCAACCCTTCCTTATCTTAAAACTTCAAGGATTGAAGCATCAGCTTTGCCTCCTCCAATTTTTAGCCAGGGTCTCTGAGTGCTTTTTACACAGTGGATACATACTAAGGATTAAGAAATAATAATAAATGAAGGAAAGAAAGAATAAATCATCACAAAAACTCTTTCAAAAAGAAGCAGCAAAATTAATTTACCGAAATAATTTGGATCCTTCTAAAAACACAAATGGTTACAAATATTGTTTTTGGGCCCGAGAGGTAGACACAAAGCAAATACCCAATCATTCAGCTGACTGGTACAGCGTAGGCACTGGGAACCTGTCGTACCAGGATTTGCTCCCCCCACACCTGACAGTTTTGGGCTATTGCCCCCCTGTCTGTTTCGAGGAGCAAGTGTTCCTTTGTGACAAGGTGAATTGTCAAATACAAGGTCATTCGATAGCTTCCATCATCTAAAGCAGAGTTGGCTCTTCTAAAGGTGCCCTGGAAGAGATGGACTTTGACTTGGGCCTTGGATCCCAGGTATGACTTGGGTACCAGGGCGTCACACCTACGCAAGGGGGAAATGAGCAAAAGCAGAGAGGGCTGAAGTGAGCACAGATGGGTAACGAGAAAGGAGCACCTGAAAGAGGATGCTCTGCTTGGACCAGACCGTTTGGCTTAGGAGCTATGAGGAGGAGGGAGTTTCAGGTCACAGAGAACACAGAATTCCAGGGGAAGGAATGTGGCTGCATCTGAGGCTTTCTCTGCCCCACCCTCTATTTTCCTAGAGGATCTTTCCTTTTTCCTGTTGGGAGTCCAGCTGAAGGGATGGTGTGTTATGCTCTGATCCGAAGGCCTCAGGGAGGCCTAAAACCCAGGCTGGACAGTCTTCTTGACCCATCCCCTTGACAAGGGTGAATTGTCCAGAGTGGGCCAAGGAACCAAGCAGGGCCAATTAGAGTTCTTCCATGGGTAGTGTGATGGTTAACTTTATGTGTCAACTTTACTGGGCCATGGGGTACCCAGATGTTTGGTTAAACATTATTCTGGGTGTGTCTGTGAGAATGTTTCTGCATGAGATTAATGTTTGAATCCATAGACTGAGTCAAGCAGATTGCCCTCCCTCAACATGGGTGAGTCTTATCTAATCTGTTGAAGGCTTGAATAGAGCAAAAAGCCTGAGTGAGAGAGAATTTGCTCTCTCTGCCTGTCTACCTTTGATCTGGGCCAGGGGTCTTCTCCTGCCTTTGGGCTCAACTTAGACTGGAATTTTACATCATCAGCTCTGCTGGGTCTCAGGCCTTCAAAGTCACACTGGAACAGAACCATCAGCTTTCCTGGCCTTCCTGCTTGCTGATGGCAGGTCTTGGGATTTCTCAGCCTCCATAATCATGTGAGCTGATTCCGTACAATAAATCTCTCTCTCTCTCTGTCATCTCTTTCCTGTTGGTTCCATTTCTGTAGAGAATCTGGACTAATGCAAGTACCGTTATGAATATTGGGGTGAGAATGCCCTTTTCTACTTGGCTTTCTAAGTTAGTAGCTAGAATCTGGGTCTGTAGCTGATGTAATTCATCATCCTGCAATTTTTCTCTAAAGCCCTTAAAGTCCTCCCCTGGGCAGCCCCACAGGTCTGGTAGAGCCGCCTCCCACTGGTTTTCTTCTCTGTAACGACCTAGGGTTTGCCATTTATAGCTTCTTGCTTCCAAGTACTGCAAGTGTTCATCCCACTAGCATTAATTAAGTGCCCGGTGTCTACTACGCACTGTGCACTGCTACAGGCCTTGTTAGGAAAGAAAGCACAAGGCCACTTCCTTGAAGATACTTACAGGGTAGTCAGCGAAGACCAGACAAACAACCTGTCAAAAGAAACAAGTTGAGCACATAAACAAACTCAGCACTGCTGAGAGAGATTGCAGAGGGCAAATGGATCAGACAGGATGATGTATCGAGCTGAGTGCACGTCATCCACTGGGTTATGGCCACCTTGAATACGCCTGTACAACAGCGCTTCTTCCAGGGGTGCTGGGACACGAACTCAGTGGTCTGGGGCTGAAAGTAGACACATTAATGGGAAAGTAAGACAGCCCAGGAGAAAAAGGGGAAGGAGACGAGAGAAAAAAGGGAATGGCTTTGAGACACGTATAATCAATAAAATGTTAGTTGGTTTATACAGCTTTAATTGGATATGATATTTTATAGATTTAGCCTTAATGTGAACACATAGCAAAGTTTTTCTCCTCAGCTCAGGGTGGTACATGCTGAGTCCTACAAAATCAGTGGTAGCAGGAATCATACAATTCCAAACGCTAGTTTCTCGGGCCTATTTTCCCACTGGGCTACCTAGATGAAGTCAATCTTTCGCCTCAGACAATGGCACTGGTTAGCCACCTAAGGCAGAGAACACCTCAAACAAGGAGCAAAAATATATGCTTCGCGGCTCCGTTCTCTCTCCATCTTTGCAGAAAGTGTCGTTATAAAGCCCCCATGAAACAAAGCACAGTGACTTTGATGACGAGCCCACACTTTGCCTCATAACAAGGCCAGCGGAGCCTCGGCAGAACAATCATCTGAAGATGCTTTTTGCTCCATCAGCAGTAATTCATTCCAGGGCAGCCTGCCATCAAGGCAGGGCCCACAGGGAACACTGCCAGGTCCCTGGAGTACGTCAGTCCAGCAAAGAGAGAGAGCATGTACTACACTGTGCATTCCCTGCGCAATGAAGAAAAATGGCTTCAAATATTGGGCAAGCTGCTTCTGGTTTCTCCCATTAAAGGTAACACCAAGACTCTATACTAGGGACAAAGTTAGACATCACCAATTCTCAGATTCAAAAAATCACAAAGCTTTTTAGGAGGATGGAAATCTGAAAAATATTTTCTACATAAAATAACTCTTGTATTACAGGTTGGGTATTTCTTGTCCAAAATACTTAAGAACAGAAGTGTTTTGGATTTTGGATGTTTTTTGGATTTTGGAATATTTGTATATATATAATGAGATATCTTGGGCATTGGACCCAAGCCAAGCCTCAACACAAAATTCCTTTATGTTTCACGTACACCTTATACACATGGCCTGAAGGTAACTTTATACAATATTTTAAGTAATTTTCTGCATGAAACAAAGTTTGTGCACATTGAAGCAACAGAAAGCAAAGGTGTCACCATCTCAGCCACCCATGTGGACCACCTGTGGTTGTTTGGCGTCACCATCGTTCCTGACTCTGAATATGTACAACAAGCAATCATTTCCTTACACTTATTTACACATAAGTACTTAACAGTAAAAATTATGACATACTATTCATACAGTGAAAAAATAATATTTTCAGGGTAACTAAGCAGCATGGTATCAGCACCGGAACACCTGTGTCAGCTGTTAAACAACAGCAACAACAAACAGCGGCAGGCTTTCAGTCTCCACCTATGATGCTGTCTTTTGATTAAAAGGTTATGAACACTGTGTTTTATTTTCATAGGTGAGAAGAAACATCAGAAGCAGTTGAGGAACCACAAAGTGGGTCCTCTAGGGATGAGGAGGTGTTCTGCTGGATAGCTTTTTAAAGGTTTCCTCCAGAGTCTTCTGCCTCATTAATGTTTTTCGTCTCTTTGATTCTATAAACTGACATGACATGTCATTCTGTTATGAATGTATGCTGCTCTAGTCCTTCCAAAAGCCCACCACACATTTTCACCGTGTCATCCATAGGCATTTTTTCTGCAGTGTTAACGATGTCATCTTCATCATCACTATTATCATGATCACTTGGATTCAGAACTATTTCAGCCATTTCACCATCAGTCAATGAATGGTGCCTCATTATGGATGTTAAAAATGTCTTTGGTATCCGCTTCTTTCAGCTTGCTGAGGGACTCTGAAGGTATGTTTTTTGCATATGTGAGGTCAGACATTTTTTTTTCTCATTTGACATGCGGAATCCTTCAAAGTCACCACCACCTTGTTTGTTCATCATCACTGAGCATAGTTGCAGGCCAGAGGTTGTGCCAGGCATGCACAACCTTGTCTTTAGTCACTGTGCTTCATGCATTGGCAACAGCACATATGGCATCCTTCATGCTAAACTCCTTTTGAAAAGCTTTCACACCCATGCCTCTGTTCACTGCTGCTAGCATGCCGTTCAAGGAAGGATTTTGGTATTGACTCTTCACTGATCTAAGGATACCCTGGTCACATGGCTGAATTAATGAAGTCACATCTGAGGTAAAGTACATGGCATAAACATTACTTTTGATGAAAATTGCAGCTGGAGGATGAGCAGAACAGTTGTCAAGGAATAAGAAAATATTACAGTTGTCTTCCAGTCCAGCTTCCCTGCAGTAAGCATGAGCCGCTGGTACAAAATGTTTCTGAAACCAGTCAGAAAAGATGTCCCTGGTGATCCTATGCCTCTTTGTTACCATAATAGTGGACTGGGAAGAAACTTATTCCTTGAAAACAGTGAGGATGCAAGCTTTTGCCTGTCACAGCAAGATCACACTTACGCATGCCTGTTGCATTAGAACATCCCAGCACAGTTTTTCTGTCCTTGGCATTCTTAATTCCTGTAGGGACTGTCTCGTCATCTGTAGTCTGTGTCCTTCTGGGGCAATAATGTTAAAAGAGTAATGTTTTGTCAGCATTATAGCCTTGGCATCAGATTTTGACCTTGGCAAACCTGTCAATGAACTTCTTTGCTTCTTTGTGATCAGCAGATGTTTTATTGCCACAAATCTTTCATAATTTAATGCCATGTCTTTTCTTAAATTTCTGCAATCAGCCTGTTGAATATTTCCAGTTCCCTTCAATTTTCCATGTGTCGTTTTTCATGATCAGCAGACCATTAAGTGACATGTGTTCACTGAAATGCTGACGGATCCATTCTTTCAATACGTGATCAAGATCTTCATTTTTAACTTTAGGTAGTTTTTTCTATTTTTCAGTAACTTCTGTTCATCACTTTCATCACAGAATTTCAACAGCTTTATCCTTCTGTTTATTCAGGTCACATATGGTGGCCATTCTAACACCATATTCTTCTGTCAGACATTTTCCATTTACACTACTGTCCAATTTGTCCAACAGCTTGACTTTCTATGCTGTCAATAAATATAAATGCTTCCTTTTTTCTTTTCACTGTTACCCATAGGGGTAACTGCAGGCCTTTTTGACATTTTCAACAACATCTTTATACCACAGAGCAAAGAATAAGCAGGAAAAAAAAACATATAATGAGTAAGACATATAAGTGTTATGTGGGACATCGTGGGGAACCTGCCGCTGGCCCATCCAGCCTGCACATGTGTCATTTTATTACCCTCTGCGGGTATACTTGCATGGTTGAATCTGGGAGTATACAGAAAAGATGTCACAGCTGAAGGAGGCTAGGAGGGTTTTTTTCCCTTAGGGGCACAGAATAAAATTTATGTGCACCTGTGTTTTGACTGCAACCTGTCACATGAGGTCAGGTATGAATTTTCCACTTGTGGCATCATGTTGGTGTTCAATAAGTTTAGGATTTGGGAGCATTTGAGATTTTGGGATTAGGAATGCTCAAGCTGTATAATTCCTAGAATCACAATAATTAGCCTGGTAAAGATAGTGATAATTTTTTCTACTCTGGAAAACTGGAAGATAAATAAGTCACTGTTACAGCTTTCACTTTAATGGGCAATGTGCAAATAAAATCCACACATAGAAAATTATGGTCCTTTATGCTATGAAAATATTGCTGAAGAATCAATAAATTGGAGAGGTTTATAAAATGAAGTTACTTTGTATTTCCTTGATTTCTTTGTTCCTGTGGTTCCACTAAGACTCAGTTCTGCTAATTAGATGCCCTCAGGGGAGACTTTGAATTGGAGCTGAGTTAGATAGACTCCAGGCAGATAGACTCCAGGCAGCTAAAAAAAAATATGCTTATTTGGGCAATATTTAAGCAATTGAATGTGTAAAATTTTGAGTTTGGTGCCAGAAGGTTTTGAGTTAATTGTCCTATTGTGAAGAAGTAAACAACACAGAGGCCAATATACAGGGGCCAGTCTTTGGCCAACTCCTATAGCAGTCCCCCTAGCCCTGGGCCACTCTGAGGTATGTTAAGCTTCTCAGTACTCGCCCCTCCAACTCTCATGCATTTTGCTTTAGCACCATGCTGAGTGTCACAAAACTCCATGAATCTTAGCTTCTCCCTGGGCTCCAGATGAGACATAGATCTTGTCTAATTTTAGTTCCCAAATCGATCTAGGCATTCTGCAAAAAATATTTTAAAGTGAATCACAGAATTGGCAAGAAAGTAAGGATTCCCACAGAGGCTAAAAAATTAGCAAAATTAGAAAACCTTAGCAGTATGGTCTGGGGCAATCCTTCACCAACCTCTGCTCAATGGCCCAGACAATCAGGTTCATGCTTGGGTACCCAGACGCTTCATATTTGCACTTCAGATCCAGCTCAATTCCTCCAGTCCCAGAACTGAATAAAATCAGGTTCATTTACGTGTAGATACATGATCTATCCTTCAGAAAATGTGCATTAACTCTGATTATATTTTAGTAGTTGGGTTATTTGCAACAATATGATAAGGAGAATATTGAAATTAAATTTGTCTCTGAAAATTAAATGCCTGAGATTTTTGTCACTATCAATATTGACATGGAGAAGTAACTAATTTACTAAATAAAGGTTTACTAAATGCCTATAATATTTTATACCTAATCTATGAATGAATGATAAAATTTTTCAAGTACATCTTTAAGTAAAAATTTCCAACCCAGCCTTCCTTTTGTATAGGGAAATATTTGTTGTCTATGGTAAGAGGTTATTTTACACTCAAGATTGTTAATGATGCAATCTATGATGAAGATCTCTGTATTATTTTTGTAGGCTTTATTATTATTTCTTCTGGTATTCTGATAGGGCTTCAAAGAGGAAAATAATGGTAAAGCTAACATCCTTAATATGTTTTCATTATTCACTATATCTGGAACATGGATTCGTACAATTCTGTATAAGAATATTGATTTCTGTGCAAGTTCTTAAAATGAAAGAAATATGCCTCTAAAGAAAAGAAAGCCAATAACCCAAGTAAAATGTCCAGGGGCAATATTTAAATTGAAGAGCTCTTCTTTCTTTGCTAAATCCATTCTATTTCTAGAGAGAATCCAAATCCCTGATGTGAAGATGGTTTAGATTTAATTTCAGTTTTTCAAGACACTTTTTGTGAAGAAAATGTGCTACCATGGTTTGGCAAAATAATCCAAGCTCATTGGTGTTACCGAATAGTCCCTAAGCAGTAAGCATAAAACTACCACAGTAAGAAATAAAAGTGGGGTGAGCCCAGCAAAGCTGAAGGAAATGATCTGGAGTAGAATGTCAAATTTCATACCTTAGATTCCAGTAACCAGTGCCAAAGGTGTAGGTATGATGTTACGGGGTAAAAGTTTGTGAATTTAGAAAGCATTGTCACATGAAAGTCATGTTATAGAAGAAGTGGAAGTATAACTGTGTGGGGCTGGCAGGGCCATTGATGGTGTTCTCTCATGTGGGTCCAGCAAACAGGCCCAGTGTCACTGAGCAACCTTCTACCGTGGGCCAAAGCTTGGCACGGCCTCCACCCGCGTCACACCTAACGCCAGTCCGCGCACAGAAACGGGACTAAGGAGCCCCCCGGCTGCAGTGGGCTGCATGGTGGGTGCTGTTTCCCTGGAGAAGGATATTGTATAAGAAAGAATGATGCCATTTTATATTGGATTTTTATTCATAACAATAATATCAGCTAACAAGATATCAATCTCTTTCGGTGTTCGAGAGCTATCCTGTTTTGCTCTATCTCATTTAATTCTTGTTTTGAACCAATGAGGCTTTGCCCAATTTTACCAGCTAGACATATCAGGGTCAGGATTTGAACCCAAATCTTTGTCAGTTTAAGGCTTTAACCACTACACTATGCTTCTATTTTCTTTACACTTAACCACCACAGTTCTCCCCCAAATTTTTGTTTGGGATGTTATAGACATTGTGTGATGTTTACCATTGCTTCAGACAAGGGAAAATTCAGTAGTATTGCTTGATAATGACACTTCAAATATCAATATTATTTTTTATTGCTTTGCTTCCAGCTTCTTCTGTAGATCTGCAAAGACTCTGTTTATTTTGATGATTCTATATTCACTTATTTTTCTAAGAAACTCTGTTGTCCACTAGTTGCATAGCTCAGAAAGCTCAGAAAGCCTCTTTCTATTGGGGTAAACTCTACACCACAGATTTTACAGGGTTCTCATCCTTGGCAACCTCGTTCTTTGTGACCAGTCTGTTTCACGGTTGTAAGAGTAGTGAGGAAATGTGTGCTGTCTCCTTCATTACTCACTCACTCACTGCATCCTCGCTGCTGCAGGACAATCCAACATTCAGGAAAGGGATGTGGGAACCACCTGCCTACAATAAATGTGTCTCATCTGTAGGCTCTATAAACATCTGTTCTCAGTTTACTAATTGAGAGTCACCCACACATTGGGGTACTGAGTATTATTTTCATAAGTCAGTGTTGAGTTTTGTGATCCATGATGTTTCAAATTTAATGGCAAACAATTTTCCAAAATACCAACCTGCATGTTCCTGATAACAAGAACAATCAAGAACTTAAATATACCACTATGTTATCCCTTGCTTTACATATGAAAACACATGGGATTTATGTAAATGGAAAGAAAATTGCTTTTATTTAATTAAAATATTTTCATTTCAGTTTGACAAAAATGTTAATAGAAAAAGGAGAAATGAAAAAAATTATAGAAAATACATATTTGTCTTTTATGGTTTCAACATAATATCTTAAAGCTTCAATTATGGAAATATAATCATTTTCTTAATAGATATATTTCAGTGGCTACATGTAAGGACTTCTCAACATCTACTGACATTTTGGGCTGGCTAGTTCTCTGTCGTGGGGGCTGTCCCAGCATTTTAAAATGTTTAGCAGCATCCCTGGCCTCTACCCTATCTCTAGACATTGCCAGATGTCCCTGGGGGAACAAAATCTCCCCCCAAACGACAACCACTCACACACACACACACACACACACACACAATGTTTTCTTGACTTTGGTATTTTTCAGGGATGTAAGATTGTAACTGAAAAAAAAACACCTTGTTATCTTAGGTAAAAGAGGCTAGCATTCCTAAATAAAATGACTGCATGCATACACAAAAAGTACATTAATAAGGAACAGACACTCCTTGATTTAGCAATGACACTGTGTTAACTCATTGTTGCTGTTTACTGAATTACCCCCAGACTTACCAACTTAAACAACAATGATTCGTGATCTCAGCCCCTGTGGGTCAGGAGATGAGGAATGGTATCGCAGGTGGTGGTTCTGGTCCAGACGTCCATCACGGGCCCAGTCAATTTTCTCAAGGATCAGCTGGGGTTGAGGGAGTCTCTTCTGAGCACGCTCACATGGGTGTTGGCAAAGGCCAGCTTCTGGCACTGCTGGATGGAGGCCTCGGTCCTTTGCAAGGCCGCGGTGGCCTCTGGGCAGGGTGGCTCCCACGAGCCCTCGGAGAGCAAGAGGAAGCACACTCAGAATGGAAGCCACATGCTTTTCACAACCTGATTTTGGAAGTGATATATCTGTCTGTTAGAAGCAAATCACCATGACCAGCCCACTCCCAGGGGGAGGGGATCACACCAGTGTTAATAGGGGGAAGCAGAGACCCCAGGGGGCTGTTGTAGAGGCTGCCCAACACAGGCCCCTTCACAGAAACTTCTTTTTAAGAGGAGGACCAGAACCCTCTTTTGCTTTGCTGATACCAACTCCTTGGCTTGGGACTCTCTTCACAGTCAGTGCTCACTGAGCCTGCAACTTCTTTCGAGGACCACGAGCTGGGTTCCAGTCAGCCAGTGACTCTCCTGAGTCCACCCCCACCAGTGTGTAGCAGAACTTGCAGTGGCTCACAGGAGTCACCATCAGTGACCCAGTAGTGGGGGACATCCTCCTTCGGACTGGTGGGGTGGTAGACAAGGAGCTGCCTCTCGACACCCCCGGGAAGCTGTGATGGCCTTGGGTGCACCCCAGTTTCCAATCCAAGCTCCCCCTCTCACTGTGCCTCCTTGAGGCCTTTATTTTATTTTTTTTGACCCTTAAATTTTTCTTATTAGGTTGGGACTGATACCACCTACCTCTCAGAATTACTGTGGAAATGAAATGAAGAAATGACAGGGCTCCCAGGATGTGGTAGAAAATATTAAATAAAAGTTTTCTTACTATTACTTATTCCCATAAGGAAACGTTTTTAATGGTGCCTCATATGCAGGGTTCAGTATTTGTGTTACATTACAACTAAGCACTGCTTGTCAGGCTGGCCTGAATTTTAACCAGCAGTGAAATCTGAGTCACTTTAGGACAAATGCTCTGAGTTCCAAAATGTCTGACCTGGAATGAGCTTTTGAATAATGGCTTATTTTAATTTGGGACAGCCTGTGAGAGATTTGCTCCCTCTACTTACTAATGATTTTAGCTAGAATTCCTGACAGCACCATTATTTTAGTCAGAATGCAGGAAAGATTCCTGGAATAGGAAATAAGAATTCTGGAACCAAGCCTTCTACTAATTGTGGGGGTCATTTTGGGCAGGTGGCTCAGTTTCAATTGGCCTCATTTTTTCTAAGTTTACAATGAATAGGCATATGGATGAGATAATTTCCAAGGCCACATCTGATAAAATTCTGTGCTATTCATCTTCATTTTTTTGTAAACAATATTGTTATGGAGAAAATCACCCATTAGAGAAGAAAAGATTCTTTAAAATACGCTCATAACTTTTCCTTGTCATTTAGAAAGGGCTGCTGGTCTCTAAGCCAAGCTAAATTTATAAAAATGTGTTGAGCTGTATGACTTTGCCATTGCTTGCAAATCACAATGCAAAGTTGCAGGAAGTCTTTCCTTAACAAGGATTTAGTAACTGTTGGAGGATGCCAGTGACTAGCTTATTTTGAAAACAGGCAAGAAAAGGGGAAGAAACAAACATTTATGGTGTTTTTCCTAGGTGAGTGGTACCCAATAGCTAACCAAATAGTGGATGAAGAGAAGTTTTTATATATAGTATTCCAGCTAATAAGTGAAGGATATAGGATAGAATTATTAGGTCACTAAATATGAAATGTCCAATTTCGAATCAAACATTTAGTTTATTATATCTCAAATAAGAAGCAGTATAATTAATCAAAATATGCACCTAAACTATAAGCACAGTTTTGCCATCTTAATGGTAGCTTGCTTATGCCAGCAGCAAAGAAGCCTGGGGAGCGAGTAGTGATGAAATCACAAAAGGTGTTTTCCACAGCTTGTTGAGAATTGAATATTTTTCCTTGCAAGAAGTGGTCCAAAGCCTGGAAGAAGTGGTGGTCAGTTGGTGCGAGGTCTGGTGAATACGGTGGAAGACAGAGAGTTTCCAAGTCCAGCTTCTGTAGTTTGAGCAGCGTTGTTTGTGCGACATGTGGTCTTGCAAGAGGATTGGCCTGTCTCTATTGGCCAATCTCAGCTGCTTAATTGCAAGCATCCTCATCATTTCGTCCAGTTGGTTGCAGTAGACTTAGCTGTAATCGATTGACCAGGTTTCATGAAGCTGTGGTGGATAATACCAGCGCTGGACCACGAAACAGATACCATTAGCTTTTTTTGATGAATATTCGGTTTTGGACCGTGTTTCAGCACTTCATCTTTATCCAACCATTGTGCTGAACGCTTGCGATTGTCAGAAAGAATCCATTTTCGTCACACGTAACAATATGGTGTAGAAATGTTTCACCTTTATGTCATGACAGCAAAGAAAGGCAAGCTTCGAGACGATTTCTCTTCTGACGCTGGTTTAATTCATGCAGAACCCATCTATCCAGCTTCTTTACCTTGCCCATTTGTTTCAAATGGTCCAATATTGTTGAAATAGTAACGTCAAACCTTGCTGCTAATTCACACATAGATTGAGCTGAATTCGCTTCCACTGCTTTCAGCTCATCATTATCCACCTTGATCTCAGGTCACCCATGTGGCTCATTTTCAAGGTTAAAATCACTAGAACGGAACTTCTCAAACCATCCACGTACTGTGCGTTCATTCGCCACATACTTCCCAAACACTCCGTTGATATTTTGAGCTGTCTGTGCCGCATTGATTCCACGACGGAACTCAAATTCGAAAATAACACGAATTTTTGACTTATCCACGGTTTAACAAAAACTGCTCTTAAAAAAAAATTGAAAGATAATCACAAGCCAAAAGGTGTGTTTGAAAGGATGAGGATGCACCTTCACAGTAAAAAAAAGAAAAAAAACAAAAACAAGAAGTGTCAAAGTGAAATGTCAGAGATATCCACTGTCAAACTTAGTATTTAAAGAAATTGGACGTTCTGTACTTGATAACCTAATAGAACATGACCACGTTGTGGTTCCAATGCATTAGTGGACTTAGGCATTGAGCACCCCCAGCAGCTGACACCCCAGAAGGAAAGACAGCCAGGTCTCCTGTACGTCATCCCAGAGGCTCACAACACCACCACTGAAGTCCTCTTGGCATAAAAATTGGGCCCAAATCTGATGAAGCTCATCTAGATCCAGTGACCTGTATAAAGAAAATAGGGCAGACAAGGAAACATGTGAATAACAGTGCATGGATATAAACAGCAAAATACAGACTATGGTAAACTCTAGAGGACAAATTGATCTTATTTACTTTGCAAATATAGCATAAGGAAAAAATTACATGAAGAGAAAACCCTGTGATTAAAAGAGACATAAGAGATTTATCAATCAATCTAATGGGTGGATCCCTTGTGTGTCCAGAATCAAACAAACTCTAAAATATATAAAGAATAACATTTATGACATTTATGAGACAATTAGAGTTTTGGATACTGACTAGAGATACTTTATGATATTAAGAAGTTACAATTTTTAAGATGTGATATTGATATTACAGTTAGGCTAAAGAAAAGAAGTCCTTATCTTTGACATACACTCTGACACATTTATAGATGAAATGATACATTTTCTTCAAAATAATGAGGGGTGGGAGGTAACATTAGTGGGAACATGGGTGCAGAAGTGGTGGAGGTGGAGCAGTAAAATTTGGGGACGAAGACAAAACTGAAATGACCAAGAGCTGAGATAGTTAAATGCAGGTGATAGACACAGGGAGGTTCATTACACAAATCTGTCTATGTATATGTTTGGAATTTTTCACAGTAAAGAGTTAAAACATAAGTAAACACCAGCAATTGAAAAAAATTAAATAGAATGCACTATCTTCAAAGTCCATTCTTAATTTATAAAGCCAACTGAAAATTGACATTTGGGTATCTAAATGTAGTTTAAAATGGACTTTCTTTATTAAAATTCAACTTTATAGTCAATAATAAAATGCTAACTTTCCACCTAGCTTTAAGAGTTGGAAGTGGGATACAAATAGTGGTATGTTAGAAATAGCTCATGTAATCTCATGAGAATTGTGATTACATTTTTCAATTCTTAAACACAGAGATTATTAAAATTAAACTATGTAAGTATAATTAAATACATTCCATATATTTAAAGATAATAAATATCGTACTCAAAATTCATCACTTCTTATTTTACTGTATTTTTGCCATTGTCTATACTCTCAGTGTTATTTACATCTGTTGTGTATGTGCATGGTGGCAATGCTATATAATGGTAGGTAGTGTAGTGCATGTCTTTGCAACTCCATGTTCAATGATTTCATATTGGTTGCTTGAAATTGGCCACAGTGGGAGTATTTATACCATGAGAATTGGTGAATGCTGCACACTAGGAGCCAGTTGTCATTTACTAGCAATCACTGAGGTAAGGAATCATTCATTTGGTTCTAATATGAGAAAAATATGGTTTTAATACTTAAAATTCATTAAAGAAATACTAAAGAAGCAACTATCTGTATCATTAAACCCTCCTATTCTTTTATACCCACGCATATATGTATATGTCTCCTCTACTCATCTGCGAGCTCTTTGAGGGTAGTGAATGCACTTATTCATCAGTCCATTCCTGTACTGGCAGAGTGGCTGATGCATTTGGCTGGCTGAATGATGAATGGATGAATTTCTATTTATTTAGTGTCCTCAATGGGCTCATCATTGTGCCAGATATTATGGAGACACAAAAGAGGTATAAAACTTTTCTTTCCCATCGAAGGGTTTTTACTCTAATTGGGACACCCCACTGACACAATAGTAATAGTATCAGTGATATACAATTATATGCTAATTTATTAGGTGGGAACTATACATTCTAAAAGAGACAAATGAATGGGAAGATCAGGGAGGGCGGGAGTATTCAGTGAGTTTTTAGTTATCGTGGATAAATGCTTACCAATCTCAGTTCCTTGTTTAGGAACTTATCATACATCAAGCATGGTGCTAAATAATTTATATACAATATTTTATTTAATAACCTTAACGATACTCTGAGATAGATATTATTACCCTTATTTTGTAGATGAGGAAACTGAGCTTAAAAAGCTTAAGTAATTTTCTGCGAGAGATACATTTTAATTCAGGTTTGTCTGCTTTCAAGGCTCATGACCTTAAGCATTTCACATACTGTCTTGCAGAAGAGGAAGAATAGAATTAGTTCTTAAAAGATCTGGTATAATTTGAGAAGTAGAGAGGAAGAAAAGATATTTTATATCATAGGGGAAGAGGTATTATCAAGGCAAGGCGGCAGAATTAAAGGGGATGTCTAGAGCTATGAAGCATCGGTCCTGGCTGTGGTTGGCTCATCTTCGGGAAGAGTATGAGCATGAGGCTGCTGACAGCACTGATTTTCTTGGATGATTTGAAATCTAGGTGGAGAAATTTGGCTCTCAAATAGGGAGCCACCAAGACTTTTGAGCCACAGAGTACTAGAGAAATCATGGAATTCAGAGCACATTAGAACACATACCACATGGATTGAAAAAATCAGAATGGAAACAGATGTTGTACTAACAAAGGTATGGAAAACATAAAACTGAAATAGAATAATAGGCATTTTCTTTGGATTTGGGGAATTTTTAAAATAAATTATTGCTGTTAACCAAAAATAATGATGAAATCTCAAACCAAATTCCCATAATTGGATAGGTAATGACTGGTGTTTTTTCTTGTCTAGTAATCATAGTACAAATCTAATCTTCTACCTTAAAGGAGGCTGAAGCCTATAGCAGTGTCTAGTGTTCAGCATAATGGAGGTAATTTCAGTGTATTTTCAGTGAGAGAGGTTGTTGTACAGGGAATATAGCATCTTTTGTTCCAGAGCACCAAAGGCCACTGTCAAACCCACTCCTAGTGTTTGCTGGTGCTGCCCTGGTGCCTTTCCAGATGTCTGCAGAGAGGGCAGCCACCCCCAGTGGAGGACCACTCATTTTGCAGACCACTTGAATTCAGTTTCTTGTTCTTTTTTTCCAGAAGTATCTCATCCACTGAGAAGGCTTCATATCAACCCACATGTATTTCATTCCAGGGAAGACTTTCTGGAAGTTCAACGATTTTTCACTTTGACCCTCCAAGTCTCTGAACAGATGAACTGTTTAAACTCATTTGAACAGTTTCATAATAGCAGAAAGGAGAATTGCATACAAGTGCCATGAATATAATTTCAGAAGAGTAGGTAAAAATTATAGATAATCATTCATAATGGTGAAATCACAGCTTATTCAGGTTGCAAGTAGTTAGAGGCTAAGGTCACTTTAGTATACATTCGATAAAGCAGAAGAAAAAAAGTGTAAATTCCTCTGAAGGAAAATAAAGATGCGTGTGGACTGAACATGACCAGTAGGTTTTTAAATAACTTCTTAAATCTCTCAATGAGAACCAACTTTTTTCCCTTTAGTCTGTAGAGATGGATTATGTTTTCAAAATACTAAAGTCACATTCAAAATTTGTGTTTTGCAAACATGAGTGGGTGGAGTGAATAGGTTGTATTGAACTCATGTAGTCCCAACTCATTTGCTGCTGTAGTTTGTAAGAAGTATCACTGCAGCCCCCATCCAACCCTTTACAAGCTTCTGAGTTCAACAGTAATAAGGGTCAAAATGCCAGAGGAATGGACGTCTTCATCACTCTTGCTAGGAGCTCCCCGCCGATTTCTCTCAGTGGGCTATCAACGGGGTCACAAGCACTGGGCCAGCAGGAGACAAGGATGAAGAAGGTTTACAGAGGGAGGAGCTGGAACATGAGTTGAAATGCCTGTTATGGAGCCCCCAAGGGGTCAGTGAGAAGATGAGAACCACCGCAGGTAAAAGGCCATCAGAACCCACCTCTGAACTTGGGGCCCCCGCATATTCAGAGCCTCAGCCTGCTAGGAGCAGAGATTCTGCTCGGGGAGACTGAACACCAACACTTTGAGACCATTGGTAGGAAAGAGTCAATGCTACTCTTGAGAGGATGTCAGAGGAAGCTGGGCCACCAGTGCTAGGTGGGTCAGGAAGATTCTGTGTAGGGGGAGACTCTGGTAGTGTGGACGCCGTTCTGACATGAGCAGGCAACTCTAATTAGGGCAATATTATGTTTTGTTTAGTATTATTTAGTCCTTGGAGTGGCTGCCAGGGCCCTGTGTGATGGAACCTGTTACCTCTCTGACTTCATCTCCTACAGCCCGTCAATTTCTGCACCAGCCTCACTGGCCTACTTGCTGATAGTCGCATGTAAGACATGTTCTCTCTAAGACATAGACTGTCTCCGCATGCTGGAATTCTCTCGTCTAGGTGTCCACCAGCTTCCCTCTTTCACCCGCTGCAAGTCTTTGCTCAAATGTGACCTTCTCAAACCACTCCCCTCCCACAACCACCTGTCCTGTGTTCTCCCAGCTCTGCTCGAGCGTTTCTTTCCTTCCCCCCAGCCTCAGAGCACTGATTAGCCCAGTGTGATGTTACTTTTCTTGTCATGCTCATAATTTACTGTCAGTCTCCACCTCCCACGACGAAGCCGTCTTCTCTGATGTGTGTGGTGCTAGGTCAGAGGCACGCACCGGCAGACATGAACTACTTGTATGTTGGATTGAGTAATTAATCAGTTCACCTTCTCTTTATATCTGATGGACATACAGATAGTGATGTCAAAGGTTGAGAGGTAAAGAAACACAGTGGAGTTTGGAGTCTGTGCGGGGCTGCCTCATTTTCTAGGGACAGCCTGCTTCTTTTGAAGCCGAACGTCTTCAACACCGTCAGAAACCTCCGCTTTCAGATGCTGATGACCTTTCCATTTTATCAGCTGCTCTGTCCCTAGCAGCACATCAGTCTTTCACTGTCCCTTTCTCACATGGTGTTTAGTGCTGGCAAAGCCCATTCTAACTTGCATCACATCTGTAGTGTCTAAATTTTGCACAACTGTGTTAAACACCTTTCCCATCTGACCACCCGAGCGTGCATGGATTTCGGTATTACCATCGGCAGCCTCCTTTGCTAGCCTAGAGATTTGGGAGTGAGGAGGAGTGAAGAGGTGCTTGCCTGCCTTGGGCAAGCTGCAGTAGCCGGCACACATGCAGTGGCAATCGACTTTGTATGCAGTGTGCAATATTTGGTTCGGGACTACTACTTACCTGATTTGCCTGATCTCAGCACTGCAGCCTGGAGCACAGCTAATCGGGCCCATTCATTCAGGTACTTCTTAACAACTCCTGAAGAGGTTCTTGAGCCTGTATAACAACGCCATAAAGAATTACATTTGAGCAACTGGATGTACAACATAGAATGAACTAGTGATAATTGAATGACTATATCCTTAAGCACAAATATAAATATCCAACTACGACAACAGTGTGGTTCTGGCATTTATTCGATTGTTCTGTAAAAACAAAAGCCTCGCGAGGGCAAGAACTGCTTTGGTCCTGCTCGTCACGGGGCCCCTGGGTGGCAGATCACAGGGGCTGAGTAATTCTTGCTGAAGAGACAAATCGTGCCTCACTTGCAGGGAAGGCCAGTGTTCCTACTGGTTACGAGCATGGGCTCTGAACCCTTGCGGGCCTTGCCCTTGGCTGTGTGTGCGTTCAGTTTCTTCCCCTGAGGATCTATGCATGATACCAGTATTTGATAAATGCATGGGGGGGAAATGCGTTGATGCGTGGAGGGCCCTCAGATCGATGAGTGTCAGACAGCGAGTCCTCATAAATGTTCACTCTTGCTGATACGGGATTAGCACTGGGGGCCACAGAGACCTTTCCAGGGTGCTTTTCAGAAGGTAACCATCACAGACATTCTGAGGCTATTAAGCAGCCTTTCAGTTGGTGAAAAATTGCTGGTGGAGGCTTCCCAAGCGGTCAGCGTGGCTCCTTGCAACTGTTCCAGTTTCCACAAACCCAGCCCTGGTCCCAATCATGGCTACTGGCCCCTGCCTATCTGGTCACTAACAATGACCCGTAGATGACATCCCCTGATGGCACTGTCCAGACCGTGGACTGTGAGTGACATAGATGGCTGCTGTCTCCAGCGGGTGACCCTGACTGGCCCTGGCTTTGCCTTTACTGTGTTCCTGGGCCTTTGCCGTGGTGCTCTGCCAATGTGGGCTTCCCCAAAGGCCTCAGTGCTCCTTGGAACCCAGCATCCTGGTTCTGCATCTCTCCATCTGAGCCTCTCACCACGTGTTCCACACTCCATCGTGCCGGGATGGCCCTTGCCTTGTGACAGGGCTAACACAGCCATCAGTGTGCCCTTAGTTACCCAGGCTAAAATGATGCTCTTTTCAGATTTAAAATAAGCAATTAACCTCAATGGTCTTTATCACAAGCTAGTTGTGTTTCTAAATGTCACTTCCCAATTAGCACTGCCACTTTTTACCTAGTAGAGAAAAACATTGAGTTTGAATAACTTTAACAAGAATGCCCCCTGTCATTCTGAAGACACATACAAGAAACCCCAAGCTGCCCTGTCCGAGTCTTCCCAGGCTATATACACTGGTGCTGTATTTAGATAACCATGGGGAAGCTACTCTCTGCGGTTACAGGTGATAGGTAAGGTGTCCACTCTTTCTTACTATGGCTAGTGAAATGCCCTCAATCTCATCAACTTGCCATAGTGATATCATCATTATCCATAATCATCCGTACAGTGTTCTATGATGTGAATCCAAAGAAGGCTTGCAAAATGATATTAACATTGGTAGACATTTCTCCCTCCAACATAACTAAACTTGTTAGTACATGAGCCACACATAAATTGAAGTGACAGGTGTCTTTGGACAGAACAAAAATTATATTAATGACTCAAAATGATTGGCATTAATTGGTTAAAATATTTTGGAAAATTATGTCTAGTACTCTATGTACATTATATGTTGACTATGTAGTATGTATAAAAGGATATTTGGTTCCTAAGAGAAAAAAATCTTCCAAGTAACACATTCAATGACTAATTGGTGGATAAAGATATGTAAAAAATGCTCCTTGTTGCATAAACAATATTAAATATATTCATTATAAAGCAATGGTGATTGAGTAGCCAAGAGCAACATTAGCAATTAAGTCTCTCACAATTAATAGCTCCAAAGCTTCCTCTGAAAATTAAAAAATTGCCAAATAAAATGTCACAAATGTATAGTATTTATTTGAAAACCAACTTAATTATTCATTATTAATTTTCCTGCTTTTAGATATCTATAATTTGAAAAAATATTATTTTATGAATAATATATGTTGTGTCATCTTAAATTAATCATTTATAGTTTGGAATACACAGAATGTTCTAAAATCTAATAAAAACAACAACAACAAAAATCCGGTAAATGTATAGTTGGTTGAAGAGTTGTGTAAGGAATTTAATTGGAATTCTAGAAGGTTCTTGTTTAGCTCCATGCTGAAGATAGAATATAAATAGCAATTCAGTCACCTCTTTTGTGCGCTTCATTGTGTGTGGGAAGGATAAAGGGGATTGGTGATCACAGAGTAAGTCATTAAAGGATAAAATAAGGATAAGAACCACACATCAAAATTGGGCGTGATTACTACATCCAAGCACAGTGATAACTATGTGAGTTAGAATTTACATCCGCTCATCACGAGCCCGTCACTCTCAGAAGCATTTCATAGGGACAGGCTCATTTAAGCACAGAAAGAAATGATTTTGCACAAAGAAGGCAGAAAAATACTTAGGAATAAGATGGTGCTTTAAAAAAGAGATCAGGTTCAGTCTAGCCACAGGTAGGACCTGTGGGCGTGGGAGCCAGGATGCCTGGTGCGGTGGTGCACTCTCCTCAGGGTAATAAGGCGCGCATTCCAAACAACAGCGGTGTACTTGCCTGGCTGTCATCGTGACGTGATCGTTTCTCTGTACTCAGATTTCGAGAGATGGAAGTAAATCAGGATTCCTCAGTATAAGGAGGACCCGAAGAACTTGAATGTTTCTGATAGAGAGATCTAAGAATTATTCATAGATTTTGAAAAAAGTAAGCAAATTCCTGGGGGAGGAAATAATTATTTGGTCTTAAGAAAAAGACCGAGGAGATGGTAATGTACACTTAGTACCTTATATGTCCCTATCTCGATCTATAGACACTATATATAGATTACATATGCACAATATATACACAATGGAATGTCTCACAGTGTTGCCCGGGTTGGGGGTCTCAAACTCCCCGCCTCAAGCGATCCTCCCGCCTCGGCCTCCCAAAGTGCTGAGATTACAGGCATGAGCCATTGTGCCCAGCCAGCCCTTAACATACTTGCTATCTCTCCAAATGTATAATTCTCTGGTTTTACATTCCTCTTATTACAGCAAGTCAATAAAATTGTCCATAAGTAAAAGCAAGCTTTCCTCCCTGAGTACTTCGGCTCAAAGTATTGAGAAATATAACTGCAAACCCAATAATCCTCTTGGTTTCTTTTTTGAAATTAAAAAAAAAAAATCAATGTCAAGAAGAATAGTCTTTTGACTAGCGCAAAACACCACAAACAATTTTATGTGAAAAACAGCTTTCCTGATACAAGCCGATAGAGAGCATCCTGAAGGCCTGATCACTTGTCCCTAAGCGTATTAGCATGTGACAGTGGAGCGTCATTTACTCTATTTTCCACAACATGGAAGAACACAGAAGTCTCTTCTCCAGGTCAGGGGGAAAGAAAAAGGAAACATATTAGTGGGGTCAACTCCCTGACTTTATGAAGCATCTGCAGGTCTATTTTCTGGGTCAGTGCAAGGAATTGTTCTCATCTGCACTTGACACATGAAGAAATTAAGGCACAGGGAGGGAACAAGATAGTGTACAGGAACACGTAGCTTTCTGCCTCTAAAACGTGTACTCTCTTCTCCACTGCTACCTAAATCTGCCATGCTGATTAATTACACACAGATCCTACAAAACATACGGCACATTGATGACTAATCTGCAATTACTTTGTGCTTTATGGAAAGCACTGGCAGGATTATGATATCTGTTTTGCTATTTTACCGTATCAACCAGGACACTTAGTCTTCGTAATACGTTATTGTAGCCTGATTCCCCCACCGAGTTATTGCCAGGTAACTGCTTATCCTCTGCAATAAACCTACTTCCTGTCGCCCCTAGAAAACTCCCTGATTTTACTAGGCTTGTTTAGCAACTTCCTACGATTAAGTACAGGTGCTGAACCATTCATCTGCAGATTGGCAGAAAGAACAACTCTGTGGGATGTTAAATTACATAATAATGGGTAGATTTCCAGCCTCAACTTTCACTTCTTTGAATATTAAGTATATGTGTTGACCTGGAATCCTTCCCAGGAGCAATCAGAAGTTTAAGAAGATAACTTATCAAGTAAAAAAGGAACATAAATCAACATTTGAGGGACAAGTAAAAACACATATCACAAAGGGAACAATAAAATAAGGTAACAGTTAATCATTGGTATAACATAGGTATAATTATAGGAATATAATAATAATAATGCAAGTAATTCATTTTTTCTAAGAATTTTTGAATCATTGCGTCTTGGTTTCACCAAGATCCCATTTTACATGGTTTCTTCCTTTCTGTTTTACCTCAGAGAATTGTTTTTGAATTATTCACAAAACCAATGGCCATTAAACACTCTTACTCAATTAAAAAAATTGTTGTCTGTAGAATAGGATTTGTTCCAAAACCATGGCTATCAAAGAAACAATGGAATTTTCTATTCATTAAAGTTTGGAGTTTAATTTTTATCCTTGGACATTTTTAAAATTATGTCTATTGATTTGAAAAATACAATAGTCAATGGAAGCCAACTTTCCCCTAGAGTTTGTGGGAATTTTTGTTAGAGTCTGTTGAAGTACGGAAAACTGTTGTTTGTCCTTCATTTGGGCCTCCAAGCAGTGGACAGTGAAAGACAAAAAACAATGTGACTTATTGAGTCTGGTGATCAACAGAGAGCAAAACACCATCACGTGCATCCTATTGGTAAAAGAGTAGCGTCAAGGTAAATAACATGTGAGCATGGGGATATGTGGGGAATAACTTGGTTTCTTAGATAAAGGGAATTGAATAAATAAAGGATGAATTTAAAACCTCTAACCAATCTTGGGGGAGGAGTTTGAAGGTTGCACTTACTACTTCTTCAGAGTCTGGGTGTGATACACAAAGGAGTAGCAAAAATCTCCACTATTTATAATTAACACAGGGTCAAACTGTCCTATTTTTATTCATAATGAGGAAGGAAGAGATAGTGGGATAGTGCCAAAGCAAAGGCTGAAGAGCCAGGAGAGAAATTTTGTTTGGAGAAAATGTTGTTAAAATAATTTAAAATCTATTTTTTTCAATAACTATTCTCCCCTATGGCAAGTAAGATAGTTCAAATTCATTCTTTATAGTTAATCCTCTCAACATTTCTGAAAGGAGGTATTATTTTCACTTTACAGATAAGACATCTGAGGTGTAGCTGGATTTAATAACTTGCTCAAGGTCACCCAGCCAGGACATGGCAGAGTCAGATTTCAACCCAGGTCTTTCAGACTGTCAGCTCTGCAGACTTTCCTTCAGCATACCACAGAGTTGCACTTAAAGTGGGCATTTCCCAGCAATATAGAAAATTAAGGTTTATAATCTGTAATTACTTTAAATGGTAAATTCTAGTATAATCTCCAAAGTTCATAACATTTCACTTTAGCATTGTAGACACTTTAATAATTTAGCAGAATTTTAATAATTTAGAGGTTGTTGGGCAAGAACCAAGTTGAATGGTTCAATTACTAGTTGGCAAAATTTTCAGTAGCATGAGGTGCTAGTGAAATTACACATGAATTATATAATTATATGTAATGTATTATATAATATATAACATATTGTATGTATATATACATGAGTAGACAATGAATATATATTTTAAAGGTATATATACCCTTTATATGCCATATACCCTTTTGGAAATTATAAAACAACATCTTTTTGTTTGTCATTAATCATATTAATAATACTTTGGAAAAGTACTTTCTACTATTTAAGGAGCCCTATTGTATCATCATTTCTATGTGCTTATACTTTTCTCTCATTCAGATCATCCAGTTTTTAAAAAACTTTTCTTGTTAAGATTCTCAATGTTACATATGATGCATACCCATACTTCAAAAAATAACTTTTTTTCTCATTAAAATTAGCTCATGTTAATTATAGGTATGAAAAATACAAAAGACATACAAGAAAGAATTATAGAAAAGAAAATAATCACCTATAAATCATCAAAAAAGCACTAATTCTAATACATTTGGTGAAAATGAGTCCAATCCCAAGTATTTTTCTGTTTTTAAATGTACATATATTTTATTATATGTGTATTAATTAAGATATGTGAGGCTTCTGTAACAAATAGACCCCCTTAGTATCTTAAAAGGGAATCACTTTCTCTGGATCCCACATAACAATCTGAATGGAGGTGGGTGTTCCAGGTTGTCAAGAGGCTCCGTTCCATGCAGTCTTTCAAGGATCCAGGCCCGTGAAGGCCTTGCCGTTCAGCATGAGTTTGCCAGATTTGCTCTGTCATCAAAACCTCTGTCTGGTAAGAAAGTGAAAGCAAAGAATGGAGGAGTCATGACTCGATCTTACTGTCCTGGACTGGAAGGGACATACATGCCTTACACGCCCATTCCATTGACATAAACTCAGAGCCACACCCACATTTCACTGCAAGACAAGTTGGGGGACTCCAGGCAGCATGTTCCACCTGCAACTCTGTATTTTGCTATTGAAAAGAGGAGTCAGGATTCTGATGGATGCAGAGTTTCCACTATTGGAGACTTTGGTCATATTTTCACTGGTGGGTAATGTTTTATAACCTATGAAAGCCAGTCCATTGAATGAAATGTAACCAGTGCAGCATAAATAAAAAACATTTCATTTTAACAGCATTTTTTAAAACCTCTCTCTAGTGTATCTTTTTCCTTTCTCACACTGGCAAGTCTCTCTCCAGCTGAAAGAGCTTCCAAGTCACAGTCACAAATTTCAGGCACTAACAAATACAATGGTATTTGAAAGACGTGACCAATCTAGTTTAAAACAAAGCAGTCAGCATCCTATTCAATTTAAGAGTCTGTGACCTCCCTACTTCTCTGTCTTGCCCCATGATCTAATGTAACAAAGTTTTGTCTACCTTATTAGTCTCAAAAATAAGTTTTCCTCTTTATTGATCAAATATACCATTTTAATTTTTTCATTTTATTAGTTGCTGCTTTTATCTTCATTAATTTCTACTTTTAGCTTTCTTAGTGATTATTTTATTGCTCTTTTTCAATTTCTTAGCTTGAAAACTTATTTCATATTTCTCACACATTAATTTCTCTATGAATGCATTTACAACCATGAATTTTCCTCTGAACACCTCTTAGTTTCATCTCACTGTTTGAATAGGCTGTCATTCAGTTCTACATAGTTTTCAGTTTTCATTTTTGTTTCTTTTGTAATACAAAAGTTACTTAGAAGTCTATTTTCCTCAGATAATTTGTGGTGTGTGTGTATATATACATATGTATATATGTATATGTATATATATTTTGTTTTTGATTTCTGATTTTGTTGTACATTGGTCAGTTAATATGGTATACACAATTATACAATATCATTTCTATGAAATTTATTATGGTCAGTAAACATGGCCCCTGTGATATCAGTTAAAAACAAAATATATATATATGTGCGCGCGCACGCGTGTGTGTGTGTGTGTGTATCCCACAAATTGTCTGGGGAAAATAGACTCCTAAATAACTTTTGGATAATGAAGCAAACAAAAATGAAAACTGAAAGCTACATAGAACTGAATGACAGCCTATTGAAATGGGGATGTTGAGTCCTTGGATATCAGAAAACTTCAATGTTCCACCCTAACACTGAAATTACATTTTGGATATAGAATTCTAACCTAAGTTGCTTCTCTCAGGGATTCCAGAATGTTTTCCATTGTCTTCTTATATTTGTTGCTGCATTTAAGAATTCTAATGCTGATTTGATACCTTTTAAGTTACTGTACTTTGTCATTTTTCTCTAGAAGTTCAAAATTACTTTATAATTGGTTTTCTGAAATTTAATTACATGTGTCTATCTGGTAATTAAAAAAAAAATACTTCCTGATAAACTCTGAGAGCCTTTTGAAAATTCCATCTTTTCTTTACTTCTAGGAGATCCTTCCCTATTAATTCTCTTAATCCTACTTCTTCTATATTCTACCATTTGCTTCTGAAAGTCACACTAGATGGACATTGGGATCTTTGAATCTGTTTACTATGCTTCTTAACTTTTCTTTCTTACTTTCATTGTCTTTATGTATCCTGTCACCTTCTGGAAGAATTCCTCACCCTAATCTTCTGGTTGCCTGATTTTTTTCTTCAATTGTGTCCATTAGGTTATTCGGCTGATCTGTTGAACTTTTAATATGTGTGATCAAGTTTTTAATTCTCACACTCTTTTTATTCTTATGAGATCCTTGTTTATGCCTGTAAAGGTTCAGCACATCTAACTCCATGCAGGCTGCCACCTCATGTCCGGTTAACTGCATTTCACTGGTAAGCATCCTCCCCCTGGTTCTCAGCATTGTTTAGAATTTTGCTCTTATCTCTGTGTCTAAGAAACCCTGCCATATCCATCTGCGGGCTCCCTAGGGGAGAGAAGGAGGTGCCGCTGCGTCCTGACGTCTAGGTTTTGTCTGCGAGAGTAGGAGAGGCCCCGATGTGCCGTGAGCTGTGCCGTCAAGCCATCTGTTCTTCCATCCTAGGCCCCTCTAACCTCACGGCACACTTCCCTGCTGTCGGACCCAAGCCTCCACGCCATCCAGAGGCCCAAGGTGCACGGCAGGCTGGTAAGCAGAGTGGGCCTGGCTGACAGCTCCTCCCAGTATCCATGAGCAGCCACCTCCCTGTCCCTGGGCCCCTCCTGCCCTCGGTATCTGCCACCTCTAATCAAGGCACGTCTTTTGTGCTTTTCCTGCAAGTTCATGTGTTTTGGGTTGAAGTTCTCTATTTCAAAGCAATTCATGTCTACTTTTATACCTTTCAAGAATTTCTCATATTTTTAAGGCCAGTGGATCCTTTTGTTTTCCATCATTGTTTCAGAATTTTTTTCAAAAATTTCAATCATTTCTCAAAATTTGGAGTATGAGAAGATCCCCCTTGGTGTGGACATCCCTCCCTCCATGAAAGGAAAGGAACTTTAACAAGTGAAAAAGCAAAGGGACAAATAGAAACTTGGGGAGTACACACTTTGACCTTATTTATGTTATGATGTCTTGACTTTTGGGACATAGCTCTGGTTCACGAGAAAAGAAAGGATTAAGGTGAGCCAAAGAAGATTTAAGGTTTGATGTCTCAAATGAGTAGCAAATTTATGAAAAGAGGCATATTCCGGGACAACACAATTCCAACTGAGAAGAACCAGTGAGCTGTGAGGAGGAACCATCTCCATCTGCCACATCGGACCTGATAATCAATTATCACGTATTCGTTGAATATCCACATGTGCATCATCACACACTGAATCAGATGTAGCAAATAGGAAATGAATTGTGTAATGGTTTAAATGCATGTGAAGTTTTTTTTTCCTTTCTCATATAATATACCAAAGCTACTATTCCAGACTACAGAGACTGCCTTTCTAAGTACTGCTATTCAAGAAAGTAGGCTGACAAACACTGCCACTGTCACTCACGGCCTCCATGGCTGTCGTTTTTATTTCCCCTCTTTCAGAAGGGGAGGAGGCCGGAGGAGTGTGCAGAAGGGGTTCTAGTGGTCCAGGCTGCCGCAGGTGCACACATACGTCTCACATTCCACTGGCCAGAACTGATCATGTGGTCCTACTCGGCCGCAAGCAGTCTGGGAAATAGAGTCGGGCCATGTACTTAAATGAAAAGGAGAACATAGATTTTCAGGAACAGTTAGCATTCTATGCCAGAGTGTGCCTTTGTCTTATGTAGAACAACACACTTCCTTCCGGATGAAACACGCCTGAATTTCGTTTAGCAACTGAATTCATACCAAACTGCAGGAACTCTGGGCTTTGTGCATTTCTCTCAACTAAACTGGGATGTGATTTTTCATGGTTTACTGACCTAAGAAATAAAAGACAACTTATCTTTTCCACCCTCCCCTCATTATACCAGGGAACAAGATAACCAAAATAAAACCTCCCATTCACAAAAGTGTGTAAATGGGAAATAGGTAGAAGTCACTGGACCATAGCAACGGTGGAATCCCACTGAACAGTCATTATGAGGACGTCCCACCAGGGTGTGGGGATAATTCTTGACTGGATCCTTATTACACGCTTTGGCAGGAATTCCACATAGACCCCTGGCTTCATTCCCTGGGGGCTTCTTGTATATTATGCCCCGACAGTGGGTGTGGGGAGCTTTTCCTCTTTGGCAGATGCTAGCTTTTGCAGACTGCTTCCTGCTGGTACACATTTGGGGTCCTGAGCAGTGGTAGCACAGTCATGGGCTTTCCTGAGCCAAGCTAGTGGTTTCTTTGACAATATAATTCTTTAAATGACTTAATAAAAAAATTCAGTCTTTACTTCCTGTTCATGTAATATGCCAATAAACACACGCCAAAAAATCCTTCCAATGCATATTTTAAAAAAATCTATGTCATGTCTTTAATTTCTATCTCTGCACTCAATGCCTGCTCCTTTGACACCATCTAGAACAACAAGCTTGTGGGAAGGTAGCGCACAGTTCATTGTCTGCATCTCTGTCTTTCAAAACCATTTTCACTCTTACTTTCTACTGGTTAGGGTCGAGAAGTAGTTGGCCCTTTAGTCTCAACAAAGGTCCAAATTTCTGTACTCCAGGACCCTTCATTTCTTCTTTTAAACCAGTCAATTATTCAATTTCATTCAATTCTTTCCTTCCTTCCTTCCATTTTCTCCTCCTCCTCTTCTTCTCCTTCTCCTTCCTCTTCTTGAAATAACTTGCTAAAGGCAGCAAGTAGAATAGTACACTTTAACACTCTTTTTCCCACTGCTTCTCCCAGAGCTACAGCCCCAGTGAGTACTTTGGTTAGTAACTACAGTTAGTACTTTGTCTGCTTCCCAAGTTATTATACTCAATAGTTTTTAGCAAGTCTGCTGTGCCACATTCCACATACGGCTCCTGGGGTGACTTGATTGTCTGCATCCCAATCAGCGAGGAAGGTAAAGAGCGTGACTAGCACATGTGGGTGGTTCTTGTGGACCAAGGCTGGAAGTGGTAGACATCACTTCTGTTCTAGCTATGCTGTCTAGAGCCTTGTCACAAGGCCAGACTTAACTGCAAGGGAGGCTAGGAGATGTAGTCTAAATGTGTGCTCTGGAAGAAAATGAGAACACGGATTTTGTGAACATTGGCAGTTGCTGCCCTAGGTTGCTTTGAGTAAAAAAGAAATGTGCAAAACGGTTGTCCTCAAGGATAAGCTGAAGTTTATTAGAAAATAGTGCCATGGACAAAAAAATTACATTAAGTATAAATCTAGATGATTAGATCTAGGAGAAAGCTTATTACCTATTCTGAATGCCAACACCTGGCTCTGACCTTTAAGCTTATCCCAACTTCTCCAAAGAAACACCCTCCTTGAAGTCATCAGGCACCCAAGCAAGTATAAGAAAATTGAAGTTGGACATGGGTGTCTGTATTCAAAACCATATTCCTATAACTATGTTGCTGCAACAAGGTACCACAAAATGGGTGGCTTAAAACAGCAACAACAGATATTATCTCCCAGTTCTGGAGGCTGGCACTCCAAAACAAGGTGTCCTCAGAAGACTTCCTTGCCTTTCCAGCTTTCCAGTAGCCCCCGCTGTTCCTTGGCTTCTGGCAACATAACTTCAACCTCCACCCCCATCCTCACATGGCCCCCTTCCCTGTGAATCTGTGTCTTTATTTGGTATTCTCCTGTGTATTTATGTGTGTGCACGCATAGGTGTGTGTTCAAATTTCCTTCTTATAAGGACATCAGTCAAGCGAGATTAGGGCCCATCCTAATGGTCTCATTTTTAACTTGATAACATCTGCAAAGACCCTATTTCCAAATAAGGCCACATTCACAGATACTGGGGATTAGGACTTCATCATAACTGTTTGGAGGACACCATTCAATCCACAACAGAATGCAAAATATGGGAACTCTGTTTTTACCAAGCAGGACTGCTGGCAATGTACCCGAAACCTTTGACCCTGCTAAGGTGCCAGATAGTGAATTAGAACCCTTTAGCTGAGCATATTTCCATGTGGAAATAAAGCTGCATCAGAGGAAATCTGCCTCCCTGAGTCTGATGAGATCTGCAGTCTTTGTTCTGTCTCCTAGTTTGCCACCAAATGGCCTAACAGTCTCATTTACTACTTTGCATTATCAGTAAATGTGGTTTTATGAGGAGAATGTACAAAGCTACGCTCTCTTTCCTCCTGGGACTTTTCCTTCCTTCCTTATTCGTATGTAATTGTATCACCGGGATACAGACAAGATCTTTAGCTTTTGACTCAGCTGTCACCGGCCAATTCAGTTCTCTGATGCTCCACCAACTGTGGCCTCTGCCTCGACTTCTGCCAAGTCAAACAACGGCCAGCACAGCCTTCTTCTCGGCTCAGAGTTTTATGGGAACTAGATTTACCTCCTCAGCGTGCCTAACTTTTCAGGGAAGAGCACCTTTGTATCTGAGAGTTTTCCTTAAGCCATGTGATTGAGAAGGGAGCAGACACATTATTTTCACAGGCCCTGACACCCCGTCCCCAACAATTGGCTGGAACAGATTGTTGCGAGAACATGGCTGGTCCGGCTCCTGCACCGCTGTGCGCCGTGGCAGAAACACCAGACCTAGCTCTGTCTTCAGCAGGCGGGGCGTTTGCTAGAATTTAATCACACTCTTTTACTTCTGTTTTATCTATTTCCACATTTACTGTCTTTATATAACAAGTGATATAGGCTTTCTGTTTTGGGTAGTGGACATAAAATTTATTTAAATGTACATTTAGGAAAGCAAGAGAGTTGATTTAAAAAACAAGAAAATGGAGTCAATAAGAGTGGGCACAGTGACAGAGTGACGAGCTTTGGGAGACATGGTACTAGAGGTTACCTGAGGACGTGGGGAAGGCAAAATTCATTTCAATTAAAACAATCACGGAAGACTTCTTAGGAGTGATAAGAGTAGAGCTGAGACTTGGAAGATATGGTTCAGCAGAAAGTCACAGTGATTTAGGACACCAAATATCTGATTCCAGTCCCAGCTCCCCCACACAGGAGCTGGGTGTGTCCAGGGCAATTTGCTTTGCTCTCTGTTTGTCAGTAACATCATCTGTAAAATGTTCTGGCAATAAGAGTATCCACCCTGCAGGTTTGTTAAAAGGATTACTTATAAAACACTTAAAACAGTGTGTGGCAGACAGGAACCCCCGAATATGCTGTCTATAATTTTGTACTCAGGTGTGCATTACACAGATCGGGAAAAAGGATATTGGAAATGGTAAAGGGCATGTTTTATGTAAAACTCCTTGTAATTTCCTTGTGGCACTTAATGAGAATTCCGAAAATCTGCTTTGCCTTGTTCTGAGTTGGCTGAAAGTGACCCTAATGTGGTGTGGGCTACAGAGGAAAAATGTTTTCTAGCAAATTTCCATTCATGTACTTTTACTTTCCATGTGCTCAATTGCATGCAATGTTGAACAACTTATTTTCTTCATCTGTTGACACTGGATGGTCTTCAGTTCCCTGTGGCCGTTCCTCCTGTAAGACTTACACGAAGATAAATCCCTGCACATAAAGACCCCCACTACCAAATTATCATGGTATGTTAGCAGCAGCTTATTCTCATTTAAAACAAAACAAAACAAAACTCCAAACCCCATGATATTTACCAGAATAGGGCACTGGACATAGTCTAGGAATTTTATCTGTATGGTATAATTCAGATCTTCCACAACGCTGGAATTTGGACATATCAAACATTGTTGAAAACAGAAAATTAAAAGAAAAGTTTGGTATTTCAGAAAAGAGGAAGGAACTAATTTTAATTCTAATATGCCAAATTTGGCTACTTGTCATAATTTGTTCCTGGCATCACAACTAATCTGCACTCACAGTAAACTTGATCTATTTGGCCTTCCAAGCTGATTAACTTGTGAAAAGATACCCATTGTTTTATTCCGTTTCTTTAGAAAGTTGAAGCAATGTATAACTTATTGTTAAATGGCAGCCAGATACAAGGGTGATGGAAAGCAGGAATATGCAAAATGCCTTGGACTCACCCGTTGAATTTCATGAGGGAGGAGATTTGATGTCCTAGTGCAGAAAGGTAGATACGATTGTTACATCTAATACACCGTACACGCGCCTGGTGTTTCACGCATTTTGTGGAAAACACACATCAACTAAGGTAATCATTTAAAATCGACTAATTTAATTATTAATAATACTTCTCTGAGAAAAATCTTCCTCAATGATGTGGAGAAAACATGTTTAGTTGTTTTTTTAAAAAGTTCACATTATAAAGAATTTAAGCAATGAAGAAAAGTAACAAAATAGCAAAATGAAATATGACTAAATCTCATCGTCGGGGAATACCAATCATTAACATTAAGTAAACATCATGTCATGTTTCTTTGCACATATATGAAAGCTGGATAGGGGATAGATGAACAGATAGACAAACAGACTGAAGTAAATGTGCTTTTATAATTCTTTTTCTACCCCTTTATGAAGACTACAATTAATTGAATTAATATAACTTTATAACGTGTCTCAACATTTGTTAAAGTCAACTTCATCTTTTTATTTAAGTTTTTCAAAATATCCTTTGTTATACTCGAATGTTTTTTCTTCTGTAATAATTTTATAATTTTATTTTTGGAGTTACTGCCCTTAAAATATTGAGCTTTCCTACTAAGTAACATCACATTTCTCGTCCTGTAATCAGTTCTTTTGTCCCTTAGCAAAATTTTGTAGTATTCTGCATAAAGTGTTTACATGTATTTTGTTGGGTTTATTCTTAAATATATTATTGTCGCTATTGCAAATATTTTTTCTCCTTTATTTTTTAATTAATAATTTCTGCTGCTGTTGATGTTTATATGTTCATCTTATATCTTTATCTGGCTGAACACTGTAATTTTTCTGGTAGTTCTCTTATATTTTCCATGGTTTATAATCATGACACATTGGGTTCTTCTTTTTCTGTCCCTACATATTCTTTTTTGGTCATGTTATGTATTATGTCACATATTGCTTGAATGTTTAATACTAGTAAAGACAGGAAAATCTAGTCATGCTCTTTATTTTAATAGGAACTCTCCCAATAAAGAATGATTTTTTATGGGTTTTGATTAAGTAATTTCCTACTTCTGCTCTGCTAAAGTTTTAATTTTTTTCAAAAATCAGAAGTGAACTTTGAATTTTATTCCAATATTTATAATTGATATGTTCATTTTGTTGGTGTTCCTTAGCTCGTTAATGTGGTGAATTATAACTGATAGATTTTCTATCCTTCTGCCATCTTGTTTTCCTGAGGCAAATCCTAGCTGCTCTTGAAGATGCTTTTTATAATTATACTGCTGGATCCAGTTTCCTCATTTATATTTAGAATTTTTATGTCTAATTCCTAGTGTATATGGTATTTAACTTTATTTTCTTAGCCAAGTCTTATTCAGAACTGTTATCAAGGTTATATTCGCCTCATAAAATGAGCTGTGACTGTACTTTGTAGAACAGTTAGTGTCAGGGAGGACTCATGCAATACAGATTTGCTAAAACACAGTCATAAACCTTCTGGCTCTGATATCATTTGGGGTCAAGATAAGGTTAAGATAAAATGTTTTAACTGTTTTACTCTCTTTTACAACTGTTTTTTTTTTTTAAAAACAATGATTAGGTTATCTGGGTGATCTCATCTTCTTTAATCTATTTTTTAAAATTTTTTAGCTTTCTAGAAAATTATCCATTTAATCTATAATTATCAATATTTTATTATTCTATTATCTGTGGTTTCAAATGTGTTGGTTAACATTATTGACTTATGGTTTTAATATTCTCCACTCCAAGTGCAGCTGTGGCCTTTCACTCCTTCCTACATTATTTGCTTGTGCCTTGTCTTTGTCTTGATTACTCCTGTTAATGTGTGTCCGTCTGATTGCATTTTTTAAAAAATTGCTTTAAATATTCCTATTGTCAACCCCTTTGCTTTCTATGCTACCAGCTCTGTTTTATCATCATTTCCTTCCTTCCCCATCCTTGGATTTAATTTGCTGTTCCTTTTCTAATTTCTTCAGATGGAACGCTCACAACGTGAGAGTGCAGCATTTCTTGTTTCATAATTTTTCAATATTTAAAGCTTTAAACTTTCCTCTAAGCATGTCACCAATTTCAAGCCACAGTTTGGTACATAGCTGCTTACTGTCATCCAGTTTAAAATATTTCTTTAACCTTCCATTGTAATTTTGATGAGTACGTTAGATATTTAGAAGAATAATTGCTTAATTTCCAAGAGTCAAAATATCCTAGTTATCTTTTTTGTTATGTCTAAGTTAACCCCAGTCGAGTCAAAGAACATGATTCTAGCTCATTCCACTTGAGTCTGAAAACATGTGAATTCAATCATTAAACATTTATTAATACTTCCTTGATGGCTCAGCACATGTACAATTTTGGTGGATGATTCACCTGCACATGAAAAGACTATTTATTCTAGAGTTGTCGGATAAAATTCTATATACATTTTCAGTTAGATCAAATTTTTAAATCTTTTTGTTCAAAATTTCTGTATTATTTCAACTTTTTTCTTCTTGTTATGTCAGATGAGTTAAAAGACTTTTCCTTCTTATTCTATCAGTTAGCTTTATTTATTATCCTTTTAGTTCTGGTAAATTTTGCTTCATATGTTTTCAAGGTATAGGTGTATAAAATTGCTAGGTATTCTTGATTTTTTGAAAATTTATCATTCTGAAATGTCCTTCAGTATTTCTAATAGGGCTGTTGTCTTAAAGTTTGTTGTGCTTCACATGAGTGCAGCTACACAAACTTTCTGTAGCTTGCTGTGTGTGGTCTACATCTTTTTTCATCATTTTTATGAGTTTCTGTTGTGTTTCTTATAAATTGCTTTTAATTGGCATGATTTTTCTAGAGTGTATGTCTTATATTTTCAAGGTTCAGCCATGCTGTAGCATGTATCAGAACTTCGTTCCTTTTTATTGTCAAGTATTTTATTTTTCCATTCACCAGTTGATAGACATTTGAGTTTTTTCCACTTTTTGACACTTGGGTTCTTTCCACTTTTGGACTATTATGAACATTTATGTACAAGTCTTTGTGGAGAATGTTTGTTTTTCATTTCTCTTGTGAATATATCAATACCTAGAAGTGTCATTGCTGTGTCATGTGGTAGCTCTAGGTATAACATCTGAGAAACCACTGGGCTGTTTTCCAAAGTGGCTGCACCATTTTACATTCCCACAGCAATGTATAAGGGTTCCAATTTTCCCACATTCTCACTGACACTTGTTATTATCTGTTTTGTCATAACCAGTCTAGTGAGTAAAAAGTGGTACCTCACTGTGATTTTGGGTTTCACGTCCCTGATGTCTAATGATGTTCGGCAGGGACCAAATCTGCAGGTGGCAGACACAGGCCAGGAGGGCAGATCCTAGGGGTGGAGAAGCTGGGGAAGGGACGGAAGGAAAAGCCAGCTAACAACAGCAAAGAACAGGAACTTGAGGTTTTGAGGCATACACACATGTACAGCTGCAACTTTGTCATAAGAACACCTGTCAGTCATGTATATCAATCATCTGGTAACATCCCACACCTCCCATAAGTCCTCCCCCAGACCAGGCCAATAAAAGGAAACCACCTGGGAGTCCTTAACGTCTTTCTCCATGAGTGGAGACTGATCCGCTCCTCTCTGGAACATACTCTAGCTTTGTATAGCTCCCTTCTTTTCTGCAATAAAAGCTGTTTGTGTGGAATTATTTCCTGTCTGTGGTCATTCTGTTGCACCAGCCCTGCTTGTGAATTTTCCAAGCCAGAAGCCAAAGAACCAGGACTACAATCTGCCAAGAGTTCGGACCCAACAATGTTGAATATGTTTACTTGTACATTTGACCATTTGTATATCTTCCTTGGAAAAATGTATATTCAGATCCTTTTTACATCTCTAATTGAGTCATCTGTCTTTTTATTATTGGTGTGTAAGTGCTCTTTACATATTACAGACACAGGTTCCTTATCAGAGAAATGATCTGTAAATATTTTCTTTTTTCACTTGATGTTGTCTCTTTTCTTGGTATTTTTTGAAACACAAAATGTGTTAATTTTGATGAAGTCCAATTGATCTATTTCTTGTGTCACTTGGGCTTTCGGTGTCATATTTAAGAGGGATTTACCAAAGTTACAATGATTTTATGCCTCATTTTCTTTCAAGAGTTTTATAGGTTTAGCTCTTTGGTGCAAGGTAGGAGCCCAATTTCATTCTTGTGAATGTGTATGTCCACTTGTCTTAGCACCATTTGCTGACAAGACTGTTCTTTTGCCAATACATTGTCTTGATATCCTTGTCAAAATGAATTGGTCGTAAATGCAAAGGCTTCTCTAGACTCTCAGTTCTATTCCTTTGATCTATATATTTGCCTTTAGGCCAGTACAACACTTTCTTAATTACTATGGTTAAGTAGTAAGATTTGAGATCGGTAAAAGTGAGTTCTCCAACGTTGTTCTTGTTTTTAAGATTGGTTAGCTATTCTGGGTATTTTGCACCTTCACATGAATTTTAGGATCAACTTGTCAATTTATGCAGTAAAGCCAGCCAGAATTTATTTAGATAGGGATTATGTTGAATCTGTGAATCAATTTGGGGAGTTTTGCCATCTCATTGATAATAAGTCATGGAGTCTATCCATGAACATGGGATGTCTTTCCATTTATTTATGTCTTTTTTGATTTCTTTCAAAAATATTTTGTAGTTTTCAGGGTATAAGTTTTATACTTATTTTGCTAAATTTATTCTTAAGTATTTTATTCTTTTTTGCTGTTTTAAACAGAATTGTTACTTAAATTTTACTTATAGATTGTTTATTTTTGGTGCAATGGACTAGATATATGTGCCCCTTCACAATTCATATGTTGAAATCCTAACCCTCAGTGTGATGGTATTAGAAGGTAGGGCCTTTGGGAGGTAATTAGGCCAGGAAGGCAAAGGTCTCATGAATGGGATTAGTGTTCTTATTAAAGGGACACTTATTAAAGGGTTTAGTGCCCTCTCCCTGCTATGTGAAGATAGAGGGATAAATTGGCTGTTCGCAACCTGAAAGTGGGCCCTTAATAAAACCTGACCATGTTGGCACCCTGATGTTGGACTTCCAGCCTCCAGAATGGTAAGAAATAAATGTTTGTTGTTTAATCCACTCAGTCTATAGTAATTTGTTATAGCAGCCCAAACTAATTAAGAAAGTTACTCTACAAAAATCCATTTGATTTTTGAATATTGATCTTGTATTTTGAAACCTTGCTGAGCTTGTTTCACAGTTCTAACAGCTGTTAGTGGATTCCTTAGGATTTTCTCCATAAAAATTATGTCATGTGCAAATAGAAATAACATAACTTGTTTCTTTCCAATCTAGATGACTTTTATATTTACTTCACTGTGCAATTTCCATGGCTAGGACATCAGGAAAAATGTTGGCTAGAAATAGCAAGAGTAGACATCCTTTTCTTTTTCCAGGTTTTAAAAGGGAAACATTCAGTATTTCACTGTTAAGCATGATGTTAGTAGCAGGTTTTTCATACAAGCCCTGTATCCAATTAGGCAAGTTTCATTCTATTCCTAATTTGTTGAGTATTTTTTATCATGAAAAGGTTAGATATTGTAGTTGTTCTTTATATGTCCATTGAGAAGATAATGTGGGTTTTGCCCTTTATTCAATAGATATGGTGTCAAGGGGTCAACTGGACTGTTGAAAGTATCTGGTCTATTGAAAACGAGGTGATGGTCCCCCTTTCTGAAACTGGGGAGGCAAACCTGATGATCTCTGAATTGTCTTTAAAGTCATTCTGTCCTTGTCTGGAATAATAGTGTACATTCATAGCCAAATAGCTCAACGGTCCCATCCTGTAAAATCTAAGAAGTCCTACACCTTACCTTCATTCTTTCCTGTGACCTTCCCCATAAGTTCAAACTGTCAGTTTTCCTGCTGGGGTGACTGATTAAATCCATGATTCATGCCGATACATTGATTGATTTTTGATGTTAAACCAACCTTGCATTCCTAAGACAAACCCCACTTGGTTGTGCTAGGCAATTCTTTTTTTCCCCCACATCTATATTAATAAGAGATAATGGTCTGTAGTTCTTTCTTGTAAAGTCATTGTCTGATTTTGGTATCATGCTAATACTGGTCTCATAGAATGAGTTGAGAAGGGTTCCTTGCTCTTCTTCTTTCTTGAAATAGTTTATGAAAAATTGGTATTAATTCTTCTGTAAAGATCTAGTAGAATTCACCAATGAAGCCAACAGTGCCTGGGATTTTCTTTGTGGGAAGTCTTTTAATTACTAATTTAATCTCTTGTTATAGATCTATTCACATTTTTAAACATTTCTTGAGTCAGTTTTGGTACTTTGTGCCTCTTTAGGATTTGTTCACTTTATCTAGTCTCATTTGTTAGCATATAGTCAATCATAGTATTTCTGTAAGGGTGGTAATAATGTCCCCTCTTTCATCCCTGGGGACATGGGACATGGGGACCTGACTTGTTTGTTAGGTTTATTTGGTTTATGGTGTTGTTCAGGTCTCCTATTTCCTGGTTGATCTTCTGCCTATTTTTTAAATCTATCATTGAAAGTGGGGTGTTCAAGTTTCCAACTATTTTTGTTGAATTGTCTATTTCTACCTTCAATTCTGTCAATTTTTGTGATATATTCTGACATCTTTGCTGTTATGTGCATATATGTTTGCCGTGGTTATATCTTCCTGATGGATTGACTCTTTTATCATTATAAAGTGTCCCTCTTTTTTTTCCAGTAACATTTTTTGTTTTGATGTTTATTTCATCTGATATTTATGTAGCCACTACAACTTTCTTGTTGTTACTATTTGCATAATATATCTTTTTTTCATCTTTTTCCTTTCCACTTATTTGTATATTGAATTAAAGTATGTCTCCTGTACACAGCATTAATTGGATCTTATTTTTTTGTCAAGTCTGATATTATAATCTCTTCCTTTTGATTTGATTGTTTCATCCATTCACATTTAATGTTGTTATTAATATTGTTGGATTTATGTCTGCTGTTTTACTTTTTGTTTTCTATACAGCAAGTCATTTTTTATTCTTCTATTTTTCTTTTACTACTGTTTTGTGAATTAAGTGAATATTTTAGGGCAATAACTTAATTCCTTTAATGATTTTTACATTATATTTTTTGTTATTTTCTTAGTGATTTCTCTAGGGCTCATAATATGCATGTTAACTTATCATAATTTACTTCAGGTTTATACTAACTTAATTCCAGGAAGACATAGAAATGTTATCTATATGTCTCTTAATTTTTCCTTTTTTGTGTTACAGCTATAGGTGTTACAAACCTGACAACATTATTACAGTTACTACTACATAATTTTATGTCTTTTAAAGAAGCTGAGGAAAGGAAAAAGAGAACAGATGTATTTAAAGAGCCGTTAAATAAATGAGCCAAAGATGGCCCCTGTATACTGGCCTTATCATTTTTACTTCTTCATGGCAGACTTCGACATTTAGTTCAAAATCCCTTTTGCACATTCTTTAATTATAGCCCAAGTAAGCAAAAATTTAGCCATTTAGAGCCTGTCTTCCCTGCATAGCCCACAAACTAGCACCCAACACCGGCTTGTCACAGGTTAGGTAAGCTCTGGGCTATAAGAACTCCAAGTCCCTGATGCCCCTTGGATTTCTCTGACCCTAGAGACCCCCCACCCACCAACCCACCCATCGTGCTGCTGAGCAACATCTTCTAAATAAGTGAGCACTTTCTCCAATCCTCTCTCCTCAGGATCCCCCTTGCCCTCCACCCCTGCTGGGCTATGTCCCCTTGCTGTTGTCTCTGGAAGGTCTCAGCTCTGAGGGACTTCCTCTTCTGTGCAATTCTCTCAAAGCAGCACCCAAATAAAGCTTGTTGTGCTTTACTGCCACCTTGTGGTCCTGTGTTCTTCTTTGATCAGCCCCGAAATCTGTCAAACCTACTGTGAGAGGTTTTACATTAAACTTCGTATTTCCCTTTGTGGTTTTCTTCATTTTTCTTTTAGGTTTCAAGTTACCATTTGATATCATTTTCTTACTCAAATATAACTTTGTTCCCAACCACCTCCTTTGTCAAATATATTTCTATGTGTTATAAGGCAAATAATACAATAACATATGTGTTATTTTAGACAATTGCTTTTACAGTAGTTAAGAGAGCAAGAGAGAGAAATATGCAATCATACTGCCTTTTATAAACACATTATTACCTTTACTGGTCATCTGTGTGTGTGTATGTGGTTTTTTTTTGGGGGGGGTGAATTGCTAAAGTCACTTTCTTTCAGCCTGAAGAATGTTTTTTAGTATTTCACGGGAAGAAAAGGTTGTTCCTCAGTCTGATCCAATTCAATTTGGGCTTCTTTGTAGTAGTTATAGTTGAGGCTAGTCTTTTTCTGACCCTGGGGGGAATCTTCTTAGCTGTCTGTTTACTTGGGTCTCTTTGTTAAAATTCTGATGATCTATGGTTTAGTTTCTTGTTCTCAGGAAACCACCAGTTTTGTCTGAACTTCTTACCAGCTACATCTCCATTGTTTTGAGAGCACCCATTTGCTTGAACTTCCCCATCCTTTGTTCCAACAAAGTCTGTTCCCTTAGTTGGAGATTTAGAACTCTCTGTTCTTGTGGTCTGCTGCTGTCTGTGGGAGGGGAAAAAAAACCTCTGTGACACTTCAAGCCTCAGAGTTTGGGGTAGGGACAGTGGCTTACATCTCTTGGAGTGACACTCCTGCTTTATAAAGAGGTCACTTGATAGAAGCCTCTGGTGTTCTCCACTTGCCTTTCCTGCTGTGAAAACTCCACCCTATGAGCAAGCAAGCTAGGGTGAGGGAGATCAGGATCCAGTATTCTAAACATGCCATGGCTGGAATAATGCTCTGCCTTATAAGTTAGGGCTAGGTGAAGGAAGGGAACTCATACCCCTCAGCCACTCTTGCTTAAAACAGAGCCTCTGCAACACAGACCTGGACGGAATGAGAAGTGCTGGTGATGTACTCTTCCTGGGGAGACACCATAGCCCTGGACTGAGAGTTGAGGGGGAAGGGAGCCCCATTTTCTTGTCTGCACTAATGCGGAATAAGCTTCTCTCACGCTTAGCTGGAGATAGGGACAGGAAAGTCTACAGCTACAATGCCATAGACTCTCACTCTTCTTAGTGAAAATTAGTAGATTTTCTTGAATAAATGTTTCTTCATTTGCAATATGCCTTTAGGACAATCCCAACGGGGATGTCTACATTATGATTTTGACCAGTTGTGTTTGGTTGTTTCCGTGGGTCTCTTCACACTGTCATTCCAGAAGCCATTCTCTCACCCTTGTCTAATTTTTAAGTTCTTCTCTCTTTGTTTTACTTTTTTACCTGATATATGTGTATCTAAGTGTGGTTTCTGTTGTATTTATCCTGTGTATGGTTCATACGGATTCTGGAACTGTGGCTGGATAATGTTTTTCTGTGTTGGACAACTCTCAGTCATCATGGCTTCAAATAGTACTTTTGTTCTGTACTCTCTCCTTCCTTTGGGACTCCAGTTAGAATTATGTTAGACATTAAATTTTTTTTTTTTACCATTTCCTGTATTTCTTTTCCCCCTATATTCTGCACTCTTTGTCTCTCCATGCTTCAGTCTGCATAATTTTTTTCTGATCTATCTTCAAGTTCACTGATTCTCTTCTCACCTCAACTGAATCTGCTCTTACTTTTAAAGTTATCTGTTGAGCTCTTTTTAGTCATTTTATTTTTCAGTTTTAGAATTTTCACTTGGTTCTTTTTGTATTTCCAAATTAGTTCTCTAATTCTTCACTTTGATTTTCAAGTTCTTTGTATTTGTATATCATTGTTATTCTAACATCTGTGTCTAGCTACATTAACTGGATCTCTTTGATAAAAAATTTCTGTCCTTGTCCTTTGGTTTTCAGCAAATTGTTGTTTCTGAATACCTGATTTTTTAAACTGAGTGCTGTATAATTTATTTAGTTAGGTGTAGAATAATTAAAGCTTTAGATTATCTCATATTTCCCAAGCATTCACTTTGTATCTGTAGCAGGCAACTAGGCTAGTGTCGTTAGCAATTTCAGAGCACTTTACCCGAATTAGGTATTGATGTGAATAAAATGTGAGTTTCAGTCCATGTAAAACCTGCTGTTTTTCCAGTTAACCTTTAATCCCACATGCAGCACCTCCAGATCCTAAGCCAGAACTTGGTGTGTTTTCTAGGGCTTCCATTTCTTGGTAGTCTTACCTCTCTTGGCTTGTGTTCTTTCCTGGGTCTTGGGCATGAAATTTCTCTGTCCTTGTAGCTCTTCGATGCTTTCAGACAGATTTTTTGTTTTGTTCAACTCTCCCTTTTTCTTTTCCAGTGGAGAATTAGTCCAAAACCATTTCCAGTCTACCATTACTTGAGGTTAAGCTTCATAAATGTTTTTGATGGCCACCACTTAAATATATCCTGAATAGAAGCCACAGGGCTAATACTCATTAAGTATTCCTAATAAGGTGATGTTTTAATGAATTCCAGGTATATTATTTTCTGATTCTCTAAATCAATATAGGAATAAAGCCTAAAATTCTGAAGATATTTATATTTCACAGTTCACCTAAATTATCACTTCCTAATTGCTTACTTATACTTTCAATAAAAGCATTTTAAAAAGCTACAAAACGCCAGCTCACAATTAGCCACTCTAGCATACTTGGAATACAGATAAATTCTAAGTAGATACCTCAAGATTGTACAGCATGAAGAAATTATTTTATCTATAAACTTTATGGTCAACTGTTCCCAGTCAGTCATTAACTTTATAGACTATATAAACAGTTCTCATCATTCTAATAAGTGTATATTGTAAATGTAGATATCTGCCCTGCAGAAATAAAGTCTATTGTGTGAGTGTTATTTTAACATCTGTGTATAGCTATATTAACAAAGAACCATAACCTGGTAGGACAGCATGTCAAGAATGACTTATCCAAAGGATGAAATGTAGGAATTAAGTGAGCATCAGACCAAATACCTCAGGAGCAATAATGCATGTGAATGTCTGGTGGAAGGAAGAAGGGACACGTTTTTTGAGGAGCTGAATGAGGATCTGCATGGAGGAAGCCCAGAGGGAGAGTAGTAAGACGTGAGACTGCAGACATGTGCAGAGAGCAGATTATCCGAGGTTTGCGGGCCACACGCAAATCTTTGGTTGATATTCCACAAGAATGATGAGTAGAATATTTGTGTGTTTTAGGCACAGAGATAACATCTCATTTACATTTTAAAATCATTCTTCTGGTTTTTGTGTGGAGAATTAAATTGGAAGGGAAGTAATAATAGCAAGTTATTAACTGCTCTAAAAGACAAAGCGAGAATAGTATAAGCTGAGTTTGTATGGTTACAGGATACAAAATCAATCCATGCACATGGAGAAAATATTTTGGATACTGAGGATAAGATAAGACATTTAGGAAAAAAATTAGTAATATTTTCATAAAATGTAGAACATTTAAAAGTCTTGGTTAGAATACCTCTATTTCAGGGGACAAGGCTGTTTTAAGCAAATGTGGTGATACATACTGGAGATTGTAAATACTTATCCATTAAGTTCAAAAGCCACAGAAATAAAATATTGTTGATCCTAAATCAATGTTAGTGTTGAAAGAGTTTTAACTTTTTTTTAACCTCATTTTATTTTTGGGTGTTGTGCTGGGTAGGGGGTCATGACCCCACATCATCTGCTCAGGGAAGGGTCCTTCAAGAAGTGATTCTCTGTCAGCCACAATTGTAGGGGCCAGAATGCTGCCTCTATGAGCTTATTTTCATTTTTAGAAATCTACCCCTTTTCACCACCACTGTTAACTACCCTCCACTCCTACTGGTGTGGATCAGGGTAAATTTAAATTAAATGGGTGGGTAATTTCTAGCAGTTCTGAGTGCTCAAGAACAGCATGTATTGTAAGTTTCATGCCATTGCAAGGACATGAAAAACCCTCTCCAGCTATACACAAGGTATAACTTCCCAGCCTATTGAAATTTTAGACCAGATAATTTTTGGTTGTGGGGGCTTTTCTGTGCATTGTGCAATGTGTAACAGCATGCTGGCCCCTACCTCTAGAATCAGTAGCACTCCTCCCGTTGTGACAATCAAAAATGTCTCCAAGCATGGCCAAATGTCCCCTGGAGATCAATATTGTCCCTCTCGAGAACCACTGGTTTAGATTCTAAAATTAGGTTTTTATTGTTTTGTTTTGGTTTTTGTCATGATTATTATTGAAAATGTTGATAAAGGAGACTGTTAGTTTTATGTTTATTAAAAACGTACTATTAACTTTCTCTAATCAACAATTTTAATTTTGGCACTTCACTAGAGAAATGTTTGTTTCCATCATGGCAAAAATTTAATATTCCAAATTCAGAAATTGGCTAAAAAATGTGCTATGTACATAGGATGGATTTCAAAATATTCATTAGAAATATTATAAGAAAAGACCTATTGACATGGAAAAATACTCCTGACAAATTGCAAAGTGAGGAAAAAGCAGCTACAAAGTAATATGTAGCGTATGACATCAGAAATAGATATGTGTCTGTATTTGTATACACTACAAAGATACATACCAAAATATTAAGATGCATTGGCATTATATACAATTTTTGTCATTTTTATTTCCTTTGTGCCTGTGTTCTCCATCTTTCTTGCCTTAGAAGTGTATTATATTGGAAATGAGAAAAAAAAGACCCATAAATGTTGTTCTGTAAAATGACAACATTTGAAGAACGTCTTGTATTTTATATTTAATATCTATTTTCTTCTGAAATCCTATGACTGCAATGAGTATTATATTCCTATGAATCACACACAACCTGCACACAGCTCAAAAGGATTTTCAATGTGATAAAGACATGCATCAATCTAATCACTCAATAATTCAAAACTACTAATGTAAAGAGAACTTTTGAATGCTTAGCTTTTATATCATGGGACTACCATCTTTGCATGTGATTAAGAGGGAAAAACACAGCTACTAAATTGACTAGGTAAAAAGAAACCTGCTATTGTTCCCTGCCTATAAAAGCAACAAATGATTACAAGGTGAAAAAAAAACCATTAAAATACAGAAAGAAATGGACAAGTTTCAACAATACCATTTGCCAAAAATAAAACTTATTGCAATATATATTATTTTTCTGCTTTGATAGTGTTTTTTTTTTTTAATGTCAGAGTATTACGGGGGTACAAACACTTTGGTTACATAAATTGCCTTTGCGCTGCCTGAGTCAGAGCTACAAGCATGCCCCTCTCCCAGACAGCGCACACTGCATCTGTGAGGTGTGAATTTAGCCCTTCCCTCTTCCCCCCTCCCACCTGCCTGACACCCTATGAATGTTACTTCCCATATGTGCACATTAATGTTGATCGATTAGTACCAATTTAATGGTAAGTACATGTGGTGTTTGTTTTTCCATTCCTATGATACTTCACTTAGAAGAATGGGCTCCAGCTCCATCCAAGATAATACAATAGGTAGTTCACCATTTTTTTATAGCTGAGTAGTACTCCACGGTGTATATGTAACACATTTTATTAATCCACTCATGTATTGATGGGCACTTGGGTTGTTTCCACATCTTTACAATTGTGAATTGCGCTACTATAAACATTCGAGTGAAGATGTCCTTTTTATGGAATGCCTTTTTTTCCTTTGGGTAGATACACAGTAGTGGGATTGCTGGATCCAATGGTACTTCTACTTTTAGTTCTTTGAGGTATCTCCATGTTACTTTCCATAGAGGTTGTACTAGTTTGCAATCCCACCAGCAGTGTGTAAGTGTTCCTATCTGTCCGCATCCACACCAACATTTGTTGTTTTGGACTTTTTGATAAAAGCTGTTTTCACTGGAGTTAAGTGATATCTCATTGTGGTTTTGATTTGTATTTCCCTCATGATTAGAGATGCTGAGCAATTTTTCATGTGTTTGTTGGCCATTAGTCTATCTTCTTTTGAAAAGTTTCTGTTCATGTCCTTTGCCCACTTTTTAATGGGGATGTTTGATTTTTTTCTTGCTGATTTTCCTGAGTTCTATATAGACTGTAGTTATCGGCCCTTTATCAGATGTATAGAATGCAAATATTTTCTCCCATTCTGTGGGTTGTCTATTTGCTCTAATGATAGTTTCCCTGGCTGTGCAAAAGCTTTTTAATTTAATCAAGTCCCATTTATTTGTTTTTGTTGTTGCTGTGATTGCTTTTGGGGTCTTCGTCATAAATTCTTTGCCTAGGCCAACGTCTATAAGAGTTTTTCCAACATTTTCTTCTAGAATTCTTATGGTTTCATGCCTTAGGTTTAAGTCTGTTATCCATTGTGAGTTGATTTTTGTAAGAGGTGAGAGGTGTGGATCCTGTTTCAGTCTTCTACATTGACAGTGTTGTTAAAATGTTCTGTTTACAAAAGAGGTTTCGTCTAAGGAAGTTTAATAAAAATGACATAATGGACTATTTGCTACTAAGAAAATAAAGGCACAATGATAGCTCCAAAATGATATAACTAGAAGTTATTTGAAATATTTGCAGGTAGCTATCATTTTATAGCATTCAATTTGTATCAAAAGGTAAAAATATGTACAAATAGTTATTGTTAATAACTCTATGCTGTTACAATATATTACTAATGTGCTAATCCTAGTGACCATAAAACTTATCATTAACAATATTTTGTTGACTTCTTCGAATTTTGAAGTCCATTTTAGGGTGGTTTGAATAGTGCTAAACTTCAAAACATGTGCAAAGAAATTTACTTGTTTTCTTTCAATACATTACAAAGAATATCCAATAGGTAGAGAGATATTTGGTATATAATTCTGCTGATCTTAGGAATTTTCTCAAAGTGCCATAAAAAAACTAAAGGTTGGTGCTATGGTTTGAATGTTTGTCCCCACCAAAATTTATGTTGAAATTTACTTGCCATCATAACAGTATTAAGAGCTGGGATTGGTGGAATGTAAATTAGTATGGCCACTATGGAAAACTATATGGAGCTTTCTCAAAAAATATAAAAATAAAACTACCATACAATCCAGTAATCCCACTATTGGGTATTTAGCCAAAGGAAAGGAAATTAGTATATCTAATTACTGGCACTCCCATATTTATTGCAGCACTATCACAATAGCCAAGATATGGAATAAGCCTAAGTCTCCATCCACAGATAAACAGATAAAGAAAATGTGACATACACACAAAATGGAATATTATTCAGTCATAAAAAAGAATGAAATCCTGTCATTCAAGGCAACATGGATGAGCCTAGAAGACATTATATTAAGTGAAATAAGTCAGGCACAGAAAGATAAATACTGTGTTTTCTCATAGAAGCTAAAAAATGTTGAGCTCACAGGAGTAGAGAGTAGAACTGTGGTCATTAGAGGTGGAGGAGGGGAGGAGGAGGGAAGGACAGTGAGAGTTTGGCTAACAAATAAAAAACTACAGCCAGATAGGAGCAATAAGTTCTAATGATCTATAGCACTGTCGGATGAATATAGTCAACAACAATTTTCTGTATATTTTCAAAAAGCTAGAAGAGAGTATTTTGAATGCTCTGAACACAAAAAAAGACCAATGTTTCAGGTGATGGATGTGCTAATTACCCTGATTTGATCATTACACATTTGTATACATGTATCAAAATGTCACTCTGTATCTTACAAATATGTACAACAATTATGTATCAACAAAAAATAAAAGGAAATTCAAAAAAGAAGTGGGGCCTTTAAAGTGACTAGGTCATAAGGGCTGTGCCCTCACGGATGGGATAAATCTGTTATAAAAGCTTGAGTGTGGCCCCCCTCACATACTCTCTCCCTCTTGTTTCTGCCATGTGATGATGCAGCAGGAAAGCCCTCCCCAGATGCCAGCAATTGATATCGGACTTCTCAGACTCCAGAATTGTGAGTCAATAAATTTTTGCTCATTATAAATTACCTAGTCTGTGTTATTCTGTTACAGCAGGACAAACAGACAATGACAGCTGGCATTTAGAAGGGTTACTAGGAAAGTAAATGCAAACATAAGATAAAAGCTTATTTTAGTTTTTATATGAAAAGGATTTCCACTTCTAGTTAAGGATTCGAACTAACTAAAAAATTGTGGCTGATCATGTCCTCTGCCATGACTAAAAGAAAACACATATGTTACAAATATCATGTAAATATATCTCAAAGACAATTAGCATAATTGGAATCTCAGAAAAAGAGAGTAGGAAGAATGGAGCAGAGGCAATATTTGAAGAAATAAGAATGGAAATTATGCAAAACAGTTGAAAGACATTAATCTGCATATTCAAAAACCTGAGGAAAAGACAAGAAAGATGAATACAAAGAAAACCTCAGCAAGGTGCTACAGGATAGACAAACACAAAAAAAGGGGGGAACACTTTTAAAGAACAGGGAAAAAGCCACATCACTCTCAGGGGAACAGCAACCAGAATGATGGATGAATTTTCTACAGACACTATAGAAGTCAGAGAACACCATTAAAGCTTAAGAAAAAGGCATCTACACCTCTACTCCTTGAGAAAATATCCTTAAATATGAAGGTGAAATAAAGACATTGTCAGATAAGTCGAAGCTGAGAGACATTGTCGCCAGCAGGCTAACACCCTAAGAAACAATAAGAAAATCCTACAAGCTGAAAGAAACACATGGCACAGATGCACAGAGTCTCAGAAAGGAGTGAAGAGCATTGGAAAACGTACATATGTGTCTCGGTAAGAGAGTTTCCTCATGCCCCTTTGTAATTCTTTTTATAATGCTTCTATTATTGATTACCAATTTTTTTTATTATCACCAAAGAATATACTTAGTATGACTTGGATTTTTAAAAATCTATTGACACTTATTTTATGTTCAAGAATATGTTCTATCTTGGTAAATGTTCATGTTTAATGGAAAAGAATGTATATTCTACTGTTGTTATTGTTCTATAAATATCATTTAGGTTTAGTTGGTTTATACTGTTGTTCAAAACTATAAGAAGAAATCAAAATTATGTATATTCCTATAGCTACATTGCTTCTATAATTAAAAAATGCTTAGAAAGAAAACTCCAGGCACAGATGACATTTAAGGAACAAATCATACCAATTTTAAATAAAATTTTTCAGAAAATAAAAAATATATAAACCATTTCCCAGCTTTTTTCATAATGTAACATCAATTTTCATACCAAAATATGACAAGAATATTACAAGTAAAGTAGATTATAGACCAATGTCCTATGAACAAATGCAAAAATCCTTAATAAGATATTAGCAAGTCAAATCCAGGGATATATTATTATAAAAGGATAATATGCTGTGGCCAAGTAGGGTTTATTCCATGAACAGAATGTTGATTTCATGTCTGAAATTCAACCAATGTAATTTACCCCATGGATGGATGGGGGAGAGGATTCATGCACTCATCCCAATAGATATAGAAAAGAAACTTGATAAAATTTAGTACCTAATGATAATAAAAGGAATAAATAGGAATAGAAAGAAAAGTTCACAATTTAATGAAGGGTATTTCCAGGAAAAATCTAGAGTCAACATCACAATTAATGAAGAAATATTCAATATTTTCTCCTGAAGTTGTGGAAAAAACAACAATGTTCACTGTCATCAAGCTTCTTCAGCATTGCATTGGGGGTCTTAACAACCAGTACAATGAAACACAAAAAAATTAATAAAATTTATAAATATTAAAAAAGAAAAAGTAAAATTTTTACTTTCAGATAACATAACTGTACATACAGAAATCAAAATAAACTAAAAACAACTAAACTAGAAGTGAATTCAGCAAAGTTATAGGATTCAAAGTTAATATACAAAAATAAAGTATGTTTTGAGGTTCCATCCACTAACAATTGAAAAATTGATAAAAATGTTAAATTTCAAATATTTTGAATACCATCAGAAAATTTAAAAGCCTAAGAACTAATTTAAAAAGAATATGCCAGACCTCTGCACTGAAAACTGTGCAAACCTGAGAAAAATTAATGGAGACCTAAGGAAATGTGTGAATAAATAAAACCAAAGGAGCTCAATTTCGATACTTGTCAGGGAAATGCGGCCAAAGGCACAACGGACTGGTCACTACCCACACCCCCAGAAGGCCATGATTACTAACACAAAGACACAGTGCGTGCAAGCACTCACTGCTAGAAGAGAGAAATGCATGAGCACGTTGGAAGGTCCTATCTGACAGTTTCCATTAAAATTTATATTAAAATTAACTGACCCAACAATCCTAGTCTTAAATATATAATTGAAAGTAAATATGTCCTAAAAAACATTTACTAGAATATTTATAGCAGCTCTATCTATAACAGTCAAAACGTGAAAATAACTTAGGCACTCACCAATAGGTGACTGGATGAAAAATAATACACGATGAAATAATGTGTAGCAATAAAATAAACGATTGGTGAATACAACAATATGGAAAGCTCTTGAATATATTAGTTGAGTGAAAAAAGCCTACTGTACAAAATCACATATTCTATGATTTCATATCTATAAATTCAAAACAAAACAATAAAAATCCAATACAAAACAAAAAAAAGCCAGAATGAATTGATGTTCATAGAAGTCAGAATAGTGGTTACTTTTAGGGGCATAGAATTGAAAGGTACACAAGGAGATCTTACACAGTTCTGGAAATAAATATTTTTTTATACTATGGGCTTCACACTTAAAATTACTATATTGCATGTGCTTTATATATATATATATATATATATATATATATATCTCAAGAAAATTTCTAAAAACTCACATGAAAAAATTTTTTAACCTGGAATTGTATAAGAATAGCAAAATCTTCATTGAGGAAAGCAGATTTTCAGATTAAAATACAGTTTATGACAGTAGGCAATCTGACATTTTTAGCAGGGTGACAAGGCCACTGCAGTATGGTTAGAAGCTCATCTCTCTTCCCTGGAAGTCTGTAGAAACTCTTTAATCAGTGCTGTCCTTTAGAAATAAAACATGAGCTACATGTGTAATTTTGAATTTCTAGTAATCACACTAAGAAATTAAAAAGAAACAAGTGAAATTAGTTTTAAAAATATATTCTATTTAGCCTAGTATATTAAAATATTATCATTTTAACTTGTAATCAAAAATTTAAAAAATTAATATATTTTATATTCGTTTATTCACACTGTGAAATCTGGTGTGTATTTTTTACGTACAGCACATCTCAGTTAGGAGCAGCTGTATTTCGCGTGCTTAGTCACTTTGTGTGGCTAGTGGCAACCATACTGAACAGTGCAGTCTTAGGAGGAGGAGGATAGGAACTTTTCATCCTAGCTTTGTGCTTTTTGAGAGGTTTGGGAGGAGGTAGCATGGGAGGAGAGTGGTGGGGGAGGCACAGAACCCAAATGCAGGTCTTTATATTTGCATGTATTAACAGTTTTTTAAATCAATTTCAGCTCATCTTACATAAGCTTTGAACCCGCATATATTTCTCAATTTTGTCTACACTATGAGAGGCTTTAAAAAATACAGATAAGTGATGTCTGTGGTAGTCATAAAGAGTTGGATAACTCTTTAAAGAAAATATGAGATTTATTTGTCATGAACTTTTTTAAAATACCATACTGATTTGTGGTGATCATTTAATACATGTTTAGCAAAACCTTCTGGAATCTATTGTGGGGAACTTTAAGTTTTCACTCTCTCGTTGACAAAGATCTCTTTTCATGTCCATTAAGAAAAGGGGGTCATGTTCCCTCATCTCCAGCACTCTAGGACTCTTCATACTCCCCTTGATTTCTGGAAGATTGTAGGTTCTGACCTCATATCTGCAAGTTGCACTCACAGGGAAGTGAGGCAGCTTCTTTGCATTTTCTCTCTCATCAGGACGACTGTGCCTCTTGCCCATGTTTCCTTCTGTTGTGCTCCTTGGTGAAAAGGATGGAAAAGTAGAACTAGTTAAATCGTTCTACCTCCTTTTTTATCATCTGTTGAAATTAAATAATCTTCCCACACACTATGCTCCTGTCTCCATTTTCTTTTTTTTCTTTTTTACCCCAGATACAGAGAGAAACTAGGTTTATTATTTTAATATGTTTCATCAAGCCTTTTATCATGTTGTGAATTAATCTTCCTGGGAGATGGGCTATAATCTTTTATTCTTCTTCTTGGATCTTTATAGCTTCTTTAATCTTTTCTGTCTGTTCCAGGAAAATTGGAGCTGAGCAAAGATCTCCTAGTGAAGTCATGTTTACTTCAGAGAACCAGAGAAACAAAAATTAAGTAGCAAATAGTCTGTGCTCAATAACATGACAGAATCAAAAATGAATATTTTTTAAAATCAAATAGCTTACATTTTTAAAGGCAGAATATTGTTGGCTTCAGAGTCCTGTCTTTAACTTGTATTATGATTATTGTTGTTGTTGCTTAAGATGCTATGTTTGTAGTGATTTAGTGCCACATGATTTAGTTCCAACCTCTGCTAGACGTCTCTCCTCAGCCTCAAAAAACTTAATCCTTCCAAAATTAATTCGGCAACAGGAACTCCGGATAGTCAAGGACAGGTCTGTTTGAGCAAATACAGAAGGAGATAAAATTCTAAGCAGTAAAGCCATTCCAGGAGACTTTCGAAAGATGAAGCTAGAAAAAATTATAAGAAGATAATCCTTTTTTGTATTTAATAACCACAAAAATTCTGTTCTGCCTGTAATAACTTCACAAGTTTGTTTGTAAAAGTCTATTTTGGATATTTGGATTTCAGAGTTTTAATGTATCTCTTGTGGAATGACAATATTTAATCTCTTAAGCCTTTTATCCAAATTGGTCACCATGGGTAACAATATTAAATTGGTGTCTTTAACTCTCAAAAGAGGATAAAAGGTCCACTTTTTTTGTTAGAAAGAAGAGTCTTAGACCAGTGTGGTTTCGTCTCCCTTATCCTTCAAAGTAACTGCACCAATGACTGACAGATTCCTTAGCTTGAACTGAAACGTTAATCCTGTCCACGTGGGATTTGCAGTCAGGTGGCCAGAGCCCCGTGGCAGAGAGGAGACGGTGTGGCCCGTGCCAGGGCGTGGTCTGCCCGGAGCCTGCTCAGCCGGCCCAGAGGAGAAGCTCCTCGGTCTCTCCCAGGAGGTGGCCGCTCTGTCGCAAGTCTCTAGTCGTGGACGAAACTGCAGTGAACAAACATTTGCAGGGTCTGAAGAGTTGTAGAAAGGGAGTTAAGGAAATATAAATATCTATATTAATATTTTCTTTTGGTGGTGATATTCATCAGGTTAAATGTAATCTTGCTGAACTTTCATTCTTGTTTTTTCTGGAGTCTCAGGGATTTGAAAATTTGATGAGGCACAAGTCCCCTTTTTCTTGTTTAAACTGAAGAATCAACTGCCCGGCTCTGGGGAGAGGTGGTTTCTCCGTTGCTGATAAGCCAAATAGAAGGCTGAGGTCTGCAGGAGCAAAACCGTCGTAATTGCGATTTCAAACCGTTTCCTTCTGACAACTGTCTCATCTCCTGTCAGCCCCCGCACCCCAGGGACAGCAGTGCCTCCACGCACCGGGAGATTCGCGCATCCCTGCATTCCGTGTCTGCCGCCACTGCCGTACTTCTTTCCCTTATCACTTTGAAACTCTGCTTCATTCTATAGCCGGTCATTTGCTTGCAACGGCGAGTCCGTTCTTTTGCTTGCTTTGTTTTGCCTGCTAAGCTGGGATGCAGCCCAGGTAAAGTCTAATTCCCCATCTAGTTTTTGCTTGTACTTGCTTAGCTCAAAGGGGCTGGAAAAACCCCACACAACCAGGCAGGTTATTTTTGTTTCAATTGGTGGTCACTAATCCCAAGAGCGCACTCAACCCTCCCGCCTGCTGATCCAGCTCATCTCTATTTCCCACGTCGCCCCAGTAGCCTCTCCCACAATGCTAGACGTCGAGTTCAACCCTTGTTCCACCTTCCCCAGACTCCAGCAGTTTCTCCCTGTTGTCTTCAGTCTCACGTGGTCGCCACGTCATTTCGCCAGGAAGAAAACTCCTGCACAGTCCCCTGTGCCACACGCGCCGCTTCCTGCATCCCTGTCCACGCCCCGCCTTTACCTTGCTGCTGGCGGTGAACTGCGCCCGCTCCTTGCCAAGGCCCACCCCCAACCTGTGCACCAGCTTCCACGGCCTCCCACCCGAAGAAGACATTTCTCCAGCCGTCCTCTCCTCTGCCTGCTGCTCATTGATTTACCGCTCTCCTCAACCATCCCTAGTAGCACACAAATATGCTATTGTTTTTTCCCATCTTTAAAAACTCTTCTGACTTCCCTTTCCTCTCCAGTTACCACCCCAGCTCTCCCCTTCCCTTTGGGCCAAAACTCCCTGGAAGAACCAGCCATCCCAGCTGTCTCCAGTTGTCTCTAATGTTGTTCCCCAGTTCTTTCTGGAACTCACCCTAATCAGGCTGCCCCTCCCCACCCCACTTTCCGCCAGACTGGCTCTTGTCAGCTTGTCAGTTGACCAGCAAGCTCCACATTTATACATCCAATGGCCATTTGTCCAACTGCAGCCACATTTGACTCAGTTGACATTTTTCCTTCTTGAAACATGCTTTGCTCATTTTCCAGGATGTGGTTTTCTGTTTCCTCTTACTTCTCTGAACCCTGCTTCTAGGTCTCTTCTTAACGATTCTTCCTCACCTGCCACATCTCCAGATGGTTGGGTGTCTGGGGCTTAGGTGTTGGACTTCTTCTATTTTTCCATATATGCTGTCTGCCTAGGTCATCTTATCTAGTCGTGTGACTTTGAATCTGTCCATATGCTGATTGTTTACAATTAAACTTTCAGCCCATACCTGTTCCTTACTCAAGACTTGTATATCTAGATGCCTACTTGGCCCCGCCACTTGGGTATTTGATAAACATCTGACAACAAACTCCTATGTTCTCGTGCCGACAAACTCCTTCCACATTCTTCTCTATCACAGTTAATGGAAGCCCTGAACTTTAATCATTTTTGTCATCTCTCCCTCCAAATATTAGGTCTGCCCGAAAGCCCCATTCATTCTACCTTCCCATGTTCCCAACACCAACCAGCCCTCACCACCTCCACTGCGATTGACCTTGGTTACTGCAGTAACTTCTGAGCTGGTCTCCCTGCTCCAGCCTCCATGCCTTTCCACCTACTAGCAGCCCAGGCTCCAGAGTGACCTGGTTTTGGTATGAGTCAGTGCTGGTCACGCCTCTGCTCACCATTCTTCTGTGGTTCCTGAAGTCGCCTGGAATGAAGTCCAAGCCCTCCCTGTGGCCCACTCCCCAGATTCATTCTCTCCTCGAACTTGTCCTCTACTCTCTTCTCGTGCTTTCTCTCTCCCCCACCACTCCAGCGTCCTCACCATTGCCCAGATGTGCCAGCTGCTCTCCCTCCTGCCTGGATTGCTTTCTCTGGAGATGTTTAGGTGGCCTCCTTCCTCCACTTTCTTCAGATCTTTACTCAAAAGTTATCTTATCTTTTGGCCTTCCCTGACTGCCTTAGAATTTCAGGTCTCGCCATTAATACTTACACCCCCTCTGCTGCCTTCTACTTTCTCCTGAGTGCTTAGCACTATCTAGCGGAGTATTAAGTTACTTACGTTGTTTATTGTCTGTCTTCTGCAATGGAACGTCAGCTCCATGAGGCTAGATGTCCTTATCTGTTCACCCTCCAGGGCATGGACAGTGCCTTACACAGAATGGGGCTCCATGAACACGTGTTGAATGAATAAGTGAATGGGAAGAACACAATTAAAGCGATGCTGTTGGACAGGAAATGAAGAGAAAGACCCGTTTATTTGAGGGATCTGGCGCTTCCTAAAGGCTGGCCTGTTTATGTGCAGCCTTAAGTTTAAGAAGATAGAAAAAACAGCCCAGGGGAGCAGCAGGAAAACAAGGGCCCAGATTTAGCAGCCCATGTTGTGTTAGGAGAATGGCTGTCCTTTCCCTCAAAAATTGTCCTTTCCCTCCCATTTTTCATTTTATTATCAGAATTTTAATTTTATATGTGCTCCACCACCCTGAGCCGTAGTCAATGTTAGGTTTACTCTAGAGGATATTCCGATTGCCCTTCTCAACTCTTTGAAATGAATACTTCCTTATTTCTTTTCTGTTTCTCTTTGTGTCTTCCATTAATCAGAGAACAATTGACACTTCTCTAAATAGCACAAGCATTTTATTGCTCCTCTTTTGTGGCCCTCTCTGTCTTGGCTGGTGCCCCTACCACCTCTACCATTTCAGCTCCTGGATGACACGTCCCTGTTTTATGAAACATCTCATGGCCTTCCTCCTCCCTTCTCCGACCTGGCCTCTGTCTTTAGCTCCCACAAGGAACTGGTAAAGTGTTACTGAGTTTTTTGTTCGTGTTGAGCCTCTCCCCCTTCACCTGAGGTTAGGGATCATGTCTTGTATCTTTGTCTCTCCAACATTTTTCCCGATGCCAAAGAGATCATTAAATGTTATTTGGAGGATCAGATACCTGGGTTAACCCCTTTGATGGACAGAATTCAATGATGTAACACTTTCTCTAAAATCAAAGGATTTCCCTACATCACCAAGCACTTTGCTGTGCACAACCGATTCACAGCAGTCGGTGATCAAAAGCTGAGTGGGTGTGAGTCTTGTATAAGGTTCCTGTGCAACCAAAGAGGTGTACAGTGGGTAAGGGCCCCATGCTTTCCCCCTTTCAACAGGTCATTGGTTTTCTTAATCTTTACAATAAAAATATCAATTATCATAAGACTCAGGAATGAGAACACAGTACTAGTCTGAATAGCCAGATGATACTCTTAGCTCATGGTGTCTCTTCATCGTCCTTCATCCCTCCATTTGAACCATTCTTTCAACCCCACCTGAGAGAGAGAGCAATAGAGCATAACTTTACAAGAAGTCATTTTTATGATACTGTTTTTGGGGAACCACTAAAAAAGAGATATTATAACTGATACCACAGAAATACAAAACATCATCCATGAATACTACAAAAATTTCTACACACATAAACTAGAAAACTTAGAGGGTATGACAAATTCCTGGAAACACACAACATCCCAAGAGTCAATCAGGAAGAAATAGAACTCCTGAACAGACCAATAATTAGCAGTGAAATTGAAGCATTAATAAAAAAATCTGTTAACAACAACAACAAAAACAAGGAAAAGCCCGGTACCAGATGGATTCACAGTGTAATTCTATCAGACCTACAAAGAAGAGCTGGTACCCATACTGCAGAAAATATTCCATAATATAAAGAAGAAGAGAATCCTCCCCAACTCATTCTATGAAGCCAGTATCACCTTGATAACAAAGCCAGGAAAGGACACAACAATAAAAGAAAACTACAGACCTATATTCCTTATGAATATAGTTACAAAAATCCTCAATAAAATACTAGCAACCCAAATTCAACAGCACATCAAAAAAGTAATTCACTATGACCAAGTGGGCTTCATCCCAGGGATGGAAGGATGATGGTTCAACATACATGAATCAATAAATGTGATTCACCACATAAACAGAAGCAAAAACAAAGACCACATGATTATCTCAATAGATGCAGAAAAAGCATTTAACAAAATCCAGTACATTTTCATGATAAAAACCCTCAATAAACTAGGCATAGAAGGAACATATCTCAAAATTATAAAAGCCATATATGACAAACCCACAGCCAACATCATACTGAATGGGGAAAAATTGAAAGCATTCCCCCTAAGAACTGAAACAAGACAAGGTGCTCACTGTCACCACTTCTATTGAACATAATACTGGAATTCCTAGCCAGAGCCAACAGGCAAGAGAAAAGAATAAAGGGTATTCAAATCAGGAAAGAGGAGATCAAACTATCACTTTGTGCTGATGATATGATTTTGTATTGAGAAAATTCCAAATACTCCACAAAGAGTCCTGGAATTGATAAATAAATTCAGCAAACCCTCAGTTATGAAATCAATGTACACAAATCAGTAGCATTTCTATATACCGATAACAGTCAAGCTGAGAGTCAAATCAAAGACTCATACCATTCACAATAGTTACAAGGAAAGTAAAATACCTAGGACTATACTTAACCAAGGAGGTAAAAGATCTCTACAAGGAGAAACACTGAGGAAAGAAATCAAAGAGGACACAAACAAGTGGAAAAACATATCATGCTCATGCATCAGTAGAATCAACATTGTTAAGATGTCCATACTACCCAGAATGATTTACAGATTCATTACAATCCCCATCAAAATACCAATGACATATTTCACAATTCTAGAAAAAAATAATTCTACGCTTTGATAGGAACCAGAAAAGAGCTTGAATAGCTAAAGCAATTTTAAGCAAAAAGAACAAGTGTAGAGGCATCACATCACCAGACATCAAACTATACTACAAGGCTATATTAACCAAAATAGCATGGTATTGGTACAAAAATAGAGACACAGACCAATGAAACAGAACAGAGAACCCAGATATAAAACCATCAACCTACACCACCTACAACCAACCACCTACAACCAACTTATCTCCAACAAAGCAGACAACAACATACACTGGGGAAAAGAAGCCCTATTCAATAAATGGTGCTGGGAAAACTGGATAGCCACATGCAGAAGAACGAAACAGGATCCATATCTCTCACCACTTACAAAAATTAATTCAAGATGGATAAAAGAATTAAATGTAAGGCATGAAACCATAAAAATTCTTGAAGAAAACGTAGGAAAATCTCTCCTAGATATCAGCCTGGCAAAGAATTTATGAGTAAGACCTCAAAGGCAATTACAACAACAAAAATAAAAATAAATAAATGATACTAGATTAAGTTAAAAAGCTTCTACACATCAAAGGAAATAATCAAAAGGGCAAACAGACAAACTACAGAATAGGAGAAAACATTAGCAAACTTTACATCCAATAAAGGGCTCCTATCCAGAATCTACAAAGAACTCAAGCAAATCAGCAAGAAAAAGACAAACAACTCCACTAAAAAGTGGACAGAAGACATGAACAGAAACTTTTCAAAAGAAGATAGACAAATGGCCAGCAAACATGTGAAAAAATGCTCAATGTCACTAATCATCAGGGAAATGCAAATTAAAACCACAAGATATCACCTTACCCCTGTTAGAATGACTTTTATTAAAAAGTGCAAAAACAATAGATGCTGGCGTGGATGCAGAGAGAAAAGAATGCTTATACACTATTGGTGGGACTGCAAATTAGTACAACCTCTATGGAAAACAGTATGGGGATTCCTCAAAGAACTAAAAGTAGACCTACCATTTGACCCAGCAATCCCGCTCCTGGGTATCTACCCAAAGGAAAAGAAGTCATTTTATCAAAAAGACAGCTGCACTAAAATGTTTATTGCAACACAATTCACAATTGCAAAGATGTGGAATCAGCCCAAGTGCCCATCAATTCATGAGTAGATTAACAAAATGTGGTGTATGTATACCATGGAGTACTTCTCAGCCATGAAAGAGGATGAATTAATGCCTTTTGCAGCAATTTGGATGGAACTGGAGACCATTATCCTAAGTGAAGTATATCAAGAATGGAAAAACAAATACCAGATGTACTCTATGTTAAATTGGAACTAACCTATGGGCACATATGTGCACAGAAGGAAGTAAAATTCATTGGAAATCAAGGGGTGGGGAGGGGGGGTAGAAGAAAAAACCTACCTGATGGGTACAATGAACACTATTTGGGTGATGGGCACACTTATAATCCTGATTCAAGCCTTACAAAAGCAATCCATGTAACAAAAACATTTGTACTCCCTTAATATTTTGAAATGAAAAAGGAATTTTACACTAGACATGCAAAGCAGAGCTGTTGAAGATTACACTGTAATAACTACTATAGTATCTTATTAATATTATAAGACCTCAAAGTAGTAAATGCTGTCTGTGTGGTATGTACCATAATATAATATTTCAGTATGATAACACAGTGTAGGACTGAGATCCTAATACCACAATGAAATATAACAGTGTAATACTTCAACCCATTAAATACCACAGTGTAATATCCCAGTGTCAAATTTGCAGTATCAAACTACAATTGCATTAGTCCTTGTAGGATATATAGGTAATGCTGCAGTAACAAGGTCAGAAATCTCCATAATATAACAATCCTGCTACTACGATGGTTCTGTGAAGGTCAGGTGGCCTCCTCTAAGTCAGCCATCCAGCTTGGCCTGCTCCTTTGAAATCTTGCATCTTGACTTCCAGTTATGCAAATAGAGAGTGAGAAAGAGGATTTCTGGGGAATAGGGCTATGGTTATACCCAACATCGGCTTCTATTACTTCCACCCAGATTCTGTTGGCCAAAAGCCAATCATGCACAGCCCCAGCTGAGTTGCAATGGGAGTTAGGAATATGCTCTAGTTGTCTGCCCAGGACAAGGGAATAGGATTGGAAACAGGATTTCACCAGACTCTGCAGTGTCCATGTGTTCCATGCATTCCAGCGCACCAGTGGGGCACCGCAGTGCAAGGCCACAGGGAGAGTCAACAGTGCAGTGCCCACGGTCCCCCGGGCCCACTGACCGACTGTGCTCTGGTCTACTGGGCTCAGCTGATGTGCGATCCATTCCCAGCACATTGCATTAGGGAGGCCATTACCCCTCCTGGAAACTCAAATATCCAGAGCACTCAATAAACAGCCCAATTCCATTCTTACTTCAGCCCACAAGAATGTCTCAGTAGAGTTCCAAAGGAAATCCACAAACCAACGACCCTAGGTTGCATTAGATACTTTTTTATTCCCAATATTTCAAGTAACATCTCTTCTCCTCCACTTTACTATAATTAAACTTATTAAAATTTATTTATTTTTCTTCTTCTGTGGAACTACAGAGGAGTCCTGCTTAGATCCACCCCCAGGAAATATGAAACAGCTTTGACGGCAAAACCTAACATGCCTGCCCTCGTGTCTCTTCCTTACAATGTAGGATGGGATGTTCCTTATCTGTATTTGCTACTAGTCTTGTCCGTGCCTCTGTCTGTAGAGCAGTCACTTGACTTGGGATGCTGTGCAGAGCATCTGTGACGTGATTGTTCTGCAGCTTCCAGCTGTACCAGGTGATGTTTGGTAGGGACCAAGCCTCCCACCTGCTACCTGACCCCCACCCCGCCCTGGCCAGGGAGCCTTGCCCCTCCATGCTCTGCAGCCCTCAGGCTCCAGCTCCATAATCTTCCATTCTCTCCCTTTTGGGGGCTGGAGGGGGATCTTTTCTAATCTGTTCTGTCCTTGAACCATTTTCCTTGAAACCCTGGAGATGCATCTTATCTCTTGTTTCCTTTACTAATTGAGACACTACAATACCTGCCTCTATGTACTTAGCTTTCACTCGCTCTCTAATAAATACCTTCTGTATACTAGGGTCTGTCTCCAACGAAGATCACATTCGGAGCTCCTGATGCATAGGAAAGTGTCTCATGTTTGAGTCTCTCCACTTCCATGTCCTACACACATCTCAAAGGTACCATTTCCTAAGACAAACTCAGATGTCCTGGATGGATACCTGCCTCTCCTGATCATTGTCTCTGTGATCTTAGGCAAACTGCCTATCCTTTTGGCCTCAGTTTCCCTTTTGTAAAATGGAGATGTCTGTGGGGTTGCAGGGAGGTAACATGTGTCAGTGGCTTAGAACAGTGGTCCCTAACCTTTTTGGCACCAGGGACCGTTTTCATAGAAGACAATTTTACCAGGGACTGAGGGGTGGGGGGATGGTTTTGGGATGATTCAAGCACATTACATTTATTGTGCAGTCAAACCTCTCTGCTAATGATAGTCTCTATTTGCAGCCGCTCCCCAGTGCTAGCATCACCACCTCAGCTCCACCTCAGATCATCAGGCATTAGATTCTCATAAGGAGCTGCAACCTAGATCCCTCCATGCGCAGTTTACAGTAGGGTTCGTGCTCCTGTGAGAATCTAATGCTGCTGCTGATCCGATAGGAGGCAGAGCTTAGGCAGTTACACGAGCTATGGGGAGTGGCTGTAAATACAGATGAAGCTTTGCTCACTCTCCTGCTGCTCACCGTCTGCTGTGCAGCCTGGTTCCTAACAGTCCACAGATGGGTACCAGTCTGCGGCCTGGTGGTTGGGGACCACAGGCTTAGAATAGCCCTGCCAGGGAGGTCTTCACTGATTTGCTTGCTATTTACAGTATTGTTGTTACTCTCTTCTTCTGCCCCAAATTCCTCCTTTTCCAGTCATTTCCTCCTTAGCAAATGGCATCCCCAGCTGCACAGGTCCCTTCCCCCTAACCACCCCCACCCTCTCATGTGCATTGCTAAGGTTTGCCTGTTGCCAGAATATCCCTTCCATGTACCAAGTTCCCCCCCAGCACTCTGCCATCTTGCCCAGATGACTGTGAGCACCCTGGGTGCCTCCACCCCCATACATCGCAGCGAACTCTTAACAAGAAACTGGATCACCATCCCTAGCCTCAAAGTGTTCAGCAGCATCCTGGGGCTCAAAGGAGCCCCGCGTTATCACCCTCCATGGCTTCTGGTTCTTCTCCTTAATTACTCTCTTCACAGTTCTGGTCACTGGCCTCACCCACCAAGCTGTGCGATGCAGAAACGCAGGACAGGATGTGCCTTTCCTCATCCTACTCCCACGGATTAACACGCAGGTGCTCGAGAATCACACGTGAGAGTAAAAATAGAAAACTTTCACCGTCACATTAATTGTGGCCATCACCTCTCCTTGGAGCTGTGTCTCTGAGTTGCTGAATCCAGTGCATTTCTTATTGTCCGTCTTCGCAGCCTGGTTCCCCGGGCTCGGAGCACCCTGACGACTTCATCTCTGCTGCATCATCAGAGAACCTTCTTTCTCACTCCATCCACGCATCAGCTGGGGCCAGAACACATTCAAAATTGGGTAAAAATGCCTCTTCTTCCATCAAACTCTTCCTAACCCTCACCAGTCATTTGCTGTTTCTGCTTTCCGTAAATATCCTACCACTTTGTACTTGTCTTTTGGTACTTAGTGACTTCTGCTTTGTTTGGTACAGACATTTGTATACAGCTGGCTGATTCCAAGGATTACATGTTTCCACCAATCCAGGGTGACTCTGCTTGACAGATGGAAACTTAATGTCTTATATTGTTTGTAGTTCTGTGCTGGGGGTGAGAAAACCAAAATTAAGGCTGCCATGCTGGCCCTGAGGGGCTCACAGAGCAGAAACGGTCTATCCTGCCTACACATCTCTTCACTACGTTCTTAAACATGCTGCAGTGTGGATTCAGCTCCAGGGTAAGTTGTCACTGAATACCAAAAACATTCATCTTACACACAAAATGTTTACTTGATATGTGTTCAAAGATTACACTTTAAAAATATGGAAGACTAAGTTTGTCATGTTTGAACAATAAAGCTATTCATTAATAATTTCTTATACCATAATCTGTTTTCAGGCATCTAAATACTTCTGAGTTCTCTGGGGAAACAATGCTGTATATGTGTCCCAGTTCCATGTAGTCTGGCTTTTTAACATAGTCTTTGAACTTGGACACACATGAACACTCACACGGTGTATTTTGGCCACCTACATATTTTTGAAACTCAGTAAATTTCCTGAAGGATCAGGAAGTTTAGGAGAGGTGACTGCAGTAATAGAAAAACAATTCCTTTATTTTGTACCTTAAAGGTCATATCCTGCCATATTGACCACAACCATGGTTAGAAATATTTTCTGAAATATTGCATTATTACAAATTATAGAAGATATAGCATGGAATAATATGAACAAGATATGTATTTTTTATCTTGGATAATAAAAAATTGTACTCAGCAAAAAAGTATTTTCAGGTTACCTTGTTATGCTTTTTCTTCCTGTAAATTCCATTAGATATTAAGGAATTCAGGGTTTTTTTTAACTTTTCTGTTTCTTTGTAACCAGCCTTCAATTGTTGTATGTGCTATAAATCTTCACTGCTGAAATCATGTTTTTTGTTTCGTAAAATTTCTTCCAGGACTCAAGAAACCAGAGTCATTGGGAATAGAATAGATAACACCAAAAAAATCAATTTCTGTTATTTCTAATTAAGCTTTTGTTACTAAAAATATTAATATAATGTCTTATCTGAGTGGGTCAATTATTGAATAAATGCTCTGTGAACATCTAAATATTTGAATTAAAAATGTCATTTCTATCATGTTCAAAATCTTGACACCTAGGAGTCTTCCTAGAAACTAAATGTCCGTAAATGTGGACTTAACGGAGGTCACTGCTATCACAGTGCAGAGGTGGATGCCCTTGAGTTTCCAATAAAGTAAATGGTTTTTCAGAGGAGGCATAAAGTGGGGAAGCAGGATAATGGCAGTTATAGAAGACAAGTAAACATAGTATAAATTACACCTGCATGCATCCAGAGCCACTGATTAAAGTGTTTTAGTTAAAGATAGATAGATGATAGATAGGTAGATAGATAGATAGGCCAGACAAATAGATATATAGATAGACTGGCAGATTAATAGATTCATTGTCAGACAGAAAGTCGAGCCCCTAGAACAGCTAAAACAATTTTGAAAGCACAAACTGAAATAGGAGGCATTATTTTACCTGATATTAGGACTTTCTGTGACGCTACAGTAAACAAGACAGTGTGCTACTGGCAGACAGACATGGAGATCAGTGAAACAGAATCCAGAAATAGACCCACACAAATATGATTACTTGAATTTTTGACAAATAAAGTCTTTTCAATAAATGGTATTGGACAAGTGGACATCCACAGATAAAAATTGAACCGTGACATAACCTTATACCTTATACAAAAATTAACTCAGAATGAATCGCTGATTTAAATGAAAATGTAAAACTAGAAAACTATTAAACAAGGAGAAAATCTTTGGGATATGTAGCCTAAATAGAGTTCTTAGACTTGAGATCAAAAGCACAATTCATGAAAGAAAAATTGATAAATTGGATCTCATCAAAATTTTAAAATTTTGCTCTGTGAAAGATCCTGTTAAGAGAACAAAAAGACAAATCACAGACTAGGAGAAATATTTCCAGACCACATCCGACTAAGGACTAGTATCTAGAATAAGCCAGACACAGAAAGATAAATACTGCATGCTCTCACTCATATGTGGAAGCTAAAAAAGTTGATCTCATGGAAGTAGAGAATAGAATAATGGTTAGTAGAAAATGGGAAGGGACAGCAGGGAGGGGAACAGCCAGATAGGAGGAATGAGTTCCAGTGTTCTACAACACTGTAGGGGTGACTATAATTAACAATAATTTGTTGTATATTTTTAAATAGCTAGAAGAGCAGATTCTGAATACTCCCAACAGAAAGAAACGATAAATGTTTGAGGTGATGGATATGCTAATTACCCTGATTTGATCATTATACATTGCATACATATACAGAAATATTACACTGTACCATAAATATGTATAATTATTGTTTCAACTAAACATAAAAGCAAAAACTTCTTAAGTTAAAAAAAAAAACACTTGAAACTCAACATTAAAGACAAACAATCCAAATAGAAAATGGTCAAAAGAAAAAAACAGTTGTTTCACTGAAGAAGACATAGAGTTGGCAAATAAGTAGATGAAGAGATCTTCAATATCATTGTCCGTCAAAGAAATGCAAATTAAAGTCACAATGAGCTATCACTGCATACATATTAGGATAGCTAAAAAAAAAAAAAAAAAATGACAACACCAAATGCTAGCAAGATTGCAGAGAAACTGGAACACTCACACGTTACTGGTGGGAATGTAAAATGGTGCAGCCACTCTGGAAAACTGGCAGTTTCTTATAAAACTAAACATACAACTGCCATAAAACCCAGAAATTGCACTTTTTCTCATTCATCCCAGAGAAATGAAAACTTACGTTCACACAAAACATGTTCATGGCAGCTTTATTTGTAATAGCCCCAAAACAAGAAGCAGCCCAGATGTCCTGTGGGTGAATGGTTTAACAAACTGTGGTGCATCCATACCACAGAAGGCTACTCAGCAACAGGACGCGATGAACTATTGACACCTGCCAGGAAAAAAAAAAGCCAATCACAAAAGGCTGCATATTATATAATTCCATACAGGTAACTTAACTTTTTGAAAAGATAAAATTTTAGAGATGGAAAACAGCTTCGTGGTTAGGAACAGGGTTAGTGGGCCAGGGAGATGTGTGCGGTTTTAATAGAGCAACAAGAGCAATTTTGGGGGTGATCTGATGAAACTCTTCTGCATCTTGACTGGTGGTGGATACATGAACCTGCACATCTAATAGCATTGTATACAATTCAACACACACATGTGTACAAATAGAACACACACAAGTGCAAGTAAAGCACACACACACAAGTAAAAGTAGAACCACGAAGGTCCAAGTAAGATGGGTGGATTGCGTCAGTGTCAACAACCCGACGGTGATACCGTAGTACAGTTTTTCAAGACGTCCCTGTTGGGGGAAACGGGGTAAAGGGTACATGGGATCTGTCTATTATTTCTTACAACTGCATGTGGATCTGTAATTATCTCAAAGTAAAAAGGTTAATTAAAAAATAACTGGTAGTTAGGTACCAGTTTTTACAAGCTAACACTTTAATACATTGTAATGGGGTTAGCTATCTCTGCAGGAAAATTATGCCCAGAAGGCAAAATTAAAATTAGTAACTCTAGTTAAAAAAAGCAGAAAATGATACAAAATATGCTGAAGTTCCTTATCATGGTAGCTTAGATAAAAACTAGTTTAAATTAACAAAAATATATAGTTTAGGTAGCTGGAAAAGCCTTTTGTTTAAGAAAAAAGACCCAAATCATTTTGATTCTTTGTGAAGATTCTAGCTGTGATTTCCCAAATTCCTTTCTAATTCCCTCTCATAATAGTTTGGAATTCATAATCTTTTGCTGAATCATACATAAAATATTCATTCATAGGTGTTGTACTAATCATGTTCCAGCTTAAAACAATAAGAATTTATGCAACAAGACCCTATATTAAATTGTGAATAACTAATTAATATTTCTGAAGTATCTGCCACAAATTCCATATTTAGGACTTATTACATGATCCTCATTTTTCTGAAAAACCAGAACATCACACATACATATTACATATTTAGGGAAAAAATGTAGAATAGTGGAACTTGTTAACCTTATTATTGCTATGTATTCCACCTGTGTCCCAAGCAATGTTGTCTCTTCAGTTTTTAGAGTTTTAGCCAACAAAGCCACACAGAAACAATGTAGGAAGACAAAATACAATAGATAGACAAGATTTTTACATGAGAAAAGCCCCCAACATGTCTCACCTCCCTCATACCTCCTAAGCAGACACCCCAGGTGTTCTCCTGCACCCCCATATTCCATGCCCCACAGATCAGCAGGGTGATCCCTTTAAAACATACACCAAATTATTTTACTGTCTCCTTAAAATCCTCTGTGATGTTTTGTTATGCTTAGAATAAAATCCACATGCTTTATCAGGTCTGCAACACCCGTCTCTCAGATACTGTCTTGGACTGCTGGGCCACTTGCTCTCTAGGCTTCAGCAGCGGGTCTGCCTTCTCTGTGCCCACACTGCCCTTCCCCGGGTTTTCTGACTGCCTCCTTCGTATTATTAGGTCTCAGTCTTTTGACCATTCACTCAAACGTAGCCCCGATGGCCCCTCTCTGTCACCTTGCTGTGTGTGTGTGCACACGCGCATTTCTCCTCAAGTCATTTTGCCCATTTATTTTTTTCTTATGTATCATTTGCTTCCCACCTCTGTGCCCTCACTGAGTGTCGCCTCCCTGAGAAAGGCTGCCTGTCTCTTTTACAAATATATTTGCAGTGCCTACAAAAGTGGCTGACACATAGCATGACAATACGTAATCGTTGACTATCAGACAAATGAACGTGGCATCCCGGTGGATTATCATCTGCATCTTGAGACGGGGAATTAAGAATAGGTTAGAAGCAATTCACATCGAAACCATTCCTGATGAAAAGATGCACTTTCCCCTTCTGATTTGCAGCTGCTGGAGAACCAGCGCTCAAGGTGCCAAGGACAAATCTATGGTTCCAATCACAGCAGGGCTCTACCCATTGGCTGGAACATCGCCCAGGTGGTTCCCTGTCCGCTCACTGGACTCCGCCCCACCCTCTACAGGGGCATGAAGACTGGCGGGCACACTCTCGCCTCCTCCTGGAGACCTGCCCGCAGCTTTGCTCCCGTGGGCGTCTTGTCCTCTGCTGACTCTGGGCCAGGTGCGGCCTTTTCCCTTCCCAGGCCTCCCCGCTCCGTCGCAGGTGCCGTCCCCTCCTTTCCGCCCCGTCGCAGGTGCCGTTCCCTCCTTCCCTCTCCGTCAGATACCGTCCCCCTTCCCGCCCCGTCGCAGGTGCCGTCCCCTCCTTTCCGCCCCGTCGCAGGTACCGTCCCCTCCTTCCTTCTCCGTCGCAGGTACGGTCCCCTCCTTCCCGCTCCGTCGCATGTGCCGTCCCCTCCTTCCCGCCCCGTCGCAGGTACCGTCCCCTCCTTCCCTCTCCGGCTCACTTAGAGTTCTCGGCAATCTGCCTTCTGCCTCCACATCCTCCCTCATCTTGCAAATGTTTAAATCTCCTCAGGAAAAAAAGAGGAACCATCCCTCAGCCCTGTCTTCTGAATCCCAATCTGCGTTCCTGTCCTTAGTCTTTGCTTCACGGCTGCACTTCCTGACGGTTGTCCCTTCTCGACATCCCACGGTCACCTCCACCTCTCAGCCCTCGACACTCTGCCTCCTGCCCTGGCACTGCCCTGAAAGGGCTTTAGCGACGTCACTTCTTCATGACAAAGCCAGCAGCTTTCCTTGCAAATCCTGATCCCATTTGAATTCTATGGGATATTGGAATTATGTCAGTGTCTTTTTTCCACACAGATATATAGTTACTTCACCATCATTTGTTCAAAAAACATTAATTTCCCTGTTAAGCTGCTCTGACACATTTATGAGAAAACAATTTATCATGTCAGTGAAAGTCTATTTCTCGACTTTTTATTCCTTTCATTAATCTTTCTTTCCTTATGCCAACACCATACTCTCTTGATTACTATAGGTTTTCAGTAACTCTTGAAGTCAGCAATTTTAAATCTTCCAAATTTGTTCTTTCTCAAGATTATGTTGGCTTTCTAGATTCTTGGCATTTCTAAATAAACTTTAGAGACAGATTATCAATTTCAAAAAAAAAGTTCTGACAATTATTAAGATTGTTTTGAATCTGTAATCAATTTGGGGAGGACTGATATCTTTTGAATATTGACATTTCTGATCCACTAACATGGTGCATCTATTTGTGTCTTTGTTATTCCAAAACTAGATGTGGCAGCTGTTTCCCATTGTTACCAAACTTGGGGTTGCCTGACCATCCTGTTTGGTTTCTCACTTCTATCACCACTTGTGTAACCAAATATATATATTAAGATATATTTGAAAGACTATTTCCTACCTGGATTCTGAATGACCCACCCTGGACGACAATCTTCTCTTTAGATATGTTGGGTATATGGAGTAAGCTACTCCCAAATATGTGGTGTCTGATATACTTCTCTGCTTAAATACGTGGCAGGTCATGGCCAATCCATACCTAGATGCTGACTTTGCTCTTGCCCCACCCTCATTTTAGGATGAAAGTATTAGGGGAAAATGGAGAAATCATATAAGCATTCATGTGTTGAAAATAAACACAAAGCAATGAAAAAGCGTGATGAGCTACCCTAAGAGGAAGTCATGAAATGGTCTAAAGAAGAGAATGCTTGCTGGGAGGCTGCTGGAGCTGCTGCTTCCCCACAATTGCAAAGCCCCCTGCTGTTCAGGGAGTCGTGAAATCTCATCATCCTGGGTTTCTGCAGGGCGGCACTTACATACCCACCTTCCCAGTGTCTGAACTCCAGTGTGATTTCCACACTCTCAAGCAGGTTTTAAAAGGAAACTTCCATTTTCTTGTTTTCCTTTGGGGAGACTGTTTTGATGTGGAAAATATAGTACAGTAGGAATGTGACAAGATGACAGTTTCTTGTCATTCTTCCTCCTGAAGCAGCAAACCAAGGCCTCTGTGTCCAACACTAGTCTAAAGTGATTTCAGAGAGCCCAGATGTTATATTGCCAGCCACTGAACACAGCATATGCCACAGTGAGTTTTGAGAATGCAGGGGAGTTGTAAAACCTTAAATAAAATAAAAGATGCTAGTATGGAACACTCAAGCATCTAATTTTTGTTTCCTTTTTTTGTGATTACAAAACTGAAGAATGGTTACTTTGAAAAGCGTAGGATATACAGAAAATATAAGGGTAAACTTAGAAGTACATATAATCGCATTATCCAGATGCAATTAATACTAACACCTTGGTATTTGTCCAACCAATAATTTCTTTTTTTTTTTCCTTTTTTTTTTTTTTAATTTCAGAATATCATGGGGGTACAACACTTTGGCCATACACATTGCCCCTGTTCTGCCCGTGTCAGAGCCACAATCGTGGTCGTCTCCCAAACTGTGCTCCCCACATCCATTCAGTGAGAGTTTTTCCCATCCCTTCCACCCCCCTCCCGCCCGCCCGCCCTCAGATGAATGTTATTGCCCTGTGTGATGTAAGTGTTCATCAGTTAGTACCAATTTGATGGTGAGTACCAGTGGTGCTTGTTTTTCCAATCCTGTGACACTTTGCTTCGAAGAATGGGTTCCAGCTCCAACCAGGATAATACCAGATGTGTTAATTCACTATTGTTCCTTATTGCTGAGTAATACTCCATGGTATACATATACCACATTTTATTGATCCACTCGTGTATTGATGGGCACCTGGGTTGTTTCCACGTCTTTGCAATTGTGAATTGTGCTGCTATGAACATTCGTGAGCAGATGTCTTTATTATAAAATGTCTTTTTTTCCTTTGGGTAAATACCCAGTAGTGGGATTGCTGGGTCAAATGGTAATTCTACTTTTAATTCTTTGAGGTATCTCCATATTCTTTTCCATAGAGGTTGTACTAATTTGCAGTCCCACCAGCAGTGTATGAGTGTTCCTATCTGTCCACATCCCCACCAACATTTGTTGTTTGGGGATTTTTTGATATAAGCCAATCTCACTGGAGTTAAGTGATATCTCATTGTGGTTTTGATTTGCATTTCCCTGATGATTAGAGAAGTTGAGCACTTTTTTATATGTTTGCTGGCCATTATTCTGTCTTCTTTTGAAAAGTTTCTGTTCATGTCCTTTGCCCATTTTTTAATAGGGTTGTTTGATTTTTTCTTCCAACCAATAATTTCTAAGAACGTTTTTAAAAAGTTGGTTCATATAAAATTTTGTGTCTTCATTTTTACCATTTAACACTATAGCAGCACCCCTTCAGATAGAATATTTAAAGTATTTACAAATGTTACTCGAAGTCTCACATTTTATCTTATGCTATGTTCTATTGTTGAACTTTAATAGGTTATTTGCAATATTTAACTTTATATGTAACATTGTCAAGATATTGAGATATTTCCTCAACTATCTTACATATTAAGTCTTCAAAAATTGAAATTCCTGGTTCAAAGAAAAAACATTTTAGACCTTCTTGCTACGTATTTCCAAGTAATTTTGCAAAGAGTAAGTACCAATTCCCACTACCAAAATGTGTCCATCTTACTATAGCTCTGCCAGTACTCAGCATCGTTAGTATTAATTTATGTCAAATGCTATCTGATTTTACCTTAATGTTATTTTGAACTGAATTTCTCTGTTATGTGGCATGGATACACATTTTTCCTTTTTTTGTAATTACATTTTTGTTTTTCTGTTGTCTTTTTATACCTCTGCTTTCCCCTGCCCCCAAATGGGTCCTGAATGAATTTTTAATTATAACCTTTAAATATTTAGCATGTTAATTCTTTATCATATTTTTCCAGATATTTTCACAATATTTTGATATTGCTTAGGCTATTTTTAAAATAATTGATTATTAAATTTAGATTATTTAATTTTTTTTATGAAGGGAAAATAAGTTTCCTTTGTATCTCAGACATTTTAAAACCAAAACCAAGCATATATTCCTCATAAAAATATCTAACCTCAGTGCTGCAATTTCTCGTGATTTTACTGTTTGGGATTTTCTCAAAAATACCTCTTCTGGTAATATGGAATTTTGACATAAAAATAAAGCAATATTCTTACAGAATGTCCAAGTGGTTTTGTTTCCTTTTGGTTTCCTTATTTTCCAGGAGACGTCTGTGGCTCTAAATTCCTTGTGGTCTGGCCCGTGAATGCTTACGTGATGTTGCCCAAACTGAGGTTTAAAGTGATGTGAAAGTGGCATGGTTATAAGGATGTTTTAAAATAAAATTTATAAGATACACATATGTATTCTTAAAAATTTTTTTAAAAAATAGACCAAAAATCCTTTATTTAAGAAGTAGAGAATTCTGCCTGAGTTGGCATTATTCCAATAATACTGCTGACACCTGGGAATTTGCTGGATCCATATGCCATATGCCACAATTTCAGAATCTTTGCTGCCCTCCTGCTTCTGCCTGGATATGTGAAAAATTTTATAGCACTAATCTGAAGTGTTATATTTAACACACCCCGCACACACTCAATGCCGTCCCTCTTCCTAATCTTTTCCCCCTACCAAAGTAGGACTTTGGGAAGTTTCTGAAAATATACAAAGATATGTTTCCAAGTCAGCTCCCTGGCAAGGGCAGGGCTTTCTGGGAGCCACTGTCATCCCTCTCCCTATAATCTGGTTTAGCTTCACCCCCCTTGTCTGAGGTTGGCAGGACTCGGAGCATGTGCAGGGGTTACTGCAAAAAGGCCTGGAAACTCGGACCAGACAGAAGACTTGGGCCCTCATCCTGCTTTCTCAGTAACTCACAGTAAGACCTCGTACAGCCCTCTAACCACTGTTGGCCTCTGTTTTCTGGTCCAAAGGTAGAATGAGATGCTCACCTGGTCTTATGAAGTGCAATGGAAAAGACAGTTAAGAAGAGACTAATTGATACTAACTCATAGGGATTCTTATTAATCAACTTGCAAACTCAAACTTTATTTCCTTATCATTTTTCAAAAGTGTCAGCTTATTTTTTAAGTCATTGCCATTTTCAGCCTGTATATCTTAAACCATGGCTTACATAAGAAAATTGTTTTCTTTCCTCCACAGCCAGATATATCTGTCTGCTTTTTCTGTCTGGCTTTCTTATTTATAGAGTAGGTGGACGGGAGCCGCAGCACTGCACTGACTACCACGTAGTAGGCATCTCTCTGCATTCGTATGGGGTCATGTTGAGAAGAGACACTCCACAACAGCTATCAGGACACTGATTGTCACACCACTCAATCATGGGGGACATGCTGAGAAGGGCTGCTAGCACTGCACAGCTAGCAGCTGGAGCTGCAGGCTGCAAAACCCACCACATCCTCTTTCCGACAGTGTTGTTCTTGTGCATAGGAAGAATAGGAAATGCAGAGAGGTGCAGGCCGTCTCCAAAATGTCTCAAACCTAAGTCAAAACACCTCTTTCACAAACCCATACCTTTGTCCTCTGTTTGTGAGCTATTCCTGTACACTGGAGAGAGAATTTAGACATTACCCCTGGGTGGTGTTAGCTGAGAGGGCAGGGATTTGCGTAGGTGTCAGCAGGACTTGCAGACTTGGGTCAACACGGTCCCTGTCATCCAGGCGCCTGGCTCTCTGAAAGCCCAGGGCCAGGGATCATGAGATGTACCAGAGGAGGATTTCACAGTGGATGAGGCATCATTCCTGGGATGCCTTGGGGCCTCCCCAGGCAAGAGACAAAGTTACTGCCAGGCCTCTGGGTACCAGGAGACAGCCAGAGCAGCACGCACCCTGGAGGGCAGGCAGGAGACGCCTGCAGAGTGAGAGACACAGGCAGGGTCTTGGTGGATGAAACATGAGTAGGGGTGGGCTGTGAAGGAGGCTGGGAGAACAAGGGAACGTCACATCTAAAATCTGCCTGTGTCAGACACAATCTAGGGAGGATTCTTAAATCCCAAGAAGCTGAGTGGATAACGGCAAAGAAATGACAATGAAAAACTTCTCCTCTGTCAGGTCTGCAATTAAGATTTCATTTTTACGAGGCTAGGAGGGATGATTTTTCAACAGATTGAAATGCGCCATTTTTATCTGAAACATCACAAAAGTATATGTTTGGTGGCCAAATGGCATAGCTGTTGGTTGAAGTAATCTAGGAACATAGCATTTCGGAATCGCATTTTCTGGGTTTGAATCATCTGATGGAATTTTAAGACAGCACAGCGCTGCTAGTTCTAAAAGACTAAATTTTATGTCAACTAAACATAACACTTCAGATTAGTGTTATAAAATATTACATATATCCAGGCAGAAGCAGGAGGGGGGCAACATTTCTCAAGTTGTAGCACATGAGGTATGGGCCCAGCAAGCTCTCAGGTGTCAGCAGTGCCCAGGGTGATATGACAGGGAAGACACGTAGGGGCAGGGGAGGGAGCAGAGGACACAGCCAGGATGGAGCTCACTCCCAGGGGGTGTCCCGAGCATCATCCCATCTGTGGCAAAACGTTTTAAGGATGTTCTTTTTTTAAAAAAAACTTTTATAGAAGTAATACATGTGTGCGTTTCTGTTTTTCGAATGAGTCTGGGTTTCCAAAAAAGAACTATAGACAGCCAAGTCCGGAAGCACTGTGGGGCTGACAGCCAGAGAAGCAGTCCTGAACTGGCTCAGCAGCTGCCCTTAGGGTGTGTGGTGGGTAATGAATGAGCGCGCAGGTCTACAGCCTGTGCATAAAACAACAAACCAGAGGAAGAGAAGCTGGTAAATTCTGTTCATCAGGGCAGGGGAATAGCTCAGGTCTGCCTTGGCTCTGGGAAAATATCTTCTAGGAGAAATCAAAACTCCAGACCAGAATCTTGCCTGAGTTAAGAGTTCAAACTCCTGCTACACATGAGGTATGGGGAAACCTAATAAGAAGGATTATTAAAAAAATTGGTCCTAGGCCAGTGATATGGCCGAGAATTAAGTGGAAAGCCAAAATTAAATGGAGGAATATTTCACCTATTGAGGCTTGTGGGATTGACACATACGAAACAAGTACCACTTCAAAATTAAAGAGCACATGTGGAAAAATCCTCTATGAAAATCCTGCAGAAAATATAATTAGGATTACTGGCAGCAGAGAAAATTAAAAATTGTAAGATACTAAGTTCAAAAATGTTAACGGATATAGGCTTCAAATCATTAAAGAGGTGAACGTAAATTACATAAAGTATTTTTTTAAAACACGTAATTTTTTAAAAAAAGAAAAGAAAAAAATTTTTGGTAAGAAAAAAAAGTTAGCCATAAGGAGAAAAAAAATTAGATTTCTAACTCACTCAGTAACAACAACAAAATTCTAGATGGATTAAAGATCATAAATATGAAACACTAAAAGTTTAAGAGTACTGGTTTCTACTCAGGGATGTAAAGAGCTGAAAAAAGTATTGCTCACACTGTTACAACAAGAACAAAACTGGGAAAATCACAAGTTCCTGATTCAGGTGCACCTGTCGAAGAGCTGAGGTCACAGTGCAACTAAAGAACCCAAAGCCTGGGGAGAGACCAGTGTCTTTAGGAAGAGATGAGCCCCCAGCACCTGTTGACCTGGGTCAGATGGATCTGGACCCCAGTAAGGAGAATTCTGCAGAAACAGTTGATAAATCTGTGAAGGCCAAGCTGGTGGGAACATGTGCCCTAGAAGACGCAGATAAAGGGGTGTGTATTGGGGGGGTATTCACCTTCCTGTAGACCTTTCACCTCACAGTCTACCAGATGTCCACGGAAAGACGCGAATCCTGACAAAACTGTGGGAAGGGCATGAAAATCAACCTGGATCCTCTTCCCCATCTTCCCGGCACAATAACACCTTCATCCACTGGGGATAAGGTAGGATAATTTCCCTGTCATGCAACTAAGGGAAGGGAAGGGAATAAAGGCCTCCAGCCCTGGAGGAGGGGCAAGAATACATTTCAGACCCAGAACTCCAGCTGGAGAAAGGGAAGAGCCCTTGCAGAGGCACAAGACCTAGGGATACAAGCCGTCTAATATTGAGGGTTAATCGGAACATCAGAGATCTCCACCCACCCCAAACCAGGTAATATGCATCAATTGAAAGTTGTACTGAAACACTGCTGGGAAGGGTGCAAGAGACAGATTCTCTCTGCAGATCAGGGAAAAGGGAACACTTAAAGCTGAAGTGGGGCAGACATTAAGAAGATACCTCTAGAAAACCAGCCTCCGCACTAAACTCCAGGTATTGCGAGCAGAGTTTGAAGGTGGCTGCTCTGAAGGTTACCATAGCAAGAAGAAACCTCACGCCCAGCCCAGATACTGGCCTCTGTTCTTTTCCCCTCCCCCAGCTGCAAGACAGTTTTGTTGCCTACTGTGTCCCCCAGCAGGTCAGCAAAACATGACCCACAGGGCAAATCTAGCCCACTGCCAACTTGGCAAATGAGCTTTTATCAGGATGCAGCCACACCCACTGTTTTACGTATTGTCTGAGGCTACTTTCAAGAGACAATGGCAGAGCTATAGAGACCTTATGGCCTGCAAAGCCTAAAATGTTTTCTACTGGGCTCTTTACAAAAAAATTTCCTAGTCCTTTGGCTAGATGAACACAAACCTAGGAGGAAAGAATGAGCAAAAGGAAAGGCGGCATAAAACTATTGACTTGCTGCATGAGACCATTTACTCAGTGGTGAAATAAAATGGGTGTCTTTCAACAAAAAAACCTGCCAAAAAAAGAAAGAGAAAAAACAATGAATGCCCAAGAGACTAAACAATAAACAAAACCAGACTCAGATATGACAAAGATACTGTAATTATCTGACTAGAAATTTAAAATAACTTATTACTATGTTAACGTCTCTAATAGAAAAGGTGTATAACATGAAAGATCAGATGAATAATATTAGGAGAGAGATGAAAACTGTAAAAAAAAAACCCCAAATATAAATGCTACAAATGAAAAACATAGTAATAGAGATGCAGAATGCCTTCAATGGCCCATAACACAGCTGAGAAATAAACCAATGTACTGAGCACATGTCAATAAAAATTACACAACTGAAACACAAAGAGGAAAATACTTAAAAATAAAAATAATGGAGCATATAAAAGCTATTAAAAATCAGATGTTTGGATATCATTGGAAACCCAGAAGAAGAGAAAATAGTTGGAATCATTGGAAATCCAGAAGAAGAGAAAATAGTATGTATGAAATATTCTAGGAAATGACTGACAATTTTCCTAAGTGATTTACACACCCCAAACCACAGACCCATCCAGCTCAGAAACATTAAGCAGGACATAAACTAAAACCAACAAACACAGAACATCTAGGCATATTTTATTCTAATTGCTGAAAACAAAGACAAAGAGAAAATCATGACGTTAGCTAGAGGGAAAAAAAGACACATTAAAGAGGAACAAAGATAAGAATTTCAGTGGAATTCTTGTCAGAAACCATAAAGTAAGAAAACAACGCATTGACAACTTCAAAATGCTGAAAGAAAATACCATCTTTCAAACCAGAATTCAATACTCTGTGAAAATATCCTTGAAAAACACAAGGCAAATAAAGACTTTCTCAGACAAACACAAACTGAGGGAATTCGTTACCAGCAGATCTACTCTGCAAGAAATGTTATAGTAAGCTCTGCAAGGCAGAAGGAATATAATGCTGGACAGAAACTTGAATCTACAAGGTGAAAAAAAGTATGGAAAATGTAATAAATAAAAGTTATATAATTTTTATGTTTTTAATTGCTCCGAATGATGACTGTATAAATAAAAAATTGTAGCACCGTATGGTCTTTTTATCATATATATAAAAGTGAACCATATGGCAACAATATCACAAGTGATAAGAGGAATTTGAACCTTACACAGTTGTAAGGTTTTTATACTACACATGAAGAAATATAATATTAATTCAATACAGACTCTCATTATGTAAGGATCTACATTTTAAACCCTAAAGTAACTATCCAAAAAATTAAAAATAAGTGTAAATAATAAGTCAATTATAGAAATGAAAATTAAATCATAAAAATTACTCAAATAACTCAAGAGAGGGCAGGAAAAGATGAAGGAAAAAATAAAGAGATGGAACAAATAGAAAACAGCTAAGAATATGATATGTTTTAATCCTTTTTGGATTTGGTTGTCTGAACAAACCAAGTAAAAACACTATTAGATAAGATAAAAACAAGACCCACTTGTATGTTGTATATAAGAAACTTAATACGTGAGAAACAGGAAATCTATACCTTGCTGGGATGAGTGTGAATTAGTACAACCACCTTGGGGAGAAGCTTGCCTACACCCAGTGTATTAGTCAGAGTTCTCCAGAGAAAGAGTCAGAGAGATGTGTATATGGAGAAATAGATTTATTGCAAGGAATTGGCTCAGCAATTATGGAGGCTTTGAAGTCCAGATCTGAAGTGTGGGCCAGACAGACGCTATCACCTGGGCCACACAGATGATAGTGTAGTTCCAGCCTGGAGGCCATGTGCTGGAGAACTCCCTCGTGCTCAAAGACACAGTCTTTTCGTTTTATTCAGGCCTTTAACTGATTGGATGAGGCCCAACCACATTATGGAGGGCAATCTGCTTTACTAAAGTTTACCAAGTTAAATGTTAATCTTATCTGAAAACATCCTACAAATTGACACAGAAAATTAACTATCATGAACCCAGGTAATTAATCCATAAAATTAACCACCGTACCTGTCAAACCCTGTTGTATAAGACAAAATACATACACACACACACACATGTGTTTATGCATACTTACATATATATGACTAAATCTCAAAGCATAATGTTATGTAAATAAAAATGAACATCAGAAGTATATATTGTATGCCTTATATATGTATATATAATCACATATACTTATCATAGATGTAATCAAATACACACAGTCCCGACTTAACAATGGTTAGACTTAACGACTTTTTGACTTTACAATGGTGTGAAAGCAGTACACATTTGGTAGAAACTGTATTTCAAGTACCCATACAACCATTTGTCTCTCATTTTCAATACAGTAGTCAATAACTTACATGAGATATTCAACAATTTATTATAAAATAGGCTTTGTGTTAGATGATTTTGACCAACTATAGGCTACTATAGTGTGCCTAAGCTATGATGTTCGGTGGGTTAGGAGTATTAAGTGCATTTTTGACATATGATATTTTTAACTTATGATAGGTTTATTGGTATGTAGCCCCATTACAAGTCAAGGAGCATCTGTATGTATAAATCATAGAAACATGCATGGAAATGAAGTATCTCAACCTCAGAAGAGTAATTACTTATGTGAAGGAAGGGGGTTAGATTTTAATGGACTCTTTAACACTTTATTTCTTTTGAAAAAAACTTAAAGTGATCTAACATTAATTTTCCAAATTTTAAGAATTATTAAATATGAGTGCCTGGGTTTGTAGGTGATTTTTATGTTCTATTCACAATTTAAAAGAAAAATACAAAGCTCACTTGCAGCAGGTGGTAGGTAGATTGGAGAGAAGTTAAGGTGGATCAGTCAGGCCATTCAGAAAACGACTTTGGTAACCAGGTGGAGGGGTGGCTCCAGTGCCTTCACTGTGGTGTGCTATATGAGTTTTCGAGAGCGCACCGACTCTGATTGTCAAAATTAGGTGTTTTTCTTTTTCATTTTTTCAGTCTCTACTTTGTGTTGGGGAACACCAGTACATGCATGAGAAGGAAACCTCTGTTCCTGGGCAAAAAACAGATGAAACTAAGATCTGAGAGTTAAAACACATTATTCCTTATTAAATTATCCAACTTTTTATATAAAGGATTGGCCAGTTCCTACTCCATGGGAATTCAACCTCAAGAGGACTGGGTTTTCCCTTTCCTAATGCTGATCTTTCTGCGAGTCCAGACCCATGTGTTGTTAGATGGTCAACTACAGTGGAGGGGACCTTCAGAGGGGCCAGCCAGCTGTCATCCTTCACAGTGGTTCAGTAGAGCCTTCTGACACTAGAACACCTGCAAGTAAGATAGCCAAACAACAGCCTAGAACTCCCTTCATTTTTTCCTAAAGAGACTAGATGTGGACAGGAAAACTGCTTGTCATTATTTCAGTATGAATTCACTCCTTTGAATTTTGCATTTCCACTCAAATAATGTTAAACTGAATTTTGTACAAGACTCCTACAGTCAGGTTAAAAATTCCAGCATAATAACTCAAATTGGAATACCAGCTGAGTGTTATTTATATAATAATTTATAATTAGAGGGAGCAATGACATCTGGTCTTAGTAGCGTGTGTGACTGTAAAATAGAGGAACCTGGGATGTGTTCACAGAGGTAAAGCTCCTTCCAGGTCATTTTGTTCTCATGATTTCTGAACCTGTTTCTGTGCTCCTATGTCAGTAGTGCAGCCACAATCACTGCCCACATGCCTGGTCAAGGGGAACTTTGCTGTCCTTGCATCCCAGCAGCACCTACTTTCTGCGGATTTCTGCTTCTACTGAGGGGGATGAGCAGAGTGACTCCCTTGGAAGGGTTAAATGTCACGTAGAACAGATGATGCCAGTGAGACTTGACAAACTAAAACTGAACTGTGTTTTATTCTACATTTCCTCCATAGCCCTGTTATAACTAGGGGCTAGTTTAACCATCAGATTCTGGGGATGCCTTTCTGATTCCTTCATCCCTTCACTGATAATGGACTGCTCCTGTGTGTCAGAGATTCTACCAGGTGCTGGGGATGCACAGGGAAGACACTGCCCCATCCACGTTCATGTGAGATCACAGATGACTCAGTGGAAGGATTTCAGGAGCCAAGAGGACAGAAGGGCCATCGGAGCATGAGGGAGTGTTTCTTCCTCAGTGGGTAGGACGTGGGAAGCCACCCAAAGGAGCTGCAGCCTGGTCCAGGTCTCTGGGGCCGTGGAAGATGCAACAAGAAATAGCCAGGAAGGGGGAAAAAGATGGCCCAGACTGAGGACATGGCCAAGGCACAGAGGTGACAAAGGAGAGCCTTGTGCCCAGAGTTCTTTATAGCCAGAACACAGGGTTAGAGGCCAAGGAAGAGGCCTGTGTGAGAATCTACAGGCAGTGGAGCAACCTGCAGGAGGACATAGGGGCCAACCCGTGGGGCCCAGTGGATCCCAAGCTGGTGGGGTGAGACTTGTCTTATACAGTAATCTCCCTCCATCTTTTTGGGTCTGTCAGTCTTAGTGCACCACGATGGCACATTCCTCTCCTGAAGCCTTACTGTGCAGAATGTATGAGGTACAAGAGTGAACACGCCTCACAGATTCTTGGACTCCTGGATTATCTACTACCCAGGACTGACACTCAGGCCTTTTGCAGACTCGAGGTGCTCCTGTTTATGGACATTGCTTTGGTCTTTTCTTTGGGGCGCTAGACCTTCAAAGGTTTACCACTGTACTATCATCACATTTTTTTTGCAGGGATTTTATTTGAAGATATAGTATCTAAGTGCCTAAAGGAGTTGTAGATAAACTCTTGTTTCTGAACAAAAATGAACAAATTAAATGTGGTAAACCAGTAAACCTTACAGGTATAATCAAGAGCTGGTTAGTTGAAAAAAGAATATCACAACACCCTAGATTATCTAATCAAGAAGATGGAACATACCTTGGAATGGGTACACATCATCTTGGATTCTTAGGAGATATTAAACACTTATGCAAATCATTGTGACCATTGTAGTGATGTCCACAGCATCTGTGTCATCCCTCACCATTGTCTGTGGCCATACACTCCTCCAGACCTTGTTTCTGGTTGAACTAAACCAAAGGGCATAGTTCCACCCTCGTGCTGTTAAAATAAGTAGAAGGAAGTTCAGAGTATTTTGGGATGAGTTAGAGGAGGGGGGATGTGGAGCTTGGAACTTCCTGCTGTATCATGGGTCTGTGAATTGGGACAAGTCCCCTTCCTGGCACCTCAAGGTTGCCTGCTGTTATCAAGATTACTATGAAGACAATCCATGAACCCATGATCATCTTTAAGTCTATATTCCAAACACCAGAAACTTGGCGTGGAAGAGTGAACCTTGGGACACCTCCTCCTCCTCTTCCAGGCTGGAACTAAGTGAGGAAGTGGTACTTGCCTCGTTGCAGCCCCTGCTTCTCTGGTTTTCCCACATTGGTATTTGATACCATCTTTATGACCAGCATCTGCCTCCTTGCTCTCATGTAGCATGGTGTGATTTGTTTCTGGAGACCCTTCAGGAAGCCCCACTGCACATTTTCCTGACTTGAGAGATGGGACTTGACTTGCATTCTTCCAGTGTCCCCCAGACTCCTGCAAATTGTCCTGTTGGGTGGAAAGACAATCTAAGCCAGTCCATTTTCCATGGGGGCCACTTGACTCAAGGGAAACTCGCTCCTCTCTGTGCCATAAAGTGGTGGAGAGCAGCCTGCTTCACTACTACAGCCCCTTCCCTGACATTTCCCTCTAACACTGTGCTCACTCTTGCTTGAATAAGCAGTGGGGACAATTGACAGGTCAAACTGCAGACCAGGAGGGAATGAGATGTCAGCCTCCCTCTCCCAGACACAGCCCCGGTCTTTACAAAGTAAATCTCCTGATACCCTATCACTGGGCTGGGAGAGACTTTTTCTTGGGGAAAGGAGGATAATCCCTCTCCACTAGCCCCATGAGTCCTGACTCAGTGGCTCTTACTGTCTACCATCATGGCATCACCTCCTCAAATGGGCTAAGACGAAGGTCATGTGTGGCAGAAATGGCCCCACGTCCTCCCAATAGGACTTCAGGAATTGTCTGGTTCCTTTCCACTGGGACCACTTATGTTGCATCTTACATTTCTTAATGAAAACAAATCAATTGACCCAGGATGAAATTTTTATTTTAGGGAGAAATTATTAAAATCAATCTGAAATATGTTTTTCTGCCTGTAAGATATCCAAAGTGAATGTCTTATTGACAAGTGAAAAAGGGAACAGGTTGGAAATATAGACTCTTAACTAATAAGTCCATAAATATCAAAGATTGATAAAATTGTTGAGGAAAAGGGTAAAAAGAAAGAAGAGAAGAGAAGGCCAAAATGAATTTGTTGAATGACCACCACCTGGGGTGATGCCAGAGGTGCAGGTGGAGGAGCTGAGAATATGCAGACAGAAGGGTAGGAATTGTGTGATATTGTTGAAAAAAGGAGAAACATCCTTTTGAGTCAGATGAAAAGCCTGACAAAGGCTAGATGATATGATGATGTTGATGGTGATGACGATGATGGTGGTGGTGATGACGGTGATGTTGATAGGGATGATGATGATGGTGATGTTGATAGGGATGATGATGACGGTGATGGTGATGATGATGGTGATGGCGATGATGATGGTGATGATGATGATGATAGTGATGGTGATGATGGTGATGATGATGTTGATAAGAAAAGCAGCTAATGTTTAGAGAACAGGTGCTCTGAGATAGCACATGAGCCTTACAAGTGTTGGCCTCCTTGATCTTACAACTTCACAACTCCATGAGGTGAGTAGTTTCATTTCTCCACATCATACAGATGAGAAAATAAGGTGAACTCCACATCTGGATTTTATAGGAGCTACTTTATGGAGAACTGTTCTGTTTTCTGATCTCAGGACTCTTCAATGCTAATTCATGAGCGTCTCTGAGGATATCTATTCATAGCCCTTCAAGCCATTCAAGACTTTGAAACTATGATCAAATGCAAAGGGAAAAGTAATCTCTTTCCCCTTAAAGTACTAAAGAACAGAGACCTGATAATCCAAGGCCCCTAGATATAACATGTTTCTGAAGCTGAGAATACCTCATATATTAATATTAAAGTTAAAAGCAAGCTTGGCTTCCAAAAGGCAGCTACATTTGTCTTTGTCAGCTCTCCAGCTATCAAAGAAATAATGGTAACACCCAGTGTTTCTTGTGTGCTCACGCTATGAGCATGGGAACTTCAAGGGTCACAGCTGGGTTATGGTGGAGCAGGATTTGAACACAGGGACTCTGGTACCAGAGTTTGTAAGCTTCACTTTATACCACAGCTGTGTCACATGAAAGCCAGTGTCTCTGTCCCATCAGAAATCATTAACATGACTGAGATGCCTAAAAAAAAAAAGCTTTAGTGGATCCCAATTAATGTCATCAATAGTCTCTTCTTATTCAAGTTAAGGTTATAAATCTCTCAGTAGAAATGCTTACATTTAAAAATGCCCAGAAATAAGAGAGGTTTCTACATTTTAAGTAACTTAATGAATTCACAGTATGATGATAGAAGTTCTGCTTATATTTAATACCACTGCTGTAGATAATATAATTTTACTGATGCAGACACAAGTGGTTGGGAGTTCATCTGCCTCTTAGAACATAACATCAGGTAATTTTTTAGTTGCCCCTACCAAACACTACCAAAGGAAGAAAAATAATAAATTTTCAATGTTGTAAGCAGCTTAAAACATTGCAAATTTATGGTTATTTATTCTACAGCAATAGAGGTGAACTAGAAAATTGTTCTTTTAACTACTACACCTCATTTTAGTTTCTATTATTAAATCATTTTTTTGGAACTTGGGTTTTGGTGTGTCTAAGTTAGCCCTGGAGCGAACTCAAGAAAAATCAGTGTTTACAGAGTCATCAGCCTGAGAATGTGACAAGGTCCTGCTCTCTACGTGCCATGCCCAGAGGCCTCGTACAAATCTGAGAGCCCTTCCACATTCCTACTTTCACCTGTGCAGATTTACTTCCCATGGGTCATTTGGCCTACAGATATCCCCCAGTAGAGACTCAGGTGGTGGTCTCCCTCTCTGGCTAGCTAATGCATGGGGTTGTACTTTGAGTTCTTTGAAGCCAGTCAAGTTCTAAATCTTAAGACCGAATGATCCACTCCATTTTATGGCAGAAAAGGTGTCTTATTTGCTTTATGCCTTGTGCCTAGTAGTGACCAGACCAGGGCAAGACCCAATAAAAGCCTTTTGAATGAGTGAATTAAATGAGCTGTGGGCAAGCTAAGACTTGAGGGATTCACTTGCCTGCAGCTTTCACAATCTGACCTTATTTCCATCCTTCCAGGAGAAATACATTCCCCTCCATGCCCTCTCATCCGGTGGACTAGGTCAACTCATGTGTGAAACCTTTGTTGATACTTCCTATCTCTGCTGACATTATAAATGTTCTTATTTACCTCATTGGCCTCAGTATATGTACTTTAATGACTGGTTTATAAACCACATATCTTAGTCTGCTTGGGCTGCTATAACAAAATCTCATAAACTGGGCAGCTTAAACAATATACACTTATTTCTGACAGTTCTGCAGTCTGGGAGCAAGTTGCTAGCAGATTCAGTTCAATTCCTGGTGAGGCTCCTCTTGCTGGCTTGCAGATGGCCATGTTCTCACTGTCTTCACATGGCCTTTCCTTCATATAAGCATATGGAGAGAAAGAGACCAATATCTCTCTTTCTTCTTCTAAGGGCACTATCCCATCATGGGACTCCAACCTCATGATGTCATCTAAACCAAATCGCCTCCCAAAGCCCCACCTCCAAACAACTTCACATGGTGGGTTGGGGCTTTGACATAGACTTTTGGGATACGCAAACATTCAGCCCATAGCAACATGATTATGCATCTTGGAGGAATTATTCTAGATCTTTTTCATCTTTATTTTTTCAAAGTATAGCAGAATTCCCATCCCATACTAGGTGCTCAAGAAATATTTTAATATGACTCCAAGTCTCTCTCTTTATGGTATTGTATTAATTTGTGTTATGGCTGCACAAGAATGATCATTAAAGACTCCAAATGGTTTCTGGAAATCTTTCTTATCTGAGTGTACCCATTAAAAAAATGGAGCTGTTAAATGGCACTTGGGAAGGAAAGGCACTTGGTCATATGCTTAGGGAAAAGATATGTTTACTAGAGAATGCATGATTTTATGGTTTGGTTCCTTCCAGGTTTAAAGATGTTAAGACTATGGTTCTGTAATTCTACATCATTATTGTTTACTAGACATTCAAACTGATAGGAAGATTATAGTAAAAAGGGAAAATAAAAATTAAATGAATTTAATTTTTAGGTAGATTTCATGCCAAAGCCTCTAAATTAATATTGTGTTTAATATAAAACCTGATTGTGTAAATATAATTTAATGAGGAAATTATAATTTAAATATGATTTAAGGAATAGTTTCCTCTAATCATTTTGAATAAGTTAGTGCTAAGAAGAGATTGAGATGTTTAGCAAAAAAAAAGAAAAAAGAATTCTGTAAAAATCTAATCTACAGATGTGATACTGGGATGGAGGAAGGAGCTCAGGACTGGAGGTTGAATATTAATGTGGTTTCTGCAAATAGCTGTGTAACCTTGTGAAAATCACCACTTAACCCTCCAGGACATCAGTTTTCTCAACTGTAAAACAAGATGATTAAAGTTAGTATCTCTAAGATCATTTAATTTTTAAGGTCCTATAACTCTGATATTAAATGTCTTTTATTGGTAATTTTTTATATTTTATAAAAATAGTAATAATCACTAAACCTTGCTCAGTTATTGAAATGTGGGTTTAACTGCTCAATTTTTTTCAAAATCTTATTTTTAAGGAGTGCCAGTTTATAGTAAAACAACAAATGACAAGCTTTTGATTCTTATGATTTGTTCCTAGAACAGTTTGAAAACAAGCTATCTTTTCAAAGTGATGGTAGCATATCACAGATCACAGGATTTGAATTATCTCAAAACCTCCCTGAACATTTGTAACCTGATAATGACATTCACACTAGGTAGAAACTTGTCCAACAAGCCAGATGGACTACACAGAGGTGTGAAAGAATATTTCGTACCATTAAAATCACAACAGTAGGTCATTTCATTTTAATAATGATGAAAATGTCAATTGTATATTTTTTAAGTTAAGTAGAAAAATTTAATAGGCATTTTAGTAGGTATTTATAGGATTTAAATGCATTGGGGGTCTTCTGGGATTTTAAAAAGGAGCAAACCCATGTCCTTCCAAAAAACTTATAGTAACTTAGGGTGTTATAGGGAATTAAATAGTGTCTCACCAAGTTCATGTCAGTCTGGAATCTCAGAATGTGACTTTATTTGGAAAGTTGTTCTTTGTAGATGTAATTGGTTAAGTGAAGGTCATATTGCTTAGACTGGGTCCTAAATTTGATGACTGGTGTCCTTCTAAGAAGAGGAAAGGGCACATAGACATGCACAAAGAAGAAGGCCGGGTGATGTTGGAGGAAGAGACTGGAGTGATGCAGCTGTAAGTCCAGGAAACTAAGGATCACTGGCGGCAGCAGGAGCTGGGAAGAGGCAGGGAAGGACCCTCTCCTAGAGCTTTCAGAGAGAGCGCCGCCCTGGTGAAAACTTGACTTCAGACTTCTGGCTTCCAGAACTGTAAGAGAATAACTTTCTGTTGTTTTAAGCCACCAAGTTTGTAGTCATTTGTTAACAGTAGCCCTGGAAACTAAAACAGATGTTAAGTTGGATAACACAATAGAAAATGGGGAGGAGGACTGAAGTCTTGGTGTGACCACGCACTTTACGTACTTTATCCAATTTAATTCTTACAACAGCCTTATAGGTATTATTGTCCTCATTTTACAAAACAAATGAGTGTTGGGAAAGTTAAGAGAGTTGTTCATGATCACATAGCTGGTAAGAGGTGGATGAGCTGAAAACCAGACCCAAAGATAAAAGCCACACTTTTCCTGCTCACGAGGGGAGCCCAGGGCATGGTCTGGAGATAAGGCCAGTGGGGAAGGCAACTCAGCTTTGGTGATTTTCAAAGGGGTAAAATAGGAAGACAAGTGTTCATTAAAGGCAAAAGATGGTAAACGTGAGTCCTCACTGCAGGCAGAGGGTGGTGAACACAGTGTTAATTCGAGGCAGGAGGTGGCCAAAATGAAGCTTGTTGTCTGAGACAGTGGGAGTGGCAGGGGACAGTCTGAAGGCAGCCTGAGCCCTCTCATTCTCTGCAAGGTGTTCCCAGGCATTATCTCTGCTGGAACCATCAATCTGCGCCAAGTGGGCACATATAGAAGATGGAGCTTTCTGGTCACAGAGAAACAGAAGCTGACAAGTTCTGTGTGCTCTAAAGCTTGCCTATCTTATGTGCATTATGCCTCAATATCACTGGCACTGCAGGTATTATAAAGATGAATAAAATTCGTCATCCAATTCTATAGTATAATGGAGGGTACACCACACATGGATACAGACCACTCATTTGCTATCACCTTCACCATCGTGCAGAGAAATTGTTTGCATGTCGATGCACCCGTCAATTTTGAATGGACCAGCTCTGTGACAATCCTGTGTTTTTAGGTTTGCTGGAAATCAATGCCCCTGTGTCAAAAATCAGATGTGGGCGGTCCCCCAAGTTGTCCTATTTAATGCATGGTTCACCTTATAAAATAGATATTCACTCAAAAAATTTGCTACTGATATACATATCTATGGTTTAAACAATTTTCCCATGCTATTACCTTAATGAAATCAGAATGCCAAAATGAGGGAATATGAAGATTAAATAAGATTACACTTCAAAATATAAAAGCCTGGACCTATTATTAAAGAGGAAAGAAACATTTTATGATCTTGATTGTATCCAATATGTGATAGCAAAACTGCTAAGGAAAGTTAGTGGCTGAGATTCCTCAGACGTCTGGGGTGCCGTGAGGTTGCCTTTGTTCTTTGTGTTTCATTTCCCGTGATTTCTGAACCCCAAGGATCAAGTCTCTGAATCTCTGTAGTTCCTGGCATGCAGAAAACCCTGAGAAGTATTAATTAACCCTGCTCCACCCAGCCTCACTTAAACATTATCCAAAGCTGGACAAATAGGATAGAAAGCAAAGTTTCCAAAGATGAACATATAGCCTGGCCTTGATCCAAGGCCAAGTCCACCTCCTCCATCTTAACCATAAATCCTATTAAAAATGCAAACTGTATACTATTCCAGATAGTCTCCCTGTAAAATTGCGTAGAGAATAGGGGCCAATTTTGGAAACTGCCTGTATTCGTAGCTTGTAAAATCAATGAAAACCAGGTATATGTCCCTGAGGAAAAAAAACCTACCTAGTATGTTCAAGAGGAAACTGATAGTAAAACATTTTTGAAAATGGTGATTATTCCCCAAGCTTTGTCTGCTGGTGGAGGAATTCTGAATTTTCAGCCACTTCAGTCACCACCACCGCTTGTTATTTGTACGCCCCCACCCCCACTCAAGTGGCTGATAATGGCCTTAATTATAGTACATTTAGGCTCCAAAAATGGGGGGAGAGAAGAAGAAAACACTGCTCAGTTCCAGCTTACTGGTCAAAGCCAATTTAAAGTGATTTATTTTGTCTAAGAAATAGCAGTTCCATGCAGCAAGTGAAGATCAAATAACTTTGTTTGTCAGGGAAAGGACACGGAGTTCCAGAAAGCCCATCTGGAGCAGGAAGCTGATGAGGCTCCTTAGGGGTTTGTCAGCCACCGTCAGACATGGGCATGCTCCGTGGAGCAGGGGCAGGTGCCAGCCGGGGCCAGACAGAACCCGCCTTACCTGGACTTGGGCTCCCTAATAAGTAAACAAAATCTAAAAATAAGGCTGGGGAGGGGAACCTAGCTTGGGCTGTTTTGTTTTCCATTCTCCTTTCCCTCCCTACTGTCATTCAGGCATTCACTCCTATAAATCTCTCTGTTTTCCCCTAAAAATCATGCTTCCTCTGCCCTCTGATCAGCAAACTGGTTATGCCCTGTGGAATCCCCTGCCCTCGGCTGGAGGGTCTATGCATCTGCAGTGAGGTTGCTCATGGACCCTACATAGGGGGCCACATAAGGACCCCCACCCCAGAGGTGCTGCAAAGGATCAAAGTCTGGCCACTTGGCGTAGGCTGGTCCCTCCCGCTCAATCAGTGGGACGGGAGTCAACTTGGAAGCTGAGTATGAGCTCGCCAGCGAGACCTGGAACTTGGAGGTGAGCTGGGTCTGCACATAGCCTGGAGGGCTTGGCCGGGGAGACACGTGAGGAACTGCAGGCCTTTAAACATGTGTTCATGTTTTATTGGACCAGAAAGACCTGAGTTGAATTACTTGCCACTCAGAAGCTGTGTGGCCTCGGGTACCTTAACCCCTTGAGGCTTCAGTTCCCTCATCCATAGCACAAAAGTAAATGATTCCAAAGGCTCAAGGCTGCTGTGAAGAGTAAATATTAAGACACCCTTGCCTAGGACAAACACTTACAATTTTTTCCTGTATTGTATATGAGGCTTCCATGTAGAATTTCATTTGAAGATAAATATGAACTAACGAAAAGAAAAAAAGGGAAAAAAAGATGGAAATTCACAGCTTTAATCCATCAGATTGATCTCAATGGTGAGAATCTCTGGTTCCATGGTCAGTTGTTAGAAAAGAACAGTGAAGGACAGGAACTTCCCTGCAGCTCCTAAGACCACATGGTATTTTCAGTTGTCTCTGGACATGTGTACTCAAGGGACAAAAATTGTAATTGCTAACAATCAAATAAATATGACAACACCCCGCCAAGGGGTACAAATATCTTGCTCATTGTTATGTACCATATCTAAAACTTGAGCTTTGAGCTGCATCGGGCCAAGGGTATGAAGGACCTCAGCCTCCAGGTAGTTACGTAATTATTGTAGTTGTTGACTCCTAAATGCTTTCGTTTAGGGTCATGGAGCCAGAAATGTTTAGACATGAGTTGCTCCTAAGCATAACCGCCTAATGACATTGTGAAAAAATGGAGCTGATATTTACTTAGAACACAAGCCCTGACCATTGTCTGGTGACAACATGCAATCTAAGGCTAGCAAAAAAAAAAAAAAAAATGCACTATAAATTTTTTGATTATTTTTAACATCTACTTCTAGAGAATTAAAACTATGTAGCCAGCTCTGTTTTTTTATTTGTTTGTTTGTTTGTTTGTTGTTTGACTCATATCTTATAGTCTCCCTCTCCATTAAGATCTAGGTTAGAATTTAATGACACTAAAGCCAAAGGCTCAGGATGCCCTCCAAGACTCCCAGAAGTCAACCTGGCCCTTAGCCCGGGCTTCAACCCAGCCCACAGCAGGGGAGGTGCCCAGAGAGCCCCATGTTCTTGGTAAACTTCTCTGCCCATTTCTCTGCCATAACACCCCTATCCCCGTCTCCTGAGAGGATGCCATTGCTCGCGGGACCTCCCACTGTAAGCCACCTAAAAGATCAATCCTTTAAAGCAGCAGTCCCCAACCTTTTTGGCAGCAGGGACTGGTTTCATGGAGGATGATTTTTCCACAGACAGTGGGGGGTGAGGGGTGGGGGGTGAGGAAGGTGTGGAGTGGAGCTCGGGCAGTGATTCGCAGACCATTTCCTAACAGGCCACAGACCGGTACCGGGCCACGGCCTGGGGGTTGGGGACCACAGCATTAAAGGATCGATGATGGCCTATCTCTGACTAACCGACCTCTGGGAGCAGCACACTCAGCCATGCCTCCACCTCGTTTACTTGAGTCGTGGTGCCCGTCACCCACTGTCACCACCCTGGCTGTCATCCCAACATGACCTTGGACATCCCCGGATCTCCCACCCTTCCCTGTTCACTACCCTGCCCCACCTCTCCCATGTGCCTTCACAGGATGCCAACAGCAGAGTCACTTGTATCCTTAAGGGATTCTCTCAAGTTGAATTTCATCATTAACTGAAACCTGCCTTTGCCCCGAGGACTCTGCTTCTCCTGCCAGGCTCTCCAACAGTGCCCTCGTCTCCTCTCCACAGCCCCTGGATGGGGGGCAGATATCCTCCTTGCTGCTCCTTGCATCTGGCCAACCATGTCTTCTTGCCCTTCTCTCTTAAAAATCCTGGTTCTACTGAAGTGGGTGACATCAGACAGTCATTGGCTTCCCCTCCTTGGAGGCTGCACCCCATGTCGCAGTTGTATACAAGGCAGCTAGTCTCTTCCCACCATTTGGGGGCGATTTCAGCACATGACTCACAGTCTCTCTCCCTCCATCTCTGATCTTGTTTTTATTCTTCACAAATTCAGTATCCAGGTGATCCAATCGCAGCCCTGGATTTCCAGCTCCTTGGCCATCCTTGCAGTCCTCTGAAGCTCCCCCATCCCCCACTCACGGTCCATGCCTAGAAGTCCTGCTGCCAGCAGTTGGCCTGCCCAGATATCACTACAAAGCCTTCAGTTCTCAGACAATGGCCTCCAAATTCCACTGCTCACTTTCTCTTGGGGTGGGTGGCCAGATTACGTACAGGATGCCCAGTTAAATTTGAGTTTCAGATAAACAATTTCAAATATTTTTTTAAGAATAAGTATGTCCATGAAACACTTCAGGCACACATATACCAAAATATTATTCATTTTTATTCTAAACTTAAAATTCAACTGAGCATCCTTTATCATTTGGTAAATCTGGCAATCCTGCCCTGAAGTCTAATTCCAGCAGTCTCTGACTGCACTGGGGTCTTCAAGTCTTCTGCCTGACCATTTTCTGGGGCCAACATGTTTATGTTCTCCTCCCACAACTTAGATCCCACACATGTTCCTCCTTGCTTATTACTTCCATATTTGCCTGTCAGAGCCCCCACACTAGTTAAATCTGATTCTCTGCCTACTTTGTGCCTGCTCTCTCATAGCTTAACGGGGGTTGATAAAAATATGCAATTATGCTGACTGGTCTTTCTTTTTAAATTTATGACCATGAATCTTAAGTAGATCCTTACCTTGCCCAATAATCCTACTATATTTCTTTACAAATTGTTTTCACACTCCCAGAAAAGCCAATTCAAATCTCCTGATTTTTTTAAACCTTTGAATACCAACTTCCCTTCTTACTGTCAGTTGATATTCCTATTTCCTGTTTCACTGAGAAAACAGAGCAAATGAGAGCAACTCTAACTCCCATCACCAAACGAGCCCACCTCCCTGCAGTAAGGCCCTGGCGCTGTCTTCCCTCCTGCTTCTATTTAGGGCCTCCCTCCACCTGGATCCCGGATCCCCCTATCTTTGCCCACTTTGGGTCCCTACTTTTGCTATTACTCACTTTTCTCCCTCATCATTAAATGTTTCCATCTTTAAGAGATCATTCCAATCAGCATGCAAATGTGTTGCCATTAGGTCCTATCTTAAAAAAGAAAAATGCTTTATCCCTTAACCCCCTTTGCTACAATGGAGATGAGCCCCGTTTTTCTCTTCTCACCTAGGTACCAAAACTTCTCAAAAGAGTTGCTGAACAATGCTTCTCACACTTGCATACAAATGTCCTAGATACTCTGTCAAAATTCAGGTTCTGACTCAGTGAGTCTCCAGCACAGGCCTGTAGTCTCAGCTAATCCTGAGACTGAGGCAGAAGGATCTCTTGAGAACCCAGGAGTTTAAGGCTATAGTGCACTGTGATCACACCTGTGAATAGCCACTGCACTCCAGCCTGGGCAGCATGGTGAGAACTCATCTCTAAAAAAATAAAAAATAAGAGAGAAAAAGAGAGAGAGAGAGAGATGGATGATGAATATTTAACAAGTTTACCAAGCTCACAGGTGATGCCAAGATTCTAAAGCAGGGACAATGCCTTGAAGAGTGAGAGTCTGTATTCTTTTTTTTTTTCCTTTTATTTCAGAATATTATGGGGGTACAACACTTTGGTTATATATATTGGCCATGCACTGCCCAAGTCAGAGCTACAATTGAGGACATCTCCCAAACTGTGCGTCCTGCACCCGTTCGGTGAGAGTTTTCCCATCCCCTCCACCCCCCTCCCACCTGCCCGACCCCTGATGAATATTATTTCCACATGTGACGTAAGTATTATCAGTTAGTACCAATCTGATGGTCAGTACCAGTGGTGCTTATTTTTCCATTCTTGTGATACTTCGCTTTGAAGAATGGGCTCTAGCTCCATCCAGGATAATACCAGATATCCTAATTCACTATTGTTTTTTATGGCTGAGTAGTACTCATGGTATACATATACCACATTTTATTAATCTACTCATGCATTGATAGGCACCTGGGTTGTTTCCACATCTTTGCAATTGTGAATTGTGCTGCTATAAACATTAGAGTGCAGATGTCTTTATTACAGAATGTGTTTTTTTCCTTTGGGTAAATACCCAGTAGTGGGATTGCTGGATCAAATGGTAGTTCTACTTTTAGTTCTTTGAGGTTATTTCCATATTACTTTCCATACAAGTTGTAGTTTGCAGTCCCACCAGCAGTATATGAGTGTTCTTATCTCTCCGCATCCTCGCCAACATTTGTTGTTTTGGGACTTTTTGATATAAGCCAATCTCACTGGAGTTAAGTGATAGCTCATTGTGGTTTTGATTTGCATTTCCCTGATGATTAGAGAAGTTGAGCAATTTTTATATGTTTGCTGGCCATTAGTCTGTCTTCTTTTGAAAAGTTTCAGTTCATGTCCTTTGCCCATTTTTTAATGGGTTTTTTTGATTTTTTCTTGTTGATTTTCCTAAATTCTGTATAGATACTGGTTATCAGCCCTTTATCAGATGCGTGGCATGCAAATATTTTCTCCCACCATCCTCATACTGTCATCTGATTTTTGACAAATTACACAAAAACGTACACTGGGGAAAAGATTCCCTATTCAACAAATGGTGCTGGGAAAACTGGATGGCCACATGTAGAAGACTGAAACTAGATCCACACCTCTCACCTCTCACAAAAATCAACTCACAATGGATAACAGACTTAAACCTAAGACGTGAAACCATAAGAATTCTAGAAGAAAACGTTGGAAAAACTCTTATGGACATTGGCCTAGGCAAAGAATTTATGAAGAAGACCCCCAAAGCAATCACAGCAGCAACAAAAATAAATACATGGGACCTGATCAAATTGAAAAGCTTCTGCACAGCCAAGGAAACTATCACTAGAGTAAACAGACAACCTAAAGAATGGGAGAAAATACTTGTATTCTCTTTTTAAACCCCTCCAATTAGGCTTACCCTCCCACCATTGCCCTCTCAGGGTGACCTCAGGCTGTGATCTGGCCAAATTTAATGTCAGCGCTCATTCCTTTTTGTCTGAGCTCCCTGCAGCATTTGACTCTCTTGGGAGGCTCCCTCTTTGGTCTTCTGGGCCCCCTCCCACCTGGCCTTCTTGTACCTCCCGGATTGTTTCTTTTTGTCTCCTTTGATGGATCCTCTCAGCCTTTCCAAAGTCCCCACAATGGAGGTTCCAGGGTGGAGGCATCCCCTCTCCTCTGTCCGTGACCACATCCAGCCCATAGCTTCAATGCCCATGTGTGTATTTCCATTTCTGCCATCTCCCCTGAGCGCCCAAATGTAGATGCAAATGTTTCATTGATATTTCCACTTGGATATCTAAGGAGTCTCAAATGTATGATGTACAGAACAGAATTTTAAAATGCTGCCACGCACTTCTCCCATCTCAGGAAATAGTGCCATACTCTACCCAACTTCCCAGACCAGAAATCCAGCATTCATCTTTGTCTTCTCTCTTTCCTCACCTTCTAATCCATTTCATTCGCAGACTTTATCATTTGAAATATATCCCAATTCTGAGACGGCCTTCTAGGATGCTGCAGACCTTATCCAAGCCTTTATTCTCCCTCCTTGAAATGATTGCACTGACCCTCTGACGGGGGTTTCCGCTTCCACTCTGAAAAGACATGTGTCCACCATGGAAAATGATCTCCAAAGACATCATTGACATAGAGGGGCTGAATATGCCCACCTTCAAGTCATCCATGTGTGTATTGTATCTATTGTTTTAGATGTTCTAGAATCATTACATATAATATTCCCAAATGAGCTGTCAGCAACACTCTTATAAGGAAAAAATACTATACTTCCCCTTTTAACCACTAACTCAAAATATTGTATTTCTACTTCTAAAATATCATCTTCTGGAACAAGGCAGTTATTTTTATTTCCAAGTGTTTTCTGTGAACAGTCTCATAAACTGTTATACAGAGGAACATGTGAAGGAAGGATATAACTTGGGAACTTGCCATTCTCGATACTTCTTAGTCCATTTTAGAAATACCAACAATGAAGTCATAAAGTCTGGGAGAACTAAATTTTGTCCTGAGATCCTTGAGGCCGACCAACTCCCTTATATATTCCTGCCTTTACAAATACTTAGATTAAGTTGTTAAGAGTGGGAACCAGATCCAAGGCACTTTATTGATTTTGAGGTAGTATTATTGTAAACTTAAACTCACCCACAGCAAAATTATTTTTTGTTCTTCTTCTTCTTTTCCTTTAAGAGAAGATAAATTTCCAATAGCACACTAAAGTTCAGGGACCAACAATCCACGGCCCATGGGCCAAGTAGGCCCCACTGCCAGTTTTCGTGCAGCTCACAAGCCAGAAATGGCTTTTACATTTTAAAATCAGTTTCATGTTAAGTGGTTATGTGAGTACTTACAAAACATCCCCGATTGTGCCTCTTGGTCCACAAAGCCTAAAATATTTTACTATCTAGGCTTTTAAGAAAAAGTTTGGTGAACCTTAGACCCTAAGCTCCCCTGGAGTTCAAATTTCCAAAGTCCAAGAGGAATAGAAAATCAAGTAATCTTTAGGTATATTTCAGATCTCCCATTCTCCCAAAGATTGTTTTTCTTTATTGATTCAGCTTTTAATTTTTTCTCTGATTTGTTATCAGTTGCTGGTCTCCCCAGTGCTTTGTCTACTGATGCAGCTCTGCCCACAGCTCTGTCTCTGCCCCAGCACTCTGAGTATCCCCACCCCATGGTCTCCTAGAAGGAAAGGTGCTGACAAGCATATGACAGATGTCAAGTTCAAGGACATTTACTGGATTATGGTACCCGGCGGTGGAAATTCTGGCATGCCAGTGAGGAAGTTAAAGACGGAGCAGTCCTGTTTGGAAATACCTTTCAACTTCTGGTCACCCGAGGTTGAGGTAATTAGGAAAGAGCCTTTGTGTTCACCACGTGTGTTTCGCTCGGGAACTTTGAAGAGTGTGGAGGGTGTGGAGACTGGATCCGGCCGTGTCAGGGACAGAGTCAGTGGTTCTCAGCCAAACACGGACATCAGAGACGTGATGCACAATAACAGAGGAGGGCGGGCTCGGCTGAGTGTGGCAAAATGTCTCAGCCTGAGCTACTCTGCCCGTTACCCTTCCCTCTGGGGTTGCTGGTTAGTGCTTCTTCCCTCTGGGGTTGCTGGTTAGTTCTTCTTCCCTCTGGGGTTGCTGGTTAGTAATTCTTCTTCTCTAGGGTTGCTGGTTAGTACTTCTTCCCTCTAGGGTTGTTGGTCAGTATTCTTCCCTCTAGGGCTGCTAGTTAGTAATTCTTCCCTCTAGGCTTGGCTAATACCAGGGCCCTATCACATTTATTTTTTCACTACCAAAGATGCCTAGTGATTATATGCACCCCCTCCCTTGTCGAATGCTCTGTTGATGCCTAAACTCTATTTATTTTGTTTATGGGCTGGCTATACCCTTGGACACAAGGTCCTTTGGAGTTCACATGAGGTTGCTAAACATAATTTGATGCCAAGAGCTTTGAAGACAAACATCTTTGATTAACTGGTAAAGACTCATGAGGATGTCTGCTAGTAAGCCTAGTTGTTATGGTGATGGACAATGGTTGAAATTTAGAGAGAATCATAAAACAGTGTAATAAGAGAAGTGTTATTTTATTTCCCTGTAAGTTACATGCTTTTTCTCAAAATGCACAATTTTGAAATAGGTATTCTATTTTCCTCATCTTATGGGTCAAGTACTATGACTTCAGCAAAATTTTCCAAGAAATTCTAATATAGACAGACCAACCAAAAAATCGATTCTTAGATGGGTAATAGAAATATCATCAATCTCTCAAACCTGTTTAGCATAAGTAATTAGTGATGTGTCTTTGGATAAGGACCCATCCGTGTGCAACTCAGAACTTTTGAAAAGAAAGAACTTTTACAGAAGAATATAAATAGTGGTTCTGTATTTCTTAAAATGCCCAGACTTAAAAAAAAAAAACTATGCTTTTAAAATTTATTCTTATTTACATGAATGGATAGTTACATTTGCATGAAATTGGATGCCAGGAAATCAGATGCCAAGAAAACATTGTTGCTCAGTATGAGTACCAGTAGACACAGGGCCTACAGAAGATGAGGCAGGTGATATCTATGACCTCACTCTACCTCTGGAAATAAAACAGTAGCAGCAAATTAATTTTATTTTATAGTTTCCAACATCATATATGTGCTTACTATTTCTCTGCTTCTCCCCACCTCCTCCTAAAACATAGTTAGGAAACATCATGTTAGAACTGTTTGGAAAATCCATCAGAGATATTGTATTATTTATTTGCCGTGTGCTCATCACCTCCTCTGACCTCTAACTTGCTCAACAATTGTAAACTCACTATTTATTCAGCATCCACCATGTTCTAGGCACTCTCATAGCATGGAGGTTACAGGATTGAATCAGACAGACCAGGTCTCTGTCCTCATGTGTCTTCCATTATGTGAGCTGCTCATGTAAGGAGAATATTGGGGGCCAATTTGTGTCCCCCCACTCATATGTTGAAGCCCTATCCTCCAGTACCTCAGAATGGCTGCATTTGTAAATACAGCAGCATCTTTAAAGAGGTAACTACATTAAAATAAGGTCATTAGGGTGAGCCCTAATGCAATGTGACTGAAATTCTTCTAAGAAGAGATTAGGACGCAGAGGCAGAGGGATGACCAGGTGAAGACTCAGAGGGAAGACACCATCTAAGTCAATGAAAGGGGCCTTAGAAGGAACCAACCCTGCCAACACCTTGATCTCAGACTTCCAGCCTCCAGAATCATGAGAAAATAAATGTCTGTTGTTTAGGCTGCCCTGTCTGTGGTGCTTTGTTGGGCAGACCAGCAAACTAATCCAGGCAGAGAGCGGAATTACCAATGCTTTCTGAGCAATGTGGGTGAAGGAAACTCTCCTCATTCTCCAGAACATCTTGAGGAGTTATCGTGAGCAGGTTTGAGATGGGAAGCTGACTCTGAGCAAGTGAGAGGAAGGAAATGAACTCTCACAGCGCCATTCAGGAGGAAGACCTGAGGAGCTGGGAGAGGTGAATGGGGAGGGGGAAGCTGGCAAGGCTAAGGAAGGCTTTTACCAACGCCTACTAAGCTCATGAAATCAATGGCGTAAGTGGTTTCTTATAAAAACCGGAGAAGGGACTAATATGGAATGAAGCACAGAGAATGGGAAAAAAACTGGAGGGAGAGGGAATTTTGAGAGCCTGGATCCCCTGCTTCCACGGATATCGTGGAGAGGGTCATGAACTGCCAGGCAGTGGGAGTGAGGGCGTAAACCAAGTTGACTAGGTGGACTCTCTGCTCTGCCGTATGGTTAGACTTAGAAGCACATAAAAAGGACAACACATGTGGCTAAATCCAATGTGACTTTTGGATTTTAAATCACTGAATGTGAGTTAAGTTGTGTGTGTGTGCGTATGTGTGTAGCTACAAAAGGAGTCATGAGCACATCTCACATTTGCCGGTGTAACGTCACTGTCCCACATCTGCGATGGGAGCAGCTCTGGAAGATGGAGTGTTGTGGAGGTGGGGGCAGGGAGCGGGGAGAAAACCAAAACAGTGAGTCTATGAGTTGATAAAGGAAGCCCGTAGTTCAGTCTCAGTGGACCCAGAATTGTAACACTAAGCATAACCTTTTCTCTTCCTCTTAACAATAGTAATATTTGGCAAAAATTGAAACATACAAGAAGATCTAAAGAGGATGAGGGACTATTGGACAGGGCCTCAAAGGAAACACAATTTTGGACCCCAGCTGCCACGTAGAGAACATGGATGAGTGTAATATCTAAAATAATTTAAAGGACTTTGAGGATGAAGCTTTAAAGGAAGGTTTTAGAGGTTGGTACTTCTCAGCACTGTATAAGAATAAGCCATTTTAAAATTTCTGGAATGATTATGTGACACTGAATCTCTCTATTGAATCTAAAGAGAACAAGCTTTCTCCTTGTGTTGGTGCCAGGTGTCTAATGCACTCGAGTATTAAACAAAGAGCATCTCGTTTTGCAAACTGTGTTACAAACTAATACATTGACTATTAAAATTTGCATGATATTTCCAAGTGTGCTTGGGGACATCACAGAAATGTGTGTACATGGAGACTAGTTATAGCACAGCTGAGTCCTCCTAGTGTGCAAAACAGCTAGCAAAGTAGAGAGGGTGGGGTTTGCCTTTGCTCACCTCACCCAGATCCAGAGCCCATCAATTTACTGTCCTGATGGTAGTAGGAATTACAACCACTTGTGTTCTGTCCAGGACTATGCAGCCAGCTTAATAATACCTGTCAACCCTAATGGAATGTAGAAAAACCAGCCAACATTTTATCATAAGCAAGCAGGAAATGGCAAATACAATTTTCTGTATAACAAGCAAATGTCAGCTAGATTTGTAGTTTCAGACATGAAGCATGTTCATTCTTTAAAGTCTTGGGCTAACCTGCTGGCATCTGATCATCTTACATCAGATTTTACAATAGGTCAGGGAAGAGGTACTCAGCTGATGATAAAACATTAAAAGAAGCTTTGTTTTTCCTTCACAAATATTGAAAGCAGCGTGTTGAAACTCTGTGTACAGAGAGTCATCCAAGGTGTGGAGAGAGAAATATAATTCTGTGCAAGGTGGTCAATTAATTCTTCAAACGATGCTGTTGGAAACTGAGTACTACTCTGGAGCCACTTTTGTCTAACTGTCTGGCTCCTTAGACCCAGGGCTGGGAGGAAGTATTTATCCCTGTGTTGTGAGATTTCCCAAAGGACATCCCCTGGCCTCAGCTTGTTCCCTTCCACTGTGTTCCTTCTTTTATCAAGCAATGTTGCTCTGAGAAGGTAAGAAACTCTCAGCAGCTTCTCTAGTTACCTGCCATGTGACCTCGGGCAAGTCACTTCTGTTAGCCTCTATTTCCTTATCTTAAAATGAGAACAAAAACAGTGCCAGCCACATACGGTTTTCATGAAGATTAAATAAAACCATGCTTGGAAAGCACTTGGCACATAGTCTTTTATATATTAATAGTACATTTTTCAGTAAGTAGTTGCCTTATATTTATTATTTATTATTATTGTTACCATCAATATTATCATTGCAGTTGTCTCTTCTCCCTTTTAGTCCAATTTAATTCAGCACATATTTATTGAAAGCCAGCTCTCTATCAAGAGCAGGGTTAAATTTTATATCTTTAGCATATGTGACACCTATCTACTTAATTTCTTCTCTGAGTTCTTACAATTAATCCACAGAGTCCTACAAACCTTCAGAATAGGCAGGATATAAAGTTCATTACCACATTATCTTAACATTCATTTCAGCTTTATCCTTACCAACATTCATCTCTGGAGATTTGAAATCCAAAATGTATTGTCAGTGCTTAAAAATTATGAAGAGGCTAAGACTGGGAGCAATTGAACATTAAAAGATTTTCTCATTCAGTAATTTTCCATTAAAGTGCAACAGCATTAAAGACGTGTTATAATAAAGGAGGGAAAAGAAAGATATTAAAAGCCCGGGTTTGTCTTTGGATTGATAACAGCTATAAAGTATTGATTTGTGTTTATTTCTAGCATGTGTTATTGCCCTAATACATTCTGAAGGAGGTCCGTGACTGCCATGCCAACTTGCTCAAGCTCCATCTGAAACATGTCTCTACTGAGCCAAACTAGAAGAGTCCCTACCACACTATCTGTCTCTTTCATTAATATGTTTGTTGTGGATCCCTCAAAGAGTCAATGTAACCTCTTAAGTAGATCCCAGCACTGAGCACTGGGAAAAGCTGGAGCTGCTCAGTCCGTGGCACAGTTCAATCCCGTGTCTCACTGATGGGAAAACTGTCCAGAGAAAAATATTGGACAAATACAAATTGAGGGACACTTGGCAAAATACCTGACTGGTATTATCAAGGTCATGAAAACAAGGGAAGTCTGAGAAGTTGTTACAACCAAGAGGACCCTCAGGAGCCACCATGACTAAATGTAACATGATTTCCTGGATGGGTCCAAAAACAGAAAAATTATATCAGGTAAAAACTGAGGAAGTATGAATAAAGTATAGGCTTTAGTTAATAATAATGCATCATTGTTGGCTCATTAATTGTGGCAAATGTACCCACTAAAATAAGCTATTAATAATAGGAGAAACTAGGTGTGGGGTATATGAGATTTCTCTGTACTACCTTCATAATTTTCCTTTAAATCTAAAGATATTCTGAAATAAAATGTTTACTTACAAAAAAGCTATGTGATTAAATGCCAACAATGAATTAGCTAGTGAAATTAAAGAAAAACATGTTCATGAACGTTTCTGACCTAAAGCATACACTATTGCTTTAATATCAGGATTCTCACAGGTGATACTCGGAACGGTGTGAGCGTGTCTCTGTAGACACGTGTCTCTCAGTCTCATCATGCTCAGTTGTCAAACTGTGACAATAACAACTACTTCACAGGTTATCTGTGAGGATTTAATTCAACAATGTAAACCTCTGTGCATCCTATCTGACACATAGTAGGTACTCAGTTCACATAAATTCCCTTCTCCTGTCCTCAACCTTCTTTCTGATTAGCCATGCAGTTTTTTTCCTTGGATCATAAGGACTTGATCAACCATTGCAAATTGTTTTGGCCATGCCAAGCATTGATTGCCCCACACGAGATAAATTCTCAAATGTTGAATACACATTGATTTTTAATCATCTGTGAATTGACTGAAAACAAAGCCAGAAGCTCTAAAAATAAAATTAAAAAGACTTAAAAGAACCTTGTTGAGATGTTGATTTTGCCCCTTATTTTAGAGGAAAAAAATCAGGCAGAATTTGAAATAACTATATGTTACTTCTATAGACACTACTCTATAGAAATGAGTTAAACTACCTGCATTTACCATTTCTCTGCAGTAGGAAAAATAGGCAGAGAATGGAAAGAAAAGCACCTATTCTGATAATCTGTAGCCCTCCCTTGAGGGACATGGATGATTCAAACAAAAGTTTACTTATCTAAGCAACTAACTTTTAAGAACCCACTAAATATGAAGTTCCACGCTTGATCCTGGAGACAGAGGCAAAAGATAATCTCAGCTATTAACCTGCTCACAGTCTGGTCTAATAGATTCCACATGGTAAGACTTGAGCCTTAGCCAGGGCTAGGGGGCAGGGACGTGCTTGAGAGCTTGCAGTACTGCTGGGTTTTAAAGTCTGTCTGGAAGAAAACGAGTCCAGGTAGAAGGATGCAGGCCTGAACCCAAAGCCCATGCCCCCACATGCCACAGACTGCAGACTGCTGCTGACAGGTACAAAATGTGAAGGGAAGGCTGGTAGATGAGCCCCAAGAACCAGGCAGTGGCCAAAGCCTCGATTCAGAATCGCTCCGCTCAGGGCTTAGGAGATGAGTTACCTGTCCGGGTTTCCCCTGTAGACAGAACTCTGTGATTGAAGGGTGGAGGGTGAGCAGGAGTGGGCTGACTGGAAGCAGAGTGTGAAGACTCTCAATGAAATTTAGGCAACAAGTGATGAGAAATAAGGTAGTTGCTGGAAGAGTGAAAACCAAGCTGTGCTCTGGCATTGACGAGTTGGTGGCCAACGGAAAATGAAGCGCACAGTCATGGATAACTCCCACACGTCCGGCTCAGGCCCCTGGGACAAAGAGGAATTATTAACACAGGAAATGAAATAGGTGTGGAGGAGACGATAATCATGATAGCTTTGAATGGGAAAATGCTGAGCTTGAAAAATAAAAATAAAATTAAAAAGACTTAAAAGAACCTTGTTGAGATGCCGATTTTGCTCCTTATTTTAGAGGAAAAAAAAATCAGGCAGAACTTGAAATAACTATATGTTACTTGTATACACACTACTCTATAGAAAAACCTATGGAATGTCCAAGATACAATTCAACATAAGGCCAAGAAAAAATCAGTAACTCTCAACAAGAAGGAGGTAGTTATGGCAAAATGCACAAAAAACAAAAACACTGGGATTGGGGAAAAATATATTATGAGAGGTACTGGTAGTGAAAAGCTTACTTATTGTGGAATTGTTTTCTTAAATGAAAGGAAGTGAAATTAATTTCAATAAAATATTGGTTGTAAGGGTTAACACAAAGTAGATCAAGAAAGCATTAAGAAAAGGTTGAGAAACAGGAATCTGGGACCACTAGGATAGAGGTGGTACTTAAAGTCATGGGTAGGAATCTGTTTACTCACAGAAAATATATTAGGTTAATGGAAAAATAATTACTCTGTATCTTCGGCCTGATGTTTTGCCACGCATTTGAAAATGTAGGGTTGATTTCCTGAGAGCTTGTTTCAAACCAAACATGATGCAGAAACCAGGTTGAGGAGGTGCTGAGATGTCAAGATTCTTCCTCTTCATGCTCCAAAGTGCTCTTCCTGACAGCTGTCCTGTATTGAACACTGATCATAGACAGCACGAAACAAGATGTGCAGAAGTTTCCATCTGAAGGCCCCTGTCATGCAACATAGTTGGAATTGTGTTTCTTAGGAAAAATCAACATTTGTTACCAGCAGAAGCAATACTCCACACAATTTGTTTTCAGTGAACACAAAATTAAGAGTGTATCAATAAAATAAAATACTGTGTTAACCCAACTATTAGATAACTTTATAAAGGTTTTATGGAAAAAAGTACTTATTTCTCTATCATTTATATGTATGCCAATGTATTGTATCCATTAGGATTAGTTTTGGCTGAGTGACCAAAAGCCCAAAATAACAATGACTTATTTAAGATCCCAGTTTGTTTCTTTTAGGTGTAAAAGAAGTCTGGAGGTGAGCATTCTGGGCCTGTGCATGGTGCAGTGTTTGCCAGGACCCCAGGCCCCAACTATGGAGCTGCTCCACCATCCCCAACATGCGGCTTCGACCTCCTGGGCTCTGGCATTCCAGCCATCTCACACACATTTCAGCCAGAAGGAAGGAGGCAAGACACCTGCCTGAAGTTGGACAGGAGACTTCCCCTTCCATCTATTGGTCAGAACCTAGACACGTGGTAGTTTTTCTTCTAAATGGCCATGCACCCAGATAAAAAGTAAGAGTCTTGTTACCTGGAAAGAACGGAGAGAGTGTGTACTAGGAGCAGGAGCAGGATCAGTCTCGACCACACCATGCCCTTTAGGATTGGGATGGTCAGATCTGAGAAAGGGTTGAGATATGTGTACACACACACACACACACACACACACACACACAGAGATATATTCCATCCAAATGTTACATGTCGAGCCCTTATGATGTATCAGGTACTTTTCTAGGCAATAAGGAAACATCAGTAAACAAAATAGAAACAAAAAACAAAAACCTTTGTCCTCATGGAGCTTGAATTCTGGTGAGCGATTGCTCTATTTTTACCCTCAGGATTAGGCCAACATTTATTCAGAACTGGGACAGTGAGGGCACCAGCTATGTCCTTTTGTGGATGACCTAAGGAAAGGATGCACTGCACCGTGGCTTGACAATCCCAGGACCAATCAGAACATCTTGCCCTCTGACAATGCAGCTTCATGGGCAGAAGAATAATGCTATTCCAAAATAATGTAAAGATGATCCTCTCTAATCCCAGAATGGAATGCCTTAGAATCCTGTATCCGTTGACATTTTAGCCATGAAACAAAGAGGTAGTAGGGTTAGGAATCTCCCTGTGTCCTCCTCTACCATGCTAGTACAGACAGTATGTAGCATCATGGAGTTCCTTGGTCTTGTGTGCCATCAAATTATTTAGAGTGGCAATGATCCCTTTTGGGGTTTCCATGTAACCTGGGGTCACATTTTGTTTTGCTTCTTGGCCCATGATGGCAGGAATATGATGCAATTTTATACCACTCTGAAAAGAAGAGGGAAGGATCAAGCTTTAGATAAACATCAAAAGCCCATCTGTCCCCCTGTGTCTGTCACTGATTAAAAGTCCATGAACCATTCGCTCTTCAGTCTAAGAATTCATAAGCAATAACATGATATAATGGAAACTTTGTTTTACCACATTTGCAGTATATTTGTGAGCCAATTATGTACATTGTTTGAATTACAATTTTGTCATCTATAAGAAAAAAAGAACTAATAATATTACCTATCTCATAATGCTGTTTTGAAAATAAGTAAAGTCACATATATACACACTCTTTCTAATCTATTATATAAAACATTAATAAAATGTGATGAGTATCTATTATTGATGAAATGTGAATTCCTTGAGAAAGATTATTAAATAGACTGATATTTTATAATTAGTGTGCACTATGATTTATCTTTTAGAAAAGATAATCATTCAAAAATTTTTTTTATTTCTAGTAGGTGTTTTGATAAGCTTAGTTGACCTTTTCCCAAATCTTGACAATTACTGATGAAACAAGATATGCCCTGTGAGGAGAAGACATGGTACACTTTACTGCTTTAATAAGACAAACAGGAAACCCAATACCAAGTAGAATGCTGTGAAGGCAATTAAATTTTGTCGAAGGTGACAGTCCAACCTTCCACCATGCAAACATAGCAATCTTTGTAACAAGTGGTGCTCTGATTTGCCATGAATCCTTTTATTTTCACCAGTGGAAGAGCTGAAGTTGTTTTTTTGCTAGATAAATTTCCTATTTCTCCAGAACAAAGGTTGTTTTTGAATTTGGCTTCCCAACGTCCTCAGTTTGGGCTCATCTGTAATATTTGTGGAGTGTTCTAGTAGCTGTGATGGCTAAACTAGAGATTTTGTTGAGGCATTTGTTGTATTTTTACTGACACAGTTGGCTCTTCCCGCCACATGAAGGGTGAAATGAGGAAAGGGGTACAGAGGCTAGTGGATGGCAGCAGACAGAATATCCAAAACAAAATTGATGGGCAAAAAGGAAAGAAAGTCTAATGATTCAAAGTTGTCCAAACCTAAAGGACAATGATTTCTGACCTGCTATAAGGCACGATGTTGTCTAATATTGGTTGCTTACTTTAATGTTTTCTTTTCAAAGGGTGAGATTATTTCCTTGTAAGACATGGTCGAAAGTTCTGTTGATCCTAGCATGTTATACTGACTTATTTCTTCAAGAAAAATTAAAAATTATGTTAGGCAAAATGACTTTAGAAAATGTTTCGGTAGTTACGGTATCACCAAGAGATCAGAGACCTAGAAACCTTATGAATAACCCCTGGAAGATGGCAGTGTTGTCTTCCAAAAGAGAAAGAATTTAGAAATATCTTCCCTGAAAAGGTACTAGACAGGCCTATGTGGTTTACCAACCATATTTGATTCCAGAATCCCAGGAAAGGTATCCCAGGGAGACAAATGAGACCATGAGAGAGAGGGGTCAGGTAATGAGATGTCCTGCAGATGCAGAGAAGCATCTGAGCAATGTAGAAGAATGGTGCCTCCAAACCCAGGGCTGGCATCCCTGTACAGATGTTGGTCTGTCCCTGATGGCATTCCAGCACTCTGGAGGACACCCTGGTGGCTCCAGGACCAACGTGCTTCCTGGGGTTAAGTGGCCCTTCCAAGGAGGGTCTGCTGAAACAGCCCTTCAGTCTGCTCCTAATTGGAGTTCCACCTCTCAGGGCTTCAGAACTACACTCAGTAGATGGGGGGAAAAGTTCACGTTGGTGGGTTTGGCCCTAGAGCTGAGGCTTCCCCACTATACAATCAGATTTCTACCTTCAGAGGAGATGATTCTGCCTTTTCCTTAAATTATAATGTTCTGAAGTCTAAGAAGTTCATTGAACAGGATGTGTCATTATGAAGTAAGAAAATGCTGCCCCAAAATAAATTAATTTAAAAGGAATCATCCTTGCTGTTGGATGTGCCAGAAGGCAGCAGTGGGAGGTGGGTGGATAGGAGATTAAAGGGAGTTGCACATTAACTTAGGCTCTCTAGACTTAATACTTTTAAAATACTTTTAATGCTAACTACAAAGGGAAACACAAGTTTGTCCTGGGCTTTCCTTTTAATATTTAGTCCTTGGGATACCAAGTCTCAGATAAAGCTCCTACGACTCCCACAATATGTCACTGTAGCACCTCTGTTGTCATCATCCAATGTGTTTGCCATGTTTTGTTTTGTGTTTTGTGTTTTATGTTTTACATTGTACTGCCAATGTAAGTGTGATCACAGAGTCACATTTCCTGTCTCAGGAATAGCTACTGGTAAGATTCTGCCCATCCGAGTTACCATACACCATGAGGCAAGCCATTTTCTCTGAATTTGAGATAAGGTTAAATTAATTAATAAGATAAAGAGAGCATGTATTCAAATAGTGTTTAATATTTTTATTAAATGAATCCAGACCTTGAAATTCAAAATTAAGGGTCGATTCAAATTAATGTATTCCCACTAAATACTTTGATGAATATTTTAAAACAAGCTTTTGAACTTTTGTGATTTACATTTCAAGGAAAGGGGCATATTTAAACACGGAGAGGTACAGTGGAAAAGGAGGTGGTGTGAAATAGCAGTGGAGTTGTGGCCTTACGGGGTACCTGGAGTGTTAAGATTTTTCAGTTGATTCTTTATTATTTTGTCAAATTCTATGTGCCCAGAAACGCACTAATTGATGGTAATTCTCCAGTTATTAGGGTGTCACAGACCACAGAGACTCAGGTAACTCAGGAGAGAAGGTGGAAGCCAGGAGAAGCTTGCTTCAGATGCTGGGAGGACAAGGAATGTTCTTCCTTTGCTTGCTGTCTTAATGAACTGTGACTGGTATTGGCTCAAGGTATTGATTTTTCTATTTCCAGTTTTCATCAAGCACCCATTGGAAAATAATCACTGCTGGTACCTGCCACAGAAACAGCCCACGTGACTCATAGCCAGTGGATATGTTTTTCTTTCCCATTCAGCACAACAAGAGGACTTGTAGCTCACCTCTGTCTTTTCCGACCCTACCAATTCACTCATGTCTTAGCAAGCTTTAGAGTAGTATTACAAGTCAATGATATGAACTGAATTTATCATTATTAATTCCAGGATCTTATGACTGATTTGTGTCATTGTCTCTGTCTTTGTTCCTCCCGTATAGCCATTACTAAAACCAGCAGGGGAAAGTCAGGCAAACAGAAGTAGATAACCAAATATTTTGCTTGTTGAGGTGGAAATCAACCTTACGAGGCACACGTTCTTCCTCTTCAGGGGCAGATATTGATAGAGACCAGTTGTGCGGTGGCACATGATCACATTCTGTTCTGTTTTCTCTTGATCTGACCATATCTGTGAGACAGAAGAAGAAAATAAGACAAAATGATGGTCACTTCATTCTCCAGTTGCTTTAGAGCTGCCTAATCATGGCACAACAAGAAGAAAATGGGTAATAAGATGAATATCATTTTTGATCTGCTAATAAGATAATTAAATTAACTAAATTATATAAAATCATAGGAAAGATAAAAATTTAGACTGAATGTCAGGAAATATTTCCTGATAATAGGAAATATTTGATTAATAGAAAGACTCCAAGGAGGATGGCTAGAAAGAAGCTCTAGCACTGGGGACATTTCAAGTTAGATCTAAGCCAGAGCAATGAAATGGGCTTTGCTTGCATCTGCATCTCCCTTGGGTTCTCCTTATCCAGACCATCCAATATATGGGTGAGAAGAGTCTATTTTAACTCTGGACAACCCTGTATGGTAAGCAGGCTGTTGCCAGCAATGTTCTTCCAATATTACCTGCAGTTTCCAATTTCTGGGCGAAGGTCCTCCTGCAACACAGTTCAGAAAAAATGGTTTTACTGACTCTTGGAAAATAGAATCGTTTACAAAAATACTCTGTGGCTTAAGGTCCAGGTTTTTTCTTATATCCTTTACATCTGTTCTTCATGGCTTTGAAGTTGGCCTGTGAGGCACTTCTTTTCAGTAAGGACTCTGAAAGTGTATGCGTGATCTCTTTAGAATTTAAAAAGCCAGCACCGACTGAACACACCTGATGTGCAACCCTTACTCTCTTATGCTATGACATGCGGTTCTTTACATACAATGGCTCATTGGATTGCAATGAAATGAACAGCATGGCCTATGTGTTTCACCTTCCACTCTAATTCTTGTGCAAGTTATTGAATATATTCTTCTGTTTAAAGACTTAAACAATGCAGAAATGCAAAATAAAATGTTCAAGTTCGCTCTCTCACACATTTATCCATACTCCATATAGGTATATATCATTTCAGAATCTATTCTTTTAATAATTTATGTACACACATGTATACATATATTTTTATCTTAAATGGTATCATTCAATTTTTATTGCTCTATATCTTGCTCTTTTCAGCAAGTTTTGACAGTTTATCTTGGAGATTTTTTTTCCGGATTAAAACACGTGGATTTATGTCACTCTTCCAAAATACTGCTAGTATTCATAATATTGGCATTATTTATATAGTCATTGTTAAATTAATGCATGTTAGGTTATTTCTAATTTTTCACTTCTACAAAGATTGTTATAATGAATATTCTTGTTTCTATATCTTGTGCATGAGAATGAATACTTACTAACACTATATAACACTTTCTGTATGCCAGGCATTGTTCTTGGCACTTTGCAAATATTACCTCATTTAATTCTTACAACATCCATATGAGGCAGATACTATTATCATCCCTATCTATACTTGAGTAAACTGAGGCAAAAAGAGAATAATTTGTCTGTGTCAGTTGGCAGCCAGGATATAAACCCCCTTAGACTAGTACAGAATCCAGGCTTCTCAGGCCATACTATCTTTCTGATATATATTTTAGTATTTTTTGCTCCTGAAATTGGGACCTTTTTTCCATTATGTATTCTAATTGGTTATTACTGGTTTATTTGAAAACTATTGATTTTCATATACAATCTTTTAACGAATCTTTGCATTGAATTTACTCATAAAATGTAATAGTTTTTCAGATTGCTTTGACTTTTTAAAACTGAGGTAACTGAGGTATAATTTATATACCATAAAATTCACCTATTTTAAATGCACAATTAGACTTTTAGTAAATTTACTAAGGTGTGCAACTAATACCATAAACCAGTTTTAGAAAATTTTTATCTCCCTGATAAGATCCCTCATGCCTTTTTATGATGAATCTCCAATCCTGTCTCCAAGCCCAAGCACCTGCCAGTGGACCCTCTGTCTCTATGGATTTGCCCTTCTGAACATTTCATTTAAATGTAATTATGTAATCTATGGCCTTTGTGTTTGGCTTCTTTTATTTGGCATAATGTTTTCTACATTCATCCATGTTATCGTGTGTGTAAGTATGTTGTTCCCTTTTATTACTGAAGATTATGTCACCTCATAGATAAACCACACTTTGTTTATCCCTTCACCAGTTGATGGACTTTGGGCTTTTGCACTTTTAACTTATTAGGACTAATATTGCCATGAACATTGTCATGCAGGTCCTTTTTGTGGACATATGTTTTCACTACTCTTGGTTAGATAACTAGGAGTAAAGTACCGGATGATATGGTAAATTTAGGCTTAACTCCTTTTTTTTTTTTTGAGACAGAGTCTCACTCTGTCACCCAGGCTAGAGTGCAGTGGCGTCATCATAGCTCCCTGTAATCTCAAACTTCTGGGCTCCAGCAATTCCCTGCCCCAGCCTCCCGAATAGGTGGGACTACAGGTGTGTGCCACCATGCCCATCTAATTTTTCTGTTTTTTATAGAGACAGGCTCTTGCTATTGCTCAGGCTCAGGCTGGTCTTGAACTCCTGTCCTCCAACAATCCTCCCGCCTCGGCCTCCCACAGTGTTAGGATTACTGTGCCTGGCCTATGCTTAACTTCTTGAGATACAATCAAACTGTTTTTCCAAAGGGCTATAATATTTTACATTTCCAATAGCAATGCATAAAGGTTTGATTGCATTGACTTTCTACATAAATATATAATTTGTTTTAGTTTTATATGTGAGAAAAATTAAGGTTTAAAAATGTTGAGTAAACTTTTTTTTTGGTCCCATCCTGTAAGTGTCAGGGTTAATCATCCTTTTTGATTCCAAACTCCAAACCCTTAACTGTGGTAAAAGCAATGCCTTTAAGATAGTTGTCAACTATTCTCTTGAGGGAAAAATCAGTGTTTCTAATTATCTGTTTTAGCAAAGAAATTCTTAAACCAGATATGCATACAATTGTTAGTAGTCTACTTTTATTTGAGTTAGGGGAAGGAAGGTAAGACGTTAGGAGGAAAGAGAAGATGAGGGAAGACATTGGTGGAAAGAACCCGAGTAACGCAGACCAGCCAGACACCTCCTCCCCAAGTCGCGCAGTCTCTGTTCCCGCTGATCCCTCCACCTGAACCTCACACGCCCACTTCCCCCCTTCCGTTCAGATAACTCATACTTGTCCCTCAAGACTTAGCCCACGAACAAGAGGGCGGCAGACTAAAGGATCACCCATCCGTTGCTGGTGTTAGCAGGTTTTTAACTCCGAGTGATGTTATGTAACTGAAAATGCAGAGACAAAGTCCTCTGTTCTTTACCTTGTAACGTCCCTTCTGAAACAACTGTCATCTAGAGGCCACTGGCCCAAAGTTGTCCCACCCAGCACAGCAACATGTCCTGGCCACAGAGACACCAGAGTGCTCCAGACTGCTCTCTGGGTGTTGTTATTACTGCAGCTATGCATATTGCAGGGATGTACACACATGATTGATCTCTTAGGTGACCACAGCATACATGTTCCTTTATTATAGACAGTAACATGCAAGGTTAACAGAAAGAATGAGGGGGGAGCATGAGACTGTTCCTTCCAGGGGACCCTCCTCTGTTGCTAAGGCTTATCTAACTTATTTGCACTCTTAGAAAACAAAGACTTATCTCACTAAGTAGACCCAACTTTATCCCAACATCGTAAATACTTCCTACCTTCTCCCCCTTTAGAAGCCACTGAATTCAGAAATGAGTTTGTATGAACTCTAATTGAAGAATTACCTTATATATTAAATTGAATCACACGAAATCACCATAATATAGGGCAAAACCGGCAAGAGCAGCAATTTCATATGGTTCAAACTAATATTAGTAATTGAATTTATCTCCTCAACCCGCGTGTAATTCTAGGTCCATCATCCTCATAACATAATACTATTCCAAGTCTGTAACATGATGTGTTGACCTGGATAGCTAAGTTGAGAATTATAGCAAGCCTTTTCCCAGAGATTCAAAGCATTGGGTTCCTCTGATTATTCTAGGCATTGATTTATTAAATCTATGGGTTAAACACCAGCTTCACACAGGGTTTCCACCAGACTTGCTTTATTCTAAACAAATTTAGAAGAATCTATATGTGCAAATACAAAGAACAGGCAAATAAAATAGATTGTCTAGCAGTAACATGGATCATTTACTTAAACTCTGACTCTTAGCTGAACAAGTTAATTTTCAGCATTTTTATTAAAAATATAGATTGGTTTTGTCTGAATTCCTTGGAATTTTAGCAAAAACACCAATGACACTATGGACATAATTGGTCCAGAAGAGCTGAAAGGAGATAGAAAGGCTTTTAAAACACCTCCTTCCCCAGCTCTGTTCTTTAGGGTTTAAAAAGAAAGCAAATGATGTTAAATAAACCAAACGAACAGCTAGGAAGAAACCAGAGAAGGCAATTGGAGATACATTTTGCATTTTTCTGCATTTCCAAATTCCGCTGGTGAAACAATATGTAGCTGTTGGAAAGCAGCTTCCATGAGCACTGCTGTTTTTACTATTATTTCAACAAATTGTTCCTTGGCTCTTCCCACAAGTAGCTCATACCTGACATTCCTTGGCAAAATTTTAAGAAATATGTTTTCAGTCACCTATATTTTATTTATATTTTAGCTACCGAATATGTTTGGGTTAAAAACGCTCATTTTGTTTTCAAAAATTTACTTGTGTACCTTACTAAGAAGTGGGCAATAAAAAGGCACTTTTGTTAGAAAGGAATCCCAAAACAGATTCAGCTATAATTCTGTAATCATGCCATAGTTTATGCTTTTTATGGGTTTGAGGTGAATGAAAATATTTATGATAATGGAAATAATTTTTTTGGAAAAAAACTTTTGAACATGTACCCATAATAATTAATTTAATTCTCAACACTCATTTGAATTCCATTCACTTCTCTGTAAAATGTTGAATTAACTTATGATAAATAGAATAAGAAGTACTAGAATATTCAAGAGATTGAATGTGTAGTAGTTTTACAGGAAAAAATACTGAAGAAACATCTGTGATTCTATTATCCTATGGTCAAAATTTTGTGGATGATTTTTCAATTTTACCAGAAGCTCTATGGGCATGTTTTGGACAGCCCAAGTACATCTCTTACCAAAGCCCTCCTTCGTAAAAGGCCATTCACTGACATAGAAATAGAGCCAAAAGTACAGCTTGGGAGAGAATGGTATGTAGGGGAGTTAGAAGAAGTACAAGCTTAAAATCCTTCCCGGGGAAAATCAGGAATTGAAAGTTGTGGAATCTTGAAGGTGACAATGTGAGCCTTGCTTATGCCAAGACTTGTAACAGCTTCCCTTCTAGAGGTTATACTGTTGCTCTCCAAAGCCTTGGAAATGCCAAAGAATACCAGTACACTTACTGTCACTACTGCTGTCAGCAACAAACAACCACCTTGAATAAGAGCACATAGTTAAGGTGAATATTCTGTGAAATAGTAAATGCATAAATAAATAAATAAGTGAATAATTTTTTTCATTAAGTAAAGAAATATGTATGTATACACACATACATAAACATATACATATGAACATATTGTGTATGTTTACATGTAAACATATTAGCATTTTTTAAAGTTAGGATTTTCCCCTTGAATGTGTTAGAGGCAACCACTAATTTCATGATTCTATATAGTCTTATCTATGATGCAAATTCATACCAAATTGTAGAAAATATACCAAACTAAGCCTTCTCTGCAGGGGAAATTGGCTTCTCTTCCTTTAAAGAAGAATCTTATTTAACTGTGCATATTCTGTATATGAATATCCTATAGTTCATACATAGTCCTTAATATGCAGTGAGTTTAGGAAACAACCACTCTCTCAAATGATAATTGTAGGAAGCAATATGTAAAGTGTGAGCCTAGTTATTTGCCAGGTAACCTGCCTTAAGAGATTATTTCCATGTAAAAGTGATGGGACTTATGATGTTTATCAAATCTCTATCAGGAGTCCAGGGGCGTATTCTCAAGAAACACAGCCAGCACGTGATGCTGCTGTCTTGTGATACATGGTACCAAAACCAGTTCTCAATCAATGACACGTCTCTACCATTGTCAAGAAGAATGTCTGAACGTGTGGTCTTCAAAGTTCCTTTTGAGTTCATGTTCAAGTGCCTCCCTCCTTGCACAGACACCCTGTTGTGGGGTGGTCCATGTAAAAAGTGAGGCACTCTGGTTGAAATATGCATGGGTGTTGGTAATTGGAGGGCAGAAGGGCAATAACCCACCCAGCTCTCCTGAGCCACCCACACGGGCCTTGGTACCATTAAAGCATCTTAAAATTCACTTCCCGAGCAATTGGCCCAAGTAGGAAGATTGCATTGGTTATATTACTTAGAAGGAAATGGTACATCACAATATGTCTGTTTGTCTTTAAGATTATCTAACTACTCATTTGCCTCATTTTCCAGCTCACCAAATATATCTCTTGTAGAGATGTATACTTGGGAGAGAAAGCATGGATCCTTTGATAGTAATAGTTTGGTCAATATTTCTAGTGATAAGTTAACAGATGGGCATTTTATTTATCAGCTAGAATTCTATGGATACTGTGATACTGATGTCTTGTGCCTGCCCAAATCTTATAAGAATTTGAATAAAGTTTTGAACTTGTGAAGCTGAAGTCCAACCCCTAGACAAAAGGACATAAACTTACATTCCTGCAGGAGCAGGCAGTTGGGTGACTGGTGGGTAGGTTGGCAACTACAACAAACAGACACTACAGGGCAACAACTGTTTGGCTTGAGCCACTGGTGATCACATGGGAATGTGAGCCCTTCTCTGGTCAGGTCTCCTGATGTTCAAGAGGAGACAAATATCCAGGTTGTTGTGGGAATACTCTTGATATCTGAATATTATTATAAATACTCTGAAATAACCAGTGGGATAAAGAAAACATTCTTGGAAGCAGGACCTGGTCTGTGGACAACCAGAAGGTGATTCTGTGCCAGCCTTGTTCAAAAAGGAGGCAGCCCTGTTTGGAGTTCAGGAAGTCTTCACTTGTCACAATTATGTCTCTAATCTGAAAATGACCAATATGTCTCATGTATTCAGAGGAAATTGCACAGTTCAGTTAGTTCCACGTCTTTCATCTTAGATAAGTTAGCAGTAGATATCAAAATAAATAACTATGGTAACAATTACAAATAATACTTTCTGTACATGCATATAATTTTATAGTTATACATTCATACACCCTCACCTGGAGAGTCTATTTATCTTAAGAAATATAAATCATTCTTCCTGTTTTGCCATTTTGAGTTAGAATTCCTAAGACACAAAGATCTGCAGTGGCTTTTCCAAGGACAAAGATTCTCTCCAGCACACACCATTAGACCCAGTATTTCTAGATAACCTGCAAGGTCATCTTTCTCTATCATAACATAACAAGGCAGGTTAATTCAGTTCCTTCAATGAATCGGATGAATATTTTCAAAAGAAAAATTCATGGTGTTGCCTTTGTAATGCTCTCAATATCTCGTGGTGTGTTGAAACCTGCAGAGTTTTCCACTGATGCCATCAATTAGCCCCTCCTAGGGTGTGTGTTCCTGCGGGTCTGCTTGATCTAAAATAATCGCTATGTCTTTACACATTGCCTAGATCAATCATTGCCTCATCTGTGTTTTCTGCCTCATCTAATGTCCAAATATTGTTTCTTTTTATCTTATGTACAATAAAAATATAAAGGAAAGTCAATAAATTCAGTCTCACCAAAATGACAAAATGAGTCAGAATAGGGAGAATCCTACTTAACTCCTAATTCAGTGATGAACATTACAGGCATTAGAAACTTTGCCTTTTCATCTTGCCAGTGATGAGAGTTAGCCCATAGGTGGTGTTTGGAAGCCTGTGCTGATAAGTTGGGAGGAACAAGTCAAACTCAGGAGCTTTAACTCCAGTCTCGGGGTCTACACAGAGCGTGGGCTGGAGGAGGGGTGAGGGAAGGGTGCTTCATAACCCCTCTCAGTTTCAATTTCTCTCTCTCTGCCAGCCTTGAGAAGTGAATAAACTGTAGAGTATATTTAAGACTATATTTCTTTCTGTATTCCCTCCCTATCAACGCCCCTTTTTGTTCATAAGCAGCCACTGTGGTCAGGCTCTTTCATGCTTGTCATAAATCAAAGGATCTAGAAAAGAGCTCACACTGAAATGTCAGTAATTTAGTGGGCTAATCATCCCAGAACTTGTATTTTAAGAATGAGGAATTTTTAGAGCAGGACAGTAGGAGATAGGACTGAGACCAGGTGCAGGGGCTTGCAGAGTGGGTGCAAGTGTTAAAGTCTAACTAAGGGGGGTTGATAACCACAGACAAGAACTGGCTCTAACTGGCTCGTCAGCTATCTAGGTCACCTTACACGGATTTTGGTGAATTACAATATCATTTGCATTGTGGTTTTAAAATTTCTCTGCCCTGGAAATCACCATGAAAGTTCCAAAACAATTACATAAAATATGAAAATGGGAGAAAACCCAATTCTAGGAATTCCTACCCAAATTCTTAGTAAAAACCAGCCCCTCATCCTTGAATATTCCTCCCCTCAATTAGTAAGACTTCATAAGACCAAGAATCCCCTCCTTTCAAGGCAGCTGCTCTTTTCCAGCCTGCCCGCTCTCCCCCCCTTCCTCCTTCTCTCCCCCTCCCTCTCTCCCTCTCCCTCCCTCCCTCTCCCTCCCTCTCTCCCTCTCTCCCTCTCTCTCCCTCTGTCTCTCTCATACTTTCATTTTCCATCTTTCAGTAAAAGGCTGCTTGCTTGTCTTACATGTTGTGTCCTGAAATTCTTTCCCCGAAGATCACTGAGAACCTAATAAAACCTCCACTTAGAGGGTGGTGACAGAACAGGGAATTATGTAATTGAGTAGAATTAGTGCCTAACAGCCGTCTCTCTGACACTACGATCTTAGATGGGGAGGGAGAGAATGGGCTTGGGAATAGCTTCATCGTGTTGAAAATCAGACCATGGACATAGCTTCCTTCTGCGTAATCCACAGAAAAGAACAAATAATGAAAAGACTCTTGCCAAATTTTATCAAGCCAGTCAAGCAGCATCTTTGCTCAACGGTGCGCCAGCTGACTAGTGCCGTGGCAGTTAAAGACCCCACACTAACCGTTGTTGTCCAGGAGTGTGGCTGAGCTTCCACTGCAATCCCCAGGAGAGCTTGGCTTCCAAGGCCCTGCTCGCTGCTGCCCCCAAGACCCAGCACAGTGCGCTGAAGGGACACCCAGGGGTAAAGGAACTCAAGCATGGACGCGGCCTATGGAAGGGGAGAATTGCAGCAAGGCCCCACGGAAAGCCACAAGAATGCCCATCCAGGCGGCAAGGGACGGCCTTGGCGGCTGAGCTTTTTATACCTAAATCTGTATTTCAAACATATTTAGGAGTCAGAGAGATGATTCCACATGACGTGCATATCCTTGGCGTGATGGAAACGAGAGCAAGGCCATCTTTATCTTCACTTTGGCTCAGTCACGGAGCAGCTGCGTGACCTGGGCAGGAGGGTCAGTCCCCACATCTGCACGACAGTTCTTCCCTCGTGGGGGCTCTGGGCACTGAGTGAGAAACGAAACATGATCGTCGCCGTGCACCCCACCGTCTTTTCTCTTTTCTTCCCCTTCCTGTTCTCTCTTTCAGCATTTTCTTGCTTTTTCTTCCAGCGTGTGGGGTAATCAACCTTCTCATCAAGCCCAAAGTGTCAAGTCCCGTGGTCAGTGGCCTGAGCCACCGCTCATCTGTATGTGACCTTGGCCCAGTCTCTCCAGGTCGTTTCCTCATCTTTTAAAAGATGATACTATTTATATAAGAGGCTTCTTTTGATGATTAAATTAGTTAATTAATGTAAGTCCCTAGCAGAGTGTCAAGTAGTTAGTAAACGCTGTATAAACCTCGGCTATTGCTATTAAGATCATGTATACTTGTAAGAAAGTTGAGTGACTTGTTAAAAATAACTTGTGGAAGTTCCAGATTGCCGATAAACAAGCACTGGAAATCACCATATTTTGTATAAACGCCTTGCTATTTCTCAGGTCTAGGAGGAAACACAAAACTCATCTAACTCATCTAACAAAGAACATCTTTCTAATCATTTATCACGATCGATTCTTCTTGGAGCAACCCTGTAGCTGAGTAGTCATCTGACCAACTGATAAATTCCATTTCTAGTTCAAATTCAATAAGCATTCTTCATTTGATGCAATTTACAGTGTTATGTGTTAGCTGGGTGAGTTTGGAAGTTACCTAACCTCTCTGAGCCACTATAAAATTGAGATGTAGTTTCTGACATCACAGAGTGGCGGTGATGCGAAAATAATATAGTCCACACAAACCACTGATCAACTTCTGGTGGCGTGAATGTTGATTTCATACCGTGTGGTCCCGACTTGGCCTCCCAGCTGTGTACCTGCCGCACCAAGTCAGAGACAGCGGGGAGTTACAGGCTGTCCTCACGTGGTGAGTGCGCTCACTACAGCCTGTTGCCAACTCCATCCTTCCTTCCTTCCTTTGGGGAATCATTGTTGCTGTATTAGTCAGGGTCCAGCCAGGAAAACAGAAGCCACTTTCAATATGTACAACAACAACAAAAAATAGATTTAATTCAGGATACTGGTAACTCAATGAAGGAAGAAGTCGAGAAACCGATGGGAGGCTGTGGGAAAAGCCAGCGAAGGCAGAAGCAGGAAGCCACGTCCACCACCAGGCTCGGCAGACCCGGGGCGGAGGTGGCACTGCCCAAGTCCAGACAGGAGTGGGCCCCAGGGCCCGTCTGCTGGGAGCTGGAGCTGCAGATAAGCCACAGCCAGGGCTGGGACCCCCTCTTTCTCTTCTTTCCACCCCCTTCTCTCCTGCCTCGGCTGGACTAGGCCAGGAGCCACCTGAGCCCGGGAAACGCAGCGGCCGGGGCAGAGGCTTGGGGACAGAGCAGAACAGGGACGTGCAGGGGACGCACAGGGAAGGGGACTGAGGCGGGCAGGGTCGCCTGCTGGCAGCGTTCAAATCCAGCACAGACTGCCGTCCACACAAAAGCCGCACCGGAAACAGAAAGCTCCATTCAGTACATAGACGTGCACAGGATAGACCCAATGTGGGGAAAAACGTAATCGTATGCGGCAGCAAAGGCCTGTTGGGATTTTGTGCCTGATCTCTCAGCTCAAATTTGGATTTTTTCAAATGTTTATGATAGGCATAACTTTAAGGAACTGCAAACACATGCATTTCTGACTCCTAAATGATGTCAGTAAAATATTCAATCATTCTTTATTTATAGAAGAAGCCAGCTTCAAGAGAAAAGTACATGAAAGTGATTTTCTAGCAGTTTATAGTGCTTTTAAAGTGGTTTCTAGCAATGTATTTTCAGGTAGTTTAGTTTATCCCATAAAAAGTATAGATTGGTACAAAGTCAACCCTTTCCAGAAGTTACTCCCCTCTGCCTTGCAAGTTCTTATAATCTGCTATTCCCTTGCAATTATCCATCCTTTTGGTAATTCAATATTTATTGTCTTTAGCTTTTGTGATACATAAATGTGAATAAGACATTCATTTCCATAAAAAATTTATAGTTTATTTGGGAAGGATGTAGGACAAAAGAACATGATAATTACGGCATTATAAAGTATAGCAAGAAGACAAAAATGAAATCCTGTCATTTGTGACAACATAGATGTGTCGACAGAAAAGAAGCTGAACTCTGTAAAATAATTTTAAAGGAGGTTTATTCTGAGCCAAATTTGAGGACCATGACCCGGAGCCACACCCAAGAAGCCTTGAGCAAGTGGACTCGCTGTGGTTGGCTTACAGTTTAGTTTTATACATTTTAGGGAGACAGAGGTTAGAGGTAAAGTCATAAATCAATACATGGAAGGCATACATTGGTTTGGCCCAAAAAAGCAGGCCATCTAGAAGCAGTGGGGGGCTTACAGGTTATAGGCGGGTTTAAAGACTCCTTAACTTGTAACTGGTTAAAAAAATGAAGCTTTGTATAAAGGCTTGGAATGTTTTAGATAACAGACAAGTCACCAGACATATATTTGTTGTGTAAATTGGGGACCTGCAGGTTTGTCTTGCATAGCCTTAGGCCTGTTGATGAGTTACAAAGGACATCTCCAAGAAGGGAGGAGGGCATGGTGGGGCATGTCTGGCCTCCTCCCTGTGGCAGACAATTTAGTTTTAGGATATCCCCTTGGCCAGGAGGGGGTCCATTCAGTCAGCTGGTGCCGAAGCCTTTTATTTAATTTAGTTCACAGATGAAACTGGAAGACATTATGTTATGTTAAGTAAGCCAGCACAGAAAGACAAATACTGCATGATCTCACACATATGTGGAATCTAGAAAAGGTGAACTCACAGAAGCAGAGAGCAGAAGGATGGTTAAGGGTGGTGGGGGGATTGGTCAAAGGATACAAAATTTCAGTTGGGAGGAATAAGTTCCAGAGATCTATCGTACATCATGGCGACCATAGTTAATAATAATGTATTGTGTGCTTGAAAATTGCTTAAAAAGTAGGTTTTAAATGTTCTCACCCTAAAAAAAAAAAAGTATGTGCAGCAATACACATGTTAATTAGCTTGATTTAGCCATTCTACTATGTATACATATATTAAAACATCACATTTTACACCATAAACATATAACATTTTTATTTGTCAATTAGAAATAAATAAAAATAAATAAAATATAGCAAGAGAGAAATTATGTGTCATAGGGGAGGGCTGTACAGTGGAATCTGAAATGGATTGATGATTGCTTGGTTTTTTGCTTTTTGATTGTTTTTGTGGTTTTTTTTTTTTTTGCTTTTGTTTAAATCGTTGGAGCTGCCAGTATTTCCATGGCTAGCGATACCAAGGCAGGCCTCCACCCCAGGGTGGTACAAGTAGAGAGACCAGCAGACCCAGAGGAGGGTGTGGGAGTAGAGCACTTTCCTGGCCACTGTTTGGAGGTCGTCAAATGTCCCTTATTTAGAAGTACTTGGAGACTGAGTTCAGATCTCTCTGGATATCCAACAGAATTGTTCACAGAAAATGTAGGCAGTGACTGTAGTTTTCTATCGTTGCTGTAACAAATTGCCACAAACTTAGTGCATCAAACAAGATAAGTTCATTATCTTATAGTTCTGGAGATCTAAATTCTGACACAGATCTCACTGGGCTAAAGTCAAGGTGTGAGCAGGGCTGTGGTGCTTCCTGGAGCCCCCAGGGGAGAATCCACTTCCTCACGTTTCTCAGCTTCTCTTGGCTGCCAAAATTCCCGGACAGTGGCCTTTTTCTTCATCTTCAAAGCCAGCAATGGCTATCCAAGTTCTCAATTAGCATTACTCTGACTCTTCACCTCCCACTTGCACATGGAAAGGACTCTTGTAATTACAGTGGGCCCACCCGATAATCCAGGATAATCTCCCTACTTTAAGGTCAGCTGCTTTGCAACCTACTTCCATCTTCTGCCTTAGTTTCCTTCTGCCATGTAACCTAACACATTCACAGGTTTCTGGGATTAGGACATGGACGTCTTTTCTCTGGGGAGGAGGGCAAGAAGACACGGGGATTATTCTGCATAGCATGGTTACCATTCAGGAGTCTGGCTTGATATGTTCAGCATGGATTAAAATCACTCAACAGATTCTCTCACTGTTGTCTTCAAATTCCAAATTAAAAACTCATCTCCAGCAATCTCTCTTTCTCTCACACGCTCACACACACAAAGTACCTGCCTACTACCTCTCTAAGCTGGTGCCAGAGTAAGTAAACCAGGTGACAGCGTCTTTTCAGAATCTATCTTGACAAGTACTGGGTTTTCCCTCAGGATGGAAGAAGGCAGAATCACAGAGCCAACAGGCTGTTAAAATGCTAGTGCCTAAAAGCACCCCATCTGCACACTGCATGCTCCCCTGTTTTTCATTCCTCAATAGTTTAGGCCAAGTTGGGACTATATTTCCTTTCATTCACGTGTGCCCCCAACTTCTCTTCAGGTGTCTCTTACCCCCCAGCTGAATCAGGTGTTAACGTGGGAGGGAGGCTCAGCATGACTACCTCTATTTTGCTTCTGTCCCCCTGCGGTAATACCCTCTAGGTTAAAAGCTTCTGCTTAGCTCTGCACGTAGGCAAGCTAATTATAGGAAGAATTTAGTTTGTAGTTCAACTCTAGAAGAAAGACGAGAACCGTCCCTTTCCCAAAACTAACTCCCAGGGAAATAAGGAAGCTATGCACACAAATAACAATGTTATGTTAATGACTTATAGGAACATTGTGACCTGACCTACGTCATCCAAAGTGAACTGACCAAGAAGAAAGGAGTTTCACAACCTCCTGCACCCTTGCTGCCACGCAGATGTCTGCAGTCATAGGTCACCTCTTGCAACTCCCGGCCTCTTCCCCCTTCCCTTAACATAAAAAGGAGCCCAAAGTTCATACTAACATGAGACGGTTCTTTAGGAAATGAGTCTGCCATCTGCTCAGTTTGGGTTTGCTGGCTTCCCAAATAAAAGTCTCTTTCCTTGCCCCAACACCGTGTCTCTTGATTCACTGGCTTTGGCGCGGCCAGTGGTGTGAGCTTGGAATCGGTCACGCAGGGAGGTGAGAACGCGTCAGTCTTCCTCCCCGTCTTCCGCACTCAGCACTGAGTACGACACCACGGTCGCACTCAGAGGGGGCACATGGAGTGAAACAAAGTGGGGACGGGAGAATAATTGGGGTCAGGACAGCCAAATAACTGGGAAGAACTCGGGCTCTGGAGTAACGGGAATCTGGGCTGTAAGCTACCACCTTCTCTTTCTGTGTGATTTGGGACGAGACATACAATCTCTCCGAGCCTGTCAGCGTGATTTGTTGTGACAATTAGTGAGAAAGAATACGGAGCATCTACTGTAGGCCATGACCTCCATTATGAATACTTAACCGATTCTGAAAAGACAGGAATTTTTATGTGCTTGTTTTGTAGGGGAGAAATGAAGACCAAGAAAGATTTGGTTTCTCCAAAAATATTATAAAATAATAACTGGTTCTTGATGCCTAATCAATTAAAAATATTCACATGTGGCCACAGAGATTTCCTGGTAGTTCCTTTCTCGTCCTGGATGGGGCGGGAGCTGTGACGAAGAACTGCTGCCGCCTCTTGGCATGAAATGGGAACATGTCTCATGGGGTCGGAATGAGAAGCTTCGCTCTGGGAATCTGAATCCTTTGCATCGGGTGGACCTGACAAATCCATGCTGCTGTCTAATGGGACAGGCCGGACTCCGCAGGCTACAGTCCTGAAACAAATGCATTTTTCCGAATAGGCTCAGTCAGCCCTCCCTGCGCTGGGTCTGGAAGATGGCGTGGATGTGTCCCAGAGATTTCCGGTTCCTTTCAGGTGTTAGAACAGTCTCGTTGTCAGACATTATAAAGTTGATAAAATCTAAACAAAATACCGGTTTCCCATTCAACTTTCTCTAGACCAGAGAAGGGAAGGTGTTTAGCCTTTTCGAGAACTTTCCTTGCTTCATCTCTTTTCTTATTTGCCGTTCCCCCCTTCAGGGCCTGGGATAAGAGAAGGACAGAATGGAGGAATAAAAGGCATTATTCAGCTGGGGCTGTTTTTTAAAAAATTTTCTCATGGCTGCTGAAGGCTGTCAGGAGAGACATCCCAAAGCAATTCTGCCTCTCTGGTGCTCGTGTGACTCTGCGGAGACACCCCTCTAGGAATCATAACCCTGTACAGTTTCCTCACTCAAGTGACATGACCTCAGCAGGCCTCTGTCAATGCTGCCCCAGCACCTGCCTGCTGAGGGTCCCACCACCCAGGGCCCTGGGCAGGGTCCTTGCCAGGTCCCGCCGGCTGTCTGCCTGCCTGAGACATGGTGGAAAAGGCGGCCCCGCTGCAGCCTTCTCCCCTGGGGCCTTCCTCTGGTGGCTCCAGCCAGCTTCCCGCCTTCAGACTTCTTGAGGCAAAGGGCAGGCCCCCGCCTCTGTGTCTCCCAAACTTGAAGAGGTGAGTACAGCTGAGCTCTCCCATTTATTTCCTTGTGCTACGTTTGAATAGCACCACTGGCACAGGGTGGGCTTTGGAGAACCTGTGGCTCGGCCAGTGTCAGCTGGGTGGGGTGCTGTCCTTCCTCTCTCTCCAGTCCCCGTGTCTACTCTGGGGCTCAGGGGAAAGGGGGAGGTGGCTGGGAGGACAGGAACATTGGAATATGAGGGGAATGACCCCACTCTCCTCTCCTTTAGAAGAATTCCTTCTACTGAAGCCTTGGTCTTCTCTTAGGTGGTTGCTGGGGGTGGCATTCATGAGAACAAGTTGTCATCTCTGGGCAGTTTGGGGGGAAATATCCAGTGTTTCTCTTTAGAATGATGGGTAACTCATCACCCACTATTCTCAGCTTCACGACTTCAGTCAAAATTCAGGACAGCAAAAGAACTCTTATTCTATGTTCCATTACATTATAAATGTACAATTTTTCCATCACAGAAACTAGAAAGTACAAAGATTCTGGGAAGGATGGTGTCAGGCCTGGAGGGCACTTACTACTGAAGCCTAAACATGTTCTCTTTGACCCACTTCTCCTGCAGTCCAATGTCACCATTTAATTGTTTTTCATCTGTTGTGTCATGGTCCTATGTTGAAACAAGGTAGGATTTAAATGAGTACATAAATGTGACCACTAAACATCAGTCACAGGTTTTATAAAGCATAAATAAAGAAGTCCACTACTATCTTCTCCACCTTACAGGTAGGGACTGGAGGGAAAATTAGTCTAAGTGAATTGCTCAGATCACCGAGCTGGTGACTGACTTTCCAGCTGCAAACACTTTCTGGCTCTGGGGTCTGTGCCCTAAACAGCATATTATAAACACAATTTAAGAGGAAAAATAAAGGAGACATGGCCTTGATGTGCCTGACGGAGTTTGGGCAGGTACTGCTGTAGAATGTTGTCCTCATAACATATTTGTTAGAACTTAGGTGCCCTAAGAAGTAGGAATCCCACTTCCTGTGTTGAAAACACTGCTGGAGACTTACCTTAATATACAAAGTCTCCCTGGAAATCCATGGCCCTTTGGTCCCTCTTAAGAGAAGTCAGGAGCCCCACAGCACAGCTTATCAAGTTAAATGCTCCAGAGCACACATGGCCTGGCCTCCTGGGCAGGAGGTGGACGGGGTGTGGCAAATTGGGAGCAAAGTTCATTTTATTGTCACAGACTCTGTAAGGAAGAGAGGCTTTTTACCTTCATCACTGCTCCTTTCGTACAAGATCTGCCTGCTTCCACATATATTTGGCAGAAATTGAAAAATGAGGTACAATAAAATATGTTTGGTGTCTCCTAATTATTGTAGCAAGAAGATAAGAATAGTTTCTACCTGATCCAGCTACCTTACATTTTTGTCTGTGAAAATAGAACAAAGATCTATTTTATAGAAAAAAATAAAAAACCAGCCCCAATCTATCTACAAGGTGGCCTGAGAGGTGCAAAATTAATTTTAAAAAATACACATATGTGAGTTTTGTTATGATCCAAGGAAGTGGACAGAACATTTTTGTGGGACTCAGGAAATCTAGGTTTTAATACAGCTTCTTCCACTAACAGATGATACCTTTAACTTCATTGCTTTGAGACTGAAATTCTCATCTGTAAAATAGGGCAGAAGGGCCAGGCCCAAGATTTTTAACTTTCTTTAAAATGTCTCTATTTGAAAAATTTCAACCTGAAAGAAAAGTTGCAAATATAGTACTCTGAGCTCCAGGGTCCTATTTGCCTAAATTCATAGACTGTTTACATTTTGTCACATTTGCTTTTTTACTTTTATATAACAACAAATATACAATAATTAATAATGATATATAATTATTAATATTTGATGAACTATTTGAGAGTAAGTTGGAGACATTGAAAATTTTAGGCCAAATGTGCATACTTTTTTGCATATGAACAAAAACGACCTCTTCCAAAATCACAATGCAATTATCAAATTTAGAAAATTTACATTAACATCATGGTACTCTATATTCAAATTCAAATTCCACTAAATGTGCCAATAACGTGCCTTGTAGCAGCTTTCCTCAGTCTGGAGTAAGCCCAGGATCACACTTTGGTGTGAGTCATCTGCTTCCTTGGTCTCCTTTAACCTGGAGCACTTTCTCCTATTTCTTGGTCCTTAATGATATTGACCTTCTTGAAGAGTACAGAGCTGAGACTTATAGGACAATGCTCAGTTTGAGTCAGTCTAACGTTTCTTTGTGCTCAGATTTGTGTTGTGCATTTTAGCTGAGGGGACAGGGGAGCAAGGTTCTGTTTTTCTCATGTATCACTTCAGGAGGCCACAAGGCCAATTTGTTTTGTTGTTGGTGACATTCACTTTGATGACTTGGGTGAAGAAGTGTCCACTGCGTTTCTCCATTGCAGAGTGACCATTTATTCCTTTGTATAAGTAATAAGTACTCTGTGTGAAGACACTTTAAGGCTGAGTATATATCTTCTTTCCTCATCTAACTTTCATCAATGACTTAAGTTTTCTTTGATGAATCACGCATATAGCAATCAGTACCATCATAAATGTTAAGCGATGATTTTCTATTATTTTTTCTACATTTAGGTAGTAGCTTTCTGGTATAGGAAGAGGTTTCTCCAGTCCTTTTTTGTTATTTTTTGATTTATCTATTTATTTTTGATCACTATGAACTTGTGGTTGAAACATTTTTTTTGGATAGAAGCTCTTTGAGATAATAGCATCAGTGGACTGTCTCCCTAGTGGGGAAATACACACACACTCACAGACACTGGCCAAAGTGCATATATTTTCCAGGCGTTGATGGATCCTTGAAGTCAATTCATGGCTGAAACCCTAAGGTAGCTATCGAACCTTGTGTAATGAAACTTGTGGCTCTAAAATGCAATGATACTTCTGTGCCTGTTGAAATGACTTGATGGGAAGCAGATGGTCAGCTTCAACTAGAAAATAATTTCTTACAAAGCAGGCTATTTGGGGTTTTTTAATGAACATTGCTATATGTGTGCTTTCAACCACAACCTTAAAAAGCTGTACAGTTTCACTTTACCACTCAGAAAATTAAAGAAACCCTCCCTTTGTCTCCTGCTTTAACTGTTGGGCTCTTCAACTTTTGGGTCCCTGCTGCTTGGAGATTGGCGTGGCGTAGGCTCTGCTGATTTCACGAGACTCATAATGTAGATCAGTGTAGTTTCAAGTCACGTTTCGTCCTTAGGCTTTTACTGGAGAGGACAGCAGGAAGAGATCTCCCAAGAATGACCTTCACAAACTATTTTACTTTTATTTGAAAGGAGGGAATATATGATCAATAGCAGAACTAATTAGTTTGTGTCTCAGGCTCTGGAAACAGACAGACCTGAGTTCCAGCCCCAGCTCTGCTGTATACGCCTGAGTGTGTTATTTAACAGCCCTAAGTCTTACTTTACTCTCACATACAGTGGGGCATAATTGCATCCCTGCATTGGGGGGGATAGCACGTAGCAAGGTCCCCATGGGTGAAACCCCTGGAGCCCCGTGCCTGGAGCCTCCTTGCTGTACACTGCATGTGAGCAGCTCAGCCAGGGCCTCATCCATTCAGGGAGGGTGGCCTGGGCCGGGGCTCCTGGTGCATGTCCCCTTTCACTGCCTGAGTCACTCTGGGGCTTACATCGAATGGGCCAAGTTCCAGGCCTCAGCCCTTCAAAGTTAGCTCCAGCTTTGAAAGGTGATAAATAGCTAATCTGAAGAAAGAATCTAAATCCTCTGGCCTTTGCCCTGCTTTCCCTGTCCCACCCAGAGGAGTGGAGGTGGCCAGTCCAGAACAACCGTCGGGGACAGCAGTCTTGTAGCCATGGAAAGGAGAAGACTTGGGGACTGGCAGTGACTCAGTCTCATGGAACCCAGAGTCCCCACTTCATTCATTCATTCATTTACTTGTTCCTTCCTTTCTTTCTTCCATCATCAAACATTTACTCAGAGATACTATGTGCAGGTAAATACATGAAGTAAGTACCAGACCTGGCTTCTGATATTAAAAAGTATCAGCTGTAAATATAGCAATAACTTCTTTGAGGAAAACCAAGCAGGTTCTATGCTGCTTGAAGCTTTATCAATGCCAAGAAAGTTGCTGGGATATAATTTCTAGAAATGCCTTACAGGTCCACATTACTATGTATTGTTCAGATCATTTATCTCTGCTGTACATTCCTCATTTTCTTTCCATCAAAGATGATTTTGGATAATCATCTTATTATCTTCATTATTATAATATTCTTATTTTAGGATATGGAGCAGACATTTCTGCTGCCCACACTTCCTCTCATTGGCAGAAATTCTCTGCTTCTGTGACAAGTAAAATGAGAAAAGCGATGGAAAACCTGCAAGTCAGGACTGAGGCTAGCGAGTGTCAATGTGCCTTTGGAAATGAATGATTTATTTAGGGATATATTCTTACATAACAAACAATACACCAGGTGATTAAATTACCCAAAGTTAGCATGAATTAGAGGCTTTATTTCCATATCCTTCAATCCTTGATTTGTTAAAATAATAAATGTCATTATGTATAGAGAAATTTAGAATCAGAAAGAGTTTGTGTCACATTCTTTGTACATTTTTGGTGTTTGACAGTTGGTGGAAAGGAAGGTACCTTTGCTGGAAAGAGCAGTGGGGCAGGGCCAGGGTGGGCGAAGGGGTGTGGGGTGAGTCATGAAGGAATCTCAACCTGGGGTTAGCATCTTGCTCTGTAACTTGCTAATACTGTGCCCTTAAAATGGGGATAAAATGTCCTATGTCTTTCACTACTGGCTAGCTGTAAAAGTCAAATGAAGCAACGCAGAGAATGTTTATATAAACTGTTATGTGATGGACAAGCATAATATCTTTTAGGAAGGGTTTCTGAACTCAGGATGAATACCATATGATCACCATATGGCCTTAACATTGTCTGCTTTGTGTGCATTCAAGGTAAAAAATTACGAGTGACATTCCCTGCAAATACTTACACGTGGGAGTTTCTTGTTCTAAAAAAAATGCCATATTAAAGTGTTTTCTCAAGGCAATTAAGTGAAACCAGCATTCATCCATTAGTTTACTGATCAATAAGCACTGACTGAATTCATACTAGGTATCAAGTACCAGGCTGGATCCTAGGGATTCAGAAGCAACAGGCAAAGTCCTTGAACTGCAGACCCTCAGCTTCTGCTAACAGACAGCAAGGGAATGAGTATAACATGGCTTGATTAGCAGGAGCATGGGCTGGGGGTGGAGGTGGGACGCTGGTACCCAGACGGTATTTGCCAGGAGAGAAAGTGTGAGGGGGGCAGGGCAATGAGGTGGGCTGAGCTATGACTCCAGGTAGGAGAAGCACCAAGACAACCTTAGCATCCCCTCAGCTCAACTAAACCACAGACGGCTTCTCCCTGACTCTAGGCCTCTGGCCTCCCTTTCCTCGGAGCATTTGCTTTAGAAATCTTGCCTCTGTAAATTCTCTCTCTACCCCTTTGAGATGTAAACCTTCTCCCAGCTTCTTGCCAGTTTTACAGCCCAGCAAAGGTCTTTCTCAAGGATCAGGGAGCCAGCCTTTTGAAGTGTAATTGTCAAGAAAAACAATTGGAAAGCCCTACCATGCTCTTGGATAGGCAGAGTCAACATAGTAAAAATGGCTTTGCTACCTAAATTAATTTACAGAATCAGTGCAATCCCTATCAAAATACCAACATCATTTTTTGCCGATCTAGAAAAAATAATTCTACGCTTCGTGTGGAACCAGAGAAGACCCCGTCTAGCCAAAGCAATCTTAAGCAAAAAGAACAAATTGGGAGGCATCTGTCTACCAGACTTCAAACTATACTACAAGGCTATAGTAACCAAAACTGCATAGTATTGGCACAAGAACAGACACGTAGACCAATGGAACAGGACTGAGAACCCAAATATAAAACCAACCTCATACAGTCACCTGATCTTTGACAAATTCCAGAAAAATGTACACTGGGGAAAAGATTCCCTATTCAACAAATGGTGCTGGGAAAACTGGATGGCCATATGTAGAAGACTGAAAGTGGACCCACACCTCTCACCTCTCACAAAAATCAATTCACAATGGATAACAGATCTAAACCTAAGACATGAAACCATAAGAATTCTCTCAGAAAACGTTGGAAAAACTCTTATGGACATTGGCCTAGGCAAAGAATTTATGAAGAAGACCCCCAAAGCAATCACAGCAGCAACAAAAATAAATACATGGGACCTGATCAAATTGAAAAGCTTCTGCACAGCCAAGGAAACTATCACTAGAGTAAACAGACAACCTACAGAATGGGAGAAAATATTTGCATGCTACACCTCTGATAAAGGGCTGATAACCAGAATCTATACAGAACTTAGGAAAATCAACAAGAAAAAATCAAACAACCCTATTAAAAATGGGCAAAGGACATGAACAAAAACTTTTCCAAAGAAGACAGAATGATGGCCAGCAAACATATAAAAAAGTGCTCAACTTCTCTAATCATCAGGGAAATGCAAATCAAAACCACAATGAGATATCACTTAACTCCAGTGAGATTGGCTCATATCAAAAAATCCCCAAATAACAAATGTTGGCGGGGATGTGGACAGATAGGAACACTCATACACTGCTGGTGGGACTGCAAATTAGTACAACCTCTATGGAAAAGAATATGGAGATACCTCAAAGAATTAAAAGTAGAATTACCATTTGACCCAGCAATCCCACTACTGGGTATTTATCCAAAAGAAAAAAAGACATTTTATAATAAAGACATCTGCTCTCGAATGTTCATAGCAGCACAATTCACAATTGCAAAGTTGTGGAAACAACCCAGGTGCCCATCAATACACGAGTGGATTAATAAAATGTGGTATATGTATACTACGGAGTATTACTCAGCAATAAAAAACAATGGTGAATTAACACATCTGGTACTATCCTTGATGGAGCTAGAGCCCATTTTTCAAGGGGAAGTGTCACAAGAATGGAAAAACAAGCACCACTGGTACTCACCATCGAACTGGTACTAACTGATGAACACTTACATCACACAGGGCAATAACATTCATCTGAGGGCGGGCGGGTGGGAGGGGGGTGGAAGGGATGGGAAAAACTCTCACTGAATGGATGCGGGGAGCACAGTTTGGGGGATGACCATGATTGTGGCTCTGACATGGGCAGAACAGGGGCAATGTGTATGGCCAAAGTGTTGTACCCCCATGATATTCTGAAATTAAAAAAAATAAATTAAAAAAAAAAAAAAAAAAAGAAAGACAGGGCTCCTCTCTCCCAGTCTGTGGGAAGGCAGGAGCCTAATCAATGAGCTCTGATCAGCAAGCACAGGCGGCCTAATCACACTGACCAGTCTCCCCCAAGTATGCTCCTCCAGGACTTTTCTAGGAACTCACCCCAGTGTTTAAAATCCTTCCCACCTTTCATTTCAATGGCTCTGAGCTCAATCTCTCTCTCCCATTGTAATAGTCTTGAATAAAGTCTTTCTAGCGTATTTAACTTGTCTGGTGCAATTTTTCTGAAACAGTGCTCATGGCCCTTGCCTAGTCCTTTCTTTCATCACAGGAACAGGGACATTCTGTGAATGGCAGATATTTTATATGCAAAGTCCCACTCTTCCAAGTCAGAAGAACAATGCCTAGCCATGCCTTGGATCCTTGCTAATTATTTTATGCCGCCAATCTGAGACGGCACTATCTGCTGCACTGCAGCACACGGGAGCCCAGGGAGACCTCTGGGCCACAGAAATGCTGGGGGAGAAGCTCCCATACCTGCACTCTGGGGCTGAGCCCCCCAGGGATCCTGGGCCACCAACAGCACAAAGCACACCACTTTGATTTCAGTAGACCATAGGCCAGGAGGGCAATGGCTGTATCTGGTATCACTTTGGCATGACATCAGTGCAATCATTCAAGAGAAAAAAATGAAGAGGAGAAATTAGAGCCTGTATGATATTAACCAGCCCTTCTTGGGCTTTAAAGCTTTTAGAATCAAGTTCCTATCTATAAGTAAAGAAAATACAATGTGCAAAATATTCTCAGGTGTGCCTTTGAGGTTAGTTCAGAAGCCTTTAGGCAGCATGTAACTTCTTGGTCAAAAAGTGAAAAGTAGGCAAGAATCATGGATCTACATTTTTATACTAAGAATTCCTATTTAGGAAGAAGTAGTAAAAATTCTAGAAGTGAGATCAAGGAAATTAAAAATGGAAAAGATCTTGTTAAGAAATAGGGTTTCCAGAATTTACTAAAAAAGCTTCCTTAGAAACTGTATTTAGAAGCAGATGAGGGAACTTTTATCAACTCTGTCTATAACTTGAATGTCTTCTGTAACCCACATGAGTTTTGCCTTACCAAACAGCTTGCTAATTCGAACCACTAGATAGAATGGAAACAACTGAAATTTCATTAAGATTTTCAATTTATGTGTATAGACATATAACGTATATCACTAAAGATTTATGCTGAACATGAATTTAGTGAGATTTTACAGAAAGGCATGTTCAATGTTTCTTTCAGTGGTGCAAACAGGATATCAATTCAGATTATGCATGGCAGATACTAATGCTAGATAAGAGAATGACAGAATATTTTGTTGACATCAACACATCTTTTTAGAAAATTTTGACCCAGAAATAGTCAAAGAGAATGACCTTCAAATCAAAATGTCCAATGCTCTCTGCTATGAGGAAGATGCCGGCAGAAAGCAGTGAGCTTGGGGATAAAGAAGGGCTAGGGCTGCCTCAGCCCACACTGCCTCAGTTTCCTCATTTGTTAAATGTAGAAATCAAAAGTCCCATCTCAATTGTATTTTGTGAGCATTAATTACAAGTAGTTAAAGTTAGCACATGCAAAGCGTTTAGAACAGTTCTTGGCACATTGTGAATGCTCAATAAATGTTAGCAATCACATTATTTTTATTAACTACTGAAAGCCTTGTTATAGGTGACAACATAAAAATTCTTTACCTCTTTGATGGACCCGCTCACTGTTTTACACCCAGACAGGTATATGCCTGGACGCTGGAATTATTTGTATATATATTTAAACAAAGAAGGAAGACATAACCCGTGTCTTCATAAAGACACAGTGTCAGTGTGGTGGGGAGCGTTGAGTCACCCTAACGTCTGATCTGCCCCTTTGCCTTTAGTAATAAGAACTGCGTTTCGAGCTGGGTACACAGCTGCGAAGTTAAAAGGCTACAATTCCCAGCCTCTCTTAGGCTAGGGGTGACCATATGGCTAAGTTGTGGCCAAGGGGAGCTAGAAGAAATGTTGCGTGCAACCTCCTGGAAACGTTATTAAAACTGGGAACTCGTCCTTCTTAGCCTGCCTTCTCCTTCCTGCTGCAGGAGCCCGTGCAGCAATGGTGGGCGGTGTGCCAGCAACAGACGAGAATCAGGAGAGAAGAGGTCGGGGTCCCGGATGACTGCAGAGATGCCCGTGGCTACTTTCTTTGGGTCTTCTTCTATGTGAAAGAGAAATAGTTTAATGTAAACATCTTGTTTAAGCCACAATTTTATAGTTATTTTTGCTTGCATTTTTAATGATTTACAGCTGAACCTAATGCTCCTAGAAGACAATGTCTTTTTCAAAACTTAATAAAACATCCATTTCCACCTTGCTTGTGTAAAATCCTTGTATCTCTGCAGTCATAGTACTTGGCAAAGTAATTCTAACCATTGGGCACAAATAAATATATATAACTTATAATATCTCTTAGTTCTATTGCCAGAGATAGACTCAAGCATGTGAATTTTTATAACTTATGGTTTTATTTGAAAAGGAAATATTACATGTCACATTTTCTTTTTATTGCTCAAACTTTATAGGAGATTATAGGAGTGATGAATGACCTTATCTTCAAATAAATGAATGTTGGCTTTAAAATTAAATTTTAAGTGGAAATGGATGATGATGTTTTGAATAGAGAAATTAGTGAGAAAGGAAAAAGGTTTCATTGAAGAAAAAATATTATTGGAGAAATTTAGCTTATCAATAAATAGACATTGATTCATAACTGCACAAAAATAAAGAGGAATCTAATAACTCAATTCGTAGGTAATAAACATTGACTGAAATCTCCAAAAGGAAAGAAACATTGGTAATTAAAGAAGATGAGCTTGAGCGTACGGTTGTTCCAGATGGTGGAAGGGGCAAGCAGAAGACTTCAAACTGACAAAACAAAGAAAGAGAAAGTGAGCGAAGCCTGTGGATTCCAAGGCCCCCGGCAGGATGGCTCTGTCACAGCAGCACTGCCCTGGCCCCGTGCAGAAGCTGATGCTGGAGGGTTCAGGGTGAAGGGAGGCTGCGGCCACAACCAGTGAGCAGGAGAAAGAGAGCTCGGCCCATTGTTACCGGAAGAAAAATGAGGGAGGCTGACCCAGATGGCCTCAACGTTCCCCTCAGCTTAACTAAACTGCAGAGGGGCTTCCTCCTGACTCTGGCCGCCCCCCTTTTTCTCAGAGCATTTACTTGAGAAAAGCTGCAATTGTAAATTCTTCTTCTGCCCTTTTGAACTGTTAATCTTCCCCCAGCCTCTTACTGTTTTACCACCCAGTTCTGTCTTTCTCAAGGACCTGGGACCCAGCCCTGTGATTTGCAATGGTCAAGGAAGACACCCTCACCCCATCTCCCGGTCTCTGTGGGAGGGCAGGAGCCTAACTCTATAAGCACCAACTAGCAAACACAAATGGCCTAATTTCACTGGTCAACTCATTCCCTAACATCCTCGAGTACTTTCCACTAGCCCATCCCAGCACTTAAAAACTCCTCCTGTTTCCATGGAGTTGAGCTCAAGCTCACTCCCCTGTTGTTCCAGGGTCTGCACTTGCTGGGCGGTTAGGGATGCCGGGTTGTTCAGCTACATCTGCCTTGCTGAGAGGCAGCCCCTTGTGAATCAAATATTTCCCACATGACTGGGCTACTCACAATAAACAACTACCCTGAAATATGTAGCCACAACCTACCAGTACGTGATTCAGAAAGCTAGAGATGAAAACTTTCCCAAAGAAGGCGATTGGCATTGGCTTTAAGAAAAAAAAAAGTTTTTGGTTTTAAACACTGGTGGATTGGAACTTTGTGCTCTGTAACCTGGTTGAGGTGCCTCAGCAGAGTGGAGAGAGCATTAATAAGAGGGAACCAGAATAGAGAGAGGGGTGTGCAAAGGCAAAGAATTATGTGCTGCTCTCCTCAATCATTTCTGCATTTCCTATGGTGTCTCTTGGTAAAGTAGCTAAAATTCCGCCCCCATTTTATTTCTTCAGTGTCCCACTCAGCAGCAGTTAACTTAGTTGACTTGCTAATGGCTGGCCTGATCTTTCAAACCACCCTAGATTCCAAGTACCAGCTCTTCACAATGGGATTTTTTTCCTGACTATACATAAGGGGGACATCAACTACCATTGATATTTCTGGGTGACCCTAGTGGGTAGCTGTGTGGCCAAAATTGAGTTGTTTTGACAGGCTTCCTTTGGGAACTCACTATCCTTAGGACATTGACAGCCATCAACCTTTGTTGGTTATATCTGCTCATTGGTATGCACCAGTGGTTTTAAACCCATGTAATCTTTTATCAGTGTGTTGGTGTTTGAAAGGTCAACCCACATACGCAGAGGCTTATCATAAAGTAAGACCCAGCTAGGACTGCAGGCAGCTTTTCCTTTCTGGCTGCTGGAAATTGAAGGAATAATATTTCACAGTAATTTCTGCTCAAATTCTCTTTCTTAGCTATAGCTTCTAAAGCTGTGGGTTGTCTGAATCTTTTTTGTCCCCTTTCTGGTGACCTCCAAAATGATCTTCTATATTCACAAGCTATAAATCAAAGGTTCTGCCCAGTCATTAGCTGAAAGTGTATGGGCACTTGGGAGGAACAAGCAGTTTCCTAGTGCTAGAAAAGCATCTTTCAGCCCTCAGCACAGCATCAAGGCAGTAACTGATTCCTTAATGGCTTCCCTGAGTCCCAAATCTGCTAAGAAAACTGATGAGCTTATGCAAAAAAAAGTGACCTCTATTTAATGATGGCATCAATATATCCCAAAATTCTTTTTGAACTTTGTCCCTTTTGAATATCTGTTTTCCTACAGAAGAAAGGCTTGGTGCTTGTAGATGAGCTTACAGAGGCTTTGTGTTTAATACCACTCCCATCATTGGATTGTTGTGTAATCAAAGATGAGCTATTTAGGCTGCAGGTATGTATGAAGATTTTGGCATGGGGTCCAACTTGATTTCTAAACACTCAAGCCATGTGGGTAGAAATCAGCTATTTTTAAAATGTCCATCTCTTGACAAAATTCAACCACAATTTGTTTCATTGAATGGATTTGAACACGTTGAAGGAGAGCTCACCTCACTGAACTAGATACCATAGCCATAAAATATTTTTTCAAATATTAAATCCTGAAGTAAGAAGTAGTCAGAAATTAATGTCAATAGCTTCATGTAGAAACTGTAAATAATAACATTAAATTTAACATCATCTAATATTCAGCTCTGTATAAGTCTTCTGATCTTCAGGAGACACTCAGTAGCTCATTCTAGTATTTTGATCAACCAGAAATTTCTTCCTTAAGTCTAATCCATACTTTTTATGTTTTAATTTAAACATTATTTAAACTTATTTTAGCTGGTAAAAAAAAAAGATGAGACATTTGTTTTAGTTTGCTCAGCCTGCCATAACAAAATACCACAGACTGGGCAGCTTAAACAACAGAAACTTAGATTCTCACAGTTCTGGAGCCTGGAAGTCTGAGATCTGGGTGCAGCAGGGCTGTTTTCTGGTGAGCGTTCATTGTCTTTCCTCTGTGCGAGAGCGTGGAGACAGGGAGATCAAGCTCTCTGGTGTCTCTTTGTACAGGGACACTAATCCTATCAGACCAGGCCTCCACTCTCATGGCCGCATCTAAACCTAATTACCTTCAAAAGGCCCCGACTTTAAATATTATCACTTCAGGGGTTTGGGCTTCAACATATAAATTTTGGGGGGATATAAACGTCCATAATATCAACCTATCTTATATTTTTTCCTGTGGGTTTAATAATTCTGAAATCCTAAATATTTCAGAAGACTTATTTTATGTTATTTGAAAGAATCATTAATGAATCCTTCGGTCCTATGTAGTTTCTCCACATGTGATGCTACACAACTATATTTAACACACACATATACAAATACATATACATGTAGTGTTTAGCTAGCATCTAAGAAAGACAATAAATTTGCATTCATGTTTTATTGCTTACAGCAAAATAAACCCTAGGTGAATGTAAGAAAGAAATTTTAAAAACTCAACCTTAAAAAGTACTAAAAGAAAATATGGAAACTTTATGAACATCACAGTTGAGGGAGGTTTTTAGGCAAAATCAAAAACTCAAATACTGACAAATGTTATATTAGACTACATGAAAAATTAAAATGTGCTACATTGCAAAAATAAATGCCAGAAATAAAGTTAAAGAAATAATAAACTGAGACAGTATTTATAACACATATCACACACAAAAGGCTGATATCTTTAAAACATAAAGAGCTCTCACAAATGAGCAAAAACACAAACAATCCAATAGAAAAATGGGCAAAAATTGGAGGAAATATTTTTAAATATATAAAAAGAAGCTCAACCTTGCTTATTAAAAAAATAGAATGAAAACTAACTGGAACACCATTTTTAATGATTAGATGATCAAAAAATTTTTTAACTTGGTAAGTGTTGGCAAAAGTGTGGAGAAATCCATTATCATATGTTGCTGGTTAAGGCATTGTTTAATACCACTTCCATGAAGAGTAATATAGCAATACCGTATTATCAAAACTTAGAAAGCCCGTATCCTTGAACTTGGCGGTTCTCTTGCAGGAGGTCATCCTGTGGGCATACACTTAGGGGACAGGGCTCATGCCCAAGAATCCATACTGGCGCACTGCTTGGAGCGGCACAGACTAGAAATCACCTCATGTGCGTCCACACCTGCCTGGTTAAGCAAATTATGTGTATTCAATGCAATACCGTGCACCTTTTTAATGAATAAGGAAGGCTCACTTTTCTGGAATGTTTCTCTGTATGCTGATAGGCTTTGCTCTACTTACTCATCAAGTGCATACATCACATTAAAAACAAATGCAACAACAATGCATTATTGGGGTTTTTTTGTGGAAAAATTTCCAACTAACAAGGTAAACAGCAGAAACATATGGTACCCATCGTTTCCAATTAAGCACCTCTCAGGACTGTGAACACTATTGTCCTTAATTAGCACTTGCCTATTTCCCATCTGCCCACTAGATGATCCTTAATGTATTGTTGAATGGATTGTAAATATGCTGTCATTACTGTCAAGGGTCTATTTTGCATCCTATATTCTGTGTTTTCCACAAAAACCTACGTTTGTTAAATACCCACTATGTGCCAGCCCTTGCTAGATACATAATGCTAACATTAAAACAAAAAGGTGGGGGGACCTTGTTAAAGTCTAATTGGCAACAATTCCTCAATTTGAACAAAAAGTTCTCCAATAATGGAGTAATAAATAGAATTTCCTTGGAGAAATATTTTTGCACATCTCTATTTCCAAAGTTAGAAAGAATAACATCAAAATAATTTTAATAACTAAAATAATAATAATTTTAATAATGTAATAATTATTTTAATAATTAAAATAACAATGTTTCTAATGTAATAATAATTGTAATAATTCTAAAGAGTTAGAAGTCATGAAGCAACAAAACAGAGCACTGAATTTTGCTTTGTGCCTCATTATTTGCTCCAGATCTTTTTCTAAGGTTTAGATGGGATTTTTTGTTTTACTTCTTTTTCTTTTTTCTTTTTTCTTTTTTTTCTAGAAAGGGCAGGTAAGCACAAGTAGGTCAAGATGGTTAAAAATAAAATCATTTTTAGCCACTTAGCCAGAAAATTTGTTGAAAGTGAATTTTCTACTGTCAAAAAAGGCTGCTTAATACTGCAATTTTTGCAAGTACATGGTATTTTTAATTTTATTTCCTGGAACAAAATCCAGGTGGAGGAAAGTCCCCACTGACTTATTTTTTACATTAGTCTGTTTTGACTTGTCTGCTTTTAAAATGCTGTCACTTTATTAATGCAGAAACACCTAAGTGTGCGTTATCTTAATGTGAATCCTTGTTAGAGTAACTCGATAGAAATTATTCATCAAAAATCAATTAATCAAAACATAATGACAATCAATATCTATTGTAAAATGCATTATCATTCCATAATTTTTATAAAAGGAGTTAAATATCTAAAAAGAATTAAAGAAAGAAATATATATTTTTAAAAATGACAAAATTCTCAACCAGGAAGACTCCAGATCATGTAGTTCTTTGTGGCTGTGCCCTTGGAGATGTGAGCATCTAGATACATTTTTCAATAAAAAATGTAATTAGGAAACAACATGAAATCATTATGTATTTGAGCTGACTGGAAGCAATTCTTTGTTCATTTTCTCTCTTTCACTCTGGGATGTTAACCTTCAGAATATTTCCCAGCAGATCAAAGTCATTACTTTTATAGAGAAGTCCAATTCAGCTTAGCCGTGCGGCACTGTTCTATATTTATCACCCACTAGATGCAGCGTTGGGTGGAGCTGGGATGTTTAAAGGTGAATCAAGCACTGTCAAGTCTGGTTAAGCGTAGACGCTCCCTGTTGCAAGGAGCAGCACCAAAGCTCACACATCCCACCCTGCACTCTGTTGTCCAAAAACCCCAAACAGGAAAGGTAAAAAATAGGGGCAGAGGGGAAGAGCATGTGAAACTTCCAGTGGGACAAAAAGACCATGACGCTTTCAGGAAATGCCAGTCTACCTGAAAAGTTGTTCAAGTGGACGAGAAGATCATGGGAGTGGGGGGTGGAGGAAAGATGGAGAGCAGGGTGGACTGAGGCTGTCACAGCACAGGACTCGACTCTGGGGTAGGCTAGTGTCAGCAAGTCAGATTTTTAAAACACACGCAGAGGCACTACAAGACTCCAAACAGTAGTAAACAAGTCAATGACAATTACAACAAATCACTGCTACAGTATAATATTACCTCCTGCCATCAGTCACATCCATACTTATCCAGATACATTGAAAATTTCCATTATTGCTGTCATCAGTAAATACATGCATGATACCCCTGAGAATGTTTGGTCACATAGCTAAGATTTCTCCTATGTTCTAGGAAGTGCATGATCTGTGCACATGGCAGCCTATGACTGACCTAGCTCAAGGTTGCATGGGTAGCATCTCTTTTCAGATGTGCTCACCATCCAAACATCAGCCCTCTCTGCCATTGGGGTCTATCTGGCTCTAGCTAGCAGGTGTGCTTGGGTGTGTTTCCAAGGCTGTCACTGGCCACTGGTCCTCCCCTTGGAGCACACCTCCATCCTATGTCTGTCGGCTCCAGGCTGGCAGAACCATCGCACACGTTGGTTCCTTGACACACTGTGGAGGAGAAAACATTAGGGGGCCACAACCAACTTTCCTTCATTGCCTCTATAGTGCTAATATAGGCCTACACAAGAATCTTTGTGTTTAATGAAAAATAGGAATTATGGAAAGGAAATTATAACATGGGAAGAGAAAATTGTAAACCATGTACCTCAAATGATTGTTCTCTGACCTCAATGAAAAAGCTCAAATAGAAGTAGAATTGTGTCTGGTGCACGTTTGTACCTTGGCCTTGCCTCAGGCTTTGCTCACTGCTGTTGTATGTGCCTCTGGGAGAGGACAGTTCCCGTCAGACTCACAGGAGCTATACAACCTCACCCACTAGGTGGTCCAAGGACACAGAAATCCCTATCAATATGGCTCCCCAGAAAATTGGTTTACTTATGTCCTCCAAAATGATATGTCCAAGTCCTAAGACAGAAGCAGAGATTGGTGTGATGCAGTCACAAGCCAAGGAATGCCAGGAGCTATCAGAGGTGGAAGAGGCAAGGAAATATCATTACCTAAAGTCTTTGGAGGGAGCTTGGACCTGCTGACACCTTGATGTCAGATTTCTGGACTCCAGAACTGGAAAAGAACAAATTTCTCTTATTCCAAGCCACCGCATTTGTGGCAATTTGTTGTGGCAGCCCCAGGAAACTTAAATACCCTAAATCTGTGTTATTTAGTCTGGGACAGCTCAACACCAAGGAGGGAGGAAAGAGATTTGGGGAAGGAGCTGGAAGGGGCTGAAGCTTCAGAGCAACATGAGAGGACGGACTGTGTAATGACAAATCTAGTCTTGTGCCAAGTACTTCCGTGTCGAGCATGGAACCATCTTCATATAAATGGGACTAGATCAAATTTGACTGAATCACTACTGAATCACTATTGAATCTCCTCTCACATATCCAAAGACAAAAATAAATTCTGAGAGATGGTACAGTCTAGCTCCATATTCGGGAATAAAACCCTTTTTCCTGAAAGCAGCATGATCCTCCCAAACTCCTGCCCAGACTGGAATTTCACCTTGAGATATTATGCAAAGCAGAGTCTTCCTGACTCTCCATCCACCCATAACATCCTCAGGCCTCAGGTTTGCCTTTGCACCTGCCTGCAACATAAAAGTAATGATGAAGTTGATGATAATGATATAAATTAAAATAGCAAACAGTAATGTAGCACTTACTGTGTTCCCACAACTGTTCTACGTAGTTCAGATCTTTTTAAATATATATTCTCACAAGAGCCTGGGAGGCAGATGGAGTTATTGTCCACAATTTGCAGACAAAGAGGCTGAACTCTGAAAGTGACTTGCTCTAAGACACACTTTACTAGGAAAGAGCAGCTGCTCAGTCATTCTCAACCTACACCCACAAAGTGAGACTCTTATGAGTTGGATTGTGTCCCTGAAAAGATAGGTTGAAATCCCTGGGACCTATGGCTGTGACCTTGTTTGGAATTAGGATCTCTGTAGATGTATTGCAGTGAAGATGAAGTCATTAGAATGGACTCTGGCCCAATATACTGGTATCCTTACAACAAGAGGAGATTAGGACATAGAGAAACACACGGAGGAGAAGCCCAGGTGAAGACACAGAGGAGGAAATACGGCCACGGGAAGACAGAGGCTGAGATTGGAGTGATGCTGCCGCAAAGGAAGGGTCCTCCACTAGCTTCTTCAGAAGGAGCACAGCTCTGCCAGCACCTTGATTTTGGACTTCTGGCCTTCAGAACTATAAGACAATAAAGTTCTGTTGTTTTGAGCTACTCAGTTTTTGGTACTTTGTTACAGAAACCCTAGCAAACAAATGCAGAAACCTAGTGAATTTCAAGAAATTACTATTTTTTTCTCTTTTATTTGTGTTTAGATTTTCTATTGTGAAATACAATATTCAGAAAAATAATGGACAGCTAGGTAATGAAGCAAGCACCCTGTAATCACCACCCAGGTCCAGAAATACAAAAATTTCCAGGACCCCAGAAGCCTCAGAAGCCTCACACATGGATAAAACAGTTATGAATTTTATGGTACTCCTTTCTTGCCTTTGGTTTTGATAGCGTATATACACTTTGGTTTTGATAGTGTATATACACTTTGGTTTTGATAGCGTATATGCACTTTGGTTTTGATAGTGTATATACACTTTGGTTTTGATAGCGTATATGCACTTTGGTTTTGATAGTGTATATACACTTTTGCCACCTCAGTAGGCATGCATAATAATATAGCTGGGGTTTGCCTATCTTTTAACCTTGTATGTTGAGGAGCCATACAGCGTGGTATCTCCTACACTTGGCTCCCTTCCTGCACCGTTACCTGTGGGATTCACCCACAGCATTGCACGCACCTGTCTGGTAGACAAAGCTCTCTCACTTTGCTCTCCTTCAAGAGTGCCTTGGCTATAGTCAGCTATCTTCCTTTCCATAGAAAATTTAGAATAAGTTTTTTAAGTTCCACTTTAAAACAGTCATTGGGATTTTTATTCCATTTCATTGACTCTATAGATGATAATGGGGAGAACTGATATCTTTTCAATATTGAATATTCTAATATATGAACATACATATCTCTCCACTTACTTCTAAGTTCCTCCGCAAACACATATCACAGGTTACTGGATAAAATTACCCTGCATACTTTATTAGAATTATTCTTAAGTACAGCAGTTTCTCAGTATCAGCAGGGGATTGCTTCCAGGACCACCACCCCCCCCCGCCCCATGTATACCAAAATCCACGGATGCTCAAGTTCCTGATATAAAATTGTGTAGTATTTGCATATAACCTATGCACATCCTGCCATATACCTTAAATCATCTCCAGATTATTTATAATACCTAATACAATACCTACACATCACTTCATTTGTGCGGATTCAGAGAGGTACTTGGCATGCAGGAAATTCAAGTTCTTCTTTTTGGAACTTTATGGAATTACTTTTTCCAAACATTTTCAATCCTTGTCTGGTTGAAACCATAGATGCAGAACCCATGAACACAGAGGGCCAACCGTACTTGGTGCTTTTATGCTACTTTATTTATAATTTTTAAAAGTCCATGTTCTGTTTGTTTTACATATATGGAAAGAATTTATTTTTCTTTGTCAACTATGTATCCATCATATATGTTAAACATACTTCTTAACTAATAATTTGACTAGATTCTGTTATATTTTTCTACCTATTTATATCATATCCCAATATTTACTTTTATCTCTTTCTTTCCTAATATTGTACATTGTTTTTTATTTTCCTTACAGCATAAGCTGGGTACAGGGGTAGAGAACGTGCAGGCTTAAGGCCACACGTGGCCTTCTAGGTCCTGAAGTGTGGCTTTTTGACTAAATCCAAATTTTATAGGACAAATGCTTTTATTTTTATTAATACATTTTCATTTGTCTTTTATACTTTTATTTTTTAAATGAATGTATTTAAAATGCCAAAAAATATAATAAATTACAACAAAATAGTCTTCCCAGATTGACCAGCACAATTAAAACTTCAGTAAGCCATAAGGGTTAAATTGACGGCTGCTATGCTCATGATTTAGTTCTAACTTCCCCCGCCTGACTGGCGCCACTACCACACGAGGCTGGTTGGTGAGAGTTTATGGGGGTCGACTACACCAGTCTGTATCAGCTTTTGACAACAGTGCACTGTGTTTCTGTTTGAAGTGGAATTTGTGAACAGTTGCACAGCTCGGCAGTATTTTTTAACTCTGTCTACTTAACAGCCCGTCATGTCAAAGAAGACCAAGAGAACCCTGAAGGAATAAAATAGATTTTTTAATAAGGATTGGCAATTGCAATATTATCTTATTTCTGCTAAAGATAAGATGATTTTCTTGCTTTGTGATACTGCAATATCAACATGAAAGAAATTCAATGCTCATCAGCCTTGTTACACTCATAAGGACCACAAATATTTTAAATTAGAAGGAGAAGGGCAAAAAGTTGTATTGCAGAAATTGGGAGGTGGAAAGCAAAAGTAAAGACAATTCTTTAAAGCAGAAACAAGATCTGGAAATAATGCCACTGAAGCAACTTATAAAGTAGCTTATTTGAGGGCTGTCTGGAAAGTATCCAGCCATTGTTAATATAATGAGAATGGTTACATGACTGGATACTTTCCAGACAGCCTTTGTGTACTTGGGAAAAAAAGGAAGCCATTCTGATGTAGAAATTGTGAAAGGATGCATTGTCAAAGTTGTAGGGTGCTTAGACCCCAATAACATTTCAAAGTAAAAACAACTGCCTCTTTCAAGGAGAACCATAACTGATCTGCAGCATGAATTAGCCTTCAGCTTAACAGAACAACTTCATGCAATACTTCAGAAGAAAATTATGTATTTATTCAATCACCTTGGATGAATCAACTGATACTACTGATTGGCACAGGTTTTATACTTTATTTGGGTATTAACAGAAGATTTTCTTTGCTACAAAGAGTTACTTGTTTTGGGCACTCTTGTGAACAAAACACAGGGAATAGATATCTTCAACAACTTTCAAGATAAATGTCATGAAGTTGGACTGAATTTGATAAATTTAGTGAGTGTGTGTACAGACAGTGCACCTTCCATGACAGGAAAACATGAAGGGTTTATTGCACATATAAAGAAAGTATTAACAGATCCAGATGCTTTCATTTTTTTCCATTGTATCTTGCATCAGCAAAATCTCTGTGCTAAAGCTACTGTTCTAAGTGACACTTTGCAACAAATTATAAGTATTATTATCTATAGTCATGCAAATGCAACATGGCATCATCAGTTTCGTAACATGCTAAAGTTGACCAATAAGGTATTCAGTGTGGATTTGCTGTATCATTCTAAAGTGTGTTGGCTATTGCAGGGACAGGTGTTAGCCAAAATTTTACCTCTGTGAGAACAGTTAGTTAAATTTTATGAAGAACAGATTTAGCAATGTGAATTATTGGAAGATTTCTATAGGAATGCAACATTTCTGTGTGATATCATGTCAAATCAAAATGACTTGAGCATTTCTTTGCAAGGAACAACTAAGTCTATATATGACATGTGGCAAAAAATCCAAGTGTTTTGAAAAAAGCTATCTTTTTTCAAAACACTTCTTCAAGAGGAAATTTCTGATGAATGTTTTTCCCAGTTAGCAAAGGTCATTGATGAGAAGGATGACATATGCGAATCATTTGAAGAATGTGCAGCTGTTATAGACCTACTAATTGGAGAATACAATGAAAGATTCACTGACTTTGAGAATCATGACATCACACTCAAGTTAGCATTTCAGCCTCACCTAGTTGATATCACCAAGGCATCTAAAGAACTACAGAAGGAATTGATTGAGCTCTCAGTAGATGACATTTTAAAGTCGTCATTTGATGCTAAGAAACATCCAATTGAAATATGGAAAAATGCAGTAGAATACCCATGCTTTTGGCAACATGCCCGAAAAAATGCCTCCTTGATTTTCAAACACTTATTGCTGCAAATCTACATTCTCTCACAGAACCCAAATCAAGATGCCCTTAAGGTCACAAATGATGGATACCCATCTAGAGGATCAACTGAAACTGTGGACTTCCATGCTGCAACCAAATTTCAAATGTTTTCCAACAAAAAGAAGACACTACAAAGTCATTAAAAGGTTAGTTAACTTTAAAATTAACAAATAGTTTCATTTTTGAAATTATTAAGTACAAAGTTGTTAGATTTTTACAAAATAATGTACATTTTTAAGTATATTTAATTGAAGTTTCTTGAATGTGGCCTTATTTGATTACAGCTAAATTAATGCAGCCTTCCAACATAAAAATTTTCCCCACCCCTGGGCTAGGACCTCTAGTACGATGTCGACTAGAAGTGGTGAGAATGAGGATCCTTCTTTTGGTCTCAATAGCAGGAAGAAATATTCCAACATTTTTCTATTTAAGTGATATTTTTCATTTAAGTTTTCACTACAGTTTTTTTTAAAAAAACTTTTATAAGATTAAGAAAATTCCCTTCTATTACTGGTACATAAAGATTTTTTTAAAAATAATAAACAAATCCTAATTATTATGTACCACATTTTCTGCAACCATTGAGATGATCATACTACTTTCCTCTTCAATTCTGTTAAAGTGTTGAATTCAAATATTGATTTTTGAATAATTGCCTCTGTAATAAATCCAGTTGATCATAATATATTGTCATATATACATATGTATGACAATATATTATGACCAATATTTATATATATTTAAGATCACTAAAAATCATGTTTTAAAATATGATCACTTTCAGTTATACATATATATACAAAGAGAAAAAACTTAAAATACTATGTATATGCTATAGATAAATACTCTCATTTTCAATTTTTGGGAAGAGTTTTGTAAAATTGGTGTTATTTGTTTCTCAGATATTTGATAGGATTTACTAATGGTGTTGTTTGGGCATGGAATTTTCTTTGTTGGCTTTGGTAATTTGTGTCTTTTATGAATGTGTCTATCTTGTCCAAATTTTAAATACACTAAAGATGTTCATAATATACTCCTGTGATCTTTTTTAGTGTTTATAGATCTGTAGCAAATTGCCCTTCTTCATTTCTAATACTTGTTGACGAGTAGTCTATGCCTTCTCTCTTTTCTTACCTTTTTCGTTTCTTTTTTCTCTTGTTTTTCCATGGGTTGATCAATTTTATTAGTCTTTTTAAGGAAGCAACTTTTGTCTTTGTTGATCAGGTGTATTGTATATATGCTTTCTATTTCATTAATTTATGCTCTTCTTTCTACTGTTTCTTTTCTTCTAGTACCTTTTGGTTACCTTAGCAGTTCTTCCTGCAAAACTTTAAGATGGATGTTTATAGCATTGATGTCCAGCCTTTCTTCTTCTCTACATGCAATGAGAAGCTACTCAAGCTAAACTGGTGGGTGGAATGAATAATTGATATTTTTAAAAATGTCATTCTGGCTAAGTTCAAAACAGATGATACATCATTAACATTATGTTTTATAAATATTGTAAGTTGATTTTCCAAAAATTAGATAAACACTTAGAAACACATGTAGTGGCAACTTGTCATTTTAATTATCAAATTGTTGAGATGATAAATACAGAATGAAAATATTTGAAAAAGAATGTATTTTATAGGAAGTCGGACCTGCAATGTAAGTGCAAAAGGAAACATTGTCACTTCCCTACGTGTTAAACCAGACAGAAAGATGAGAAGTCAGCAAAGCAAACAGGCAAGCTGTGGGCTTTAAAGATGAGGGGCATCTGGCATCTACAGACGCTTCTCAGGAGAAGTGATGATGGTTTCATCATTTAATTCATTGCCATAAGACCTCCTAATGAAAGTTGAGTATCTCATGGATGGAATTACAGGCCTTTATCCTTTAATGAGCAGTACCTGGCTGCTTACTTCTTTGGGGGACCTTGGTAGAAAGCAAAGAGCAGAATATTGTGATGTCTACCCCAGTTGCAGGTGAACTTGTTTGTATTGACTTGATTTTATCTACAAACAAACAAACAAAAACAAACACAAGAGCCTGTCAAACAAAAGCAAACAAAACAGCCTGTCAAGTTGACCTTTCTTAGAGAAGATCAAGCTCATCTTTTTCAATATGTATGAAATGGAAACCTCAAAAAACTTCAAACTGCACAAATCTAGTACTAACATCTGGGGAAGGAAAGAAATCTATACCAAATCCATCAAAGCTTTTCACTCAAACAAAATGTCATTGTCACATGTATATGGCAACTGTTTTCAGGTCATTATTGAATAGGTTCTTTTGCAGTAGGAGATATTTCTAACTGCTGAGCACCAAAAGTAGAAACTGCTTTACAAAGTTGGGAACAACTGTGACAAATTCTTAAACAAAAGTTCTGATGAAAAGGCAAGAGGAAATTAGGAATTAAAGAGGTTAGCCTTGAGAAATATATGGAAGCAGTGAATATATTATAGAAACAACAAAAGAAGAATATGGCATTCCCTAAACTAACTGATATCCAGTTCTTCTAGTACAGGCTATAGAAAGCAAGAGTTTTAAAATGTGATGTAGGTTACTTCTAGCTAGGGGTATACGTAGAATAAGTAGAGCTACAAAGGATACTCCTGTGTGCATCTATTCTGTTGTTACAGGAGCTTACAAGGAGGTTGCAAACACATTGCCATAACACACCCGATTGTTTCAGAGGATGTAACATCTGTTAAAGTATCAGAAAAAAATTGAAGGAGGTGATTTATCCTGGGCAAAAGCAAAACTGATGTGTAAAGAATCTTCTGAAGAGGGAAATGATGATAAAGTAGAGATGATGATTCTGATAATGATTCTTTCTTTTCTATGCAAAGACCCCAAGAGCCCATCAATACATGAGTGGATTAATAAAATATGGTGTATGTACCATGGTTACTACTCAGCCATAAAAAATGGTGATCTAGTGTCTTTTGCAACAACCTGTATAGACCTGGAGACCATTCTTCTTAGTGAAGTATCGCAAGAATGGAAAAACAAACACTACATGCACTCAACATTAAATTGGAACTAATTGATTAACACTCATGTGCACATATGGAAGTAAAATTAAACAGAAATCAAGCAGGGGGAAGGGAGGGGACGGGTAAATTCACACCCAAAGGGTACGATGCACACGAACTGGGTGACAGGCACACTTATAACTTTGACTCAAACTGGACAAAGGCAAATTATGTAACCAAATGTGTGTACCCCTGTAAATAAGAAAAAAAAAGAAGATAGAAAGTAATCTATCAAATTATGTTTTTAAAGAATATTTTCAGGAATATTTAGTGAAATGAGAGCAAGATCATGATACAATGTTAAATTATAAATGCAGTTAAATTATAAAATTTTAATAGTTATGATATAATAAAAATAAAAGATAAAAGATATGCATAAGAACAATACACTCTAAACATTAAAAGTGCTGTAATTTGGGGAAAAAAGTTACAGGCATCATTAAAAGAGCACATATAATTAAAACATAAAGAGGAAAACAGCAAACAGCAGGGATTTCATGCAAACAGCATGGATGCTTTTCTAATGGGCCTGATGTTCTAAATATATGTGTGGTTGAATTCTTCTTCAGGGAACACAGAGCAGCAAATGAGAGTCCACGACACCCAGTAACACAGTAATAGGCCAATATAAGAGCAGAGAGCATGATTTAATGTCTGGGGAGGTTAAAACCTGAAAAGGATACTGTGGACGGTGCTCGATGAAGCTGTAAAAGTCTGAATCCCAGACAAAGCCTAATGGTGAAAAAAATGGATTGTTTGTAGAAAAGGCGGTCTCCAATCAGTCATGCAGTTTATGATGAAAATGTTCAAAACAAATGTATTACAGAGAGAAAAAAAGCCAGAAATCATCAAGAATTAATTATTAATTTAATACTATTTAATACTTGTTTTCTCATTGTGTCTTCACATGGCAGAAGGAGCAAGGGACTTCTCTGAACCTCTCTCATAAGGACATAATCATAATCCCATTCATGAGGGCCCCACCCTCATGACCCAATCACCTCTCAAAGGCCCTACCTCCAAATACCATCACCTTGGGGGTTAAGATTGTGACATATGAATTGGGGGAGGGGGACAAAAATATTTACTCCATCACAGAATATATCATGAAGATGCAGCCAACACACTTAGCTGACAGACTTAATGTGGGGTATGAAAATAACCAGCCAAAGATTTGGGCTTTAGCAACTGGATGGAGTTCACTTACATTCTGTTGAGCAGCAATAGCTTCTTGGGGGAAAAAAGTCAAACATTTCTTAAAGACATGTTAAGTTTGAGATGTCTAGTAGACTTCCAAGCTGAGATCACAAGTCAGCTGCTGGATCTATAAGCCCAAAGTTTGGATCAATAAGACAATGATGTGGGGGCTGGAGATGAAAATTTGGAAACCATCAGTACATAAATAAGATTAAAAAGAACCGCAGAAACAGTAGCTGCATATAGAGAGTAAATCATGAATAACATGGAGATAAATTTTGTTCATGGAGAGAAAACTATTACCATAAACATATAACTTCTCTCCAAACTTTCTATAAACTTGCTCTAGTCAAAATTCCAAAGGAATTTCTATGGAACATGAGCCATTAATTCTGAAAAGTATAAGTACTTATGTCAAGATGGTTTTGGGGCCAAGTAACAGACAATCCAAAGTAGTTTAGGGAAAATGACATTTTCTGGATCATTTATTGGAAAGTTTAATGATGGAACTGCTTTAGGTTGATTTATTTCATTAGGCCAGGATTCTTTATGCTTTGAGTTTCTGGGCTGTATTTTTCTGTAGATATTGTCTTCATCCTCAGGCTGGTTAGCTGAGCACAAAACTGATGTTACTGTCCTAGCGTCATAGCAGATTGTGAGTACGGTCCAAAGGAGGGAAGAACACCTCTTTTGGGTGTGGCTCTCTCTTAAAGACAGAGAATCTCCATCCCCGGAGCTCCTCTGGTAAACCTCCTCTTATCCTTCCTTGGCCTGCACAGGGTGATATGTCCATGCCTTAACCAACCCTGGGTGCTTGAAACAATCAGATCCTGGAGTGGGGTTGTTCTTGGGGAACACGGTCTGCCTGGAGGAAAGGAGTCCATTGAATGAAAATTGTCATATGTTAAGGGGCATGGAAAGGGCAATGGACACTGAGTAGGAAACCAATAATTATATGCCTGTATCAGAGAAGAAATGCATACAAAGGGCAAAGAAATGTTTAAAAAGGAAGACAATGAAGACAGATTTGCCCTCTTAAATAACAAAAGCTATACAATTACAGTCATAAAAATGTGTTCTATTGACATAGGACTGAACAAACACAAAAGTGAAAGAGAACAGAGTCCAAAACAGACCCAGATAGATATGACAATTTAGCACAAGATGAACAAGGCATTTGAAACTAGTAAACACCAAATGGATTATTTGATTAATGATATCATATTACCAGATATTCATTCAGGAAAATAGAGAGCTAGAGCCCAACTTCATAAAAGACACAAAAATAAACTCTAAATACAAATAAAGAGCTTGTGATAAAATAAATGTGTCAATTCAAACAGAAACAAGGAAGTATTTTTACATACTTTTGATGAGGGAAAACATTTCTAAGCAAGTCACAAGACCCAGCAACCATAAAAGAAAAGGCTGACAGATTTTAAGATACGAAAATTGAAAAAAATTGGATGACAAATGATGACATTACAAATTTAAAATACACGCTTGGAGAAAATATTTAAACACTTATGGGCAATAAGTTATTAGTTGTTTAACTAATAACCGAACATAGAAAGAACACTTACATGTGCATAAGCCAAAGGCCTTCAAGCTAAGAGAAGTTTCTGCTTGTAGCTGACCCTGTTCGGGAGGGCTCTGGGGAATGCCCTCAGCTGACAGAAGCCCCCAGAAGGCCCACAGACAATGACAGCAGGTGGAGGATGCGAAGGGCCCCCCCCAAAGGGCCCCATTTTGTGTTGTCATCCAGAATCCCCCCACCAGGTCAGTCGTGGCTAAATATCCCCCAATGCTTCATCTTGTTCAGCTCCTTCCTATTGGGTCCTGCTACTCTCCTTGGGTCCCTGAAGAGCATGCCCTCAACAAGGCACACACATGAGTCCTGTGGCTTCCACTTTGGGAGTCTCCCTGCCCCACTGCCTCCTTCTTCACTCTTCCTTCTTCAGAAAGAAGTGGCTCCAAAGAGAAGTCCCGCTGACCCTCCAGACTAACACAGCCCCCTCTATTATAAGCCCTACCAAATCCTGAACCTTGGAGGTGATGAGGGCCACAGAAAATAGTGCTCCACGCCAGCGTCTGCCATCAGAGGGGAGGATGGAAGGGTGGGAGACAGGGCAGGAGAGGCATGTCATAAAGGATAGAGGTACACTCCTTTCAGATTGATTCAGATATGTCATCACTTTAAAATAGGGTTTATTGTTGCTTATCTATTTCAGTTAAGACTGTGTTGCTTTCATAAGGCCTTGGCTTCACAGTTAAATGTGTTTGAATTAGAAAGTTAAGTAGTTAAATGCACATTTAGACCTGCCAGAAAAAAGTCAGAAATCATCTTTTTCTATTCTCACTTCATAGGTAAAAGCTGAGATCTTGTAGAATTTACATCAAATTTAAATTATACTTTGCCCTGGAACTCAAGCCCACTATCCCCAGGATAGAAGGGGAGGCAGGTTTCTGAGTCTGGATACCGGGCACCGGCAAAGCCACCTGCTGCCAGAGCACAGTAGGAAGGGGAGACCACTCAAAAGATAGGCCTTTCCTTCTTAGGGGTCCTTTGGGCTTCCTGGACCTAAATTTCCACTAATGGATGAACAGATAAATAAAATATTGTATATACATACAATGAATATTATTCAGCCTTAAAAAAAAGAAGGAATTTCTGACACGTGCTATGACACGGAAAAACCTTGAGGACATTATGCTAAGTGAAATAAGCCAACCACAGAAGGACAAATACTACATGATTCCACTGATATGAGGTATCTAACTTAGTCAAACACATAGAAACAGAGAGTAGAATGGTGGTTTCCAGGGGCTGGGGGAAGGGAGAAATGGAGAGTTGTTACTTAACAGGCATAAAGTTTCAGTTAAGCAAGATGAGTAAGTTCTAGAGATCTGCTTGACAACATTTCCCCTATAGATAACAATACCTTATTGTGCACTTAAAAATGTAAGAGGGTAGAGGATGGCTGACCAGAGACACCAGCTGCCAGATCATCTCTGAAAGAAGGAAAAGTTTTAGATGAAAAATAAAACACAAACAAACAAACAAACATAAATCTGGTGTAATTCTGAGGGAAAAATGCCAGAACCTAACAGAGATCCCATGGGAAGAAGTTGCAGACCAGAACAAGATGGAGCAAGACATCAGCAGAGATCAACCCTACAGGGGCTTGGAGTCCAGCAAGAAGGGTAGGTGGGGTTTTGTTTCTCCCTCCCTCACATCTCTAGCAGTCTGCAGGCTCCCAAGCTGCTGGAGAGTCTTTCTACCCTCACAAGGCCAAAAGCTGCTGCTGCCAGTGAACTGGGAGCTTCATGAGGACAAAGAACCAGACTGCCAGCACCCTTGGTGTTGCTTCCAGTCACCACAGACCTGAGCTGAGACATCAGGCGCCATATTGCTTCTCCACCCACCGCGTGCCTTTGTCCTCCCCAGGGGCTTCAGCCCCTCAGATTTCATCTTGCTTGTTCCCACACAAACATTTCCCAACTCTGGTCCAGACTGCAGGAGCCACAGGGGCCAGTGGATCCCAGGGGATCGGCATGACCCCAGAGCCTGGACGTTTTGGGTGGGCTACCTTCTGGAGAGAGGGACAGAGACAACCAGAGTGCTTGCTTTCCTCCATCCAGGCTCTTGTCTTCCCCTTCCTCTCCTCCCCCCATGACTGCTGAGAGAGATGATTGAGCCAGGGCTCTCAGGAGTGGCTGCTTCCCTTCTGTTGGTGCATCCACCATACCAAATCTTCCACAGAGAGTGGGGCTCAAACTTTTCCTCTTAAAGACCTACAGAGGACTGAGGGATGCTTGGACTGTGAGCTCCTTGTTCACGGCGCTCCCCGGTGCTACTCACCTGGCTGCTCCATCAGAGCAGGGCACACCCTGAAGCAGAAGGACATCAAACCTGCTTGAGCACCCCATAGGCAACTTGGGAACAACATGCTTTTCCCTGGCATGGTCAGGGATTGATCTTCAGGGACATGGAGACAGGCCCACAGGCCAGATCCTGTACCCCTAGGACTTGATCATGTTGCTCAGGGGCACAAAGGAGAGATTTGTGAACTATGAGGGAGCCTGCATGGGCAGAATTGAAAAGAGAGTGCAACCTGGGTCCCAGCTGCAGTGCACTTGTGGAGCACAACTTCCCCCACAGGAAGGCCATGTTCCCAGCCCAAAGGGTGGGATCCTGGACAGGGAAGCTCCCAGCCCACAGCACCATTGTGGTGGGGCTCAGCTAGTTTGGGCTCCTGCCTCCTGGCAGATGCCAGAGGGAGTCCATGGACAAAGGGAGGGGGGAGAAGAGTGAAACTTGCTTCTGACAGGCAGATTGTGAAACTCAAACAGCCCCTCTCCCACAAGCAGACTATATGGCTGTGTGGAGCCACTTCGGCTCCTCCCTGGTGGCTATTCCCAGCATCTTGGGAGAGACCTTCGACCCCTTCCAAGACAGCTACTGTACCAGCATCTGTGGAGCCTGAAGGCAGGCTCACCTGACTCAGCCCCACCCAGCCTCACTCCCCCACCCACCTCTGCTGTGGTGGAGACTAAGGACTCACTCAGAAGTTCCAGGGCCCCAACCACTACCTGGAGCATTCAAGTGCTTCTCCTGAGGGGCTCACAGGTCCCCAAAACAACACTGCAGCTTGTTCCTTCCAGCACATTCCACGTACTGGCAGGGAGGTCAATTTGTACAGCCCTTTACAACATTTACTGACTCAGTCATACAGGGTGTGGTTGACTCTCACCCACAAGCACCACCTACTGTATCAGAGATTAAACTGGGTGTGCCAATACAATTAATACTGTGAAGAAGACCACAGGGCTGGGGAAAGAGAAAGTGTTTCAAAGACCTCCATCCTCCCTCATCAACAAGAGACAGGGAATCTGCCCACCCACATAGCTCACCACTGCTACAGCCTACAAACAACTAGCAACTGAGAAAACCACCACACCAAGGATATCTACAACCAAGATATCCATCCAGAACCTAGACTGCCATCAAAGCACCCACAAACAAAGCCAAAGGTTCTTACCCAACACATGTTACAGACACACCCTTTTGACTGGGGCAGGGAAACCCCATCTGAACAAAAAAAAATCCAAAAATAAGAAGTGACAGCTGCTCCAGATAAGAAGGAATCAACAAAAGAACTCCAGAAGTATGAAAAGTCAGAGTGAAAGGACACCCCAAAGGGGAACACCAGCTCTCTAGCAATGGATATCAACCAAAATGATAATATTGAAATGACAGATAAAGAATTCCAAATATGGATTGTAAGGAAGCTCAATGAAATCCAAGAGAAAATAGAAAACAAACTCAAAGAAACCAGAAAAATGATCTAGGAAACGAATGAAAAATTCACTAAAGAGATTGACATATTAAAAAAAGTAGAACTTCTGGAAATGAAAAATTCATTTAAGGAAATGCAAAACAGTGCAAAGTTTTAAGAATAGACTAGACCAGGCAGAAGAAAGAATTTTAGACCTTGAAGACAACTCTTTCAAAATAACTCAGTCAGTCAAAATAAAGAGCAAAGAATTAAGAGGAATGAACAAAGCCTACAGGAAATATGGGGTTTTGTCAAATGGCCAAATATAAGAATTGCAGGCATCCTGAGGGTGAAGAAGAAAACACACAGGGATGGAAAATCTATTTGAGTTAATAATTGAGGAAAACTTCCCTGGTCTTGCAAGAGATTTAGATATCCAGGTACAAGAAGCTCAACAAACACCTGGAAGATTCATTGCAAAGAAGCAATCACCACGACATATACTCATCAGATTGGCTAAAGTCAACATGAAGGAGGAACTCCTGCGAGTGGGGAGGGGAAAACATGAAGTAACTTACAAAGGAAAACCCATCAGACTAACTGCAGACTTCTCAATGGAGACCTTACAAACCAGAAGAGATTGGGACCTCATCATCAGTCTTCTTAAATAGAACAACTGCCAGCCTAGAATTTTGTATGCTACAACACTAACTTTAATATATAAAGGAGAAATAAAGACTTTTCTGGACAAACAAACACTGATGGAATTTGTCAAGACCAGGTCTGCCCTGTAGGAAATACTAAGAACTGCATTATACATGGATCAGTATAACAGATACTCACCAGTGTAAAACTGCCCAAAAGCTAAAACTCAGAGCTCATATAAAACAATAGCACAAAAGGTAAAACAAAGCAATAAGGTTCTACCCAACAGGATGAACAGAACAGTATCACACATATCAATTCTATCAATCAATGAGAATGGACTGAATACCCTACTCAAGAGACATAGGCTGGCTTAATGGATGAAAAAAATGTAACCCAAATATTTTCTGTCTCCAGGAAACACATCTAACCCACAATGACTCATACATACTCAAGTTGAAGGAATGGAAAAAAATATTCCATGCAAAAAAAAAGACAAAAGAAAGCAGGGGTAGCCATTCTCATATCAGATGAAATTGACTTTAAATCAACAATAGTAAAGAAAGACAAAGATGGTCCTTAGATAATGGTAAAGGGAGAAATTCAACAAGGAGATGTAACAATTTTAAATATTTATGCACCTAACACAGGAGTGCCTAGATTCATAAAGTAAATTCTACTAGATGTAAGCAAAGAGATAAACAGCAGTATTGCAATTTCCAGGGACTTCAACACCCCATTAACAGAACTGGACAGATCATTCAAGCAGAAAATAAATTTAAATGGGACTCTAGCACAAATGGGCCTAACAGACATTTACAGAACATTTTACCCCAAAACTACTGAATGTACATTCTTCTCATCAGCACATAGAACATACTCCAAGACTAATCATATCTTAGGTGACAAAAATGCATGTCTCAACAAATTTTTAAAAAAATAGAAATCAAACCATGTATCTTCTCAGATCACAATGGAATAAAACTAGAAATCAACTCCAAGAGAAACACTCAATTCTAAACAAAGTCATGGCAATTAAGAAACCTGCTGCTGAAAAATCATTGGGTCAATAATGAAATTATTATACAATGGAAATCAAAAGATTCCTTGAACTAGATGACAAAGGGGACACAAGCTATCAAAATCCATGGGATTCAACAAATGTGGTCCTAACGGGAAATTTCATACCCTTAAATGCCTATATCAAAAAGTCAGAAATATCACAAATTAACAATCTGACACCTCTCAAGGAACTATAAAAGGAAGAGCAAACCAAATCCAAAGCCAGCAAAAGAAAAGAAATAACTAAGGTCAGAGCAGAACTAAACAAAATGGAAAAAAAAAAAATTACAAAGGATCAATGAAACAAAAAGTTTGTTCTTTGAAAAGATAAACAAAATTGATATATCTATCTGTTGCTAGATTAACAAGGAAAAGAAGACAATGGACCCAAATAAGCTAAATTAGAAATGAAAAAGGAGATATTATAACTGATACCACAGATATACAAAATATCATCTATGAATACTATGAAAATATCTACACATTTAAACTCAAAAATGTAGAGGAAATGGACAAATTCCTGGAAACACACAATGTCTTAAAACTCAATCAGGAAGAAATAGAACTCCTCAACAGGCCAATAACAAACACTGAGATTGAAGCAGATATAAAAAATCTTCCAATAAAAAAAAAGCCATACACCAGGTGGATTCACAGCTGAATTTTACCAGACCTACAGAGAAGAGCTGGTACCCAACTGCAGAAATTATTCCATAACATGAAGAAGGAGGGAATCCTCCCCAACTCATTCTATGAAACCAATATCACCTTGATACCAAACCCAGGAAAGGACACAATAAAAAAAGAAAACTACAGACCATATATCTTATGAATTTAGGTGCAAAAATCCTCAATGAAATACTAGTAAACCAAATTCAACAACACATTGAAAAAATAATTCACCATGACCAAGTAGGCTCCATCCCAGGGAGTTAAGGATGGCCCAACATACATAAATCAGTAAGTGTGATTCACCACATAAACAGAAGCAAAAACAAAGACCATGTGATCATCTCAAAAAGATGCAGAAAAAGTGTTCAACAAAATCCAGCATCATTTAATGATTAAAACCCTCAACAAACTAGGCATAGATGGAACATATCTCAAAAATATAAAATCCATACATGACAAACCCCTAGCCAATATCATACTGAATGGGGAAAAGTTGAAAGCATTCCCCCTAAGAAATGCAACAAGACAAGGGTGCCCACTGTAACCACTTCCATTCAACATAGTGCTGGAAGTCTTAGCCAGAGCAATCAGGCAAGAGAAAGAAATAAAGGATATCCAAATTGGGAAAGAGGAGGTCAAACTATCATTTTTTGCTGATGATAACATCTTACAGTTAGAAAACCCCGAAGACTCCACCAAGAGGCTTCTGGAATTCATAAATAAATTCAGTAAAGTCTCAGATTACAAAATCGATGTACACAAATCAGTAGCATTCCTATGCAACAATGACAGTCAAACTGAGAGTCAAATAAAAGACTCAATAACATTCACAATAGCTACAAAGAAAGTAAAGTACCTTAGAATGCACCTAACCAACGAGGTGAATGATCATTCCAAAGAGAACTATGAAATTCTGAGGAAAGAAATCACAGATAACACAAACATATCATGCTCATGGATAGGTAGAATCAATATTGTTAAAATGTCCATACTACCAAAAATGACTTACAGATTCAGTGAAATTCCCATCAAAATACCAATGTTATATTTCATAGATCTAGAGAAAATAATCCTGTGCTTTGTTTGGAACTGGAAAAGAGCCTGAATAGCCAGAGCAATCTTAAGCAAAAAGAACAAATCTGGAGGTCTCACAGTACCAGACTTAAAACTGTGCTACAAGGTTATAGTAACCAAAACAGCATGGTATTGGCACAAAAATAGAGACATAGAGCAATGGAACAGTACAGACAACCCAGATATAAAAACATCCACATACAGCCAACTGATCTTTGACAAAGCAGACAACTATATACACTGGGGAAAAGAAGCTCTATTCCATAAATGGTGCTTGGAAAATTGTGTAGCCACATGCAGAAGAATGAAACAGGATCCATATCTCTCACCATTCACAAAAATTGATTCAAGATGGATAAAAGACTTAAATGTAAAGCATGAAACCATAAAAATTCTAGAAGAAAATGTCAGAAAAAATATTATAGATATTAGCCTAGGCAAAGAATTTATGACTAAGACACCAATGGCAATTACAACAACAACACAAATAAATAAATTAGACTTGATTAAATTCAAAAGCTTCTGCACAGCTAAAGAAATAATCAACAGAGCAAACAGACAATCTGCCGAATTGGAGAAAATATTCTCCAATTATAGCAATAAAGGGCTAACAACTGGAATCTACAAAGAACTCAAGCAAATCAGCAAGAAAAAAACAACCCCATTAAAAAGTTGATAAAAGAAATGAACAGAAGCTTTTCAGAAGATAGACAAATGGCCAATAAACATGAAAAAATGCTGAACATCATTAATCATCAGGGAAATGCAAACTAAAACCACAATGAGATATCATCTTACCCTAGTTAGAACCGCTTTCATTAAAAAGTCCAAAAACAATAGATGCTGTCATGGAGACAGAGAAAGGAACACTTATACACTTTTGGTGGGATTGCAAATTAGTACAAACTCTATGGAAAACGGTATGGAGATTCCTCAAAGAACTAAAAGTAGACCTACCATTAGATCCAGCAATCCCACTACTGGGTATTTACTCAAAGGAAAAGAAGTGATTTTATCAAAAGGACACCTGAACTTGAATGTTTATTGCAGCACAATGCAGAATTGCAAAGATGTGCAATCATCCCAAGTGCCCATCAATTCATGAGTGGATTAACAAATATGGTATATGTATACCATGGAGTAGTACTCAGCCATAAAAAGGATAAATTAATGCCTTTTACAACAATATGGATGGAACTGGAGACCATTATCCTAAGTGAAGTATCTAAAGAATGGAAAAACAAACAGCACATGTCCTTACTATTAAATTAAAACTAACTGATGTGCACACATGTGCACAGAGGGAAGTAAAACTCGGTGGAAATCAAGCATGGAGGAGGGCAGACAAGGGGATGGGCAAAAACCTACCTAACAGGTATAATGAACACTATTCGGGTGATGGATGGGCACATTTATAATCCTGACTCAAGCATTACAAAAGTGATCCATGTAACCAAAAACATTTGTACCCCCATAATATTTGGAAATAAAAAAAAATTAAGAGGGTAGATTTCATGTTGTGTTCTTATCATAATAAAATATTTTTTTAAAAAAAGGGACAGATCTTTCCTGCAGTAATTGATCCCTGGTGCATCATTGACTTAGAAAAAAATCACAAGCACAGACACTCAAAACTTTTCATAACAAGCTTTGCTATTTTACTTACTACTTTAGGTAGTTTAGGGGTGTGTGCATATCTGTGTGTGTGTGTCTGTGTGTGTCTGTGTGTGTCCCATGTGTGAAATTACATTGAACAGATTTTAAATTTCCCTTTCTTCCTCTTTGTGTTCTTTCCTCCCTCCCTCCCTTTCTTTTTTTCAATAAAGATGTGGGAAGCTCCTATTCTACACTAGTCCCTGTTCTGCCCAGAGAATCCAGCTGTGATCAAAACACACAGCAATCTCTGCTCCTCGAATTTCAGGCGCAGACAAATAAATGACACATGGAGTAGGTCAGTGGGACATAAATTCTGTGCAGACACAAAGGCTAAGAAGGAGGCTTTAGCTTAAACTAAAGGTGGCCATGGGAGGATTATTCCTTTTGCATAGAACAAGTGAAACACCGATATTTAATTTATAATATTGTCAAAGTTGAATCAGATCTGTATTTCTGATTGTGAGTGTCTTAATTCACATCTGAACTGGGGGAAAAAAAGAAAAGAAAACTGCTAATGAAAGTCCCTTAGTAATATTTCCTTTTGATAGTATCTCACCTGAAATGAAAAAAGAGTAAGAAAATCCTCAGAAAATAGGGATAAAAATGACAAAAACACTGACAAAGATAGCTGCCCAAATAAGAAAAGTCAAGAAAACCCGTTATTCATTTCTGAAAGGGGACCAGATTGAAATTCAAACTTAGTAAGAAGAAACCATTTAATTGATAAATCAAACTTTAAGATAAATCAAAAAAAGGTATATGGACAAATGACAGAAAATATGACAGTTTCGAGAGGGAGAATAGACCATTTTGAAAACACTGAAGCAACTTGACAATTTGCAGAGAAGAGGCAGGAGTGGTGAAGAAATGTAGACAGTCTTTTGGAAAATAGATCTAACAGCAAAGAAATATCAATCCCCCACTGTGGGAAAGTCACATCTGCTCCTAGGAATTTTCCTTGACACTTAACTGGGCCACTAGATCTCAGTGACAGGAAGATGTGACTGGAATGAGCAAAGAAGCTTAGGGACTGCTGATGGCTGACATGGAAAGTCCCTTGGGCCACGCTGTCTCATCTCTTGTATGAAAATTTCTTTACATACAGAGGCTGAGTTTTCATGTGTTTATTAACTGTTTTCTTGCAGTTTTGGAATTCACCCTCTCCACACTGTTAATTCACTGTATTTGTCTTACACAGTTGGAAGGATATGCCATGGATTTGAATCAACCATTAAATTATCACAAGCATGAGAGTGATTTTTAAAACATACTGCTTGAATGGAAGGGAAATCTCTTAAATTTAATGTCTCTTAAAATACCTGCATGATTTCTCACAAAGGAAATCTCCAAATCTCCAAAACAGTGGGAAACTAGTAGGTGAAAAAATAGAGGCAGGAGGAGGGTTTACTGTTCAATAAATATTATGAAAATTATATTGCAAGCATATTGTTATGGGATTGTGAAATACTTTTCAAACTACCAAAGACAGAAAGGGACTACATGCACACCCACACACTTATGTAGTATATTATATGATGTATATAATTGCTAACTATTTTGAATTTCATAGAGATTCAAAACAAAAACAAAACAATGATTAAGATGTATTTTAAATACAAACACTTCCATTCAGTTCCCAATTAATATTTCCTAGACAATTTTTATAGACTATTTTTTTGGAGCATCTTTACCTTCACAGCAAAATTGAGTGAAGGCACAGAGTGTTCCCAGAGTCTCCCAGCCTCCTCCCATGTACAGCTTCCCCATTATCAACACTCCCCACCAAAGTGGTGCATTTGTTACAATGAACGAACCTACACTGAAACATCATTATCACTCAGGGTCTGTAGATTACGTTAAGGTTCACGCTTGGTGTGAACCTTACATTCCATAGGTTTAGAAAACTGCACAATGACATATATCCACTATTACAGTATCATACAGAGTAGTTTCACTGTTCTAAACATCCTCTGTGTTCTGTCTCTTCATCCCTCCCTCCCCACCAACCCCTGGAAACCATTGATCTTTTTGCTATTTTTATAGTTTTCCCTTTTCCAGAAGGTCATATGGTTGTGTATTTGTCTATTCCAGCTGCTATAACAAAGCACCATACCCTGGATGGCTTATAAACAACAGAAATTTATTTCTTATAGTTCTAGAGGCTGGGAACTCCAACATCAAGGTGCCCACAGATTTGGTGTCTGGTGTGGGCCCACTTCCTCACAGATAGCTATTTTCTCATTCTAACCTCACCTGGCAGAGGGGTAAATGAGCTCTCTGCGGTCTCTTTTATAAGAACACTCATCACATTCCTGACAGCGTCAACCTCATGACCTAATCACCCCCCAAAGGCTCTGCTCCTAATGCCATCACCTTGGGGTTAGGATTATGACATACAAATTTCCAGGGGACACATTCAGATTATAGCAATTTGGAATCACATATGTAGCATTTTCTGATTGCCTCTTTCATTTAGTAATACGCATTTAAGTTTCTTCCACATATTTTTTATGGTTTGATAGCTCATTTCTCTTTAGGGCTGAATAATATTCCATTGTATGGATGTACCATAGTCTATTTATCCATTCACCTACTGAAAGACATCTTGGTTGCTTCCAAGTTTGACAATTATTAATAAAGCTTGTGTAAACATCTGTGTGCAGGTTTTTCTGTGGACATAAGTTTTCTACTCCTTTGGGTAAGACAATTATTTTAAAATGAGAATAATAGGAACTAACCTTCTCCAATGGCCTGTTGAGAGCATTGCATGAACCCATGCATGTCCATATGCTAAATTCAGAGCCTGGTTTATCATAGGTGGTGAGGAAATGTTAGTTTAATGTGAATATTCATCATTCCATCCCTTGTAAGAAGTGCCCTAGAAATGTCTGCTTTCCTTAGTGTCAGCATCTCTGGGAGGTCGTGCAGCCCTCCACGTGTTTTCACGTCTTCGCATGTCTCCCCTGCCTGTTTCCTTCATCCTCACTTAGCTGCTTTTGCACCTCCCAAATAAAATATTAGCACTTTATTCTTTGTTTCAGGTTTTGTCTTCCTAAAGGATACTGGCTGAAACACCATGTGTACCAGACTAGCATTTGACACAGCCTAGGTCATGAAGAAAAGGTTCAGTAGAATCTGGACGTGGAAAGACAAGTTCAGTAGGATTTGCCTTCGTCATCTCTGGCTTAGATTTTTTTAAAGAACTCATGGGCAACAGAAATTGGATATTACTACAGAAGCAATATTGTATATTATTTATGGTTGTTGCATAAAATCACAATTATATAGGTATTGCTATAAATACATAAGTGGACTCCATTCATTAAAGACTCTGGTGCCCAGGTTGTGTACATAAATAGAATAATATAAAAAAGAGCCCACCTGGGGATTGTCCTTGCTGGGTGAGTTACACGTCACAGTAGAAACCTTTAGGAAGCATGTAACCAAGCAAGACAAAGCATTCCCATCCTAAATTCAGCGCACTTAGCCTGTCAGGACTAGACTGGCATAGGAAATCACCTGGATTTGTGGTACAAACTGGGAGACATTTTGTAGTTTGTTGGAAAATGACTCTAAAGATGTTTTGTCTTCCTAGCAGAATAGAAATATGAGTCTATTGTCTTTGGTGTAATAGTCTGATGCTATAGTTCCGTAGAGAAACTCTTTCAGAGAAGAGGAAAGCTGTTTTGTAGGTCAAAGACTATTCTCAGGAGATTACGACTAGCAGGGAGTTACAGCCTCAGAGGGAGCTAATTCTTACCTTTCAGAAATGTGAAAATGTGACAATGAATCGGGTATAATCAGGAGACTGACGAAATCGAGTTGTCCACAAAACCAAGAAAAAGATTTTAACCACTTCTTTATTAAAACTTTAATTTCAATTGTCTACCCATTGCCCCCATTACATTCTGAGGGAAATAAAAGCAAAACTAGATATCAACTCTTCCTGTGTTAAAAAAAACAAAGAAACAAAGAAAAATGAGTTGCCAAAGCAGTTTAAGCATATTTTTAGCAACTCATTCATTAAACACGTGTATGGCCCATTAATACACTTTACCACAAAAAAAGTCACAAACGACTACAGTGATTCTCGCTGCTGAAACGCAGATGAATCATAGTGAGTCTGTTCCCTTCCTCTTTTCTGCATCGAGGGATTTCTGTTAGAAGAGAGTGTTTGTCATTCTAGACATGTTCATAAAAAAGAAGGTAAGTGTCAGGAAAAATTTACTTTAAATTAAAGAGAAGAAAAAAGAATCCAGGAACTAGAAGACTTTAAACTATAATTACCATAGTCTCTAAGTTCATTCTTTTTGAAATGCCTGTTATCATTTCCCAAGTTCTCCCGCATTTGGCACGTCATTGAAGTTGAAGAATTTGGAGGTAACAGGTGGTAAGAGGTTGTCCTTACAGTGATAAAGGTCTTTTCTCATTTTATACACTTATACAGCCACAACAACAAAGTGCTAATCAAATGGTGAATGGGAATTAGAATCTTAGAGAAACCACAGATTTACAGAATAGACAAATACAGACAAGACTAGTAGCTAGAGACCGCCTATATATGGAGACTTTAAGATCAAGTTATATAAAGCAGGGAAAGAGTATAGATTACCTTCCTCTCATCTTCCCATACTGAAGACAGAGCATGAGAAATAGTAGAGGAGTCACAGGAGATAGAAGGACACAGGTGAACACAAAATCTGATGAGCCTCGTGGAAACACTGCCCACGCTTCTCTCTCCCAAGCTCCTGCACGCTCCCTCTAAATCAGGAATGCCATTTGTCTTTTTCTCTGTGCCTGAGGCTATTTAATATCAAAATTCCCCAAAGAGTCAGCCATTGCAGTTCTTCAGAGCAATGAATTCGGTTGGAGAAAAACTATGAGTGTTAGCCCATGTGCACAGTATATAAAGGCAAACATTTTATTATTTCATCAGTTTTATTGATGTTTTAAAGATTAAATTGAAAATATTTAATATGAAAAGACCTACTTCCAGATTCTTGGTCAAAAGTAAGCAACATAATTCAAGGGTGATATTAAGAAAGACGGAAACTTTGGAGAGATTTTCCAGTCTAAGATCTGGAATTTTTCCATTGCATTATTTTCATGTCAGTTAAGATCTTTCCAGGGTAAGAAATGTCCAGTATAACTAGATATCTTAATTCTTCTTTCTTTGCATTTTAATTCAGCTTTTTCTCTGGTATAGAAAATGTATCAGATCATTTTAGGACTCTTTACTCTGCATACATAAAACATAAAGTGTATTAAAATTCTTATAAAAAAGAAATTCAAATATCCCTGGCAATAAAAATGATTCATAGACATCATAATCTTCTTAAAAGCTAACCTGGAAGGGTCAGAGGAGAGGGGAAGAAAGGCAAGATGGGAAAAGCTTTTATTCCTGGAAAAAACTCTGAAATAGACAGTTAAAGAAATTTAAAATGACAAACTTTAAAGAAATAATTTTTATATTTGCTTCACAGTAGAAATATCTTTAAAGTCACAGCAATGATGAAGGAGAAAATGTGTTCAGAAAATTTTTCCTAAAAGCAATCAAGGTGAGTGCGAGACTCCTTGGAGTGGTGAGAAAGGTGATGTGCCGCCAGCGAGGCTGCTCAGCACGCTGCAGAAGCAGGAATGATAGACAAGAACTCTGGCCGCCTGTCAACAACAGCTGCAGGAGTGAACCATCTTAGAAGTGGCTCCTTCAGCCTTAGTCAAATCTCTCATGACTTACTGCACAATTGCAGCCCCAGCCAACATTTTGGTTATAATTTAGTAAAAGCTCCTGAGACAGGATGGTGGCCATGGAAGTCAGACTCCACTCAGGAGTGTGTGACAACTTACCTGCCAAATCAACTATCCCCCAAAATGTATGGAACTGGACCACCTGGCCCACACTCAGCTGTCACTCCTGTCTGGAGGCAAAGGAGGGAGATGAGCATGTGAAGGGCGTGCCACCCAGGGCGGATCCCACATCCATGTACAGAAGAATGAAACTGATCAATACTTATGTCACACATGGAAATAATATTCATCAGGGGTCGGGCAGGTGGGAGGGGGGTGGAGGGGATGGGAAAACTCTCACCTAATGGGTGCAGTTTGGGGGATGTCCACAATTGTAGCTCTGACTTGGGCAGTGCATAGGCAATATATATAACCAAAATGTTGTACCCCCATAATATTCTGAAATAAAAAAAAGAAACTGGACACTCATCTCATACTATATGCAAAAATTAACTCAAAATGGATCAAAGACTTAAACATAAGGGCTGAAACTGTAAAACTACTAGAAGAAAACACAGAGGATAAAAGATCACAACATTGGTCTGGGCAATAATTTCTTGGATATGGCCCTAAAAGCACAGACTTTTGAAAATCAGAAATAGAAAAATGGGATTACATCAAGCTAAAAACCTTCTTCACAGCAAAGGACATAATCAACAGAGTGAAGAGACAACCTACAGAATAAGAGAAAATATTTGCAAACCATACATCTGATAAGGGGTTAATATATAAAATATGTAAGGAACTCAAACAATTCAATAGCAAGAAAACAAATAACCCAATTTAAAAATAGGCAAAGGTCCTGAATAGATATTTCTCAAAAGAAGACATACAAACGGCCAACAGGTATGTGAAAAAATGCTTAAAATCACTAACCATCAGAGAAATGTAAATTACAACCACAATGAATGATTACCTCACACACGTTAGAATAGTTACTATCAAAAAGACAAAAGATGAGTGTTGGTGAGGACGTGGAAAGAAGGGAAACCTCGTACACTCTTAGTAGGGAAGTAAAGTGGTACAGCCATTATGGAAAACAGTGTGGAGATTCCTCAAAAAATTAAAAATAGAACTATCATATGCTCTAGCAACCTCACTGTGGGGTGTATATTCAAAGGAATTGAAATCAGTAGGTGGAAGAAATATCTGCGTTCCCATATTCATTTTAGCACTATTCACAGCAGCCGAGATACGGAAACCACCTAAGTGTCCCTAACTGATGAGTGAATGAAGAAAATGTGGTGTGTGTGTGTGCGCGCTTGTGTGTGTGTGTGTGTGGCTGTGCTTGTGTGTGTATGCTCGTGTGTGTGTGTGTACGTGTGTGGCTGTGCTCGTGTGTGTGTGATGGAACACTACTGGGCCTTAGAACAGAAGGATATCTGTCATTTCTGACAACATGAATGAACCTACAGGACATTATGTTAAGGGAAATAAGCCAGACACAGAAAGACAAATGCTACATAATCTCACTTATTTGTGGAATCTAAAAAAGTTGAAATCATAGAAATATGGAAGCAAATGGTGGTTACCAGGGCCTAGGAGCAGAAGGGTGTTGAGGATATGTTGGCCAAAGAATATAAATTTTCATTTAGATAGGAGAAATAAGTTCAAGAGAGCTATTGTACAATACCATGATTATAGTTAACAATACTGTATTGCATTCTTGAAAATTGCCGAGAGTAGATTTTGCATTCTCAGCACACACACAAAAGTGATAAGTATGCAAAGTAATGTATATGTTAATTAGCTTGATTTAGTTATTCCACAATGTATACATATTTCAAAACAACAAGCTGTACATGATAAATATGTACAATATGTTGTACATAATTTTAATTTGTCAATTAAAAAAAACTTAACAAACTTTTGGTTGCTGAAATAAGCCTGTATCATTTTATTTCCAGGACATATTGCATTTTATTATCCTAACTAATCACTGATGTCCTAAATGCTTAAAATAGGGCATTATAGGATTAAGAAAATAACTGCCGTCATCTATTAAAAGTAAGAACTAGCTTAGACATTACCTAACCTAACCTTTTCATTTTATTAGTAAGAATACTGCAACCAACTACATTGCAGACGTGCCCATAGACTGGAAGCCAAATCTCTTTAGAGTCAGGATTAGGATTTAGAGTTCAAATCTCCTAGATGCCAATCTACTGCTCTTCCAATCATGATGTAAACTTGCTAGATGTGGAATATTAATTTGAAGCATTTCATTTTTAAAGGCATTAGTCATGATTTATTAGTCTTAAAGAAAGAGAGAAAATATGTAATATTTTTATAAAAATGTATTGCAAAAATTCAAAGAATATAAGACACATTTTGAAAATATTATGAAATAAAATATAAAATTAGGTTTTATTTATCAGTAGTGATTTACATACAAGACATTCTTCTCACAGATAGGCTAGGTGTTTATGACTTGTATAGTAGAACAAATGTAAGAAAAAACTAATTATGATTTAAATTGCAAAACACTCTGTAGACTCAGGAGTAACAAGAAAGAAAGGCACTAGATAAGAAACCAATGTGATAATTTGATATGCTAATAAGAACTTAGATGTTGATTTTATCAATGGGAAACTCAGAGGAAGAAATACAACAACTGTATGAAGAATAGCTCTTAAATATTTAGGATGTAAAATACAAAAGTATTCAATTTCTTCATAAATAAGTATTCTATTATAGAATGATGATTTTCTTTATTAAACATACTATAGCAAAAAATGTATGTGTTACATTTTTAGCAGAAAATGTATGTGATAAATATTTTTTAAATTTATCTTTTACTGTAGCTGAGAAAACACTCAAACTTGCCTCCTTTTAGGTTTCATCTGCAATCATAAAAAACAGACAGTGAACACCATGTAGATTAGCAAAGAAATAAAGGTTATATTGGAAATATAGCCTTTATGCAAAAACATTTTTTAAAAAATTAAACTAAATGTTGACAAGTGGAAATTATGTGGTATAAGAGGAAACTTAAATGTGCTTCGTCATAGACTGGGTATATTAATGTTTTAGGAAAATAATACCAGCATTCTTTACTTATTTATCAGCATTTATCAAAAGTTTTTAGTACTTTCAAATGAGATTATTTTCAAAGAAATGATTGCACATCACAGATAATTTAATAGAGAATAGAGAACAGAATGTCTACCAATCATCTTTCCTTCTCTATATATCTATATATAAAGAAATACTGGCCTTTTCTTTAAACTATAATGAGGTTCAGTGAAAAAATTAATGCTATTAATGTCCTAAGTTGAAAATAACTGAAAATTAATAGTCATTCAGTTAGTTGTATAATTTAAAATATGATAGCACCTATTCATATTGCATGATATAATCAAATACACATCAAATTGAGCAAATATTCTGTGAGAAGTGAAAAATGGGTATAAGAACAGAACATGTAAAATCTATAGTCAAGACATGAACGCGAACCACATTTTATGTTAAGAAGAGTTTTTAAAGCAGTATTATAGAGAAAGAACTAAAATAGCTTGGGATTAAATTCAAATTCTTTTTTTACAAAGTCATGATTTGAGGGTAAGGGAAATGAGGCAAAGTGTAGTTCTGGCATAGTAAAAAAGTACACTTTAAACTATAGCTGTAAAATTATTAACAAGTAACAAAACAGCATCATAGAGTAGACATTCCAAATTATAAGGGAGAATTAAATAAGATCTTGATCAACACAGATTGATAGAATAAGTGTGAACTAGAAATAAAATTCTGCATGACTAGGAAACAAAATATTTTAATAGATAAAATACATAGGCAATATATTTCTCCCATGAAACAATATACATAATCATTCTGCTTTCTTCGTTGTTTTTTTCAAAATTTTGATCTTGGTTATCAGGGCTTAACTTCCGGTGTGAGGGGTAGTTTTATTCTTCCATAAACATAGAAACTGTCTTTTATCTTTTGCTGTCTGAACTATATTTCTGATAGGCAAGGGTCATAAAGAAGAAGCTGAGACAAAGGAAATAGTCAGTGTCAGATAAAACTACTAATAATTACATTTTTGGTCTCTGTTTCTCCTGAGTGTAGTATCATTTTTACTCTGTGCTTAAACAGACTGCTTCTGTAAAACTTGTAATAAAATTCTACTGGACGGAATTTAAGTTCAGTACCTACAAAATGCCTAATTCATGCTAAATGATGACTTACTAAGTAATAGCCATGAAAAATAATGCATTAGAGTAAAAAAAATAATATGGAGAAAGCTTGTAATAGTAATGATTCAGGCAAATTGATTTATGAAGAAACAATACATCAGTATCCTGGTTTGAATTCTGCCTCTAATTTGAAATCTTCTATGAATGGACGAATCAGTAAGGATGACTGATTTCCATAGTTCAGATCTGATCTCCCTAAAGTTCAAAAGAGGTGATATATTTAGTTACCATATGCTACTTTGGTAAAACAATTTAATAAAAAATATAACCAAGTACTGAATTTGCTACAAAGTAGTTTCCAAACTCTTTCAGTACTTTAAATATTATACTATCATCATTTATTTTCACTGAGCCAAAGATGTAGCAATTTAACCATGATTAATGTTTACTTTTTAAAAGTAGCTGGTAAAGTGGTTGTCTATGAAAGAGAAAAATGAAAATATACACATAAAAGCAACATAGTTGAAGTATTATAATGTCACTCTATTAACCAAAAACATTGAATTACTTTACAATTAGAAACTTCTGCTGAGAGATCTTCATAAAATTTGGAATATTGGTCTTAAAGAAAATGTCCCTCAATGGAGTAAAATGTTCTGTTCTTTGAGTTTTTACATATTGGAGTTTATCAGAAAAGAATATAGCATTGACTGATACAGGCTGTCTTTTAAAAATATATCCTAATTGAAAAATATGCATATTAACACAAAAATTATGTACACATCAAAAAAATGTTTTTAGAATCTAGTAGTTCAGACTAGTTGGCAAGAAATAATACAAGATAGTGAAATATAAATCAGTAAATCTAAAATAAAACTTAATTCTCAAGCTTTTATAGGTGGTAGAAACAACAGTATATAATAGAAGAATAATTATGAAAAAAGGAAAGAATTATATCATATTAAGATATGATGACACAAATATATATGTTTCACATATATTTTTACACTTGTAAATATTACTGATCACTAGCAGTGATACTACCTTGTTCACAGAATCCGTTCAGGCCCAGTAACCCTCGATATTCTCTGAGCCGTGCTTGGGAGACAAAACAAAGTTTGAAATCCCAGAGCCTAATAGTTGCCCTTGTTACAAGTCTATCACCAGTGGCCTAAGCTACAAGAAATGTGGTATGTAATAATATTTCAAAAAATACACAAAATAAAAGAAAAAATTTGAGAAGATGCATAAGCAGATAGATTGACAGCATCTACTTGTAATGCCTGTGATTTCTACTATGTCAAGCAAAATCTGTTCTTCTATTGCTTGGTGTACTTGAACAGAGTGGTTAATGCCAAAGTTACCCCTGCCCACACACACGGCTCAAAATCATTTTCCTAGAAGTGGATGATCAAGATAGACCCAAAGTCTACAATGGTACCATTCCCATTGCTAATATTTCACTGTCACTGGGTCCTCTCACAGAACCGTTCAGTCCTGACTATTCTGATAAGCCCACTCCCTGTGATTCTCATATTCATATTTTAAGGGTTAGTAGTGCTCAAATTATGCAAAGATTCTCTGAAGACTCTTATAATAATAAAATCACAATATAATCATAAGTTTGTTTCTGGAATTTACTTAGTAATTAGCTGGATATTTGAAAAAACAAAAGAAAAAAGGATGATTTTATATGAAGTCTCATCAGAAACTGTTACATTCTTCCAGATAGTATTGAGAGATGCTGTTTTAATAGAACGGTATTAGAGGCTGTTGGGTCAAGTGTTATGCTCAACTGAAGAGTCCATGGACTGGCAAAGTCTGGAAACCACTTCTTCAGGGAACTGAGTTGTAACAGATCGCAAGAAACAATTAAAATCCCATTGGTCCAAATACTGAGTAAAATAACAGGAAAATAGTAATAATTAAATATTAAATTAGGAATGAATTGACAAGAAAACAAGTGGGAAAAAAAAAACCCTGAGCCAGAACCACTCAGTTAAGCCATTCCCTAATTCTTCATCCATAGAGAGTATGAGATGATAAACGTGAATTGTTGTGAGACACTACATTTAAAGATATGTGTTAATATGTGTTAACAGTAATAGATAACTAACACAACAAACCATTGCACCACCCAGAATAAGATATGAAGATTCGATATGGTAATGTTTGTGAAAATCCTTGGGACATAAATATTTAGTAATTTAAGGCCTTATGCAAATTGGTAGTAATCAGAACTGTCTACATGTGGCATAGCTGTAGCAGCAGTAGAACACTTCAGTGCTCTTGGGAAAGAGGCCAATACTGTGACTTCAACCACTAAAGGCAAGGGCTGCATGAATCTCTAGCAACTGGTGCCATTTTTGAAACAGAGTAGCTGATTACTAAAATACTTGCTAAGCAAATGAATCAGCCAACTTTGAACAAATCATTCACATTATCTGAACTCCAGTTGTAAATTGAAAGAGTTACACTAAATGGTCTCAAATATTTGTCTTGACCCTGAAATACTTCTAGAAGGCAGTAGGCAGAAATTTACATAATCACTATTTGTTTTTTATTTCAAACATTTATTGAGTTCTTTCTATGTGTTATATGTCAGGCAGTATATGAAGTATTATGCAGGTGTCATCTTAATTAATCCTCTCAAAAACCCTATGAGGTAGATAATATTATTGACCTGATTTTACAAATAAGAAATCTGTGACACAGAGGAGTTACATAACTTTCCTGAGATCACACAGATGGCAAGTGTGAAACCTGGATTTGAACTAGGAGAGACTGATCATTATAACCTAAAGATGAACCTGTTTGAAGTCTTCAACTTTGTGGTATGGTCAACTGATATGTCTTCATGCTAGATTCTAAGCTTCTTAGGACAAGGACAATTCCTTATGAATCATTGCATCCCTAATGCCTAACATGTAGCAAATTCTCAATAAGCATTTACTGAATGAATGAAAGAACATGCAAGGAGGTGTGGATATATTTTTAACACGCACTCAGTGTGGTCGCAAATGTGATATAGAAGTTAAATATTTGGAATTTGATGAGATATTCACTTACAGCTCCTCAGTGAGTGGGACTCCTGGCAAGTGGTATAGAGAGCCCACCTCCGAGTCCTCTCCCTAAGCCTACCCTAACCATCAGATCATTACTACACATTCTGCTAAGATAAATGAGCTACAGTTCAGAGAAATGTCACAACTACATTTCAGTATAGGGAGTGGAGTAGGTACCATTCATTAAGTTGCAGAAAGTCCCAAAGAGACCACTCTCCAAAGTGAAGAGATTGTGTGAAATGTGCCCTGGCCAAACTTGTTAGCTTGAGCACAGAATCGGAACAATAAACGATTGATGAGAACCTATGCATAAGAATTTGTAATTTTAAAACTAGCTTTGATTTGAATATTGTAATTCTCTTAGGAATACTATATCCTCCTTTTAGGAGATAAACCACTTAAATCCTTAGAAAGGGTGGCTTCTGAAAGGTATTATGACAGCACATGTACCACCAAGATTTTTTTCTCTCTCTCAAAAATGTGAGGAAGATATATATAAATCTTAGGTGAATGATTTTGGGCTGGGAGAACCATCAGAGGAGAGGCAGGGTGACAAGTCGGATCCATGTGCCAACCATGGTTAATGAGGCGCCATACCTAGGAGTCTGGACCAGAAAGTGAGCACAACACTGTAGACAGAAGTAGGAACGACAATCTTGGAATGGAGAAAAACAAGCAATAATAATTAATATGAAGTTCTACTCTTGATCAATTCTACTTCCAAAATTGCGTTCTGTGAGAAAATGTCACAAGTTTTTTTTGTTTGTTTGTTTTTTGGTTTTTGGGGGTTTTTTTGGAAATGAAGAAACACCTCACCCCAGCTCCAGCCCTATAAGTCTTTTTTGCTTAGAGTTATATGGATTCCATGCTTTTACTGTTGCTTCTTTATACCTGAGTTATTTACCTTGATTTTTCATTAATTGGGTAGATTTTATCATCTAGTGTTTTACTTATTTGTTGGGAACATTACAGGTACTGAATCTTGCACTGGAGTAGTCAGGCCCAAAACCATCTTCCCCCTTAAGATCACCTTGCCCTCTTGTCCTTTGTCCTTAAAGTTATTCCCAGAATTGCCTTGGGGTTGAAGATTGCATATCATTTTTTATGAACCCAATGTGTTCATCAAACCTGTAGATTCAGTTCTTTTTCCAGTTTAGAGATTTTTCAGGTACCTTTGAAGTCTATTGTGTTTTCCACCTCAAGGACAGCAATTAAGTTAGATAATTTTAGTCCATTTTCCATATTTATTAACTTCTCTTATTATAGTAAAATATTTGTTTTTATTGTCTACACTTTGATAATCTCTAATCACCTCAAATCTTCTTGATGAGTAACCTGGTTTTAGTGTGGATTCCATTCCAGTCCTCACTGTTTCTGTTTTATTTATTATTTCAGTAAGAATATTTTATTCCTTAAATATGTTTTCTTGGGCATGCCTTCCCTTTTTACCTCATTCTGTGTACCTGTTGTTTTTAAGCTATCATTTCTTTGAATGTGTGTGTCATTAGCTTGTCACACAACACAACACAAGTTCTGTAATGCTCCTTGAATCTTGTTTTCTTTTGACTTTGCCTGTCTTTTATGTGGAATGTTTCTTTCTCCTGTGTTTCGTGATGAAGTGTGACTGTAGAGTTCTCCTACGATCCTCTTTCATCCTGCTCACGACTGGACGGCTGCGCCAACACTCTGCTCTGATGTTGGTGATTTCCTGACTCGCTTGACTCTTTTCCTATCTGACCCAGGACAGATTTGTTTCTCCACCTGAGCTTCAGTTTAAGGTCTGGGTATGAGGGTGCTATTTGCTCTTTTGGTGGCCTAAGGGCATTGACAGGGAGAAGGAGGGGACGGCCGACACGGTGGGGTCCCTTCTCTTGCCTTCACATTGCTCATCGTGTTAGATGCCTGCACCAGCTGGGGCTGGAGCGCAGCCTCAGAGCCCCAGACCTGCGCCCCATGCAGGGGACTGTGGCCTACTGACTTCCCTTGCTCACTTGCCCCCTCCCCAGTTTCTCCCCAGCACCCTTTCCAGTGCCCCTCAGTTAGGAGGGAAAAGACAAGGATGTCCCTTGGCTTGAACATCCACAGATGTGGGGAAAATAGGGGGAAAAAATCTTACCACATTGCTTTTGGGGAGTAGGGTGGAGTTGGAAGTGAGCTAAGCTGCACTTTACTCAGAATCATTTTTCATTTTTTGGTTTTGAGTTTGGGGTGTTTATGGAATTGGGTCATATCCATTCTTATAAGCCTCAGCAACACTGGGGCGAAATAGGAGCCCCACCAGGAGCAAGTGCAGACTAGAATTCACTAAGCAGCGCGAAGCCTTGCGTCTGGTGACCTCTGGGTCATCCTGACCTTTCTGTTCAGGCACCCACACATCCTTGCTGCTCTTCCAACCTGCCACACCCTTTCCTGCATTTTCCCCCCTACCCCTGAAATGTCTGTCCCCAGCTCTCCCAGCAGCAGCTCCTTGGCTCCTTCCTATCCTCATTCCTTGGTTCTGTGGAGCACCCCTGCAGAGCTCTGCTCACCACCCCTGCTGCAGTCACACCCCTCAAGGTAATCCGCATCACCCGGGCATCATTCTCCTCACCACACCTACGGACATCTACAACTGCTGCTTCGTGGACGCATTTGCAGGCAGGAGACCTGGCCTGCTTGTCCAGTGCTCCATTTTTAACATGAAGCAGAGTTTCCTCACTGGATGAGTAAAGTGAATTTCTGAAATGTCACTCAGGTCTGCAGGTCTGGTCCTTGGCCTCAGCTTCCTGCTTGGCATTCAAGTTCTCTTCCAGCATCTGAGCTCTGCCCCTGATCCTACCTCTCACTGGGGACCTTCTCCATTTTCCTGACTCATGCTTCTACCTGGGATCCTGCTCAGCCCTGAACACCCAGCCCAGCTGGCAGCTGTTCCTGCCGCGCCCATCCCTATAGCTGGGCCTGCTTCACAGTGACATCTTCAGGTCCCCGGACCTCTCCAGGTCAGGTTGGACTCAGCAAGCCCAGCAAGATAACGAGAAGGTGACAAGCAAAGGGCAGGTCACAGAGGCCCACTGCTCTGATTTTAGCTCGCTTCTGAAAGTATTTGTGACCACTCTGGGATAACGTGGATGGTCCAGGCTTGACTTCTTGAAGGTTCTGTGGCCAGAGAGGAAAATGTTCTCACCTGCTGGTTGGTCCTTCTCTCTACTGTATTCCCAATTCCCCAGCACTGAAGGAATAGAGTCAGCCATGCTCCTACAATGTGTTTCCTTCTGTATATATTTAGTGTAAGAAAGATTTAGGAGCAAGATACGAACTGTGTTTTTGTCCTAACCTGCAGCTCTTCTTTTGCAGGAAGTTAATTTTCCTGTTATCTGGAAAGAATATTGATGGCAGCTTTGTTGCTGTTGTTTGGGGTGTTTTTAATCATACCTTTTGTGTCCAAGTCCAGGACTGGCCTTCTGCCACTCAGACCTAGTTGCCAGAGGCAGCAGAGACCTTTGGTCTCTGAATATCACAGGTGTTCCTAGGAAGAATCAGCTGGTCTGTCCTGCTGGAGAGAGTGACCTTCTACAGAGATGGGATCTGAGAATCCCATCTAATACAGCAGCACAACAGGAATCCCTGCAGGAAAATTCCTCATCTTTTCCTTTCCTCCAATTGATAGATGGTTTCCTCCAGTGGAGTCACATCCCAGCGAATCACTTCCAGGCAGGTTCACCTTGACTTCACAGGACTCAAATAGCAAGGAAAAGGGGAGGGGATTGCCTTGCTTCTCTGCTGTCACCAAGAGATCAGAGGAGATTTTTTCAAGCTCACATGTTTAAAGGTTAGTCAGACTGTTCACTTGCTAGTGGGAAATAGGCTTCAGAGAGAAGATCTGGGTCTTCTCTTTGAATGTTGGATCAGGCACAGAAACAGTGGTCAGGCCTGAGCGACACCAGCCCTTGCTCTATGTCCCTGCAAAGCCAGATCACCTTTGCTGTTCTATTTATAAAACTCACCCCTGGTGGAAGACACTTTTGGTACTTGCTATAAGTTGGGAATTGATAATTTCTGATACTGTTACCTCTCTGAGCAATCAGGAAAGTCTCCTTTTTATAGCTTTTAGACAAATAGGGAGGGGCTGTCAGCAGGATGAGAGGCACAGCTCTGTTAGGCCTGCTAGAATTACCAGGGCTTGTTTGGGCAAGTCAGCCAACATGCAGTAAGGAGCCTGCATCACATGTCTGGTCCCAGCCGGCGGCTAAGATCAGGAAAAAATACAGCCCAGGGGACTTACCCCGAGGGAGTGCACCAACTAGCAGGTGAAGGCTGTTCAGAGGTGATCGTGAGTGATGAGCAAGGAATTTCAGTCTGAAAAGTTCTGTTTGCACCAAAGGAAAACTGAATGTTGAAATTCTGTCTCACTATACTTAGAATGTTTTATACTGTTGCTGTGAAATCTCTCTCTTACTACTTAGAATATTATTTTAAACATGCATAACCCATGAAAATTCAACAAGAGCTATTGAAATTGTCAACTCTGTTATAAAATAGAATTTTTAGTTACTGGGTCATCAATAAATAGATTTTTAGCAACTGGTAACCTGAGCAATAAAAAGTTAAAATAAATAAATTATGATCTAACCAACTAAAGAAGAAAATAAAGGAGCTAGAGCATTTGTTTACCTATTTGTAATTATTTTCATCAGACAGTAATTTCCATGGTCAGATTTTTCTAATTGGGTTTAAGTGGAATCTCATTCAGTTTCCACTAGTTTTTACAGGAACTCATTTTTGTGTGTGTGTATCTGTGTATGTGTGTATTATATATGTAATGTGTGCATTATGTATGTGTAAGTGTATATGTTTGTGCATGTGTGTATGCATGTATTTCTGCATGTGTATGTGTGTAGTGTATATATGTGTGTATGAATGCGTGTGCATGTGTGCGTATATGTGTGTGCATGTCTATGCGTGTATGTTTTGTGCATGTGCATGTGGAAGAGTGTGTGTGTTAATGTGTGTATGTGTGTGTGTGTGTGTGTGTGTGAAGTTCTGTGCAATCTGATCCCACGTGTGACCACCACCACCATCAAGACACAGAGCTGTACCTCACCATGAAGGCACTCCCTGGTGCTACCCCTACGAAGTTGCACCCACCTCCACCCCCTCCCTGTACTCTGGCAACCACTAAATGTTCTCCTATTCAGATTTAATTTTAACCATGCTGTCTGGCCCACCACACTGGCTTGGATCTTGTTGTTGAAAAGGCTCAGCCAGAGTTTGCTTGGTATCCAGATGAATTAAACATTAAGGAAAAATCAAAATGGGACACAGTGACCTTCTAGTAAACTAGAGAAGGTAATTCATTTACTTTGTTTTTCTTTTCCATTTTTCTAAGAGAATAAATTTTGGTAGTTCCTTTCTGAAGTTCAGAAGGTGGGAGCTCTTCAAAAAAAAATATAAAAGAAAAAGGTCAATTTATAGAAAAAAATAACAGTACAACTTCATTTAAATTACAAACAAATCTATTCCACGATAATTTAGCAAAACATCCATCTTAGGGATAATGAAAAAAAATTAGTTCTGGTAACTTAACAAGAGTTTCATAATGTCATAAGTCTCCAAGTTGTTAGAAAAAACTCTAAATCCTGGTCTGAACTTCAAGTAGTTTTTATTCAAATCACTTCATATCATTTTCAAATAATTACACAAGAAGTTCCCAAGGGAAGTTTCAGCATCCATAGACCAAAGAACCATGACATGAAATGTCTGGGTATTTGTAATTAAATGGATAGTTTTTAAGATGTTTCACTCAACTGTTTGGCAAGCTTACATTTCTAAAATATAGTTATTTTTATATATATTTAGGTGGTGGTTGTATGCATATTATATACATGTTCAACAATAATATATAACATATGATCTATTTATAGTGATGTTATATAACTATATAACATACATGTATTTAAATATAATTATTATATTATGTAGTATTAATGTCTATATTTTATTCTATATTATATAATACACATGTGTAATACAAGTCATTATTATGTATAATACAAATATATATTATAATGTGTGGTATTTTTTATACATTATTATTTTTATATATAACACAAGTAAGCAACACATGAATATGAGGACATAGCCCTACATTTACATTTCACATTTAACATGTGGAAAGGATATTCAGGGAATCAGCTTTGCAAAGTGACACAGAGATGGTAGTTTACAGTGAACCCAGAGGGTTCTCCTGCAGGGCCCTGAGCATCTGACTGTTTGATTAACATGTATTCATTCTGCTTTTTGATTGTAAGCTCTCTTAGGGCCAAGTCTTATTGATTTTTGGATCCAAATAATGCCTAATCACAGAGCCTATTAGGTGCGTAATATAGGGGCAAGTTGTACAAATAGTTGTTAAAATATTTCTACTAAAATGAAAACCAAAATTCAATCTGAAGATTGCCAGTCTGCTTTCTTCTCCTGTAAAGGCTGCAAGGTTTCCAGTGCAATGTCAATGGGTTGTGACAAGTTTAACGTTGTGGTTTGTCACTGTCCTTGGTGCTGACCACAGCTCATTCTTCTGGTCCAAAGGCTAACACTTAGCAAAAATATTTTATTTACACACATTTTCTAATAGAAACTGTTGTTCTTTGCGCTGCCCTGGACTTGTAACCATGAGCTACTTATGCCATTGAGGTTAAACATTTGATTCAGCCTGACTACTGAAGTGCCTTTTTACTTGTTTTCAACATTTTATTTTGAAAATATTTGACCATAAAAACAAATACCCATACAAACACCATCTAAATTCTATTTTTTACTTTTTTTAACCACCTTTGCCTCATCACATGTCTATCCATATATCCATCCCTCTATCCATCTATCAATCTATCCTAATTTTTATGTATTACAAATCAAGTTGGTGGTATTGGTTCATATCATGCCTAAACCCTTCAGCGTGCATTTCATCAACTAGTATTTGATATTCCTTTATAGTTTTTTTAATTAGAAGACCTTGTTTAAAAAATATTTCTCTACGTAATTTCACATTCTGCTATGAATATTACAGGTAAAACCCATCTAACATAACTGTTGATGCATATTGCTTGGTGAGAAGTCTGGTTGTAATTTCAGACAAAGTAAGCTGATGTCACCCTGGATACAGGGACATGGACACTTTATTTTCCTTCCTGAGAGGGAAGTCTGTAATGCTCCTTTCCTGGACTTTCCTTGTGAAGTCAGATAGTGTGAGGTTGTCCTGGGGCCACTACTAGGGGCCACAGCTAGTGGTACCTGATTCAGATACCTGAATCAGGGCCCAGGGACCTTCTAGAATAAGCTCTATCCCTGCTTTCTTCCCCTGACATGGCTTTTTCTCCACTGAGAAAAGGACTCTGAACAAAAGTGGCCTCTACCCTATACCAAGCCCACACTTTTCTTTAGTTGTAACTGATATATTTCCTTGTGCATCTCCCTCTGGCGTGTAGTGCTCAAAGTTTTCCTATTAATGATTTTCTATATGGGCGTTTTGTTAATTTGAGATTACATGGTACAAATGAAAAGCGTGTGACTCATTATGATTCACAACAGAAACTGGCCTTCTGGTGAGGTGCACTTTGGATAGCAAAAGAGACCCTCTCCCAAGGACACCCATGTCCCCAGACCATATGGCTAGGATCTTTCCAGATTTAATACAGAGATTTAATGAGTTCTATAGTTTCCTCTAACTTTTTCTAATGGGAAATAAAACAGTTCATTTAATAAAGTTCTTAGCTGATTCCCTTATATATTGAACTACTTAGACATCTCAAAGAGAATCTAAAGATTACTTTGTATAAAAAAAGATTATTTTAATAACAGCAATACTGTATAAGTGCTCACATGTGGCAAATACTAAGTGCCTTATGGATATTAACTATGTAATCCTTTCAGCAACCTTATCAACTGAGGACTCCTGTCATCAGTATTTTACAGCTGAGGAAACCGAGGCCCAGATAAAGAGTAATTTACTCACCCAGAGACACAGTGCCAAGGAGAGGCCAACCTGGGATTGCACCTGGGTCATCTTGCTCCAGTTGGGTCTTCACTCATCATGCTGCTTCTGAAACCATGCCATATGGAGGGCACCTTTCCTGAGATAAGAGGCTTCAAGCATACTATTAAGCAGTGGATTATTCTAAATTTTTCAGAGTAGTTCACTAACCCTATTTCTCAACCAACTTTAGTGTAATAGAGTCTGACTCCGTTCCTGGTGTTCGGCTGCTGACTCCTCCCTGAGACTCACCCTCCCTTTCCTCCTTTGCCCCGTGTCTGGACAGGCCCATAAGAAAGCCTGCATGACCTCTGTTGGCACTGGTGGAAAATTTAAACTTCCTGTACCTGGGACCTTTTCCCCAGTTCCACCCCCAAGCCACTAAAAAAGCCAAATGCACTCCTTGGGCTTTGCCCACACCAGCCTGGACTGGCTCGTGCCTGCCCAGGTGTCCCTGAGAGTTCCTTGTGTGACTAAGAAGCTTTCTCTCAAATTCACTCAGTGTGTAAAGAAACTGTCATAAGCCTCAACATCCAAACCAAATCATTTTTAGGAGATCATATCAATTTCTGTGAAATGCTCACAAAACATTTAAAGAATTTTGGTTTGGCCTAATTTTTAGGTCTGTATTGTTCACATCATATCTTATAATTATGCAAAAAATAATTAATTAAGATAAATTAAGATAAGGACATAAAATTTTATTCTCCCAAGGCTGCTCTTTATTGCATTTTTCTCCAAACTGCATTTTATGACTATATTGTTTCAAATCTTATGTCCCTATAAATCCCTTGATCTCTTTATTATGTTTTTGTCTGCTGACTGCTGTAGTGTCCCTGGTGCAGAAGCAGAGGATACTCAGTAATCACTGCTTCCCTTGATCCACTTGGGTATCACCTGCCACCAGAAGGCCAAAGCTCACATACTGGTGGCCTTGCAAGTAGAGAACACCAGCAAATTTCTTTATGCTAAAGGACATTGTAATGCACAAAGAATGACACTGGTTTCTAAAGCAAATTGCAAGAAATACATCATGGGCAATCTCTAATCTCATTAAATTCCTTTATTTGCAATTTCATTAAGTAACATCTGTCTCTCTCCAACCTGAAATTCTTCCAGAACTGCAGTCTTATATATCCCACTGCCTACTCTGCATTTACGTTTGGATATTGAGACGAAGCTTATTGATTATCCCTCAAAAATCAACAACAAATAGACACCCCCAAGTTTTAGCTGGGCACAGGGCCACCCACTGGAGAACACATATCCAGCATTCCTTGCAGGCAGCTGGTGTGGCTGGTGGGATTCAAGCAGGTGGCATGGAACTTGCCCTCTACTTCCCTTGCCCCTTCCCGTGGCCACAACCAATGTGGACAAGAGAAGAACCTAATGCCCCAGAAGGTGGTGGGGCAGCAGAGAAGGAGGGACCTGGTCCCCGGACTATCTCGTGGAACACAGCTGCCCACCTGCACTGCCAACCTGTCCCCAGTACCACCCAGGCTACCTGTGGACAGAAACAGCAGGCAGAAACCGCTCAAAGCTGTTCCTTCTTCCGTCTGCCCCCATCAATGGTATCTATATCCACCTGGCGGCTCAAGCCAAAAACTGGGGAAGTTGTCTTTGCTTCATTGCTCACATTTGGTCAAATTACACACTGGATCCGTGTCACTATCATCTCAAGCCGTAATGGCTTCAGTGGCCTCCTAACTGATCTTTCTGCTTCGGGTTGACACTGCCCATCCCAAATCCATTTTCTACTTAGCAGCCAGAATAATCTTTCTTAAAAATCTGAATCTAATTGCCATTCGCCTGTATAAAACCTTGTGATAACTTAGTGTTTTACTTCAAATGAATCCAAATACCTTACCCTAGTTTATATTGGTGTGAATTTTTTGATATGTTGGAGATATGTGAAGAGATGATTAATTATAGTTAATTAGGTTATAAATCGATATCCAAATGACTCAGACTGATAAACTTTAAAAATTCATTTTTCTTAAGCTTTTAAGTTCCAATTGTAGATTTGTTTATACTATTAATAAATCTAACAAAATAAAAACAATCACCTTTTGATAAGTATTATTATTGTTATTATTAATAGTACACTAGCTCAGGTCTTTACCTGACTAAACACCCTTGAATTATTTATATTATTTGCAGTTTATATAAAAGTGTTAAATACATTTATAAAATTAATGGTCTATATTCACTTTAAATATTTCCAATAACTGACTGGGCAAGTTTAAGATCACAGTAAGCAAAACTGTCCAAGCATTAACAATCATGCGCCTAATACTGAGAACGGCAAAGTGTGGCCATAGGCCATACCCACTTGCTGCCTGTTTTCATAAATACAGTTGACATTTGGACAACATGGGTTGGAACTGCACAAGTCCACTTATAAATTGATGTTTTTTCAATAAATATATTGGAAAAACTTTTGGATACTTGTGAAAATTTGAAAAAACTCACAGAGGAACCACATAGCCTAGAAATATTGAAAAAAATCAAGAAAAAGGTATGTCATGAATGAATAAGATATATGCAGATACTACTCTATTTAAGTGATAATCAACTGTTTATATTGTTGGTAAGGCTTCCAGTCAACAGTAGGCTATTAGAGGCAGTCAAAAGTTACATGCAAATTTCTGAGTGCAGGGGTGGAGATAGGGAAGGGGGATTGGCAGCCCTTACCCTCATGTTGTTCAAGGGTCAACTGCAAAGTGGAAAACTAACACACCCAATTGTTTGCATATTATCTATGGCTGCTTTTGTGTTACAATGTTGAGTTGAGTAGTTGCAACAGAAACCCTATGACCCAGAAAGTGTCAAATATTTGCTACCTGATCCTTTTTAGAAAAAATTTGCTAACCCTTGATCTAGGATATTAAAACAATACATATACAGCATTTTATTAATCCATCCATGAATTGATGGGCACTTAGGTTGATTCTACATCCTTGCAGTTGTGAATTGTGCTGCAATAAACATTCAAGTGCAGGTGTCCTTTTGATAAAATGACTTCTTTTCCTTTGGGTAGATACCCAGTAGTGGGATTGGTGGTTCAAATGGTAAGTCCATATTGATTTCTTTGAGGAATCTCCACACTGTTTTCCATAGAGGTTGTACTAATTTGCAGTCCCACCAACAGTGTATGTGTTCCTTTCTTTGTGCATCCATGCCAACATCCATTGCTTTTTGACTTTTTAATAATGGCCATTCTGATAGGGGTAAAGTGAAATCTCATCGTAGTTTTAATTTGCATTTCCCTGATGATTACTGACGTTGAACATTTTTTATATGTTTTTTGGCCATTTATCCATCTTCTTTTGAAAAACTTCTGTTCATGTCTTTTGCCCACTTTTTAATGGGGTTGTTTGGCTTTTTTCTTGCTGATTTGTTTGAGTTCTTTATAGATTCTGGATATTAGCCCTTTATTGAATGTATAGCTTGCAAATATTTTCTCCCATCTGATAGGTTATCTATTTACTCTGTTGATTATTTCCTTTGCTGTGCAGAAGCTTTTTAATTTAATCAAACAAATCTCACAGTGTCCTAAGTATTATTTTACTTTGTACAAACTAAAGCAAATTCTCTTAACACCATTCAACTTAAAATAAGTCTAAGATGTTGACACATATTAATCTTTTTCCAATATTTTATTATAAAAATTTTTAAACATACAGAAAAGTTAAAGAATTGTACACCACCCTGTCTCTACACTTAACATCTTGCTACATTTGTTTTATCATATTTCTAACCATCCATCTATCCTTTTATCTGTCCATCAGCTTATCTCTCTCTGTTTCCTGGGATGCATTTCCAAGTTATAGATTAGTACAACTCACCACTAACAAACCAGACTCTATCTCTTCAGGCCATCTTCCCTGCTCAGAATTCTCTTTTGCTGAATGTATATTTTCATGGCTGGTTTCTTTTCATTGTTCAGGTCTCAGCTTTAATGTCAGCCTTCAGAGAGGACTATCCCAATCTTGAAAGCAAAAGGAGACCTCCAGTCTAGCTGCCCATTTTTCTTTCTCCTTTTGGATTCCATATTTACTTTTTCCCAGGTTTCTCTCTTTGCATCTTGTCAGTCAGGGTCATGTCTGCATCATTCACTGCTGCATCCCCAGAACCTAGAACAATACTGGGACAGAATAGGTGGGCAGGGCGTACTCCATGGATTAGTGAATGAGTGAATGAATGAGTTGATGATTTACTTTGATTTGCTTTTATTTGATGGAACAATGGTCCAACATTTAGTATCTATTTGAACCATGTCTATTTAATGGCCCCGCAATTTAAGTATCCACATTTGTAATGTGATTGTCTCCTTGCCCAAACTGTTCTTTTACGGGAGAGTTTGTGTCTCCAAGACAGCTGTCACAGTCCAGGTGGCTTCAGTGATCATTATCTGGGCTCCACCTGCTTGTTTGGTTTGCCTTGAAAACATCCGTTGTCCATGTGGGTAAAGGGCTTTGAAATGGAAATGAAGGCAGCCCTGGTAACATTAGCCAAGGGACATTCTGTGCAAACCACTGAAACTTGCCATGCCAGTTAAAACACTATCAAATGCTGCCAAGGAAATGTGAACAAGACAGACGCATCAGAGATGTGCACAACAAGACATATGGCCACTGTCTTGGAGGCTGTTAGCTTTTGTGGGAAAGGAACTCAGAATTTTAAAAATTCAAGTGAGTGTGTGTAATATATCTGAAAGCAAGAGGGTAAGAAAAGAGGGACATGAAAGTCAACGGCACAGATATTGGGCACTGGCTTGGGAGGCCTGGGAGTGTGTTTTTAAAGCACTTTGAAGTCATGTCTCCCAAAAGAAGAGAATCCCAAATTTTAGAACTAATGGAATGTGAAATTTCTGGCTGTATTCTTCATTCCTAGTGTCGATTATATTATAAGACATCTTCAGAAACGTTATGACCAGCCGTATCCAGCGCTCACGGTGGTGACATAATACTTCTGTGATTTCAGACAATGTTGACGTGGCATTAGGGAGAGTTCATTGTCATCAGCTCCCTCTGAGGACAGCACACAGGCACAGCTGAGCGTGTCAGCAAGCACGGCTGTTGTCTTACGGGCACCATGTTGGATTGTGAGTATTTACAACTCCCCATTCCAAAAAATAGGACATCCAAAGACTCAGGAAATGGTCTTTTGCTCCTCAGTGCTGCAGCATGTGAGGAAAGAATTCAGACATTCTATGAAAAGTGTGAACATCAAAGGCAGACAAAACCCTGACAATGGTATCACCTGGATCACAAAACTAAGTCAGATCATAGCAGGATTTTATTTTATCAACTAAAGGAAAACCATGACAAAATTCCCATAGGCCCTTTGCCTATCTCCAGTGGGCCTGTTACCAAACTTCTCTTGTTAGGAAAATCTTCACAGTGAAATGGAAAATTATAGGCCTGTGTCAAGAATCTCCATGTACCATACTGCAAGGAAAAACTTCGTAAGTCTCTTTTGATTTATTTTACCTATATCATTTCATCTATGTAAACTTAAACATGGACCTCAAACATATATCCTTGGGCAGCCGAATGGAAATCTGGTGATTTGCAGATAAAAATGAATCTTTGGAATAAGATGTATGTGTTGAGCCGAGTGAGCCTTGACCACCTGAAGTGTGAGAAACAGATGTCTGGGGTTGCTCATTCCTCTGTATTTTCCAACATCCGCAGGACTGGCCCTGAGCGTGCAACAAGCAGAAAGGGGAACGAAGATGTTTTTGCACCAAATCACAAGGGCTACAACAGGGGGCCCGTATGTTAAGAATAGTAACTTTGAAGTATTAAGCTGAATTGTTCATCCTCTTCCCCACATTTGTGGTCCCCAGCCCTGGCTGTAGCCATGAGAACCAGATAAGAGGAGATCCCATTTTTCATTGGGAATTTAGGGGTCAGAATTAGCCAGGCCCGCCGTGGCTTCTCCTTCTCCAGGGCATTTCACTCCCGTCCCTGCGCGGTTAGTCACCATGCTGCGCTTTAGTGAGTGGGGTCTACGCTGTCCTCATCTCTTCTCCCTGAGTTCCACAGAGGCTCTTCCCTACCCCTAGCACAGTGCTCAGCACCCAGCGATTCTTTCTCAAACCAATGAGTACAAACAAAGTGCATATTTTGCAGTAAAATGCATTTGGCCTACTTGGACAAAGAATTTTAAAAGTGCAATCACAGCAACAGGAGAAGCAAACATCTAGAAGATCACTTGAAGCACATGGATGTCTTTAATTACATTTGGAGCCCCCTGAGAGCTGGTAAGAGGTATCAGATGCTCTGTGGATGGTAAAGAAGTCACCAGCACAGCATATGATTGACATCCAGTATTTCTGTGGGGCTTTGAAACCAGTCCTTTCTGCCCCGGCAACACTGTCTCCTGCCCAGACACATCTCTAACCAGCAGGGCCATGGGACAGACCGGAGGGAATAAATTGGCTGCCCCAGGGTGTTCCTCTCCACTGCAATTCTGAGCCCAAAAGAAATGTTAAGTAATTTTAATCAAGCATTGGATTTTCCCTAAAGGCCAGGGAGCAGTGTTTCAAAGGCTGCCTTCTCTGAACTATGATGCCCACAGCCATGCCAATGACAATACAGCAAATTGCCAAAGTCATCCATCCTGACCCAGCTCTTGCAGGGTGTAGAGTGTGGGTTGGGGTGGACAGGGGATGCTGCCGCTGTCTATCAGAGCCTAGCAGTTGTAAGAGGTGGAGTCAGGCTAGTGCCCTATTCTGTCCCACTCAGGATACTAGCTAAAGCAAAAGCACCATCCATAGCCACATAATCATCAAATAGCCACTTCTGCCATTCTCACATTCGTCTAAGAGAGCCTGTCAGTCATTTGCGTTGTACACACTCTGGTCAGCTAACTCCACTGCACACAGTTCTTTTTAGGTTGCCATTCTGTTTTCATGGAAAACAGTGTTAAATACTATGACACTGTTGCATGTGTACATGAAATTCAAATGACAAAGCCATCCTAACAGCTGGGATGAAAGAAAGCAATGTTTAGAGAACATGCAGGGGAGAAAGCTGATTTAACAAAAATGATTTGCAGGATGGCAAATCTGTATTAGTTAAATCTTATTAGCAGGTGCACATCTGACCAACTTTGCTTGAATCAACTGGTCTGTTTGTTGTTTCAATCTGGAAGCTTATGGTTTCTTAGAAGCACTTCCCCCTTACTTTATTTTGCATACTGAATGGAATTTCTGAGAATTTTTAATTAAGCCCTCTCACTGCTAACCTTGGCCTTTACAAGGCATCACACTGTATCCAAACCCAAATGCCCAGTCCTTTCGTGTATTTTTCCAGCTTCAGGACCTTGCACTTGCTGTTCCCTTTTGCTCAGATGAAGTCCCCCAGATCTTTAAACAGCTGCCTCTTTCTCAGAATTCGGGGCTTACTGCCTATCCCATATACTTTGAGAGACCCTCGAAATAAAATAGCCCTCCCCCACTCACCCACCCAGTTACTCTGTCAGATTGTCTTCAGAGTCCTTACTCATTAGTGAGCATACCTACTTCTCTACCTTCCTGGACAGAAGAGCTGGCCCTGTGAGGCCAGGGGGTGTCTGTCCTGCTCACTGCAAACCCTTCCTGCCTGGCACAGAAGGGGACACTCATCACGTGTTTGGGGAAGATGAGGGAGGAGATGCCTGCCATCCCACACCCTTGTGTCCCACAGAAGCCTTCAGGCGAAGAGTTTAACTGCTTCCCTGAGACTCCCGCCGCCAGAGTCCACACTACTCTCACATGTGCAGCTCCCTGTTCCAGCTTGTTTCTGGAAAAAAGTCTGATTTCAGGGAAACTAATGGTACAAGGAAGGTTGATCTCATTAAAAGCAATGGAAACATGGCAGACTTCAAAGTTCTCAGAGTAGTTTATGATTCACTCTGCACATATGAGGCGCCCTATAGAGTTGAATTGACACGAAAGTGATACAGGGATTTATGGAGCTACTCAGAGTCCCCTTTCACTTTGCTTTACTCTTATAAAACATTAAAACAAAATGGAAAAAATCAAACAATGTAAATCACACAATAACTGTTCCTGGAATGATGAGTTCATGGAAGAATGTCCAAAAGTAGTTCTTTGCTTCAAGACCAACATTGATTTCTAGGATCAACCATCAAGAAAGGGAGCCAAGGGAATCCATGAAAACTGAATCCTGTTTATAGCTAGTTCCTCAACAGGTAAAAATTAACATTAGCAAAATTAAATGAATATCGTGTTGCCAAGGGGGTTCTTGGTTTCTACTACCCTAAAAGGTAGAGAAATCGATCTTATATAGATTCTCCTGAATCTGTCTCTAAAGGTAGCTTCATGTCGCCATATTAATAAACACTCCTTATTCTTACTTCCTTTAATTTCTTCTTTGCAATCTCATAAATGAGCATTGGCTTTAGGTGTTGGGAAACCTGAAACAGAAAGGGAAGATGCTTTTACTTCTCTGTTCTGCCTTTGCTAAGCAAAGACCAAGTTCTCTGTGACCTCTGAAGACTCTGCTCCTCTGAATAACCCAGCACACTAGGACTTTCCCTCTGCCACCAGCAGTTTGTGTTTGGCTTATAAATTACTTTTTAATTGTTTTTGTTAATTTTTATTTTTGAATAATTTTAGACTTAAAGAAAAATTACAAAGGTAGTACAGAGTGATGAACTGGTGTGATGGCTGCACAACATTCTGAATGTATGTGATGATACCACATTGCATAGTTTAAAATGGCTGCTACTTTTAACATATTTGTTTTGTGTCAACTGCCTTACTAGATCAAACTTCACTTAAAATAGGGTTTTAGCAGCCAACCCATTATCTATAGTCAATCCATTATCTTCATATAATGCTGTTAATTGAATAAAAATAATGAAGTTTATAATTTGGAAAAGGAGAGCTTTATTTCTCATAAAGGGTTTACAGCCCACAGTGGCCATTCCAGCAGGCTGGAAAGCAAGGCTCCCAGCCACAGGTCAGGAACACGTGCTTCAGGGAGGGACAATGGGAACAGGAATTTACATGGAGCTGGTGGCTAAATATACATATTTAACAAGTTAGAGCAAGAGTCATGAATATTTATGAAAAGAGAACTATGTGCCCATGTGATGGGGCTTTCCATCCTTTTATGGGGTCCATGTTTAAAAATGTCCACCCTCTATGTCAAAAAGGTGAAACAAGGACACAAAACCCCTCTGAGCGTGTCCTATGGAGTGTTCAAGCCACGTCATGGTTGGTGGTCTTTTGTCAGGAAAGACCGATGGTCTGGCCCTTAGGAAATGAAGCCTGATGGCCCTTAGCAAGGAGGGGGTAAAATGACGCGTGTTCAACTTCTCATCCGTCGTGGCTGGGAACTCAGTTTTAAGGTTTCTTTGGGGTCCCCTTGGCTGAGAGGGGTCTGTTCAGTCAGTGGGGGGCTTAGGATTCTATTTTTAGTTCACAGTGCTAAGTTATCTTCTCGCATTTATATCTTTTATTTCTTTTTCTCCTTGTATCGCATTGGTTAGAACTTCCAGGGTGCTGACACATAACATTAGTAATGGTAGACTCTCTCTCCTTCTTTTCTTTTTTTTTCTTTCTTTTGGACAAGGTCTCGCTCTGTTGCCCAGACTAGAGTGCAGTGGCATCATTACAGCTCACTGCAACCTCAAACTCCCGGGCTCAAGTGATCCTCCTGCCTCGGCCTCCCAAGTAGTTAGGACGATAGGTGTGCACCACCACGCCCGGTTAATTTTTTAAATTTTTTGTAGAGATGGGGTCTCGCTATGTTGCCCAGGCTGGTCTTGAACTCCTGGCCTCAAGCGATCCTCCCACCTCAGCCTTCCAAAGTGCTGGGATTATAGGCATGAGCCACCACAACAGGCTCTTTTCTTAATACTTACAGGGGATTTCTTCTACTGTTCCTGCTGCATGGTTCCACCAAGATATTTTTTTGGAGGTAAATTTTGTTGTTTATTTAATTCCTTCCTTATTTATTGATCTGTAATCCTCCACCCTGGGTTAATTTATTTTCCCAGAAATAAAACTTTTCTTGGAGATTTTCACATCTTTGAAAATTTACAACTGTCTCTTTAATATCATCGCTTCATAATACACAAATCCTGGGTTCCTGAGAGACAGAGGATTGATGAAGAGGGAGCAGTCGTGGAGGCGTAGGCGGTTAAACAGCAGCGGCCAGGGCTAATGCGAACCCTCTAACTGAGTTGAAGTCATGCCAGTATGGAACAGTCAGCAAAATCCAGAGAGTTGAAAGCAGGAACCAAAATAACAAAAATGATATATATGATTTCTGCATTTGTTAATAAATTACAATTAACTCATTGTTTCTTTCTAATAACCACATGCAACATTTAACTTTTAGATTCTCTCCAGAGAATTGAAGGAAACATTTTTTAGCCTCTCAAGGTCACATGTACACCTTGACTTATAATTTAGTATCTTTCCACTATTTCATTCACATTTATTTTATTTCCGTTTCATTAGGTTAATTTATATTATTGCAATGTTGACTCTATTATTTTAAAATTCAAGAATAATATATGTATTTATTTAAACACTAAATAAAATAATTTCTTGAATTCCTTTGATTTTGGATTTAAAGTATCTAATTCTTTATAAAAGCATTATTCTGATTAACATTTTTTTTCATACGCATGCCATCTTCAAAATTGAGGAAAAAAATCACTTGGCTCTAACATCCAAAAATCTAGACATTAGTTAATTAACTAATTAATTTTACTGTTGTACTCAGTCAAACACACACATGCACATACACACAAGCACTAACAGCACCTAGTAGAGACTCCTAAATGAGCAGTAATAAGCAGAGCCTCAGAGCTACTAGGGAATTTATAACATAGAGCTCAGAATTGTTTCCCCTACACTATTTTGGATGGTCCAAACACTGTTCTCTGTTCTGTTCCTGCCTTCTTTGCACATTCCACTTCAAGCTTTCGGGGAGCAGAAGCAGCTCACTGCAGAGTATTCACAGTCTTGAGGATGCTCAGAGCTCAAGTGCAAACATCTGGCCCAGCCCCAGCTCCCTCTTCCCACTGACATGCCTCTCCTTCCACCCACTCCCTGTCTTGGAGACCACTGAGTGTGCATACAGTCTTGTTGGGGTTTGGGAAATGGGATCCTGAAGATGCTCCATGCTGTGGGTTTCAAGGATCTATTGAAAGTATTAAAGCAGATGAGTGAATGACAAAAGCAGTGTTCGGGAAGGATGCATTTTCAGAAGACTGCGGGAGGGTGTGCAGGCAGAGATCCCAGCAAGACAACCAGTGCTGTGTAGAGAAGACACAGGAGGAGTATGACCTCTGCCCTAATTAGCTCATAGTCATTTTTGGAAAGCAGAACTAAGGCATATGAAATCACTTCCTCTTTTCTGTGAAATAAGCTGGACAGTTTCTCCATCCAACAGTGGTTCATTTCATCATGTAACAACAAAAAGCAAGAACAGTATACAAATATGTTAACATTCTGGAATGGATGGATGACGTTAGTCAGTCAATGTAAAACACCAAGGAATGAGCCCTTATGAATGCTTGAATCCTTATCGTGGATACCAAATGAAATGGAAAAAAAAAAAGGGAAAAAGGTAAGACCATAGAAAAACATTTATGCTCCATTATCAAATATCAGCCCCTTTACAAACCCATTTGCCTGGATATTTCCCTCTGCCTGTATTTGTTTAGGAGAAAGGAATGGAAAGGGGTTAGAATCTAGGGTTACAAAAACAAGGCAAGGGGTAGATACACAGCAATGCAAACGACGCTTGGCTGACCATGCTGTCGTCAGAATATAAAGAAAATCCGCACGAGAGCAGCAGTCTTGTCCCTGAGGCGGGTATGAAAGAACAGCCCTGGTTTGTGAATAAACGTCCTCTGTGTTTCCGGCTCAGCTCTGCCGTGTCTGCTACCTGATTCAGTACACATTTTACGTGCTCGTTGCTGACTTTAATTTTTTTTTAATTTTAAATTATTTATTGTTTAAATTTCTTCATATTCACCCCAAAGAAGCCATAAATTACTCCTATTTCTTTTCCCCTACTCCATTTTTCTTACTGGTATTTTCTCGTCCTGTAATAACCCTAAGTTATCAAATGGATACATTGTTTTCTAAAAAGAAAGCTGAAGAAGAAAACAACATAAAAGCACTGTGTGTTTTTATTAAAGAAAAGAAGGCCAAAAAGAAGAGAAAAATTAGACCAAACTCGTCAGCACTGTTTATACAAGAGATTACATCATGTTTTCATGAATGTCCTTTTCTATAAGTGAAATCACTTGGCCAGGACCATTTCCCCAAATACGCAGAAAACGCACTCAGTGGGACTGCCAACATAATATTGTAATGGATGTTTCTGGAATGTAGTCTAGCAGTGTTATGAAAATAGGACACAATGTTTAAAACAAAATTAGTTAATGGTGGGCACAAAAAAAGCCTTGGAAAATACAAAGAGGGAGAGATGAGAGACTGTGACTTCCCCCCTTGGGAGGGGAAGGGCTTGTCAAAGTTCTCCCTGTAAACTCCCTGTGGGCTTGCAGTCTTCCTGCCTGACAACTGCAGGCCAGCTCAGGAGTGAACCAGGGCAGAGGCCCTGCGGAATGTACATTCTCCAGTTAGCAAACTGTTTTCAAGAGAAACGAGAGCATTATCTATTTCAGTAATTAGAGATTAGCCAATGAGAAATTTAACATTTTGCTGGCTAAGCACTTTGCACCCACAATGGTGGAGCCTCTTGCTGTTTGAGGCTGGCCAAGTTGACCCACACAAAATACTGCGGTTGAAAAATTTGGGGGAGTCTCCTTTGGGGGAGACTGAAGTCTTCAGGACATCCTCATACATTTCAGGTTTCTTTGAGAGACCCCCCCAGACTTAAACAATGAATGTGTTGATGTGTCAGCATTAACCTAAAATTTTAACACAGCTACAAGAAATTTGAAAGAACAGAATGGTGAATGGAAACAGAACCCAAGAATGGCTCTGCAGAAGGACACCAATGGTGTAAATAAATATAGACAGAGAACAAGAGAAAACTTACTGAGAATGTGCAACATTAACCGTCGTTATGTCTGGGTTATGAGATTATAATCAATTTCTGTGTTACTTCAATCCTTTCTTAATTGTCTACAAGGGGTATGCATTAATTTGTCACAAGGGGGAAGTCAAACATAAGCTACAAGTGTTAGTTTTCAGACATTACAGGGTTTTTCCTGTTCTTTCTGGATCAGCCACAGGAAGCCATTTCCAGCTGGGAGTTAGGAGCCAGCCAGCTGAGTTGGGCTTTCCGTGATGGGTAAGATGGAAGGTGTGAAGTCACTGGGAGAGTCTTATGTCACACAGTGGTGCCCTCTGCTGATAACCGGGCTGTTGCTTACTTAACCTATACATTCTTTCATTCAGTCACTCACTCAACAAGAAGCTGTCGAGCATTACCTGCCCAAGAAACTCTACCTCATATGCTGGGTGTAGTGCAAAGGGAAGCAGACATAGTCCCCTCCCTGTCCACAGGGCCAACAGGACATGTCAAAATTTAATATCCAAACTTGTAGAGCTATCTGCCTCAGATTCATGGTACCATCAATACCATGGACGGTAAGTATCGTAAGAGTGCCTGGCAGAGCCAGCAAATGTGTTAGGGGATCATCGGAACATGTATTAATATGATGTATTTTTTGGCACAATGGAGCTTTCCGTCTGGGAGGAAGGATATGCCTAATCTGAAAGAAACCACTGGAAAACATACATAAAGTGGAGCACAAGATATTTGTACAAAAGAATGGTGGCAGGGAGGTGGAAAGAGTGGGTGGCATATAGGGTGAAGTGAGTCAGGAAAAACCTCTTGGAGATAGGACATTGCTCCTGCAAAGGAAATAAATGTGATAGCAGACAGTGATTTAGGAGAGTATAATCATGGGAGGGTGACAGTCTTAGAGACAGAGATAAACAGAGCCCTGCTCTCTGGAAGAGGTATGCCTGATTATGCAGGCTGCCTTTGGCTTACAGCCGCCTGTCTGTGGAAACCCAAGTGACCATGTTCTGTGTCCCATCTAAATGTGCCTGCTGCTTGGTGACATCATGCTCCAGGACTGTCTCCAGGACCCCTGTGTCTGAAGGTCAAGAATGTCTCCAGGGAATTTTCACCTCCCTGGCTCACTCCTGTTCTGCCTCCTGATTGGTTGTCAAGAGAAAAAAAAAATGGTTTCAATTTTTTCTCAAAAACAGTACAGGATTGCAGGGGGGGAGGGTTGTAGCCTCCTTTACATACCCACACAAAGTTGAGTGCCACCAAACAAACAGAGGCTTAATATATTTGGACAGCAAGTGCATCCCCAGAAATCCTGGAGACACTAATGACGGCACACTCAAACAACACTTGTGAGACATGCTGGGTGGCCATAAGCTCATCCAAAAGAAAATCAAACTGGAAAACATCTAAAGTCATTGAGGAAGAGAACCAAGCCTGGCTCTAAGGTCAGGGGTGTGGAGGAACTTGGCTCTGAAGGGGGCAGTTTCTGTGGGCCAGGGGAGCTGCAGCAGCCTCATCCCTGAAGCATCTGGGCCCCACACCTGCCTCCTTCCCCCAAGCACCATGCTGGATGCTACCAGAGAACAAAAGATTTATTAGAAACATTTGTGTCTTGGTGCCTTATCTCTGGTGAAAAACACTGATTGATTACTTTCCTATCATAAGATATCTCTATTAATAACTGTTGCTATAGATTCTACAGGCGATTGGTTCTCTCATGATGACTCAAATGAAAGAAGGTTTTCCTGAAACATGTCAAAATTTAATATCCAAACTTGTAGAGCTATCTGCACCAGATTCAGCTCAAAAAGTATCTTCACCAGAACCCAGGGCACTAGAAGAGGCTAGTGACTAACGTGTACTTAAGAATCTCTGAGCATATGTGTCCCTGGACATGGGACTTCCCTGTGTCCTAATTGCTAAGGTGCGAGGAGCAGTCTGAGAATAAGAGGGTGAGTCTGGAGGGAGCTTGGGATCACTGTGTTGGGTTTTACCCCCGAAAATGCCTCCAGGTGGGGCCAAGTCAGTAGTTCAGACGCTCAGGCGCCATCTGGGTGGGAGGGAGGAGCGAGGGGAGCAGGAGCCCCTGAGGAGAGAGCAGGTCTGGGGTCCACCTGGCTTCTCGCCTCCTGAGCAGTTTTTGACGGAATATTGTCTTTCTAGAATTCAATTTCTTCATTCTTAAAAATGCAAAAGAACTGAACTAGACGTCCCAGCTGTAACGTTCTCTGATTGTGGGAATTTTAAATAACAAGATACTTGTGTGTGCGTCCCTGACACCATTTCTTATTCAACGGAATTCATTCCAGAAACACTATCCCTGCACTGGTAATGGATACCGAGAACATGAGCGGAACATGAGGGGAAAATATAAATTTTAAGTTTATGTAATATTACATATTATATATAATGGATATAACATATAATGTAGATAATATATTAATTATATATGATATGTAGATAACATTACTATATGCTATACATCTAAATATACTATATATGTATACTATATACATTGCTATATATGTATAATTGTACTATATATTATATATTTTAATATATTATCTATATAATATGTAATTATAATATGCTATACTTATATAATTAATGCAATATACTATATAATTAATATAATATATAAATTAACATAAGATTTTACCTGAATATGAAGAAATTTTGTTCCGTGCCTGCTTCTCTTTAAACCTCTTTTTCTTCTGAATGATGCAACTCCTAAAAAATAATATTATGATGTAGTTTGTTTCTCCCTAACAAATTTCTCTGTGAATCTTGTAAAATTAATCTAGAAATTGCTTTACAGCTATTCATGGCACCAAGATGGGCAAGAGATTGTCTGAAAGGTTGTCACAGAGCATTATCCGTGCCCTTCACAAGCACCTCAGGCAGCAGCCCAGCGGACACTGCAGGGCACATTGGGCTGGTTCTTATGAAGGCCTCAGGGTAGGAGGTGGCCCTGGCAGGTGCCATTCCATGGAGGCAATGCTGCATGTGCATGTGTGTGGTGTCTGTGTGGTGTATGTGTGTATGTGGGTGGGCGTGCATGTGCAAACTTAGATGTGTGTGAGTGCATGCATGAGTGTAAATATGTGTATGAGTGAGTGTGAATTGTATGAGTGTGGATTTGTGCGTGGGTGTGTGAATATGTGAGTGTGTGTTTGAGTGTGGTTGTATGTGTGTGGTGAGTGTGCCCATGTGTATACGTGTGAGTGAATGTAGGAGTGTAAATATGCATGTGAGTGAGTGTGGGTGTGCATGTGTATGTGTGTGGATGTGTGAACATGTGAACGTGTGAGCATCTGTGCTGGAAGGAATGGGCAACCTGACCGGACCGCGTTAGCCAGCTCTCTGCTGATCTGCCTTGATCTCAGGCTTTATTTGTGAGTGTCTGGGTCTGGGTATCATTTAGCTAATTTTCTGGGAATACTACTTTTCTCAGTGGAGGCTTGGATGAAGTTTGGGTGGAGAGATATTAAAAATACTGTACATGTCCATAAAGAAGGTGTCTTATGATTTCTGCTGAGCCCAACTGTGCATAGTCCTCTGGGTGGAAGCCTGCTGAGGCGGGCCCAGGGCACAGTCCTGCCAGCAAGGCCAGGGTTGTCGTTAGAATTTAGTCTGAGTCTTCTCGGTTGCATAACGCAGGATGGCTGAAGCCTCACAAGCAAGTCCACCCTGTATTGCTGGAATGAACTTAGCTGAGCCTGGTTAGAACAGGCTTCATCAGACACCCACCCCAGTGAAAAGCCAACCTCTGGATAACCAAGCTTCAAGCATTGCTACTTCCCTAAGAAGCCTCTAAGGTAAACTTTTTGGAGGACGTGCCAAAGATAAGCAAACAAAGAACTTGGCCCCATTATTTATCCATATAGGAGTTAAGGGCAGGAAAGCAGATACCAGATAGAGTATGTTTACTCTGAAAGGGTTGCTCTGTCCTCCTTCCTGGCAATACGAAGATAGTGGCAATCACTGTCTTGAACATTCCAGAAGGACCTTCATAAACTGTTTTCAGCTATGTTCTCAGATATAGAATCACCCGAGGAGACTTTCTGGTGAAGCATAATAATCCGAGAGGAAAGCACTGGGTTGGGGACGGGCAGGTTTCTGTTCCCGCTTTCCCATCTACCTATCAGTTGTGCTCTTGGCTGAGCCACCTGTCCTTGCCAAGCTTGCCACTCCTCGCGGTGCGGACGGGATGAAAATGCCCCCTTGCCACATTTGCATGGGTGTTATACAGAGAATATGAGATTTACATCGAAAAATAAAAAGTGTGATATAAGTGAAACTGCCAGATGCATCGTTTCTCTCTGACTGCAGCAGTCAGTCACCACTTTCTCGGAAGTTAGGTGGTGAAATGCCTGGATAAAAGAAAATATGGAGTCTTTTTAGAATCCTCAGAAGCCATCTGCGTTACGGGACCTCAAGAAAATGCTGGCTCCTCACTCCACCTTTATTACCCCAGCCCACCCACATGTCTCTACAATTACCTTTGGTGATTCCAGTGATTTATGGGTAAGTAAGGTTAATGGTAGGCAATTTTCAGTGACCATGGGGTATCATAAAATGCAATTTCTGTGAATTCAGCCTGACCGTGGGAAGTAGCACAAATTTGTACTGATTTGTTCAAAGGCATATTTTGAGACACTTGAAATTTCTGCCAGAGTTGTGCTATGCCTAATTGGAGAGTGTACGTGTTTACACATTTATATTTAACAGAAGTCCACAAAATGAACTTTCAAAGAACTAAGAATGAAGAACTAATTTAGTCCCACATCATTTAAGAACTCTGTTCCTCCAGGTAGGAAGCGGGGGCATTTTCAGGGTTTCTACTTGCCCTCCTCTCCTCTGAGCAGCAGGAAGAAGGCTGGTGTGAGCTGGTTCTTTGTGGGGACAGATTTGTAAGGTGAGGGTTTTCATCATTTCTTCCATTTATGTACAGATAAAAATTAGGTCAAATCATGCTTGAGCAGTAAGTGAAATTGATTTTTAAGCAAATCATGTGACCATTTTTTTCATGTGAAACGTTCACATGATAGTGCTGAGAAGACAAGTCTGGCTAAGAAAGGGCAAACATAGGCAGCACATTGCAGCAGAGGAGGGCAAACCTCAAGTTAATTGCCAGTGCTGTACTCTTCTTGTTCCAAATTAATATATGATACAAATATTAAAAGGTGGCATTTTTAGTCATGAGTGCATGACTGTTTTATTATTCTCTTTGGGTTTTTTTTGTATTAGTCAAAAAAACAGAGAGAAGGCAAAGATGAAAAAGACCAAGATAAAGAAAATAAAGAAGAGAGAACTACGACATCCATTGGCACGATGGCCAGATGCAGGTCACAGCAGTTAAATGCAAGAAAACCCAGAGATGTCCTGTTCTCTTTTTCTAAGTGAACAAACTAGCAAATATATTTACAACAAGTTGCTTTTTATCAGAATTTTCTAGGTGCCACAGATGCAATGTTTGTGTCCTCAAAATTAGGAGGATTAGTGCCCTATAAAAGTGGTTCCAGAGAGCTCCCAAGCTCCTCCCACCATGCAAGGACACAGTAAGAAGGTGCTATCTGCACACCAGAAAGCAGCCGTCACCTGCAGGTGCTGGCACACTGATCTCAGACTCTGAGCCTCCAGAACTGTCAGAAGTGAATTTCTGTTATTTGTAAGCCACCTAATCTGTGGTATTCCGTAATAGCAGCCAAAACAGACAAAGACATAAGGTAAACTTTCAAAAATACAGATTCCAGGGTCACAACACTGACCTATTAAACCAAAATTTCCTGGGGGATAGGGTGCAGGAATCTGTACTTTTTAAAAGGAGGTTCTTAAGATTAACAAGGTATAAAAATTACCTCATAGCACCAAGATGGTCACAGGCTGTGCCTGGAGGAACCGCTGTACCACTCGTGACTAGCCTATGCACCAGTCCCTGCCCCATCAACATGACAGAGGGCACCTGTCCCTCTAGAGCCACTTCCCAACAAAGCAGAGAGCCTCCCAGAGAGGCTGACCGCGTCACTGGCTGGAGGCTGGTCCAGTGTGCCCTTCCTCCTCTCCATGAAAAGTGGGGGCCTCATGCCTGTATTACAGGGATGTTGTGGGAAGCTGATGAGACACCTCGATATGTAAATGTCTTGCAAGTACATAAAATGAAAAATGTGAGCTGTTCTTCCCCAAGCAGAGGAAAGACCAAAATAAATAACAGCATATATGTAAAGGTCATTTATCTATGACATTTTAGATTTTGTGAGCTCTCTATAAAGGAACATTTGCTTTCCTTTGTTCCTGAGGTAAAGCCATTATCTTGTTTTGTCTTTTCCAGCCAATATGTCAAAGGTTTCTTTGCCAAAATGTCTTCCTAAATTATCCAGCCCTTTTCCTTCTGAACATTTAAAACCATCCAAAGAAAACAAAATACATTTCGATCTAAGTAATTATGTTTCTTTACATCAGTAACCCCATTGCCATGTTGTGAATTCCATTCTAGAAAATGTCCCATGGCAACTTTCTTGTGGTCTGCAATCAGACGCTTTAAAAATGAGAAATTTTGAAATGCTGGGTCAGGAAAAACACCAGTTAGGCTCCAGAGCCTGCTGTGTCCTTTCAGCTAACATTTCCCTGCTGATGCCAACGTGGAAATCCACTGTGTCTGGGCTTTCTCTCCTCGTAACTCTTCAGGATTCTACAATGTTACAAAATAAAATCACTGCCAGGACCATCAAATATGTGGCAACGGAATACTCGAAAATCCCACATCATTCTTCTTCATTTACTTTCTTTCCATCAAGTCGCCAAACCAAAACTATCAAATTTATTGTACGTGGCAATGGGTATGACAGAGTTGGATGCCCAAAACACTTTTGCAATCCTTTTGGGGGAAAATTTGAAAATATATCCATTTTAGGTTTCTGTAAGCAATCAGAGGAGCTGCAAATTATACTTCTGTTTTTGCCAAACTTTTAAGCTTGACATGATTGAAACCTAAATTTCTCCAGTTTTCTCCTCTAAAAACAAAACACCCATCTAGGCTTAACCGCTTCGCCAGAGAGCATACTGCAATTTACAGGTTCTCTTCCAGTTTACCATGATGATGTCCCAGACAAAATTCTAATTTCCAGCTAACAGTAAGTGTCTACTTTACTGAGGCTTTTAATTTAATTTGTCCTTTTATAAAACTAACATTAGACAGTATTAAAGATGAGTCACGGTTTTATGGGTAGCAAAAAGAAAAGAAATTTGAATTTAGGGTCTTGCTTGGAAGCTGACCTCCACAGCATTCCCTGCTGGTGTCTTCTGATCACAAAGATAGCAGGATGCTCTCAGAAAAGTTGGTTTCATTTTCGCCCCCTGGAATCGAGATGCCATCCTTGCTCCTGGGTAGTAGCAAAAAACCCCTCAAATCTTCACAAAGTGGTGATGAGCATTAAGTTCAGTGACTGAATTACTCTCAGAGTTTCCAAAACTTTGAGAACTTTAAGTTCAGTGACTGAATTACTCTCAGAGTTTCCAAAACTAAATTGAAATCTCCCTAATTCAAAACTTCAAAACAAGCAGCATTTTCTCCTTTCCCTCCGTTTTTGTGTGAGTACAGCTCCATCTCTCTCTTTCCACAGTATAAGAAAATCTCAGCAGAGGAGATTCATTTCTCTGATTCTTATCAATTGCTCAACACTTGCTAATTACCCTGATCCAATCACTGCACATTATTTGCATTGAAACATCACTATGTACCCCATGAATCAATTATTATAGTCAATCTAGAAAATGTTTAAAAAGAAAGGAAAAGAAATTCTGATTTGTGCTCACACAAGACCACAGCAACCATGGCCGTGAGACTGGGCAAGCATCTGCTATGTGTGATGTAGCCCTGTAGCCACTTGGACACCTTTAATCTCAACCATCCACTGGAGCAAGTGTCAATAGCGCCTCCCAGAGTTGGATCAGAAATGTTAAGAAATGTACTATAGGCATCTCAAGAGGCATTCCTTTTCTCATGTTCAAACATTATAAAAGAATGAAATGTATTGTGAAGATGAACATGAGTTTACTAAATTTCAAAAGAACAGGTTTTGAGAACTCCCCGTCAAACCTGGGAGACAGTAGAAATATGTCTTGATCCCACAGAGATTATACAGGTGGAAAAAATTTAACTAAAACAAACTCTTCTAACAATGAAGAAAAATCAAGTAAATCATGGTATAGCCTTAGTGGAAAATGGAACCACCATTAGAAATTTTCAAAAGAAGATAGACTAATGGCAAAGAAACATATGAAAAAATGCTCAACATCTCTAATTATCAGGGAAACACAAATCAAAACCACAATGAGATATCACTTAACTCCAGTGAGATTGGCTTTTATCAAAACATCCCAAAACAACAAATGCTGGCGGGGATGCAGACAGATAGGAACACTCATGCACTGCTGGTGGGACTGCAAACTAGTACAACCTCTATGGAAAGTAATATGGAGATACCTCAAAGAACTAAAAGTAGACCTACCATTTGATCCAGCAATCCCACTACTGGGTATTTACCCAAAGGAAAAAAAGTAATTTTATAACAAAGACATCTGCACTTGAATGTTTATAGCAGCACAATTCACAAGTGCAAAGAGGTGGAAACAACCCAAGTACCCATCAATCCATGAGTGGATTAATAAAATGTGGTATAGGTATACCATGAAGTACTACTCAGCCATAAAAAAACAATGATGAACCTCTTGTATTAACCTGGAGACCATTCTTGTAAGTGAAGTATCACAAAAATGGAAAAGCAAACACCACATATACTCACCATTAAATTGGAACTAATAGATCAACACTTATGTGCACATACAGAAATAGCATTCACTGGAAATCAAACAGGTGGCGGGGGAGGAGGGAATGGGTAAATTCACACCTAACAGGTACAATGCACACTATCTGGGGGATGGGCACACTTATATAATGTTGACTCAAATGGTATAAAAGCAATTTATGTAACCAAAATGTTTGTACACCCATAATATTCTGAAATTAAAAAAAAAAGAAGCCATGTTAGTAAAGCACATTCCTACTTCGGAGCTGTGTGGACAAGTCAGGTTAGGACAGGGTATGTTGTGGGGACAAATAGCCCCTGGATCTCAGTGTCTCCACATACTCAAAGTTTGTTTCATGCTCATATGAAATCTGATGCATGTTGAGACTTTCCAGCCTGGCTCTCTTCCAGGCAACTAGAAAGTGCCTGGTGTGGAAATGAGGTCTGCAGATGGGAAAACTGAGGAGATGGGTCTAATGGTGAGTGAGGGCAAGGTTGGGAGAAGAGCCGGGGGTGCAGGGCAGGGCTTCTCACTGTCAGCACTGTTGACATGGGGCAGACCATTCTTTGTGGTGGGGCTGTCCTTGGCACTGTAGGGTGCTTAGCAGCGTCCTCAGCCCTTACCCGCCAGATGCCAGCAGAACCACTTCTTCCAGTTGTGACAACCAAAAGTGTACCCAGATATTGTCAAACCCCCTACTGTTGGAGAACCCTGGTATAGAGCATTATAAGCCTGTGAAATGCTTTTATATTTCATTGTCACTGCAGTGGGAAACCAGTGGGTGGTATAGGCAGGATAATGCTGTTACCAGATCTACACACTAGCAATATGATTCCAGGCAGGACAGAAACAAGTGAAACCATCGAGGCAGCTGTTTCTGTTGTCCCATCAGCAGATGATGGCTGCTTTGCTCTGGGTGGTGGCAGGGTTGGTAGGTGGTGTTACTGCTCAGATTTGAAATATGTATGTTGGTGGAAGCTACAGAGCTTGCTGGTGGGTTGAATATTGCATGAGAAGGAAAGACAGAAATCAATGATAAGGAATCAATAATTGTGATATATACTTATGGCTCCCAGACACCTATTTTTGGAATTAGACTGAGTCGGCTTTATAAGAAACACCTAGGGAGCTTGTTAAAATTATAAATTCTTTAGCTGCATACCTGGAAATGTTGACATATTGAACTGGCCAGTGGCCCAGGAATCTATTTTTAACATATTTCTTAAGGAAGTGAGTTTTCAGACCTCCCACACGCATCATGTGGGTTTACATGGGAATATACCACTGGTGGGTCACTACTGTATATTGCTCTATTTACACAGTAACACCCCAGAATAATAACTGTGGTTATTTCTGAGATGTGCAACTAGGGGTGCTTTTTACTTTGTTTTTCACATCTGTCTTTATTTCAGGTTATTAATGAGCACTGGGTTTTTTTCTAATTTCATAATTAGAAAAAAATGTATTATACAATAATATGGGTATAGCCTACAAAGACACATATAAAGCCTAAAATAGAGTAAATAAAAAGATGTTTGGTGTACTTCCAAATATAGGGTCATCGTATATGGCACAAAATTGCTGTTTGATGAGGGGAGAATATTAAAGAAATTCATGTTATGAGCCTGTTTACTGGAATTTATATGCTGCGAAATACAAGAGCCTTAATTGAAGTTTACTTATTCCTGAGGAAAAGTATTTGCCACTGAAAACTCTCATCAAAGGGAGATTTACATAGATATGGAAGGCCCAGTCTGTGAACACTGAAAATGTGGCTGGAGCCATTGCTGCCTGTCTCTCAGAGAAGTATTCTGTTTCTCAGAGTGGTAGAGATTTCTATACCGACTTGCATTCCTTTCTTCTCCACTTCCAGGAGTGACCTCCTCGCCTGCAAAGTGAATCGTGTCCATGTGAATATTTGTGGCTCGTGAAGAGAAAACAGAAATAACATGTGCTCCTCCAAGCTAAAGTGTATAACTGCCTCTCCATTTCTCTCTTCTCCTGCTGTGATGGTGCCTCCATGACATAGGCACATGTTGACACAGAGATGCCCAGGATCCAAGCAAGTGGCCTGAAACCCTGAGCCACAGCATGGAGGGCAGGCACCCTAAAAGGGCACAAAGACCCACAGCAGACTTTGTCCAAGCAATAAAGAAACTCTTGGTATGTAGCGCCACTGGGGGAGTGGTGTCATGTGCCACTGTAGCATAATCTAGCCTAAGCTGACTGATACCTCACTTTTGACAACTGGGGTCTTTGTGATGAACTGCTGCAAAATTGCCTTGGAGGTTCCATGCATGATCAAAATAGTCACTGGGGCTCTTCGAGGCATCTAGATTGACATGCACTGTGGCTCAAGGAAAGCCATTGCCATTGAAATGGTTAATTCATGTTATAAAAATTGAAGTAGCAGCTTCTAAAGAACTGCAGTGGGTGTTTGAATAACATAAAGGAGCTTGTAGGACAAACCAACTTGAAATCTGAAATATTTAAAGATCACTGTGACTTCCCAAACCCTGTCAGTCTATTGAGATGTATACTCACCCAAGGACCAGACTCCAGAATGTGGAATATTTTCAGGAAGAAGGAACATCCTTAGAAAACAATTCATATCTGATTCACCAGGGTGAAGCCTAAGAATCCTGAATTTAGTTCTCATTCTCTAAAATCATATGGTCTTGGCGTGATACTGAAATATTGAGTTCATGCTCTATTAGAAAGATCCTGGGTTAAAAACCCCCAGCATAGTGAGAAGTGTACATTCTTACAAACATTTAGCAGGATAAATTTGAAGTTGACAGGAGGAGTGATCTATCAGGAATTCTTAAGAATGCCTTCCATATTTTTCCACAAGGATTTTTTCCAACTCTATTGATGTCAAAATGCCTTTAAAAAATTATAATTATCATTTGGTTGATGCTAAGAGAAGCTGAGCTATGAACTGCATCTGAAAATGTGCTTGTTAGTGAAAGGCATGGTGCTCAATCTCCTGGGCAAGGAACTGGTTAACCCCACGATGACCCATCATCCCAGTTAAGTACGTATTCATGGAGACTAGCTCCAAAACAGCAATGGAGCTCAAGATTTCCCCAGGGGTGCTAACAACAATGGACCTACTTAACGGAATCAACCCATAATCATTAGCCTATCTGAATCTAAACACCCACAAAGTTACTTGAAAGTTATAAATGTGTCTTTGAATATAAAAAATATTAAGTTGCTGTTTATCCAGCCATCTCTATGTATGACGTGGGCCCCCAAATACCAAAGTCCCCCAAATACTTGATACTGACAGGATATTACCACCGCTCTATAACATGGGAGTGATACCATGTGCATTGTGGCTCTCCTGGGTGTATTTGCTGAGGGAAGAGTTTTTCCAAACTTGACCTTGACTGAAGTTATAGTTTATCGTGGATGATGCCCCTGGAGACACTAAAAAATGAGACTCAGTATTTCCTCAGGACTTTTCTGGATCTCATGGAGAAGCAGACAGTTTTTGGTCTAGGGCTCTGTCGTGGCATGGAAATTCTATTTAATCTGTCATGGAGTCACTAGGAAATGTAATTTGGTAAGTCTTCCAGTATTTTTCTACATCAGCTATCCAAATGAAGAGAAGATATGACAGGGGAGCTGCCTACTTGGCATAGCAACTCTTCTAGTGTCACTCCACCCAAGCGAGGTCCACTTGCGTGTGAGTGTCACTGCCCACCTCTTCCAATAGGACTTCCTCCATTTTTCTCCCACAAAGGGGAGTGCCATGCCAGTCTATCGTCGGTTAGAAAATTCATCTCACAGGGCTAAATTCTCCAGCTTTGGATGTTATTAAAGTGCCTTGAAATCACATCTGAATTTGTGTTTGCAAGTTATTAAAATATATGAGAAAATTCCAGGTTTGTATTCTTTATGCTTCAACCTTATTAGAAACACCAACTAGTATCAAAGCTGAAACAATTGACGTGGTAACAATGTCAATGATAGAATGAGCCAAGAACTTTTTTAAAAAAAGTTTCCACTCTTATCTCAAAAGACAAGGCGTTCCTTAACTTCCTCTAAGATGTTTTTACAACTTATACTGTCTATAAGTGGGGTTTTTTGGTCCCTTTTAAAGGGTGAGTATTGTGATAATATTTTTCTACCCAAGTAACAAATATAATTGAAGACTAAAGAAACAAAAATCTCTTGTAACTCCCCTTCCAAAGACTACCACTGTTAAAAGTTTGGGGGAATGTTTCTAAATTTCTTTTGTGCCTATTTATACACTTTCACATTTTATGTGGGGATATCCTATATATACTGTTTTATTACCTGCTGTTTTCCTTTGTATTATATACTCATTTTTATATAAATATCATTACTTACATATCATATATTTTAATATATCAAGTGTACTTTTCCATACAAAAAATATGGAATTGATAAATCATAAATTACATCAGTACCATACCTCAAAATATAGGATTTTTTAAAATGTATAAATTAATGTTCCCTTTTTCCATCATTAACTGGATAATTATATATTTCAGTAAGACATCTAAGATACAAGAAATTGGTTTAATTTAGTGGCTTTGACTCTTTTCTCTCTTTCTTTTCTTGTATAAAAATAAATCCTTCATCTGAATTTCCTCATGACTGATGCGGTGCTGGTTGTTGTCTCTGTGTTTTTGATGATGCATTTGTCTCTGGTCCTGGTAGAGAAATGTCTGATACTGACACCTAATAGTTTGGCTACAGCATGAGTGCCCTTGTGCCACCTCCTCCACTGTAAGTTTCTGTGTTTAAAAAAGGCTCCTCTGCCTGGCTCCTCAGGTGATCCAATCACAGCATTACCCCTGGGTGGGGGTCGGGGTTGCAGTCCCATCGTGGCCAGTGGACAGCAATGTATGGAGGAGCACTCAGTGGACACAGGCCCAGGAAGTCCAGCCATTCACACCCACCAACATAAATCCTTCACAGCAAAACATCCTTCTTCTGGGAAAGCTGACGTGCTGGTCTAGATGCTTGCATCTAATTCTCTCAACCTCATCTGTCACATAGTAGGAGTTCAATAAGCATGCAATTAAATAAAATTAAATGCCTAAATTGCTAAAATACTGATTTAAAATGGTATCTGACTAGTTTTCTATGAACTTCTCTGAAAAGTCACATTCATTTCCAATTAAGACCTAAAGAGGAAAACACCTACTTTCAAACTAGAATGTGTAGTCAATTGGTGGCCAGATTTTGGATGAAATTCCACTAATTATACAGACTATTAATTAATATTGAAAGGCAAGAACAGTGGATCACCCCACTTCTTCCTTCTGGCTAAACAACCATGGCTACCAGAAAGTATGGTGTTTATGGAGGAAAAAGTCCTCAACTTAACTCAGTGTTAAGGTGAGTGAAATATTCAATGGGCTAAATATTGCAAAATTCAAATTCAACTTCCTATCACAGGCATATAATTATTAACTACAATTTCCAACAACTAACAAGTAAAAAAAGTCAGAAATTCAAGGTTAAAAGTTATATAACAACCACTGTAGTTCAAGCAGCAGAAGTTCCTGCAAATAAACCCCTCTCTTTAACGATGACAAGACAGAATGATTCCAAATGTGATGGAAGTCCACTTTGCTATTCCTTGTATTCTTATGCTGGTACATGCTTTCCAACTTTATTCTTTGTAAAGGGAAGAATGAATAGTGATGCCCCAAAGAGGTCTGCACCCTGATCCCTAGAACCTATGAATGCATTACCTCACAGGGCAAAAGGGACGTTGCAGATGTGACTAAGATTAGGGACCTTGAGACAGAGAAATGACCCTTAATTGTCTCGGTGGAGACGATGTAATCCATGGGGCATTACAAGTGGAGACTTTCCCAGCTGTGAATAGAGGCGTAATGGCTGAAGGAGGGTTGGAGGGATGGGACAGGAAGCAAGATTGTCCTGTCACTGCTGGCTTTGAAGACGGAGGAAGGGGCCTTGCACCGAGGAGCACCGGTTTCCTCCTTGGAAAAGGCAAGAAAACAAATTCTCCCCTGAGCTTCCAGGAAGGAACACAACCCTGTTGACACCTTGATTTTAGCCCAGTGACACCCTTGTCAGATTTCTAAAAAGGTAAAAGATAATACATTTGGATTACTTTAGCCACTAAGTTTGTCATAATTTGTTACAGCACGATATAAAAACTAATCACTCTTATCTATAAAACAAAAGCAATGATTAGCTCAGAGCATTTTACTATCAATGTCTTGTATTAATAGTTTTAAGTTTCTTCATTTTTCAGGAAACCTTTACTAAAATTTGTGTTCTTTTTTGTTAGAAATTCATTTAGCTTTTAATTATAATCATAGGTGAATTTTAAAATGTGTGTTTATCATTTTTAATTCTATAATAAAATGCACCTTGGGCCATCTGTGCTCTGAAGTTTAGAAGTAAAAGATTTTACCAATCAGAAATATGTTTAGTTGTCCCTTTTCATCTTGGCTGGTACTTCTAACAGCAGTCTTACTTCTGATCTCTGCCATCGCCAGCGCTCATCCGCAGGCAGCAGCACTCCAGAAATAGCCACGCAGAGTGGAGCAAGGGAGACAGGAAGTGGCACGTGGCACTCAGGGGTTTCATTCGCACAGTGCAGGTACGAACAAGAGCAGAAGGAACCGTGGTGGCAGTAGATGCTGAAGATTATAAGGGGACCCATCCATCTAGACTTTGGAGTGTAAGAAAGTCAGGCAGTAATCAAGGAAGAAAATAGAACCTATTAAAAAATATTACACAAAATGGAACTTGTGAAAAAGAAATACTTCCCAAAAAGTGAAATAGGGCATCATTATAAAAAGCCAGAGAAGAGCATGTCTCTGAAAAAAATTGGCACCACAAACAGAAGATAATTTAGAAATGTGTGGGGTGTACTTACAAGATCCAAGGTGATGTACCCTCTGTCTAAAGGAGGGGAAAGCCATTAGGAGCAAATAGGCTGAGATGACCAGGCAGCCAAGGAATGACAGAAGAAAGCACTGCAGAGAAATTGAATACTTGGCAGCTGATTCAGAAGGACAACAGAAGCAATATGTTTTTACAGAGATTGAAAGGAAGTCTCACCTGGCACCAACCTGCCCTTCACAGTTCCTGTCACCAGCAACCTGTGCTTTGTCCTGTGTTAACTCTCCTTACAGCAATCAATATATTTATTGTGACCTCCAAAATTTAAAAGTGCATAGGTTAAACTAAAACTTGATACCAATTTTAACCGGCTTTTTATTGCTATGAGCTTCTGAGTCATTTTTGACATATTTTTCTACGTTTCTTCAATTTTCTACAATGGGCATACAGTATAATCAGAACAAATGACAAGATTTATAAATTAAAATACACTGATCTAGTGCTTGAGCAAACAACTGGGCACGGCACTGAAGCCCAGCCAGGTTGACAAGCGGTAGCTACCACGATACCGTCTCAGGGTGTGACTCTCTCAGTCACGCTGTCCACTCTCCTAGCAGCTACAGTAAAGACCTAGAATCTGAGAAGATTCTGTGCTCTTTAGTCTGCTTGCACATGTGATTTTAGCAGAAGAGTTTTTATGAAGAAAAAAGTAACCTGTCACCCTGGCCCTGTGTCCAGATCACTTCTGGGCTTCTGGGGTAATCCTTGACCACCGGGCTCCAGGATAGGTCTAGTGTCTTAAAGTTGAGGATGCTACACTTCTCCTCTGGCCATCACAAATAACTGTTCATTTCTTTTTTTTATTAATTGACAAATAATTACTGTATATATTATATGTTTCTGGGGAACAATGTGATTTTTTTATGTATGTTTACATTGTAGAATAATTAAGTCAAGATAATTAATAAATCCATCACCTCACATACTTATCATTTTTTTGTGGTGAAAACATTTAAGATCTACTCTTTTAGCAATTTTGAAGTATACAATTCGTCATTATTTATTATAGTCACCATACTGTGCAATAGATCACTAAAGCTTATTCCTCCTGTCTAACTGAAATTTTGCACCCTCTGATCAACATATGCCCTTGCTCCATCTACCCCCCTCCCCCAGGCATTGGTAACAACCCCTCTACTCTCTACTTCTGTGAGTTCAACTCTTTTAAACTCCACATGTGAATGAGGTCATGCAGTATTTGTCTTTCTGTGCCTGGCTTATTTCACTTAGCATAATGTCCTCTAGGTTCATCCATGTTGTCACAAATGACAGAATTTCTTTTTAAATGCTGAATGGTATTCCATTGTATATGTATACCATACTTCTATATCCATCAAGATAACACACAAGTCTTGGCAACATTTTGTTAAAGATGTTGGCTAGAAGGAAATTATGTTAAGTAACTTATAAATGATGATCGATCAAACTTCCAAAATATGGGAAGCATCTTCCAAGTTCTGAGATTGCTCCCTGAGGTGACTGGCATTCACAGCAGTGAAGGATTGTCCCCCCAAGACCAGACAGTCCTTGGTTTTTGTTGTTTGACTTTCAGTGCTGCCCAGCACAACACTAATGTGTTTACTGATTTCCCCACCTCTTGAGTTTTGAACAGGGCATGGAAAATTTTTCTGATCGGTTCTAAACCTTGGAACTTTTTGTGATGCAACTCAGAACTCTCTCATGTTCTAAAGCTTAAGGAAAGGGGTCTCCTTGCCCTTGTCTGTGAGAGCTGCCGCCCAGAGAAGGCTCCTGAAGCCTGTGAGGACAGCTCTGATGGTCCTCCAGCATCCTTCTTCAGGGAGAACATCTGCATCCTCAGTCGTGACATTAGCATCCAGGGAGACTGGATTCTGCAACTTGCAAACTCAGAAACAAGGGCCAGCTCCAAACGTCTCTCCTCTATTGTTTGAATATTTTTCTACCTTAATACAGTTGGACTCAGCCATAAATTTTGATTAGCAAGATGTGAAAAGTTACTGTCAGTGCTTAAGGGAGATTTGTTCTTCTCTTTAAAACCCTATTTTCCTCTTTGGTTTAAAAATAGAATTGAACCTTACAAATCTAGCCTCATTTTAGGATTCTGTCAAGCCTATTAAATTGTAAATGCCAGTAAGCTAGGTCGAATACCTCAAAGATGGTACAAGTTATGTTGATTTTTATTTACAAAATTGCTTATTCTGGTTTTGCAAGCTCCAATGGGGTTATAAGATATTCCAGTTGGACGTGAGCTTTTTTTGAGAATTAAAATGCACATACATAGGGTTATTTCTTGAAGTGCTATTAGTTAAATGTACACCAAAATCACTAAAGAAATAGCCAAAGGACACTCAAGGTAAAGTTCTGATAACCCCACTATTAGCCTTAAAACTCAGATTTATAAAGACAATGATTTGACTGTCAGTTGTAGGGGATATGTGTGGTTGAAAGGTTGCCAAATTGTCCTCAGACATCTGTATGAATAGTGTGTGTCTGGGTGAGAGAGCTGGAACATGAAGTCACATCGAGCCTTTTTCCCAGGTAGAAAAATCAAGTTAGGAATAAATTAGTTCCTAGTACATAGTCATGGAAGCCCAGTGACATTCTTCTGACGATGAGGGCAGTGGAATGTCCAGAGGAAAAAAGATTGGGAGCCTTTAGAAATGTGCACATTCGTTTCCTTTTGAGACATACAATATCATGGTCTTGAGGAAAGTGAACATGGTGGGACATTCACTTTTCTGTGTCCCTTCTGCTATGTTTCAGGAAAGGACTTTTATCCATCGCAGGAACACCTTGGGAACTAGTCTGGTCTAAGGGTGCTCTCACTGGCCTCAAGTAGCATAAGGGTGGGTGGAACTATGTAGGCCCCCAGTGGAAACAGGCTCTCTTTATTGTCCAGAGAAGAGAATAACATGACTGACATTTCTGAACTATGCTGTTTCTACAAGGAGTTTCTTGGCAACTTGAATTCCAAAGTTGATAAAACCAAAACACTAGCCAAGGCTGTTTGTTCTTTTATGTAACCAAGAGGAGCAAGACGATTCTGCTTGCTTCCACAGTTTAGCCACTCAGTCAACTTGGTTATTTTAGGGAATGTTTTTATGGGTCAACACTCCAACAGTTAAGTTGTTAAAAACAATACTAAAGCGAGTGCTTAATGTTTGTGACCAGCAGTTCGTTTGATACAAAAAAAATCAGGAGAAGTTTTCTTGCTTTGTAGGTGCCTATATATTTATATGTGATTACTTGGTAACTGATTCAAATATCAATAAATATTTATATTTTTATACTTACCATAATTTATGTATATTTTTAAATTACTTGACACAGTATTCCTTATCTTATAAAGTTGGGATGTATGTAACTATCTCTGGTGTATGCATATTGTCATGCTTCTCTACTGGGACAGAGAAATATTACAGGTGGGCAAGGACTTTTCAGGATTAATAACAATATCCAGCCCATGGCCCTGCATAGGGCCACTTCTGGTTGATCATGTGGCTCTTGAATGTCGTTCTTTGAGTATGGATTTTGGAGACCTAATCTTTGCTGTGGTCCTTGCTCTTCCCAGGTGCTACCTATTCACTCACTCATTTCACCCATTCATCCGCTAAGCCTTTACGGAACACCCACTAGGCCCCAGCAGTGCTCGGGACAGAAATTGCTCATACAATGGTGAACAAAATCATTTCCATCATCACAGCACTAGAGCCTTTTGTTTTTCTTCCATTCCAAGTCCTTTAGCCATCTCAAAGTATCATCGTTACCAATAATATAACTTTTCATTTTTTCCTTCCAGTTACCTTTGGCTTTAAAGATATCAATGAAAGCCAAGTTCATAGTTGGCATTATTATCGTAACTGTTAACTACCAGTTTTATTGTTTGGCGGGTTTGTGTCTTAAAGCCAATGCACTAAAATTTAGTCCAAAAAATACTTCAACTATTCAGTCCTTAAAAGTCCTTCACATAAATAACCATTATAGCTCAATGCCTGTTAACATGTAAATATTCTTTTTGGAAAAGGCGATTTTTTTTCCTATTTGTAACATATTTTTCTGATAGACTTGGGAAGAATAATCTAACACAGACAATGACGTAACTTTTCCAATGAACACATTTCCTGCAAACATGCTCCCCCCCGCCTTTTTTTTTTTAAACAAAGATTAAGGTTTGGTACAGATTCCGTAATGTCTCCCTTGAAGATCAAACAGCTAGGGCAGAGGTGCAACACAATAGGGAGACACTGGCATTCAATTCTCCTGAATGATGTTGTTATTTTTCATTTAAACTTATTTAAATGAATTACTGGGCTCTCCTTCAAAACATGTATTTTCTCCTGTTGACTTCTATTAGCAGTAAAGTAGATCTCAGAGGCCAAAAAGTAGGAGATTTATAATGCCTTCTGGGAGCCTAGTTTACTCTTCCACATCCCGTTTGGACATTGTCAAATATTAGTCTTGGCAGGATGGCAGAAGCTGTCAGGAGCAGTCGACAGCTTGGTGGCCGTCCCACCGTACATCGTCCAGTGATGGCAGAGCTGTCGAATCTGCCCTTATCACTGAGGGAGAGCAAATCAATCAAGTTGACTTCTACAATTGTGCCAGACATGAGTGATGCGCCACATTCGGGACAGTATCTGCTTGGTGGTGACGGCGGAGGGGCTAAGGGAATGCAGAGTGGGAGAGTTCTGCAGATCTACTGTTGCCACGGGCTTCGACAGCAAGAGTGATGTCCTTGGGGCTTTTTCCTTGGCTGATTTATGATGCAAAGTTGTTGTATTGGATTTTTTCTTTCTGCAATAACTGTACCAACTTTTACATCTTGTTTTTGCTCAAAGAAAACCAACTCTGACAGTGACCTGGGCCAAATCTAATCTGGAAGCAATGATCCAATGTCCTTTTTTTAAATTTCAAAATATTAAGGGGGTACAAATGTTTTAGGTTACATTTTTGTAATGCTTGAGTCCCTGCTAACGGTGTGCCAATGTCTTTTAAAGTCAAATAGAAGTTAGTATTTCAACTAAAATGTTTTTCTCTACTTCTGTATACCTATCCAGATAGAATTAATATATTTTCAGAAATATGCAGCATTATCGTGCTAGAAATAAGTACAGATGTTTAAAAGATTAAAAAAAAATCCAAGATGCAATGAAATAGAAACTCACATACACTGCTGATGGAATGGTAAGTTGATATAATGATTCTAGAAGATAATTTGGCCTTTTTAGCCAAAAGCCCTTAACCAGATTCTGTACCCTTCAATCCAGAAATGTTATTTTTAAGAAGGCATGATAGCTGCACAATTTTTCTTTTTCTTTACATATTGTAAGTTTGAGTCTCAGAATGTTTTTCCCCCCTCAGGACACGAAACTCTCTCCTGGGGATGAATAATGAAATGCCAGTGCATGTCCTTGAAAACCCAAAGCCTCCCAAGTGCCAGTGAAAGAAATCTGAGAAAAATAAGAAGGCAAAAATGTTCCATTTTCCCTACAGCTGAGAAAAGCTAACACTTCTCTGACATATTCTGGTTCTGATAAACTAAGAAAAATCGAGAACACACATAGAATTTTCCGTTCTCATTTTCTTGTTCAGTGTGGAGCCGTATGCTAAAATGTATAACCCTATTCTGTTGGTGATGTGACAAGTGTCCTTTGAAGTGTTTTGTGAATTGCAGACATAAAGACCTCAAATTTTTGTTACATCCTGTGAAGCATGACCAATAACCCCAAAGTCTGCAACTCTGTTTTTCTTACATAATATGTGTCCTGATTATAAACAATAAATTGACATCTCTGCTTTCTGAAAGGGTCAAATACTTTTTGAGTTACCTCTATTAGGCCACAAAAGAGGCTTATTGGCATGTCCTTCCTTTCACACATGATTGGGAGTAAATTTAACCCACAACTTGGTTGGATTCTATAATTAAATTAAAAGTTTCAGTGTCTTTTTAAAAATGTACATTAATGGTATCCTAGTGAAAAAATTTAAAAATTTTATTTAAAAAATTTGTGCCCAGAATAGTTTTGAGTGTTATTGATATTAGCTAAGAAAATCAGCTACAACCTTAATGACTCCAGGAGAATGGTTTGACCGTTTGGGCAGGTCAAACATATCATTACACACATGAACCAGAGGCCGTTGTGTCATATTTTCCAGTTTACTGGAAATACGTTTTATACAAAGGAGAAAATAAAACAGGATACAAAACTCTAAACATAATCAGACCTGAAGTTTAAACAATCCATGTATGCGTTGTGGTTGGCATTTAGTGGCAAGATTATGAGTGATTTGGGGTTTGCTTTTACATTCCTTTAAATTTTCTACTTTTTCTATAGTGAATATGACTTTTTACAATTAAAAATATTAAAATACCATAGGAAAATCCAACAAAATATGTATAAGCATACCAATACTTCTGTGTAGCATACTAACACTCTACCTGATTTTAACTCAACTTTCATATTCAAAAAAAGTCAAAGTCTAGATGGGAAGTCGATTCATTTGTATTGACGCTGTGATTTCTGTCTTTCTATGTAATGCTCTGCCTTCCTCTGCAGGGAAACTATGGTAAGAATCTAAGTTTTTTTTTTTTCTGTCAGTTTTTTTTTCTTCTTGTCAATATCTAAGAAATCTGCACAGCTTAAAAACAAATGTTATTCTTCACAGTGTTATTTACTTCTTTCATTATCAACATAATCCAAAAATGAATCTACCTACTGAAGACTGGAAAAATATATAGAATTTATGGACCAAACCGTAGAGCCAATGAAATCTAAAAATCAGTGGTAATGCCCTAATTTTTGAGACAATGGAGCAAATCATAGAAACCATACCTAATTTCCAGAGCAATTTATTAGCACTAACAAGAACTCTATGTAGTATGTTAATAAAAAATAGCTTTTTTATGAAGAGATGGAGCTGTACACACTTGGTGTCATAGCATGGGGCCAATAATCTGTGCACTTGCTTCTATTAGCTTGGTTTTCTTCCCCTTATTTTCATTCAGGTGCAGTTGCCATTTCCCCAGGGATGAGGTTCATTTCTAAAAGCAATAATCTCGTAAGCCCTTCTCAATTTTCTGCCCACCGGTATTCAGAGCAGGGGTGTCATTGTTCTCTGGAAGACAGTTCCCATGCTCATTGGCAGCATTTGGAGGCGCACGTTTTCTTGTTGAATGTCTCCGGTGAATGTTCCATGGCCATCTCATGAGTGCAATTTCAAGCAGTCATTTTGTCAGAGATGCCCAGTTTTGCTGTTGCCACTCTGAGGGGTGTAACTCTGGTGCCCCTTCTCCAGATGTGTCCTGTCCTAAAACAAAAGAGGTGGGAGTAGAGGGCCCCCAAAGCAGCAGGAATCGAGCAAGACAGGCAATAGAAAAGGCATGTGTGGTGGCAAGGCATGACCACAGGGCTTATAACTGTTCCTAGACGTAGGACTAGGAGACACTGGACCTCAGCAGGGAGGCTTTCCCTTAAATATCAAAAAACACTGACAAAATTGATAACTCTGGCAGGAGTAAAACTCACATTCTCATTCTGAAATGGCTATAAAATGCACAGAATATAGTGCAGATTTATAGCCTCTTAGCACTTCTTGCCCATATGGGTGAAAGAAAGTTGAAACAGAAATATTGTTCAATAGTTTCACAAATGTATACATATGAACAAGTTTGCCATGAACAGAGTTTACTATGCTAGGAGATCAATTCTTTTAAAACATAAAGTTTGTGATGATCTTGGCTCAGGGCTATAAAAGAATGCGTAATTTTAGCTCAGGAACAAAGAGATGGAAGTGCCTATAGATTTTTTCCTATGATTTTCACAATTTATGGGTCCACATCCGTTCATATCCCTAATTTGCTAAGAATGAATAGTGAGAACAACAAAATGACCCCCCAAACTTGTTCTCTGGAGAGTCACATCTGCCTAGATGCTCTGGCATGTGCATTGTTGAGTCAGTCATTCCTACCAACATTTGTAAGGACATGGCAGTGCCCTTGGGGGCCATCAGGAATGGGCATGGACCCAGGAAGGAGGACTTTAGAGGTGCACAAGGGAAGAAGCAATTGTAGTGTCTGTGGAATTACCAAGAAAAACAGGCAGAGCAAACGAAACTGCTGATGAAGCTTCACTTAAAGCCTAAACTTCAGCGACATCTGTAACCAGTCCTATGTAAATAGGTATATGAAAGCCCTGACCCAGAGAATGGAGGGGAACATACAGGAGATTGTCAGAAAACACAGATGCAGAGCTGCATGTGAGGGGGTGTGGGTGCTCAAGAAAGACACAACTAGAGGTCACATGATAGGGCAAAAAATGTTCCCCCAAAGATATAAACAACCTAATCCCTGGACCTTGAAAATGCCACCTTATAAGGTGATAAGGGACTCTGCACATGTGATTAAGTTAAGGCTCTTGGGTTGGGGAGATTATCCTGGATTATCCAAGTGGATCTTCAATGCAATCATATGAATCCTTATAAGAGGAAGTAAGAAGGAAGTTTCATACTCATATAGAAGAGGAAGAGGCAATGTGCCCACAGAGGCAGAGACTGGAGTGGCATGACCACTGACCACAAGCCAAGGAATGCTGATAGCCACCAGGAGCCAGAAGAGGCAAGGAGAAGATTCTTCCCCCTAGGGTCTCCAGAGGGAGCGCGGTCCTGCCAACATCTTGATTTTTACCCAATGATACCAATTTCAGACTTTTTGGCTCCAAAACTGTGAGAGAATAAATTTTCTATTACTTTAAGCCACCAAGTTTGTGGCAATTTGTTATAGCAGCCACAGGAAACTAATAAAGCCATCTTTGCAGCTACATTTCTTAATATTTGGAGTTGGTTGAAATTGCCTACCTAAATGTGGGTTCAATAATCTACTCATTATTTTGTCATTATTATAAAGAGACAAATCTTAAAAAAATTTTTATAAGGTCCCCATGGACTATCTGGACCAGGTGAATGCAGCAACAGTCACCAAGAGCTTCAGCCCTGCTCTAGGACCCATTAACAGCAGAGTTCCTTGCCCTAGAGAATAAAGCACATAAGAAAATTGTGATTTGGTGGGTATTTTCTAAACCCTCATGTGGGGATTTACTGTCACATGCCAAGGGCAGCCACTGAGGGCTGTACAGGTGGAATAAGGTGATCCTGGCCGTTGAGCACGGAAAGCCTGGGAAGGGTTGTCCTTGATCCTTGCTTCAGAAAAGCAGTAGCAAAACTCAGACACTGGCAAATAACAACTTCCTATCAGGCACTCCCAGACTATTTTTCATACAGTATCTTACACAATATTAGTATTATCCCCACTTTGTATATGGGGAAACTGAGTCTCAAAGAAGTTATGTAATGAAATCAAGACCACACAGCTGTCCCATACTAAAGTAGAGCCCAAAGCTGAGGTTTGTCTGACTTCAAAACCAGCACTTTCTCTGTGTAACTGCCAGCCTTCTGTACTCAAACCACCTCCTGGGATTGTCATGAGATACAGGTGAAATAGTACTGCTTTAGTGCTGCACTTATGATAACAACACAGGATCATTACAATAAAATAGAATAAAGAGCAACACATACACTTAATAGATACTGATTTTCTGAAATCATAATTGTAGTCATCCCTTGGCAAACACAAAGGATTGGTTCCTGGACCCCTGTGTACGCCAAAAACCATGCATACTCAAGTCCCTCAGTTGACTCTATGGAACCCACACATATGAAAATTCAGCCCTCTGTATACACAGAAACACATCCCAGGAATACTGTATTTTTGATCTGCCCTTGGTTAAAAAAAAATTGTGTATAAGTGGACCTGTGCAGTACAAACCAGTGTTGTTCAAAAGTCAACTGCAGTTCAAAGTAAAGCAAAGAGAGCAAATAAATTAGTAAGATACAAGTGTGTCTGCTCAATTTCCTGTCCTTAGGGGGCTTTACTTGCATGGACCTCCGTTGGTGGTCCCCTGCTGCAGCACAGCACTGGCACATTCTCTGACTGGCTTTTCCTCAGAAGCTCATCCGCAAGGGCACCAAGTGCACTAGCGTGCCTCTGTTGTCTGGAACACTTCAGGTTTTTGTGGGTGTGTGTGATTTTTAAAAACCATTTTATTCCATAGATGAACATGTAATCTGCATAACAATTTATCACAAAAGAGTTACAATAATTTACTTTTTTTGTAAACATTCTTTTTAAATTTCAAAATATTAATAGGGTACCAATGTTTTTGTTACATGAATACCTTTTATAATGCTTGAGTTGGGGCTTTCAGTGTGCCCATCGCCAGAATAGGGTGCATTGTGCCCGACAGGTAAGCTTTTACCCCTCCCTACCTCTTCCCTCCCCTCGTCTTGGTTTCCAATGACCTTCACATCCCTCTGTGCCTGTGTGTGCCCATCGTTTAGCTCCCAGTTATTAGAGAGTACACGTGGTGTTTGTTTCTCCATTCCTGAGATACTTCAGTTAGGATAACAGTCCCCAGTTCCATCCAAGTTGCTGCAAATGACATTATTTCATTCCTTTTTATGGCTGAGTAGTGCTCCATGGCATTTATATACTACATTTTGGTAATCCACTCATGAATTGATGGGCACTTATGTGATTCCACATCTTTGCAATTGTGAATTGTGCTGCAATAAACATTCGAGTGCAGGTGTCTTTTTGATGAAATGACTTCTTTTCCTTTGGGTAGATACCCAGTAGTGGGATTGCTGGATTGAATGGTAAGTCCACATTTATTTCTTTGAGGGATCTCCACACTGTTTTCCATAGAGGTTGTACTAATTTCTAGTCCCACTTTTTAATAATGGCCATTCTGACAGGGGTAAGATGATATCTCATTGTGGAACACTTTATTTTTGAATGCTTTATTTTTCTTTAACCCAAATTTAAAAATCCTTGACCTAGGAACATTAGTTCAGAATTCTGCAGAAGTGGTTGCTCCCACCTGCTAGGCTCGGCACATGGCCCGTCTCAGCAGCTGCTCATTTTCTCCACTGTAGAACAGCCTCACACACAAAGCTCTCCAGACCCCAGGCTTTTGATTGCCACCTGGAACTTCCCTTAAATGCCCAGCCCTTTGAATCTTTCTACTCATCCGAAATCTCTTTAAGCAAACAGAATTCGCCCTTCCTCTAAGCCTCCACCTATGTAGAATTATCTTGGCACAAATCAGGTGTATTTATACCAGCCAATACCTGGGAGTCCTGGACTAACCCAGCCAATTCTTTCCCAGCTGCAAACTCTCCCTCTTCCAGCCATTGCCTTCTCTGCTGCCCTGAGGATCCTGCCATATGCAGGACTAATTTACCTCCTGCATGGTTGCTCTGTGGTCTTTGCTGGTCCCCTTTCACCCCATCTAGCCTCCACCCCACCTTAACTTTAGTTCATCTTCCACGTTGATGCCAGTGGGACTTTATCAAAACAAAATCTACACAAAGCCCTTCAGTGAGATTTCATTGTTCCCATACAATTAGTTCAGCCTTCCAGCTATGGATGAGGGTCTTTCCTGATCTTTCCCAACTCACTGTTACCATCCTTGACAGGTACAGGTTGCTCAGCTACACAAGCGTATCTACAGCCTCCTGAATGAGGCATGCCCTCTCCTACCTTCCTGCTTTAGCCCCAGACTATTATCTTGTACCAAAGCACTCTTCTCCAGCTACTCTGCCCAACGAACCCCAATTTCCTCCAAGTCTGCACTAAAGCAGCCCCTTGGGCAGGCTTTTCCTGGCCGCCTCCTGCCCCTCCCTGGACCCTCAATGCACTGGCCATAACCTTCATTGCAGCATCCGAACCCTGCACTGTGATGACCTGTTCTCTGTTTCCACCACTGAGACTTTGCCTGGGGGGTTATCTGTCCATATGCATCCTCATTGCTGGCCCGTAAAGGGCATTCCAAAAGATTTTGTGGAATAAGCAAATGAATATATGATTCAAATAAATATAGTGTCACAGGTAATCCTAATTAGACCACATCCTACTTATATTTAAGGATGATGAGAGAATAAACCAAGTCACAAATGTTAACATGGTAAAGAATATAATGTGAGCAAAATGGAGGCAAGAATAGAAGCATATTGCCCAAAAATGCATTCATTAAGAAGGGATTCTTAGGAAATAAAGTCAGCTTGTTTCTGAAGGCAGTTTCTGTCTCTAGTCGGCAACAGAACAGCATCCTAAATTGCTTTACGTTATATTAAGTAGACTGGTACTCTACAAGCAGCAGGTGGTCCACGAGACAAGCAATTATGGCTCTTAAGTAGCAAAGACCACAATCCTCGGCTATCATACTCTCAATTAAAGCCTTTCTGCTCTTCCTCTGATTAAAAAGGGCCCTATTTCCCTCTTTATTATGCCAGATACATGGCATCCATGTGGTTGAAATGAATAAAAATGTGCATTCCTTCTCTGCTTCACTGCAGAATGGTGTAGAGATGCCTGCATCAGCCGCAACAAGGGTGCCCAGGCACTCCAGAGACAGGGTGGTTGACAATGGCTCAGGACCCACGATTATGCCTTTGAACTTTTCAAAGTTTGTCTTCATGTTTAACAAGGGAAAGTTTCAAGGGGCAAGGGATTTGGTTTCTTTGTTTGGGCCCTGGCTCCTCAACCTTAATGGAGTTCTTATTTGCAGTGTCTCACTTACCCCATTAATTGGGGACTGAGACTTTTGCCACACACTTCTTCCTTTCCCTTCTAAGAACAAGCAGCTTATCCTCATGATCTTTAAAGAAATGTCACCTGGGACAAGCACAGGGCCTAGGTTTACGCCCTGGGTCTTGCCTTGACACAGGCAGCCTCTCCTGCCCCCTGGGTGAAGTTACATCACCTGCTGGGCAGTTAGAATTAGAAGCAAGGAGGGCCTTGGGCAGAGAACCAGACCTGACAACCCGTCTGTGACCCCACTTCAGTGAACATGTTCACATTGGAAGATCAATATTCCTCTCTTGGTTTTTATTTCCAGTTGATCTTTTTGCCTGGAGGTGTAAAGACTAACCCCATCATTCTAATGTTACTACCACGACCACTAATTCAATTTTTGAAATGGCTCCTTCATGGAAGAACAGAATCTCTTATTTAAAAGATTAATACTGGCAAGTCAATAAATAGTTAACACAATTTCTGAAATGGCCTGCATAGTCAAAAACATTTACGTTTCTGTCATTTTTCCTCATAGAATATAAACAATAATTAGAGCAACATGAGACATCTCTCCTGAGGCACATCCTGTGACAACTCACAGGATGTGGAGGTAATGACATAAAGGCACATGTTGAAGACTCCTCTGCCTGCTTTCCACAAAGGAGAGAAATCAACCTCGTCAAGATAACAACCCTATGTGTATTCTTTGGAGAAATTTTGACCAAATAATTGCTAAGGTTTGTGCTTCTTGTGTTAAGTGGTGGTAGGTCTTGAGGATTATTTAAATGAGTTATTCCACACAAATAAAACACTCAAAGTCATGCTTGGCACAGGGTAAGCATTGTGTCAGAGGTGGTAGATTAAAGAAGATTGGAGAATTTCTGCTTGAAGAATATAGAGACTTATCAGCAGCCTGATACACCCCAAAACATGGGGGTCCCATAAGACCAGGTACAGGCCAAGTTCAAAAAGAGAGATTTCCCAAATACTTTAGAAGCCCAAATATTATAATGCATCAATACTCCTTCTTTCCGAATTCCACACTGTCCCGTGATCATGACAGTAAGTACAGTGGTTTGGAAACAGCAGGAATTTATGCCACTGTACTTACTGTCAGATCCATATCTCACCTGTGGGATTGAACACATCAGTAGGCTTGGCTCCCATCTGAGCAATTGTGGAAGAATTATTGATATTCTAAAAGAATTAACTTTATAATAACAGAGAGCAGAAAAAGTTGGTAAGAACGTAATTTTATATAAGACTTTCCAGTCAAAATTGTTCTGCTATGAGGAGCCTGTCAGGAAAAGGAGATAGCCAGACATTCCAAAAATATTCTGAGTGTTTGGTTCTCCTTACATTTAAGGAATGTTTTCCTAAATACAAATACTTGTTTCTCCTTTTGCTACATTAGGTAATTATTGTTAATGTATTGTGACATCCCTGGAATGCTCAGAGATCTGGGCCAAAGCTTTCCTTTTGTCGTACCTTGGTAGCAGCTGTTCTTATCCAGGCAGACATGAAAGTGAAATACTTTCAGTGCTGGATTTAGCCTTCATAAGCTTTAGAATCCACATGCCTAGCTCCAGCCCACTGTCAGGAAAACATCTCTCAGAATTTTGGAGGGGAGGTGTACTTTCATTGACATCTTTCCCAGAAATTGAGATGTCTCCTCTTCTGTGAAGATGGCACAGATTAGTCTAAAATATAAAATAGTCCTTAATAGCTTAGGAAAAAAGTAATAAGAGTAATAAGAGTAAACCAGTTACTTTAATAATTCCTTGCTCCCAACCACAATGCACTAGCCAGTGCTCTCATGAGGTCTGGTGGGTACTGCAGCACACATACACGGGCCATTTCTACCCCTTTCTCCCTCCCCTGCCTCCACCCAAGCCTCCCTCAATGTCTAAACTCCCCAACTCAGAGAGTCCCTTTGGGATTAAGGTCTAATTTTCAGAAGGCCCCTGCTAAGTAAAACCATTTAGGTTACTTATATTTGTTAACATATTAACACAAATATGTGTTAAGTGCCTACTGGGTTCTGGATATTTGGCATACATCAGTGAACAAACCAGATAAAAAAGTCCCCACTGCTGGGAAGGAGGGATGTGAAGAGCGGGTGGGGGAATCAGGAGTGTTGTGTGGGGCAGAGGGGCCGGGAGCACTATTACATAGGGTGTTGACAGCAGGCTTTATCAAGACTGTCATTGACTGGAAAATAAGGATGATGATGAAGATAGTGTTTATCTCAAGGTGCTGTTGAAAGATGCCAATTAGTCAATACATAGAAAGTACTCAGAATAGTATCTGGTACATATTAAGTAAGCCCTTCACTCAATAAATATTATTAGCATTGTTTTTATTATGGGAGTCTGACCCCAAGGCCCACAGGTACTGATAACTGAAAATATATGGCTGAGTAATGCACACAGGGCGGGAGCAGACATGTGCACAGAAAGGAGGATGGAATGGGGGAGAGAAGGCGTCAGGGAAACCTGGGCATGGGAAGGAAAGCCAAGTCAGGACTTGTCAGTGGGGGAGTGTAAGAGTTCTTACAGGGCAGAACAAGCAGCCACGCCCCAAAAAGGCAGAGGGTCCACTGAAAGTAAACTATTCCCCAGTGTTGACTATGGATGGCCCATGAATGGCCACTGTGCAGCAAATTGTTAGCCTCTGAATGGACAGAGCAGCATCAACTGAAATGGCAAGCGGAACTTTAACTATAAATATGTGACCTCATAGTATATCAAAATCTGCCATTGTGGGGTGTCAAATGGTGACCCGCAAAAAGATATGTTCAAGTCTTAACTTCTAGAACCTTTGCATGTGATCTTACTTGTAAAAAAGCATTTTGGAGATGTAATTAGGAGGTTAAAGTTCTTGAAATGAGATCATCCTGGATTAACCAGGCAGACTCTAAATCTAATGACAGTTATCCTTATTAAGAGACAGAAAAGGAGAAAAAAGAGACACAGAGCAGAGGCCATGTAAAGACGGAGGCAGATATTGGAGTGATGCAACCATAAGCCAAGCAATGCCAGGACCACTAGAGCTGAAAAAGACAAGGAAGTTTGCTTTGCCAGAACCTCCGGAGGGAGCATGGCCCCGCCAACAGCTTGATTTCAGATTTCTGGCCTCTAGAACCATGAGAGAATACATTTCTGTTGTTTTAGTTTACCCAGTTTATGGTAATTTATTATGGCAGCCAGGAAATGAGTGCAGCCATCATCTGGATCCTTCAAGGGCCTGGCCTAGTGGGGAAGCTGGAAGGCAGCCAGGGCCACGGTGGACAGGATACCACAGCTGTCACACGGCTGGTTGTCAGTTCATGATGTACCCAAAAGTGGAGACCACAGAGGCTGAAGTAGCAAGAATGAAGCAAATTCAGAGGGGAAAGGAGGTAGAACAGAGAGAGCAAGCAGAGAAGAGGTGAAGTCCACAGGTAACCCCGGGTGGGGGGGACAGAGCAGGAAGTGAGGCTGGGCGTGACCAAAGTGGTCCTCACAGCAGGAGGCACCGCAGGAAAGGGACAGAGAAAGGAGGAAGATGGGGAGGAGGCCTTGCAAGAAAGAGGAAGGAACTTCTTAAAAGGCAAATAAAGAATCACAAAGTAGTGCAGTAGTCCTAAGAGAGAAACCTGGCTGGCTTGTAAAAGGAAACTTAGGCAAAATGTTGCATCCTGTATGGACTCATTCAGTGCTCTCAGATGTCATAGCTCTGGAGAGAACAAGTTTCCAAATATACTTCAGATTCCGGATAAAATAAGCCACTATAACTACCTTGTCTCAAAAATGACCATATGAGAACATCCCCATGCACTTTCAGTAGGAATGGCAACTACCCTATTTACTTCTTTTATTCCATAACTTAAAAGCAAAACTTTAGCAAATTTTTTTAACTGAGTTGGATTATTCTTTAAAAATTGGCATAAGCAATTCAAACTAACACATGGCTTTAGATGCTAACGATTTTTTTTTAAAAAATCTTAAAAATGGTGTGTGTTTTGAGTGTCTTTGACTCTATGTATGGACTATTTGTGGAGGACTTTGAGCATATTAGTAAAACTCATTAAAATGTCCCCCAAACATGTAACATCTACAAGCTTAAGCAAACTGAGAATATGTTGGATGAGCTTTCTTCTGCTAATAAACCATCAATCAAACTTTGGGGGCTAGAATATGCATCATTCTAAAGCATAGATGAATGGTTCCTCACATGTACCTGTTGTTTCCAGAAATATCAGTTTCATCACATTTCATCTGCAGTGAAAGAGCTTTTCAGAACCAAAAACTTATCCGAGAGGCATGAGGCTCAATATTTTTAGATCATAATAGGATTGATCTCAAGAAGCAGAGCTGATGTCTGGGAATATTTCTATTTTATTGTTTCTCATTGATTCTAACTGATGCAAACTGGACATGTAAGAGGGTTGACCAGTATTGAATTGAAACTACACGGACCCAGAGATCAAAAGAGACTTGAAAATAATTATATGCAGTTCCTTACTGGAAATTCTGACTTGCTGTTGCCATTAAAAAGCTGGTTTTTAATGCCACTCTGGCTTCAAATTCTGTTGAAAGCAAACCCTGTGAGGAGGTCTTAGAAAAAGTTGCAGACTATACTATTTGTAAAATGGTCTTTACTTAATAATGATGACTTTAAATATGATAAAAGATACATCCTAAAAAAATTGTCACATTGCTGAGGCAGACCCTTGCTTCATCACCCTCCACCAGCCAACAGCATTCTGTGCTGTAAGAGAGGAACAGAGCCTGCAGGGTTGAGGAGAAACAGTACAATTGCAGAAATACAGCGTTAAATGCTTCCAAGCTATCACTCATTCACAACAGCTCTCTGGTGTATGGAGAAAGCAATGGGGAGAAGACTTCTTGGATTTTTGAGTTAGTAATTTAGTTGTGGAAGATAACAGGACAGATGGTCCAGTAGATCATGAATTTGCAAATGACTTCATGCAAACTTTCTAAAAAACTGCAAATGACAAATGAAGTTGCTGTCAATAAAGTCATGTTTTTTGGTATGTCCCAGTCTCAGTAATGACTCAGCTAAATATTCAACGTTTGGCACATGGGAAGAACAATGCATCCATCGCCACTCATAGTGATGTCACACGAGGAAAAAGGAAATAACTTCCTTCAATGGAGAATAATCAGTTTAAGAAGTCAGGAAAATATTTAATACGGGTCACAAAAATTTCTATACAATGACCAAAAAAACCAGGAGATAGCCTTGAAAGGAGGTATCAGCTGTTTCAAAAACCCTATTATCTGGATGGAATAGGGTATTTTTTTCCCCCAGTTATACCAGATAACCATGGAGTTCCTTATTTTCATAGATAAGAAAATGTTATTCATGCTCATCAGCAGAATGAATAGGTGGCATATGAAACACAGTTTCGCACCCATTCAAAGGTTATTTTTAAGCACTGGCTTGAAAACACTCTCGCTTGCTTAGAGAACGTTTCGCTCCCAGAGTTAAGTGTGTATGCTCTGTGGATTTTGATGAGCTGGAATCTGAAAAGATGATGTTTATGAAATGCCTCGTGCTGGTCCACTAGTATTTCCTTTCTGCATCTTTGAAATTTTTTTTTATCCTCAGAGAGACTGAGTACTACACAGGACGAGGGGTAGACCTGTAGTGAAACAACATAAGTCATTGGGATTATTAAAATTTGAAGCACCAGACATTAAATGGAGAGATATAAATGCTATCTTACGTTTACCTGGCACCACTGCAGATTGGAAATTTCTAACCTAATCTGGATTTTTTTTAAAGGTCTGAGATTACAAAACCAGGGTGTTTTGTTCTGGTCGAGGAAGGGGCAGGCAAACAATCTCCAAGCAACACTGCCCCCATTTGCTTTCCAAATCCCTTTCGTTTTGTGGGTGTCTGACTGTGTTCACATGAGTACAAATCCACTTGACGATGCCAGAGCATTTAATTAAGCAAAGATTCGGTCCCTACCTCTGAATAATTTAACGCAACTGCACCCTTGAGGGCAATGCTTATTAAAATAAACAAGGCTATGTGAACTCACATGCCCATTTCCAAATATGATACAGCAGAGCAGTTCATAATTAAAAGGATGCTTCACATAACTTAAATGTACGTTTGGATTTTTATCACAAATGCTTAACACAAAGCAAATAGATCACAAATATTCAAACGTGGGTAACTTTCATGAACCTGAAAGTCGTGTTCTGAAAGGAAATAAGAGGCGTGTCGCAGCAAATAGCACACCGTGCTTGTATGACGATTAATGCCTATGTAGGGTCAGCAGGTAGTAGGCTGTGATTTGTTCATTTAGCTCAGAGATTGTCTTTGTTATGGGGACTTTGGCCAGCTTTGTACATTGAAACTAACACTCTCATATATAAAACCAAGTTAAATCCAAGATCTTCCACTTATTATTTATGTGACCTTGGGCAAGTTGCTTTATCTCCCTAAATCTTGATTTCCTCACCTACCCAGTGGAATTATTAATGGGATAAAATTAAGCAGAGTGCTTGATGGTAGTATATATTATCAGTGTCATTTTTAAAGTCCATTAAAATTGGTATTTAAAATCAAGTATATGCATCAACATAAATACTCAAAAACTTTATTTTCATGGCTATATTCATATTTAGAAAGAAGACATAGTAAACTTATAGTTTCATAGAACAATTAAGGATACATCAGGCTAAAAGATCCCTTGAAGAGAAAAGAAGTCCCTTGTAAAGAATCTAATTTAAACTGGCATTGAGTTCTGTGTCTTATAAAGCTGTCCAAGCATTCAAGTGCACAATTAATGTGTTTATGACTCGTTTCTCTTCCCATAGTTCAGCTCATGTAACACTGCTCGATCTTCCACGATGTTCTGAGACCTGCACATTTGATTTTGCATCCATTACGTTTTTCACTCCTCACAAGATTTTTTTAGAGTATTATCAATTCCATACTTTGAAAAGAGAAAACAGTGACTCAAGACCTTTAAGGGGCATCTCCAAAGCCACTCAGTGGTCAGGAGAAAATCCAATGTAGCCTCTATACTCCAACTCTGGGTCTGTTTGAATATTCTACATCGCTAAAACCCCAGGCACGAACCAGATGCCAAGAGTGTAATAAACAACTCCCCACTGCCTGTGTTCGAGTTGCCGACTGGCATTTCATCATCACGTGCTGTGCGCCATGGCAGCGACCTCCAGCCTGGAATCCCCTCCTACGTCCTGGGGTCTTCACTCTCTTCCCTACATAGCAAAGCCTTCTCTGACTCATCCTAATTACATCAGACCCCACTATTTTACTCTCTTACAATACCTCACACTTTTTCTCAGTTTCTCAATAGCATTTGCCATAATCTTTAATTATATATGTATGTTTAAAGTATTTAATGAGTCCTGTAGTCCTATGAGTGGCTGCAAATTCTAGGAAGGCTGGGTTCCTTTCCGTTTACCCACCTGCTTTTAGCAATATGTGGAGTTTGCCTGGCACACAGTAGATGCACCCTGTTGTTTCGATTGCTAGAATGCACAAACAAAGGAATGACATCGTCATACGTAGGTTGCTTGCAGAAGCCTTAAAGAAATTCAAGGTTTCTAAATTTGACACATTTCCTTCCTGCTACAGTGTTGACAGGTTCCTGCAAACAATTATAAAAATCCAACCTAATGGAGAAATGAAAGAGTGGATTGGAATGAAATTTTCACAGAAATTACATGTTGATGTAATTTTTCGCTTTTGTTTGTTTATTTTCTGTAGTCCACAAGTATTTACCGCACAAGCCTCAATCCGTTTTAAAAACCATCAAATAATTTCCAATTAATGAGAATTGCACCTCCTCTTAAGTCTTCACACACCTCTTTAGTGGAAAATCAGATCAGGTTTTATCAGTCAGGGTCCTCCAGAGAAAGAGAACTGATAGTACATATTTAAATATACAAGAGAATTATTACTGGAATTGGCTCACAAGATTATGGAGGCTGAGAGGTCCCATGATCTGCCATCTGCAAGCTGAAGGCCCAGGAAAGCCAGTGGTTTAATTCAGTCTGAGACTGAAGGCCTGAAAACTGAGGAGCAGAGGGGTGGGAGGGCCACCGGTCTAAGTCCCGAAGTCCACAGGCCCAGGAACCAGGATGGCAGATGTCCAAACAAAGGAGAATATGGATGTCCCAGTTCAAGAAGAGAGAGAGCACATTCCCCCTCTCTCCAGCTTCTGGTTCTATCCAGGCCCTCAACGGATTGGACGAAGCCCACGCACACTGGTGAGGACGATCTTCACTCAGTCTGCCGACTCAAGTGTTGATCTCTTCAGGAAACACCCTCACAGACACACCCCAGAATAATGTTTAACCAGCTATCTGGACATTCCTTAGCCCAGGCAAGTTGACACATAAAATTAATCATCATAGTAGCAAAGGGGCCAGATGGCCATTTACAATAATAGCTGACATTTATTTAACTGCTTAAGAAATTATAGCAATCTTGAAATATAATGTTTATTGTTTCTCTTATTTTATCTGCAAAAAAGCTAAGACTTAGAGATGTTGACTAAAAGCTCAAGATCAAGATAATCTCCATGCAGGGGAGTCATTCCTTGAGAGACCAAGTGATGGGCCTGAAAGCAGCCCACTGGTACCCCCGTAAGGCAGGTATGTCGGGTGGTGAGCCGTCCTCCAGCCCTGAGAGAGTGACAGGGTGATGACGCATCCTCACTGTGGCCAATGGGTCACATGCCTGGAGAGCCCACTGCTTTTGGCTGCAGCTCCGCATCCACACTGCTCACCTCTGGAGTTAGTAGGACAAGAAACATTTCCTTTCTTAATAACTCACTTTTAGCTGGGGACGTCCTCCCTTGAACACCTGCCTCATGCCATCTTTGGAGAAAGACAATGAGAACAGAGGGGAGAACTTTTTCAGCACTTCTCACACCTTCTGCTTCCACTACTTTAATCAACATACTTTGTGTACACTCAACTCTGGCACCCCCCCCCACATCTTTGGAATGTCCCAAAACAGGCATCAACATCCCTGTATATATCACACCCACAAAAGGGTAAATTAATTTCACGTGGTCCTGTAAACCATATCATTCTGCATGTCCTGAAATCTCTGTTCTGAGTAAAATTGATGTAATGACAAGCACCAAATAAACTCAACAAACAAAAATTTTTACTTAGTGCCATTATTTAACCGGTGTGATGATTAATATTAAGAGTCAACCTGGTAGGCCTTGGTGCCCCGTTGTTTGATCAAACATCAGTCTAAATGTTGCTGCGAAGGTTTTTGTTTTTGTAGATGTGAGTCATACCTCAGTAGACTGTAAGTAAAGCAGATGACCCTGCATGATGTGGGTGGGCCTCATCCCATCAGTTAACAGCCTTAAGAGCAAAGACGGAGGTTCCCCAAAGCAGAAAAAATTCTTCCTTAAGACTGCAATGTAGAAACCCTATATGAGTTTCCCTGTGGAATTTGAATACGAGACAAAACATCAACTCTTACCTGAATTTCCAGACTGTCAGCCTGCCCATGAATTTCAGACCTGCCAGCTCCCATAATTGCATAAGCCATCCCTTAAAATAAATCTTTACCTCTCCCTCTCTCTCTCTCTCTATATATATATAAATATATAAAAATATATGTCTCTATATATGTATATATAGAAAGACATATATATGATGTCTCTATATAAATATATATATTTTATATAAGATAGATACATCTATAATCATATCTTCATCTCTCTCTATATATATATATACATGGAAAGGAAGATATCTAGATAGAGTTGTTATAGAGACAGAAAAATAAAGACAGATGATATAGACAGATGGACAGATGGATGGTAGATAGATATGAGATAGACGATGAGAGAGAGAGAGGTCCTATTGCTTCTATTTTTCTGTAAACCCTGACTAATTAACCAGCAACAAACATATTTATATTCTTTAGCTTCTCTCTACTCTCTCATAGCCCAATAAATGAATCCTCTGCAGTCATAAAAATGCCTATAAGTTCTAAATCCAACCTTTTTTTTCAGTTTTTGTGGGTCCTCTTATCTTTGTTTATACATCACACAGATGTGTGATCATCTGTCCTGTTTATATATTGTCAAATTCCAATTCCCCTAAGACTGCCCTGGTCTCCACTGTGAAGAAAGAATACAAATCCACAAGGCTAAAAACTACAAACCTCATCCATTTAACAGTTTCGGGAAATGACCTCCATTTACATAAGAGTTTCAAATTTCCATATTTCCTTTTCCTCTGATCTCCTTAAGACCTTATGTGTGTCATTGCTCTTGTTCACTCTGCCTTCATTCCTTGCAGATCTGGGGGGAGCAGTTTCAAATTAGACTCTGCTGAGGAAATTGAAAGACGGAAAATTTGGGTGTCTCAACCAGGCCACTGGGAGTGAGTTGCCAAAGGCACCAGTCCCCTTGTTTTGTGACTCATAAACAGAAGATTTTAACTGAAATAGGGCCTGTCATTTGCTTCAGTTCATACAAAAACCTGAAAGATACATTTTAAAAAATGTGTATTTTTCTCTGTCATCTAAAATTCTTCCAGAAAAGCAAATGAACACTGTGCATCATTGGACCTTTTATCATTTGAACACCTCTTAGTAAAATAAATAGGCACTGGGCATGCTCACCCAGAGCTTGAAACTCACCAAGAGGAAGTTACTCAGAAGTTATTTTCAAAATCTGATTTAACTTAATAGTCTAATTAAAAGCCCATACAACTTATCCAAAGCGTATAATCAGACCATGAAAACTGAGGACTGAAAATTGTCAGCGTTGGGTTTTTGAAAGAGAAATGTTGTCCTGGTTCTTTGGCTCCTTGCTTGGAAGAATCACAAGCAGGGCCAGTTCAGCAGAGTGAACACAGACAGGAAGCACTTCCACACAAACAGCTTTCATTGTAGAAAACAAGGAAGAAAGAAGAAAGCTACACAATTGTAGAAATGAAGGAAGCTACACAAAGTGAAAATATATTCCAGAGAGAGGAGCGGGTCAGTCTCCACAAGTGGAGAAATACGTTAAGGACTCCCAGGTGGTTTTCTTTTATTGGCCTGATCCAGGGGAGGACGTACAGGAGATGTGGGATATTACCAGATGATTGATATACATGATTGTCAGGTGTTCTGTGTTTTCCTGCAGCCTCTTCCCCTGACTGGTCTAACGGCTTCTCCACCTCTCGGAATGGCCCTCCTGGCCTGTATCTGCCACCTGCAGATTTGATCCCTGCCTACCACTAATGGGGGTAAAAAAATATTAGGATGGAAACACTGCCAGGCACAGTTAAAGGCTTTTAGAAACTGACAGGTTATGGTAAAATAATATTTTTATGTCCTCATCTACAAGCTCAACAGCAATTCATTTGAGTGTATGGAGGGAAAAACAACTGGATAAAATGTTACCTTTCTTCTCTACAGACTACCCATGCCTGACTTTACCACATAGCTTAAATTCTGGGTGCTGTCACTATCAGAACAGGTCCCCTTTTCCTGTCTCTATTCTGTATGACAAAATGAGCTTTTGCAATTTTAAGTCAGCCTTCTCATTACAAAATGCACCAGCCAAGCCGGCATCCTCCTACCTCAGGACTGGCCTTTTGCTCTGTGTGGGAGGTGCTCCCTCACCTCCTCTAGGTCTTGATTCGAGGTCACCTTCTATGGCCCATTTATCTGGCATCTTGAAGCCACCTCCTACTGGACATGCCTACAGCCTTCCTGTCTGATTGCTGTCCTGGCCTTTGTGGCTGTCTGGTAGGCTTTAGATTTGATTCATGCATCTTGCTTAGTGTCTGTGCCCCCTTTGGGATGGAGAGCCCATGTAGGGAAAACATTTGCATTCATGGCTGCATCCCTGGATCTAGCGTGGAGCTGACACAAAACAGGCACTCCTCATATACGTGTCAAAGCAAATGCTGTGCGAACTGAAAGAACCCTGAGTAATTAGGATGGATCAGTTGCTAGACATGGAGCATGGCAGCCGTGCAAACCCTGTCCTCAGGGCCCTCTGTGGGAAGGGTCGCTTTGGCCAGGACACTCCTATCTTAGTCTACTTGTTCAGGAGCTGAACTCAAAATGGTGCAAGTGAGAAACAACTCTTTCCCCACCACTACCAGAACTCCTTCTCTGCCCTGGCTTTAGTCTTCCAGAATAAGCTAATTTTATGAATTAAGGAAGCAGTTCAGACTAATAGCAAAGGTTGAGAATTATCACATTCTATGAATTCATTGATCATTCTGTCACTGTGCCGTGACCCCCTTTACCCCCAGCAAAGCCGTCTCCTCTAGTAATCCAGCCATGTCAGTGTTGTGTTGGGTAGTATTTGCCTGAACTGTTTCCTCCATCCTTTTGCTATGTCATCAATGTGTCTTTTTGTTTAAAAAAAAAATGGATTTGATTTTTTAATCCAATCTGCAATCTTAGTCTTTTAAATGGAGATAGGATAGTGTTTTATAATTTTAATGATATATTTGGATCAATTTCTATTTGTGCTATTTGCCCAAATTTTGTGTTTCTTTTCCCCTCCTCTTTACATTTTTTTCCTCATTTTTTTCTCTTTATTTGAATAGAATACACTTCATGGTTACCATTTTTGTGATAACTATGAGTTTAACATGTTTAGTTATCAATATCTAAAATAAATCCATATCTTTACCTTCCTAGTGGACAATGCAACAACTTTAGGACCTTTGTCATAACCCTTATGACTCATGTACAATTGTTAAAAAAATGTATAGCTGGGCATGGTGGCTTGTGCTTGTAATCCCTGCTACTTGGAGGCTGAGGCAGTAGGATCAATGGAGCCCAAGAGTTTGAGGTTACAGTGAGCTATGATTGCACCACTGCACTCCAGCCTGGGAAACAGAGCAAGACCCTGTCTCTAAAAACAAAGAAAAAGGTATTGTATGTTTATTGCATCTCTGGCCATGTGTAAATTAGCCTCTAATTTTCCTTTTGTTTAATAAACTTGTTGAATTTTTCTATCAAGTTTATGCTGGTTTCACAAAATTAGTTGGCCAGTGGTCTGTCTTTTCCTCTTCTGTGGCAGAGTTTGTATAAGACAGAAATCATGTGTTCTTAATTATTTGTTAAAATTCTGCAGTGAAGACATCTGAGCTTTCAGTTTTATTTAAGAATAGATTTAAATACAAATTCAGGATAAGGACTATTCAGATTTTCTACTTTTTCTTAAACTGTTTTCTAAGTTGCATTTTTCTAGAAAGTTATGTTTCATTTGTTTTTAAATGTATTGGCATACTCTTAATGCAATTTTTACAAGTTTAATATCTGCAGGATAGATGCTGATATCCTTTTGGTTTTCATGTCTTATATTGGTTATTTCATCATGCCCACACAGTTTTTATCAACATTATTAATGTTTTCAAAGAATAGACTTTTAGCTTTGTTGATCCTACCAAAAATGTTATCTTTGTTTGCTTCTTTATTATATTCTGCTTTTGTCTTTCTAGTTCCTTTCTACTTTCTCTTTGGGCTTATTTTGCTATTCTTTTTCTAAATTCTTATTTTGTACTCAGTTTATAAATTTTCAGCCTTTTTTCTATAAATACATTTAAAGTGATGAATTTCTCTCAAAGCTCTAGTCTGAGTCCCATATGTTTTAAATGTATTATTTTTATTTTTGCTCAGGTTAAAATATATTCTAATACTATTATAGTTTCTTCTTTACATCAGGGGTTATTTAGAAGTATATTTCTTGCTACAAACATAAGGGAATTTTCTAGTTATATATATTTTTACTTATGTCTAGTTTAATTGAATTGTGGTCAAAACCATTTGCTATGTCATTTCAGTCCTTTTGAGACTTGCTTTATGAATCATAATTGGGTCAATTTTTGAAAGTAATCAATGTATGCTTTAAAAAAATAAATGTGCCTCTGCATTTGGTGGGTGAAATGTTTTATATTTGGCTTTTAGGCCACTTTTGTTGATTATGTTATCCAAATTTTTTACATCGTTAATGATTTTTTGGTCTGTTTTTCTATCAGTTTATGAAAAAGCTGTGTTAAAATATCCCAAAAATATGTCAGTTTGTCCATTTCTTCCTTTAATAATGTCAATTTTTCTCTTTATTTTGAAGTCATGGTATTAGGTGTATAAATATTTAGAGATTTAAGTTTTTCCTGGAATGAGCCCATTATTGTTATGAGGGATCCCTTTTCCTCTCTACCAATTTTTTGCCTCAAAGCCTATCTTTTATGATATTAACAGAGCTATACCAGCCATATTTTGTTCTTTTATCTGCCAGTCTTTCTGTATCCCTTATATTTTAGATGTTCCTTCATAAACGGCAAATAGTTGGGTTTGGTTTTTATTAAGTTTCATTATTTTGTCTTCAGTTGGAATATTTAGTCTATCAATTTACAATATAATACCTAGTTTTCAATGTATCATCTTAACTATGTTCTTTTATTATTTCATCTTCCTCTGTTATGTTGGATGTTACACACTCTTGCTGTCTGTGGCAGACTGCATCACTGAGCCCAATTCTTCAGCCCTCCCTGTGTGTTCACCCATCACCTTTTAACTCTGCTGTTTCTTCAGCTAAAGGGATAAGACATACTTCCCTGCCTCTTAACATGATGGTGTGTCGACGGCTGTCCTACACCTTGGGAAGTTTTCCGTGTTTCTGCTTGCCCATTGATGAGACAGGCATGCCCTAACTAGCCTTCTGGACCAAGGAGGAAGAGAGGCACCTGAAACAGAGCTGCCTCACAAACCCTAAAATCTGAAATGAGAAGCAGAGCCACTAAGCTACTGGCAGAACCTAAAGCAGACTTGCCCTATTGAGCCTGGCTTCAATCAGCCGAACTCTGACATGGTGAAAAGAAATGATTGTTGTATAAGCCGCAGAGTTGTGGGGTTGTTTGGTATGATACACCGATGTAGGGGATTGCCCTAGAGGTTACAACATTCCTCTAGTACTAATGGACACTTCCCAGACAATGCAAAGGCCTTTGAATACTTTAAATGACTCGTATACTCCTTCAAATGTATGTTATTTTTGTGTGTATTAAACATTTATGTATTTAAACACCACAAGACACTGTGATTAGAAGTATTGTTTTATACACTCACTATTTATTTAGATTTACTCACATACTCACTCTACTGATATTGTACCTCATTTCTTTCTGCATCTCTACCTTTCCAAGTTAGAATCAATTTCTTTCTGCCTAAAGATTTCTGTTTAACATTTCTGTTAAAGCATTTTTACTGGCTACAAATGCTGTCCGTTTTTGTTTGTCTCAAAGTGTCTGTATTTTATCTTCCTCTACATGGTTATTTTGGCTAGGAATAGAATTCTAACCTGGCTTCAGTAAAAATGTTGTTTCTTTATAGATAATATTTATTATTTCTCTGATTGATTTTAAGATTTCTATCTTAATCTTTGGTTTAATCTCTTCTACTATTTTATTTTAAGTTTTTTTCTCTCAGTCTTCTCCTGGGACTCCAGCTTCATCAATACTGGCTCTTCATATGGTATCCTATATATCATTTCCATTTTGTTTGTATTTTTAATCCTTTTACCTCTTTGACCTTAAATTTGGATTTGTTTCTTACCCATCTTCTAGTTCACTAACTCTTCCTTCAGCTGTGGCTAATTTGCTACTAAATCTATTTATATCTATTTATTGAATTCTTCATTAACCTTATTACATTTTTCAGCTCTGGGATTTCTATTTGATTTTTTATCAAAATTCCAATGTAACTTGTTTCTAGATATATGTTAAAGTTTTTAATTTTTTAATCTTCTAATCATAGTAAATATCTTTATTCAAGTTTGCACCTAGAGATTCTAATATGCTGTAGGTTTTCATGTTTTCTTTTTCTTTTGGTTTTTATTCATTTGTTTTTTGTTTTTTGGTTTTGTTTGTTGTGTGTGTGTGTGTGTGTGTGTGAGGTTATCTTTGATTTTTGTGCCAGGAATTTTACTTATAAAAATTTTGTTTGTTTTTAGAGATGGGGTTTTGCTATGTTGCCCAGGCTGGAGTGCAGTGACTGTTTGCATCGTGATCATAGTATACCGCAGCCTCAAACTCTTGGGCTCAGGTGATCGTCCCACCTCAGGCTCTCGAGTAGCTGGGACTACAGGTGTGCACCACTGCACCCAGCTTAGTTATAAAAATTTTTCATAGAATAAAATGGAAGCCTAGGATCATATCATCTTCCTCAACAGATTATTTTTGTTAACATATTCTAGACACTTGGGGGCACTAGCGACGTAGGATCATCTTTACCCAATTTCAGAAAGGGATGGTATTCTGAGCAGTCAAATGACTCAACATGGGGCTTCAGTCTCTGCAAGAGCTGGTTTCCTTCTGGTTTCCTAGTGAGCAATCTTTTACATTCCAGCCAAAGGCATAAGAGGTTAATTATTTTTGGTGGACCCCAACTCCAACTTTTGTTCCCCTGGACCGAGACGCTGGCAAATGAATGACTTCATCTCATAGCCATGTATTCCACCATGGCAAATGCTCCAGGACAAAGGCAGTCCCAAATACCTAGCTCACCCTTCTGGATTTCTCCTAATCTTGGCCAAATAACCCAATACCTTGTTAAATCTCCTTTGCATTCAAGCATATTATTATAAATTATAATTTAATTTATATTTTGATCCTGTCGTCCTTAGTGGGAGGATTAAACTGAATTTCTAGTCCCTCAATATGGAACGGAGATTTACCCTCTTTTACTCATAAATCCATCAATCTGGGCTTCTGCTTACATAATGCCACTAAAATTTGAAACAATCATTGATTGTCAAATCCAATCCTTCCCCATATACCAAGCTGATCCTAATCCTCAGAGGTATTTACTATTAAAGAGTGTGGTAGTACTCTTTCCAATATTTTCCTATACAGATGCTGCTCGACTTATAATGGGGTCGTGTACGATGAACCTATCATAAGTTGAAATAAGTCGGAAAATGAGTTTAATACTCTCAACCTACCAAACATTATGGCTTAGCCTAGCCTACCTTAAATGTGCTCAGAACACTTATATTAGCCTACAGTTGGGTAACATCATCTAACACAAAGCCTATTTTATAATAAAATGTTGAATATCTCATGTAATTTAGTGTATACTCTACTGAAAGTGAAAAACAGAATGGTTGTATGGGTACTTGAAATAGGGTCTCTTCTGAATGCATATCATCATCCTAAGACAAAAAAATTGTAAATTAAAGCATCGTAAGTTGGGGATCATCTCTGTATACACAGGAATATTTGTGTACATGCACACACACTTGCACACACATACACCAAGCAGAATTCAAGGCATAGGTATTGATATGTAACTTGGTTTTTTTTCTTAACAGTTTAAGTATTTAATTTTTATGCACTTTAAATATTTTGCATGTCAATATCTATAATCATGTGTCATTCTTTTTAAAACTTACGTATTATTCTAGGTATGTATTTACTAAAATATATTACCCCATTCTCTTTTTGTGGGACATTTAAATAATTGTATGACTTTATTTTTTTCTATTTTAAATAATGTCACAATTAATTCCCTTAAATATATGTGTGCATATATGTATGTGTGTGTATGTATAGATAGATACTATGTAATTTTACTTTAGGATAAACTCCTTGAAGTATTATTGCTGAGTGTATAAAGATGTAACATTTTAATTTAAAGATCTATTAAGATACTGCCAAATATTATCACTATTTTTGGAAATCTTGGTTTCTCACTTTGTGACTAAGTGATACAAAATTCTAGTTTTAACTTCAGTTTATGTTGACTTTTGGCTGCCTGGTTGGAAAAAAAGACACCTCACAAGACTATATGATCTCAAATAAAATAAGCCTGAACTAACTAAATTATAATACTTGTTTGATAATTTCACCCACTAATTATGCCAAAGTTTTATTAAAACATAACTATTAAATGTCCATGTTCTGTGGTGTCAATCAATTTTTCTATCAGAATGTGCTTTTTAATGTTTTTAATAAATGGATTTAAGACTCACTGGAAGGTCATTATTTGAAAGATTATTAAACAGGACAGAAAGTTGTTCCCAATTTTTAAGTGTGTGCATATAAATGACTTCGAAGGTGACACATAGGTGAAATCATTATGATGGAAACATTTCCAAATACTTATTTCCCAATGCTTTTGTGGTAGCACACTTCTTTCAAAATGTAATTATTTTCTCATATTTTGGTAAGATGCCATCTTTACCTGAAAGAAATTTATTAGCTGTTTTGATATTTAGAAACCACGTACTCCTGCCATTCCTCAGGCTACAATCTTGTGGAGTGTGTGGGAAATCTCTTCCCACCCCACCTCAGCCCCTTCCCCGTGGCTGAGAAGAGCACCTGCTCCTGACACATCCAGCCTTCTCCAGGTACTGGGCATTCCTGGAGGGGAGCCCTTTAATACAAAGGATTTTCTTATGCAGTTGGAAATCAGGGTATAGATAGCAGTAAAACACGGATGCAGATGTATAGAAAAAAGAGAGTTTTGGGTTTTTTAGACCATGAAGAGATTAATAAGCCCCAGGCAATATAAAATTGAAACTTTTTATAAAACCATTTTCTCTCTCTAAGATAAATTATAACTTCAATGTAGTTTGTATAAAGACACAGCAAGCCCCCCAATTATCAGCAAAAACCCATTCTCTTTGGGCCAACTGCTACGTGGAGCTCAGCTAGAAAAGACATGGCAAAGACAGAATCCCCTGAGGACAACCTTGCTGCCAGGGAACAGGCCTGAGGTTAAATTCATGAGTCTCCTTCAAATGGTTAACCTCACACAGCGAGGAACTCAGAAATGTGACCAGTTTTTGTCTGACTTTGATACTCAGAAAACAATACATATCTGAAAGTGTAGGTTACATGTTTGATTGTTTTGGGACCCTATCAGTATTCACATTATTTACAAATAATATAAATTACAGGCCTACTTTCTGCTTTTGATAACCTATGTTTATGGAAAATTTATATCGTCTATCTGGGTTTGAAAATTTCTAATGTGGGGAAAATCAACAAATTCAAATAGCAATCTTAAAACAGTTAAAAATAATGTGCATTTATCATGTGCAAATGATAGAAACATTTTCTCTGGAAATCAGGTTCTTATAACAAAAGTAGTTGAAGTTCTGTGAACTTAGCTTGTGCTTTGTAAAGTCACACATGCATGGTTTAAATATTCTTACATCCTACATCCATGCAGTAAATGCTCACTTTGTGCTAGACATGGGGGCAGGTGCTGGGCAAACCTTTGAAGATGAAAAACAAATAATGCCTTGCCACTCTATTTTGGTGATGTGTTTGCCTTCCTTTTCCACCAGAAAATGAAGTTGTTGAGGGTAGAGACTGTGTGATTCATATCTACATCTGCAGCACATGAACCAATGCCCATGATAGTGGAGTCTCAAATATGCTTGTTGAATTGAGGAAGGAATCAATCCAATCACTGTTTTCCCTTAAGTTCAAAGTCCTGGGTCCAAGTGACCACTGGAGTTCCATTTTTGGTTGAAGTCAGTAGGCAATTCTTGAGAAACTCAACAGTTTACTCTTAAGTTTACTGATAAGCCAATCAGTAACAACACCTGTCTCAAAGTGTTTGCCTTGTAACTTATATATCCCAAAAGGTTTCTAGCTATGGTATTATGACATTTACCTGCAGTTACAAGTGTCTACATAGAACAGAATGGCCAGCACTATAAAGATGGCTTTATTATAAAGTGCAAAAACCCAGTTCCAGATATTGCAACATGTATTAATATATTCTGAACATCACACTCATTCCCACCCCCAAGGAGTTTACAAGGAACAAAGGGGACAGGACAGATAGAGTCTCCTGAATACAGCTGATTATAGTGAGGGTCCAGAGAGAAGCAAGCTGCTCTGAGAACACAGAGGAGGGAGCAGGCACATCTGGGCAGGAATCCACTTCAGTTCCTTAAAAATCCATCCACGGTCTCTTCTGTCCCAGGTGCAGGCTTTGAACTCAGCCAAGTCTGGACTTAGGTCCCTGCTTTGCTGTTCATGACTACGCGGTTTTGTCTAAGTTACTTTGCCTCTCTAATCTTCCATTTCCTCATGTGTCCAATGGGAACAAAAAGACCTAGCTTGCAGATTTTAGTGAAAAACAAGTGCGTGACCTAGTGACCCCGCACTCGGCCACTTTGCTTCTGACCTCAGATCCCACACCCGCTTTACTCACAATGTGACAGAGACAAGCAAGACCATTCCCTTTGCAGAGCTGACTTTCTCATGTGGGTAGCTGGGCAAGAAACTAGTAAATGGATGAAGGAGGCAATTTATCAATCTGAAATTGATAAACATGACAATAAAATAAAGCCAGCAATTAGCAGAGGCAGGCTTCAGAGTTTAGGGAGCTCTGAATGGCAGAAGCATTTGAGTAAGAAAAAAGACATGTTAATTAACTTCTGTGATGGTTGCTTTTATGTGACCACTTGACTGGGTTAAGGGATGCCCACATAGGTGGTAAAGCATTATTTCTAGGTGTTTTGTGATGAGTTTGGTATTTGAATCAGTAAGGAAGATCTGCCCTCAACTAATACAGGCAGGTGCCATCCAATCAGCTGAGAGCCTGGAAGAACAAAAAGGTAGAGGAAAGGTGAACTCCCTCTCTTCTGGAGCTGGAAAACCCATCTTCTCCTGCCTTTGGACATTGGAACTCCAGGTTCTCCAGCTTTTGGACTCTGGGATTTTCACCAGTGGCTCCCTGGCTCTCAGGCCTTCAGCCTGGACTAAGAGTTACATCCTTAGCTCCCCTGGCTCTGCAGATTGTGGATGGCCTATCATGGGGCTTCTCAGCCTCCATAATCATGTGAGCTAATTCCGATAATAAATCTTCTCTCTTAGATCTATATTTGTCTAGCAAGGTAGCTATATCCTAATGGTTCTGTTTCTTTGGAGAGTCCTGACTAACACAACTTATCAGAGCCTTTCTCATCATAGATTCTTTCATAATAAGATGTGTTTCCTAGTTGTACCAAGCATTCCATTGTCTTCTTTTATGTTCTATTTCGTGGTCCAAGAGCTACAAACTAGTGTGGTTTTCATAATGGCTGTGTCTGATACCTGAGAATCATATTGCTATAATATTTGTATATTTTTAAATCTAGTAATGAACCTATAAATGAGGCTTAATCATGACTTTGATACAAAAAAGGACATTGAAAAGTAGCTTCATTTTTATAAAAATATATCATTATATTTTATTAAAATTTCCAAAGTTAAAGAAATAGAGCTTAATAGGGATTGTATTGAATCTGTAGATCACTTTGGATAGTATAGACATTTTAACAATGTTGATTCTGCCAATCCATGAGCATGGTATGGTTTTCCATCTGTTTACATCCTTTGCTATTTCCTTCCTCAATGTTTCATAGTTCTCCCTGTAGAGGTCTTTCACCTCCTTAGTTAAATATATTCCTAGGTATATTATTTTCTTTGTTGCTATTGTGAAAGGTATTGAATCTTTGATTTGGTTCTCAGTTTGACTGTTGTTGACATATGTGAATACTACTGATTTGCATACATTGATTTTGTAACCTGAGACTTTGCTGAATTTATTTATCAATTCCAGTAGTCTCTTGGCAGAATCTTTGGGTTTTTCTAGATATAGGATCATGTCATCAGGAAAGAGTGATAGCTTGACCTCTTCTGTCCCCATTTGGATGCCCTTGATTTCCTTCTCTTGTCTGATTGCTCTGGCTAGGACTTCCAGCACTATGTTGAATAGAAGTGGTGATAGAGGGCAACCTTGTCTGGGTCCATTTCTAAGCAGGAATGCTTTCAATTTTTCCCCATTCAGTATGTTGTTGGCTGTGGGTTTGTCATAAATGGCTTTTATGATTTTGAGGTAAATTCCTTCTATACTTATTTTGTTAAGTGTTCTTATCATAAAAGGGTGCTGGATTTTGTCGAATGCTTTTTCTGCATCTATTGAGAGGATCATATGGTCTTTGTTTTTACTTCTATTTATGTGGTGAATTACATTTATAAATTTGCATATGTTGAACCATCCCTGCATCTTGGGATAAAGCCAACTTGGTTGTGATGGATTATGTTTTTGATGAGCAGCTGAATTCAATTTGCTAGGATTTTATTGAGAATTTTTGTGTCCATATTCATAAGGGATATTGGTCTGTAGTTTTCTTTTTTTGTTGAGTCTTTTCCTGGCTTTGGTATCAGGGTGATGTTGGCTTCATAAAATGTGTTGGGGAGGATCCCTTCCTTCTTGATGTTGTGGAATAATTTCTTCAGGATAGGCACCAATTCTTCTTTGTATGTCTGATAAAATTCAGACATCTGCACTCCAAGGTTTATAGCAGCACAATTCACAATTGCAGAGATGTGGAAACAACCCAAGTGCCCATCAATACATGAATGGATTAATAAAATGTGGTATATGTTTACCATGGAGTACTACTCAGCCATAAGAAAATGGTGAACTACCTATTGTATTATCCTGGATGGAACTGGAGCCCATTCTTCTAAGTGAAGTATCACAAGAATGGAAAAACAAACACCACATGTACTCACCAATAAATTGGTACTAATTGATCGACACTAATGTGCACATATGGGAAGTAAGATTCAAAGGGTGTCAAGCAGGTGTGAGGGGGGTGGAGGGGAAGGGTAAATTCACACCTAATGGATGCATTGCATGCTGTCTGGGGGATGGCCACGTTTGTAGCACTGACTCAGGTGGTGCAAAGGCAATTTATGTAACTAAAGCATTTGTTTTGACCCCCATAATTCTATGAAATAATTTTTTAAAAAATAGAGCTTAAGTATTTTATTTAAAATTAAAAGTTAATAATTTTAATTTGTGCTTTTTACATTTTGATTTGAACAGATAATTTTGGATACTGAGGACAAGTGACATTTTTGAAGAAATATCTGAACAATAATTTTAACTTCTCCAAAATTTTTACATTTTCTTTAATATACTTTTAAAAAGTATACTTTAAATATGATACTATACTGTTTAATCCTTTAGATCATTACTGTCTATAGAATATCAGTTTTGTTAAAATTATGTTAGAAGAAAAATAAATTGTGTGGAGTAAATCTACAGCAATTTTCAAATTATACATATGTTATTGTATTACTAATGTAATTCACACTGATCCATGAACAGAACACTCAGATATGAGGAATGATCTTTAACTTCAGTTGCCTTTCATTCTGATGACTTTCAATGACTTAAAATCCATAGCTTTATATATTTTTATTTGTTCATTATAATGGTACACTTGTCAGAAAGGATGGTGGAACATATTTCATTTAACTCTTTTTTAGCTTTATTTATAACTATAAGATGTTTATACCTAAGAGGCATGGTCTCCATGTGTGTTCTTGTTGTGAATCTGCCAAATGGGAGTAGCTGAGCTGAATACATAGCACATCAAGCAGTAATAGTGCTGTAGGAAAAGCAGCCTCCTGCAAGGGAAATAAGGAGTGCCAATGGTACAGCAGCAGATCCCTGTAGTAAGAGAAGGCACAGACAATGTGGATATCTGGACCAGGGTGCCCTAAGAGGAAGGAATAATAAATGCAGAGACACAAGGTGGGATCTACCCCAGTGGGTCCAAAGCTCAAGGGGGAGGGGTGGGATTTCAGGGAGCACTTTGTCTTTCATAGTTTGGGGTTATTTGGAATAAATCACTGGGGAAAAAAACACAGCATTTGCTTCCAAAAATGCTTGGAAAAAATTGTAAATGATCACATTTTGCTCTTTGCTCTATTGTCAAGGAAACTCAGAGCCACATCTGTGAGCCTATGCTGGTGATTAAATAATATTTTGCAGCGATCCCCAACCTTCTTGGCACCAGGAACCAGTTTTATGGAAGACAATTTTTGCACAGATGGAGTGGGGGAGGAGCGGAGATCAGGCAGTGATGCTAGCGATGGGGAATGGCTGTAAATAAAGATGAAGCTTCAGTCGTCCTCCACTCACCTCCTGCTGTGTGCCCCCCTCACCCATTCCTAAGTTTCATGGAAGATAATTTTTTGACAGAGAGGGCTAGGCGGTGGAGCTCTGCAGCCAGGTCTCTAACAGGTCATGGACTGGTACCAGAGGTTGGGTACCGCAGCTTTAGAGAATATGTTTTGTGTACTCAATTTACCTACCCCTTGCTCTACTTTTCTATCTGTATTTTGCATTTAATCCTTGTTATCTATTGACTTGTCCTATCTCATTGTGTGCACACTGTAAGCCCATCAGTTGCTACTTCTGAAGAAGGAGGAACAACATACAGACCCAGACACAAGAAGACTAGCATCAGAAGGCACAGTGATTTGGTGGGAAGATGCAGTGTTGACTTGGGGGTGCTGTGGGAGTAGAAATAATGAGTGGAAATTTCTGGGTAGAGAGAAGGGCTTGGAAGATAGGAAAGAAGTCAGAGGAAGAGGCTATGTTTTGGTACACACCTCTGCAAAGAAGAAATGCTTGAGGATGTGGTGGTGGGTGACCCAGCTGTCATGGGCAGAATAATGGCCCCCAAAGGTGTCCACATCCTAATCCCCAGAGCCAATGAATATGTCATGTTATATGGCAGAGGGACTTTGCAGATGTAATTAAGGGCAGGGACCTTGAGACAGGGAGATCATCCTGGGTTATCCAGACAAGTTATACCATGGTCCTGAAAAATAGAGGGCCTTTTCTGGTCCTTATTAGAGAGAGATGGATGATACTGGTGGTTTGAAAGTGGGAGAAAGCAGCCACATGCCAAGGGATGCAGGAAGCCTCTAGAAGCTGGAAAAGACAAGGAAATGGATTCATGCCTAGAGCCTCCAGGAAGGAAGGCAGCCAGGCAGCACCTTGATTTTAGCCCAGTGATACATGTGTTGGATTTCTGACCTCCAGAACTGTAAAATAATAAATTTATGTTGTTTTAAGCCACTAAGATGTAGAAATTTGTTATGTCAGCAATAGGGAAATAATACATCGGTATTAGTACTGATTAGTACTTCACTACCAACCTCCAAACCTCACGCACAAACAGAATGCCTCTTGCAGCCCATCATATCTGGAAATGTACTCGGAAGGGAATTCTGGGAAACATTTTCCAATCCAGTCATAGTGATACCTTCAAACACACCACAGTCCACCCCTTGCCAGATTGGCACTGATATGCATCCCTCTAAACCATAATTAATTTTCAAATAGAGAAAATATCAAAGTCATGCTTTAGACTAACATGATAAAACTTATCGCATGTGCAGACAAAAACACACTAACATTTTGCCCAGAAGATGATATACTCATATTATGCCTATAGATTTATGGAGTATCTTGTACAACCAGCAAAAGGAGGATGCAAAACCCTACCTAGTATTATGGGTGGATCAGCTCAGTATGCAGGTGCAAGGCAAGAGCAGGTGTAGCTTTCTGAAGCCTCACTCAGTGTGGCCTTGAAATACAAAGGAGAGGAAACCCTCCCAATGGACAGAGCTTTGAGAAGGACACTGGGCCACCCACTGTGTGTAGAGAGAGAAGTGACCACAGGGTGTAGACTGGTGGGTAGTGATGAATGGCCTGAACTGCTGATCAGAAACCTGGAAAGTAGAAGGCTGTATCATGGGCACAAGGAACTCTGCGTAGAGGCACGTGGAAGGACATATAAGTGAATGGGTATAAAACATGATAATTTTTGTGTCACATGAGAGCATCTACCACAGAAGGTGCCTAAGCAACCCAGTAGGCAAAATGACTAGTAGGCATCAACCATTCTTCGTCATTGGCTAGAATCACAGTAGACTCCTGTAGGCTCTGAGCCTCTTAGGGCAAAAACTATGTCATACAAATTGATCTTTGTATCCCAGGTATTTTGCACTGTGTCTGGCACATACAGACACTCACTGCATGTTCACAGAAAGAATGAATGAATGTCTTCTACTTCAGCATCCTCCTTTGTTGTTTATTTGTTTCCATTTTCTTCTGTCCTCTACTTGGAAACAAGAGAAAAAAAATAATGCATGAAAATCACTGTGTCATGTACAAATCACTTTCACATCCAAGGCTGAGGGGATTTGTCTTCGAAAAAGTGTGACAAGACCCAGTTTGGTTGTGCTTTTTATTGCTTTCATTCCCAGACCTCAAGCCCAGAGAAGTGACAAGTGCCTGGCATGCTTGATGACAATAAGATAACTAAATGCCTAATTTTTCCACATACCATACACAATGTTCAGGGACTCCAAGATACTAAAAATGTGGAATAATAAATTCATATTTATGTTTTAGCTATAAGAAAACCTTAGTCTTTTTTTAGATAATAACTATATCAACCAAGTTTGACAGCCTAAGGCTGTTTTTCTCTCCCCCAGACAAGGTCTTTCTTACAGTAAGATATAAATAATGACCCAACTTTTTTAGACTCAGTAAGCCCACACATTCTGTAAATTTATAGTTGTCTTCCATCTGTGAGGAAAATAATTGCATCTTGATGAAGAAGAAAAAAACTTGAGTTTTTTCAACTTTATAAACCTAGTCCTTCATTAAAAATAAAAAGGTAAACCCTTTCAGTCTAAATGTAGTTCATTTTACTTTGAAAATTTGTATGAAAATACATTTGAAATTTAGTTTGCATTTTAATTTAATAGACAAAAAACCACTTGAATCATAATATAGGATAGAAGCATAAGCAGTAAGATTGGCTGTTCCTATATATTTCTATGGTTTGGAAAACAGGGACCTTCCGGTGTCAGGTAGGAGAAGTACAGATCTTGAGGGGCTCTTGATTGGCACTTGCACTGATGTGCCTTGTGTTGTATGCCCACTTTGAATCTCCCGTCTAGCTTGGGCCAGATTCAGCCCAGATTCTACCATGAATTTCCCGTGGTACTCAATCCAGTGCCTTGAGCAGGCAACAGCACTTGTTAAATGAATAAACATATTCTAAATGCCATTTGCAACATTTCTATTTCTACGTAAGTCTGGAGAACTGAATTTACACCCTTTTCAAATTCTTCAGAAATAAATTTTAATAAAAAAACCTCAGAGCTACTGAGAAGAATGGATGATAAGTTCATTTATATAGAGTATTGTAATGATGGTCCATGTTGCACAGACACATAATTTGGCAAGTGTTGCCTGTTGAGCTGGGACATCATTATTCCAAAAATTACTGCAAGATGGGGAAACTGAAGCTAAGCCACTGAAATGACTGCCCCAAGTCACAAGGCTGGTAAGTAGCTGAGTAGAAACTCAAGCTCTTACCTGCCTGATTCCTGGGACTGCACTCTCAATTGCTCCAAGGACATGATTCTAAGGCTAAGCTGTCTAATTTCTAAGAACAGAATGGGAGAGACGCAAACTCTACCACGTCCCCTGAGGTGGCCAGTGGTGTGGCAGCTGCAGCCTTTGAGCAATTCTTCCTGGTAGCCAAACTCAGGACTTCCTGCTGCCCTAAATATCTACTTATAAATGCTTATTTTCTTATTATCAGTAAAATAGGACATCTAATTATATGTGATTGGACATCTCATGATATGTTGTTTTACCATTTGTCTGTCATCTTTGTGTTTTTTGTTTATGTCCTCTGTCCATTTTTCTGTTGGGTCTTTGTCTCTTCCTCCTCATTGGCCCTTCCTGGAGCTCAGGCTAATTCTGTCTTAAACACATCATAAACACACTCTCCTGGTCTGACACTTGCCTTTAACTCCGGCTATGTTGTACCTGACTCCAACTCTTTCTTTCTTCATGTAATGAAACAGTCATCTTGCATTATATCATTGTTTTGGATTTCATTTTTTAGAGAAAAAGGCAAGGCCTTAAATTCTTTTATTGAACAAAGATAAAAAAAAAAATTTTTTAATGCCTGAGTTGCATTTCATCAAGCACAAATACAAATGATGAAATCAAACTGTCATAAAAGTATCAATGTTTTTATTTTTTAATTTGATGTATCTTGATTTTATTGTGAAAGATTTGAATATTTGTATTCTTAGTAGAAAGCAGGTAGAATATAGGGGCTAGAGCTGTGCTAATATGATAGCTCCAGGGATGGGGAACCTGTGGCCTTCTAGGTCATTAAATGTGGTCTTTTGACTGAATACAAATTTTGCAGAACAAATCCTTTTATTTTTATTAATACATTTTTGGTTGTCTTTTATATCTTTATCTTATTTTTAAAATGAACATATTTAAAATACCAAAGAATAAAATAAGTTTCAACAAAATAGTCCTCCCAGATTGACTGGCACAGCTAGAACTTTAGTAAGGGCTAAATTGATGGCTGCTATGCTCATGATTTAGTTCTAACTTCCCCTGCCTGACTGGCGCCACTACTACACGAGGCTGTTTGGTGAGAGTTTAGGGGGGTTGAGTACGCCAGTCTGTTATCAGCTTTTGACAAGGGTGAACTGTGTGTTTATGTTTGAAGTGGAATTTATGAATAGTTACACAGCTTGAAGGTATTTTTTTAATTCTGTCTGCTTAACAGACCATCATGTCAAAGAAGACCAAGAGAACACTGAAGGAAGAAAACAGATTTTTTTAATGAGGATTGGGAATTGCAATATTATCTTGTTTCTGCTAAAGATAAGACAATTTGCTTGCTTTGTGATACTGCAATATCAACATGAAAGAAATTCAATGCTCATCAGCATTATAACACTCATAAAGACCACAAATACTTTAAATTAAAGGGAGAGGCATGAAAGGTTGTATTGCAGAACTTAAAAGATGAAAAGCAAAAGCAAAGACAATTCTTACAAGCAACAATAAGACCTGGAAATAATGCCACTGAAGCAACTTGTAAAGTAGCTTATGTACTTGGGAAAAAAGGGAAGCCAATCAGTGATACAGAAATTGTGAAAGAATGCATTGTCAAAGTTGTGGGATGCTTAGACCCCAATAACGTTTCAAAGTACAAACAACTGCCTCTTTTAAGGAGAACCATAACTGATTGGCACCATGAATTAGCCTTCAACTTAACAGAAAAAATTCATGCAATACTTCAAAAGGAAAATACATATTATTCAATTGCTTTGGATGAATCAACTGACACTACTGACTTGGTGCAGGTTTTATATTTCATTCGGGTCATAACAGATTTTCTTTGCTATGAAGAATTACTCACTTCGGGCACTCTTGCAAACAGAACATGGGGAATAGATATCTTCAACAACTTTCAAGATAAATTGTCATGAAGTTGGACTGACTTTGGTAAATTTAGTGAGTGTGTGTACAGATGGTGCACCTTCCATGACAGGAAAACATGAAGGGTTTATTGCACAGATTAAAAAAATATTCACAGATCCAGATGCTCTCAATTCCTTTCATTGTATCTTGCATCAGCAAAATCTCTGTGCTAAAGCTACTATTTTAAGTGACACTTTGCAACAAGTTATAAGTATTGTTAACTATATTTGTGCAAATGCAACATGGCATCGTCAGTTTTGTAACATGCTAAAGTTGACCAATGAGGTATTCAGTGTGGATTTGCTGTATCATTCTAAAGTGCATTGGCTATTGCAGGGAAAGGTATTAGCCAAAATTTTATCTCTGCAAGAACAGATAGTTAAATTTTATGAAGAACAGAATCAGCAATGTGAATTATTGAAAGAAGATTTCTATAGGAATCCAGCATTTCTGTGTGATATCATGTCAAAGCAAAATGACTTGAGTATTTCTTTGCAAGGTAAAAGTAAGTCTACATATGATATGTTGAAAAATTCCAAGCATTTTGAAAAAGCTATCTTTTTTCACTTCTTCTTCAAAAGGAAATTTCAGATAAACATTTTCCCCTTTAGCAAAGGTCATTGATGAGCAGGATGATATATGTGAATCATTCAAAGAATATGCAGCTGTTATAGACCTATTAATTGGAGAATACAATGAAAGGTCTGCTGACTTTGAGAATCATGACATCACACTCAAATTAGCATTTCATTCTCATCTAGTTGATATCACCAAGGTAACTAAAGATCTACAGATGGAATTGATTGAGCTCTCAGTAGATGACATTTTAAAGTCATTGTTTGATGCTAAGAAATATCCAACTGAAACGTGGAAAAATGCAGTAGAACACCCACACCTTCAGCAACATGCCCAAAAAATGCTTTCTTGCTTTTCAACCACTTATTGCTGCAAATCTACATTCTCCTACCTAACCCAAATCAAGATGCCCTTCAGGTCACAAATGACTAATACCCGTCTAGAGGATCAACTGAAACATGGACTTCCATGCTGCAACCAAATAGTCAAATGCTTTCCAACAAAAAGCAGACACAACAAAGTCATTAAAACTAACATTTTCATTTTTTGAAATTATTAAGTACATAGTAGTGAGATTTTTACAAAAATATGTACATTTTTAAGTATATCTAATTGAAGTTTCTTGAATGCAGCCTTATTTGATTACAGCTAAATTAATGCTGCCTTCCAACATGAGAAGGTTCCCTACCCCTGGTAGCTGCTAACTACATGTGTCTATTTAAATTTTAATTTACTAATTCAAATTCAATAAAATTTTAAACAGTGCCTCCTGGGTTGCGCTAGTGACATTTCAAATGCTCAAAAGCAACATGTTGCTTGTGGCTACCATACTGGACAGTACATACATAGAATATTCCCATTTATTACATAAAGTATTATAGGACAACACTGAGTTAGCTCCTAGACTGCAGAGGTTGGCTGCTCTAGACATATCTGAGCCACCATGCTTTGCTGGTTGTGTGATCTCAGGCAGATTACTGAAACTCTCTCTGCCTCAGTTCCCTCATCTGAAAAATGGAGTGCATTGCAGAACTACATCATAAGGTAGTTGTGTGGATTTAATGAGTTAATACATATAAATACTTAAAACTGTGCTTGTTCCACATGTCAAGATGAAACCTGTCAGTCTGAGTACCTGAGTCTCTACGACACAGAAAGACCCATTGCTGACCATGAGGGACACAGATAGGCAATGTGTTTGAAGCAGAAAGAATGAATGAAGGGTTAGAAAACTATTACAATAATCCTTGTTACACAAGTCTGTGGCTTGGCCAAAGGCAGGGTTAATAGGGATAGGAAACAATGGATATATTTGAGAGATATTTAGAAAAAATAATCAGCAAGGTTTGCAGAGTGAGTGACGATATGGAACTAAGAACCGGGAGGAATTAAGGGTGATTTACAAGTGCCACATGTTTAGCAGCAATAATGTGTCCTGATAATCAAAAGCTCTGTACAAAAATGTTAATTCTAAGCCTACTTCTAATTATTTTAGTGGGAAAATTATAGTGCATTATACCTTGACTAAAACCCCTAACAAATGCCCTAAAGTGTATGTAAGACACAGTAAAACAGATATACATATATTGCACTCACCCCTATCACTGCACCGTCACTGTTGCAAACAACAGTTGCTTTGAATCTCTCATGGCCAGCTACACAGCAGATGCATGACACTTTCTTTCACAGTTGGTTTGCCTTTCAAAAAGTTCACACACACACATACACACACACACATTATTCTTATGTTCTGCCAATTAATTTTATATAACAGATTTATTGAGATATAATTTATATATCATACAATCCACCATTTAATGCATATAACTCAATGGTTTTTAGTATATTCACAAAGTTGTGCAACCATCACTGTAATCAATTTTAGATTATTTTCATCATTCCCCCAAATAACCCTGTACCCATTAGCAGGCACACCTCATTTTCCCTCAACACGCCCCAGCCTTAGGCAACCACGTATCTATCTTATGTCTATGTATTTGCCTGTTCTGGACATTTTATGGGAATGTAATCATAAAATATTTGGGCCTTTATGACTGTCTTCTTTAACTTAACATGTTTTGAAGGCTCATCCATGTTGTAGCACGTATCAGTACCTCAATATTGCTTCTTGAAGAATAACAGCCTGTGGTATAGATACACTACATTTTGTTTATCCATTCGTCAGTTAGTGGGTATTTGAGTCATTTCTGCTTTTCGTCTTTTATGAATAATTCTTCTATGAACAATCGTGTATAGGTTCTTGTGTGGGCATACATTTTTTATTTATCTTGGATATATATCTAGTAATGTAATTTCTGGGTATATAACCATACCAGTTACCATATAAGTAACTCAATATTTAATCTTTTGAGGACATAGCAGCCTGTTTTCACAGCAGCTGCACCATTTTACATTCCCACCAGCACTTTGTGAGTATTCCAATTTCTCCACATCCTTACACTTGCTGGTATCTCTTTCTTCTTGTTGTAGAGATCCTGGTGGGCAGGCAGTGATATCACATAGACTTTATTTGCATTTCCCAGATGGCTAATGATGTGGAACTTTTTTCATGCTCTTATTGACAATTTGCATATCTTCTTTGGAGAAATGTCTGTTCACATGCCATTTTTAAATTGGGTTGTCTTTTTATTATAAGTATTAATAATAGTTCTTTATATATCTTAGATACAGGAAGGTTTACTCTCCTATATTTTCTTTTAAGAGTTTTCTAGTTCTAGCTCCTACATTTAGGTTTATGACCCATTTTGAGTTAATGTTTCTATAGGATGTGAAGTAACTGTCCCATCTCATTCTTTTGTGAATGTTCAGTTGTTCCAGCGGCATTTGTTGAAAAGACTATTCTTTCCCCCATTTAACGATATTGGTACTCTTATTTTAAAAAAAACAGTCATGAATGTAAAGGTTTGTTTATGGACTCTCACTTGTATTCTACTGCTCTGTATGTCAATATGTCACTCATACGCCAATAACACTGTCCTGATTACTGCAGCTTTGTAGCAACTTTTGAAATCAAGAAGTGTGAGGCTTCTTAATTTGTTCTCATTTTTCAAGATTGTTTAAGCTATTTTGGTTTCCTTGAATTTTCATGCATATTTTAGATCAGGCTTTCAATTTTTGCAAAGAAGCAAGCTGGAATTCTGATAGGGATTGTGTTGAGTGTGCAGATCAATTTCAAGTATGTCATCGTCCAATTAATAAACATAGGGTGTCTTTGCATTTTTCTAGGGCTTTTAAAATTTCTTTCAACAATTTTTTGTAGTTTTCAGAGGACAAGCATTGCACTTCCTTTATTAAACTAATTTTTTTAATCCTAATTAGAATTTATTTACTTATTTATTTTTAAATTTCAGAATATTGTGGGGCTACAAACACTTTGGATATATATATTGCCTATGCATTGCCCAAGTCAGAGCTACAATCATGCCCACCCCCCAGACAATGTGTCCTGCATCCATTAGGTGTAAGTTTACCCATCCCTATCGATGTTATTGCAAATGAGATTATGGTCATAATTTCATTTGTGAATTGCTATTAGTATATAAAAAATGCAATTGATTTTTGAATGTTTATCTTGTGCCCTGAAATCTTGTGAGACTCATTCATTAGTTATAATAGTATTATAATAGTATTTAGTGGATTCCTTAGGATTTTCTATATACAAGATTATGTAATCTGTAAACAATTTTAGTTCTTCCTTTAAGTCTGGGTGCCTTTTTTTTCCCCTAATTTCTGTGGCTTTAACTGCCACTACCATGTTGAACAGAATGCAGAAAGCACATATCCTTGTCTTGTTTCCTATCACAATGGAAAATTTTCAATCTTTCACCATTAAGAAATATGTTAGCTGTGGGATTTCATAGATGTCCTTTATCATAGTGAATAAGCTCTCTTCTGTTCCTAGTTGGTTGAGTGGTTTTATCATGAAGGGGTATTGAGGCTTTTTTTAAAATGCTTTTTCTGTGTGTATTGAGATGACCATGTGGTTTTTATTTTTAATTCTTTTGCTATAATGTACTATATTGATTGATTTTCAGATATTGCCAATCTTGCATTCTTGTGATTAATCCCATTTGGTAACGGTGTATTATCTTTTGTATATGTTGCTGGATTCAGTTTTCTAGCATTTTGTTGAGGATTTTTACGTCTATATTTGTAAGAGATATTGATTTATTGTTTTCTTTTTGTATAATCACTTTGTCTGGTTTGGGTTTCCAGATAATATTGGCCTCATAGAATGAGCTGGGAGATGTTTCAGCCTCTTCTACTTTTTGGAAGATTTTGTGAAGAATTAGTTACAATTTTTAAATATGTTTTAATATGTTTTGTTGAATCACCAGGGAAGCCATCTAGACCTGAGCATTTCTTTGGGGAAAGTTTTAAATCAGTAATTCAATCTCATTGTTTGTTATAGGTTTATTCAGGTTTTCTAATTCTTTCTTTATCCCAGCAATAAGCAGAACTTAATGCTATATATTGCTAGGAATAAGTATACACTGCCTTAGATGCAAATATTTGAAATTAAAACAAAACACTCCATGTACACCCCCAAATTGTTGTTTCTAAATAGCTAAATCTTCCCAAGAAAAAGCATTTCAATTTGCCATTTCAAAGAAGGAGGGAGAACAAGGAGGAGGAAATATAAGATTTATCAGTTGGAAACTTGGTATTTTGCTATGTAACATAACCTATCTCGTAAAAGGCCAGTAACTAAAGGTGATTTTATTAGAATCAGAGAAATTCTCCCCACTTACTGTCATCAGGCAATGTTGGTTGTGACATCAAATCCAATAGCTCCAAGTTCTTCCTCCTGCATTTTGACTTCAAGTAAGGAGGAAATATAAAATATTTAAATTTCAAAACCCGTCATGTCACATCCTCAGCTTCTCGCGGTTTCTTATCATCAGGGCTAGATTGAGACCTGAGCCTCCTAGGCGAATGGATGATTTTGCCCCTTAAAATTAATAGTTCTTAAAAAAATAATGTTGTGAATGAAAACATAAAACACAGGGAAAAGGCTTCTTGGAACTGGTTTGCACAGTGGCTTTTTTGCATATGAAACCAAAAGCACAGGCAAAAAAAGCAAAAACAGACAAGTGAGATCACATCAAACTGAAAAGCTTCTGCACAGCAAAGGGAACAATCAACAAAGTGAAAAGACAACCTAGAAAGTGGGAGAAAATATTAACAAACCACACATCTGATAAGTGGTTAATATCCAAAATACATAAGGAACTCAACTAAATAGCCAAAAAATAACTCAATAGCAAAAAACAAAACAAATAAACTAATTATTAAAAAGAAGCTAAGGATCTGCATGGACATGTTTCCAAAGAAGATATACAAATGCCCAACATGTGTAGAAAAAGGAGCTAATCATTAGGAAAATGCAAATTAAAACCACCATGATATATCAGCTCACACCTCTCAGAATGGCTATTCTCAAGAAGACAAAATACAGTAAGTGTTGGGAATATAAAGAAAAGGGGACCCTCACACACTGTTAGTGGGAATATACAAAACAGTCTGGAAGTTCCACAAAAAAATTAAAAATAGAGTTACCATAGGATCCAACAATCCTACTTCTGGGTATATATCCAAAGGAAATGAAATCAGTATCAAAGAGATGTCTACACTCCCATGTTCACTGCAGCACCGTTCGTAATAGTTAGGTTATATTAATAGAAACAACCAAGTGTCCATCAATTGATGAATAGAGCGAATATGGTATATAAATATAATGGAATAATATTCAGCCTTAAAAAGAGGAAAATCCTGCCATTTGTAACAACCTGGATGAACCTGAAGGACATTATTCTAAGTGAAATAGGCCAGGCACAGGAGCTCATTTATATGTGGAATCTAAAAAAGTCCGACTCACAAAAACAAAGAGTAGAATGGTGGTTTTTAGGGGAAGGTAGGTTGGGCAAATGGGGAGCTGTTGTCAAAGGTACAAAGGTTCAGTTATACCTGGTGAATAAGTTCTGGAGATACAATGTACAGTATAGTAATTACAGGTGACAATACTGTATTGTATACATGAAATTTGCTAAAAGTGTTGATCTTAAGCATTCTCACCACAAAAAAAAAACTGTAACTATGTGAAGTGATGGATATGTTAATTATTTTGATTGTGGTAATCATTTCAAAACATATACATATATCAAAACATCATGTTGTACACCTTAAATATGTACAATTTTTATTTGTCAAGTATACCTTAATAAAACTGAAAAAAAAAATTGTTGTGAAAGTTGATGTGGGACCAAACACCATGTGGATAAAAAGAGAAAGGCAATGCTAGGGGCCATGCTCGACGGGCCTTCTAATACCTCTCATCACCATGTCACCCAAAGGCTGCCAAGGGCCAGAAACGCCATGCAACGTCACTCCGGCATGGTCCGTGGTGGTCCCAGCTCCCACCTCGAGCAGCTTACTAAAATATTCCTGTTGTTCATCTGTAACTGAGAACAGTTCTGGCAAAGCAAGTTCTCTGTGATGTTCTATTTATGAGCTATTTCACCAGCCTACTGGCAGTCCGCCTCCCTTGTATTGGCTCTATAAGGTTTGTAACTTACTAGGTTATCCCCTCAATGAAAATAGGCACCATGTATATGGAATGAGCTGAGGGTCACCATAAGTCCGACACATAACCTCTGACCAGATGGCTGATTTTCCACATTTGCCTTTGGGATATCAAGCACTAAAGTCTCCTATTAAAATGCATGTGTATGGTTTGGTATGATTGGTGCATGGAAGTGTGATTAGTCATAAAGATGGTATCCCAATTAATATTTAGATCAGTCAGTCAATCAAGAAACACTTGAACACCTACCACCAGCCTTACCAGAATTGAACACAGGCCAATGTGTTTCGAAAAGGCAAGGAGTATGAGGGAGGCCATGCTGTCGGTTCCAGGGAGCCAGGAGTCAGTATGACAACACCAGAAATAGTGCAGAGAGGTCGGGGAACACGGAAGTGGAAACAAGTGGTAGGAGCAGTTAAAACTGGATGAGTTACGACGACAAACTCTGGGGTCTGAGTCCCTGAAGTGCTGACTAGTAGGATCTATTTAGTACTAATCCCTTACTAGACCCAAGTGAGATAATCAAGTTAGGTGCATTTAGTTTTTCAGAAAAATTCTCAGTCACTTAGTACTCATTCCCTTTTCTATATGTTCTTCACCTAGCAACAATAAAATTATACGTTTTTGTGTGAAAAACAATTGTTTTAGTCTGCTTTGTGTTGCTGTAAAGGAATACTAGAAACTGGGTAACTTACAAAGAAAACAGGTCTGTTTGGCTCACAGTTCTGTGGGCTGTACGAAGGTATGGTGCCAGCATCTGCTCTGGTGAGGGCTTCAGGGAGCTTCCAACCAAGGTGGAAGATGAGGGGGGAGCAGGCGTGTCACACGGCGAGAGAAGGGGCAAGAGAAGAAGGAGGGGTGCCAGGCTCTTTTAAACAACCAGCTCTTGCATGAGCTAATAGAACAGAACTCACTCACTACATGGGGAGGGCACCAAGCTATTCATGAGGGATCCACCTGCAAGACAGAAACACCTCCCACCAGGCCCCACCACCACCATTAGGGATCAAATTTAGATGCCGCTCTCCCTAGTGCTGAATGGCAAACAGCCTGGCTCCTTTCTTCTGGTACTCACACCTCTAGAATTCCTTGGAAAAATAGTATCTCAAGATTACAGACTTTTATATTAGGCAGCCCACTGGGCTATTTGGGCGCAATATGACGTTTCTGTTTTGTAGCCCTCAGATGGCAGGTGCAGTCCATCTGAGGATACCAGGGTTTTCCTTTTCCCCACTTTACCCCTTTAACCATGACAGACCCTCCCAATTCCAGACATGCTCCTATCCCTTTTATTTCCCCTTCTGGCAAAAATAAGAAAAGTGCTGTTTAAGGCAAGAGAAAAGGGCATGGTGCAAAATACCTGCCGTCGTCTCCTGCTGCTTTTTCCCCATATCCTCAGCTTAACCTGATGCACAGGTGTGCACAAACACACACACACCTTGTTGAGGAGAAGAGGAAGGAGAAAAAGGGAGAGAAAAATACAGCCCAGTGCTGGGCTGGCAGCAGACAGGAATGCCGTGAGTCTCAGGAAACAAAATGCTGGAATCACAGTGGCTTAAACAAGTTAGGGTATATTTTTTCTCCTCTAGCAAGGAATCGGGACATAGTTACCTGCTAGTGTTGGTTTAGGGGCTCACTCATGTTAGGAACACCCACGTGGCAGGAAATATTGCATCAGCTTCACTCACACTTGCCAGAGCTGCCAGATTCAAAGCACAAAAACATGGGGGAAGGGACAGCCCCCGCCGCCTCCTTCTCAGAAGCCCCCTTTCTGCTTCCCTCTCACATCTCGTGGGCAAGACCTGGGGCATATGGTCCTTCCTTGGTATCAAGGAGGCTGGAAAAGTAAGTGTCTCGCCTGGGGTGGGCACAGTGCTGATCCGAGCAGTCAGGTGGTGCTGACAAGGAAGGAGAAGGCCCGTGGGACTGGTGGAGAACTGTTACTACAACCCCCTCTGCTCTGCCCACCTCACTGCCGCTCCTCAGCTACCCCACTTTGCCCAGTGGCTGTAGAGATTCCTGACAAAACTATACGCTATCTGAGTTTGTTTATTTTGACCTGACAACCAAATCATTATGCACACATGAGAAACTTTCATTTGAACTCCTGGAGTATAGTTCATTTGCACATTTTGGAGTGCCTGCCTTTTAGTTATAGGAGAAGACTCCAGAATCGATTTGCAATGTAGCAAATGCATTTCCCTCTCATGGAAAGTTGCCTAATTAAATCTGATATTTGTAAAGCAATAATCCTTCCAGGTTATGCAAATTTACCAATGCTGTTGTAAAAAAACAGTAATCAAAAAAAAGATTAATTTAAAGAAATATGAAATCTTTTTAACTTTTTGACTGTCTTGGGTTGTTAATGAACAATATTTAGAAATTTTCCTCTTAGTTAAAAGACGATCAAATATTAAAACTGGCTTCTTAAAATAGCAGACGTATATTGAATGACTGAATTATAAACCTGTAGATAACATCGTCTTCATCAGCCAAGGAAAAATCACTGAACCAGAAAAGGAGTCTTGGTCATTTTTAGTTCCATTCATTTTTTCATGAGATCAGAAAAACTAAAAAACAAATAAATGCTCCTATACAGCTCTTTCCTCCATAGATATGTTTCTAAAGAAAGGACAATTCAAATTTATAAATAATCAAGTACAGTATGTCTTTTTTTTAAAGATGTGCACGTATACCAGCTAACATTTTAAATAACAGCAAACTGCTCTTTTCTTCTTTTTCAAAAACATCTTCTGTGTTTTGCAAGACTTCATTTTATGTGATGCCTCGGTCAGTTCCCATATCACTCTATATAGTTAAATCATAGCCAGTAAATAGATCATTATATTTGGAAATTCCCCCAAATTACAAAGATATCTTAGATGCACCAAACAGCGTTTAAAACATTCATTTCCTATGAATTGACTCACTTGCCTCCCAGGCTTTTTCACCATATAATGCTTGATACAAATGTGTTCATTGGACTGTACTCAAAACCTAAATTACACTATTCATATACACTAAATTTATAATAGCACATATTCTTCAATTTCACTCCCTGATGAAAATATGGTTGCTCAAAGCCATGAGAATATAGAAGGTCATTGAAGGAAAATTCTCTATGGAGATATCAAGTGGATATGTGAGTCCATTTGCTTCTGGCAACCTAGTTTTTCTTATTGGAAAGTTGTTACATTTAAATTTATAATTGTTTTAACATAAGTCATGTTAAGTGTATACCATACCCAAACCATGATTATTTTCCCTAATCATGCTGTCAAAAAAGATATTATGCGCAGTGAGAACATTAACAATAGTAATGATAATAATAACAGAAACAATGAGGGAAGCATGAAGAAATATAACAGATTCTTCACTGCAGAACTTTAAGATATAATTATCACTTGATAAGATAATTTTGCAAACTAAAGTCTTCTAATCTTTGACCTATTAAAAATTTAAATATGTAATTATATTCATGAATTTTTACATCTTCCCCATTTTTCCATCACAATGACGGAAATTGGTTTTTTTTTTCTCTTGTGGAAATTGTCATTTTTTTAATGAAAAAAGCATACATAACTATGAAAATTGGAAGTGAAAAAATAAATACTGATCAAAGTAACCTTTATTCTAATGTTCTAAGATTAATATAGGACAATTAAATCCATGAACCTCATTCTTCCGTCCATAAGGTGGGGACAGTAATTTCTTCACATAGTTGTTGGATGATAGGATGAGAGAGTACAGAGAAGGTTTATTCGCAGTTCCTGACACTTCACAGTAGGCCCCTCTTAGCAGCAGCAGACATCACTGGTTGAATCCAATAAGGTTGTGGTTATTGGTAATTTTAATTTTCTTCTTTATGACATTTTTACAACTTACATATATATATTACTTTTATAATCATAAAAAGTTGACATAATTCCATTTTGAAATACACACACAAAAACACACACAGAGAATCACAATTGTTGTTATTAATATTAAAAGTTCCTAATTAAAAACAGATACATAGACTAATGGAACAGAATAGAAAGCCCAGAGAGCCCCGTGCATACACAGATAACTGGTCTTCGACAGAGGTGCCAAGAACACACGATGGAGAAAGGAAGGATAGCCTCTTCCACAAACGGCGTTGGGAAACTGGATATAACATGCAAATTGGACCTTCATCTTACACCATGCACAAAAATCAATTTAAAATAAATTAAAGATTTAAATATAAGCCCTAAAACTGCAAAACTCCTAGAAGAAAACATAAGGTAAAAACTTCATGACATTGATCTTGACAACGATTCTTTGGATAGGAGAGCAAAAGCATAAGCAACAAAGCTTACAAATTAGACAAGTAGGGATACATCAAACTAAGAAGTTTCTGTGCAACAAAGGAAACAATCAACATAGTGAAAAGCAAACTTCAGATTGGGAGAAAATGTTTGCAAACCATCTATCTGACAAGGGATTAATATCCAAAATATGTAAGGAACTCCTGCATCTCAACAGAATAAAACAAATAACACTATTAAAAATGGGCAAAGGATTTGAATAGACATTTCTCCAAAGAAGACACAAATTGCCAAACAGATTTGTGAAAAGATGCTCAACATCTCTAATCATAAGAGACATGCAAATCAAAACCACAATCAGATATCACCTCACACCTGTTAGATGGCTATTTTACAAAAGTAAATAAATAAAAGGTAACAAGTATTGGTAAAAATATGGGGAAATTGGAACCCTTGAACACTGTTGGTGAGAATGTAAAATGATGCAGCTACTACGGAAAACGGTATGGAGGTTCCTCACCCGCAAAATATAAAGTTACCATAAGATCCAGCAATCCTACTTGTAGGTATATATCCGAAATAATTGAAATCTGCATATCAAACAGACATGTGCTCCCACACACCTTGCAGCATTTGTCACAATAGCCCAGATAGGGAAACAACTTTCATGTCTATGACTGGTGAGTGAATAAAGAAAATGTGGCGTATTCATACAATGCATATTACCCAGCCTTTAAAAAGAAGGAAATTCTGCCATGTCCAACAACAGGAATGAACCTGGAGTACATTATCCCGAGTGAAGTAAGCTAGTCACAGAATGGCAAGTACTGCAGGATTCCACTTATTTGAGATATCTAAAATAGTCAAATTCATGGAAACAGAGAGTAAAATGGTAATTGCCAGGGGCCAAGAGAAGAAATGAAGAGTTGCTATTCAAGGGGTATAAAGTTTCATTTATGCAAGATGAATAAGTTCTAGAGATCTGCTGTGCAATATTGTACCTCTAGTTAACAATACTGTATTGTGCACTTACAATTTGCTAAGATGGCAGATCTTAAGCTAAGTGTTCTTACCACAAATAAGTAATGAACTTACAAGTCCCCATTTCTCTGTCCATGGTTCTGAATAAAAACTGTTTGTTTATGAGAAGCATACTCTAAAATGCTACTCTAAAACGCAAAATTGTCAATCAAACTAAATATTTTGATTATAAAATATCTAATGTATACCTAAGGTTCTTAAGCTTATGAATGCTATATTAAGAGGGACTTTTTTGGTCTTGTCTATATCCCAAAAGTTATCTAAACTTCTGTGACTTTCTTCCTGAGGTTTGCCGCCCAAGAGGAGGCTCTCCCACGTCCTTGGAGCTCGAGTGTGACCACGGGTGATCCCTGGGTTCATCCTGTCCTCTCCTGTGTGATCTGGTTTCCAGACCCAGGTTCACCCTCAAGCCCTCTCTGTCCCCGTGGTGATCAGTGACACTGAACTGCACTTTGTTTTTCCTCCACCTCAGTCGAAAGGGATTGGATCATTCTCACAACACCTCTCAAACTTGTGACACTGTGTAGGGAGGCACTAATGATCCTTTGCCACTTGCTTCAAGGCAATAATTCTTAATTTTCGAAGAAAAGAGAAAATGGATGCAACGGTTCTGCAAAATAGGTAAAAGTGAAATCTTGTTATAGCCTGATTATGGGTAAGCTTTAACTAGAAAAAGTACCCAAGGTTTTTTTCCCCCATGCCTTTTTAAGTGTTTTAGCAAAGTTGATTTAGAAAGTCATCTTCAAGTGTATAAAGATATAACAGAAATTTATGGGACTAATAATATTTTCAAAGTCATTCATAAAGGTATGTGAAAAAAAAAATCTGAGAATGAATTCCTTGCCACGCTACCAGCCCCTCCAGCCTCCTCTTCTGCCTTCTTCCCTTTGGCTGTCCTCTGCCTTTTTTTTCATTCGACGAAGCCTAGCCCCTTCCTCTCTCAGAACCTGTGCATGGCTGTACCCTGTGCTTGGGATGCTTTCTCCACACTCCTCCGATCTTCTCCTGGGGGCCTTGCCTTTAATCTCACTTCTGCACAGCTTTCCCTGTCTGCTCTAGTCCCCACAGCCCTCAGCCAACCCATTACTAGCTATCATCTCTCCTTGGATATTTTCTTCATGTCTTTGGCCACAAAATGTTAATGTCTTATATATTCGTTTTAATTCATTAGTCATGATTGTGGATTGTTTCTCTCTTTGTCCTAGAGTCAAAGCTCAACTGGGTCTGTTCATTCCCCTCCCACATTTCAGCACCTAGAACAGTGCCTGGAATCTGAAGTCCATCTTCTCAGTCATAAATCGTGTTGGACTGTCATGAGCTGTCAGCAGCTTCTTTTACTGGCTTCATATCTAAAAGTAAATTGGGGGGCTAGAATATCTGAACTGCTCAAGATCCTTGTTCACAAAAAGACAGGACTATAAAGACTACCTTCCATCCACTACTTTCCCCATGCAAATCAGAATTGGAGTATATTTTGTCTCCCCTTCAGGGACTATATGAGTCATTGCAAGTAAGCATATAACAAAGGTTATTAGCCTCAGGGGCTAATATTCTATGCTATAACTTTTGGCATGGAGAGCATCCCTTCTGCACTTTTGGTGATAGATACATTGGGCACTTCTTGTATTTGTAGCCAACTGCTTGCCCCAGACCATTCTGGTCAGATGGAATTTACCTTCAAAGTTACTATTACATATGCACATGTACACACAAGTATGTACAAACAGAATTAGAAACTTAGACTCATTAAATATGCACTGGTATAACCATATGGCTCATTTTAGTTTCCAAAATAAATTTTAAAGTTCTCTATAATTCCAATAGAGGCATTTCAGTGATGGGTCAGGGATGCTAAAGTGCTTGCTCAAGGTCATATGTCTGGAAGAGAGAGGCCTGGGATCCACTGTGCTGACCACTTGTCCTGATGTGGGTGCCCATGTAAATCCAGCCCCACTGCAAGAACTATAAAACATTTTACTTGCCACGTGTAAGTAAAATCTGCCATCATGTGTAATTTCCCTTGTCTTGAAGGCAAGAACACTGTGTGAATATTTCATGAGTTACCATATACTGCATAATAATGTCTGCATGTGTATTAAAACTCCCCACTTTCCCTGTAAGGCCATAAGCTCCTTGAGTTCAAATACTATTCCCACCACTTTACATTTTCCTCTTCCCATCCACCAAAGTGCCTAGCACAGTGCTTTTCCATTTACTAGATGTTTCTTGAGGCAACTCATGAATAGCCTGCCACAGGACAGGTAGAAATCATGCATCTACTGTCACAATGACATCGATGAAAAGATAACTACATCAAATGGCATATTGACTACAACCCCATGAAAGTACCAAGAACAACTGCTCTAATTAATCATTCGACCACAAACTGGTAACATTCAGGTGAGCCCCGTCTGTTTTTCCCCAGGGAGCCTGTTAACTCAGCTCAGCATGTGCAAAGAGGGATGATTCAATAAAGTCAGCAACACCTTTAATGAGTAACCTATTTGCAACAAAGGCTAATTCATAACTCAGCATGAAAAGGAAGACTAAACAGTCTTCCTGGGATATATATTGACAGGTAATTTCATATCTGGCCATGCCCTTGGAGATTCTACTATCTTCATTTTTGTTTTGCTGGCTTTCTTCAGAGATAGGTGATATCATGGTTTATAAAGACAGCATAGAGCAGTACCTAATCTTTAAAAAGTATTTCCTGAGTGCTCACTATATACCAGGCACTGAGGTAGACAATGAGGAACCAGAAATGATCAAGATGAACCTTATTCACAGTCAACAGTGAAATTAAGACAACCAAACAGGAAATTAAATACAGAGTGATATACGTCATGATAGTGGACACATGTAGGAGCTAGATCCAATAGGATTTGGCTATTGTTTGTAGGATGTAAAAGTAATGAGAAAGCCCATCTTTTTGCTTTGATCACTCAAGGAACAGTTTTGTCTGGGGTTCTCGTGAGAACAAAGACGGTGACTTTGATGTTAGGCAGGTTGATGATGAAAGTTCACCAGAACATCCAAGTAGAAATGAACAATAAAAGACTGAATATCAGCTCAGGAGTTTAGGAGAGAGATCACAATAAAGATACATATTTCTCAGATTCAAAGCAAACAGTGGTAATTGAAACAACAGAAATGCTTGAGATTGATAAGAGAAAATGCCTTCAGAGCAAGCAGAGTAAAGTAGACACACCCAAGAGGTAGGAGGAAAACCAGTAATGGAAACCTGGAAGTCAAGGGAGGGGGTTCAAGAAAAGACCGCTGTGCACGTCTAACCCTACTGAGGGACCAAGAAAGATGGGGCTCCACAGGGGCATGGGGTCTAGATGCAAGGAGGCTATGGGGACACCAAAGAGTGTAATGTCCAAAAAAGTGATAGGGGAAAAACCAGCAAGGAGCAGTGGAAAGTGACGGCGTGGGCGAAGCAGAGATGCTGAGTGCAGACCACCCTTCTTGGAAGCTTGACTGTGGAGGCCTGAGGCCATGCTGCCCCCAGGAGAAGACTGGCACAGGAAAGGATGCTTGAGTGGTATTTAGACCTTAGATATAGTTAAATATTTAGAGAGAATAAGCAGTAGTAAGAAAGAGGTTGAAAATTCAAGAGGAAGAGGGGACAGTGCGTGGAGTGGAGAACCCAAGGACAGGGACAGGAGCACGGAGAGTAGTGCAGGACACCGCAGAGACAGGACTAGCAACTGAGTGAAGTGGTTCGCAGAGAAACAAAATACATAACAGTGGACAAGTTCACTGAGCTCAGGTTTCTTATCTCACTAATGGAGACGAGCCCTGTACACTCAGCATCTGGAGGTCTCATAGGAAGTCCTGGATCTGCCTGTGATCCTCTGTGAGGCCATGGAGAAATTCACCTTTTCCCCTCAGTTTCCTCCCCTACAATGTCATCCTGGCGGCTTTGCTGATAACGTCCAACCTGAGGATGGCTCTGGACAAGCACCGTAGGGTTTCATCCCTGTTTGAGCCAATGTGAGCTGCAGAGCTGGAAAGACCCGGAGACCTGGAAGGAGACAGTCTTTTTCTGCATTTGCTTCCTGCATGTAGGTGGGGACTTCTGGTCTTTTTAGGTCTCAAAATATTGGAACCTTTTTCCCTAAAGCTGATCCACTGGGTGAAGAAGTTACTCACTTTGTATCTCCAAACTTTCTTTCCTAAGTTAAAGCCATTTCATTCTGACTATGCAAGAAGAGCCTTTGTCCCTCCTTACGTATTATTTTCTCCTGAGAGTCCTGGTCGTAGTTATTTCTAATGACCAATCATGATAGCCTGAGACCCCAGTGAGCTGACTGCTAATGGTTTCCTGCAGAGTCCCCCAACAGCCACTTCACAGGATTTTCCACAGCATGCTCCATGCGTGCCCAGCAGTGAGGCATCAGCTTTCTTAGTTTTGCTCCCTTATTCTGACACTGTGTTACTGCTGCCGTGGCTGACCCTTCTGAGGTCTTTGGTCCTCTGTGCATACCATCAGACAAGATTGTGTTGATCCTGGAGGAGGGAGGGATGAAAGTTGAGAACTGAGCAGAGAATCACTTCCTTCTGCCACTGAGGTGTCCACCCTGGGACACCGGGGCAAACCTAACCTCAGAGTCAATTCCAGGCTGTTTCTGAGATGAGTTCTCATGGAAAGTGGGAGTTTACAATGATAATAAATCAGAATTAAAAATAATGTTCTCTCAAAACATTCCCATTGTATTCTTTACAAACTTCACACACCAAATTAAAATCTGTGTTTACTTCATTTTCTTAGCATGAAATGACCCAAACAAAGAATCTGACCTTCTCTGAATGTGGCCACAACTGACAAATCAATCTCATTACAATACACAATGACGGAGATGCTTCTCTGCTCCCTGAGCAGCTAAAATGTACACGTGTGTCTTGTTATATGTATTTTAATTGGAGGTTTTATTACTCTGTGCCCTGAGGCTTTTTATGAAGGGTACATATTCCAACTCTTCTGATAAAAATAATGATATTTCGTGGTACGAATGTACTCACTAGAGCACAGGTACCGAACATTTTCTATCTGGACTTCTGTGTCACTGCTGAAGAATGGCAAAGGTAATTGTCAAGGCTGAAAGTTAGAGGAGAGTGGACAACAGGACGTAAACAGAAAGCAGTGTGCGCACACAGCTTCAGAAACATTGCTGTGCCTCTAAACCCCAGCCATCCTCCTTCCTCCTTCTGCCCAAAGACTCTAAAAGAAAGAATGGCAGAGGAGCTTTGCGTGCATTTAGAGCTGGCTACCAACTTTTTAAAAATTAATAAATAATTTATTATTTTCTGTTTGATCTGGGTTACTCTTTCTTGGAACTTTAAATATCATGCAATATTACATTAAAGTAAAATGTTTGTGACAGACAATTAAAACCAGTTCAATAATAAATAATAATTTAATGTCTCCTTGAATCTGATTAAGTAGATATTTACTTAACGTTCTAAATTGATCAATTTGATCAATTAAATGTTCAAAATTGATCAATTTGACCTAATAGATCAATTGATCTAAATTGATCAATAACTTAAAATCAGAATTCATTTTCCCACATTCCTTTTCTGAAACTGATCATGATATTGCATAGTTATATTCACGTGGTTTATTCCTCAGAGTATTTCTTAATCTGATTTATTCTGAATGTGAATTTTGTATATGGGCATTGTCTTAGTCCATTTGGGCTGCTATAACAAAATACCTTAGTAGACAGGGTATTAGCTTAGACTGGGTAATTTATAAACAACAGAAACTTATTTGTCTGGAGGCTGGGAAGTTCAAAATCAAGGCACCAGCAGACTGGGTGTCTGGTAAGGGCTCTCTCTCCATAGATTGTGTCTTCTTTGTGTCCTCACATGGCAGAAGGGGTGAACAAACTCCCTCAAGCCTCTTTTATAAGGGCACTAATCCCACTCATAAGGGCAGAGCCTTCATGACCTAATTACCTCCCAAAGGCCTCACCTCTTAATACTCTTAATACTATAGCACTGGAGATTAGGTTTCAACATATGAATTTGTGGGGGACACCAACATTCAGACCACAGCAGGTATCCATTTTAAAAGATGATCAATTCTTTATTATGTTTACTTTGAATTACAGAGTCCTGTGGTACAGAGGAACTTTTCCATTTATCAAGGGTTACATGAATTTCCTTCTACTACATTGCTGGCCAGTTGATAATTAACTTTCCTCTACCATATCCCTAGAATGTGGCCACATAACTACTTTGTTTTTGCTACTATAGATCTACATAGATAAATTCCATGATTTCGTGACTTGAATTTCCTTCGTCAACAGGCCATGGCATCTGTCTTCTTTCCCTCTGTTCCATCTCTTATTCTTGGAAAGGATTTTCAGTAAACGCTCCCTTGCTAGGACACGCTATCTACGTATGTACAAAAACCTCATTTGCCTACTTAGAACTGAAAGAGCCCTCTCCAAATCACTTTATGTGCAACCCCTACACTCTCTCCAGCACCAAATCTTTCACATACATGTATGTGCACACACATGCACACACACACACACACACACATTTTCAAGCACAGTCAAAATTATTTTCAAGTCCTGGGTGGAAACACTTCCTGCTTGCTCAGAGGAAGCTTCAGAGTTGAGTGGAAGGTATAGACAGACTGGAAATGAGTATTTTTGTACAGTAGCCTGGAGAAGATGTGGAGGAAAGAGACATCAAGGTCAGGATGTGCCCTGATTTAAACTAATTAGTGTTTCTAACCTAAAGAGATGTTGAGTCACTCTTCATCTTTTTTGATTCCTGGTCCAAATCTTCACCTCTGACAGAGTGTCCACCCCAATCATGGACTTCCCCCTGAAACTGTAGTAACCTATACCACAATATACGACTATCAGTAGTTATATAGCATTCAGATATTATAGCCTACGCATGAATTTGGAGGATATACTCTGGCCCTGAAACATGTATTTTTAAATTGTGACTTTTTCAAAGATATTGTTGGGTTATATTAGTCAGGGTAATTGACACTGGATGCTAAAACAAACCTCCTCCAGATCGTGGAGATGAAGACAATACACGCTTATTGTCTCTCTCACTTGCACAGTCCAGTGACATTTGAGAGGCCTTCTCTCAGGAATGCACTCACTAGCCCAGGTTCCTTCCCTCTAGTGATGTCACCATCTTCAACATGAGCCCACCATGGTTGACACCAGAGGGGAAGAGACTGCATGGAGAGTGGTGAAGGTGCTCATGGCCAGGCCTGGAAGCCACCCACATCACCACCATCCTTGTCCCACTGGAGGGACCAAGCACAAGGGATGCTGGGAAATGCAGCCTTCCTGAGCACCAACAGGAGGAAATGAAGTAGGATTCTTTTATCTTTTGTGTGTGTGTGTGTGTGTGTGTGTGTTTTATTTTATTTTATTTCAAAATATTAAGGGGGTACAAATGTTAGGTTACATGGATTGTTTTTGTAATGCTTGAGTCCTGGCTATAGGTGTGCCCAGCACCCAAATAGTGTTCATAGTACCCATTAGGTTAGTTAAACCTCTCCCCTCTTCCCCCTACCCCCGTGGTTGCTTCCACTGAGTTTTACCTCCCTCTGTGCGCTTTTGTGCTCATTGGTTAGTTCCAATTAATAGTGAGTACATGTGTTGCAAAGATGTGGAATCAATCCAAGTGCCAATCAATTCATGAGTTGATTAATAAAATGTGGTATATGTACACCATGGAATACTACTTAGCCATAAAAAAGATGAATGAATACCTTTTGCAATAATCTGGATGTAACCATTCTCCTAAGTGAAGTACCACAAGAATGGAAAAACAAACACCACATCTTCTCTTACCTTCTTTTGGCTCTCTGTGCTACTGCTAATTGCCAAGTGGAAACTCTCCTTATCCTTATTTCTCAACTTTACATGACAGAAAACTGTCTGCAGTTTTCATGGAAAGCAAGCACACAATGATTCCCTAACACGTGTGCTGTAACTTCAACTTTTCTTTGCTGCTATATATATGATTCTGTCTTGCTAAAGCAAAAGCAAATTGTGTGTGTGTGTCTCTGTGTCTGTGTGTTTGTATTAGAATGCAGTCTTTCCCTGGAGTAAGATTTTATAAGAATATTTACAAACACATCTTTCTTGAGAATCCCCAGATCTAAAACTGCAAAGTTTGCGTTTTATTTTTTGCATTTTATTTAATTTTGACCACATTCTATTCACTCCACCAACTCATCCTCATGTTTTCCCTGTCCCTTCCCACAAGCACATATACACTCTGCCTCCTTTAAGCTAAAATAATTAAAAATAATTTGATGCTGTAGAAAAAAAATTTGAATCATTAAAAATAAATTGAGTACAGAATTGACCCAAAATACATGAGAATTCAGTTTATGATAAAGCCTTTTTAGATCAATGTGAAAAGAGGAATTATTCAATAAATGGTATTAGTACAAATTAGTTTTCTGTTTGAGTAACAGAAAAACTTAACCTTCACTTCAACAAAGTACATTTCAGATAAAAAATGTAACCATGGTGGCATGCCCCAGCACTCAGGAGACTGAGTTGGGAGGACTGCTTCAGCCCAGGAGCTCGAAGCTACAGTGAGCTATGATCACACCACTGTCCTCCAGCCTGGGTGACAGAGCAAGACTCTGTCTCTTAAAAAAAAAAACAAAAACAAGTGACCATTTAAAAATTTAACATCACAAAAATTTTAGAAAAAAAAAACAAAATTATTTATAATATTAGATTATAAATATACTTGTAATACTTATAATATTAGTAAGAAAGTCTTTTAAAATAGCATGCAGTACTTACAATATTAGTAAGAAAGGCTTTTAAAAGTAGCACACAAAATACACAAGCTACACTTTCAAATTTGACATTGAGTGTTATAGCTCTTTTAGAATTTTTCTAATAGGTTTTCCAGGTTTTACCAGAAAACCTTTCATGAAACGAATAAATAAAATTTGACACTGTATGAATTTAAAACTTCTGTATTATAAATATATAGAAAATTATTTGCTAATCATTCACTATTTTTTCTGTGATTTAGCATTTCACAATTTAAAAAAATCACCTGCCATAAATAAGGATGAACTGGGAATATTTTTAATACACTAAGTTTAATATTCTCAAATTACAAAATCTTATACAAACCCATAAGGTAAATATAATAAAAGACCAATAAAAATAGCAAAGAACATTGATGGGCATTTATGGGAAAAAAGCTGACTGATAACCAATAACTATCACAAAATTCTTAACTTCATTAAAAATTAAAGTAATGTAAATCAAAAGTAATAATGATGTATTTTCTTAACCTACCAGATAGTCAATGAGGGAAAGAAATTGATAATAGCTGGTGCTTAAGTGGGTTTGGGGAAAATAGGCAACCTCATGACGTACTGATGGGATGTTGCAGTGGTACCTGTCTGGAGTTCAATTTGGAAATATAAATCCAAACATTAAATATATTTAACCTTTGTCCTAGCAGTCTACTTCCAGAATACTATCCTATGTACATTTTTGCTTTTAAAAATTTTGCAAAGGTACATATGTCCAGCGATGTCCCTTGTAGCCTTGCTTATAACAGCAAAAACCAGAACTAAAGAATCTGCCGATAGAAGACAGGGCGATAGGTTATAAGAAGTGCAGATGTGAGAACGCTCTGCAGCAAGGAGAGTGAGAAAGTTTCACGTGTGCTGATAGGAGAAGAGCAAGTGCCAAAGAACAAGATCCCTGTTTTTGTTTTAGTTTCCTGGAAGAAATCCCAAGAAACTGCTGACGGTGGTTAAATTGAGAAGAGAAACTTGTGAGAAGAGAGAGACAGTCACACTTTATTTCAAATTTTTTCTATGTTCTGTAATTTCCAACTTTGTCTGAATGGTTCTTATTTATTTAAATTATAATTATGAAAAACAATTTTAATTGTCTGGGGGATATTAGGGGTTAATTAATATTTTTACCAGGATAAATCCTCACTTGACTGAAGTACTAGAAAGGAGGAAAACTTAACAACCTCCCCTAAATTCTTTCTAATCATATTTTATAGTAAATCCATTAAAATGTCATGTATTGTATATCACTTAATCACAGATATAAGCTCTAATTTATGACACTATATAACCTTTATGGAAGTTTGCAACTGAACACAAATCCTGCTCCCCCCAACTCTGTATCCATGCCTGCTGCAGTGTAGTTTTGTCACCGTTCCCATAAGAAGGATGAATCTCTCTCTCCATCCCTGGACGCTGGGCTGGCCCTTGAGTGGCGTGGCAGACAGAACGCGACTGTATGCCGGTTCAGGCCTGGGCAGCTTAGGCTGTCACTCCTGATGCTGCCAAGTCAACAGCAAGCCTGAAGTGATGTTACCGTAACTCACCAATGTGTCCTTACTGCTTCTCTATATAAAGGTACTGTTCAAAGGGCTGATGGAAATGCACAGATGAAACCCCTGCCCATGAGGGTCTTGCAATCAGTCATTAAAACTGTAGCTTAAATTTCAAATTCAAGTCAAGTCTCTCCTCTTTGGGACAAATGTCTTTCATCTCTCATGTATTTACTCTCTGGACCTGTGATGGACTGAATTACCTCTCTCCAAAATTCGTGTGATATATTGAAGTCCTAAACCTCAGAATGTAACTGTCTGTGGAAACAGGGTCATTACAAAGGTGATTAAGTTCAAATGAGGCTTTTAGGGTGGGTCCTAATCCAATGTGAGTGGTGTGCTTATAAGAAAAGAAGATTAGGACACAGACAGGTACAGAGGGAAATCAATGTGACAATGAGGAGAAGACGGCCATCCCCAAGCCAAGGAGAGAGGACAGGACTCAGAAGGAACCAGCCCTGCTGACACCTTGATCCTGGACTTCCAGCCCCCAGAGCTGTGAGACAATCCATTCTTGTTGTCTAAGTTCCTGAGTCTGTGGTACTTTGTCATGACAGCCCTGGTACACTAGCATGGGGCTCCTTGTGTGTGCTTTGGCTCAACCCTCTTCTTGCTGTGTTGTAAGCATTTGGGGAGGCTCTAATCTTCCCTCTAGGCAGGAAGATTTTAAGGGGAGAGACTTTATCCTATCCATTTTAGCTTCTGTAGGACAGAGCAGACATAGCCTCATTGGCGGTAAAACTGGAGTCTCCTCTTGGACGTTAGCAGCTCTTCCGTTCTGTGCCGACATTATGCATCCTTTTGCACAAAACCACTGTGTTGGCCATTACCATTCCTGGTTCTAACTGGTGTCTAGTGTCTGTTATTTGGGTGTCTACAACTCTTCTCTCTGCACTTCCTTCTGCAGCTCAGTTCAGCGGTCAGTGCTGCACACTCAACAGTGATTGATGACAGCCTCAGTGGGAGAACAAAAGTCTGAGAAAGGAAATCAATAACAATTTCCAAAGTAAAAAGATAGCTGATATAAGGTTCTCTTTTTGCTCTACAACTAGGCTAAGCAATGAATTTCATACATCATAGATACAATTTATATAACTGGGAAATAATACAGACATAGGAAGCACCTTTTATCTGGTAATTTTAACTATCTGGGATGATTTCAATGAATGTGCAAATTAGACCTGATGTAGAACCTAACAAGCACCATGTCCCCTGGGGCAGCATCCCATAGACTCTCATCCCTTGTGCCTCGTGGTGTTGCCGACTCTGTACATTGTGGGTCCACGTCTGTCTTCGAGTCAAGCACAGAAGTGAACAATGAAAACATCGAATGTCACCATCATGTCTCAGCGACCTGTCAGAGGAATTGCCCTCTGTTTGGAAGCAAGAGAAAGGCAAGAGCCCCAACCAACTATACAAGATGTAAAGAATGAGTTTTTATTCTTTTGGCTCACGAATGTGTTTTAGAAAAGACCAAAATAAACATTGAAAATATGAAGCCACATATGGTTACATATTGAGAACAGGAACACATAAGACTGGGTGAACATGAGATTTGGAGGGGTCAGAGGGAGTCCTCAGAGAGAAAATTTTGAAGACCATTTAACCAGGCAGCTCTATTCCCCCACAAAAATCTTTTCTAAACTCATTCCTACTTCTATCCCATGTATATTTATTATGAGTCAGCCTGCATTTCTTTATCCTCATTTTAACATTTCCTTCCCACATTGACTATTGTTTTTCTTCTATTACTTTCAGTAAATACACCCCAATTTCTGTACATATGCATTCCACACTCACTGTACCTGTCTTCTCTGGGGAGTTACCTGTCATCTCTGAAGTACTGTGATTGTCATTTCCTGTTTTCATGTAACCTGGCATAAGGTATTTTATATGGTATGTAGTACATTGTTACTCAACAATGAAACACCAGGAGAGATGTAAACTAGGCTTTGTTCATGTACTTTAGAACAGGAAAAAACTGATTATACCCTTGGAAAATGAGAATTATCATTAATGTATTGTGGTATTCATGAATGTATGGCATATCAAAAACTGAAGGCAAACATTGGGAAAATAACATAAATTGAGGTTTCTTACATTGCCTAAAGTTTGCAGATAATACTTTTAGGGGGAGAAAGTCATAAAACACTATTACCAGATGTTCTTTTCTGGCAAGCTTTAATTATTCCCCAACTGCTTCCTGTCTTTTTAACAATATCCGTCAGAGACAGCTACTAATCCCTTCTTGCCTGCACCCACAGAAGGACCTGTCCCTGGGTGCTGAAGTAGTTCACATGTGTCTGCTGTCCTCCACAGACTTGAATGGTCAAACAACTACAAATTGTCATCAGCAACTCTAGCAAATGAGCTAAGGGTTTGGAAGTATAATGGGCAAAAACATCCCATGTGGATAACAAAAGGAAAAGACTGTGATGATGTCAATCTCAACAGAAACACCAAAAATTACAAAACAGAATCTGGTGGCTGTACACGGGGCTGAGGATTCACATTCCTCAAACACTGTGACTATTGGGCTAGACTGAGGAAATATTGAGGATTCAAAACATGTCTTCACTTAGAATTTGCTTTGGATCTGGAAACTCTGGTCTTCCTAACTGACTGACCACAAAGATTGCTTCTGTTAGAAATAGCAAGGAATAAGAGAACACAGTTCTTAAAATTCCTTAGTAAGGAAACACTAATTATTTGTTTAGAAAGATTATCTTATTTTGATCACGACTATTCCCTCAATGTAATAGTGTAATAGTAAAATAATACGGAAAATAGACCATCAAGATACTTCCCTAATCTGCATGCTGAGAAGCCACCTTGGGGCTCCCCAACTTAAATCTTTTCCTTCACATTCTAATCTTTTCTAAATCTTAGCTCTATGCCAACATATTTCCAAATTCTCAGGTTTCTGCCAGCCCTTCTTAAATAGGGTTATTTTTAAGAGATTGTGGCCTTTCGGTACTTAATTTAAGGATTTAAAGCAGAGCCAAACTATCAGGAAAGTGGTGGTGAAGGCTGTTGTTGATGGCATTTCCTTTTTGGATTAACTTAAAAGCTTTATTTAATGTCCAAAGAGGATAGAAAAACTATCTGAATTATTTTTTATAAAAATTTTTTAAAAGAAAATTTTGTTTTGAAGAACTGTGACTCTGATCTGGGGTGTGTAAATCAATGTCTCCCCAGAACTTGAGGACAGTTTATTTCATTATGTAGATTAAATCTCCCTTCCAAAGTATTGTTTAAACTATTTTGTTATTTAGCTAATTTTTTCATTCTTAATAGCAGAAGCATCAATATAATCCTTTTCTATAAGCACTCAAAATTTAATTTAAGTTGACCTTAATTAGTAAGAATTTACTACCTATATTCACTTTTCACCTTAAGAAATGATTTATTAAAAATAAGATAGTTGGAAGCCAGATGTGCTTTAGGAAACTGAGCGAACATCATGTCCATATTCTCTTTATTTTTAAAGGGATAAAGTCAGTGAGGGTATAAAATTTTAAATCAGAGACTCACTCTTGACCACATACAGATAGAAGCAAAATATTTTAAAGGAGGTTATTAAGAGATGAATCATTTTTGTGAGGACGTATCAGGCAGTGCCACACACGGAGGCAATTCAACTAGAGCAAGCTCCGAGTTGTCCATCATCCCATCAAGGCACTCGACCTTCCCTCCTCAGCAACCTTCACAAGCACTTTCAGCCTGACGAGAAAGGTTGACACACTTTAATAGTTATAATTGCAGCTTCAGTTGATTCTAAATAAAGCACAGCCCATCCCCATAATTTACAAACAGAGTTTCCTAGTTTAAGCCATCATAAAGTTTAACCAAGCCGTTAGTTGTCTTACCTAGAAAAGATTATTAAAAATGTAAGTCACCAAGTTACCTAGACTATTTTAGGTTCATCTAAATATCTAACTTCTTTCCTCACAGAATACATACTCTACAGTATGCTTTTGATATATTAAGCAAAATAATGTAATATGCAATGATTCAAGTATGGGGTGATATTTTTTTCAATTTTCTTGCATGGTAACAATTAAAATAATAATAGAAATAAAATGGTTTAAAACCACTTGTGGTAGCGACATCAATGAAACCAATCAGATGTCACCACTTGGAAAAAAGATTTTGAAATCAATTAAAATAGTTGGTCATGCTTAATACTTATTAAAAAGAAAAAGCCTTCAAACATATTTTGAGTGCTAAATCCATACGTATTTCAAGGAGCAATTGGACTTCCACTTGCAGAGATGACAAAGGAGCTTATTGGAGATCGATATTCTAGACAAGAACTACTAAAAGCCTAGATAAAATTAAAAGTGCATCTTTTTAAAGACATCTGAGTCCTGATGAATCAACCAATGATGAAAGACCACACAGGAAGTTTAGATATTCTGCATCAACTTTTTTCCCAGAAAGCTTGCCAATACTGAACATAGGGCAAGAGGCAGAAGATGTGGTCATTTCATTCTGGGAAGAAGCTGCTACTGAAAGACAGGAAGGCAGCAGAAATTTTCACAACCTCATAAGACTGGAGAGACGAAGAGTAGAGACAGAGAAGACAAGATTATGATAAGCAGAGAAGGGCAGGAAGCTGAGTCCAATCCTTAGCTAGATTCATCCTCAAGACATTTTCAGAAATCGTGAATTGCTTTGAGAGCGAGATGAAGAATTCAAACAGAACAGTGTTTGGAAGTCTAGTGGTGTTCAGGACATAAGCATCAGAGCAGAACAAGCCAGGGGAGAACCTCAGTGAACACGTCAGGTTATCCCATGGGACTGCTGGAGGGTGACATCTGGGATCAGGGTAAAACACAAGTAGATGATGTCTGCAAAACCACAACTCTGATTCATGGCAACTCAGTTCCTGACTTCGGCTGTCAGTAATCAGTCCCCACTCTATCTGCCTTCCGTAGAAATTAATCCCTATCTGGAGGAAGATAGCATCATCCAGAGGTGCTGTAACTTTTCATATGCAATGTCTAGCAATATGAATCATGCCAAGAGACAAGACTAATGTCCAATATCCAAGACATTAGAAACAGACTCAAATTTTATCAGATACTCTAATTGTTAGAAAAAGACTTTAAAATAGCCCTGATTATGATGAAGAAAATGGAAAAATGGATGAAAAACAAATACTTCAGCAAAATAATTGGATTTTATAAAAAGAATCAAATTTATATTTTAGAACTGTAAAATTAAGAACTTGATGAATGGAATAAACAGCAGACTAGACACAACAGAAAAGAGGATTTGTGAGTTAGGTAATAATAAGCCAATATAAAATAGCTAGACTGAAGCACAGAGGAAAAAAGGGGAGGAAAATGTAAAAAATAAGTATAAGAAACATGTGAGACACAGTAAAAAGATCTAACATAAAAGCAATTACAGTACTATAAAAAGGAGGGACAGAGAATGAGACAGGAGAAATATCTAAAAAGAAATGGCTGAGGAGTTTTCAAAATTTATAAAAAATGCCAACCCACAGATTCCACGAACTCTGCACACATCAAGCAGAATAAATACAAAGAAAACCACACTTTGACAAATCACAGCAAAGCAGTTACTAAAAAAAAAAGCAGAAGAAGAGAAAGAGAAAATCTTAAAGTAGCAGAGCTAGAGTGAAGGGGAGGGGACACATCACCTGCGAATGAGCAAGAATAATTCCGATGGATGACATCTAAGTAAAAACAATGGAAGGCAGAGGACCACGGAATGACACTTGTAAAGTGCCAAAAAAGAAAAACATAGCTTCCAAACTAGAATTCTATATCTGGAAAAAAATTCTTTTAAAATGAAGGCAAATGAAAATTTTTTACCAGCAGACTGCATTGAAAGAAATTTTGAAGAGAGTCCTCTCAGAAAGAAAATGATCTAGACACATGCACAGAAAATCGGGAAGGGAAAAACAGCAATGGAAAGGACAAATGTGTGGGGTAAATCTAAATTAAAATTAATAGTATAAAACAAGGATTGGCAAGCTTTTTCTGTAAAGGATCAGACTATAAATATTTTAGGTCTATAGGCCATATAGTCTGTGTCATGACTATTCAACTCTGCCACTGGAGTGCAAAAGCAGCCATAGACATCACGCAAAATATTAGGCATGGCTGGGTTCTAACAAAACATTATTTACAAAAACAGGAACTAAAATCTATGATACCAACAAGAAAGGAGGACAGGATTAATGAAGTTAAACTGTCTGGAGATTCTACCATTGTTAAGGAACGTATAAAACAATGGACATATATTCCACGTACGTGGGCTCATTTTAACATAGTTATTAAATTTCTCCCATGTTCTTTTTCAAACAATGCTCTCATCATAGTGCCCAATTAACAAGTGAGAGAAGCTTCTTCCATGTTCCAGAGAATGGTTTATTGTATTTACTTCAGATTTGTGGTTGCTGTTCTATGTGCAATTATCTAATGCTGAGCACTCTCTTTGCCTTCTGGCCTTTTAAGGTATTTGTATTTTTAACAGAAACACTTCTAGGGTAATAAATTACTGAAAAACATTACATGGAAATGTTTTCATTCATTGGCCATCTTAAAGGAAAGAACAAACTATCTATATAAGATAATCAGAAGCCTGACACACACAAACACACACATACGCACACACACACACAGTAACTCAAGGCTGAAGTGAGTGATTTCCCCAGGTGATTTCCCTGCCATAAGATCTTATGAGTCTAAAATTCCATAATCATCTGTAAAGTTTTGCTTCAGAGAGACCATCTGGATCCACATTAAAGCATCGAAGTAGAATCAGCACACCTGAGCATCAGACTGACATTTAAGTTTTTTGAATGTCAACTTTCCCTACAGTTGAAAATAAAGAAAATAAAATCTGCTGCTCTTTTATTTTCTAACACATCATTTATAGATAGACTCTGAACTCTTAAGAAAAGATCAAGTTTTGCAGGCTAGAACGGTAAGCAAGTATTGCCAATGTACAGAGTGCTGTGTTGTAGGTTATTCAAAGAGTTGCCCCCAAAAGAATTCAAAATAAATAAAAAACATAAAAATGCCAGTTGAAACACTTTATGAATCCAATAAGTTTTCCACATTCATCCATGTCTGCATAAATACTGATGAAAATAACTCAGTGTGCTTAAATAAGCAATTAATATGAGAATTATTTCCTTTCCTGTTGTCCATTCCAACCATGGCGAACTAAGCAGCAAAACCAATGTCTAATTCAGAAATTTCCAATTTGGCCATTTTACAATTAGCAAATTATATGCCCAGAAAATTCCCGTCACAAACATCAAGTATAGGACAAAAAGTTTGGCTGAATACGAGAAGTCTTTAAATCTCTAAGGAAAAAATTTCTACCTATAAATTGGTTTTTCAAAAGTTACTGAAATAAAAAAATAAAATTGCACATTTCTTTCCTAAATAGATCTATGAGTCAGTAAGTTAAATATAGAATCTTTTGAAAAGAGAAAGATTTTACAAATGATAAAATTAGGCCTTTCTGTACTTGGTTCATTATTCGACCAAAGTTATCACAGCATTTACTCACTTTAAGTGCCCAGGAAGAGCTGAAAAATGTAGATTAATGGTAGAGTATTTTATAACCCAATGGTAAACCTTACCTGTTTATCCCTGCTAACCCCAGGCAATGGAAAAAGAGGCAGTAATTCCATTCAAATCCTCTTCATTCTCTTTAGTCTCTTTATTCTAAGTTTTAGCACATTCCCCTGGGTGCCCCGAGCCCTCTGCTGTTATCTGTCTCCAGCCCTTTTAATCAATGGGATGCCTATTTATCCAAGCTAGCCTTGTCCACATAAGGCCTGAAGCCTTTGACCTGTTAAAAAAAAACACACAAAAAAGGAAACCCTTAAATTTCCAATGATCTAAACTTTCTAGTGTTTAACAACAGAAGGAAATTCCAAAAAATAATCAAACTACTTTATATTAAACTAGTCCTATGCAAAGGATCTCACCTTTTGTACAGTGTGTGAGGCTGCTCACTGCGAATGTCTCAGGACCGGGAGGCCTCATTCTCGTGACTTTTCCCCTTTAACTACATTAAACGTTTCCCAGACCACCACCAGGCTTTACTGCTCGCTATTGCCCCTTCCCAATCACCGCTTCATCTTTCTGGCTCACTGCTGAAGTCAGCGAAGGTGTTAATTTTAGCTCACGGTCGTTTTTTTCTCCCTAAGTCTATCCTCTTCCTGAGTAACGTCAGTGCCCATGTGGAAAGCCCCTACGAGATGCTTGTCTCAAAGTTTCTCACTTTTCTGGTTCCCGTGACCGTCTTTTCCATTTTGCCTCAGGGATTTGTTCCCACAGTCAAGTCCTGGATCTTGTGATGCTTGGAAATTCTTCACATCTGAGAAAAGGAACTTCAAGACACCACGCGAAACACAGCTCCTTCCTCTTGTCCTTACTCCCTTTCTTCCACCCCATGTATGTTTCAACCTTAGAAAGACGGCGAATTATTTAGTCCTTCCTGCCTTTGCTTCTTTCTTCTCTCACCCTGACTTATTCTAAAGCTTATTAATTGAATATGTATTATTCGTAAAATAAGTTGTGTGTGTGATTCAGGTTTCTCCAAAGCCTAACTAGTTCTCTAACTAAACTAATATATATTAAACTATATATAAACTAACATATATACACACACAAACACACAAACACACGTACATGTATTTTTTTAAGGAACCGACTCATGCAATTGTGGGGGCTGGCAAGCCCAAAATCTGTAGGGCAGACTGGCAGGATGGAAGCTCAGGCAGGATTTCTATGTCATGGTCTTGAGGCAGAATTCCTTCTCTAAAACCCTCAATTTTTGCTCTTAAGGCCTTCAGTTGTTTGGATGAAGCCCACCCACATTATGGAGGGTAATTTCCTTTACTTAAAGTCAACTGATTGTGTTAATCACATCTACAAAATACCTTCACAGCAACATCTAGACTAGTGTCTGACCATTGCCTAGCCAAACACATGAAGTTTAACCACCACCGGGCATTATTATAAAAGAAAAGGAAGAGAGAAGTAGAAGAAGAAGATCAACAACAAGACGACAACCTATTAAAGGCAACATTTGGAAAAATACGAGTTTTTCAAACCTGGCTGTATTTCATACTTATCCAGGGAACACACAAAGCAGATGCATAGCCCAGAGAGTTTGTGAAATAGGACCGTGGTTTCTGCTAAGAAGAAACCCTAGAATTTCTATTTATATATTATACAGTTGAATCTAAAAAAGAGAATTTTGACCTGAATGATATTTAATATGTGGATTAGCACTGGTGTCCCTTTTCAGACCACTATCAGCTGGTCACATGTCACATGTGGATGGATGCAGGGCATCATGTAAACAGAATATGACCCACACCTGGAGGGTTTAACGAGTTTCCTTGTTTCTGTGCTCACCCTCAACAAATAGTGCCATTGAAATCATGTAGATGACCACCTTACATACAGCAGTAAATAGAATTGTGGATATAATCAAGTCTCACTAAGTAAATCCCCACAAAACGGACAGCCGGCTTTCAAAGATTCCAGTAGAGAAAGTACTTATTGAACATGAACTAACAGTGCAAGCAAACATGACCAGCAGAGGAAAGGCTGGCTTCTGAAGAGTCTCCATCAACCTTCATATGCGGCAAATTATGATGGTCTAATTGGGTCTGGAAAAAAATCAGCCCAAAACATTCAAAATAATTAGAAGACTATTAGCAGTACATATTTATAATCACCCACACTAACAATGATACCATGCATTGAGATATTAGCAAAAGATAGCTTGATGCTGCAGTGATTAACAAGAAATTTTAAAATTATGTCTACTTTACCTTTGTTGTAAGATTTTTTATTTCTCTTTTGGTATATATTTTATGATACATATAATACATTAGTGCATTAGTACATGCAGAGAACTTAGAAATAGATATGCATTTATTGAGCATTCACACTGGGAAGATTTCCATTGATAAATGTGCAAAGAAACAAAGCAAACAAACAGCAAATAAAGAAACATGGAGGACTACTTTAGTCTGTTCAGGCTGCCATAACAAAATACCACAGACTGAGTGGCTTAAACACAGAAAGTAATTTTCTCACAGTTTTGGAGGCTGGAAGTCTGAGATCAGGTGTCAGCATGGCCAGGTTCTCAGGAGGGCCACCTCCCGGCTCACATGGCAAACAGAGAAAGACAGTGAGACAACAGAGTTCCTTCTTATAAAAACACACATCTTATCAGATCAGGGCCCTCCCCTTATGATGTTATTTAATTTTAATGACTTCCATGAAGCCCTATCTTCAAATACAGTCACATTGAGGGAGGTTAGGGACTCAACAAATAAACTTTGGGGGGGACACAATTCAGTCTGTATCAGAGATCATTGAATTAGACACAAATTGATTTCAAAAAATCTGGTGGCTATATATCAAATGCCTTCAAATTTGTCTGCAATTTGTAAAATGTTATTTCAAAAATAGTAACTAGATAAATAAACAAATCTAGTTAAGCCCATGTTTTTAAAGGGTACTTCGCACCTGCTCCGCCCACTTTAGTTATATGCAGCATGACTTGGGAAGTCAGAAGGATTCTCTTCTCTCTGGTCAAGAGTTATTAATTTATTTGTGCCTTTATTGTCTGTTCAACATATATTTATTGAGCTCCTATTACGGGCTAGTCATTATTTTAAGCACTGAAGATACAATAATGGACAAAGCACGCAGTGCTCCTTGCACATCTGGAGGTTATACTTTAGTGAGAGAAGATAAACAAATGAAGAATGAGTTCATAACATAATGTCAGGTAGTAATAAGTGCATAAAACAGGGAAAGGGCTTTGAAAGAGCTTTCCGTGTATTTGAAAATTAAAGCCCTGCATATGAGGGAAATTACCTACCAAGTAAATGTAGACAGAGGGTCAGCGATCAGCTTCGAATCCACGCCGACCTGTAGAGGATCACACGAATGAGGGGCTTATGAAATGGGAGCGAGTCCAGCAGGGACAGGGCGTGTGAACCAACATTTGCAGAGTGAGGACTGCGCAGCCTACCAAGGGCTGCTGGGGAGTAGAATGGACCACGGGACTCGGGAAAACGAAAGTTGTTGGCGACCTCGACAGCGATAGTTTCAGCGAAATTGTTGGGTCAAAGTCTTGCTTGAAATACACTCAAATGAGGATGAGAAGGTGAGGAAGTGGAAAGGGAGGGGGCGGACAGCCCTGTCGGGACTTGCCCTACAGGGAGCGGTGAAATGGGCAGCAGCTGGACGGACAATTCTGTCATGGGAAGGATACTTTAAAGGGAGAAAATACAGCACTTTTATATGCTCATGCAAATGACCCAGTAAAAATTAAAATTTCATTATATAAGAGCTAAAGGGAATAATTTCAGGAACAAAATTGCAGAACAGTGGAGAAAAGGGGGAGTCCAGTACACAGGGGCGTATGGGAGGCTGGACTTTGTTAGGACGAGGAAAATCCACTGCTTGTCACTGGAGAGATGGTAGAGTTTATGGACACAGACCCTGGCCACGGCAGGGTTGGCAGAGGAGGGTGATGAAGCTCTCCTCTGATTGCTTCTCTGTGAAACAGGAGCAAGGCTGTCAGGGGAGAAATATCTGTGTATGCCAATGTCTACCTGCACAAGTTCTTCAACTGGTGACCATGAGAGGCTTTGTGGTGAATGACAACCCACATCATAAAACAAGTACAGTCTACAATTTCCCCTAATTATCTCGAATGCCATCAAACACAGCAAGCTATAAATAACAGTGCATGGACTTCCAGTGTCTCTTTATTATGGAATTAGAGCAAACCCTCAGTCATTTCTTTCACAGCGTGTCCTGGTTCCACTTTTGTATCTCACACAGTTCTGCACCCTAGTCTTCCCCAATGCCATGTCCTCCCATCCAGACTCAGATAGCCAATTTCAGAAAAAACCAGTCCTGCTCAAAGTCCTCTTAAAATAGATTCAGCCCCAATTGGGCTGCTCCATGAAATTGTCAGATGCCTGTCCCAGCTGAATGTTCCTTCTCTTTGCACAAAGCTGCAGTATTAGTTAACCTCTCATCTGTGCATACCCAGCCAGATGCCTGCCTCCTCTGGCCAAGGGAAAGGAAAGTCCATTCAGATTGGGTTTCATTTGAAAACCAAATGCTTCATTATGCTAACAACTTAAACACCAAGATAATCACTGCTTCCTGTTGGGGAGTAGCCCTCTGACAGCAGGTCTGGGTGTTGACCATGTTCCAACTTGGCCTGGGCCAACAGAAGCAGGTTCAAGATGATTTAAAAAAAAAAAAAAAAAAAAAAAACATGGAAAAAGGACTTCATGAAACTGACTTGACCCTGAGTGAAGAAACTGACCCCACCCAATGGCACTCACAGCAAAGTCCTTAGAAAGCTGAAAACCTACCCCACCTGCTTCCTGTGCAGTTAGTAGACTAAAAACACCCTATTCTCAGTAATTTCCCTCCATGACTCTTTACTATGATTTTTTTCACTATCTGCACAAACACATGGAATCTGGATATTTCAAGCACATAAAGGACTCGAAGTACTCAAATTTGAATCTTCATTTTGAACGGTGCTCTCTGGCACTATTAGAGCTATTAGTTGTGGCAGGAACAAAAGCAGAGTTATATAACCTGCTATCACATGTATTATTTTTATTATGACCACCTGAATAACACTACATGAATGTAAGCTAAAATTCAGAAGCATCCTTTTTGAAAGAAAGGACATGGCAAATTTAGACAAAAGGAATATGGCAAAGCAGAGCCCCATAGAAACTCACAAAAAGGAATATGTAATTGAAGGCTGAATTTTATGGGCTTCATTCTGCTGAAAGCAATTCTTGGCTGGGGGACGGGGCAGATGTGGCAGAGGGCAGCATACGGTCACAGGGTGGTCAACAGGAGAGACAGAGGGAGCGTCCTCTCCCAGCCACACTGGGTTTGTTGGCTTTCAGACTAAGTCCAGCATGTTTTCATTTTGTCTCTTTGTACCTACTCACTTCCAGTTTTCTTTTCAAGGAGCTCTATCTTGACCGACTTAAAATTGCTGACTTGTCTTGTCTTTTTTTATCATGCACCCAAGAGCCAGTTGGTTGTAGGCAAGAAAAGAAGTTATAAAAAAGCTATAAATATACTTACTTCCTCTTATGTGGTTTTTTCCCCCTCTTTCACATTTAAGTTTTGAGGAAAAAATTCATATAATTTTTAGCAGAATGCCCCCTCATTCTCCAGTCCACAGGAATTGCTAGTGAAATGCAGCATCAATCTAGAGAATCATGACATCTGTACAAACAAGAAGAACAGGGTGACTCCTCAGCAGGAAAGGAGCTCTGAATCCTAAACAACTAAATATTTCAATGTTCTGAGAAGCAAAAGAAGTCTTTTACATTGTTCGTGCAAACACTACTAATGATTTCATTTCATACTCAAACCATTGAGGCCTACCAAGGTTAAAAGTGGATGTTAATATCCAATCCCATGGGCATCTATTTGGCTGGCACCTATAAAGAACAAAGCTCTTCAAACAGAATAATAAAAATAGGACATTAGTCATTAACTCACAACGTTTGTTCATAATTGGTAATAAAAAAAAATTCAGATAAACCAAATTTTTTAGACTTTGGTTCCTTGGGGAAACAATTCTATTTAATACATTTTGTTAAAATGCCACATCAGTTGTTAGATTTAGGCCAATCTGCAAGATTCACGTTTACTTTATTGATCTTAAACTTGATCTAATCTTACCATCACTGTTATGTTTAGTCACATACCAAAGAGATAAGTAAAATTTAAAAGCTAGCAGCACTAAACCTTCACCACTTGTTCCCATTAACATTTTTCTAGCTATATTTCAGATGAAGTGAAAAAGTTATTGGTTGTTTTATTATTTGGTACACTTAATTCATTTTTTGCTGCCCAAATCTGCCAGTAAGTATTCACCTGTTCAATATATTTAATTTGTCCGAGGACAGGCACAATTAAGTAAATTTTTATTCCTAGTCCAAGGATACAACATCTAGACCATGTTCCACTGGCAAACAGAAATTCCGAATCAAACAGTGCAAACTAAAAAAGAGAGCAGAGTAGAAACGAAAAGGGACCACAGTAATACAGAGGAAGATAAAGAAATATTTATTCTGAGTTTAGGAGAGAAAGGGACCACCGTGGGTTGGAGGATGCTGGGAAGAATTCCAGGTTGAAGGATAATTTAATTGAGCCTTGAAAAGTGGGTTGGCCTTGGAGAGTTCACGTGGAGGGACATGTGGAGGGTGAGGCGGATTAGCAAAGACAGAGGCTTTGGAGAGCACAGAACAACTTTAGAGGGTGGTGCACAGGACGCAAGTGTTCCGGGGGGTAACGTGGGGGGATACACAGAGAGGCTGGCACTGGCTCATGGGAAGCCTTGAGCACCAAGCTACAGGAATTGGATGTTCATCTTATTAGACAATAGGGAAATCTTAAACATTGTAGAGTTAAATAGCCATATAATAAAGCATTGATTCAGGAAGCTTAGGCTATGTCAGCCTATGTCACGGAAGAGGTGGGGGGGACGCAAAAAGCTGTCAATTGAAAGCTCTTGCATGAATACAAGTTTGAAGTTATAATGACCTGCACTGAAATAGTGTGGAAAGGGACAAAAAGGTGGAAGAGGTAACGAGACTTGCTTATGGGATACATGGAGGAAGATGGGAAAGTCAAAAATAACAAAGTTTTAAGCCACAGAGACGAGAAAATGGTAACAATAAAGGAATTAGGGGAATCACACTGAGAAGCATCCTTGAAAAGAACAGGAACGTGTTGAGGCTGAGGTAACAGGAGAAAACTGCAAATGCCCGGACGGACCGTAGCGGGAGCCGAGTCAGGCCTGGAAATCGACCTGGGAGTGACCTGTGTAGTGCTGAGCACTCCGAGACAAAGATTATGGAAAGTAAAAAACAAAGGTGATAAATCTGGATTTTAGACAGGGACAATAATAGAGAAGACAGAGCAGATATTGGAGGGAGCGAGGGCAGACCGTCGCGGGAGGGAGCTGGAATCATGCAGCATGAAGGCAAAGCCAGTGCTAGGGAGAGAATGGTCGGGGGTGGAGGCTGCTGCGGGTCAGACTCTGGGGGTCACGGGGTGCTCAGGATCCGCGGGAAGGCGGCCGCCACCCGCTCGTGGGGACGAAGGGAGAAGGGAGAGCACGGTTGTGTGACACGTGGTGAGACCATGACGGGAAGGCAAGACACGGGCTGCAACTAGAGGAGGGAGAAGGTCGGAAACGCAATTAAAGACAGAGGGGAATGAGCCGTTGGCCGTGAGCGCCGTGCAGAGTTGGACGGCTCACATCACTGGGAGTAAATGGAGGGACTGTAGCCTGTCTATAGACTTGAGTCTTCTCCACACAGAGCTGGAAACTCCTGCAGGGTGAGGCCTCTGGAGCAAATAATCAGTCTATGCAGGCCAAAAAAAAGAGTAGAACCTGCATAACCTACCACCTTCCAGAAGCTTAGCAGATCAAGCCTTGGGAGAACATCAAGCTGGAAGATGAATGTAGTCATCAGTGTCAGGAAGGAACTCACAGGGAGCAAGAATTCAAAAACAGCTGAAAAGTACTGACGGGAAAACATTTGTTCAGATTCCAATGATTTCAGAATTTTGGTTAATCCTAATTTTATGTCTAAGCCCTATCTTAATGGCATGCATTAATTTTACTAAAAGAATGCAGAGCATTGCTGAAAATATATGAGGAAATAGGTTATTTTAAAAAATTTTTATATGATCAGTCATTTAAAAATAATTGATACACTATTATCACTGCTGTTGTTATTTTGTGGAATCTAGGTCAGGCACCTAAACCCACTAAATAAATGTTTATTGGATGGATGGATCAATAAATGCCAGGGTAGTGTTAGTTCTTGTCATACGACACTAAAACCAGAATTTGACTCTCAGTCATTGCTTCTATCTCAAAGAAGTTCATCTTTAATTAAAGGGAGAAAACTAACAAGCCTGAGATATTGTACAACCATGAGCCTCCTCCTTCCATCTAAATACGTGGAACCAGGTGCAACCTCATGGCTGCACAGAGCAGTTGCCATGTGAACTGACAGGCAAGGACTCGGGTCTTGGGCTCCTTGGCTCTGCTCACTAGCTGTGGTACTTACCGCACATCCCTGCCCATCAGCAGCTTCAACTGCAAGTCCTGATGATTATGCCTTCTTTCGCTGGAGGCAAGAGATTCCTTAGAGTTCATTTCCTTGCCTAAGGCCTCTGACATGGATAATAAAAAGTGACAATCCTTCCAGTTCAAACATAGTGGGGCGGGTACAACACACACCACAAGCTGTGGTTCCTCCTGAGTTCTCGCTAAAGCAGACTAATGGGATAAAAAGCTCATACAACCACAAAGACAAAGCAAACAGAAAGGGAAGGCAACAGTAAATGAAAGATGTCAACAAAATTTTGGGAGCTGGAAAGCAGATGGGCAAGAGGTAACTGACTTAGCAGAATGGAGAAGGTGTAAATTAAGTGCCAGCCCGGGCATCACCAGAGGAGAAGGATCCAGGAACACAGTCACCAGCTCGAGCGTTACTAGTCATTTAGAGAAACCCTCCAACATGTCAGGACAAAACCAAGACAAAGAAAATTTAAAAGGATAAAAAAATCAACAACAACAAGAGGAACTCATAAGAAGCCAACATGACTCAGGGAACATGTACCCTAAAAATCGCACACACAAAAATCCTTGAAGAGAAGAAAGAAGATGCCACACTCCTGAGGAGACATGCTGCTGGGAAAAGGGAGCATCAGAGCAACGACCGCAAAGACCAGGGGAATTAAAAACCGAGGAATAGAGCTATTTAAGAGGAGTTAGAAGGAAAGGAAGGTGGAGAAATTCCCCCACTGAAGGGCTGAGGTTACATCCCAGGAACAGACAGTGCGCGTGCAGAAGTCAACTCTGTGAGGTCAAGGAGACGGCATGCCCATCAGGTTTCCTTGAAGTTCATGGAAATCTCATGGACAGCTTGGCTGCCCAAGGACTGTACAGTTGCCCAGGCACAGTGGGGTGGGCCAGGAGACTCGAGGCAAATTCTCTCACCCTATAAGGCTGAGAAACTGCAGCTGACATCTGGAGTTTAGTGTGAAGAAAATTATCCTGGGAGCCCAAGCCCTGCAGTGCTCACGGGGGTGGCTCCCCTGTGCCGTGAGAGAGAGGACAGTCTCTGCAGATGGACAGCCCCCATGTTGCACGGATGGCCCTGAGAGGGGGTTGGTTCCACACACTTCCTCATGAAGTAGGCATCTGACAATGAAAACTTTCCAATTTAGAGGAGCTTTGAACAAACATTTATTTAGAACAAGCAGATAATGAGTGATTATTTTCATTTCTAGAACATCACAGATGTTGTTTATTAGGGTATGTCAAATAGGAACAATTATTTCATGTGTATGAGCTCATTTTCAAGAATTCCCAGGGATTCAGTTGAGCAAAACCGAAGGAGCTCCTCACAACCTGATTCTAAAACCTAAGTAAGCCATCGAGGGGGAGATGCAGAGCCTGGGAAGTGAACCCCATGCTGGGACACACCAGTTGAATGCTGGCTTAATAATCATGGCCTTTTCATTTCAGTACTTTACAATCAATGGAATGCTTTTCTAATTGATTTTTGCCCAGGGTTTGCTCTTTGCAAAATGTGTCTCAAGTTTAGTAAAACAACCTCTACATTTTAAAAACAGAAAAACATGACATAACTTGCATTCTGGAGTTCAGGCTCATTGCCAGCATCTCCAACACTATCAATACAGCTAAATATTTAGAGACATCACAGAAGATCTGCGTTCAAATCCCAGCCCTACTGTGTGCTAGCTATATGACCTTGGATGAGCCCCCTAACCTGGCTGAGCTTTGGTTTCCTTATTGGATATATGAAGTATTGTGCTATAGACTAAAAAATGTCATAAAAATGAAGATACTAGTTATTGAAGAAAGGCCAGAGTCCAGAAAAATTATGTGTGTACCCTAGAAGTATGGATCTATGACTATTAATCAGGATTTAGTTGTCCAAAGAAAAGTATATCAGAGTAGCTTGTTTAACACATTATATTTAATACAACATAGTTACTACTTTCCCCAGAAGACATTTGTCAATATTTACATTTCATTTTCTTGCTTACTTGAAGTTTCACAGAAAATTGCCATTGGTGTTTTATATAAAATTAGCAAAAAGCCTCTTTCCAAAGCTATTTAAATAAATATCACATATCTTTCCCAACACACATACAAATATACACACACATACATAGTCATATACTTACGCCGAGCCAGAGCATATTCATTACAAAATTGTATTTATGTTAATGATTTTGCCTGATGCTAGTAAGTTCAGGGGTTCTTTAAACTAAAAAATATATATATTATTCATATTCTCCTGTTGGTATTCTCTGAAGACTATGATAATGCACTGCCAAATTTTGCAAGCAATAGCTGTTGCAAAGACTGCATTTGTCATTTAATTTAATGTCCTCTATGATATTCTTAACATGTGTCATGAAAAGACCCAGTCAGGGCAGTGACAGTGTGGAACAAAAGTAGAAGTTGACAGGGTTAGGAGAAGACAGGTGCCTGAATTCAGAATTGGGGGCTTCATGACAGAGTGGGGGTGCTCAATTAAGATTTTGGAGGCCACTTTGAAAAAGAAAGTCCTCAAGCCTTTAAAGTGAGCATCTTGTGAGCAAAGCAGAGCTTTAACTTCTCTGGACATCAAAAACCTTCCACATGATGTCCAAAAGTGTGTTCCAAACTTCTCTGGTGACAAGAAGCACTTAGTACAGTGCTTCTTGAACATTGACGAGCATTCAATTCCCCAGGCGGAAGAGTGTTTTTTGGTTTTATTGTTTTTTTTTTTTTTTAATTTAATGCAGATTCTTGCTCAGGATGGAGGCTGTGAGTCTTCATTTCTGACAAGCCCCCAGATGACATCCATGAAACTGTTTCAGGAACCACATATAGAATAGTCAAAGCTTGGGGACTGCAGCTTCATCAAGTGTCCCAGGTATTTCTTACTATCAAGGAAAAATAAGAAAGACTGGATACCAGCTTAACACATAGTAATTGCTAAGTAGATGCTTATTGAAGGATTGATGGATAGATGGATGGATGGAAGGATGAAATCAGGTGAGTGAATAAACTAATAAATGAAATAATCTGATGAACTTTCTGAATTTTAGTCCCTTTTCTGTAAGATGAGGCAACACCTGACATAAAGGTGCTGCTGAAACTCAAGGAGCAGTACGGAAAGTGAGAGCTGTGGCACAGGCCTGGAGCCTGCCTCTGCCTCTCCACACTCCCTCTCCCTTGCCTCCCCCATCACAGTCTCCGGTCTCCCCCAGGCAGTCTGGCTGTGTCCCTGCTGGGAGTTAAATGTTTTAGATACTCAAGGTAAGGATGAATTTTAACACAAGACCAGAATGAAGATACTCGTCAGCCGAGCATCTCTAAAAATGTTTTCTGCTTTCAGAATATAGGTCACATTTCAAAAAATAAAAAAAGATACAAAAATTAACCAATCCACAAAATACTTAGGTCTTAAATTACAGCAAGGGTCAAGGCAGCACCCACTTTGAAGCAGTGAGAAAGTTGGGCGTGGTATTCTACCCAGTCTGCCACAACAAGGAACACAGCAGTTCCTGTGCCCATGACAAGAAGTGAGCAGCCTGGCAGAGTTGGAAAACAGACTGAGGTATGGACTTTCCACTATTTTACCAGCTATATGGTCACACAGGGTGTCAGTGTCCTCATCTGTGAAACAGATTACATTTAACACACACTCTGCAGGGTTGTTGTGAGGGGAGAAGACGGAGGAAGGCAGCCAGTGAGAGGGATTTGGGCTTTGAAGGCAGACAGAACTAGACTTGGAACCCACCTCTGCCACGGACTTTCTATGTACCTTAATTTCTGAGCCTCACCAAGCTTTACTTTCTTCTGGTGTGAAAATGGTAACAATTATAATCATGGAAATATGAGATTTGTTTAATATGCCAGACCTTGAAGCATATTTGAATAGTACATGTATTGTCATTTCAAAAAACTGATAATCTAAGGGCATATTCACTATTTTTTCAAAGCTAAGAATATGAGCTAGTTGGCAGATATATCATATTTAAGGTTTTCTTATGTAGTAAGTGGTTCAGTGCTGCTGTCTGTAAAGAACTAAACCCGCAGAATGAGAAAATTTTATAAGGAAAAATGCTTTGACATGTAAAATCTTGCTCCTTTAGAAAATTTCCCTTCTTCAGAGTGAATGGCAAAGAGAACGATAGAAAGTTAGCTCTGCCCCAATCAATGTAAATTTTGCTAAGACAATAGGGACTAAAAAGCATTGATAGTAAAGTTGGGGTTGATGTTTTTAGGAACAATCAATATGATATTCACACACCCAGTCTTTAACCTCTTGGGTCATTTCTACAATGTTTGTATTCATAGTAATAGGCTAAGATTTGTTTAATATACCAGACCTTGAAGCATATTCCAATAGTACATACATTGTCATTTTGAAAAACTGATAATATAAGGGCATATTTACCATTTTTTCAAAGCTAAGAATCAAACAATTCTAATTATCCAATACAAATTATGTGTCTCCCCCATGGAGAGGAACCAGAATAGTAAGCAGATTCTCACATTTCAAAGAGATCATCCAGGAAAGAGTGCTAAGATTCACCAGGGAAGTGACTGGAAACACCAAGTGTGGGTAAGGAGAGGGTTCAGGGCAACTTGCCTGGCCCAGGGCAGGGTAATAGCCAGGAGAAGCTCCTGGATGTGGTGAAACACTAAGAGAGAAGCCCTCAGGGCTCCCCTTGCCAAGATGAGCTTTTACAATCTTAGCAACAAGAGGACTCCCCAACCCATGCAGGTCTTGGGCCTAACACAGGGAGCTGCTTAGAGATTGCACAGAGACCTAGTTCCAGAAAGGGAACACATGTGAAATCCCACAGGCATCCAAGCCTACAGCAGCTTGAGCCGGGGGGCCATTCTGAGAGCAGAGATACCAGAGAACCACAAGTGCACCTGCCACCGAAGAGGGATAGAGGAGCCCAGGTGCCTCCATGCACCCCTGGGAAGGTCTGTACTGCCCTGATATGGGCTGCATTTGAGATTGAGACATGAGCAAACAGCATGTTCCACAGTTTCTTGCTCACACTGCCTGCCTGGGTGGGGCCCCAGCCTTTCCAGTCACAGGTCCAAGGCACCATTTTGTGAGTTAGACCCTGGGTGGTGCCCTGCCCTTGAGCTGGGTTTGGGCTTGATGTGGCTGCAGCCCCTGCCTGGCAGGAAAGGATCAGGGAAATCAGGCTTTCCAGCATGCATCTGGAATGGTCCCCACCATCCTGCAGCCTGCAGCTATGGGGCCAAGCCTTGAGCAAACTTCACTCCCCACAGTTTCCTGCCAGCATAGCCTACCTGAGAAAGTCCCTGCCTTCTCTGGCCACAGGTCCAGGGTGAAATTTCAGGAGTTTGAAGCCAGGCAGTGCCCTGTCTTTGGGTTTAATTTGGGCTGATTCAACCCTGCCCAGCTGAGGAGTGACCAGGGAGCCCAAACTCCCCTATACACAGCTAGGACAATCCCCACCACTCTACCACAGGCTGGCTGCAGTGAGACCGAGACACAAGCACATTGCACTTCACCTAGCATCTTGCCCTAGCTGTTTGCCTGGAAGGGGCCCCACCCTCCCTGGTCACAGACCCAAGGCACCATTTTGGGAGTTTAAAGTGGGGCAGCCCAGGAAGGGACATGGAGATGGGGACCTTCTCCCCTTCAATCACCCAATGCTGTGGATATAGCTGCCTCTGTCCCCAAGCATGAGCTTTTGGTGTGGGTGAGCTCCAGGACACCAGTTCTAGGATAGTGAGGTGGTACACCCCCAACAGCACTCTGCTCACCGTGCCCAGGTTCTGCACAAATGGTGTGGCTCATTTCCCTCCCTTAGCAGACAGGCAGCATTTTTGTAGCTGTCCCAACTCAGGAATCTCAGTCCCTGGGTCTCTACATCGCTGGATCCAGAGCCAATGCCCCCCAGCACCTACTCAGACTGCAGCAGCCTTAGAGGACCAGTGGGTCCCAGGAGAACTGTGGGTCTCCTGGGGCTTAGGCATTCAGGGTGGGCTGCTTCCACCTGAGAGGAGAGTGCAGCATGCAATAGGGCCCCTTAGGACAAAGGGGATCAGGGCACAAGCTCCCCACCATTCAGGGCCTGTTCCTCCTCGCCTCCCCTGCTCACTGCTGCTGAGACAGCTGTGGCTGTTTCTGCTCAGGACCAGTGAGGGTTCCACAGGGGAAGATTAAGCCAGGGCACTTGGGAATGGCTGCCCCACCTCTGACAGAGCACCTATCACACCAAGGATTCCACAGGCCTTGGGGTGCACTCCCTTACATCTAGAAAGCCAGAGCAAGCTCTTTTATGTTCCCTTGAGGGAGGGAGGGGCTAGCAGTCCTCTCCCTGAGCTGCCCATCTCCTTTGGGAGAGCCTACCCTCCCTGGAGACAAGCTCCTGGCACAACCACACTTCCCCTGTCAGAACATTTCAGCCACAGCCCACAGCCAATCTGGTAACACTGCACACAGCGAGTTGAGTTGCCCCCACCACCTCTGCTGCAGCTGAGTCAGGGTGGGAGCCAGGGATTTGGGCACTTTTGTGCCCCTGAAGAACAGAGACCACTGTCACTGCCAAGAGAGGGAGGTGTGAGCAGCATGTGCACCCCACAGCTGCATGCCTCTGCTAATCTCATCAAGAGGAACCTACCATCCTATGGCCAGCTGACAGTACATCTGCCCTTCTCCTGCCTGAGCATTCTTCCAGAGTAGGAGATCACCCTACCCCTCACTATCACAGCCAGTGCCTGAACTCTGGGAGGCCTGAGGGCAACTTTGCCAGCCCAGTCTCAGTCTGGTTCCCCCCAAGACTCAAGCATACCTGCAGGGGCCTAGAATCGGGGATTACCTAACCTAGTCCACCACCACTGGCACCCAAACACTCTCCAAGGGGTCTGAGGTCCAACTGACCTAAATTGCTAACAACACCACAGTGGGTACCTACCTGCATGAGCCTAAAGGCAGTGTCCCTCTCCCTCTATACTTAGCAGCAGTGTTCCCAGCAGAGAATGGGTGAACTGCAAAGCTACCTGTTTTGAACTGAGGGAAGAGGATCCAGATGAAAAGGAACCAATATAAGAACTCTGGCAAAATGAAGAAACAGGCTCTCTCCAAATCCCCAAAGGATCACAGTAACTCTCCAGCAATAGACTCCAACCAAAAATCTCACATTGAAATTTGATCCCCACTGGTGGAGGGGGGCCTTGTGGAAGGAGTTTGGTCATGGGGGCAGATCACTCATGAATGGCTTGGTTCCCTCCCTGTAATAATAAGTGAGTTCTTGCTTTATTAATTCACATGACAGCTGGTTGTTTCAAAGAGCCTGGCGCTTCTCCTTCTTTCTCTTGCTCCTTCTCTCACCATGTGACATGACTGCTTCCCCTTCACCTTCCACCTTGATTGGAAGCTCCCTGAAGCCCTCATTAGAAGCAGATGCTGGTTCAATGCTTCTTGTACAGTCTGCATAACTATGAGCCAAATATACCTTTTTTCTTTATAAATTACCTGGTCTCAGGTATTTCCTTTATAGCAGCATGAAATGGACTAATAAAAAAAGGAAATTTTGAAATGTCAGATATGGAATTCAAAATATGGATCTCAAGTAAGCTTAATGGGGTCAATAAGAAAGTTGAAAATCAACAAAAAGAAACAAAAAAATTCAGGACATGAATGAAAAATTCACTAAAGATATAGATAATTTTAAAAAAAGAGTAACAGGACTTCTGGAAATGAAAGAGTCATTTAGGGAATTTCAAAATACAGTGGAAAGCCTTAATAACAGACTAAACCAAGCAGAAGAAAGAATGTCAGAGCTTGCAGACAAGGCTTTCAAATTAACCCACTCAATCAAAAATAAAGAAAAAAGAATCAGGAGAAATAAACCAAATTTCTGAGAAATATGGGATTATGTAAAATGCCCAAACATAAGAATCATAGGTATTTCTGAAAGAAAAGAAAAAGCAAAAAGCAGAAAACCTATTTGAGGGAATAATGTAGGGAAAAAACCCTGGTCTTGCTAGAGATTTAGACATCCAGATACAAGAAGGTCAACAAACTGGAGGGTTCAATGCAAATAGAACATCACCAAGGCACATAGTCACCACTCTGGCCAAAGTCAAAATGAAGGAGAAAATCCAACAAGCCGTTAGATGAAAGCATCAAGTAACTTACAAAGGAAAACCCATCAGAATAACAGCAGACTTCTCAATAGAAACCTTACAATCCACAGGGGATTGGGGTCCCATATTCAGTCTTCTTAAACAGAATAACTGTGACCCAAAACTTTGGATCCTGCAAAATGAAGTTTCATAAAGTATGGGGAAATAAAATGTTTCTCAGACAAGCAAACACAGGGAATTTGTCACCACTAGACCTGCCCTATAAGAAATGCCCAAAAGTGCTCTAAACACTAAAAAGAATGGTCAATACCAACCAGTGTAAAAACACTTGAAAGTAAAAACTCACAGTTCTCATAAAACAGTAACACATGGAATAATACAAAGCAACTAGGTAAGAAACAACATGATGACTGGAACAGTATTTCACTTATCAATAAAAACATTAAATGTAAACATTTAAATGCCCCACTTAAAAGATATAAATTAATGAAATGGGTCCAAAAAAATTACCCAAATATCTGTTGTTTCTATGAAACCCATTAAACTCATATAGAGTCATATAGACTCAAAGTAAAGGGGTGGAAAAACATATTCCATACAAGTGGAAGCTAAAAATGAACAGGAGTAGCTATTCTCATATGAGATAAAATAAGCTTTAAATCAACAATGGTAAAAAAAAGACAAAGATGGTCCTTGTATATACAATGATAAAGGGATCAATTTGACAAGAAGATATAACAATCCTAAACATATATGCACCTAACATAGGAGCTCCCAGATTTATAAAACAAATACTACTAGACCTAAGAAATGAAATAAACAGCAACATAATAATGAAATAAACAGAAACATAATAATAGTTGAGGAATTCAACAGTCCACTGACAGAACTAGACAGATCATTGAGACAAAAAATCAACAAAGAAACACTGGACTTAAACGGGACTCTAGAAGAAATAGACCTAACAGACATTTACAAAACATTCTACCCCAAAATTGCAGAATATACATCCTCCTCATCAGTACATGGAACATTCTCCAAGATAGACCACATGTCAGGGCAAAAAACAAGTCTCAGCAAATTTTAAAAAATCAAAATCATACAATGTACTTTCTCAGACCACAGTGGAATAAAACTAGAAATCAATTCCAAGAGGAACTCTCAAAACTACACAAATACATGGAAATTAACAACCTGCTGCTAAACGATTTTTAGGTCAATGACAAAATCAAGACAGTAATTTAAAAAATTTTTGCGTTAAATGACAATGGCAAGATAAGCTACCAAAATCCATGGGATACAGTAAACACAGTGCTGAGAAGGAAATTCATAGCACTAAATGCCTGTATCAAAAACACAGAAAGATCACAAATTAACAACCTAATGTCACACCTCAGGGAACTAGAAAAACAAGAACAAACCAAACCCAAAGCCAGCAGAAGAAAAGAAATAACAAAGGTCAGAGCCTAACTAAACAAAATTGAAGCCAAAAAAAAAAAAAAACCAAAGCAAAAACATTGTTCTTTGAAAAGATAAACAAAATTGGCAGACCACTAGCTAGATTAACCAAGAAAAGAAAGGAAAGGATTCAAATAAGCTCAATCAGAAATGAAAAAGGAGACATTACAACTTATAACTCACAATTACAAAAGATCATCTGAGACTACTACAAACACCTCTATGCACACAAACCAGAATATCTACAAGAAATGGGTAAATATTTGGAAGCACACGACCTCCCAAGCTTGAATCAAGGAGAAATAGAAATTCTGAACAGACCAATAGTAAGTAGTGAGATTGAATCAGTAATAAAAAACCTCACAACATAAAAGCCCAGGACCAGACAGATTCACAGCCAAATTCTACTACACCTACAAAGAAGAACTGGTAGGTTTCCTACTGACACTGTTCCATAAAATTGTGAAGGAGAGAGTCCTCCCAATCTCATTCTATGAAGCCAGTATCACCCTGATACCAAAACCAGGAAAGGACACAACAAAAAAGGAAAACTACACACCGATATTCCATAATAACATAGATGCAAAAATCCTCAACAAAATGCTACTAGCAAACCAAATCCAACAGCACATCAAAATAATAATTCACCATGATCAAGTGGGTTTCATCCCATGGATTGAAACATATGTGAATCCACATATGTGAATCAACAAGTGTGATTCACCACATAAATAGAATTAAAAACAAAAACCATCTTATTATCTCAATAGATGCAGAAAAAGCATTCGATAAAATCCAGCATCCCTTCATGATAAAAACCCTTAACAAATTAGGCACAGAAGGAACATACCTCAAAATAATCAAAGGCATATATGACAAACTCATAGCCAACATCATACTAAAAGGCATAAAGTTGAAATCATTCCCCCTAAGAACAAGACAAAGATGTCCACTGTCACCACTTCTATTCAACACAGTACTAGAAGCCCTAACCAGAGCAATCAGGCAAGAGAAAGAAATAAATGGCATCCAAATTGAAAAAGAGGAAGTCAAACTATCTCTGTTTGCTGACGATATGGTCTTATATCTAGAAAACTCTAAAGGTCCTCCAAAAGACTCCTAGAATTGATAAATGAATTCAGTAAAGTCTCAGGTTACAAAATAAATGTACACAAATCAGTAGCATTTATATACACTAACCACCAAGCTGAGAATCAAATCAAGAACTCAATCCCATTTACAATAGCTGCCAAAAGAAAAATGAAATACCTTGGAATAACCTTAACCAAGAAGGTAAAAGACCTTTACAAGGAGAACTATAAAACACTGATGAAAGAAATTGTAGATGACACAAATAAATGGAAAAGCACTGCATGCTCATGGATAGGAAGAATCAATATTGTCAAAATGTCCATACTGTCCAAAGTAATCTACAGATTCAATGAAATTCCTATCAAAATACCAATGTCATTTTTCACATAATTAGAAAAAAACCCTAAAATTCACATGGAACCAAAAAAGAACATGAATAACCAAAGCAATACTAACCAAAAAGAACACAACTGGATGCTTTACATCATCCAACTTCAAATTATACCACAAAGCAATAATAACTGCAACAGCATGGTACTGGTATAAAAGTAGACACATAAACCAATGGAACAGAACAGAGAACCCAGAAATAAAGCCAAATACCTACAACCAACTGATCTTTGACAAATCAGAGAAAAGCATATGCTGGGAAAAGGACCCCCTATTCAATAACTGGTGCTGGTAAAATTGGATAGCCTCATGCAGAAGAATGAAACCAGATCCCTATCTCTCACCATATACAAAAATTAACTCAAAGTGGATTAAAGACTTAAATGTAAGACCTGAGACCATAAAAATTCTAGAAGAAAACTTCAGAAAAACCATCCTCAACATTGGCCTAAGTAAAAAAATTATGACTAAGACATTAAAAGCAAATACAACAAAAACAAAAATAAATAAATGGGTCTTAATTAAACTAAAAACTTCTGGAAAGTAAAAGATATAATCAACAGAGTAACAGGCAACCTATAGAATGGGAGAAAATATTTGCAATCTATACATCTGACAAAGGCCTAATATCCAGAACTATAGGAACTCAAACAAATTAGAAAGAAAAAAAGCCCCAAATAACCCCATTAAAAAGTGGACAAAAGACATGAACAGACATTTATTAAAAGAAGAGAAACAAATGGCCAAGAAACATATGCAAAAATGCTCAACATCACTAATCATCAGGGAAATGCAAATTAAAACCACAATGAGATGCCACATTACCCCTGTCAGAATGGCCATTGCCAAAAAGTCAAAAAACAATAGATGCTGGTGAGGATGCAGAGAAAAGGGAACACTTATACACTGTTGGTAGGAATGTAAATTAGCGTAACCTCTATGGAAAACAGTATGGAAATTCCTCAAAGAACTAAAAGTAGACCTACCATTTGATCTAGCAATCCCACTACTTGGTATCTACCTAAAGAAAAAGAAGTCATTATATCAAAAAGATACCTGCATTCATATGTATATTGGCTGCACAATTCACAATTGAAAAGATATGGAACCAACCTAAGAGCTTACTAACCAATGACTAGATAAATAAAATGTGGCATATATATACTCAGCCATCAAAAAGAATGAAATAATGTTTTTTGCTGCAACTTGGATAGAACTGGAGGCCATTATTCTAAGTGAAGTAACTAAGAAAAAAAAAACCCAAATACCCTAAGTTCTCTCTTTTAAGTAGGAGCTAAGCAATGAGTATACATGGTCATACAGTGTGACTTAAGGGACATAGGATATTCAGAATGGGGAGGGTGACAGGGGACTGCAGGATGAAAAATTACCTATTGGGTACAATGTATACTATTCAGGTGATGGGTATACTAAAAGCCTAGACTTCTCCAATATCCAATTCAACCATGTAACAAAAAACCACTGTACACCCTAAATCTAGTTAAATTTTTAAAAACATACTAAAAATTGTTAAAATACTGATATCAGAAGTTTTCTCACTTCAGGGTTTGCCAAAAAAATTATTATTAGTTTGACATATAGAACTCAATATTTAGAACCATCTGGGCTTTTTTTACATTGTTTAAAATTTTTTAATTCTTTTCTTTTACTTCAAAGTATTACAGGGGTACAAATATTTTTGGTTACATGGATCACTATTGTAATGCTTGAGTCATGGTTATAAGTGTTCCTGTCACCCAGATAGTGTTCATTGTACCCGTTAAGTAGGTTATTGCCCATCCCCTCATCCCCCTTCTTCCCTGCTTGATTTCCACTGAGTTTTACCTCTCTCTATGCACATGTGTGCTCCTCATGTTCCCGTCACCCAGATAGTGTTCATTGTACCCGTTAAGTAGGTTATTGCCCATCCCCTCATCCCCCTTCTTCCCTGCTTGATTTCCACTGAGTTTTACCTCTCTCTATGCACATGTGTGCTCCTCAGTCAGTTCCAATTTAATAGTGAGTACATGTGCTGTTTGTTTTTCCATTATTTAGATACTTCACTTAGGATAATGGTCTCCAGTGCCATCCAAATTGCTGCAAAAGACATTAAGTCATCCTTCCTCATGGCTGAGTAGTATTCCATTGTATACATATACCACATTTTGTTAATCTACTCATGAATTTATGGGCACTTGAGTTGATTTCACATCTTTGCAATTGTGAATTGTGCTGCAATAAACATTCATGTGCAGGTGTCTTTTTGATAAAATCACTTCTTTTCCTTTGGGTAAATACCCAGTAGTGGGATTGCTGGATCAAATGGCAGGCCTACTTTTAGTTCTTTGTGATATCTCCATACTGTTTTCCATAGAGGTTGTACTAATTTGCAGTCCCACCAACAATATAGAAGTGATCCTTTCTCTCTGCATCCAAGCCAGCATCTACTATTTTTGGACTTTTTAATAAAAGCCATTCTAACAGGGGTAAGATGATATCTCACTGTGGTTTCAATTTGCATTTTCCTGATGATTAGTGATGTTGAGCATTTTTTTCACGTGTTTATTGGCCATTTGTCTTTCCTCTTTTGAAAAGCTCTGTTCATGTCTTTTGCCCACTTTTTGGTGGAGTTGTTTGATTTTTTTCTTGCTCATTTCCTTGAGTTCTTTGTAGATTCTGGTTATTATTCCTTCATTGGATGTATAGCTTGTGGATATTTTCTCCCATTCTGTAGGTTGTTTATTTGCTCTGTTATTTATTTCCTTGGCTGTGAAGAAGCTTTTTAATTTAATCAAGTCCCATTTATTTATTTTTGTTGTTGCTGTGATTGCCAATGGGGTCTTCTTCATAAATTCTTTGCCTAAGCTGATATCTAGAAGAGTTTTCCTACATTTTCTTCTGGTATTCTTATAGTTTCATGCCTTATATTTAAGTCTTTTATCCATCTTGAATTAATTTTGTGAGTGGTGAGAGATATAGATCCTATTTCAGTCTTCTGCATGTGGCTATCCAATTTCCCCAGCACCATTTATTGAGTAGGGATTCTTTTGCCCAGTGTTTATTGTTGTCTGCTTTATCAAAGATCAGTTGGATGTATATGGATGTTTTTTATCTGAGTTTCCTGTCCTGTTGCATTAGTCTGTGTCTCTATTTGTGCCAATACCATGCTGTTTTATTTACTATAGCCTTGTAATATACTTTGAAGTCTGGTAATGTGATGCCTCCAGATTTATTCCTTTTGCTTAAGATTGTTTTGGCTATTTGGGTTTTTTTCTGGTTCCAAATGAAGCATAGAATTATTTTTTCTAGATCTGTGAAATATGATGTTAGTATTTTGATGGGGATTGCATTGAATCAGTAAATCACTTTGGGTAGTATGGACATTTTAACAATATTGATTCTACCGATCCATGAGCAAGGTATATTTTTCCATTTGTTTGTATCATCTGTGATTTCTTTCCTCAGTATTTCATAGTTCTCTTTGTAGAGATCTTTCACCTCCTTAGTTAAGTATATTCCTAGGTATTTTATTTTCTTTGTAGCTATTTGTGAATTGTATTGAGTCTATGATTTGACTCTCAGCTTGACTATTATTGGTGTATAGGAATGCAATTGATTTATGAACATTGGTTTTGTACCCTGAGACTTTGCTGAATTTATTTATCAATTCCAGGAGTCTCTTAGTAGAATCCTTGGGGTTTTCTAGATATAAGATCATATCATAAGCAAAAAATGATAGTTTAACATTCTCTTTCCTAAATTGGATACACTTAATTTCTTTCTCTCAATATCAGTAATGAAAAAGGAGATATTACAACCTATACCACAGAAATACAAAATGTCATCTGTGAATACTATGAAAATCTCTATGCACATAAACTCAAAAACATAGAGGAAATGGACAAATTCCTGGAATCATATAACCTCCCAAGACTCAATCAGGAGGAAATAGAACTCCTGACCAATAATGAGCAATGAGATTGAAGCAGCAATAAAAATATCTTCCAACAAGAAAAGCCCCAAACCAGGTGGATTCACAGCCAAATTTTATGAGACCCACAAAGAAGAGTTGGTACCCACACTGCAGAAATTATTCCATAATATCAAGAAGGAGGGACTCATTCTATGAAACCAGTATCACCTTGAAACCAAAGCCAGGAAAGGACACTACAAAAAGAGAAAACTACAGACCAATATCCCTTATTAATATAGATGCAAAAATCCTCAATATAATACTAGCAAACCGAATACAACAGCACATCAAAAAAATAATACACCATGACCATGTGGGCTTCATCCCAGGGATGCAGGGATAGTTCAACATACGTAAATTGATAAATGTGATTCACTACATAAACAGAAGCAAAAACAAAGATCATATGATCATCTCAATAGATTCAGGAAAGTATTTGACAAAGTTCAGCACCCTTTTATGATTAAAAACCCTCAACAAACTAGGCATAGGAGGAACACATCTCAAAATTATAAAAGTCACACATGACAAACTAACAGCCAACATCATACTGAATGGGGGAAAGCTGAAGGCATTCCCACTAAGAACTGGAACAAGACAAAGATGCCCATTGTCACCACTTCTATTCAACATAGTGCTGGAAGTCCTAGCCAAAGCAATCAGGCAAGAGAAAGAACCATATGGCTTTATAAAAATTCTCTTTTCTTATTCCATTATCAAGAGAGAAAACCTAAAGTACAGTATCCCCAAAAGGTGCTTCTCAATTCCTCAAGAACAATCTTCTCTCAAAGGTGTCTGACCCACCAGGCTCCAGAGTTGGGTGTGCACACCAGTGATTCCATCACCAAATGGAAGTGATCTATATGAGATTGGGCTTGAGCAGGCCCTGAAGGCACAACTGCTCACAGTTCAGAAGTGGCCCAAATGCCCAGCGTCCCCATCCCTGCCACACTGCCTTCCCACTCATGTCTTCTCATAGGTGAGGATCCAGAGGGAAGAAGCTTTGTCAAGGTCCTTGTCAAGGTCCCACAGCTGGGTCAGGGCTCCTTATTCCAAGTCCAGTGCTCCTCCATTGTTCTACTTCCTCTAGGATCCAACAAGAAAATAGTGTTTAAGGAGCTGGCCTTGATCTCTGATAACTGTACTGGAAACATTCATGAACACACCATATTATTGCAATTCTGTCATAGCAGAATTCTGAATTCTAATCTGATTTTATATTTTAATGTTTCACAATGCTTTGGGTTACAAGTGGCCTTGAACTATTCAGCTGCAAATAATAAACATTAAAAATAAATGTTTATGTGCCCCTCCTTGTCTTTTTCGAGTAAATATCTGTCAGAATCTTGATTCTTTAGAGGAAATCATGGGATGACAGAAACATATGTTAACTGCCCCAGCACCACTGCTCACCTTTGTGAAATGTTAGGTTATTAAGTATGAAATGTCCAATTTCCTTAAGTACTAAGTTTGACAGTTGATATATCTGACATTTCACTGTGACACTTCTTGTTTTATTTCTATTGTGAAGGTACAATCTCAGTCTAAAACACATTTTGGCTTGTGATTATCTTTCAAAATTTTTTTAGAGCAATTTTGTGAAACCATGGGTAAGAAAAAAATTTGTGTTATTTTCAAATATGAGTTCCATCGTGGAATCAGTGCAGCACAGACAGCTCGAAATATCAATGAAGTGTTTGTGAAGGATGTGGCTAATGAATGCACGGTATGTTGGTGGTTTGAGAAGTTCCATTCTGGTGATTTTAATCTTGAAAATAAGCCATGTGGGCGACCTGAGACCAAGGTGGATGATGATGAGCTGAAAGCTGCAGTGGAAGTGAATCTATCTTAACCTATGCATGAATAATAGCAGCAAGGTTTAACATTACTATTCCAACAATATTGAACCATTTGAAATAAATTGTCAAGGTAAAGAAGCTGGATAGATAAAAGCTCAGAAGAGAAATTGTCTTGAAGCTTGCCTTTCTTTGCTGTCATGACATAAAGGCGAACCATGTTGGCACCGTATTGTTACATGTGATGAAAAATGGATTCCTTTTGACAATCACAAGCATTCGGCACAATGGTTAGATAAAGATGAAGTGCCAAAACACACTCCAAAACTGAACATTCATCAAAAAAAGCTAATGGTATCTGTTTGGTGGTCCAGCACTGGTATTATCCACTACAGCTTCATGAAACCTGGTCAATCGATGACAGTGGATGTCTACTGCATCCAATTGGATGAAATGAAGAGGATGCTTGTGATTAAGCAGCTGAGATGGCTCAATAGAGACAGGCCAATCCTCTCACAAGACAATGCTCAACCACATGTCACACAAACAACGCTGCTCAAATTATAGCAGCTGGACTTGGAAACCCTCTGTCATCCACCATATTCACCAGACCTTGCACCAACTGACTACCACTTCTTCCAGGCTTGGACCACTTCTTGTGAGGAAAAATATTCAATTCTCCACAAGCTGTAGAAAACACCTTTCACGATTTCATCACCACTTGCTCTCCAGGCTTCTTCGCTGCTGACATAAACAAGGTACTGTTAAGATGGCAAAACTGTGTTCATAGTTTAAGCACATACTTTGATTAATTGCACTGCTTCTTGTTTGAGATATAATAAACTACACTTTTGATTCGAAATCAGACATTTCATATTTAATGACCTAAATGCATACCCACTAGGACAGTGATGGTGACATTGACACCAGCAACAGCAGCAGAGAAGCAAATATCTGTGGTTAAACTTTGATGTGTTTTGCATCATCTTTGACAATTAAATGTTCCTTGAGAGCCAATTAGAAATTTGTTTATAACCTATTTTTCCAAGCATTATATTTTATTTCTTATGTTTTAATCATTCCAATGTTGAAATACCTACTCTCAAAATAAATAAAGAAAGAAAGAAACATCTGGTTTATTTTTCATCACACATCAGAATATGTTCTTCAGAAAAATAAACTGTGAATAAGAGTATTTGCAAATAACAAGGTATCTATGGGCTCTCAAAAAAAAAAGGAGCAAAAGTGATCATGGTGTACAAACCCCATTAAGTCAAAATCCGACACAATATATGTTTGAATAATTAACTTTGAGAAATACATAAGGAGATGCTTGAATAAAACTTCTGGCTAAAAATGGGTAAGCAAAAGACATTTAAACCATGTAAAAGAAGCTGATCTCTTTTATATTAAGTCTACATATAGTCTTAATGCATATGGTGTGATATATTGAGTCAATAATCAGCTTGATGACACTGATTTTCGATGGAGATTATGAGAATTATACAAATAAAAGGCTATTTCAATCTTTCTATTGTCATAGGATTTTCTGTTGTCTGGAACCATCCTCTCAAAGGGAGACTCCCTTTAAAATTTCTGAGCTACTCTCAGTGATAGACTTCTCTGTTGTGACGATTAGTAAAATGAAAACATTCCATGATAAGAAAAATAAAATACTCAGGGACTATCTTAAGAAGGCATGTGCAGGGTCTTTAAGAAGAAAACCAGAAAAATATTTCTTAAAGAAAAATAAAGATGACGTGAAAAATGAAGTGTGGCTATAGGAGACTGACTACTGCAAAGTTATTTATAAAGTGATTCAAAATTAAATTAAAATCCCAACAGTATATATTTTTATAACATCAGAGAATGGACTTGAACTGCTTTGGGAAAAATAAACAAAGGTAGATAATGAAGAAGATGCTGTATGATTAATGAAGGAAACTTTCCCAGTTACATTTTAATACTGAATATTAAACTGCAACACACAAAGCAGGGTAGAACTAGCAAAATATTAAAACCGGTTATTTATGAGCGATTAATTTCTGGGCAGTTTGTCTTTACTCATATTTTTCTGTGATTTCTATGGTCATAGTAAAGTTCTTTCATAATCAGACATAGTACAACATTTTTTAAAAAGAGTAATAATCATTACTTCCCCCTCCTCTCTCATTTGTATTTGCTTTATAGTTTTATGTGCATTATAGCACATCAACTTTCCTTTCCTGCATTGGTTTATTTCCACCAGTTTACAAATGTCTTCTCAGCTCTAAGAAATCCTCTCTTGACCCTCATATCCACCTGCAGCCTCACCCTCCCTTCACAGCACATTTCTCCCAAAAAGAAGTTTGTCATTATTGCCTCCAGACACCAACACCTCTCACTGCCCCTCCATCCACTCCAACAGGTCTTCTCTGCCCATCACTTGGCAACGTGGCCCTTGGAACCACTGGCCACACGACACGGGCCTTAGAAAGGTCGCTAGTGACCCCCACCTTGTGGAATCCAATGACCACATCTCTGTCTTCATTTCGCTTGTCCTGTCAGCAGCATCTGCGGCGGCTGACCAGTTCGTCTTCCTTGAAGCACCTTCCTTCTTGACTTCTTTGACTCTACACAACCTGTATTTTTATCTTTCATTGTATTATGTAGCTGATTATATAATTATTATTTCTTTTCTTATGTCTTCCCCAAATTGCTGTGAGCTTGAGAGCACATCACGAATTAGTCACTCATCTGCTTTAACTTCTAAACATAAAGATATTATGAGAAATTAGTATTCTAAAATATCTGTCACAGATTTATGGTGTCATTGGGGGATATAGGAAGATTATGCTACATGACACTGGTCAACATGGTAGGTGGGAGACAGCATAAATATTAATCAAATGCTAGCAAATAATATAGCATAGTACATAACCAAGTTGTAAGTTGGGTAGCAAAGAATGTAAATTATTTATGTTTTATTTTTGTAATAAAGAGATTTTTCATTAAATTGTAGAGAAGTTGAGTTGGAAAAGACAATATATGTCACCTAGTGTGACTTAATTTTACCTGCTCACTCTAAAATTTTTGAATGCATCATGCAGAATTCATGATACATTTTATGACAGTAATTCTTTGGTCTTTAGTCTGGTAAGACATTTCTTAGGCACATGATAATATTCTTACCATTTGGTTCTCTTTCTAGACTTTACACAAGCTACTACTTTTTACTATGCCAGAAGTTGCAATTAAATATATATCTTAGTTTATGTTAGTTGTGGTTTAGTATTCTCAATGAGATCACAGAGAAATCCCTAATCTTTGAGGAGAAAGGAAGAGCATTCTACTTTCAGTAGTAAGACAAACTCTGTGAGAGATTTTTGGGGTGGTTTGCACATACAAACATAGACGCACACTAAGCACCGTCTTATTCTCTCTATACACCTCTAGCAAATGATTAGCAAAGAGGAGGGGAACCCAGAGTCTTGCATCTCTGCATAAGCATCTTCTCAAAGTTAAAAACAACCAAGAAATACTTCTCTGGGGAATGAGAAACCACATAATGTCCAAATCAGCATTCCAAAATCTAGACATAGCTGTGGTTTGGGATCATGTGAACACGAATGTTATCGGTTCTCTCTAAGTGGAAAGAGCAATAACTGGGCTGGTGAAAAAGGAAATAAAAGTCCCTCCATTGAATCCATCCTTCTCTCACCTGTGTAGAGGTCTGAAGACGGTTGAGACTGTCCTAATTGAGTTTTGGACCATTTTTCAGTATTGCAGGCATGTAATTCACAAATCAGATAACTTGCAAGAGTCACTTGGCTCGTGATCTTATTGGAATATTTCTAAAAGCATTAGTAAGCCTCGTTAATATAAAAATAACTGCAGACCCCACAAAAATTGTGTATGGCCAGGAAGGCCAATCCTGGCCAGTTCATCTCAAGGTACCTATTTGGCAATTAACACTACACTGAAAACTAACAGATACATAATTATAGCATTAGTAAAACACTCCATGTGCCAGAACCCAAGGGAGTCAGAGAAATAGCCCCACCCTTTGCAGTTATATTACTTCCTTTCTATTTGCTCCCATGGGAGTCTTGGTGGGCATTCGACAAGGACGAGCTGGGCTATTCAGCAGCATCTGCACAGTGACAGTCTTGCCTGCTGGGTGACTGTCAGTGTGGAGACCCACTCATTGGTGTGATAGCACAACCGCCTGTGGCATGGCTGGAAAGGGCCACCTCACGCCCTGTGGTGGGTTAGTCAGCCCATCCAGGTCTAGCTGTCAGCAGGAAAGTGACACTATTAAGCACAATAGTTCATTGACAGGTGTATTAAACATAAATCATTGAACAAATTACCTCCATAAATCACTGCATTGAACAGAGCTTTGGGGCCTATACCCGGTGTTTGACAAAACAAATAAATGACAAGCACAACAACAAAATCATTTTCTCTAGAACCCTTTACACATTTACTTTGAATGAGTTCCAACATGTGGCCAGAAGAAAATGTTTGTTGTCTTTTTAAGAAGGTATTACCAACAAATTTACTGATGAATGAGCATTCCTGAGAACTCGCCCGGGTACCACACTGTGCCAGTGAAAGGCCTGGGATATGCAATCACACTGCCTGGGCTCACTTCTGAAACTCTTTCTCTCGCTGGCTAAGAACCATGGGCTGTGGACTTACCCTCTCTGAGCCTCCGTTTCTTCTTCTATGCAATAAGACTGGTAATAATAGCTACTGTATACAGTTGTTATAATAATTAAATATGTCAATTTGGTAATAAATTCTTAGAAGAGTGCTCAACAAATATTTGTTGTGGTGATGGCAGGTGTGTGATGGACTTGGAAAGGGGAAACATGTATAAACACAAAATTAAAATCCAAAGTCCCAAATTTGGAATGCCACAAGACTACAGAGGACGGAAAGATGAGTTTTGCCTGACAGCATCAGAAAGTTCCCCCCAGTTTGAGCTGGGTCCCATTAGTCAAAGACCCCCATACAGAGAAGAACTGAAGGATACAAGCGAATGAAGATATCATAAACACAGTGAAAAAATGACTTGTATGGAAAAATGAGTGTATCCTGATATGGCTAAGGCATTGCATATATGCAATGTGTGTGTGCTGGTAACAGGGCCAGGGAGGAAGTACAGAGAGAATGGGGAACCATGCAGTCAAAAAAGTATATTAGAAATGCATGTACATATAGCAAAATTTGTTGTAATCCAGGTGTAAACTGAAACCATCAAGACTTTGAGAATAAAATAAGATTGGTCCGAGGTCTCTATCACTAATCCTCCCCAGGGTTTCTGCCCATTTCTGTGCACTTACATTTTCATGCAGATATTTGGCTGTAAGTTCCCACTGCCCCTAATTCTTAACCTCACTTGCATTCTCTTTTTTTGTTTCTTGTCTGTCCTTTAAAATGAAAATATTCTCCATAGATCCAGACATGGAGCTAAGCCCTATTGCCTTGATTTATCCCAATAAAATGAGTGCACAGGTGTCTACTGGATGTCAATAAAGGTTTTACAGAATGTTTCCATAAGAGAAGAATTGCATCCATAAAAAGCGGGATGATATTCTACAAAAGCAGTAATTATAAATAATCAGAGAATTAACAAAGAGCTCTTTGGAAATGGCAGTCTCATGTCTGGAGCAGTAGAGTACAGGACAAGAAAGAACGGAGAGCAGATCAGGAGAAGAGCTTGAGCTGAAAAGGCCAAGAAATCTCCCAGACCCAGAAAGCAGAATGAACATGACAAAAAAAATGAAAAACAGAAAGACAATATCAGCAAATAAGAAGAAACTTTGGTAAGTTTAGAATCTGAACAATAGAATTTCTGAAAGGAGAAATCAGAAAGAAAGGAACCATCATATGAACCATATAAATATAATTCCATGACATTGAAGAACATGATTTCCGAGATTGGAAGGGCCCACAAAATGTCCAATCCAAGGATTGAAGAAATGACCCACACCAAGGCACATAACTGTAAAATTTCAGAACACTAGAGATTCCAAAAGTCGAACAAGAAGATCAGGAATCACAGTGGCATCAGGTTTCTCAACAGGAAGACTGGAAGCTAGAAGTCAGTGAATAGAATCTTCAGGATGCAGAAGGAAAAATAATGTCCAAACCAGAACTCTGTATTTAGAAAAGCAATTCTCAGATATCGCAGGGCTCTAAAATACTTACTTCATTCATCCTCACTCAGGAAGCTACTGAAGGCTGTTTTACCAAATGACAGATCTAACCAAGAAAGAAGAAAACATGGGGCTCCAGAAACAGGATTCAATTCAGGAGCCAGAGAGACAAGTGGAATTCCCAGGATGGTGATGAAGTAAGTGGGCCCTCAGAAAACCAGCTTTGCAGGCTCTAGAAAGCTCCAGATTGGAGGAGGAGGATGGGTGGCGTCAGGAGGGATGTCTCCAGTGCAAAAAATACAATGAAATAGATGGAATCCCTGGCGTATGTGGCCGGATGGAGAGAGATTTCATTTGCAATTCTGTTTGAGAGATTGGTATGATTTAGCCCCTGATGTGCAAAACACTAAGCAAAAGAAATATGTGGCATGATTAACATGAGGGTGAAAAAGGCAAAATAAAAGAAATACAATCCTAGAACACTCTGCAGCTCAGTTATAGGACAGTGCTAAGGTAAAAATAATAATGCAATCTCCGAATATTGTTTTACCCAAAAACTGACATGTAACCATGTTAGGAGGATGGGAAAGTGAGTGTGAGTATGTTGGGGGTGGGTAAGAGAGTGTTAAACCCTCATCTTTGGTAATGTGAAATCAAAAGAAATTCTTGTAATTGGAAATTCAAGCAATAGAAATATAGAGTCAGTATCAGAGGAAACAGCCGAAATAAATGAAAGCGTTGCCTCTAGGGAAGAAGACTCAAAGATGGGAGCAGCGGAGTAGAAGACCACTGTTTTGTTATGTTTTGTTTTGCTTTTTTTAAACAGTAAACCTTTTAAATTCTGTACATATATGACTTTGATAAAACCTAAAATTCTATTAACATATAAAACTGAATGAAGAGGATGAGACTTTTCTATTCCTAACTCCAACAAGCCTCACGTAATCACTAATTATGGTGCCCACTCCATCGGTTAACCTCTCCTTAACCACCTGGGTCAGCATTTAGCCATAATCTAGCTGTGCCACGGCCGACAAAATTCAGATAATGAAAGTATGCTCTGAGCAAATTGGTAGTAAAGACCTACAGACATGAAAAAAGGAATTTGACTGGTGATTCCAAAGATAATGAAGATTGTTTCCTCATCTTATTTAGCACACTCCTGTTAACTAAAAACACCAGTGTGAGGGCAAACTCAATCACAGTAATTAAATTCTGTCTTTTTGAATTTCAATTATGAAAAAAAATCAGTCTGTGCTTCTCAGCCAAGTAAAATTATATATAGAGGAAAAATCAAACCAAAAAATAGATATATAATTTAAGTGCAAGGACTAATGCATGCTTTTCAGATATATCAATAACTTTACTCATTACTAGGGTTTTCAGCGACCATCATTTTTTAGATTTACTGAGGTATAATTGATATACAAAAAATGTACACGTTTAAGGTACACATATTGATGGGGTTAGGCATATGCATGTATCTATGATACCATCACCACAACCAAAGTACTAAACATATCCAGCATCTCCAAATATTTCCTTGTGTTTTTGTGGGGTTTTTGTTGGGTTGGTTGGTTGGTTGTTAAGATCACTTAACACGAGATCTATCCTCTTAACGTATTCTAAAATGCACAATACCATATTATTAACTATAGGTACTATTTTGTAAAGCAGATCTCTAGTATTTATTTGTCTTGTGTAACAGAAACTTTATACGTGTTGAAGAATAGTTTCTCATTTCACCTTCCCCCACACCTTAATTTCTTAAACACAAAGCTAAAAGCCATTGCCTGAGTGCATTTATGAGAAAATAGTAAAAATAAATACTTGAAAAAACCTCTAAAAGTGTTATCTACAGACGATAGTAGAAGAACATTTAGAATATCAAATTTCTCAAGTATTTTTGAACAGGAAATTAATTTCAGCTTATTTGTACTCAGCATATTCACATTGTAAAACTTGCTCATCAGAAAGCTGGAAATTACATTGGTAATTCCAATTGGTGAAAAAATAACAAAGGAAATCAGGATGAAACATTGTATCAAATTATCTTTCTCACATTGGAAAGAAGAGGAACTTCTTAAAGACAAATCTAATACAGCAATGAGAGAGATGACCTTGTTTTCATTGTAAATCTAAATTTCCAGGAGTACATCTTCAATATGTGAGGTAACAATGTGAAATCGGAACAAAATTAAAGTTGCTTTCAGTTAAAATATGCTGATTGACAATTATTTCACCTTTTATGTAAATTTGAGCCTTGGACTTAACAGACAGACAGACACACACACACCAAGAATACTTGTCACACTCTATTAGGATTTTGACTATGTTTGTAAAGACAAATGACAAATAATACCCCAGACTTGTTACAAAATACTTATGTCCATCATCTACTGGGGACAGTAAAAATGGAATGCAGGACTGTGTGATCCTCAGGGGTCCTGGAGACTGAACAGGAGAGAAATGTACAGAAATGTAGTGCTTGGCTTGGACAGAGAGAAAGTTCTGTTTTCTGAATTCCCACCAAATTACTAATGCTCTATTTTTTACTTATAAGTGCCTGGGGGGTTCCAACAGCACAGCATCCTGGCCACAGAGGAGAAATGTCCTCCTTATTAATTAGGAAAGCCTTTTTCAGCCTGGAAACTGAGTTTTTCCATTAGAATGGTCAGAAATTCATTTCTCCCGCCCCTTCCCCCAATCTTCCTAATGGGCTGAGCCTCATTACATGGGGTGAAGACAAAAATCACCCGCAACAGAAAGCTAAAATTTCATCAATTGGGAGAAAATGGGGACTGTGACCCACAGAATGGTTCCTCCAGGTTTGCTTTATTTCTTCATTTGGGTCAGTTTTAATGATCAGATTTTAGCTTGTTGCCTAACATTTTGATTAATTTATTTTTGTGAAAGAAAATGCCACCACTACAGAGTACACTGTTTATCACAAATTTTCATGAGAGTGCATATTGGGCTAATTGGGTCATATAAACCAGAAATCAGCAGGAAACAAAGTTATGGACCAAAGATGCAGAAATTTGGGCTAATCTCAATGACAGGCGCTGACTAGGCAGGAAGCCAACATCTCTACCTATGAGACTTTTCCTTCCACAACCCACGGTGTTACCATCAATATTATGTTCTATTTAATGGGAAAATAAAAAAATTTCCTACCATGCTGTGCTGAATAGTGGCCCAGAAGGCCAACATGTCTTCTCAGTAGTCTCCCTGAGTGAACCCAAGAAGGTTTTTCTTTCCTCCAATCATGACCAAGACCATTAAGAACCGTCTCTTGTTAGTCAAAAACAAAATGAAGGTCCGTGACAACCACAGCTGATGCTGAACGCTAAGGCTGAATGGGGTGTTACTCAGAGTCAGCTTCTTTCCCTGAGGATGAACAGATGGGCCTGCAGCCTTTTCCTTCTTTCCCTACCAGATATGATCACTACTAGAGAAATTTAAGACCGCCCCCAAACCATCAGCCAAAATCCAAGAGCACATAATGCACAGCCATCTGGAGGACAGAGCCATAAAAGACACAGGCATGGCTGTGTCAGCTCAGGTCTTCTGAGAAGCAGACACCAAGAAATAATTGTGCACGCAAAACATTGTTAGGGGAAATGCCTGTGAAGGACAAAGAGGAGGGGTAAGGAATAGTCAAGAGAGGCGTCAGACTGCAATGCAGACCCAGCACCTGGGAAAGGAGAGAGAGAAGGAAGAACTGTGTAGACAGAGCCTCAGACTATGGGGCAGTACTGAGAAAGCCTTGCCCAGGTGGATGCAGGGCACCTGAACAAGTGTTGCCCAATAGAGGAATCCTGTCTCAGGCAAGAGTGACCCGAGTCTGGTACTCCCCGCTTGCTCAGTCACTGGCCAGGGCAGCCCCAGGGGGTGGGGTGGTCCAAAGGCATGGCTGCTGGAGCCTCTCAACCCACCACATTCCTGAGGCAGGTTCTCTTGAGGGCAGATCTGAGGGGCACTCACAATGGCCACCCTCACTTTTCTCTCCTTAATTCAGGGCCTCTGCCGTGAGGGGCATCTGTTGATGTTGCAGGCTCGGCATTCACTTCCCTGAGAATGTCTAAGTGTCACAGAACTTAGGTTTTCCTTGGGGAAACCACGACAATGTTCTAGTCCATTTGCTTTTGGTGAACTTGATCCTCTGCTTCCCTCTCCACTTGCAGGTGTGGTTGTATGACCCTAGACAATCAGGACGTGGCGTGCCCCCACCACCACGGGATGGACACAGCACCCACAGCCATCGAAATCACCCCAGGGCTTTGGCTGGGCATGTTGAAGGCAGAGACTCTGTCTCGCCACTGGGTTTGCTGAGAGAATAAGAAGCCGGGACTGCTGGTAGCAACCCTGGCATCGCAAGCAAGAGCCTGCCTGAGAAAAAGCCAGCAGAGAGAAAAGCAAGGCAGGAAATGGAGAAAACCAGGTTAAGATATTATGATTTATGTTGAGCCCCTTGGTCCAGCTATGTTTGAAAGCAGGATTTATCCCCTGCCCCTGGGCCTCCAAATGCATTAGATCATGAAGGTGGAAATGTTATTAGACCATCTGAAACAATAACTTCTTCTGTCAATGACTAATTTTCAGGTTCAAATGTCTTCACATGGACAACGAGCTCCAGCTCTAAGCTGTCCTCCCTTGAGAACTCGACGGTCCAATTTTTGTTAAGTCATGAGCCAATGGTGTCAGTTTTCTGTTTTAGAGTCTCTGTCACTTGCCACCATGAGTTTAGATTGATATAACTACTTTTCACCATAGCTTTGGTGGACTAAAGCCCTTATCCTGGTTTTCTGTAACTGATTGAGAATATGATTTCAGGCACTTTTAAAATAATCTACTAGATTACATTTGCATTACCCATGAAATTGATGATAAGGGAATTTTACATAGAGTCATTAATGACATCATACATACCAGTCAGGGCCCAGAAACCATACCAGTTGACGGAACAGTGAATTTAACATAAAGAATCATTAGCTAGGTAGAAAGAACTGTTAACTAGGTAACTGAAAACACAGAAAGGGAACACTTTTTCGCATAAGAGCATTAGACTGTCACAGCTATCACCACTAGGGCTGAGGGAAAACGGGAAATGATTGGAATTATTAAAACTTGGAAGCTTGGAGGAAGGGTCCGTGGAGCTGAAACTGAGACCTCGGAGAAGGGTGTCTGTGAGCTCAGAGGAGGGGCCCCACGGGCCTGGAGTCTAGACCTCTGAGGAGGGGGCTTGCTGGCTGGCGCTGGTGTCTCTGAGAAGGGTGTAGTGAGGCTCGTTCAACAAGCGTTGAAAGAAAACCAAACTGGATTCCACTCTTTCTGTGGGAAGGAACCACCACTGCCAGGGTAAAGAAATGTGCTGGGTTGAAGATCACAGGAATGAAAACCAGAGAGAAGAGTGAGTCTTGTCCTCCCCTTGTGTCTCCGGTCTGTCTCTAGCACCCCACATCGGCAATGCCTCGCAGCGACTCTGCTGGCAAAGGACTAACGTGTCTTCCAGGGGTGCAGAGGAGAGGGCTGGGCTGGGAGCTGGGGGTCAGTAACTTGACAGCTGACACAGGCCCAACAACCCAGTGGGCCCAGCAATTCTGGGACAGACACAGAGCACGTGAGAAAGATCAAGGACAAAGGGAACCCAGGAGCCACCAGGTATTGACACCCAGAGAAGTAACTCCATGCTTGACTTCTGGAAATGCCCATAAAGGCCATTTCAAATGTTGTAAAAAGGTTTTGTAAGTCTTGGGAATATCCACCGACATATCAGTTTAGCAGAAAGTTAAATTGCTAAGTGGGTAAGCAAAGACATCAAAAGAAATAAGTGCTGCAATGGGCCCAAATTTCCCATGCCCTCAACTCCTCAGGCCGTGACTGCCACCTGAATGTGGGGACCTCTATTTTTTTAGTGTAAACTAAGAATTATTTGCCACCATGTTCAAAAAATAAAGTTGAAAGTGTTTTCTCATCTTGTAAAATAAAAAACCTATATTAATTAGTATCTCAACCTCCTGTTAACTCAAGCAGAACACTGTAAAACAGATTTCTGAATTTACTTGTTTTCTACTCAATAAAATTGATGAAGGATTATATTTTAAAGAAAATTTATGAAGTATTATATTTTAAAGCCCTAAATAGAAGTTTTTTTTTTTTTTTTTTTTTTTTTTGCTTTGCTTTTGTTTTTGCCTCTTAAAAGATCCATTTATCATTTTTCTGGGAGGGAGTTCTGATGCAGCATGGCACGCTTTGCATGTGGGTTGTTTATATATCTAAACCTGTGCTGTTTAGGTAAGTATGAATGATTTTTTTAAAAAATTCAACCTAATTTAGTGATTTAATTCTTTCTTCTTCCTGGTGAATTTCAGTGGTGAAGGATAATTAAGCAGAATGTTCAGAGCATCTTTGTTGTCTCCAATATGCAGACAATCAGGGTATAATCTACCATTCATGTTGACAAGCCAGGCACTGTGGGGACATTGTGCCACTGATCTTGTGCCTGGGAGGGTCCTTGGAGCTGGCGCCTGATTGAAGAAGATCTGATTAAAGTCTACTCACATAGCAGCCCCTGTCCTCTGGGCCTTCAAATGCATTAGATCAGTGAAGGTGGAAATATTATTAGGCCATCTGAAGCAATAACTTTTTTCTGTCGATGACTAATTTTCATGTTCAAATGTCTTTACAGGAACAATGAGCTCCAGCTCTAAGCTGTCCTCCCTTGAGAACTCAAGGGCCCAGTTTTTGCTGAGACTTCAGTGATCTGAAGCAATTATCTAGAGAGTTTTCTTGACCTTCATTTCAAACTCAGTAGGTGTCAAAAAATTGCTTTCCATGGTAGTCAGTAATTTTGGTCTCTAAACACTGCAATTTTGCTTCAAAGAACTTACAGGGTTGTGAACTTTGCTCTAATCTCCTATGTGCAGAAGAGCTGATAACAACTGCTTATTTCCTATAATTCCAAAACTGCTTATTCGATGCTATGGGGATTTTTAAGTTCATTGTCTCCCAGTGTTTCAAACTACTTGGAGTTTTCATTCCGATTTTCTTAAAGTCCCAAGGTCTCTCTATTTTAAAATTATAAGATTCATTAGGATTTTCTGGAGATTCAGTCATGCTGACCACAAATATATTCTGAAACAAAGAAATAACACTTATGGATAGTTTCTCTAAACATCACCAACAATCAGATCCTTTAAGCAGGTAGTCCAGATAGGACCCTGGGCTAAGCTCTGGGATCCAAGGTGCATGCCTCAGTTGCCACCACAGAAGACAAGACTACACAGTTGATAATATTTTTCAATGTTAAAAAAGCATAAACTCTAGGAGCCATTGCACTAGCCAAAGGATGACTTCTAGAGAAAGATGTTTTGTAATCGAGTCTGCTCTCTACCTTTGAAACACTCAGTCAGCTAATTTCTGGAGTAAACTTCAAACAAGATACATTTCTTGAACAGATATCATCTTGTTACTGAAATAAACACAAATATCACTTGATAATAAACTCTTTGAGGGCACAAATACCAGAGTGGGGGGGGAGGGGCTGTTGGAGGAAGGTCACTGTGAGGAAACAACTTGTCCTTCCTCTAAGTTCTTTGTTCCCTAGACCTCTACCTCAGAGGGCTCTCGGATTTCTCCCACCTAGAAGGAAATCTTCACCTAGAACCAGACCCAAGTGTTCTGGGAATCTTTGTTTCTTTCCTCTGTGGCCTTGGTGAGGGGAAATAGACCTCAAAAAGTGAATCAGAGAGGAGAAAGATCAGCAAATGCATACAGGTGTACACATTACTACCTCACAAGGCCACCTGCCATTCTCTCACATCAGTCTTATCTCTACAACCTGTGCACTGCCTAGACACAAGGATGTCATCACCAGTCTCTTGTGGCACAGTCTGAACATCCATGAATACCATATGTGCACACTGGATCAAATTCATTAAAGCAAGCTATAATCTAAAAATAAGGCTTCTACAAAACTCAAGGGAATGCTGCTCTGGAACCTCTTTCTTATCTGAAACCTTTCATGATGTGAATTCAGTTTCCTCACTTAAAATTTGGAGCTAAATCAGCTTTGTTATTTGAAACAGTGGCAGCCAGGCATACTGGGAGAACAATTCTGTAAGTGGATTGTCAGCATACTTATATTTCCCCTTCCTTGGCATTACAAAACTGTATGAACCAATTTGGGAAATCACAGCTCTGTCCAATATAGCAAGTCAGCAGCTATTTCTCAGCGTGTAGCCTCTTTAGTGACCTAGAGAGGGGAGAACCTGCTCCCTGGAGGACACCAGATGGCCAGGTCTGGGGAAGCAGAGTCTTCTTGGGTCTTGGTGCACATGGCAGGCAAAGTCACTTACTCATGCTAGGTCCAGCATCTCCTCTGCTGGAAGCCAGACTGAACCAGCCTCTGCTCTAACCTCATCAAAAGGGAAGCTCCAAGAGCCATAATTAAGAATCAGTGTGCCACTGCCTATGAGAAACAGCCTCTACTCCCAGCCCAGGAGCCAGAATCAAGCAGCCATAGGCCCTACTTTAGGTGAAAAGAGAAAGCTGAATAGCACAGGTCACTTACAGCTTACAGGCCAGAGCTGCCTTCTCAGCCACCATGGGCAATAATGCCATGAGAGACATCTGTCAGAGAAAACATGGCAACAGAATTTGGTAAATTTCAAACTTCTTGTCAGTCCATGCTGTGTATATATCGGCCCTTCTCAGTCACTGTTGATGCAGAGAAATGGGGAGACTCAATACTGATATGGTCTGAAAGAATTTGAATTAAAATGTGAAGGCACACATATTTTACAAAAAAGTTTTCACATCCATCTTCCAGAAACATTACTTCATTAGCTTCCAAAGTGACCCTATAAATAGTGGGAGCCCTCTTCCTACTGACAGAGGGAAATGACCCAAGGAAACACTAGAAACCAGAAACATCGAACAGGTTACTGAAGGAACCCAGGAAAGTCAAGGGTTTATCAAAGTAAGTGATTATTGTAAAAACTGTCTCTAAAACTCATTTGGTTGTGTCCAGTGGGTGGTGACTCAGCACACCCAGATGTCCTGAGACCTTGAGGCACAGACAACAAAGCAGTGGAAAATTAGTACAACCTCTATGGAAAGTAATACGGAGATACCTCAAAGAATTAAAAGTAGAACTACCATTTGATCCGGCAATCCCACTACTGGGTATTTACCCACAGGAAAACAAGACATTTTATAATAAAGACATCTGCATCCGAATGTTTATAGCAGCACAGTTCACAATTGCAAAGATGTGGAAACAACCCAAGTGCCCATCAATCCATGAGTGGATTAATAAAATGCGGTGTATGTATACCATGGAGTACTACTCAACCACAAAAAACAATGGTGAACTAACACCTCTTATATTATCCCAGATGGAGCTGGAATCCATCCTCATAAGTGAAGTATCACAAGAATGGAAAAACAAGCACCACATGTACTCACCATCAGATTGGTACTAATTGATCAACGCTTATGTGCACATATGAAACATTCATCAGGTGTCGGGCAGGTGGGAGGTGGAGGAGGGGATGTGTATATTCACACCTAATGGGTGTGGTGTGTACTCTCTGGGGAAGGGGCACGCTTGCAGCTCTGACTCAGGCGGTGCAAAGGCAATATATGTAACCTAAACGTTTGTATCCCCATAATATTCTGAAATAAAAACAAAAAACAAAAAAAGAACAAAATAAAACAAAAAATAAATAAATGGCTCCTGACAATGTGGCCTTAAAACAAAGAATGGTAATCTTTTGACAAAGGTCATTCTCTTTTTGAACTGCAGAGAGAGTAGTGGAATGGATTAGTAGCCATGAGGTAACGTAGGTCACCAAGGTGACAATGTTCAATACTAGATATTGCTGGGGATCTACTGCCAGGATTCAGTGTGAACTGCAACCTGATACTTAAGAACAGGACCTGGACTGGCCACCCTAGAAAAGACCTAGCAGGGGTGCAGAACTTGCAACCTTAAGGTGAAATGTGACCTTCTTAGTCCTTAACTGTGGCCTTTTGACTGAATCCAAATTTTACATAACAAATCCTTTTATTAAAAGGAGTGCAGCAGAGAAAGATGAAGCTTTTCTTGCCTCCTTTGGTGCTTAAAAAAGAACAATCTTGAAATCAGAAGGCCGCAGGTCCCCACCCCTGGGGGGATCTCATTCAGCTGGGTGGGGCTGGGCGGGTGGGTGGAGATGCTGGGGAAAGTTCTGGCCACCTAGGCACAATGGCAATAGCAAATCAGAGTCCAGGCAAGCTGTCAGCAGAGGGCTATGCTGACACAGAGAGCAGCCAGTAGACCACAGGGACAGGGAAGCTGAGAAATACCTGACACAGAGACCTGCAGACCATCAGCTCAGAGCAGTCTGCAGTAGGTGGCTGGGGTCCTCTGGGAACAGGGCCAGGACTACAGCCTCTGGAAGGGACACTGGTGATAGGAAGGCGGGCTCTATCTGGAAAAGGATGCCGAGTTCTAGATAAATTAGTCAAAACAGACGTGGGCTCAGACTGTGGCTGATGTCACACAGTGAGAATGAAGAAGACTTAGGAATCAGATCTCTGAATTAGGTGACCCACCTGGATGCAAATGCCTTTGTGGCAGAGACAGCTGACTGTTGCCCAAAACGCGTGGTTCTCCTCTCCCATAGTACACAGTTGTCACTGTGAAATGGCTTCCCAGCCAGGGACTATGTCTCTCAGCCCCTTTTGCATGTAGAAGGAGCCACCTGAGACGCCTTTGCCAAGGGAAAGCGAGAGAAGACATGTGTGCCCCTCCCGCCTGCAGTGAGGTGCCCTTCACCTCCCTCCTCCACCTGCCAGCTGGGGTGGCAGACTCCAGATGGGCAGAGCCTGGCCCCTCAGCGCCTGCAGAGGGGAAAGTGCCCTCAGATTAGGAACAACGCACTGGACTTCTGGAGAGCAAGGAATAGACTTTCAGTGTGTCAAGCTTCTTAAATGTAGGGTTTTATTTGTTACAGCGGCTGGCTCTCCCCTACTAATACAGCCACAGTAAGACCAAAAGTAGCCATGATTTGCCTGAGCCAGTCCCCAACCCGTCAGCTGCCTTCTCCAACCCACAACAGAATTTGAACCGAGTCCTTTACATGTTCCTGTCCTTCAGACACACCAAGAGCCCCTGAAGATCCCTGCCCTCCTTTTGGTGGCAACATGTGTGAGTCAGTGGTTTCCCATCCAGAAAGACTGCTGAAAGCCAGGGCTGAAGGCCCACGGAGTTCCCTCTAAAGGCCGCCTCAGCACTGACTCTACATCTTGAAATGCGATTCTCTGACTCCAACAGTGTAAGTCCCCGTACCATGCCTGCAACTTCCTCCCCTGACTGCATGGAACACCGCACACCAACTGGCAGCCCGTTCAACCCAAAACCAACCTCCCCCTGAGCCTGACAAAGCCATACGGTGTAGTGAAGAGAGCTCAGCTTTCAAAGTCAGAGAGTCCTGGGTTGGAATCCTGGTCCTCTGCCTTCTGCAGGACCTTAGCCAAGTTTCTAATGCAATTGAACCTCAGCCTCTTCATCTGAAAAACAGAAATATCACCCTTGCAGGTGGATTGTGGAGATTATGTGCGTGTACAGTGCCGGCATAAAGAGGGGCTCAGTAAATGCAGCATCAGCAGGTGCTGACTGAGCACCTTCTGTATCCCAGGCTCTCTGCCAGGAGCTTTCTTGTTTGCTATCTTGCTCCTCCAAAGGAGGCTATAAAGGAGTTATTGCTATCCCATGTCTGCTGATCAGAAATGAATTGATCACTTACGGCTCATTCAAGGTCACCCATCAGCAAATGGAAGGTCCTAAACACGAGTCGCATATCCACCTCCTACTCCAGTAACCCTTCCACTACTTTCTGGCTACCCTTGAACTTGGACTTCTAACACGACCATGACAGCCCATACCCCCCTTAGTTTTGTAGAAAGCTAAGGGCTTATAGAAAGACCTTTGAACTTGGAGTTGATGAATCTGTTTCTGCTCCTTAACTCAGTGTCTAAACTTGAACAAGGCTCTACCTCTGTGGCTTCAGTTTCTTCCCTCAAGAAGTGAGGTGAGTAGGTCAGATGGGTTGTGAAGATAGCTTCGCAGCGGGAGGTCTGCTTAGCTTGCCAGGTGCCTACTTTCCTCTTCTGGCTTGACCTGACCCCAGCTACCTATGACCTAAACTCATTTTCCTAAGGTTGTCTCATAAGCCCTGACTAAAATCATAGCAGCTCACCAGACCTGAAACAGTCCATGCTAATTGTGAAGATTGATTGTGTTTTCTTTTCTAAATATTTGCATAGCATTTTAATATAATGAGACATTCCTTCCAAATTCATGGTCAGTACTGACATCATGCTTAGACAGCAGTATCTTTACAAAGTTATCTTAGAAATTAATTCTACATTAAAAGAAAATGTAGCCATGAGGCACTTTTAGGATTAGTCTGGCTTATTGTGGAATGTTCTAGTTTTGCTATTTATATCAACTTCTTCAACGCAATCATGTACAATTTGCACTTTACAAGAGACATCGTTCTTTAAAATACATTTATCATCATCCTAAACTCCTTCTGAATTTCTCTATATAACTATGGCTTATTTGAATAAAGACCAGGAATACATTTGGACATTCGGCTATTACAGTACTTCCCAGCCTTTAAAATTTTTTTTAATTTCATGGTACCCAGAGGAAATTATATTTGTCCAGCCCACAGACATAAATGTCCAGGCTGCTACCAGCAAGGGCTGACAGGCCTGGGGCTCCAGAAGCTCTAAGGGCTGAGGAAATCTATTAGTCCTTTCCAGCACAAACGTCAGGGAGCTCTGTTTTTGCAGACTGCCATTGGTGACCATCAACCAAACGACAGAAGTACGCACCTGTCGAACGCTGTGAGAGGTGCAAAGGATACAGACACACCCTGAGAGCGACGGCCATCCTTAAAGAGCTCACAAATCACTGGGGACACTGGGATGGTCGCAAGCATATTAAATAAATGAATGAAATGGATAAAAGCAATCAGAGCAAAATACACAGCACAGATCACGGTACAATTGTGTGTTAAACTGCAGGTAACTTCTCTGTGACTCTGTGATGATTTGGAGGTGAGAATTAGGACCGGGTAAGGAAGGCTGCAGGGAAGCATGTGGGACTTGACAAGACCTTAAAGAGGATCAGTAGAACGTGGGTGAATAAAGGAGGGAAGGGTTACAGGTGAGGATGGCAGCGTCAGTGAAGCATCAGTGTGTGGTTGAATGGCCATGACATCCTTGTAGATTGATGAAGACACATCTGGCAAGACATTTAATGGGATTTTGTTTGTGAAATTCCTCTGCAAATTACAAAGCACCTATCAATGTAAGGTACTATTAGGGACATTTTTATCATAGCATCAGAGGCAACAAGGTACTGTGGATGTTGAATTAACCTGAGAAGGGTTCTCACCCCATCTTTCCCCCTATACTGGGTATATCATTGTATGCAAGTTATTTAGACTATCACAGCCTCAGTTTCCTTGCGTAGATAAGGTTCTCGGTAGGATTAGAGATCCGACATGTAGCGTATCTCCCACAGCGCTTGGAGACACTCATTAACAGTATCCAGCACTAACGCCACTACCTGCACCATTGCTGTGTATTTTATCTTCCACTGTATCGGCCAGGTGTTTCAAGTCAGGGTTGGAAGGAAGGAGTGAGGGTTGGAAGGAAGGAGTGATTTGAAATTTCTGGATTCAGTTTGCTCCCAATTGTCCTAACTGATTTCATTATCCCTCCCTTTGGGTCAACAGGAAGTTAGAGTGATGCGTCTGCAATTGGAATGAAGCCAGACGGTGAACTGGCCATGCAAAATCCCCTCTACGGCTCCTCGAAAATATCCTTAAACTAATTTCTGAACTTTTCAGATGATCAACACCACTGGGACTCTTGCGGGGTTGCTCCCCACAGGTTCTGAACTAGTGGGTCTGGGATGCATTTGTCCAGCTTGTCCTTACGAACACGGAAGCTCGAGAAAACCAATGCAAGGCCTGCAGCATATTCACACACGGAGGAAATAAATGGTCTGAGTAAATCAGAGCTGGCCTCAGATAACAAACCCCTAACATGCTTTCATGTGATTTGTGGGGTTATGGAGATGCTCTGTATAAAACTGTACTAATTTGGAATACAGATGGCAGAAGACTACTTTGACCTAGTACAAATTTATAGAATGTATGGTCTACCTTTTGTCATAAAATGCATTCCTTTCCTGTGAAGTTTAATGGATGATTTTAAAAATCAAAGTGCGCTTTAAAGATTTTAGGAGTGGTTCATTTACATTCCTGAGGTAATGCTGGTTTTCATGTCTTTTTTATATCCATTTAATATTATTTTACTTTATATTTGAGTTCTCAAAGCATGACTCACTTGAATTTTTTAATAAAGTTTTTATTATTTTCAAACATAGTGCAAATTCTTCCTCAGATTTAGTACCAAGAAAAAGCCTGTGCCTTCGGATGAATTAATGGGACTTCCTTTTATAAGATAATAATAGCTATTTAGCAGCTGAATTTGATATAATCATAAAACAATCAACTCCTAAATGTCATCAGCATCTAAAGGTAGTTATGTATAACATCATTATCTGTAAACTCATCAAAACTGGCTAACATATCATTTATATCCTTTTGACCCAATAGTCAAAATACCTAGGAAATAACATTTATGAGTTCATTCATGCAAAGTGACAATTTACCCCTGAATTTTGTTACACGCAGATTTTTAACAAAATTTTACTCTGCCTTAAAATGTTCTAAACAGCTGTTCAATAGTTATACACATGTGAAGGCACCATAAGGCATGTTGAATTAAGGGGTGGTGGAAATTTTATCTATTTCACAAATAATTCAACACAATGTTTACAAACAAATCCAGAATCCTGGGATTTTATAAATGGTTCGCCAGGTCCCACCCTCTGATTTTATGGAGGACAAAGCTGGAAGCCAGAGAAGTTATGGGCTTTGTCTGTGGTGCCTCGAGCTGGGAACGTGTGCCGGGAGGGACATAGGACAGCATCTGCCGACCCCTGCTCCGTCCCAGAGCTGGGCACCCAGCAGGACCCCAGTTAAGTAGGACTGAATTCAATCACTCCTAGCAAAATCATTAAAATGTTTGAGGAAACGATGCCACAAAGCATGAAATTCACTCTCTAGGAAAAAGCATTCTTTCAGATATTTCAAAAAGTAGAATCAACAGAGCAAATGGCAAACTATATTTTGTTCTGGAAAAGATGAGGGAGGAGGAGGCAGCATCGTGTCAGCTCAAGCTCTGCAGATGTTGGATAATTTTGGATCTCATTTATTCACAGAGAAAACAAAATATGGCCTCATTACAGTGCAGAAGGGGTGATCTGAGGCCAGCAGCTGATTCAAACTTAGTAAACACATACGCACACCAGAAAGTGTACATAAATATGGAGATCTATGCCAAAAATAAAAGTTGAAAACTCTTCCCCCAACTTTCCATACTCAGAGGAGAAGTGGGTGATCCCTGGGCTCCCCCAAGGCTACTGCCCAGCACAGTGGGCACAGACACACACAGGAGCAGTCGTTGTGCAGATTCAGGGACTGGGGATGGTTCCCTGCAATTGTTCTTTGCCCAGCATCATAACAAGCAGCACTGGCAAAAAGAACTAACACACAGACACTCAGAGAATAGTAAGTGTGGGTACCAGGGAGGAAGACTGGTACCACCTTCTTTGTTCTCAGCTGCTGACAGAGGGGCAGTCAGGTCCCTCCAGCAGTGCCTCATTGTCCTCATGTGCAGATGTGGCTACCTTGGCTGGCATCCCAGCATCCCAGAAGACCCACCATGCATTGACTTGGGGACCCTCAAATCATCTCTGCCTGGAACACAGGCTGTGGAGACGAGCTTGGATTTGAATTCTTGCTCAGTCCCTCACCAGCTACATAAGCTTGAGCAGGATAGCTAACGTTTCAGTTTCCTGGTGGGGATAACAATGTTACCTACCTTATAAGATTACAGTGAGGGGTAAATAAGAAAATGCACGTGCAGTGCTGGGCACACATTACAAATGACATAGAAGACAGTCACTATTTTTATTACACAAATTCATAACCCTTGGGAAATAAACAAAGCACAGCACTGGAGGTGGTAGAAACAAGGGAAACGGCCGCCACGTCCCACTTGCCATGCAGCTGCCCCCGCAGCTCCTTTGCTTACTGACCAGTGCCCCTGTTTACCCAGCCTGCCCCGCGCCTTCTCCTCCGTTACAGCCGAGCAGACAGCAGAAGCCAAATGGAAGACTTGTCGAATTAGCGACTTCTCTCTGTCATTGTCTGACCTTTCTTCCATCCTTGTCCATCTTTCTTTTGTAGTTGTTAGGAAAAAAAAAAAAGAGCTGAGAACATTTGGAAGAGAATCCAAACCTGGCTCACTGGCTCCTAGAAATAAAGCCTGTAAGTGCCACTCTATTCTTCCAGGTCACACAGTTGATATGACCCCACAGTAAATGCAGGGAGAACAGCCAAAAGGAAGATCTAAGCCACTCATTTCAGAAAGAAATGACAAACCCTTGAGAATAACCTTCCCAGCTCCCATTGGCCTGGGTGTTACCTTGTGAATAACGGAACTGTGGCTGTCGCGAAGCCGAACTCACGTGGTTGCTCCGTCCTCACTTTCTGAGGAGGTCTTCCACGTAGCAGGAAGTACCTCATCTGCACACAACGCCCCAAGTCAGACAGCGCTGTCACCATTGCCCAGGCCACAAAAACCGGCTTAATCCAGTTGTGACTTGCTCTGTGGGGCATCTGGTGCGTGAAGGGGTAGGACTCAAATCTGGTTCTTCCAAACACCCGTCTAGGGCTCCCCCTACACTCCCCGCCCCAGTGGCCCCAATATCTTCAGGCTGCTCCCCACTGCCCCCCGCCCGTCCCCACATACCTGCCAGAGCTGCTCGGACCTTGCCGAGCTTCCCCCCCATTCATCCTGCTCTTCCCCTGCTGGCCACCCAGTCTGCAGCGAAGCTCAGAGTGGGACGGGGTGTTCACGGGCATCCTTTGAGGTCAAACATCCGCTCTCAGAGGACCGTGAAGGGACGAATTTTAAAGCGACGTGACAACGGCGGCAGGTGTAATCCATTTCGTCTCCTTTCGCTCGTCTCTTGCTTTCACTTCTTTCTCACCTTACCCTACAACGTTAACTTCCTCTTCCAAAGCGTCATCTTGCAGCTTTCCCACCTCACAGCACAGGATGGAGAATGACACTTCCCTTCTAGTCCCTGAGACCGAAGGAAACTGCTTTGGATAGGCAGCCCCTTTCTTAAATTTTTTCATCACAGAAGGAACCATAAATAGGAATACAACTTGTATCTAACAAAGGACAAAAGGACAGAAGGAAGAAAGAAAAGGAGGGAAGGAGGGAAGGATTAAAAGGAAAATCCTGTACGTGGCTGGTATATGATTTTTGTTTAGCTATTACAAAATTTCTAACACATGGTTAAGAATATGAAAACAAACAAACAAGCAAACATGAGGCATGACCAATATCAAAACAAGAGCAATCCCCCTAGGGGCCCCTGCACCCAGGGTCGAGCCTTCTTCACGTGTTTCCTGCGTGGTATTTGAGAGAGCACTTGGGACATGACAGACACAATCGATGTCTGTTAAACGAATAAACACCTTACACCATAGTACAGTCTTACACAAATAATTTTAAGAAGAGAGGGAGATAAATCACAGAAGTCCTTTAAAAATATCTTGTAGCTAGTTCATCTACAGAAGCCAACAAGCACAGTTGGAACAAATAGGTTAATAAAACCAAGCCAGATGGCCAGCCATTAATTTTGCTGCTTCTCTGCAGCCGTTACAGATTTATCTTTTAAAGTCTTACGCTAATCAGAGTGTAAATTCCCCCGAAGCCATTTGGTGTCTTGGTGAGTAAGCCAGACTATGAATTTCTAAGAATGTTACACCTACACTAGTCCCTATAAACTTCCCTTCATTCTGTTACGGATCGTGAAAAATCCGCTATCTTCAAAACACCATTCTAAAATCAGGAAATGAAGATTATACTGTGATGCCATATTCTTTCATTAATTTTGATTTATCTCACTTTTGACCATTAGAACAGTGCTTCAGTTTACATTTGACCTCTTTGCAAAGGGAAAAAATGAATTTCTGGCCCAGGTGATGTGATAAGTTCACACTTCAAATCTCCTCTCCCTCCTCTATCACCACCAAACATGTAGGAATGACAAAGAACATGTAATTGGAAAGATTAGTGGTGTTATAAATGAGTACAATAGGGCAAACATATTTGTAGATCAGAAAAGGGAAAGAAACACAAGGGGGAAACTGAGGCTGGCCCTGCACCTGCTGTTCTCTGGCTCTCAAGGCAGATAGAGGTGAATGTGAGGGATCAAAGCCAAACTCCCAGCTTGAACTCACTTGGATCAGATCCCACTCCCCATGAAGGAAAGATAAAAATAGGAACACATGTGCTGCGGCTGATGTGAGCAGCTTGTCTAGGAAGGCAAGAGGGAGCTGACCCAGGCTCACAAGTAGAACCTGAGCCTTGGCAACTCCAGGCTGTTTTGTGACAACAGCAAAGATATCCAAAGTGTGACCACAGAAGGAGAGGACAACTCTGGATTCTGGGCTGTGGGTTCTGGGTGACAGGGTGGAGGCTACCAAAGTGACTACACAGGGCAGGTGGTGGGTGGGGAGGGGTGAAGGCAGTAGCAAGGGAGAGGTGAACCTGCAAGTCAAAAGTGCTAAGAACGATGCCTGATAAAACCCACCACCAGGAAATGAAACAGCCCAGATGAAATAAGAATAATTTTAAAATGTGAGAAGTAGCTTTAAAATAAGGATATTTTTGATACTCAGAGATTAAAGTAAGAAATGGCATCCATAAAATAATACACATTCTGAAACAAAAACAAAGAGTAATAGTTATGAAAAAGAGTCAATTAAATATCTGGGACATAAAAAATACTCAGTAAAAAGAATAAACAGACAACGTATTTTTAAAAATTAAAGAATTAGAAAATGTTTTGAAATGTATTCATAACGTCAAACACAGACATAAAAAGTTTAAAGTTTGAAAAAGACATGGAGAATCTCTACACACATCATTATGCAAATATAAAACATCACTGATATTAAGAAAATTGTTAAAGCTACCAGACTGAAAATACTGATTACCTGCAAAGAAACCAGCAATTAGTTTGAAAGCTAATATTCCATCAATGGCAATAAATGACAATGGATGCCAGAATACAATAACATCTAAAGAATTTAGGGAAAAGTAATGTCAGGTAAGAAGCTATCACTGTAAAGGGAGAGGAAGGTTAAGACATTTTCAAAACACAAAAATAAGAAAGTTTGACACCACCTCCTTGATCATTTCTATACAATGAACTAGAACTAATAATGTATATATTTTAAAAGTAGAAAAATAAACCTAGGATGAATTCATGGTATTCAATAAACAGTGATGAGCACGGAAATTGGTGAAATAAATTGATTGACTTAGTTAACTATGGAGCATTTTAAAAACTAGGATAAGAAAGTACAGACAACAGTAACAAGGCACATAAGGAGAGGGATAATTTGGAAAATAGGGGGAAGGAAAGTTAAAACATACCAAAGTCATTTTCTTTTTTAGGAAGAAAAAACAAAAAAGAATAAATTTAGACTGTGTTAGAAATTTTTGTATTTATGTATATATCTTAAAGAGCTAAAGAAACCATTGAAGGAACAGAAAAGTAATCTATAGTTCCCAAAGCAGAAGAACAAATGAACCAAAGAAAACTAGGTCAATCCAGTAAAAGAAACACAGGAAAAAATTTTAAAAAGCAACATAAACAGAAAGCACAGAAATAGGTGATAATATTCATAATAGAACAGTGTAGAGTCCTCTAAAGCAGACTTTGAGACAAGTACTTGGGCACAGGTAGCTTATTGCAGTGATGATTACAACCACCATAGTGAGAAAGGAGAAAACCTACTAAAGGTGCACCAGTGAGCTGGTTAGCACACTGGGCACACCTGGGGCTCAGTCGCAAGGAGGCCCTCTGAAACTGTGAGAAACAAACTGCAGAATTCTCCATCAGATGGCGGAGGCATTGACTTACCAACACCCACCCACCATGGCTGCCTCCCTGTGGCTCTAGTTCTCTCGATTTCAGCGTTGAGAAGAAATGGCAGAGCAAGTTTCTGTAGCACCTGAGAATGCCCCCAAGCACAGAGAGGTGACCACCTCACTGGAGGTGAAGATGTCAGTACCTGAGGGCAGGAGAACTCAGGTGGGCAGGGGGTGGGAGGGGTGGGGAGCAGCACAGGTGCACCTGCTACAGCATGTAATGGTATTTAAATTGCTTCCTGAAAGAGAGATGACCAGATTGGCTTAAAAGAAATAGCCATATGCTGTTTACAAGAAACCCCTAACAAAATGACACAGGAAGTTTCAGACTATGGGGCACGCAAAAAAATATACTGAAGAGAAATACTCACACCTGTACATAAGAATATGCACAAAGGTGCTTGCTGAAGCAATGGTTGTAATGGAAACAAATCAAATATCATTATGTTCATCCAAAGGGGAAGAGCTAAATAAGTTACAGGATAGCCAACAACTGGGGCACTGTACACCATCTATAGCCCAGGTATAAAGTCAGATGAAAACACTGAGCCACTCCCATTGAGTCAATAGGACTTAGAAGTAGTAAAACTGAACATGTATACAGATAATTTATATCTCACTATATTTCAATAATTTCAACTTATCTTCTAACATAGTTTAACATTTTTACACTCTTAGTATGTTATGTATTTATCACTAAATATATTAATGATGAACTTTCCTTTTAACTAATTTGCCATCAAAAGTTTTTCAATAAGGAACAGAGAATTTTAGACAAAAATATTGATATTCTCTTATTTAAAAGTCATATGCACAAAGATGTCCACTGGCTTTATTAATAATTAAAACTTAAATGTTCTACGTAAGTAAATGATCACATGATTTCAAAGGATGCAGGCAGTAAAAATGAAGATTATGGGGAAAGTTTATGAAATAGTGTGTACAACATGATTCTGATTACATTTACAGAGACAGAGAGAGATGGAAAATTAAAGCAGAAAAGTCAACCTAGGGTGAAAGGAAAGAATTCAAGAAACAATGATAAGCATAGAAATTGATGAAACAAATTGATTAACCTAAAGGCCTATCATTTATCATAGCACCAAAAAAAAAAAAAACTTAAGTTTTCATATAACAGAAGATTTGCAAGATTTCTATGCTGAAAACTGCAAAACACTGAGGGGGAAAAAAATCAAAACCTGAGTAAATGGAGTAATACAGCATATTCATGGATTAGAAAGTCCAATATTGTTGTCAGTTCTTCCCCAAATTGTTCTATATATTCGATGTAATCCCAATCAAAATCCTAGCAGAAACTTTTCTTGAAATTGACCAGTTGATTATAAAGTTTATATGGAAAGGCAAAAGAGAATAGTTAAAACAATTTTGAAAAAGAAAGAAAAACCAACTTGAAGGATTCATTATGGCCTGATTTCAAGACTTACTATAAAGCTACAGCAATTACAAGAGTTGCTGTTGATGGAAGGAGAGACATAGATCGATGGAACAGAATAGAGAGTCCAAAGATACACCCACACATATATGATCAAATGATCAACAAAGTTGCAAAAGTAATTTAATGAGGGAAAGAACAGTCTTTGCAACACATAGTGTTGGCACAATTGGACATCCATGTGCAAACAAATCATTAAAGCCAACCTACGCCTTGCACCATTACAAACACTAACTCAAAATTTAAACCTAAAACTATAAAATTCCTACTAGGAATCATAGGACAAAATATTCGTGACCTTAATTTAGGCAAAAGTTTCTTAGACAAAGATAAAAGCATGAACAATAAAAGAAAAAATGATCAATAAATTGCTCTGCATCAAAAGTAAAATCTTCTCTTTGAAGGACCCTGTTAATTAAAAATTTTTAAAAAGCAAGCTGCACCCTGGGACAAACTATGTTCAAAGAACATATTTGATAAATAATTTGCAAAGAGAAGACATGAAGACTCTTAAAACTCAATATAAATAAAACAACCCCATTAAAAATAGGAAAAACATTCATGTAGACATTTTACCAAAGAAGATATATGGATGGAAAATACACACATAAAAAATATTCACATCATTCATCATTAGAGAAAAGCAAATTAAAACCACAATGAGATGCCATTACACACTTATTAGAAGAGCTAAAATTTAACAGCAAAAAAATTTTTTTGACTAACAATACCAAGTGCTAGCAGGGATGTGGAGCAATTGGAACTCTTGTACATGGCTAGTGGAAATGCAAAAACTTCCAACCACTTTGGAAAATAGTTTGGCAATTTCTGATAAAGTTAAACATGCACTCACCATATGTCCCAAAAATCCCACTTCTAGGTATTTACCCAAGCGAAATGAAAACTGATATTCACAACAAAGCTTGTATATGAATGTTTATAGTGGCTTTATTCATAATCACCGGAACTAGAAATAACCCAAATGGCCTTCAGTTGGTGAATAAACTGTGGTACATCCACAAAATGAAATACTGCTCAGACATTTAAAAATATATGTATGAAGCACTGATACATGCAACCACATAGTTAAATCTCAAATGCATTATGCTAAGTGAAAGAACCCAGACTCGAAAGACTATATACTACATACATAGCTCAATTTACGTGACATTCAATTCTGTAGGGAAAGAGATTGTCAGGGGTGTCACTTGTGTTGGGTGGAGGTGCTCATGACGAGGTAGCATGACAACACTTTTTGGGGTTACGGAACTATTCTGTATCTTAATTGTAGTTACATTGCTGTACGTGTTTGTAAAAACTGACAAGACTGTACATTGTAGAGGTGAATTTTACTGTATGTAAATTATGTCTCAATAAATGATTTAATTTTAAGAAGTACTTGAGAGTTTTCTTTTAATTCCTATATTCAAAAGAACATGTGTTCTCACATCTGAGTGTCAACGAATAAACTCCTTGAATAGTGTAGTTGGTTCTTCTGGCCGGGAACAGAGGTTTTAAGGTAGGAAATTCCAAGTGAAAAGGCCCATTTCCATGGGAAGGCTAACAAGTTTGGGAAGCGTGGAGGGAAGAAGTTCCTCCTCTGTGGCACAATTAAAGACAGGTGCTAACAATGACATGCTCTCTTTAGGATATCCTGCATCTTGAAACCACTGTTGGAGAATCTGGAATGATACAATGGAATAAAGTTTGCACAGTGAATTGAAGAAAGAAAGTGAATTTAAGAGATTTCAAAGCATTTGTGCCGGTTCCTTTCAATAAGAAGCTCAAATCAATTAAATTCTACAAATATTGCCAGACTCTGAGCTGGCCGCTGGGAGGCAGCTGTGTGAGGATACCCCTTGTTTCAGCACAGTTCCTCCTGGGGAGTTGCCCACTGACAGATTAATAAAAGCACTCAAGGGACTGGCAGACTTTGGGGAGGGCTGCCCCACTGGCTCTCTGTCCCCAGGAAAGCCACAGGGAAGCTGCCACCCTTAGAAGACAGACAAGCTAGAGATCTACAGGCACCTTGGGTAAACGTGCCTCATGCACACTCTCGGGGCCCCAAGTTTTTCTCTATGAACTTATTCTTTAAATTGGCTTAAACTACATCCATTTCTTAGAAGCCAGAAGAGTGCACAGGGCAAATGTTACCTACGGAGTAACATATAAGGATGCCCCAAAATCACGTTGGATTACTCTGAGGATCCTGGCCATTGTGAAAGGAAGTCTAGCAGAGGTCATTTGTATCGTGTAGAAAGATGAGCGTTAAGACACACAGAAGGTCCCCTTCCTGCTCTCTCCCCAACCCCATCAGTCCTATGCTCTTTGGTGATCAGAAATAAGTTCCGGAAGCTCATTCAGGGTGTACTAAGATATATCACAGGCATTATGTCCACGCACAAACCTGCACACAGAGGTTTACAGGAGCCTTATTCATAATTTCCAAAACTTGGAAGAAGCCACCAAGATGTCCTGCAGTAGATGAATGGATAAATAAACTGCGGTACATCCAGAAAATGGAGCATTACTCAGCACTAAAAAGAAGTGAGCCATCAAGCCATCAAAGGTCATGGAGCAATCTTAAATGTACTTCTTTTACTAAGTAAAAGAAGCTGGTTTGAAAAGACTGTATACTGTGTGATTCTAATTATATGACACTCTGAAAAAGGCAAAACTATGGAGACAATAAAAGGATCAGTGCTTGCCAGGGGTTGGGGGAGAGGTAGGGATGAGTAGACAGAGCACAGAGGATTTTTAGGGCTACCCTGTATGGTACTATACTGATGAACACATGTCGTTATACATTTGTCCAAACCCATGGAATGTGCAACACCAAGAGTGAGCTCTACTGTAAACTGTGGCCTTTGGGTGATAAGGATGTGTCAGTGGAGGTTGATCAAGTGTAACAAACATACCACTCGGTGTGGGCAGCGAAAAATCCCTCTGCCTTGTGTTCCATTTCTCTGTGAACCTAAAACTTCTCTTAAAAAAAAAATCTATTTAAAGACTATATATCACGTATGCACTGAATACCCAAGCACTGGGCCATGGAAATAGGGGATAGTAAAATGATTATGGATAAAATGTAAGGAAAAAGACTTAACATTTTATATTGAACTTTTAAATAAGGCTAAAATCTCTAAGTCTGTGCACAGAAACTGGGAGTTCTATATACAATAGTTGGCTTTTGCCACTAAAAGTCTATTAATGTTAAGGAGATAGTGAAAGCATTTCTTTGTAATATAAGTTTGAAAAGGAACCTCTTACTAAAATATCCACAAAGTAGTATTATATAAAAGTGGAGAATATTAAAGAATTTTAAAAATCTACATTACAAATGAAAATGGGAAAGGCACTTTATAACCCACACAGGTACTGATTTTTTAGCAGAGTGACAGAATGAAGCAGGGGAACAGAAATCTTAACAGCAAATATTCATTACTAACTGGAAACTTGTGAAATTGTAATGATATAGTTTAATTCATTCCTTCCCTTTTTGTCCTTATTTCCATTTAGATGAACATAAAGAAACTACAGGAGGCCATCAAACTGGATCACTTCTTAAATTACCCGTAAAATATAAAATATTGGATGCCGATGGTGAGAACACAGTGTGGACATCAGGGCAGAGCTGAAGGTCATTGCACAGGTGGGTGTGGAAAGATCGCTGCTGCCAGGTGATCAGCACAGAAAACACAGACCAAGTTATGTCATGCCCAAGTTCAACCAGCCCGTGGTGATCTTTTCATAGAGAAACTTACTAACATTCTTGGTTACTTAGTCACTTTGTAAACCCTGAAATAAGTGGCTTAATTTATAATTGCCAAAAAATGAAAACAACTCAAATATTTTTCAACTGACAAATGGATAAAATGGTGGTACCATCATATGGTGTCCATACAGTGGATAAAGTTATGGCACATCCATCCAGTGGAATGCTACTCAGAAATAAAGCAGTAAAAATGAACGAACGCCTGATACATGCATCTAAATGGGAACACAGAACATTCGACATAAACCACTTGCCCTGATCTTCTGTCCCTGCCAAAACATGGACTACATCTCTTGGAAAATAATAAAAATAATCAAAAAGGAGGATAGACCATACTAATTAAGTGCTTACAGTATGCCAAGTATTGTTCTAAATGCTTTACATACACTCATTGAATCCTCACAACACCTCTATAAAGGAGATCCTATGTTTATCCCCATTTTATAGATGAGAAAATCCAAGTACAGAAAAGCAATTGGCCCGCTCCAGGTCACATAGCCAGCAAGTGGCACAGCCAGGATTCAAGCCCAAGATTCTATGTGAGCATCACCTAAATTCCCCCTAGTCTGAAAGGAGATACTGCTTACGGGAGCTTGGCTTCTTACTTAACTCTCTGAGAAATTCTCCTCGGTTTGGTTGTACCAGAATTCCTTTGGGATAAACCCTGTTCTAAAATGCTAAATCACATCTCAATAGATGGATATAACATCCTCAAGGTTGAACAGGGAAATGTAGGCTAACATGACATGAGTTGCTTCTGGGCTTGCATAAATTAAGGTTTACTTATTATTTTTTTATTATTAAAAAGTAATTATTTTTATTATTAAATTATTTTATAAATATTGTCATTATTTATTTCGGAAATGCTAGCTTTCCGTTAAATCATGCCTCACATATTTCCATACAAATACGCCATTGTGCTGAAAATCACCTAATAAATAAACACCTTGGTTGGGGCAGAGGTGAGCAATGGCCTCTAGATTTGTTTCATTCTCATCTTCAAGGAGAGTTTTCAATGAAACTGGTATAAAGAAATAGCACCTGTCCCAAACCAGCAAGTGTTGCACATTGTCCTATGGAGCTCACAGTGAGAACCAGAGGGGGGACGCATGACCATGTGCCCATGTTCCAGCGCCTCAAGGACAAGAGCAGGCCATGGTCAAGGAAGCACCATCTCCACGTGACCAGAGGAGCTCTTACAAAGGGCCTCACTACCATTTATACAACGGTACACATACGTCCCCAGATGCAGAAGGTAAATGTGAGAGAGCAAAGGGCCACAACTGTACACATCAGTCCCCAGATGCAAAAGGTTTAAACAAGAGAAAATTGTAATTCAATTTGAATATTCTTTTCAAAATATTAAGTCTTCCATTCTTACTGAAATGTGCTGCTTTTGCACTAAATGATAATGGTACAGAAACAAAGAGTGATTAAAGAAATCTGGAAAAGTCTGCAGGCTAGGAAATAAAGAACTAGGCTAATTTTTGTGTCTCCTAGATTACATTCATAGATTCATAGAATGAATCTGAGCTCAACCTTTATTTCTTTTTTTGCTTTTATTATTTTAATTCACACAATTACACATAATTATGGGGTAAAGTGTGAAATTTTGATACATGTATACAATGTGTAATGATCAAACCAGAGTCGTTAGCATAGCCATCACTTCAAACATTTATCTTTTTTGGTGTATTGGGAACATTTAAAATCCACTCTTCTAGTTATTTGAAAATATATAATAAACTGTTGTTAATTGTACTCACCCTACAGCGCTATAGAACACCGGGATTTACTCCCCCGTCAAGCTGCACTTTTGCATCCATTAACTACCGCTGTCCCTTTCCTCCCTCCCCTTCTGTCTCCAGTAACCCTTATTACACTTTCCACTTCTATGAGAGCAACTTTCTTAGCTTCCACACACAAGTTAGAACATGTGGTATTTATCTTTCTGTGCCTGGCTTATTTCTCTCATCCTAATGTCCTCCAAGCTCATCCAGGTTGCTGCAAATGACAGAATTTTGTTCTTTTTTATGGCTAAAGAGTAACTATACTCCCATGTTTATTGCAGCCCTGTTTACAATAGCTATTTACTAAATATCCTTCCAACCCACCTCCCATAAAAGTATCTCCATATGTTCATTTATATATAGTATTATTACTGGTTGTGTGTTTTAATTTATTTACATGGTGATTATGGAATAAATCTCTGCATTGCATCCCATCCTATACACACACCCTACCCTGTTTGTCCGTCCCGCATTGGTGAGCCCTCAGGCTCCTCCAATTCTTTGCTACAGCACCCACATCTCCTTGGATGTCGGAGCAGATTTCTTAGAGAGTATAAAAGGAGAGGCAGAGTTGCTTTGTTATATGATACTCATATACTCAGTTTCACTAAGCACCACCACATCGCTTTCCAAAGTGGCCGTGCCAGGTTTACTTCTGCAGGTGAGCAGGAAAGCTCGCGTCCAGTCACAGCCCACCAGCGTTATTGGAAATTATTCCCTTATTCAATCAGCAGGTTTCATTTGCACAGTCTTTCTTACTACTTGATCAATTTTGCCAGACCTTTGTCTGTGTAAATAAATCTTTTCAGCTTTTGATTTTGTTGCTCAGTTCAATTGTTTTCTTTTTTGTTTGTTTTTGTCATTGTTTTGTTATTTTATTTAGTACTGAGGGATTTCTGGTATGGCTTACTCTATCATATTAATCTACCAAGTTAAATATGGGTTAATTCTAACTGTCTATTTATCTATTCTTCCCTATAACTCTACCAGTTCTTAAATATTTGGAGGCCATATTATCAGGTCTCACTAGACTCGAGACTTTTATCTTCTTGATTCTTTACATCAAGCAGAAAAAGTATCAGTTTTGAGTAGTTTCTTACTTCTGTATGCAAAATTTCTATCTTTCACCTTCATGATACATTTCACTTTAAAATTTTACCTTTGTCTGATACTGAAGTTAACACATTGGCTTTTAGTTCAAATGTATATTCTTTGTGTCCCTTTGTTTAAACTTTATCTGAAAATAAACTATGATTTCTTGTAACATAAATTGAAATATTTTTCAAAACTCAATCTGTACAACTTTGATGTAATTAACCCATTTATATTTATTGTTTTTATGGTTATATTAGGATATATTTTAGCCATCTTTTTTCTTTTTTTTTATTTCCATGAATTTATGGGATACAAGCATAATTTTGTTACATGCATAGATTGTACAGTGGTGAAGCCAGGTCTTTTAGGATATCCATCACCCAAGCAATACACATTGTATCCATTAAATAATTTCTTATCATCCACCCTCTCCCACCCCCTCACCCTTTGCCCATCATTCCACACTCTGTGTCCATGTGTACACATCACGTAGCTCCCACTTATAAGTGAGAACATGTGGTATTTGTCTTTCTGTGTCTGACTTGTTTCAGTTAAGATAATGGCCTCCAGTTCCATCCATTTTTCTGCAAAAGATATAATTTCATTCTTTTTATGGCTGAATAGTATCCCATAACATAGATACACCACATTTTCTTTATCTAATCATCTATTGATGGGCACTTAGGTTGATTCCATATTTTTGCTATTGTGAATAATGATACGATAAACATACAGGTGCAGGTATCTTTTTGATATAATGATTTATTTTCCTTTGGATAGATACCCAGTAGTGAGATTGCTGGACTGAATGGTAGTTTTTTGTTTTCTGAGAAATCTCCCTTCTGTTTTCCACAGAGGTTGTACTAATTTACATTCCCACCAAGAGTGCATAAGAGTTCCCTTTTCATCACACCCTCGCCAACACCTATTATTTTTGTCTTTTTATAATAGCCATTCTGACTAGCATAAGATGATATTTCATTGTGGTTTTAATTTGTATTTCTCTGATGATTAGTGATATTTAGCAGTTTTTCATATGACTGTTGGCCATTTATTTGTCTTCTTTTGAAAAACGTCTATTCATGTCCTTTGCCCACTTTTTAATGGGATTATTTGGAGGGAAGGGAACTGTTATTGTTGTTGAGTTGTTTGAATTCCTTGTAAATTCTAGATGTTAGTCTCCTGTTAGACACAGAGTTTGCAAATATTTTCTCCTATTCTGTAGGTTGTCTGCTTACACTGTTGCTTATTTCTTCTGCTGTGCAGAAGCTTTTTAGTTTACTTAAGTCCCATTTGTCTATTTTTGCTTTTGTTGCCTATACTTTTGAGGTCTTAGTCATGAATACTTTGCCTAGACCAATGTCCAGAAGAGTTTTCCCCAGGTTTTCTTCTAGTATTTTTATTGTCTCAGATCTTACATTTAAGTCTTTAATCCATCTTGAGTTGATTTTTGTATATGGTGAGAGAAAGGCATCCAGTTCCAATCTTCCACATATGGCAATCCAGTTTTCTCAACACCATTTATTTAAAAGAGCCTCCTTTCTCCACGGTATGTTTTTGTTGACATTGTCAAAGATTAGTTGGCTGAAAATACATGGTTTTGTTTCTGGGTTCTCTACTCTGTTCCACTCTGTCTATTTTTATACTAGTACCATGCTGTTTTGGTAGCATAATTTGAAGTCAAGCAATGTAATACCACCAGCTTTGTTCATTTTGCTTGGGATTTCTTTGGCTATTCAAGCTCTTTTTTGTTTTGTTTTGTTTTGTTTTATATTAATTTTTGAACTGTTTTTTCTAATTCTGTGAAAAATGATGTTGGTATTTTGATAGGGATTGCCTTGAATCTATAGATTGCTTTGGGCGGTATGGTAATTTTAAGGAATTAATTCCTCTGATCCATAAGCATGGGATGTTTTTCCATTTGTTTGTGTCACCCAGAATTTCTTTCACCAACATTTTGTGCTTTTTCTTGTAGAGATCTTTCACCCCTTGGTTAAATATAGTCCTTGGTATTTTTTTTTTGGTAGCTATTGTAAATGGAATTGTCTTCTTGATTTGGCTTTCAGTTGGATTGTTATTGGTGTATAGAAATACTACTGATTTTTGTTCATGGATTTTGTATACTGAAACTTTACTGAATTCACTTTCCAAATCTAGGAGTTTTTTTTGGTGGAGTCTTTAGGTTTTCTAGATATGAGATGATGTCATCAACATACAGGGAAAATTTGACTTCCTCTTTTCCAATTTGTATTCCTTTTATTTCTCTCTCTTGCCTGATTTCTCTGGCTAGGACTCCCAGAACTATGTTGAATAGAAGTGGTGATGGGGGCATTCTTGTCTTGTTCCAGTTCTTAGAGGATGTTTTCAACTTTTCCCCATTCAGTATGATGTTAGTTGTGTGTTTGTCACATATGGCCTTTATTATTTTGAGGTATGTTCCTTCTATGCCTAGTTTGTTGAGGGTTTTTATCATGAAGGGATGTTAAATTTTTATCAAATGCTTTTTCTGCAGCTATTGAGATGACCATATCATTTTTTCCTTAATTCTGTTTATGTGATGTGTCATGTTTATTGATTTGTGTATGTTGAACCATCATTTCATCCCTGCTATAAACCCCACTTGATCATGGTGCATTATCTTTTTTATGTTCCATTGGAATCAGTTTGCTAGTATTTTGTTGAGAAATTTTGTGTTGATGTTCATCAGGGATATTGGTCTGTAGTTTTCTTTTTTTGTTGTCTCCTTGTCTGGTTTGAGTATCAGAGTGTTACCGGCCTTATAGAATGAGTTAGGGAGAATTCCCCCCTCCTGGATTTTTTGGAACAGTTTCAAGAATATTGGTATTAGTTCTCCTTTGTACATTTGGCAGAATTTGGCTATGAATCTGTCTGGTCCTGGGTTTTTCTCCTTCTTGGAAATTTTTTCATTATGGATTCAATCTCCCTACACATTACTGGTCTGTTCAGTTTTTCTATCTATTCCTAGTTCAATTTTGGAAAGTCATACATTTCCAGAAATTTATCTGTTTCTTCTAGGTTTCTAGTTTGTGAGCATATAGTTGTTCATATTAGCCTCTGATGATCTTTTGTATTTCTGTGGTATCAGCTGTAATGTCTCCTTTTTCAGTTCTGATTTTGTTTATTTGGACCTGATCTCATCTGGTTAGTCTAGCTAATGGTTTATCAAATTTGTCTATCTAGAATTTTGATCCAGATGGCAAAGGAGTATTCATTTATTCTTGAACCCATTGCTTATTTGGACAACAGTTAACTTTTACCAGGTTTTTTACTTGTCTGTATCTACGATTTTTCATTGTTTTCTTCTAGATTTATTTCTCTTACGGCTAGAGTAAATCTTCTAAAAGAATTTTCAAAAGGGATCTATGTAGAGTAAAATGCATGTGTCTTTATATGCCTAAAAATATTTTATATTATCATTAATTTAAATGACTGTTAAGTTTCTTTCCTTCAACACTTGAAGATTTGATTCCATTTTTTTCTTGAATCCAGTGATGCTACTGAGATATTTAGATCAATCTGGCTTTTGTTTATTTGTAGATGTTCTGATTTTTTTCTCTCTGGAAAATTTTATAATCATCTCTTTGTTTTTATGTCCTCAATTTTCACATTAATATGTCTAAGGGTATGTGCAAATTGTATTTTGCTGTTGTTGTTGCCTTATTTAGGAGTTTTATGTTTTCCTTATCTTTCCCACTGCGTTCTCTATGAGGCATTTTACTGATATATTTTTCTTTACTTCTGGGAAATACTGGGTTATTATTTCTTTCAATATTGTCTCCCTTCCATGTTTTCTTTTCTTTTCTTCCAAGACCCCAGTAGACAGTGTGACTCATCCATTCTGATCGCTTATGTCACTATGAAGTTCCTTGCTCAGGCTCCCATCATCCAGCTCATTAAAAGTTCGGCAGTGACCCCCTTTGACCACTATATTAGTTTATTGAGGGTTTTCTTTTTATTTTAATGCTTATACCTCTATTATCCAATATATCCATTTGATTCTTCTTCATGATCACTTACTCCTACTTCATGTTGCCAGTAGCCTCCCTTATCTTTCTCAAGATAGTTATTACATTTATTTTAAATTTGTGTTCTTACCATTGCATTAATTTTGTTTTGCCTCCTAGAGGCTGTTTTATTGGTAGCTTCTTTGTCGTTTGTCTCATAGATTTTCCTTGCAATCTTGTCTTTATTCCCACAGGATACTCCACTGCCTCAGCTATTGACTAGGAGAAGAGCCAAAAACATGAAGGGTAGGCAGGGCATTTCTCAGGGCTGAGAATGACTCAGACTTCTGACCCCACCAAGGTGTAAGATGTGCCTATCCCACAAAGCACCTTCCAATCTCAATGTCCTTGACTCAGATTTGATTTTTATTCAATAACAGCCATTCCCCCTTGTCATTTCTCAGGATGTCTTGTGAGGCAAAGTTGGAACACAAGACACACATAAGAGCAGCCCTGTTGCCACCTCCACTCATTGCTTTTAGCTCCACCCCTCCTGGATCACCACCTGAACATTACCTTTCCATTTAGCTGGCATTATTATTTTCCATGTCCACCACCACCATTGTGGGAAATCTGTATTCTGGGAAGTGGATAGTAGTTTTTGCAGCTTCTTAGATAAATGGGTCAATTGCCTGCTTGGCAGGAGAGCTTGGCCTACCTCGCCATGGACCACCTGCTAAATTTGCAAGTTAAAGGTGGGGGCATCTCCCAGGCTAGACCAGGTTGGCCAGCCTAGATTGCAACTCTGACCACATACTCACCCAGCGTCATGTGAGGAAGAGAGAATGGGTCTCTTTTCATCACATGTGAAGGTTCCCTGGCAATCTCCTGCTCCCCACCACTATTTCTTCCTTACACAGGAGCACAGATACCTTCTGCCTATGCATGGGTCATCTATGCAACCTATGAGGTTTCTCATAGATTTTGTTTCGTCTTCTCAACTGGGCTTTCTGTTCTTTTAACCTCTTCCTCTCTCCTCCTGTGGCTCCTGAGATGGGTGTCTGAGAGGAAGCCCATGACCCATGGCTTACTTACCAGTCCTTTTCGACAATTAACATAAATAAGAAGTCCCCTGGAAAATTAGGTATATATTGATTTTTATGGCACCAAAAAAAATACTGCTGGTGATGTAACAACCATATATTTAAGCTGTAGGACTACTGAGTTGATTTGTTTAAGTGTAGACATACCCACCTACTAAATTGCCAATAACTTGTGTGCAGTGGGCACGCATGATGGCATCTCTGTGAAGACTCCTCTGTGTTTGCTCCCAGGGCATTGGTGTGGGCAGGGTTTTTGTCACTTAGAGTGAGAACATAAACATTACAGTCAGTCTGCTAGGTTTGAGAAAGTATGCTTCATTCTATTAAGTTTCTAAACATAGAATTGTCATATTTCTATCAGCAACAGCTTTATTTTTCTCTTTAAATATTCTTTAAAAATGAGAGGAAAAAATATAAGGGATCAGAGCACTGAAACATCAAAACCTTGCAAAGGGGCATGCCATGCCTAAAGGTTTTCTGCCTTGCCTGTTCTCTGGGAATTGTGTTTGATTCCTGGGTGGACTTTTGGGCTTTCTTGAGGCTTAATTTTGGGTGTACATTAATTATTTCTTACTCTACAGCTGTTATGATTGTTTGTGGCATAAAAGTTATGGTAGTGACATTAATGGAGTAATTCTCCAATTGCAATCAGTTGCTTTCCAATTTTGTATAGCTATGAATAAAGCAAAAGTAAAATTCTGTATCCTTTTTCATTTACCATGACATCATCAAATGCCTTTCGATAGACTACTACTTAGACTTCCTAATTATCTTTTTTATATTGTTTAATGATCTATCAACAGTATGTACTATATTTCATTTTCCACTTTCACATTTTCTGTTTATATTTTATTTTTACAATTTTAATAGCATTTCAAAGATTACTTTTTCTATTATTTTTCTGGATTTTTAAAAATTAATTCCTGAGGATCTACAGGCAGGTTTTGGTTAAACCACTCAGTTTCCTTCCAAAAAGACTTAACCAATTTGTACCATCAGTGGCAATAAATGGGGAATAGGTTTGCTATCATTTCATCAGAATGAATCATTAGTCATTTTTAATTTTTGACAAACTAATGAGGGCAAAATATTCTGATAACCACTTCTCAAATCTGGAAAAAAACCCAGCCTCAGTCAGAAACAGAAAGAGATTCCGCAGCTAAATTTTCTCTACTTGAGCTTCCATAGATGCTTCTGTAAATGTTGACCCAAATAAGTCAGATCATTGCACTTTGTTCCAAAAATACGGACTCAGATCAGAAGTCTGATTGGCTTCTTTACCTAAGCTAGAATTCAAAGCAGAGACACTTTTTTAAAAAGTTTTAAAATCCTCTTTTCACCCAGACCCATAAATGCCCACGTGGAATGGACTGCAGTGTCCCTCCTCAGCCTCTGTCACCAGCCTCCATAAACGCCTGCGTGGAGTAAACTGCAATGTCCTTCCACAGCACCCTTTATCCTCAAGAAGCCCATTTCTCTTGTCATGTTAAAATCAATCTCCTTTCCAAAATATGTTTTAAACTTTACAATTCCATAAAAGGGGATAATTTAAAAACAAAATGCATTCAATTTGGAGATGATCATGAAGCTGGCACCTAAAAAAAAAAAATTACCTATTTGAGCCTAGAGATGCATCCATCTGCAAAAGCAGATGAACCACAGGGAGGGTGGTATTCGGAATACACAGATATAAAAGGCAGAACTGTTTTGCTTTGCTTTACTGTACTTTTAAAATCATAGAAATAGAGGCATGAGAACCTGGTTTTCCTCCCTAAAAGTGAGATCTTAACCTTTGTCAACATCCCAGTCATCTACTTACATGGATTAGAAACCTCTTACTGAGTGATTTGCATGTGATCAACCCAGGACTGCCTTGGGAAATGTAAGGGAGAAGGTCTTTAGCCATCTTCTTGCCCTTTTCTTGGCCCTCCATCCCTCCTCAGACCCATCCCCTTCCATTCTGCACAGGAGCCAGAGGTCATCCCTCATTAGGTGTCCATTAAGCTTATTCACGCAAAGAATACAAAGACTGAGGTAGGGCTGTGTGTGAAATGAAGAAAAATTTGGTATCTGATGACTTGAACTTGGGACCCAGTTCAACGACGGCTTCGCTGCATGAAACTTCATAAAGCATTTCACTTCTCTGAATATCTCTAGGGAAGAATGTTAACCACCTATAGCACAGGGTTGCTGTTTGAAGCAAATAAGGAAATACATAAAAGTACTTTGTAAATCGAGAGGCTTCATCATTTTCATAACCATCATGATCAACACACCCTAAGAGTCACTTTCCCAGGAACAGTGTGATTTTCTCACCATGCTAAAAGCGTAGGCTCCGGAGTAAGACTGCCTGAGTTCAAATCCTATGTCTGTTGCTCACTAGTTCTACCACTTTGGGAAATGAGTTAGCCCCATGAGCGTCAGTCTCCCCATCTAACATATGGGGATAACAGCAAACAATCCCTACTTCTTGGGTTGTTGCCAACATTAAATAATTTAAATGAACTGGTAAAAACAGTATAGTGCCTGGTATAAATCTAATTATCTAGACATGTTGGCTGTCATTATTGTTATTACTATTACTGAATTTTAGGCATTTCTGCAGGACAGATTTTTGGATTCTGGTTCTTCTTTAGAAATTTCAAATCATATCACATAAAATTTCTTACTCTGCCCTGTTAACATGAAATGGCAAGAAAAATGCATGTCACAGTAAATCAGGAGTTATTATGAAAACAGTTTTTTTTAGAATGGATGAAAATTGCTGTATTAACAGTAGTAACCAAGAAATGCCAGTCCATCCATTTAATTCATTGTCTGTCTGAACCAGGATACTTTTGAGAGAAAGGAAGCATTAGTGATGATGACTAATAGAGGTGTCGGGACAAGAGATGGAAACGAGGCTGTCCTGGGCAAAGCAGACATATGGTCACCCGAGTTGTCAGCTTGTCCTTCTAGATTCTCTCGCAGGGTCTCCGGTGGCAGGACTTCACCTGAACTCAATGTAGCCCATTCACCTCCTCCTGAACACTCCCCCACTGCCTTTCCTCAGAGGTGGCCTTAGAATATTCTCTCCGGCTGCAACATCTGTCCACAAAGCCAGCCTTGTCCCCATTGCCCACCTCTGAGCGTCCCTTTATGAAGACATTGTCTCATGTCCTCATTCAGAGTATGTTCCACTGCTGTGAATCTCCCCCTCTCTCCCCTCCTATCTCAACATTTTCCACGTTCTTCTTCGTATGATGATTATCTCTGAACCTGTCAATGCCTTCACATCTGGGTAGGTTTTGCAAAAGCACAGTTTGAGTCTTATATAATTCCAGCACAGAGCATTACATGTGGCAGGTAGCAGATGCTCAATGAATATTTAACAGATAAATTAAACCAAGGACCTTTTGCTTGAAACAATGCCAAACATGGATTTGGCTTTTTCCTGTTGCTTTACCCTCAAATTAGAGGATTCCATCTCAGGCATACCACAAAGTTTACCACATATTTGATCATGCCCGAGTTCTTCACTCTTTAACACAAAATCTTTAAAAACAAACAAGCTTTCTGAGCTCTGAGCAATGTCTGTTTTTCTGAGAGTAACAAATATTTGGATGGAAGAAAGCACTTTCTGGGAGAGAGATGATCCAGTATGACACACTTCATTGGAATCAGAGCTTTTGCGCAATTAACAAGCTGTTCAATTTCAGAACAGTTCCAGGAAGAATTAGGGCGCTGGAGAGATTGTAGCAGCGGTGTCTATCACCATGATTTTATAGATAATGTGTGCTTGCTTCAGAAAAGAAAATAATGATTATGACCATTGTAACTTTGCAGGCAAAATCCACGTATGTGAGACACTGCTCATCCAACGTGCTCCAAGTTCTTAGAAATTGCTTAGCATGATTGATTGTCTAAGACAAGGAAGTGCGGAAACTTTACTTTTGGTGCTATGCAGTTGATGTACCAGAGATCACCTATCCTACCCCTCATCCCAACCCATACCAGGCGCCACATCATTCCTGACATACATCAGGTTAATAATCTAGTTCTCTTGAGAGAAGACGACCCTGGCGTCACACATCACTTATAGTTCAGAGATCCTAGAAGTTCAGTGAGATACTTTCTCATCTGAGTCACAACATCCCTGGGGCAAAACAGCTGCATCAAAACAGCCAACTAAAAATGTCCCATGCCAGCCTCAGAGCGGCTAGTCTTCCCCAAAAAATGTGCTCATCTTTCTTTTCCCTTAATGCAAAAAGAATATGAACATGAAGAAGACAGAGTTGAAGCAGTGTATGAAACACCAGATGTCACAGTCTTGCCAGAATCCACGAAATCGTACTACACAGAGATGGTTTTGTTGGGTGAGTTCTGCAACATTTTAATAATTCTCAAACAAGCCCATCATGCCTAACAATGGTAATCTAACAACACACATGCCTACACATCACTTCTGAGAAAACAAGTTACCAAAGAGAAGTAGATCTTTGTCCTGGTGACCTCTTACGAGTATTTAAGTAGTAGCCTTAGTTAAACAAATATATGTTGAGGAGGAACCCATTCTGCTGAAGATACCTTATGGAAAATCCAACCCTTTTCACTTGTCATTCAGCATAAATTAAAACAGCAAGTCCCTAAGACGAATCTGCCCGGAACAAGAGTGAGCTCAGTCTGGCGCCCAGACTGGAGACCCAGGTCTGAGTGTCCTGGGGAGCTGACTCTGCACAGCATCTTGACATTGCTGTGTTGTCTCAGAATGGACATGGAAGCAGGGGGGACTTGTCATCTCAAGCAGGGTTTGTGAGTACAGTTTTATGTGAGCTTGTGCATTTCTCCTGGGGAAGAGGTCACAGGTTTCATGTGATTTTCAAATGTTTTATGATCCAAAAACAATTGAAGAATTGCTGCTCTAAAGGCACTGTTGATCAAGATAAATGTCAAAATACCAAACTGATTCAGGCTCACTAAGCAAAGGCAGTGGGCAGGATTGTTTTGGGGGGAGGAGGCCATGTGCAGCTTCTCTAAGAGGTGAGCAGGGCATAAAGTCTGCCGGGGAGGGAGGCCCAAGCCAGGACAGGTAACGAGAGGACACTAATCCAGATTTCCTTGGTCTTCAACCCAAAGTAAGGCGTGGTGCTTCCCTGTATTGTAATCATTCAGAAAACATCATCACAGGTAAATTAGCAAGCATAGAGAGCATGGCTGTGTGTTTGCCAAAAATCTCTCCTCTACCCAGCTTTTCAGCTTAGAGCTGAGTTTTAATCAATGCCAGTGCCTGGCTCCATGAATGGTGTGTTTTCTTTATTTTTATATAAACCTTTCTATAAAGCTGCACATTTCAAGTGTTTTTCTGTTTTTGGATAACTTTGATTGAAAATCATTTTTCACAGGCCTCCTAAGCTGACTGCTTGTCAGTTAAAGAAGAAGAAAAAAATAAAAACAAAGAAAAGAAAGACAAAGACTAACAAAATTTAAAATTCTCTGGAAAAGACAGTGAAACATGGAACGTGGCAAGTTTCTACCAGGGACTAAGGCAGAGATGCCAACACATCCAATATTCAGCTCACAGGCCCCCTGAGTCCTCTTTGAGGCCCAGGCTTTGCCCAGCCCCGCTCTGAGAACCTCTACAGTAAGCAAGAGTGAGTGGAAACTGAGTCACAAAGTGGGGATGTGCTACAGAGGTTCCCAGTGTGGTGGCTTTCCCACATTTTGTTTGGAAGTTTGGAGGGTTGAAGAAGCACTAACAGAATCAGGTATACATTTAACTGAATCCTGGAAATCAGAAATAGTTCCTCCATGGAAACTATTCAGAAGAATCTCAGAGGATTTGCAAGGTGTCATCTCCCCACACTGTGCTTCTGTGGCCTGAGGGTCCCTGTGAGCAGCACAGAATAAGCAGGAGGTTGGCCACGTGTAGTGTTGCATCAAATGGGCCATTACTTTGCTCTTGGGGAAAACCAGACAATTGTACCGTGAGGCCGGGGCTCGGCAGATGGATCTAAGGCAGCACCTCCCATGTGGCCATAGGGACACAGGGTTCTGCAAGCCGGCCCCTGCCCTCCCCTGCCAAGATGTGGTTGTGTAGGGGAAAGTCAGCTACTTCACATCCTTTTGTCCTGTCTTTGCATCCTTGCCCAAGCCTTGCCAGGTGACCCACTGTGCAAATGATGCTCCTGAAGCCTGTTCAAGAGAGGTTTATTACTGTAGTGGTTGCTGTTGTTAGATCACAATGGAGAATATGTTACTTCTGTGTTCCTCTTACCATAGTAGGCCTGCTAGTCTGGGATATCCGTCGGGGAGAATGTGTCCCCCAAATAATATTTAAACTCTGGACAGAGTAAGACTGTAAAACAATCAGGGTATATGTTCTGACATGGAAACGGGGTTCAAGGAGAGACTGGTCTCACTGAGAAATGACTTACTTGTCCCCCACCACCAATGCAGGGTCTGCAGTCACCCAGAGAGCAAGACACAGGAACACGGAATGGCCGTAGCCTCAGGCAGCAGCTTGAACCCTCCTTTAGCAACAGAACTTGCTTCCCCCTCTGTCACTGCTACTTCTGAATGTCCCACTTTGATTTCATATCATTATGAAACGCAGCAGCAGGAAGCGTCCTCTGGGATAGGGTTTGACGGAATTGCTTACGGCGTGTTGCTGCAGTTCCTCCCGCAGGAGCCCCTCCTGCCCAGCTGCTGGGAGACATGAAGGAAACCACGGTTGCTTTGGCTGTGCTTGTCAGGATGTTTCTCTCCTGAATCACTGGGGAAGAGTGGTCCTCCCCAGAGATCAAGGGTAACCGCTATGCAAAATCCAGTACAGACCAAAAACAGTGCATCGCGTCCACAACTTGTTTCCTGGCTCATTCCAGGAAAGCCCTAATGAGGCTGATGAGTTCTGTGGCCCTGGACACGTGGCCTGCCTGGGGAGCCAGTGCTGGGTCACCACGCAGTGCCGAGGAGACAGAACCATCCCCTGCATCCTCAGTGGGCCACATCGCCCTCAGGGTTTCCCAGGATGCACCACGAGACAGCATCCTGGGCAGAAGGCAAGGCCTGGGTGCAGAGATTAAATGAGAGTTGAGCCAGCACAGCTCGGCCTCTGGTGGAAATATACCCCCCAGAGCTCTCTGGTGACCAGGTTCCCACGAGCCTGTGCCTCTGATGCCCATCTCGGACACAACTGCAGGCACAGATGGAGAGTGGAGGAATTAGGGCAGATGTGTCTGTTGAACTTAGAAGCCACTTCATGGTTTTCAAGTCCAAAAACTATTAAATTCCCATTGAATTAAAGTGTCTGTGTTTAAAGAAACTAAACCAATTAAATTGTTGCTCTCAGGAAAGTTTAGCTTCATATTTATAAAATGTCTTTTTGTTGCAGGTATTTTCGTTGACAACTGATAAGCTTTAGGAGAAAGGTGACTATTCTTGCCTGCTAATTTTTACCCCCATGTCTTCCTTAAAGGCTTTGGGCAGGAGTCAGCTTAGTAGCTCTACCCCAAAATGTTAATTGTTTGTGTGAATAAATTCTTGTTAACTATTAACTCCCCTAACACGAGCCTCACCCTACAGAACTACTCACTCCCTGACACACACACGTACCCCATGCAACAGTGAGCTCAAATGTTCTGCACCATCAAGCCAACTCGCTTCAACTTGGCTGCTGTGGTGAAATATTTTTGTTCTTCTGTAGCAACTGAAAGAGAATCTCTCGCCAATTCTGAAAGTCTTTGTTAACAAAGATGCTGTGTTATGACTACCTGGCTAAAACATTCCATTTCAGGTACAGTGTGAGCCATAACTTAGAGAATCTGAGAGCTCTAATGGGATCGATATTCCTGTGCTTTGAGGGACTAAGTGCATGTCTCTAAAGACTTCATATGCAAAAGCACAATATCACAAAACATGACAAAACCTAAAGGACGTCAGCCATGGGTACCCTCTGTACAGCATGGAGTTGCCCAGGCCTTGCCAGTCGGATGTGCTCAATGAATGTTGGAAACAATCACAAACCACCACCTCCAGGGCAAGTGTGAAGCCCTGGCTCCCAATCCCTCCTGGGCTCTGGGGAAGCCTGGGCAGGGCCTTGTCTCCCCTTGGCAGCCCCTCCCCACCCAACATCGCTCAACCTGGGGCTCTCTCGTACCTGCAGCTTCCACTCCCTGCACGTGGTTGGCTTTAAAAGGCCCCAAGCAATGACACACCCTCCAGACCCCAACATCCTCAGCCATCTGCCCTACACCGGCCCAATGCTGGGGCCAGGTGTCTCTGGGCTGCCAGGATGGTTGTTCCCCTGCGACATCTCCTCTGAGCATCACCGATAGAAGCTGCATCTCTCCTTTACTTTCCAAGGTAGATCTGATCCATCTTTGGCCACAGAAGCTACACTGGAATCAGGAAAGGACCCTCCTGGACCTGGCCGAGCCACGAAACAGAGTGACTTCCGGCCACTCCACCACCCTGCTGCCATGCTGCCACTACTCTCTGAACTTCTCTCACATACAAACCAGTTATGAGGGACCATTCCACATGTTTACCCTGGGTTGAGTCAGGAGATAAAGGAGTGCCTCCAATAAGGTGACTGTCCTCAAACAGTGTACCAGGACCCAGTGGTGCACATGTGCTGCCTTGCCTACTGCCAGCTCAGCACCTTTGACCCCGTCTAAGGGGGTGACTGTTTCCATGAACCCCCTTCCCTGCATGGCTCCAGCTCCAGGTTTGCCAACGACAGGCACTCACGTGAGAACGGGAAGGCCCAGGTGGCCGTGACTCAGGACATGAGGGCGATCAGAGATGGTGACAGACAGACTCAGAGAAGCCCATCTTCCCTCAGCCGCCCTTGTGGCCATCTGCCCCTTGGCCAGCTCATCCTCTTCATCACTGACCCATCGGCCAATAGTGGCCCTTGCCCCCGCCAGGCATGTGGGTCCCAGCTGCAGGGTGGCTGGAGGCTTCCTTGGGTCTTCATGGCCTCTCTCTGCACACCCCAGAAGGAGATTTGGACTGTCCCCCAGCTTGGCCTCTGTTCACCTGCCCCGTGCTATAGCCTGCAGTTGTGAACTTCAACTCAGCCTCTGAACTCTCCCTCTCCAGTCTTCCCTTGCCCAGCTTTCCCCACATGTGTCCCCACGATGCCTGAAACGCTCTGCATTCCCAAGTGATCCCTGACACAAACCCCAACCCACGCCCACTCCCCGCTGTGCACCCCCCCCCTCATCTGGAGGTCAAGGAACAGCCGCTGCCTGCCTTGTGATTGGGGTCTCAGTCCTGGAAGTCACCCTCATATCCCAGGTGCTGGTAAGTGGGCTCCCCAGAAGCCCAGTAGGGTTCACACAAATAGACCCTCCAGGACATCCTCTCCTTCCGCCAGTGGGACTAGAAAGGGCTCTGTGTGTGTGTGTGTGTGTGTGTGTGTGTGTGTGTGTGTGTGTCTTTGCACCACCAGTGTGGTGGAGTGACCGCATGGACCAGCCCGCCTCACTGTGGATAAGCCTGGGGCCACGGGACTGACAGCAGCCTGGGCACCAGCCACAGCTGGCTGCCAGGTCCCCACACGCCTTGGTCCCCCTTGTCCCTCTTCTCTTGCTCACGTCAGTGTCTTCTCTAAATCCTTGAGCTCAAAATACGCTTTTATATCCCCCCGTTCCATTTCAGTGATATAGAAGACACAAAAATAACAAAGCCAAAACAATTCAGTCATAATTTAACATATATTTCTTCTCTTTACAGTTTATATTTCTAAGTTCACGCATTTCACGTGTCATTGAGACGTAGTACCACACCAATAGCAGCTTACGCGTATTGTCTTCTGCAGACCCATACACGTGTTTGGTAAGTTTCTTCCTGGTGTTATGTTGCAGATATTGCCCAGATTGATGGATACAGACCAGAAAATAAGCTCCCTGAAAGCAGGAAAAGGTCCCTCTTAGTTTTTGTTCTATAAAGTTTATTTTAATAAAATTTCCAAAATTGGGTTGGGTTAAGCAAATAGCACAAAATAAATATTAATATTTATAAATTAATACTTAATATATTATACTATATTATTACTATAAGATATTATAGTTAACATAATGTATTATATTAATAATATAAATAAATATTAATATTATAAATTTCTAAATGGTAAACTATTTCTAGGAAAAAAGACTTCTTGTAAGATACAGGATGGGCCCCATTCTTATCAGTATCAAATGGGCTTATCAAAGTTGAATATCGATTATGTCCAAGTAGTCACTAAAGCTTTGTTTTTGTTTTTAAAAGAATTTAAATAGGCCAACTAAGGTTAAATTTTTCTTAAATAACTTAGACTTAAAATTATTCAGTGTTCAGTTCAAATTCTGTAGGCTTCAGGGAGAAGTGCACTTTTAACAAGTTTGTTTACTGATGAAATAAAAAACAGACGTGCTCCTGGAATTTTTTTCAGAAACTTCACAGAGCTCCGTGAGGAACGGGCCAGGTTATAATTTAACCACGTGTGGATAAAAGCAAACAATCAGCCTTGAAGAGCAAGGTCTCTTCTCTTAGCCTCCTCTTGGTCACGGCGGACACACTGATTCAAAGGCAGGAATTTCCTATGTGACCTCTTGAGAGGACTGTGGAAACGGTGCAGGATAAAGCCGCAGAGGGAGTTTACAGCGCTTCTCATTTCTCTTGCTGCCTTTTGCCAAAGCCAGGTAGAAGCTGTGTTTTGTTTTATGTGTTTGATTATTGGAGGAGGGAGGGGACATGAGATGGAAGAAAGGTTATTGTATGTTCAAAAGTTGACACAAGTTTTTGAAAAATTAACAGAGGAAAACTAGTATGTTCCATGAGGGCCTTGTATTGCCAAAAAATGAGTACCCCTCTGGTACTTACCCAGAACCCCCTGTAGAATGGAACTAAAACCCAAAATCACCTGCCCTCAGGTGCCCTCAGCCCTGGCCCCCCTCGTTCCATCCCTGCTGCATCGCAGGGACAAGGTCAGCCTCTCTTGTTCAGGGGCTGCCTCCACTGAAACACCCAGAGCAGTCCAGGTGCACAGAAGCACGGTGACATCTTCCTAATACCAAGACAGGCCACAGCTGGGGTGATGAAGTTTTGGAAACAGGTAATGGTGACGGTTGTGACAACACTGTGAATGGAATTATCGCCAGTGAACTGTACACTCAAAAGTGTTTACAACAGCAGATTTTATGTCACATATACGCATATATAAGTATATACAGCCAGTTTAAATAGTTTTTTTTTTAATTAGGCCGCAGCAATAGGATGGCCTATTAGGTAAAATGAGAAAACTTACAAGAATTGAAAATTAAAACTCTGAGAAATGAGTTGCTCCCTTCTGAAGAAGACATGCACCCTTTTGAGAACTGGCAAATATCTTGCTTGCATATCAAAAAGACATATCAAATAAACAGCAATAAACAAAAACAAAAAAGACAGTTTTCTAACAAGATTTTATTCCCCTGAGAATCATAAGAGTTGTCAGCATTCCTTGAGATGATAAATCGTTTTTTCCCTTAATTAGCTGTTCTGCAGACAAACTGCCCCAAACATATGGCTCTAAAGCCAGCTGCATATAGTAATTTTTTTTAGAAACAATTAAATAAAATGAAGAAAACAACAGCAGTAAGCCTTGAGCCTATTAAATTGCTATGGATTTTATTTCTAGTTCAATTTATTCTTTAAACTCAAAATAGTTACATAACCCTCCACATCAGAAACAATCTATAAATGGGTTCACTTACAGCCAACGCTTGCTGCATTCAGAGTCCTCGTATTCCAAAAGCAATCATGTCAATACTCAATATTTTATTTCCTAACTTTTTTTATAACCTGATTCCACCAAAATGGACCCAGGACTTTACTTCCTAAGTATGGGTACATAATAGTTCTCCATAATTTGTTATCCAACAATATACCCAATTCAGTAATAAGAAATCAGACAATGTTTATTTTAAGTTGCATCACAAAATCCAAATGCAATAATGTATTTCCAGTCTGAAGGTTATATAGCAGAGACGGATTTTAAATAGGTGGATTCTTCAGACAGCCTTGTCTCCAAGCATGTGGACAGGATGCCCAGAACTAGTTTAACTATAGCTCCAGGGATGACACTCATGAGAGTTGACCATGTGCCAGGCATGGTTCTATAGGCTTCTGTGTGCATTACTAACTCCCTGGATTTTCATGCCCGTCCTGTTAGGTTGGTGACATTATATAATCCTGACTTCACTCACAACAAAAATATAGCATAGTTATGTTAATTCTTCAAGCTCACAAGGCTAGTGAGCGGAGGAAGCAGAACTAGAAGCCAGGAATGCTGACCTTGAAGTGCTCCTGGTCACTGCTCCGCGCAGCCTGTCTCGGGAAAACGAGCTTTGCATGGACTGTTACCTCGGCAGACTCTGCCTGCAGGTCTGGAAACTTCCATGATTTACTTAGAGTCCTTCAAACCCACTAGGGCTTTTACCTCCTAAAGGTATTTATATTCATTATATTATACATAATACACTATTACAATATGTAACATTATAATAAAATATATATTATACATTATATATTATACTATATTAGTATTTATTATATAAATATAACTAATTTATTATATTTATTTTAAATTGTGTTTCAACATGATCAAAGAAAGTAGACCTCATGTATTTGTGATTTCAAAAGAACCTGCTGAGAGTTTCTCATGTGTTTATTCTGTTTTGCCTCAGTCATACAGGATTGGATTCCTAACCTCATACCTTTCTCAAAGCATGTGCGATTTCGCTGAGCTTTATACTAGATCATTCTCTCTGTATTTGAAGGGAAATCACTGAACTGTCTTTGGTGTATATAACATTAAAATACTTTCCCCTTCATCGTCTGGGTGCCTTGCTACCCACCCATCCACTTCCTCACCCCTACTGAGTGTACCAGGTGGGCTGAACCCCCCAGGGGGATGGGGCCCCCATGTCCATTTAATTTACATAACAGTGAAAACACCATAACTGACACTTCTGAAATCCCAGCCCCAGGACACCCTTCAATTAACACACAGAACATCTCCCCTCTGAGCTCTAATTAGCTGCTGCCCAGCTCCTGACAAAGTCCCATCCTCAATGTCAAGAGCTAATGTCAGAAAGACAGAGGGATGTGCTAGGACCTGCTCCCGGCTCATCCCACACCCCTCTAAGCTCTGATTTCCTGCTGAGCTGGGAGGCCAGGAAGCAGCCTGGCCAGATGACATGAGCTCTTCTCCCCAGAGGTAAGCCCTCACTCGTAGATTCTCAGCTTTTATGAAGTAAAACTAAATGGTGCCTCCCCCATGCCGGGGCCCTCCCCCTCTCTCCACATCGCTTCCCTCTCCAGTGAGAGGGGACTGGCCCAGCTGAGCTTCCAGGGCACCAGCCAGAAATGAACCCCGAGGGTGATCAGACCTGCTCTACTCAAGGGCCAGGGCAAAGCTCTCCTGTTCCGGCTTTCCCCAGGCTGGCCTTGTCTTTCCAAGAGGAAGCCAGGAGCCCGGGATTTGGGGTGGCAGTCATCACAGACCTTCCTCGCTGCGTGGCCCTGGGCTGTGGTGCCCAGCTGGCCTCAGTGGAGGACGCTCCCTGCACCGCCAGACCCTGTCTCAGGAATTCCAATCAGTCAAGGAGGAAGAGGGTCCCTTTGTCAATCCCTGTGCATCATGCTCCTACCTCCCCCAGGATCCTCGTGGAGAGGCGCAACTTGTTTAGACAAGATGTGGACGCTGGGCCCATCCGTGGCACATCTATAAGTCAGCCTTCTGCACCACTCTGAACGTGATGTGACTGCTAGAAGCCTAGAAAATAGTATCTCCCCCGTCTGTTTTGCTTTGCAAGAAGTTCCAAGTCAAATCAACATTCAAATTTAGAAACTGTATTATCCTGTAGGTATGTGTAGTATCCTTACCTCCCCCTCTTGCCATGTGATCTTGAACTTTTGTGTCCCTCTGAACGACTCAGCTTCATTTCTCTCTTCTTACCAACAGGCTTAAATAGTTTGGAGGAACAAAGCAACGGAAAAATTTTAAAGTAAATATTAAGTCACACACTTTTTCAAGGTTTAGAAGTAAATCATAATTTTTGCAACATGCACGCTCAGGTCACTTTTGTTACGGGGCAGAGCCTGAACAAGTTCATGAGTTAAATGACTGCAGCGTATCAGAACTGTAAACGTGTTCTTCAACGTAAGAGAATCTGGAGTCTTCCTTCTGGAAAAGGACTGCATTCCCCTACAGGTGCACTGGGGGACAGGGTTTCTTCTGATTTATTTCACTGGGTTTGGCTCTCCAAAGTTCACTGTTCATTTATTTGTTCATCCATTCACTCAACAACCTTACATAGAGTATGTTCTAAACATGAAAAGATAAGTGTGCTGATAGAAATTGGAACAGACTCCTGGGGAAGCAAAACAAACTGACCTAGAAATGGATTTTGCCTCTACAACAGAAGCAGGACAGGAACAACAGAGGAGGGAAGAGGTGGTGTGTTCAAGTGGAGAAGGGAGGAGAAAGCCTGGGAGGTTTGTGGGCTGAGATCAGAGTGCTAGGAACCTGGGCTGGGACCCGGTCTGGCTTCCTGGGCACGTGACCCCTACGGTACCACAGGGCCCTGCAGTTAGAAGGTCCCGCACTTGGCTTCATGCTCTGCTGTCACCATCTTGAAATTCTTTAGTTGTGAACAAGGGACCCTGCCTTTTAATTTTGCACCAGGCCCTGAAAATTATGTAGCTGGCCCTGAAGAAGGATGAGTCAGGAAAAGCCAAAAGATGGGGAGAGATGGGTCATGGATGGCTTTCCACACTGGGGGTTCTGGGAATAGAGTCAGGGCTTCTGAAAGCCTCCCTTGCCCTGCAGCCCCTGCATCCTCCCGCTCACTGGAATGAGCCACGTCTGCACTAACTCCCTTCCCCCAAGTGAGATAAGAGGCTTAATGGAGGACTGCTCTAAACCAGCATTAGCCCTCTGTGCATGCACCTGCTGGACCTCCCGGCCATCTTCCCAGCTTCTACCCCATAGCAGCTCAGCACTACGACAGAGGTACGGAAATTGGAGTCACAGCAAAGTCACGCTTCCTCATTTCACCAGCACCAGCCTTGTCCTTGTCCTAACCTTCTCCCTCCCCATGACCTGCTGTGACCCACCAGTCCTCCACTGTGGTCAGACGCCACACACAGTCCCCACTGCCCCACACTTGGATGGTTTCTCTTCCTGCTTCATCTGGAAAAGTCCCTCAACTTCTTTTCTCACCCCACCAACTAACATCTTAATCCTGGTCACCTTTTCCTCCTTTGGGGGAAACAAAAGGGGCACAGGGACAACCCCATCTGTGCTCCTGATGGCATCTTTGCTGGGACCTCAGACCTGTCTGTGGTCTTTCTCTCTCCTGGAATAATTGCCAGGAGCAAATAAACAAGTTCTGTCTTCTCCCATCTCCCTAAACACATGCACATGTAAACACAGAAACCCTCTGCCCTGGCTGCTCCCTCGGGCTTTCCTCCTCTTGTGGACCATCACTATCCAAACACACTGCTCTCTCAGTCTGCCCCCTTCCTGTGGAATTCTCTTCCCCGTGACTTCACCTGGCTATTCGTCCTGCTTCCCTCAGTCACAGCTCAAGAATCACCTTGTCCCATTCATGGGTCTGTGGCCAGGATTCAAACCAGTTCTCTCTGATTCCAGAATGAGAGAGGAGATCTCAAACCAAGGAGGCAGGTCCCTGCACACAGTCCCTGCTGCCTCCCTGTTAGCTGCCCACCTTTATCTCTTGTCTGGTAGATTGCATTGTTGTTCAGCAAATATCCATTCTCCCCTTCCCTCCCCATGACGTCAGGCCTGGACAGGTGTGTTGCTTTAGCTGACAGAACATAAGCAGGCATGATGCAAGCTGAAGTTTCAGATGCCACCCAAGGACTTTGTTCAGCTCTTGTGATTCTGTCTTCTGCCATGAGAAAAACAGGTCCCATGTGGCCACTGGTCCAGAATGAGACAGCACATGGAGGAAACCTAAACCCAACATAGTCTGGAGCCCCACCCAGTCAAGCCCTGTGAAGTCTAGCCAACCCACAGACCTTTAAGCAAGAAAAAATTATTTGCTTTTCTAAGCCACTGATATTTGGGTTTGTTTGATACACAGCATTATCACAGAAAATCCTGACTAATACACTCTACCATGTGTTGGTGGACCCAGTAAGGGACAAAATATATCCATGAGGCCTACAGGAGAAAGAGAAAGAGAACATGCAAAGATCTTGGAAGATCCACAGATTGGGCTAAGTCAGCTCTTAGTGAAAGGTGTGTTTATTTAAAAAAAAAGCCTTCTAAATCTGCTTTCTAGAACACATGCCAAAAACCAGCTGGTTCATAAAGCCTCTCCTGAAGACTGTCAGAAAGACCTCATCTTGCCCTTTACCTTGTGTTTCCAAATGGAGAGAGCTCCTTTGCCCCACACCTTATGCATACCATCGCAGGAGGGTTGAATTGGCTTCCCTCGTTGGTGAATTTGGGAGAAGAAACTGGGCATAGCTGAGAAGTCCCTCCTCTTCCTTTCCTTATTTTGTGCCTGCCTGCATGGAGCATGCAATCTAGTCTGTTCTCTATCATGCTTTCTTCTAGATAGAAGACTTATTCAGTGACTAGGAGAGTAGATAAGCAGAATTTAGCAGTGTAGGAACAAGCCTACTTGCTTACAGACCTAATTACATTTTACAAAATAAAAGAAGTTATTGGTAATGAAGTGTGGTCCCCAATGGCTTGATACTTATTTTCTTTCTCAATTGATTCCTAATTCAGGCAGAAAAGAAAGGAATATTAATTTCTGATCCTCTAAGCTAAAATAATTAATTTCAAACTAAAATAATTTACTATAGCATAATTTAGAGTAGTATAAAAATTATATATGGGGAGGAGTCCAAGATGGCTGACTAGAGACATCACTTGTCAGATCATCCCGGTGGGAAGGTTGGATATCAGATAGAGGAGAGGGGAGAAGAGTCACAGCTCAGGTGTGGATCACAGAGAGATGACAGAGACAGCTGGGGACCCCACGGAGATAAATTGCAAAGGTGAGAAGGAAGAAGATAAAGAGGAGAAGATATCAGTGAGGATCAAACCCAGAGGCTCAGAGCCAAGTGAAAGGGTAAAGGGTGGATTTCCCACCCCCTCCTACGTGCCTTTGGTGAACAGCAGGTCACTAAGTTTTTTGAAGGCTTTTCCACCCTCCACAAGCCCAAGCACAGCAGCAAATAAGGAATAGTGGGGTGAACTAGCGAGTCCCAGTAGTTTGGGCAGTCCGTGAGGGGCTCCCCCCAGAAAGTGCCACAAGAGGCTGGAGTGCCGGCTTTCTTCAATCCAGACACTTCCTCCCCTGCACCTCCCCTATCCACTGCCACCGAGAGATCAGTTTGAGCTCAGGCTGACCGGGAGCCATGGCCCCTCCCCCACCCATTGCAACCACGAGAATGGTCTGAGCCAAGAAGTTCGCCAACAGCTGCTTCTCTCTGGTAGGTGCACACCCCAGGCTGGGGTCTCCACAGAGAGTGGGGCCCACACCTCTTCCCTTGAGGACTTGTGGTGGAACAGTGGTGCACAATCTGGGATCTCCCTGACCACCAGCATTTCGCAGAGACACACGCTAGTAGTCAGACACACAGACTGGGGGGAGGTTTGAGAGCTGGACTCGGGTGGTGAGGAAGCACACATGGTCTGAACTGATGGCAGTGTGCTGTGGGGGTCCAAGGAGCAATGATTTGGGAGAGCATCCACTCCTCCCCACAGAAAAAATGCACTATTGGAAAAGGGCAGAAAGATGCCAGCCCAGGGCCTTAGCACTCAAGGGTTTAGGGCCCTCCCCCATGAACAGCCCTCCTGTTTGGAGAGCTTGTCCTGACCCTCCTACCAGCTGCTCCCCCTACTGGCCAGAAAAACAACTTCTGAGCCCTCCCGAGGCTTTGCAAAGCCTTTCAGGTTCCCACAACCTACCCAAGAACTGCCTTCCTTCTTCCCCCACCTCACTGGTCATGGAGATCAAGCAACCTCCTGGGAGCTACAGGGTCTCTTCTAAAGCTTGAGGTCCTCAAGTACTCCACCTGTGGGACCAGAGCCTACCACCAGCACAAAAGAACATCTCAGCAGCTTGCTCTTTCACACAAACATCAACCAATGACAGGGAGAACAACTCTAAATCTCATAGTAGCAACTTCCAACTCAAGCAAAAGGGCATGGTGGATTTGTACTCACTACTACCACCCACAATCTCGGAGATTACTCTGGGGGACCCAACACAAACCACACTGCTGGGAAGAGGTGAAGGCAGCAGGACACAGGCAACCCGAGAGGATCATCAAACCTACTTGAACACCTCACAGGCAACTCAAGACCAGCATTCTTCACCCTGGCATGGCCAGGGATTGATCTTCAGGGACCCAGGGACAGACCCACAAACCAGAACCCCCAGTACTCAATCAAGAGACCAGACAAAAAGGAAGCAGCAAAAGATCTCTGGAAGTATGAAAAATCAGAGTAAAAAGACACCACAAAAAGAAAACAATAACTCTTTTCCAATGGATATCAACCAAAATGAAAATATCAAAATGACAGATAAAGAATTCCAAATATGGATTATAAGGAAGCTCAATGAAATACAAGAGGAAATGGAAAACCAACACAAAGAAACCACAAAAACAATACAGGACATGAATGAAAAATTCACTAAAGAAATTGAACTATTAAAAAAAAAACAAATAGAACTTCTGGAAATGAAAAATTCATTCAAGGAAGTACAAAACACAGTGGAAAGCTTTAAGAATACACTAGACTAGATAGAATAAAGAATCTCGGAGCTTAAAGACAACGCCTTCAAATTAAACAAGCCAGTCAAAGATAAAAAAACAGAAGAGGAATGAACAAAACCTACAAGAAATAAGGGATTATGTAAAGAGGCCAAACATAAGAATCATAGGCATCCCTGAGGGTGAAGAAGAAAACACACAAGGGCTGGGAAACCTATTTGAGGGAATAATTGATGAAAACTTCCCTGGTCTTGCTAGAAATTTAGACATCCAGGTAGAAGAAGCTCAATGAACACCTGGGAGATTCATTGCAAAGAGGCAATCACCACAACACATAGTCATCAGACTGGCCAAAGTCAACATGAAGGAGAAACTCCTGTGAGTTATAAAGTGAAAATATCAGGTAACTTACAAAGGAAGACCCATCAGTCTAACTGCAGACATTTCAACTGAGACCTTACGAGCCAGAAGTTATTGGAGCCCCATCCTCCCATTCTTCTTAAACAGAATAATGGCCAGCCTAGAATTTTGTATCCTGCAAAACTAAGTTTCTTATATGAGGGAGAAATAAAGACTTTTTCCAACAAGCAAACACTGAGGGAATTTTTCAAGACCAGATTGGCCCTGCAGGAAGTACTCAGATCTGCATTATATAGTGATCAGCACAATAGACATCCACCAGTGTAAAATCATACAAAAGCTAAAGCTTTTATATAAAATAATGGCTCAAGAGGTAAAACAAACAATAAGGTTCTACCAAACAGGATGAACAGAAATGCATCCCACTTGTGAATTCTCTCAATAAATGTGATCAGCATGAATTCCCCACTCAAGAGACCTAGGCTGGCTGAACAGATAAAAAATACAAGCCAAATATCTTCTGTCTCCAGGAAACACATCTAACCCACAAGGACTCATTCAGACTCAAGATGAAGGGATGGAAAAAAATATTCCATGCAAATGGAAATCAAAAGAAAGCAGGTATAGCCTTTCTCATATCAGACAACATAGACATCAAATTAACAATAGTAAAGAAAGACAAAGATGGTCATAATGGTAAAGGGAAAAATTTAACAAGAAGACATAACAATCCTAAATATTTATGCACCTAACACAGGTGTGTCCAGATTCATAAAGCAAACCCTACTAGATCTAAACAAAGTGATAAACAGCAGCAATGTAATAGCTGGGGACTTCAACACCCCACTGACAGAACTGGACAGATCATCTAAGCAGAAAATAAACAAAGAAACACTGGACGTAAATGGGACTCTAGAGGAAATGGGTCTAACAGACATTTACAGAACATTCCACCCAAAAACTACTAAATATACATTATCTCATAAGCGCGTGGAACATTCTCTAATATTGATCATATCTTAGGCCACAAAACATGTCTCAACAAATTCAAAAAAATAGAAATTATACCAGGTATCTTCTCAGACCACAGTGGAATAAAATTAGAAATCAACTCCAACAGAAACACTCAATTCTACACAAAGTCATGGAAACTAAACAACATACTGCTGAATGATTATTGGGTCAAGGAGGAAATTAAGATGGAAATCAAAAGATTCCTCAAACTAAATGACAAAGGGGACTCAGTCCTATAGAACAAAATCTATAGGACTCAGCAAAAGCAGTCCTAAGGGGAAAATTTATAGCCTTAAATGCCTATATCAAAAAGGCAGAGAGGTCACAAATCATCAATCTAATGAATCATCTCAAGGAACTAGAAAAGGAAGAGCAAACCAAACCCAAAGCCAGCAGAAGAAAAGAAATAATTAAGGTCAGACCAGAACTAAATGAAATTAAAAAAAAAAAAAGATTAATGAAACAAAAAGTTGGTTCTTTGAAAAGATTAACAAAATTGATAGACTACTCACTAGATTAACCAGAAATATAAAAAAAAAAATAAGCTCAATCAGAAATAAAAAAAGACACATTACAACTGATACCACAGAATACAAAATATCACCTTCAAATACTATAAAAATCTCTATGAATATAAACTCAAAAACTTTAAGGAAATGGAGAAATTCCTGGAAACACACAACCTCCCAAGGCTCAATCAGAAAGAAATAGAACTCCTGAACAGACCAATAATGAGCAACAAAATTGAAGCAGCAATACAAAATCTTCCAACAAAAAAAGTCCCAGACCAGATGGTTTCACAGCCAAATTTTATCAGACCTACAAAGAACAATTGGTACCTATACTGCAGAAATTACTTCATAACATCAAGAAGGAAAGCATCCTCCCCAACTTATTCTACAAAGCCAGTATCACCTTGATACAAAAGCCAGGAAAGGACACAACAAAAAAAGAAAACTATAGACCAATATCCCTTATGAATATAGATGCAAAAATTCTAGCAAACTGAATTCAACAGCACATCAAAAAATAATCCATCACGACAAGTGAGCTTCATCCGAGGGATGCAAAGATGGTTCGACATATGTAAATCCATAAATGTGATTCACCACATAAACAGAAGCAGAGCCAAAAACAATATGATCATCTCAATAGATGCAGAAAAAGCATTCGACAAAATTCAGCACCCACTTATGATAAAAACTCTTAACAAAAAAGGCATTGATGGAACATATCTCAAAATTATAAAAGCCATACATGACAAACCCACAGCCAACATCATACTGAATGGGGAAAAGTTGAAAGCATTCCCACTTAGAACTGGAACATGATAAGGATGCCCACCATCACCACTTCTATTCAATATAGTGCTGGAAGTCCTGGCCAGAGCAATCAGGAAAGAGAATGAAATTAAGGGCATCCAAATGGGGAAAGAGGAGGTCAAACTATTGCTCTTTGCTAATCATATGGTCTTATACCTACAAAACCCCAAAGTTTCTGCCAAGAGACTCCTGGAATTGATTGATAAATTCAGCAAAGCCTCAGGTTACAAAATCAATGTACACAAATCAGGAGCATTCCTATACACCAACAGCAGTCAAGCTGAGGACTACATCAAAGACTCAACACCTTTCACAATAGCTACAAAGAAAATAAAATATGTAGAAATACATTTAACCAAGGAGATGAAAGAGCTCTACAAAGAGAACTACAAATCACCGAGGAAGGAAATTACAGAGGATGTAAACAAATGGAAAAATATATCATGCTCATGGCTCAACAGAATCAACATTGTTAAAATGTCTATACTATCCAAAGTGATTTACACATTCAATGCAATCCCCATCAAAATACCAATGTCATTTTTCACAGATCTAGAAAAAAATAATTCTATGCTTCTTTTGGAACCAGAAAAGAGCCCAAATAGCCAAAGCAACCTGAAGCACTTAAGCAAAAGGAATAATATGGAGGCATCACTTTACCAGACTTTAATCTATACTACAAGGCTATAGTAACCAAAACAGCATGGCACTGGTACAAAAATAGAGGCATAGACCAATGGAACAGAAGAGAGAACCCAGATATAAAACCATCCACATATTGCCATCTCATCTTTTACACAGAAAACAACAATATACACTGGGGAAAAGAATCTCTATTCAATAAATGGTGCTGGGAAAATTGCATAGCCACATGTAGAAAATTGAAACAGGATCCATATCTCTCACCACTCACTAAAATTAATTCAATCAAGATTGATAACAAACTTAAACCTAAGACATGAAACCATAAGAATTATAGAAGAAAATGTTGGCAAAAACTCTTCTGGATATAGGCCTAGGCAAAGAATTTATGAAGACGACCCCAATGGCAATCACAGCAACAATAAAAATAAATAAATGGGACTTGATTAAATTAAAAAGCTTCTGCACAGCCAAGGAAACAATCAACAGAGTGAATAGACAACCTACTGAATGGAAGAAAATATTTGCATACTATATATCCAATAAAGGGCTAATAACCAGCATCTCAAAAGAAGTCAAGCAAATGGGCAAGGAAAAAATCAAACAACTCCATTAAAAAGTGGGCAAAAGACATGAACAGAAGCTTTTCAAAAGAAGTTAGATGAATGGGCAATAAACATATGAAAAAATGCTCAACGTCACTAATCATCAGGGAAATGCAAATCAAAACCACAATGAGATATCACCTAACTCCAGTGAGAATGGCTTTTATCAACAAGTACCAAAACAGCAGATGCAGGCATGGATGCAGAGACAAAGCAATGCTTATACACTGCTGGTGGGACTGCAAACTAGTACAACTTCTATGGAAAGTAATATGGAGATTCCTCAAAGAACTGAAAGTAGAACTACCATTTGATCCAGCAATCCCACTACTGGGTATTTACCCAAAGGAAAAAAAATCATTTTATCAAAAAGACACCTGCACTCGAATGTTTATTGTAGCACCATTCACACTCGCAAACACGTGGAATCAACACAAGTGCCCATCAATTCATGAGTGCTGTGGTCCCCAACTCCCGGGCCACAGTCCAGTACTGATCCATGGCCTGTTAGGAAACAGGCCATGCATCGTCACCTGAGCCCCCCACCCCCCACCCGCACTCATGACACCCCACCCCTGCCACCCCCAGTCCATGGAAAAATTGTCTTCCATGAAACCAGTTCCTGGTACCAAAAAGCTTAGGGACCACTGCATGAGTGGATTAATAAAATGTGGTATGTGTGTACCATGGAGTACTACTCAGCCATAAAAAATGAACTAATACCTTTTGTAACAATCTGGATGGAACCGGACACCATTCTCCTAAGTGAAGCATCGCAAGAATGGAAAAACACACACCGCATGTACTCACTACTAAATTGGAACTAACCTAACAACATTCATGCGAACAGATGGACATTAAACTCAACAGAAATCATGCAGATGGGAGGGATGAGGAGGGAATGGGTGAAATCATACCCAACAGGTACAATGTACACTATCTGGGAGATGGGCATACTTATAACTTTGACTCAAGCAGTACAAAAGCAATCCATGTAACCAAAACATTTGTACCCCCATAATATTCTGAGATTTAAAAAAAAAAAGATTCTGTACTCCTATCTCTTCTCTCAAATACAATAAAGTTGCATAAATTCTGTCACTGGAAACAAAATTATGCATGAAAAAAACAAATTACTGAGTTTAAATTTTGACATCCATCCACAGGTAAGCAAGAGGTGCCTTTCTATTCTCACATGCTTGAGCCAGCACAGAGCCCCTGCCTCAAAGACCCTTAGTAACGTGGGCTTCCATGTTAGGATGTAAAAGATATGAAACAGGCTAAGCTATAGAAAATTACATTAAATCAATTAAACTTGTGGACAATTTGTCCTTTCCTAGCACAATGATCAATTTTAGCATAAATAACTGTTTGGACCTTAAAGAGAACTGTTGATAAATCTTAAATATTAAAGAGGGTGAATTCTTCCTAGAAATAGAAAATCACTGCCACTTTGATATACTTGGTAAATTCAAAACATTGCCTCTTACTGAAAGGACTAATAACAGTAATGAACCATGGAGGCTTCTGAAACAGGCACATGGAAACAGTTGATAATTGAAGTGGTAAAAACCTTAATTAATGAATTGATAGTTGTTACTACCAATTTTCCAGGCTTCAGCCAAGGTTCCTATCTCTAGCTACACATTGCAGCCATGACTTAATAAAGACTTTGGAAGGATAGAGTCCATGGAAAAAGCATATTTTCTAAGAAGCTTTTCCAGACTGCCTCAGGCTGCCTCTGTGCAGGGGGGAATTTCCACATTGGGGTCCAAACCTTCATATCCTCTAGGTCCTATGTGATTTAACCCTTCTCAGGTCCCAAACCTAAGCTCTGACCACCCCCCCCAACGCTCTGTTTCAGCCACTCTGACCCCTCCCTTCCTGTTCCCTGAATATGTCAATCAAGTGTCCACCTCAGGGACTTTGCACAGCTGTGCACTCAGCCTAAAATGCTCTCCCCATCCCCCCACAAGGCTCATCCCCTCCCTTCTTTGGGGCCCCCCGCAAATGTCACTTTCTCCATAGGCTTTACATGGACAATCTAAAATTGCACCCCCATTACATTGCTCCTACTCCCCTTCCCTGTTCAGGACAAACAAGAGAAGATGGGGAGGGCAGGATGTAGCATCCAGAGGTCCAGAGAGGCCCGAATCTGACTATATTGCAATTCAATACCAATCACAAGGCCCGTCTGCTCTTGCTGAAGGTCCCGAAAATGTTTTTTTCCATCCGATTCTGCAGGTTTTTGGTACCTCTGACCTCACTTTTCCTCTTGGACCCGTCCCACCTGGAACATTACAGGACAATTTCTTCATGTATTTATTGGGTGCCCCAGAATAGAAGTGGGCACAAGGACATTTTGTCCCCATGCTGTGTTCCCAGTGCCCAGAACAGTGCCTGTCCCACAGAGGTTCCTTTGCCCAATGAACAGTTGGATTTTACGGTCCAAGGGTTCGATGATTCAGTGGAGCCCTGGGTGATGAGTAGGATGTGTGGAGATGAAGCAGTTCGGTGGGATTTCCTCCACCCCAGCTAACAGTGTCCAATGTCCTGAGGCAAGAAAGACCAGCCTGCCAGGAGCATTCTGACTCAAGGCTGGAGATACAGGATGGAGAAACAAACCACACAGCTCCTTGAAGAACCTCTTAAGAACTGTGGACATTTGATCCACAGGAGCAATGTACAGTTATAATCAAAGAAGATGCTTTGACCCATAAAGAAGCATAAGTACTTTGTAGTAGAGATGGCTGTTGTCTACCTAATATCTCTTTTTCCCTTTATCTCTTGGTAACAGAATCCTGACTCTATTTGAGGCAGCAATGTGCCCAGCTAAAAGATTACATTTCCATCTGCCCTTGCAACAAGGTATGGCTATGTGACCAAGTTGTGGTCAATAAAATATAAGTGAAATTGTGTGGAAGATTTCTGGGAAGTCTTCTTAAAAGAGGTTCATAGCAGTGGAATGGGCATCCTTTTTTCCCTTTCCTGCTGCATAAGATGCAGACATGATGGCTGGAGCTCTAGCAGCCTCTTGCACCATGAGTTGCACTTGGTGATAGAAGCCATGTGCTGAGAGTGGCCAAGCAGGAGGTGACTGGTCCTTGAGGATATCCAGGTGCTGTCACACCAGCCTGGACTGCCCACCACCCAAATTTTCCTAATGAGAGAATAAGTCCTTATGGCGTAAGTCATTATTATTTGTGGTTTTCTCTTAAGTGCTGTCATTTCCAGTCAAGGGCCACCAGGAACACACCTGTGGTTGAATAAGTTGTGTTTATTATTTACTGCAGTGAGGGAGAATACACAGGATGGGGAACCATGGGGCTTCTCAGTAAGAGGGTACAAGAAAGGACATTACAGGATTTGGTCTTTGTGCCTCACAGGACATTGATATTACAAAAACAAATGTTGGATAAATAAAATGTAAAACCAAAACAACAACAATGAGAATGTAATGTAGTTCTTTTATATTTGACAAAAAAATTTTTAATTTCTAGTTTAACATGAATTAATAAATTTCTGATGTTTTTCAGATTTCTGGTCAAATTCAAAGCCCATGTATTTGTTTAATATTTTAATTTTATGTTCCTAAGTCTTGCATTTGGACATAAATAAATTTTGGAGTTTAAGAGATCACATTTTATGTGATTCAATTATCACTAACTGATAATCACATGGGATTAGAATAAGGAACAGTTTACCACTTCATTTTTCAAAATATTAAAATAATCCACACACAGGTTCTGAAGTACACTAAAAATAAGTAAAAATTAGGTGGTATTTGAATTAATTTGGGGATTGCAATAAAGGACCTGTTTTGAACTCACCTTTTATAGATGAAATATAATTAACTGCTCTGTGCCTGAGGCAAAATCCAAAAAAAACAATGCTGCTGGGTAATTATCACCCAAAATAGATGTTGTTGAAAGAAAAGAAATCTAATTGATCTAAAATGTGAGGGAAAAACAATATTCAATACTAAATTAGCTTAGCTATTTTTAAAAAGCCAGGGTGATCACAAAAGATGGATAAAGGAAAACTCATTGTTCTGTAAATGGCTTTGAATGTGTGTGTGATTTTAATCTGTTTTTAAATATTCTAGCATGTCATTACATGAACTAGGTAATGAAATGACTGCTCAGAAGCCATCATCCATATACACATACCCATTCATTTATTCAACAAATATTTGACCTGTAGCCTGTAGCAGGGAGCCCCATTCAAGCCCAGACTGGGTCACCGGATCCACAGACAACCTACATGCATGTGAACATCAGAACAAAGAATTGTTGTTGCAAACCACTATGTTTGGGGGTGTTTTGTTATGCAGCATTATTGTGGCAGTAGCTGACTAATACACACCATGTTAAGAAACTTAGATTTCATCCTGAGGGTCATGAAAAACCTCACTGAAAGATTTTAGTCAGGGGAGAATCCAGACAAGATGCACATTTTAGAAATTTCTTCTCTGGCATGGTGGGGCTAGAAGAGTAAAAGAATTGGCACAGGGTAACCAGTTAGGAGGCTGTGGGATGGGAACCTGAGCTAAGGCAAGGGCACCAGAGGTGGAGAGGAGGGGAAAAACACAGAGACGCTGCGGAGGCCACTTCCACTACTTCCTTGGGGACGAGAGAGAAGGAGAAGCTTTGGACAACTCCTGTTTTCTGGCTCCACTGCCTTCCCTAACAGAGGCAATCTGAAGGAGGAGAGTTTTAGAAGGGAACAAATGAATTCCACTGGGACATAGTGAGTCTCAGATGCTTGTGGTGCATCCAAATGTAACGACCTCTCCTCTGGCCTGGAGCACAGCAGAGAAGGCTGCACCAGAGCTAAGTCTGGGGAAGTGCTACTGGCACTTGGGTGTACCGATACCAGCCAAAGCAACCAGGATGACATGCGACACAAGAATCAACAGAACCAAGAATGGAAACCAGGGGTTCCCACATGGCAAAATGGAAACTGAAGTACAAGGAAGTAAAGGCTTACAAAAGGAGAAAGCAGAGCTAAATGTGGTAAAAATCCTGGAAAAGATGAGAACTTCAAAGCTCCTATTGATCACTGGACTGGTGGCAGAATGAACATCTCATAAGACACCAGAAACGCTGTCCTGTGTTCAGCTTCTTCCAGCAGGAAGAGCAGGAAATAAGAAGGGGAAGGAGAACTGGAAGGCAATGGATCTGCTTCTGGGATACAAGAGTTTGGGGCTGAGAGTTGGGGAGCTCAGGACTGAAGAAAGGACTAGAAATGCAGATTCTGCATCCTTTGCATTGCATCAAAGCAATGGGGAAAGCCATAAAAAGTGACGAGGGACTCAGGGAGAAATGGAGAGAGGAGGGGAAGGGACGGGGGAGGACAGGAGGGGGGAGGGGAGAGGCACAGACAACTTTGGGTGGAAGCCATGCAATCTGAGCTCCCAAGGGAGGCAGAGAGCTGACAGTGAGAGTTGGGAAATAACCCAAACTGTCATAGAAGCCAGGAAAAGTGAGCCTCAGGACAGGATGTCTGGCTAGTAATGGCAGACACCACAGTCCAGCCAAGCAGAATTAAAAAGATTTATTACACATGGCAATCGAGTTGAAGAGTTCCAATGACACGGAAGGAACTAAGCCAGATTTTAGTATAAAAAACTAAGAGAAATGGAGACCTAGAGGCAGAGCCCAATGTCAGCCTTTGGAGACCCCGGGTGACAAGGGAGGTGAGCACAGGGGGTTAGAGACTTTCTAGGTAACAAAGGAGATGTGAGCATCTTGTTGTTGAGAGAAAGGACTTGCAAGGGACAAAGAAAGACTGATTGCTGGTGCAGGGAGGGCTGCAGAGAAAGGTGACGGAGATGTTAGCCTCTGAGCAAGAAACAGACCTTCTCTCCAAGGCAGCGAGGAGGAAGGAAGAATCTGCAAGGACCCAGGTAAACGGGGAGCAGAGAGGAGGACTTTGTGCGAGAGCTTGACAGATGTCATCTGACCTTTTGGTGGGATGTGTAGTAAAGAGATCAGTGTAGAGACTTGAGCCAGGGGAAAGTATTCGGAATTGGAAACTGCTTAATAATGAATAAAGGAGAGTCATACAGTATCGGATTTCAACTAAGATAAGATAGTTTGTTTCAGCAGGACCAGTTAGCAGAATTACTTTTTTTTTTTTTTTTGCATAATATGTACAGGACAGAAATAAAAAGGATGGCTGAATTCACCCAAGGGAAATGAGAACAGCAGGGAAAAGGTCAATTCTTTGCCAGTGACAGCATGGGGATATATGACTAAGGGATCGACTGAAGAGGAGACAGCAAAGCCAGAAAGAGGTGGTGTCACAGGTGCTGACCCCCACCCGGGCTCAGCGCCACGCTCCTCCTTCGTCATCCCATGTCATCTTCAGAACAAGCTTTGGAGGGAGGCAGGTGGGAAAAAGTGGGAAGGCAGAAAACCAGAGGTCAGAATGAGGAAAACATATCCAGTCTAGAATGAGCAAAAGCACAGAAGTGTGGGAGTAAGAGGTCTTATTGAGGAAAGGTGGGTCCAGGGACCAAGGCTTGAGACACAAAGAAGTGCTGAGTGACAGCCAAGCCGTGTCCACGCGTTGATGAAATGCATCAGAGGAAAGAGCCATCGGAGTTGGGCAGATTTTGAACAGTGAGGTCCTGCTGGAGGCAAAAAGTGAGGAGATTATCCAAAGGGCCATGTTACCTGTGGGAGGTCATGAAAAAAGCTGAGTAAATGTTAAATATTCACAAAATTCTGATTAAAATATGAGTGTGGTATTCTTCACCTAAATGCATAACTCTATATAATCACAAGCAAATATCAGACAACCCCAAATTGAAGGACATTTTGCAAAATATCTGACCAGTACTCTTCAAAAGTGTCAAGAGCATGAAAGACAAGGAAAGACTGAGGGTCTCTCACAGACGGAAGAGACTAAGGAGACACGACAGCTGCACGGGACGCGGACCCTGGTGCCATCCTGGAACAGAGTAGGACGTTAGTGGGAAATGCTGTAATCCAACTACAGTCTGCAGCTTAGCTAACAGCAATGTACCAATGTTAATTTCTCAGTTTTGGTAGCTGCTTATGGTTATGCAAGGGGGGAAGTTGGCTGAGGGGGACATAGGAACTCTCTGTACTATCTTTGCACTTTTCTATAAGTTTAAAAGTATTCCTTAAATTCTTTTAAAAGATGGTTGTGAAGTCTACATGACCTAGAGAAGTGCAGACACCTCTGACCCTTCCATACCTAAACCATCTCATTCAGGTCCATGATGAAGCCTCTTATACAAATTCCACTCCCAAGCAAAAGCCATTGTATCTAGGAACCTCTGCGAAGCTCCCTCCGTAGTACTAAATAATTGTTCCACTTCAAAACCAAATTAGGAAATTCTACATTTGTATGGTGACATGCTAGCCAAGACTGACTGACACACCTCTTTCCAAATTTGGCAGGGCCACCATGTTTCACAACTGCATGAAGCACTAACTATGTGGTGGGTAGAATACCGGCCTCCAAAGATGTCCATGTCAGAACCTGTGAATATGTTAGGTTACGTGACAAAGGGGAATTAAGGTTGATGATCAGCTGACATTGAGATGGAGAGATTATCCCAGATTACCCAAGTGGGCCCAATGTAATCACAAGGGTCAAAAGTGGGAGAGGAAATCGGAAGAGAGACCCAGGGAAATAGTAACTCAAATGGACTCAACCCAACATCACTAGCTTTGAAGATGCAGGAAGAGGCCAACCATGACCCGAAAATGTGGGTGGAAAAGGCAAGGAAATGGATTTTCCAGAAGGGAACATGGCCCTGACCACACCTGGATTTTAGTCCAGTAAGATCCATGTCAGGCTTCTGATGTACAGCACTATATGGTAATAAATTAGAGTTTTATGCCACTAAGTTTGTGGTCATTTGTTACAGCCTCCACAGGAAACTCATACCATACAATGGTGACCCCTGGGATTGTGTAATACAGCAGGCGTGAAGAAAACAAAGAAAGCAAAACTGGCAAAAACACCACAAACCACATTTTTCCATTTGGGAAAATCTCCTCAACCTATAGCAAATATGGGAACAGATTTTAAATCATATTCTCAAAAAACATACCACATGTTCCACTCTCTGCACCAGAACAAGATAGATAGTTCCAAAAAAAGTACTAAGTGCTTTGTTCGGAGGCATTTGCACCAAGCAGAAATAGACAGCTGCCTCCCAACTCTACTGCACCTGGCTGACCGTCCCCAGGAAAATGCTGTTAGGAGTCTGCCAGCTCTGGCACTTTGTAGAGAGACCTTCACCCTTTGCTCACCAGGCTGTATGATAAATTCAATGAAGCCTGAAGGCCTTAAATGAACAGCAGGCTCAGGCTACTCAATTTGAATACTATATTTAAAATGTAAATGTGTCATTCTCTATCTTAGTTCAGACTCCTATAACAAAGTGCCATAGCTGGGTGGCTTATAAACAACAGTAACTTATTTTTCAGAGTTCTGGATTCTGGAAGTCTGAGCTCACGGTGGGTTCTGGTGAGGGCTCTGTTCAGGTTACAGACCACCGACTTCTCCTTGTACCTTCACACGGTGGAATGAGCATGAGCCTCTGTGGACAGACTCAAGAAGGGAGTCACATACACAACCAGGTAACCCAGGAAAGAGAGGCCCCATGACTCCATCCCTGGGGCAGCCTGAGGCAGAGCCACTGGCACTCGTCCTGGGTGCGTGCTGGCACAGTGGCCCTGCTGAAATCCACCCCTCCCCGCTTAAGAGCTTTAACTCCTTGCTCCTGGTGTCATCCGGGGTTTTTAATTGTAAGAAGAGACCCAGTGCTGCCAGTTGAAGCTGGAAGGAATTGCTAAAGGACACAAGACGCCCCGTAAGAGAGTCGGGCTTGGGTGCGGGGCAGCCAGAAGCAATGTCAAGGCTGCACCTCTGAGGGTCAGCACCTCCGTAGACCTCAGTGCTGCGCCCGGGACACAGATCCCAGGACCCCAGGACCCCAGGACGGTGACCACTGCATCCAGACCCGCACCCTTCATGGCCTTTCCCCTCCGCCCCGTCCTCATCCTCACGTGTGCTCTGCACAGTCCGAGGCTCCAGGGCACAGCCAATCTGCAGAGCCCTCTGGAGCCTGCATCCCGGCCCAAGGGAGGCTGGGCACGGGATGTTTGGGGCTTCACCTTGGGGGCAGGAGAGGATTGAAAATATGGCAGCTGTCCAGGACATTTCTTTTGAGGGAGGCCCTCCCCCTTCAAAGAGAAAAGAAAAGAAAAGAGAGAGAGAAGCAGTAGAAGCAGACATCTGAAGACAGTCTAAACGTGTCCTCAGCAGTAATATATTTAATCAGGCACACCCGTTGCCTAATAAAAAGGACAGAAACTCTCAAATTGGGCTCATAAATAATATCAATCTATGTGCTGCTTACAGAAGATGCAGACAAAAAATAAAACAATGCAAACAAGTTAAAAATAAAAAGGTGAACAAAGATCAGTCAGGAAAATACACAAAAAAGAAATCAGAGCACTATTAACACCAGACCAAGTAGAATTCAAGACAAAATGAATTAAATGTGACAATGAGGATCCTCATATCAAGTTAAGGAATAGTTCATAAGACAAGGAAGAGAATTGTGAAATCTTCAAGCAAGAGCCAAATAGTGTATCCTCAAAATCTGTACAGAAAAGATTGAAAAGAATATTTGACCAAAACAAGAAAATGGAGCAGGACCCACGACTAGACCAGACCAAGTAAGCCAAAACCAAGGACGTAGAAAATGGAAACCATATATCTATGAATTCACTGATGCACTCTATTCTGTGAAGACTGCAAAGAGGCACAGAATTATTACTCATAAAGGACCTTATCATAAGATAGGAAAAAAATTAGGTATTAGTAACAGCTAAATAACACACTTCCTTCCAGAGGTTTTAAAACATCCTCACAAATAGCTCTTGAGTTAAAGAGAAACAGAAGTAAATTTTCTAAAATGACTGCCATTTTAATTAGGGCTGTAGCCTGTCAAATCCCAGGGTACGTGGCCAAAGCTGTATTTAAAAGCAAATTCCATTTCTTTAAATGCTTTTACTACTAAAAGAAAGAAAATGAATGTGAACTAAGGATATACTAAAAAAAAAATTATCAACTTAAAACGCTGGAAGAATGTAGTCCCAAGGAAAGTAATAGTAAAGATCAAATCAGTAGTTAATGAATTGAAAGAAGACATCAAGTAGAATTGCCAAACTAATCCAAAAGCTGCTTGAAATAATACAGAAATAACATTTTAAAAATAATAAAAAAATACTTTGGACAAGTGTATCCTGATTAAATTTAAAGTCTCAGAAAAATTGATGATTTTTCAGAAAAACTTAAATCAACAAACTTGAGAAAAGATTCAAAATACTTGTCATAAAAAATTACGTCCAAAAAGGGCCACAAACCTAACACCCAGGTTTTAACTTCTCATACAATAAAAGAAACTAGGGCTCCTTGGAGAAATGGCTAATCTGGGACATGATAAGCCCGGAGCATCTCATAATGCCAGAAAGTAAGGAAATGCTCAACCAGAAGACTACCCCACAATGTCGAAAGGACACAGGAGCCAAATGAAGATACTCCCAATGGCCAGAAGTGAAACAACTGAGCAACAAAATAAATAAACCAGTACTGTATAATAACCCAAAGTATAAGCAAAATATAAGATTAATATTCATGAGTTCATACTAACATAAATAAATAATGGAACAAATAAGTAATTGAGGAAGAAGAGACAAATATCCCATGCAGAAAAATTCTAAATAAATTACGTAGATACTCTGTCCTCAAGAGGTGGAGAATAACTCCCCACCCCTTAAGTGTCAGTTGTGCACAGTGACTTCCTTCCAAAGAGTACAGGATGGAAGAGGGGCAGGGGGCGGAAAAGAGCAGCTTCACAGTCAGTGAAGAACCTGATAAACACGACCTCAGCCAGGTGTTCAAGGTCAACATTGACCTCATGTTGAGAGTATGCACATACCCTTGACATGATTTGACGGAAATGGCACTTTATCTCTGTGGCCTTCCTCCCAAGAATACATAACTCCAGTCCAAGGAAGAGAAAAACTTTAGGCAAAGCCAATAGAGGGACATTCAACAAAACACCTGCCCAGTGCTCCTCAAAACTGCCAAGGTCATGAAAAACAAGGAAAAGCTGAGTAGCTGTCACAGCCAAGAGCAGCCTGAGGAGACCTGATGACGAAATTCAGTGTGGTTTCCTGATGTCACTTGGCACACAAAAAGTAAATTAGGGAAAAACTGAGGAACTCTCAATCAAGAATGGAATTTAGTTACTAGTGACGTATTAGTATTGGTTCACTAATTGTAACAAATGTACCACTCAAACACAAGATGTTAACAGGGAAACTGGATGTGGGATATACGGGAACATTCCATGTTATCTTTGAAATGTTTCTATAAATCTAAAACTATTCTTAAATTTTTTAAAAAATTTCAAAAAGGCTACAAATACGTTAATATATCTTTGGGTAATTCTTTTGTAGGTTCAAGGAAATGATCATTAATGACACAGATGGAAAGCACAGGAAAATGTAAAAGTTTGTTGATTCATTTTAAGTAGCTAACACAATCTGATATGAACATTTGACAGAGGTTGCATACATGTAGATAGATATATTATAAGAATCTTAAAATATTGGCAAATTGAATTAAACAGTGCATTAAAAACATTCCAACAAAATATAATATGCAATTTAATATTAAAATATCTATTACTACCATATTAACCTTCACTTCAAAAGATTAAATAAGAAAGCAAATAATTTAATAGACACTTAAAAGGCTTTTGATATAATTCAGTAATTATTGCAGGTTAAAATTCTTAGCAAAATGGAGATTTAAAAATAGCTAACATGATAAAGGGTAGCCATCTTAAATTAACAGGCAAAAATCATATCTGAAACTCAAGCAGCATTCCCACTGAAATCAGAAGTGAGACCATTATGGCTGATAAGTTCTCTAGCGTATACCATGTTTCTGGAAGTTGAGCATAAGATATTATAAGGCACAAATTTGAAAAAAGAGGAAAACCCACTGGAAAAGAGGTGAGAGTATTGTTATTTCTAAAGATACCATTGTACTTCCAGGGAAAAAAAGAACCTGTTTTTAAAAGCCATTGGACTAATCTGGGAGTATAGTAAGTTTCTCAGATTCAATACAAATGTAAAATGATGTAACTTTATATTGCCAATAACCTGTTAGAAAAGATACTAGAAAAAAGTTCCTTTTCCAACATTAACTAAAAATACAAAATGCCTGTCTAAGAAGTGAGTGAGACCACACTGTCAAGGTGGCCGAGGGCTGGAGAGAGAGGGACTTGGGCGACAGCAGGAGGGAAAGAGTGAGCCAGGGGAGCCCACGCAAGGAGCGAGCTTCAAGTACGTGAACTGCACATGTCATATGTTGCAGAAGTACCATAAAGGGTGGCGAGCAAGGAGCCTGTTGGGTTTGGCTGTTAGCCCTTGGAAACTATCCAGTGCTCACTGATACCTCTGCGATCACACGCACTTGAGTCATTTTTAAAAGGAAAGAAATACTAAACTTTTGAAGGTGTTTTCCATCAAAAGATAAGTTTAAGTCTCAGACATATCAACAGTTTGGACCAATTTGACTTGACCATGCAAATCTTCCAAAAAGTGTGAAATCAATAAACCCAGGAAAACATAACCTATGTGTCTGGTTCAGTCACTCAAGTTTAGGAAAGAGTAATCAATTCAACAATGTTGCTGTGAGTAAACAGCTCTTTCCTCCTTTCTCTGATGTGCTCAACAGTCCATTAGTAGCATCCCCCTGCTAACATGCAGCTCAACTAGTGATTTTAAGAAATCAATTTACTTTTCTAAAATTCAACTTGTAAAAAAAAAAAAAACTAGTCAACACTGAACCCAAAATCAAGTAATAAAAGGTGATGTACTTCAATGTAAGTAGTACTGATTTAATTCCAAATTCAAAAGTTGAAAAATAGTTACTAAACCATTAATACACTTACTATGGAAAAGAAAAAGGAAACCAGACTACAAATATGATGTAAGGTCTAAGGGTAGTCTTTGCAATCAATAACTTTTAACTCCTTTTCTCAAACGCAGCAGAAAACACTACTACTAATACGTATGCATGCAAATACAAACATACACATAAAATCTAGAAATCTAAACACTTGGACTTCAGTTCCAGAAAACTACTAAATTACTTCTTTGTATTTCAGGCTTCAGCTATTTACATGGTAAAAATAATAGCTAATTAAGAAAAACTCAAATGAATAATGTTGTACAGAACATAAAAATTACTCAAATTTAAGATTCTTGGATTCAAGTTCCTTGAATAAGTCACTTAACTATCTTATCCCTGTTTTTCCCACATTGTCAACATGAGCGCGTGTGAACACAGCTCAGAATGGCAAACTACTATGTAACCGAGAAATGTAATAATCGCCAACCTACCTCCCCATTTCACAGTGAAGAAGTCAATGCTCTAGAAGAAAACTATTTTGAACCATTTTTAGAAGCAAAGACATAAATATGAGATAGTTTGGATATGCAGTAGCCATACAAGTAACCAAGTTTTCTGTGAAGAAACAATTTTTTTCTAACTCACATCTGTAATATTGTATGCTATAAATCTTTTTACCAAAATTTGACTTTATTGCAAAACTGGCCAGCTTCTTCCAAAAGGTTTAAAATGCAGTCCTTTTTTCAAAGATGGGAACCAAGAGAGAATTAGGACAAATGAAAGCAGACGTAAGTTGCATCTTGTGCTTTGCGCCCTGACCTCAACTGGAACCCCCCTCCCCCGCAGAGGCGCGGGGAGGCAGCTGAAGGGAAAGGTGGGCGAGGCCCCGCCCCTCCGGCCCGCGCTCACCTGCGCCTGCGCGCCACACACCCGCCCGCCCGCACGACGGGCTGAGAGTACAAAAAGGAAGAAAAGACGGTGCGCAGGGTTCCAGCGTCGCACCGAGAACTTCACAGGTTTCAACAGGAGAAGCAGTTGCTTGACAGGAAGTTGAAGGCTGCAGGAAGAAGTAGCGGCCCCGAGCTGACCGAGCCCGCGGGGGAGAGGACGTCCGCGGCCGAGCCCTGCGCGCCACTCGGGGCAGCGGGTGCCAGGAGGACGCCGGGCTGCGGTCGGTGGGGGCACCGCGCCGTGACCACCCGCCGCACGCCCACGTGCTCACACATGCTCACACTCGCAAATGCACACTCTCACACGCACACACTTCCATCGCATACTCACGCACCAATACACACTCGCATGCTCGTGTCACACACCTACACCCACACTCATGAATACGCTCACACTCGTGCACAAATACACACGCGTGCACACTCACACACCAATACACACTCGCATGCTCGTGTCACACACCTACACCCACACACTCATGAATACGCTCACACTCGTGCACAAATACACACGCGTGCACACTCACACACCAATACACACTCGCATGCTCGTATCGCACTCACACCTACACCCACACACACTCTCACGCACAAATACACTCACACACTCATGCACAAATACACGTGTGCACACTCACAAATACACACTCACACGCTCGTGTCACACCTACACCCACACACACTCTCATGCACAAATACACATGTGTGCACACTCACAAATACACACTCACACGCTCGTGTCACACTCACACCTACACCCACACACACATCACAGACACAAATACACACTCTTACCACACTCGCACATCACACAAATACACGTGCACACTCTTGCACACTCATGCACTTTCACGTTCACGTCATACACGTCACACACAAATATAAATGCTCTCCCACACCCACTCACACACACACACTCACATGCTCATACCCTCATTCATATATGCACACGTGCTTATACACAGTCACACATGAATACTTATACCCTCTCCCACACTCACTCTCTCATGCACACACTCATACACACTTTCACACCCATACACACCCCTCCACACTCACATCCATACACTCACACAAACACACATGTCTGCACAACTCTCACATGTGCATTTACCCACCCTCACACATCATACACATTCACACACATGCACACATGCTCAAGCTCATACACACATGCCCTCACACACACACACGTAACTCACAGTTACCCACACTCTTCAAACACTCGCACAATCACACACAGATGCACACATTCTCACACTCATGCACTCTCTCACTTGCTCACATGCACTCACACGCCTGCACAGTCACAGCTCAATACATATGCACACACTCGCACACTGTCACACGTGCATACACTCACATACACTCTCACGCATGCACGCTCATGCTCACTAACTAGGAAAAGAGAAACAAAAGCTCACGTAGTGTCTTTGTAGGCATTTTTTTCTCCTTCTGGAAACTTTTGTACAATTTATATATTTTTGAAGTAAGTTTCATTTCTCCTTTGTTAATAAACGTACCATAGTAATTTCTATTTCTTGGAAGCTCTGTGGTTTTGCATAGTGACACCATGTCTAACGCATTTGTCTGCCTCATCACCTAGTAGCGGTCCTCCTGTGATGAGGACAAGCAGTCTGGGGGACACAGTGCCCCCCACGACACACCCCATCTGTGATGACACACCACGAGCACCCTAGTGTCCCTGGGGAGCTGAGCCCTGGACCTGGGTGCTGGCCACTGTGAGTTGAAGATTCAAGTATGAAATGCTTCTTGACAATGACCTTTCAATCCTCCGCAAGCACAAGGCTCAGAATCTTCCATTTTAAGTTTTCTTTTTATTTGAGGAACTTAACTAGGGCCAAGGGAATCAAAACAGCACCCAGGTCAACAGAGACCATCCGTTTCCTAAGAGACAGGGGGTTTGTCTCCTGTGCTGGGAGAGGTTGGGGTGGGGGTAGAGCCCTGCAGAGGCAGGGGAGGGAGTATGTGGGCAAGACCTCTGCTACGTGAGCGGTGTGATGGATGGAAGGCCTTAAGGACCATGGCTAGAAAGTTTAGTTTAACCAAAGAGCAGTTTAGAAAGGAGCATAGACTTCTTGAAAGAGGAGCAGCATGATTCTAACAAAGAGCGGGGAGAGAGAAGGATGGAGGGAAGGAAGTATAAACTCTTTTGCACAAAAGATTCCAGGGAACTGCAAAGAGAAAACGTTTATGGCAACCTAGGTGTGGGGCAAGAAGAGCTAGGACCCCATAACCACTCCACATTTTGAGCACAAGAAACTTTCCTAGATCAAACTAAACGTCTGCCATGTGCCCCAGGTATCTCTGAACAACGTGATGCTTCCATGTGCCTGCTCTAATGTGTGTGCATTAGTTCTTTGCAGACAGCAGTTGCTGGACAGGAAGCCCAAACTCCGTCATCACAGGTGCCGCGCCCCGCTTCTGCAATCAGGGCTTTTCACCTCTTTGATTTCACTTCCAGCAAAGGCCCTGCCCAGGCAAGCCTCCTAATACTGTGGGGACCCCCCAAAGGGGTACTGGAGGCGCCAGAGCCATTTCATGAGGTTTAACTTGAGGCCCAAGAATCTCAGTTCCTACCACCTCAGGCGACTCGAATCATACAAATAGGGGGAAATGGGGACTCAGTCCATTTGTCATAATCAAGCATTTAAAGCCTCCATCGAGACTGTTCTCTATAATCCTGCTTAATCTCCCAGTTGAGGTATACACACTCTTTAGCTTTTTTAACTGATATTTTGTGGCCCAATCCAAGGCAAAACAGAGCAAACACTCTCTATTAGGTATAAAATTAATGGTGGGGGGAGGGGAAAAATCTCTCCACTTTAGTCTACTATAGACCACAGATGTCCAAAATGCTTGCTGTAACCAAAGGCATAAATGGAGTCCTCTAACATCTTTGTCTTTTTCCTCAAAACTGGTAATCAAAAAAATTATTTTTCAAAGCATGATAAGATGCAAAATAAATTCACTGGAAGGAACTAAAACACTGATAGACCAAAGTTCTCCCCCAGCCCTGGAAAATGAATAACTCTTCATCTGGTGAGTGACCTCTGCAAAGCCACAGACCCACATCTCCCACCACAGCAGAGAGTGCCAGGGAGGCTCCTCTGTGCCCTGGGTCAGCTGTCCTGGAAGCAACCCCAAGACATGAGAGGGCACAGTGCTGGGTCAGTCTCGGGGTCACCCTTCAGCCAGCCCAAGGGCAGAGACCCCTCACCATTGCCTGTGAGAATGCGGCACCAAAACCAGGATTGGGGGGCAGATGGTCATGACATCCCCCTGCCCCCTGCACCCATAAGCCATAAGTAGGCAACTGACAAACCTCCAAATCTAAACCAAAATCACAATAATAACAACAAAGCATACACACATATCCCTTGAGTCTGATTTAGGACAATCTTGCTATGATCATAGGAATAAGAAATTGAGTGCACCCATGACAGCCTCCATTGCATTGCCAGACAAAAATAAGAGACAAGGGAGCCACCTGGTTGACGCAGGCAAGGAAATAAACAGCCCAGGATTGGCTGGTGACCAGTCACCAGAACTGGGTCAGCTCAGCTCATGCAAAAATGCTATGCCAGCCTTGCTGCCAGACAGAGAGCAGAGCCTCGAAGTGGAGCAGGCCCCATGGCAGCCACCTCAGCTGTCCAGCCAAGGTCAGGGAAGTGGGCAGAAGGGACGGCTCCTGGCCTGGCAGAACTAGCTGCTGGCCCTGGGCACCAGAGGAGATCAGGGATGGGTGTAGAGGGGCGTTCTCAGCTGCAGCCTCCTAAAGCCAAGATGTTCTCCCTACACCACAGCACATCCACAATTTGGTTTCCAATTTTTCTGCACAAGAAAATAAAGCTTTTTTTAAAAAAAGACCCCTGCGCTAAATCCTGTTTAAGCTACTTGAGTGGGAAGGACAATGGTCTCTCAGCACTTCACAATCCAAGCAGAGCCAGAGAGCAGCCACGTGCTCTCACACACACTTGTACACATGCATGTACACACTCATACACATGCTCACCTACACTCACATACACTCTGTACATGTGCACACATGCACACATACATTACACACTCACACATGCACACACTCTCACACTCATACTCATGCTCATACACTCATACAGACTCAGTACACTTGCACACACATACTACACACACAAGCATCCACATATACACGTGCTTACACACTCACACACACGTGCACACACACACTCCAGTGCTTCCCAAATGCTAGTGCCTCCCCCTCAGACCACGCAGTCAGAATCTCCAGGTGAGGCACTCGGGAACCTGGCTTCTAACCAGCTCCCCTGTGATTCTGAGGATTCGACATTTGGGACAACTGACCTAGAGTCCAGAAGGCAGGTCCTGTTAGCCAGTGCAAAATGGAGCCGGGGAGGTCACACAGCAGAATCTGGATGAAAACTCAGGTTTCCGGATTTCCAGTCCAGACCACAGAAGCACACTCAATAAGGAGCCCACCGACCTTGTACTCATTTAGTGCATTTATTGAGTGCCTTCTGTGTACCAGTCCCTGTGAGGGGCAGCAAGCATACAAAGTGACAAGATCAACATGGTCCGTACCCTCGTGTAGCTCACCTGCCAGTGGATGAGACAGACATCACGAACAAAGACATGACATCCAGGAAACCAACTATCTTCCTAAGAAAAAGGACAGACTACTGACAAGTGGCTTTTGCCTTTTCCCTTCCCTCTTCTTCCCGCCTAAAGCATGGCTGTAATATCATATTGAGACCAGAAAGAAGAAAACTACTGCCAAGGATGGAGGAGCAGAAAGACAGAAGGCACTGGGGACATTGATAGGGCGGGGCCTGGCACCAGCCCTCAATTTCCTCCCTCCAGACTCTGGCCACATGAAGAAAACAAACCCTTCCCTGGTTACACTGTTGCCCTCAGCTGCCTGCCTCACGCAGCCAAAGCCCTCCCTGATAGAGACATCTCGGGCCGGCAGGATTATATAAAAGACATTCAGGGACCCCACTCATGGTCGTGCTAACACAGCCAAACTGGGAAGAGAATAAAATTTCAAATCCAGAATAAGTGTCCATTTATATAGGAGGGAGAATTTCCCCCACCAAGCTGGACTCAGCCTGCTCCCAAGTAAATATGAGCCTCCTGGAGATACAGCGTGAGCTTAGAGGGAAGAATGCGCAGAAGCTTATCATATCCCAGGAAATCCTAGAGAAACGGGCTGGGGACAGACAAGATCCAGAAGGTTCAAAAGCTCTCCAGGAGAAGGAACTACTCTGTAGACATGTCAAGGCACCAACACTGCAAATGGATTAATTCCATGCTGGCATCACTTTGCTCAAGAACAGAGTTCGACATAAAGTTTGGGTCATGCACTTGCCCCTGGGCTGTGCTTGTCTGTCACAGATGTCTCTAGCACATTCTCATGCCCAAACCCCAAGAAATTTCTTTTTGTGAAAGAACTTATGAGAGGTGCTCTGTGTTCCAGCAAGTAGGTGGGAGGCGTGCCCTGCATCAACATCATGCCATTGACTCAACCCAGGCCTCGATTCCTGGAGCCTCCCCATCCACAGCTGCCAGTTCCCTCTTGAGAGAATCTCATTAGCACTGCTGTCCGGCTCTAGTAAGTCAGCTGTGGCTGTGGGCCAGGACCACACATCACAGTGCGGGTAGACACTGGGGCCAGCAGGAGGGATGTGGGGGCGGAGGACACAGAGCCCACACCACTGGGTGCTGCGTACACGCACGCAGAAAGTTAGAAGGTGCCACCCTTCAGCCACCTTCTTACAACTAACCATTGGTATTTCTCCAGGGAATTCCACACTACTGCCCCATGGTTTTTCAATCACAGTCTTAACAATTATCCCATGTTCACATGCTGCCTAAAAAGCCTAGTGAAAACCTCATGTCAGGAGAATTGTTCAGAAGAGTTATATTCCCTTGTTCCCCACCCTCACCCCAGCTACACTTCTGAGAAGAAAGCTCTGGGGTGACTGTTACATCTTAAAACTCAGCCATAAACAACAAAACATAATGGCAGTATTTTTTTAATTAAACAGACATCCAATTTTCATTATTTGGATTGGTGTAGAGAGCAAGGAAAACAAGCAGCAGTACGGAAGAAACCCCACACACGAAGCCCTTGGCCTCTGGGGACAGACAATCAACAGGCAACTTCAATGTGACGAACACTACGAAAACACTCAGCCAGGGTGCCAGGGTGGCACAAAAGGGACACACCTAACTGAGTCTTGGGCATGAGACCTCCCAAAGGAGGTGAGGGCCAGCTTGTGCTCCAGGTAGTCTGAGAAGGCTGCATGAGTCGGATGTTGTACAATGGGAGTGTATTTGTTATCTATTGCTGCGTAACAAATTACCCCCAAACTTAACAACTTGAGGCCACAGACATGTATTATCTCACAGTCTCTATGGGTCAGGAATCCAGGTGCTACTCTAGATTCTAGAAGACAGCTTAGCCGAGCAGTTCAGCTGAAGTCTGGCTCAGGGTCTTCCACAGTCTATGAGCAAGGTGTCAGACGGGGCTGCTGGCATCTCAAGCCCCCCCTGGGGGTGACTTTTTCCACACTAATGGACACGGTTGTTGGTAGGATTCATTTCTTGTGGGCTGTTGGTCAGAGGCTGCCCTCGGGTTCCTGCTACCCGAACTTTTCTCTCCAAAGGCAGCTCACAACGTGGCAGCAGGTTCATCAAAGTGACAGAAGAGGAGGCAGAGAGAGTGTGAGCTGGGTGGACGTTAGGGTCTTTCATAACCTCATCTTGGAAGTGGCAGCTCGTCACTACTCCTATTTTTTTAAAGCAAGTCTCTAGGTCCAACCTTGAGATGCTCAAGGCTAAGGCTTACACCAGGGCATAGATACCAGGAGCAGGGGTCACTGGGTCCATCCCAAGACCTGCCAACCACCACAGGTGGTCCAGGCAAAGGCCCAGGAAGAGAAAACATGGGACACTCATAGATCCATAGCCAGGAGCATGGCAGGGGAGTGGGTGGGGCAGGAACAGGAGCAATGCACCATGTTGGGGGGTGGGGACGCTGGGGCAGTGAGCTGATAGGGGCACCAGGAAGGACTGGGCAGCAGTTTACTTTGGGTTCACTTCTCATCTAGAGCTACAAAGACATCAGCAATCTTCCCCCTGCCTCTCCTGAGGACCTGCAGTGTGCACCACAACCAGGGAACCACCAAGGAAAACTGCCCTGATGTGAAATGTCTAACACCAAAACGAGAAGAATGAGGCATTGTGTATTAGCAGGTTCTCCAGAGAAACAAAACTAATAGCAGAGAGACAGACAGACAGACAGACAGGAGACGGGATTTATGATGGGAATTGATTCACGTGATTCTGGACCCTGAGAAGTCCCGTGATGTAAATGCCTTCTGCACATTGGAGACCTGGAAAGCCAATGGTGTAACTCTCAGAAGCCAAAAGCCTGAGAAACTGGGGGTCTCTGGTGCAAGTCCCAGAGTCTGAAAAGGCAGGAGAAGCTGCAGTTCTGATGTCCAAGGGCAAGAGAAGAAGGGTGTCTCGGCTCCAGGAGAGAGAGGGAGTGAATGCGCCTCTCCTCTGCCTTTTTGTTCTTCCAGGCCCACAGCTGATTGGGTGGTGCCCGTCCGCATTGGGTGAGGGCGGATCTTCCTTACCCAGCCCACTGATTAAAACGCCACTGTCTTCAGGAAACACCCTCACAGACACACCCAGAAATCATGCTGTACCAGCTGGGTATCCCTCAACCCAGTCAAGTGGACACCTAAAATTAACCATCACACATTGCCTTGGTTTCCCAGGGCTGCCATAACAAAGTACCACAAACTGGGTGGCTTTAAAAAAAAAAAAAACAGAAATCTATACTCTCACAATCCAGGAGGCCAAAAGTCTAAAATGACAGCGTCAGGAGGGCCTCCAGGGGAGGATCCTTTCTCACCTTTCCAGGCCATGGCATTGCTGGCAATCCTTGGTGTGCTCAGCCTGTGGCTGCATCACTCCAATCTCTGCCTGCATCTTCATCACACAGGCTTCTCTTCTGCGCCCCTGAGCCCCAATTTCCCTCTTCTCATAAGATCATTAGATTAGGGCCCCTCTCATCTAGTGTGGCCTAACATTAACTTGATCACATCTGCAAAGACCCTGTTTCCAAATAAGGCCATACTCACAGGCTCTGAGGGTTAGGAATTTAACACCTTTTGGGGGAGACACAACTCAACCTACAACAGACATGGAGTAAAGAAGTTTAAAAGTCTATTTCTTCTCTTCTCTTCTTTAGTCCTTTGTCCTATTTGGAGAAGCATTTTGGGTGGTGAGACTTGAGGACATACAGACGCTTTATTCTTGGGACAGTGATGAATTTATAGATTTTAGGAGTCAGGGCATCACCAAGAAAACAAGGAGGGCAACTGGCTGACTCAGGAGTGTTATGCTCTGAGATAAAAGAGTTCGAGGGACCTAAAAGTTTCCGTTTTGGCAGTCTGGTCTTGGAGAGAAGTTAGTCAAGGATTTAGGATGGAAGCCCTGCTCAGCAGCATGGGGCTGTGTCTTCATTTCTGTGCACTGTGACCTGGGCAGGCCAGCCAGGACATGAATCTGCCCATACCACAACGTTCACCTGCATCTGGCAGCACCTACAGTCCACAAACAGGTGGCTTACCTGGGGGCAAGAAGCCAAAGGCCCTCCAGTGCTTTTAAAACACTACCATAATTGGGATGTGATGAGGAAGGAGGGAGGCATTGAACTCACAGAATCTCTCCTCATCAAATTCCGTTCTGTACGGCAAAAGGGCACAATTTCTGTTTCAAAAAACCTAAGTTGCTATACAATAGACACCAATATTCTTTCCTTTGGGTTCAGATTTCTTTGTACATTGCTTGCATATCCATGCATATTCACAAATTTAGCAAAATTCACAGACGGAAGTCAAAGTCTTGTAGTGCCCTAAAGTCATATGACAGTGAGCTGCTGGTGATCTGCTTCCCAAGGTCCTGCCCCAAACCCCCTGCTCTTTCCACTTCCTACACAAGTTTCAAGGCCTAGACTAAGTTCCCTTTTTCCCCCAAAGTCTGCCTAGATTCCGAGCCATATTAGTTTTCTTCTCTACACTACCTCTTGTGTAACACAGAAGTTGGCGTTTGTGCGTCGTTGACGGTGGTTGTGTGTGAACAGCTTCGAATCTCCTCAAGAAGAGAGTAGACCAGACCGTACATTTAATTGTGATTCTTTGTAGTTAACTAGCACCAGCGATTAGTCAGTAACCCTTGTGAATTGAGTGGACAGCAGCCCATGTCGAGAGGAAGGAAGCTGGGAATCTTGCAGGAATCCAGTTTTCCCACAAGAGTCTCGTCTAGGAGGGAAAAGGAACCAATTCTGAGCAGCTGCGCTGCCTGCCCTGATGCTGAAAAAATAGGAAGAATCCACGTACCCTGGAGAATGCCCAAGACGGAGCATGCGTCTAGTGTTAAGAATGGCAATAATGGTTTCAGGTCTTCCATGTAAGCCTTTAAGCCACCTTTAGTGAATTTTTGTATATGGTGAGAGATAGGGATCAAGTTTCCCCAGCACCATTTCTTGTAAGGCATCCTTTTCCCAGTCTATGCTTTTGTTTGCTCTGTTGAAGATCCGCTGATACATTGTACCTGATAGGTAGATGTTTGTCCCATACCTCCCTCCCATGCTCACCCCTTCTTGGTTCTCAATCACTGTCACACCACTTTACAACCATATATACTCTTCATGCAGCTCCCACTTCTTAGTGGGAACATGTGGTGTTTGTTTTTCCATTCCTGAGATACTTCACTCAGGATAATGGTCTCCAGTTCTATCCTACTTGCTGCAAAATACATTATTTCATCCCTTTACGTGGCTGAGTAGTGCTCCAGGGCATATATACACCACACTTTCTTTATCCGCTCCTCAGCTGATGGGCACTTAGGGTGATTCCACATCTTTGCAATTGTGAATTGTGCTGTGATAAACATTCATAATGGCCATTGGAAACTAAGAAGGGGGGAGTCTGGGAGGGGGATGAAGGATAAAAGTCTACCTATCGGGTACCATGTACACTATTCTTGTGATGGGTACACTGAAAGCCCTGATTTTAGCACGATATAATCCATCCATGTAACAAAAAACACTTGTACCTACTAAATTTTTTTGAAATTAAAAAAAATGTATTCCAATTAAATGACCAAAAAAGAGCTGTCATAATGAAGAACATGGTACACATAAACATATATCTGTTATTCATCAAACTCCAAACTGGATTATTTTATTCAAACATTCTTTATAAGATACAAGAGGCATTACCCAATTTCCAGGATTTATTATCATATGACTTAAATGTCGTTAACAAAAATCCCAAATTTAACATTGAGAATAAAAGTTGAGTTTCTTACTAAACTGATAAAGTACATATCTGTTTTTATGGTATTCAAAACCAGAGAGCACACAGCAATCAATGCGTAAATAATGTTTGGTTCTGCAAAGTTAGAGGACTTTGTGCAATATGTGTTCTTGAAAATCGTACATTCCTAAAGAATAATTTATTTTGTTTTATAAAGCTGAATTCATAAATACTTAGTGTTGGGTGGTTTATGTTAAGTATAATTGACTACAGTTGAATCAGATTATTATGCATGCCAAGATTAGAGTATTAAGAATCATAATATTCACAGACAAAACTATTTCAAACAAATTATTTGAGAACTAACCAAACATTTCCAGACTATCTTCTCTGTCACTCAGGCTCTCTTTAGCCTACTTCATTTATTTGCCAAATCACTATCAGAAGTGATAGCAAAGAGTAAAGCAAGGAATCAAAATTCAATTAATGCCCTTTAAGATAGAATTGTTCTGCAAACAGGGCTTCCGCAGAACAAACGGTGGAGACGGTGGTTTAAATTGCATTTATAAACTTGCCAATTGCAGATCTTTATTAATCCTAACTCCTGACTTATACAGATTTTGTCTTCCAAGCCTACTGGAAAAAAGAAAATATTTTTATGCACAGAAATTGGCCTCATACTTTGTTCATGCCCATCAAAAAACAAAAGAGCTTAAACCCAGAAGATATAAAAGACAGATAAATAAATTAGACTACAGGAAGTAAAAATATAAATTCTAAGTGACAAAAAAATCCAAAATTCTAGAGCAAGTGGAAAACTAGAAAAAATATTTGCAACTCATTTCACAGACAAGAGCTTATCTTCTCAACACGTAATGAGCTCTAATAAATCTTTAAGAAAACAGTCAACAAGGCAATAGAAAAAAAAATTGAGCACAGGGTATAAGAAGAGAGTTTACAGGACAAGAAAGACAAATGGCTCTGAAAATATAAAAAGATTCTCAAATCCATCTTGCCGTTTCTCACCCAAAATGTGGAGTCGCCCTCAAGCCTTATCTTCCTGCCTCCCCCATATCTACTGTGTCAAACACCCTGTTGGCTCCATCTTCTACAAGATCCAGACCCCCGCCCACTCCTGACCACCATCACCTCTTGCTGGGATTATGGCAAGCCCAACTGAGCTCCCTGCTTCCATTCTGTTCCCCTCCACTGTCTCCACAGAGCACCCCAAGTGACCCTGTAGGATGTAACCCTACGTCGGCTCCCATCTCAGAGTCAAAGCCCGCTCCACGGACGTTCAGACCCCACACACCCGCCTCCCCGTGCCCTCCCTGACCTCTGCATGTTCCCCTCACTCCCCTGCCCCAGTGACCCTACCCCACTGTTCTCCCTCACGTGGTGACAGCCTTCAAGTCATCCCAGCCCAGGTGCCAACATACGATCAAAGAAGCCTCTGGACGATTCCATCCCTGACCCCAAGGTACCCCCAGCTCTTTGAGTCTTCCCAGCTAAGACCCCAAATACCAAGGTGAGAAAAGAGCATCCCCACTTCAGCCTGTCCAATTTCCTGACCCGCAGAACCCGCAAGCTTACTGAAATGATTACTGTTTTGTGCCACTCACTTTGGGGGTGTTGATGTGCAGCACAGATGCCAAGCAAGTCTGGAAGTCTGTGTGTTTGCCACCCCATCTGCCTGGCCCTCCCCTACAGACCTCCATGGCCCCCCCCCTTCAGGTCCCTGTGCGAACATCGACTACTCTCCCCCATGTGAAATACAACCCAGCACCATACACTTTTGACTCCCTTCCCTGGCTTATTTTTCCTGAGAGAACTTATGTTACTTATTTATTTTTCCTTTCCCTATCCTCTCTGGCTAAAATGTCAGCTCCATGAGGATAGTGGTGTGGGATTTGCCCTGTTCACTGTTGCATCGCTAGCACCTAGGACAGAGCCCAGACCACAGTGGGAGCTCAACTAATCGGAGCAGAATGAATGCCCACAATTTTTAACCTATTAGAACACAAAAATCTAACATTTGGGGAATGTACTGTGCCAGCACTGGCAAGAACATTAACTAGTGCAAATTCTTCAGAGAATGATTTAGCAACACAATTCAAAATGTGAAGTGCACGAAAACATTGACCCAGCAAATCTGTTTCTAAGAATATACTACAGAAATACTCATACGTATGTAGGGTGGTGTATCTACAAGGCTATTCATGGCAGCACTTGTCTATACGAGCAGAAGACTCAAAGACCAAATGTTCTTCAGTAAGGTAACTGTTAAGTAGATGTTGGGATATTCCTACTAAGAAACATATGCAGGTATAAGAGAGAATGTGACAGTTCTATACTTGATAGAACTTACATAGAATAAGCTCCAAGATATATTGTTAGAAAATGAAGCAAGGTTCAGAACAGTGTGTGTGGCTGTCAGAGGCAGAATGTCTCCAGAGGGATATAGGAGAAAGGAATCACAGGTTGTCTCTGGGGATGGGAACTCAGTGGCTGGTGCACAGGAAGGGAAGACAAGGATAGTATTAGCACAGGAGGCTCTAACTAGGGAGGACAGTCCAGGGAGGTGCTGAGGATCAGCTGTGCACTGTCATCATCAGCATCCTGACACCTGAAGGTGCCTGAGCCCTCCTCCCTCCCTCCGCATGACCTCAGTATGCAGATGCAGTTCATGTGGCTTCACGGCCATAGTTCACCCCAACAAGAACCTAAGTTCTGCCCTTCCCAGAATTTCTATATTTTTTTAAAGTTTTCCTTTTATTTTTTTAATTGAGAATTTCTATCTTGATGGCCAAAGTGGGCTGGATCACAGACAGAAGGATAAAGTACATTGGCAGGCTCTCTATCCAGCCCCCTGCACCTCTGTGCCTGGCATGCCGACTGGAATTCCCAACCCTTTCTTGGGAAAGCATCTGCCCACCCCTACTACGTGGTTCTGTCTTCATACATGACTATACCCCCTGAGGCCCTTTGAGCCTTGATCTGTGGGGGTTTCTTCAGTTCCTGGATGCAAACATAAGGCAAACAAGGCAGCACTTGAGCCTGGCGGGAGCCTGGTGCCCTCCCAGCTATTGCTGCTGTCCTGCTAACAGTTGGTGCTGCCTGGGGCTGTTTTCTGCTACCATAAGCAGCAATTTCTACCAACTGGCATATTGACAAACTAATAAAACAGATCATGTAAGTGGAAAGAGCTGGCACTTCTTCAAGGTATTTAAGCTGATGCAGTGTGGTTGGGCTGTGCACAGACCCTGTTCAAAAAAGAGAAACCACATAATATCAAATATCTGCTGTTAAGGATGGATTTCTGAGAAAAGAGGAAGGGTTTGACAGCCTACACTCCCACAGGTCTGAGCAGGATGTCCCACATTTTAAGTCATTTGAGGATCTTCTGGAAATTTCTTCTTTCAAAGATTAGCAAAATTAGGGGCATTTATTTGTTTGCTGCACAAGGGAACTTCAGGCAAAAGACCCAGACAACATGGACAAGGAAACAGAAGGAGGCAGTCTGGGAGGGTCTGGAGAGTGCTGGAACCAGCATGGGCTAGAGGTTGGGTGGGGAGGCGGTAGGGCAGAAAGGCAAACACGCATCATTGGAGGCTTGTCCTTCCAAAACCTTGAAGAACCCAGACAGCAATGCTGCATACAAGGTGGGGAAAGTGCTATTTTTAATGCCCTATCATTTTAAAGAAGCAACAGAATTTATCTTGGGGAAAAGCACTGGGCTGTTTGTTAGGGTGTAGGGTGGGGGTGGGGAGATTGTTGTTTGTTTTTGCTTAGGCCAGGAAAACTCCAGTGAGTCTTTTTGCTTATGTAATTGCTAGGGACTAAATGTTTTTGTCCCACCCTTCCCTCTGCAAAAAAATTCTTATGTTGAAGCCTAACCCCCAAGGAGATGGGATTAGGAGGTGGGACATTTGGAAGGTGATTAGGTCATAAGGGTTGGGGCCCTCATGAATGGGATTAGTGCCCTTATGAAAAGACATGAGCCAGCTTGCTTCCTCTCTCTCCATTCTCTGTCATGTAAAGACACAATGAGAAGACGTACATCTGCAAACCAGGACGTGGGCCCTCACCACACACCAGATCTCCCGGTGCCTTGATTTTGGACTTCCCAGCCTCCAGAACTGTGGGAAGTGAATGTTTGTTGTTTAAACCTCCCAGTCTATGATATTCTGTTATAACAGCCTCAATGGACTAAGGTAGTAATAGTCAATTCCAGAGCTTGTTCTGGAACGGAAAAGCATAGGCAATAAGTCATCTTATATAAAAATGTACTGAACATTTCTGAGGATGTTGTTTGATGTTGAATATTTTAGCTCCATCTGCTGCCTTTGGTGAGGGGAGGAAGAAAGTGTGCTGTCTGTGAGAGGGAGTACTTTGTTCCCAGACACTTCCACCTATGGTTAGTTGGTTGCTGCAATACACTGACAGCAGAAGTGGGATGCAGGGACAGATCACTAGTGATAACCCTGCAATGGGTTTGGCCATCAGCTCCCAGGAACAGTGATATTGGAAAGCCAGGGCTCATATTTCACAAAGGGTAATAGCTTTGTGCCCTCTCAAGTTGTGAATGCTACAGCCTATGCTGATTGCAACTGTGAGAGAGAACTTGCATGGGCCAAGTTTCCGTTGCAGAGAACAGAATCCTCTCTAGCTAGATTGTTAGCTTCCTGAGGCTACTATACAAATAACCACAAACTGCCTGTCTAAAATGACAGAAATTTATCCTCTCACAGTTCTGGAGGCTGTAAGTCCAAAATCAAGGTACCCACAGGGCCACCTGCCTCCAAAGGCTCTGGGAGGCGGGGATCCTTCCTGCCTCCTCCAGCTTCACAAACTCCTTGGCTTGTGGCCACGTCAGTCTCTGCATTCATGTTCACATGGTTTTCTCCTCTCTGTCTGTGTTCCCTCTTCTCACAAAGACACTCTCATTGGATTCAGGGCCCATACAGACAGTCCAGGCTGATCTCCTCATCCCGAGATCCTTAACTTAATTACATTTCCAAAGACCTCTTTTCTAAATAAAGTCACATTCATAGGTTCCACAGAGATACATCTTTTTTGGGGGGTGGGGGAGAGTAGCATCTGACCCGCTACACTTGTTAAACAAAAGGGAATTTTTATAAATTATTGAATGTTCACAGAATCACGGGGAAGGGTAAGGAAACATCCAAGAAAAACTCTCAAAGCCACAGGGAACCAGGTCACCAAGAGAGCTACATCGTGCAATGATGTAGAAGCTGCAGGGTGAGGCAGCCACCCACTGACTCCAGAAGCTTCCAAGGCAGCTGCCAGCTCCACACCACCTCTGCCACGGGCCACACCAGGAAAATGGATGCCCCTCTCTGCCCCTCCCCAGCTAGACAGAGTCCAAGCTCAAAAGTTCACAAGGACAGAACCTAAGTTACCTCTAGATACTAGATGCAAGGGATTTAGGGAAACAGTTTTAGCTTTCTAGCCTTGCACTAGAAGAGGCCTGAAGAGCAGGTGGAGGTAGCATTCCCCAGCACCCTCTGCACACCTGCATCTATGCCCGACTCAAAGTGGCCAGCAGAAGCCATTGTAAGATTGTGACAAACAGCAACCAGGCTGTGTTTCTGAAACATGGAAGCTACCCATTCTTAAGCTTCAGTGTGCACAGAACTTAGTGCACCTAGGGAGCTGGCTAAGATTGCACGGCCCCAGCTTTGGAATAGCGATCTGCTGAATGAATGAATGAGTCAATGGCAATCAGTTGCAGAGGAGCAAGGTGGGCAAGGAAGCAAAGCCCCCAGGGCTTCCACCTAGAACCTCCCCAGGCTGACTCTGTTCCCAACTCCCACTTGTGCCCCTGCCTCTCACATGGACACCCTATGCAGTGCGATATTTCACCTCTGCTCAGGAAAAGCTGCAACCAAGGACGAGGACACTCAGATGACTGTGGGAAACTGAGCCCAAAAGGAAGGGGGATAGACACGGGCCTTCCCCAGCTCTGCGGAAGGAGACGATCTGCTCACTCGGCACTATGTCTCAATTCGAGGCAAACGGGCAACAGAAGAGACACGTCACTACCGCACTGTATGTTTGCAGTGTTTGAATTCAGATGGAGGCAAAGGAGAAGTAGCCCTCTGTGTTACTCACTCCCTTGACTTTAAAATATACTTTGTTTCCAAATAAGACCTCAGCTGCTAAGAAGGAGTATGCAAGGTTGAAACAATTATGCTTCTAAAATTCTAAATGCACCATCGGCACTGCTTAGAGGAGAACAGACAGTCCTTTCTCCATGGCTCTGCCATCCCCACTGAAGCCCCAGGCCATGGACAGCAGCGGAGCTTCTAGAGGGACCTCTGGCCTTCTTCTAACCTTGTCTTCACACAGAGAGAAGGGACGCCTCGGCGCAGGGGAACTCACAGGTGAAACTTTGCAGGGCTCCCTGCAGGCTAGAACATCAAGGGCCATACAAAAGGCATAGGCATAAGAGATGCACGACCTGGAGAGTGAATTATTTATAGACCCAAAATAGACATATGACACTGAACCAAAATTAAGAATATTCCTTTTCTTAAGTAAACTAATTTATTCAAATATATGCAAATATAGGTCTCATGGACCATTTTAAACAAAGCTTTGAAATATTTTTACTAAATATTCAGAAATCTGTTTCTGGATTTTAATTTCTAAATCACGTACAATTGTAAAAACTGAAATATCTTTGTCTTTGTGCTCTTCACCAGGAAATCCAAAATAAGTGGGATTCTTATTAAAAGATAACTTTGCCTTGTATTTTCATTATAAGTAAAATTTAAATCTTTATTCACCACTTTAGTTTCCTAACACTGGTATATCTATTAAACCACTGAGGACAAATATAAGAGTATTCACTGGGTTACTCCTTCAGTGGCTTGGCATTCTCCAACCTACACTGAATCCTCTTTCCTGGCCGTCCTATTCCCATCTGTGTAGTTCACAAGGGCTGCTGCAACAAGGTGGCACAACGGGATGATGGTTCACAGCAGAAAGGCAGCTGAAGGTTGTTCTAAGGACAAATTGCAAATCAGCCCTGGAGTTGGGGAGACAGCTGCTGGAGATCCAGCTCCACCACCTCCCAGCTGTGACGTGGGAGTAACGGTGGGCTTGCGCCAAGCCTTGGTTTCCTGATGTGTAACACATTCCTACTCTCACACAGGGTGACTGTGAATTAGTGCTGGGCACACAGCAAACTGGGCTTGTCTCCTAAACGTGCCACATGCATTCCTTCCAGATACCCTGCACCTGCGGGAGAACTCGCCCGGCCCTGGCCCCACCCCAGCAACCAGGTCTCCTCAAAAACCCTGCTCCTCAGAGATGCCTTTTTGGATGATCCAGTCTGACTACCCCCCCCCCCCCGTCCCACTGTGCAGGTCTATTTTCTTTTATTGTCACCTGAAATTATTTTAGTTATTTATTCTTTATATGTTTGTGGTCTGTCTCCCACCAACAAGACTTAAAGTTTCATGAGATTTGATCCTTATCTTTGTCCTTCTTTGCTGTGCACCTGGCACCCAGCAGAGTTCATTGTTGGCTGGTTCTTTTTTGAACAAGCGAAAGAACGAACAGAGATTTATACTTGCTTTGAGACCCCGCCAGACCATGACCCTCCCACCTCGCTTGTTCCAATTTAACTCCAGGTCGCAGTTGTGCCTCCTTCCTCTGAAGTGCTTGATATTTAGCCTTAACACTTTGCATGTGGTTCTCTTTCCAACTGGATCACTGGTTTTGTGAGTTCAACAGAGTTTTCTTCCCCTCTGAATATCTAATGTCCGGCTCACCGCCTTGGACCCTCAGGCGAGGGCTGCTAATGGCAGGGACGTTAGGGTGATGCACAGTGCTCCTTCCTCCTGGGATCTCAGTTGGGAAACTCTAGAGATGAGTGGACACCAGCACACGTCACTCTCAGAATCCCAAGTCCTCAGGAGAGGGACACCCTGACCCACCCACAGTGCGCCCCAGCTCTGACTGTCACCTGGTGCCTGCTGCTGCTGCAGGAAACATGCCTCTCAGGGTTAGTCACCTTACTCCACTCCCCAAAGTCATTCCCACCATCCATTGGCTGTCCTCTGAGCCTGGCGCCCCTCCCCCATCCTTGCCGACCACCCCCACGGGCTGCTTCCCTCGAGGTCCGCCAAGACCCACCTTCTAGAAGAATCTCACGCACAGTGTGTCTCGCCTTGGCTTCCTCCGGCAAGCCCTCAGTCAGGGTTGCACTTAATGACTTGTCTGTGGCTTCTCCTCCCCCAGCAGGATTGCAAATCACCAGTCACCTCGAAACACACCAAGGAGAGCCAAACGTGTTCTGTGCATAGGTTCCCTTGGTAATTGCATCCGTTTGCCTGAGAGGTAAAGATCACTCACTTCCTCCCAACTCATTCTGCAGCAGCGGCTCCTGCCTAATGAGCAGTGAGCAAGGGACCTCAGGCCTCCGTTGAGAAATAAATGAGCACTTAAAGGCATGTTAATCTAGCCCTCCACTAATGTATTCCTCGCTGCTCTCCTGACCCCACAATTATGTCAGGGGGTTCTGTAATTTATGTTCCGCGGGGGCTTACAAACCTTCTCTTGACCTTAGCGTAAAATCACGGAACTATAAAACTCCCTTTGGAGAAGGGAGGCACAAGTGAAACTCTTCTGCAGGAAGGCCCGAAACCTGGAAAGCTCCTGAATTAAACACCAGGCAGAAACGGTTTGGCCTTGGTCACTCCATCATTTAGGAACCAAATCTTTCCCCAAAAAACAAAAAAACAAAACAAACACCCCAAGATGCCCATATGTTTGAAGAAAATCATTTCCTAATTGACTTTTACTGAAAATAGATGCAGCCGTGCAAACAAACTCACGTTTATTTTAATTCCACCCCTGTAACTCCTGGATCTGAGATTTACCTGGACCCCTCTTTTACTGCAAGTTATGCCTTTTACTTGGAGGCCACCTAACAAGCAGCCTTTTATTTTTTTTTTTATGAGACAAAACACCAAGTCATGCCTCTCTCTCTTCCTGCCTCTTTCTCTCTGCAAAGTATGTGAAATACACTCTCTTCGGGCTGAAGTACGCGCTGAAGTACGCCGCCTCCCTCGGCTCCACTCCTACCTGCCCCCGTGTCCCCCTTCTCTGCTTTCTTCCTCACGGTTCTTGTAGCCAGGACCAGCCACATAATTGTTGGGTCCCAGTGCAAAGTGAAAATGCGGAGCCTCTTATTCAAAAATTACTAAGAGTTTCGAGACAACAGAAACTAATCCAGCCTGGGGCCCTCCACGCAGGAGCCCCAAGTGACAGCACAGGTCGCGCCGCAGAAGCCCAGCCCTGCGTGACCAGACTCCTGCTCTGCCCCACCCCACGGACCGAGCAAGTCTTGGGAAGATAAGAAAACAGAAATGCAGTTTATGGGCAGGACATGAGGCCCTTCTCTCCCTTGCAGCCAGTACGGGGTGGGGGTAGGGGGCAGGATCAGCAGAAGGGCTCTTCAGAGGAGAGCGGCATCCCGTGTCCCCGTGACACAGTCTTACGTATGAAAAACGTGTCTGTGTCCACATCACTCTGTCTATGGCTGATCATGCTTTTAAACACACTTAGCTGTTCAATACCCAATTCTATCTATCGTAGCTCAATAAAGCAAAACCATCCACTGAGTGGAATCTGAGGGGTGGGCTTACAGCTGACTCTTCTATGACTCCAGATATCTTGCCAAAGCCTTCGCCTGACGTTGTATCCGCCCTTCTGTTTCTTACACCCAGCCTTAGGACAGGTTGAACCTTGGTCTCGGCTGGCTCTCTTCCCAACCTGCCCTGAGATCCAAAAGCCATGTTTTAAAAAGGCCTTTCTCTCTGCTGGGCCTTTTAAAGTTCAGTGTTAATGCTGCCTTGAAGATAAATGTCCTCATACTCTCTCTTCCTAGGAAATTGAACTTTAAAATTCCTGAGATGGGTGCTGCCTCTAAAATGGTTTCATGCCACTATCACCAGAGATAGAAAGAACCCACCACCCCTCAGGGCACGCTGCCATGGCCGGACTCCAGCACCTCCCCACCCTGGCATGGTGGCCCCTGCCTCTCCACCCCCAGTCGGGCTGTGGGAAGTGGGGGACAGCAAAGGGGGAGCAGAGAAAAGGCAGGGGACAGCATGGGGAAGAGGAGGGAGTGACCCTGGGGTTTCACACATGAATGTGCAAGCAGTTCTCACTCGGAACAAGAATACAGGGAAGGCCTGAATCCAGAAGGCAAAGCTTGGCTCTGGCATCAGAGGCTGGGGACGAACTCTGAGGGCAAACCCAGAGACCCAGGAGGGGACCACAGTCGTCAAGGCGCTTGAGCTGCTTTGGGCTTCACTCCATCTAAATGGAAGTTTTGGTGATTTCCTTCTTATCGAATTTGCCCTGCACCATATGCCATCTGTCTGATTGAGCCCAAGAGCCCAATTTAATCTCCTCTTTTAAAAAATCTTTCCTCTCTCCTCACTAGCCATTTTCCTGTAACAAAACGACCCTGCAAATATGAAGAAAATGCAAGTGGGTCGCCGTTAACATCCCCATACTGTAGTTGCACAAGAACAACAAATAAGTCCTATTCTCCTTGAATAAGCAGCAAATTAGAGAATGCCTTTCTCCGTCATAAACATTTGCTGAAAACAGCCCCTGGGTGATGGCATGAAGGCTGCAGAAGAGCTATTTTTAACTAACAAATGAGAGCAGCAGCATCTAATTTTGGACGACTGCTCTGCCTTGAAGCTGGGGGCTGCCGCTCTGTGAATGGAAGGAAAATGCAAAAGGAAACTTCTTCCCAGCGTGGCCCCCACCAGCAACTGTAAAATGTGCTCAGAGCCAGCCCATTCCGAACTCGTGGGCTGTGGCCATTGGGCCCCCAGCCTATCTTTGTCCCCAGTGATCAGAAAAGGAAGCACGTACATCGGAGGGACCCCATGTGTGGAGGCACCCAGGCCACTAGCAAAAGGACCCTACCCAGGAGAAGTGCTGGGACACCAAACTTCCTGGAAGAAAACTGGCAACAAGCCCCAATATGATGAGAAAGTAGGCCTTTAAAAGGCTTTAACAGGACGATCTAACATTTGAATTTTTAAATGCATTTAACAGAATGTAAGTAGATGGCATTGATAGTACAGAAAGTAATGAAAACTCTTATCTCTCATGGCAAAGCCCCCAAATTAGCAGTTGTCCAAAGACCACCGTAAATACATATTTCACAGCATCAGATGAGTGCCTGGCTTCCTCTCGTTAGCGGAGCGAAGCCCCTCTCTATGGGGAGGAAGCTTCGAGGCCTGGCCGTTGGCATCTGCACTGTAACAGGAGGGAGAGGCTCAGGAAACGGAAGGAATTAAGAGACTGGGGAAAGTAAGACATTTTCCATTCTGACTCCTTTGGAAGTTCCCCTCTCACAATATTTTAGCCACTCGAATGTCCGTGATATATGATCTGCTGACAGATCTATAAAGGAGACAGAGATGCTAAGAACAATGTTATTGGAGCAATATAATTATCCACCGTGGCAAGACAACTCTCCATGGGCCTCTGACATTTCTGCAAGGCACTGACTACCTTTGTTCTGGGCCGTCTTTCCAAGGACAGTGAACAGCCTTGGAGGACTGAAATCAGATCTCCCTCTACAGCAAAGGACAGGCTTTCTCCTGCCCATTGTTAGAAGACTTGGGTTCCCCATGTCCAGGGCTGCTCTCCTGTAACACAGCCCACTGTGTGTACAAGTGTCACCTTGCCCTTGTTGCATCACTGTGTGGGAATTGGATGCTGATACTCTGCCCATTGCTATTACCATGAGCAACAAGCTGATCTTTCTTCTTGGTCCAGGAGTTTCATGTCTTCTACCACTATCCATGAAACTATGACAAGCTAACATTTTAGCTTGCAAGAAGGACAAAATCTTGGACTATTGATAGTTTTAGGCACTGCATCTAAACAACTGTGGCTGACAATTGTGGAAAATATACTCTCAGGTGTGTAAATGATATTGCAAGATTAGCCCTTTAGGCAGAGGCTACTAGTAGCCCTCCTTAATATCTGTGTTCTCCTTCTTCCTATAAAAATAGAACAAGGCATGTGGCTCTCCAGAATAGAAACTACATTCTCCAGCTCCCCTTATAGACAGATGTGCTCATGTGACTAAGTTTTGGCCAGTGGGGTGTACATGAAGAATGGAGAGACAGCTTCTAGGAGCATCCACAGGAGAGCCAGCATGCATGCGTTGTGCCTTCTTCAACCTCTTGCTTCCTGCTTCCTCTAGGGATGTGATGGTTGAAGCTACACCCCTGCCCGTGAAGATGGTGGCCACGCTTGGCAGCATAAGCTCCCTGATGTGACGAAGAACCAGGGCTGTCCTGGACTTACACGTGAAGTAGAAATAAATCTTGTCCAAGCTATTGTCATTTTGAGTTTTCTCATTTGAACTCTCGCCTGAGTTATCAGCAGCTGAATCTGATCCCTAACTGGTACAGCGCTTGGTGCCGAAAGTGGATTGCTACAAGGAAAAGACCCAAAATATGGAGCAAATTGATCAGTGCTGTTCTGGCTGGCCTGGCCAAACTTCATCATCACCCTCCCTGTCCTCTTCTGCCTGAGCCTCCCTGAGCCTCCCTCCACACCGACTGCTCTCTAAAGCCCCCTTGGCTCTTCTGGTCTGCCCGCAGCAGGGGTCAGCCCCTCTAGAGCTGGCCCAAGGCATGACAGCTCTAGATCTTTCTGTACAGAGACAGCCACATCCCAACAAGACACATGAGAGGGTCAGATTAGGAGAAGAGCAGCTTCCAGTTGCCTATTGCTGCTTCAAAGGACCTAAAAATAAATCAGTCTGGAAACATACTCTCATCGGTGTCTGATATATGGCATGACCCTCTCATGGTGGGACTGGAAGCACAGTCAGAGATGGATCAAGGTAGGAAGCATCCCTGTTGCCTCTAAGAATCACCTCAGGGGCAGCTAAATAGGTGGCCCGTATCCAACACCAGCTGCATACACAAAGGCATGATTGGCCGACTCTGTCCCAGCACAGCCGTTATCTCTCCCACAGGAAGTAAAATAGTGACTGCCTCACTATGAAGGAAACCCGAAACCTAACAGTAGGTTTTACTGAGGTGACATCACCAAAGTGCCCATTTTCTCACCCACCCACCCATTCACATCATGTGCTGGGGTGTCTGTTCATATACTTACAGGTGCATGATGTTTTGGTTATGAATGTGTTAGGCTGCAAGTAAGAAACAAATTCAACCAAAAGTACCATCTAAAAATACAGGTTTATGGTGAAATCTGAATTAGTTCTGCAGCCGAGCTAATAGGATTGTGCCAATATGAATTTTCTAGTTTTGACAGTGCACTATGGCTAGGTAAGATCATAGGGAGAAGATGGGCAAATGACACACAGGAATTTTCTGAACTATTTTTGCAACTTCTTATGAGTCTTAAACTATTTCAAAATAAAAAGTGTTGAAAAACCAGTGGTTTGCTTTTGCTCACAATTAGAAATCCAGAGGTTGCTGGCTGCTGCTGTTGGTGTGGGTACTCCTCAATGCACCAATGGCCCCGGCCCTTTCTGTCTTTTTATTTCTCCACCTTTATCCATTGGCCTTTTATCCCCCCATGTGGTCTCATGGGTGCTGGGGAGTGGCTGCAGCCAGGGTTCATGCCAGAGCTACAGCCAGGTGGAAGTGTGGGGAAAAAGAACCAAGCACAAATACTGCCTTGATCAGGAAAGCGTGGTTTGAAAATACGCCCACAAATGATTTGGCACTTCTCCCTTCAAAATATGGAAGCTCGTTCTCTTCCTCTTGAACGTCCAGACTTAGCGGCTCACTTTATACAAATAAAATGTGGCAAAACAGAAGTGACTGTGGCAGACAGACACAAAGGTGGCCCCAATGACCCCCGCCTCTTGGCTTTCATGCCCACAGATAATGCCCGGCCCTCGAGTGTGGAAAGGACCTTCGACTTGCTTCTCACTTATAGGACACAGCAGACGTGGTGGGAGCTCACTTCTGTGCTTATGTTGAATAAGATCGTAACTTCCGTCTTGCTACCAGACTCTCTATTGACTCACCCCCTGGCTGACCTTGATAAAGGGTCATGTTGGACAGGCCCACGTGGCAAGGAACCAAGGGCAGCCTCTGGGAAACAGCCGGCAAGTAGTGAAGGCCTCCAGTCCAACAGCTGCAAGGCACTGCACCTTGATGACAACCACATGAACTTGGAAGAAGATTCTGCCTCATTGAGCCTCACCTCAGCCCTGGCTGACACCTTGATTTCAGTCTCATCAGACACTCTGAAGCAGAGGACCCAGTTAAGATGTCCCCAGATTCCTGACCTCAAGAAGCTGTGAGATAGTCAATAAATGCCTTAAGCTGATAAGTTAGTAGCAATTTGTTACACAGCAGTAGAATAGTGATGCTATGTGACTCCAAAGTAAAGTCACAAAATGGATAGCGTCTCTCTCTCTCTCTCTCTCTCTCTCTCGGTTTGCGTGCTCTGAGGGAAGACAGCTGCCATGTTTTAAAGACACCGTAGAGAGGCCCATGGGGGAGACACTGACGCCTCCAGTCAACAGCCAGCACTAACCTTCCAGCCATGAGAATGACACCTTGAAAGTGGATCCAGCAGCCCGTTGGGCCTTCAGATGACCACAGCCCAGGTCAACATCTTGACTAAAACTTCTCATAGAACAACAAGCAAGAACCACCAGCTAAACCACTCTCAAACAGAAATTGTAAGAACAGTAAATACTCACTGTCACTGAAGCCACCACATTTTAGGGTAATTTGTTATGGAGCAATAGATACTAATACGAGCTCAATAGGCCAGAGCTAGCAATGAGGCCCACAGTCGCCGGCAACAAGGATGAGGTCACAACAGCTGGCTTAGACCAGTCAGGGTCCTTCTCCCAGGATCTGCCTTCCCTGAGAGCTTCACCCGTAACAGGCTGGGGCTTTTTAGCATTGACGATGTGGTGGGGGGACTTTGATACGCAAAAAACTTTGCCTCTGACACACAGGATAAAAAGAAAAATAAATAACAAATTCAGGAGGAAGAAAAAGGAAAAAACAAGAACTCCTGAGAGCTTCTGAGTCAAGACTGTGACTAGAACCATACTCCTCTCCAGCGATTACTCTGTTCAGCGCGCCGTGGGAATGTATTCCCTTGAACAAAATTAATGACATAATCTGGATAGCTCATCCAGGTTACTAAAACCTGAGCCCATCCCAGCAGAAGGTTTTGGCTATTAAAGATAAATATACAAATCAGTCATGAGTATGTTCCTATGACTGATTTGGAAACCCCAAAATCCTAAAGTTACAGGAAAGTCACTATCTGTGGAGAGACACGCAGGCCACTGGGCCGGGTGGTCACCTACATGAGACTCGCCCACTCTGCTGTGGTCACCTGGTGAAGTGCATAAAATAAAACATAAGAATCATCATTTACAATAATCCCATGAGAATTATACCACCTGAATTTCAATGTTAAAAACACCAAGGATTAGTAATTCCAATTTTTATAGGGCAATATCAGTGACCAAGGATAAAAATAAATGGAAAGACAGTGGAGGAGAATTTCTCTGGCTGAAGCCCCAGGATGTGAGACGCTGGGGCTACGGCAAGGGGTCAGGGCAGAGACCCAACTCAGGGGGTTCCCATAGCCTTAGTACAATCACACTTGAAGTTGGTCTCCTTGGGAACTGTGCAGACAGAAGTGTCACCACATCAGTGATCAAGAGGCCAAAGTCACAGCCAGTGTCAATGAAGAGCATCCCTCCAGACACATTTATTCAAATGCATTGCCCCCGCTACTCACTGCCTTTGCCCAAGTCCCAGTGGGCATTACCAGCTTCTGAATTCCTCTGCCAGTGACCACCCTTTGAGTTTTCCTGTCCTTAAGCATAGCCACCAAAAGCAAGCCAAACAAATGCTTACTTGTTATGCTTTGGATATTTGTCCCCTCCAAACCTCATCTTGAAATTTGATCCCCAGTGTTGAAGGTGGACCTGGTGGGAGGTGTTTGGGTCATGGGGTGGAGCCCTCTTGAATAGATTAATGCCTCCATGGGTGTGCCTGAGTTCTCAACCTATTAGTTTACACAAGAGTTGGTTGTTAAAAAGAGCCTGGCACTTCCCCCCACCTTGCTCCCTCTCTTGCTATGTGATATCCAGATGAGGCTCTCACCAGATGCTCAATTTTGAACTTTTCAGCCATCAGAATCGTGAGCCAAATAAAACCTTTTTTTAAATGTAAATTACCCAGCCTCAGGTATTCCTTTATAACAACACAAAATGGACTAAGACATTACTTGCGGCTGAAGATACAGTTTAACTATAAATTCACCCAGTAACATAGCTTGGATTCATGAACATGTTTATCAAACCTTCTTTATGGAAAAAAAAAAAAAAATGACTTCAAAGACCAGGCAGGTCAAGCAAATTATTTGATAATGAAAAATATTTTTCAAAAGCTGACATTATGGTATAATATAAAAAAGGCAATTATTGGAAAGGGAGGGAAATAAAAATCAAGAAATAGAGAACAGATTTAATGGTGAAAGTAGCTAAGAATTGTACTCCTATATTTACCACTAATTCTGACTCCTTATGCCTGAAAAAAATGAATACTTGGAGACAAATTTTCAGAAAAGTCTTCCTGAAGAGTAATTTGCAGGAGTATTTGTGTTCATTTTAAGCCAGCCCAAAGCAGCCAGAAACAGTCATAAAACAACACCCCAGAAGGCCTTTCAGGGTGGGAGCACGGCTCACGGGGGACCCAGCAAGCAGCGCTTTTAATAATTACCAGGAGCGGCCATGCTAAACTCATTAAGACTAGTGGTTTCAGTGCACAAATGACAGGCTGTGAAAACCTCCAGCGCCCAGAACAAGGGGATTCAAGATTTCTTTAATGCTTTTATCAGCTCTAATTAATAGTAGCTCTTGGCTTCAATGATTTAGAGTCTTATGCACGACGAAGCTTCATTAGGCAGGAGAGTCAAAGTGCTTTCTATAAATCCACCCTCACAGCCAGCCTGACTCTTGCCCAGGCCGCACTGTGCTGAAGTCAGAGAGACCCAACACATTTACGAGGGGCCCCTGCATTGCTTGAACGTATTTCATCCTCTGGGCACTGTCACTGGTGACCACCACAATTTGTGGGGCTGAGCTAATGCTGCTAGTTGCCCAAATGAGTCCCAGAGGCCCTCACACAAAGAAAACTTCTCATAATCACAGCAGGGACCCAAACCATGACCAGACACATCCAAACAGGAGTTGAATTAAGTCACTTGGGTCTTCTGGGAGGCCAGGCAAGGCAGACATTTAGAGATACGATATTTGGGTCAAAATGGCTTGACAGACTCCTCCAGGCAGGAATAAATGGCACTGTAGTAGTCTTAAGGCATCAACAAGCTTCCCGAATCATTTTTTTTTAAACATGAATTTAAGTGCTATGAATTTTCAATTACCTCTGCTAATGCTTGTGAAGAGAGGCACAAATAATTCAAAACTGAAGATGCTAAAAGGTTGTTTGTACTTGGCCTGGAAAAGCAATTTGCAGTTACATTTGAATAAGAGTGAGTCCTACACTCTGAGAATGTTTAACAAGTCTGACCAAAGGGCGATGGGCTTATTTGAGGATCCTTCTTGCCCACACACAGTATCCTGAAGAGGAACTGTGTTTCCTCTGAAGCTGAACAACCTCTGAGGACCTGGCCCGGGAGCGACGTCATAGTTCTGGACATGCATGTATTGACTCAGAGGGCTGAGATGGGAGAAGTTAGGGAGAAAACAAAACAGGCATGCAGAGGTGTACAGTTTGTATACCTGCATTTGAGGGGGCCTCTGCACACCTACCACTGCAGAAAAGCTCGTATTTCTCTCCTAGATTTTTCTGAAAAGCCTGCTCAGAATATTCACTTCAATCCAAATGCAGCATGGGGGTGGGAGGTGGGGTAGTCCTGAGAGCCTACCCCTCAACCTCCAGCCGGGCAGCACCTTGCATCTGGACAGTCAGGAAACACCTCTCACTGAACAATGTCAAGGAGTCAGGAAGAGGACAAATGCCTCTGTAGACATCACCCCTGTGGCCTGCAGCACATTCCTAGCAGGTTCGGTGGAAGGACAGAACTATTTTCTGAGAGTTCAGAGATATGATTTTATTTTTCAAGTTTCTAGGGAGAGACATAATCTCTTGTCCAGGGAACAGCCCAGCCTACCAGTGAGAAATCTGTCTTGAGATGGTGCAGACCAAAATCAAACGTCAATGTCCTCCAGGTCACCTGGCCAAGCTCACAAGAGAGCAGCCAAGACAGACAAAATGTCACAGGGGAGCCTGGCTCCCTGGTCAGCTGCCAGGGCGGTGCTCTGCCTTCCTCCAGAGGATGGAGGGCACCCTGAAGCAGGTACTGACAAGCTGAGTGGTTCCTAAAAATGAGTTCATTGCCTCTTTCTTATCTTAACCTGCAGAGTTGCTGGAAGCTCCATTTTCCTGCCCTTCTAGAAAATAGCCAACTCAAACAATCCCTCGGGTAGAAACTTTCGGACCAGTCGCTGTCTGCATTCTCACCCTCAGCAAATCCAGTTGGCTCTATCTTTAAAACACATCCAGAGCCCACCTGCTTCTCAGCATCTCCCCTGCTGTCATCCTGGGCCAAGCCACCATTGTCCCTCACATCCCCACTGGGGCCCCCTCAGCCCGCCCTCCACAGCCAAGTCTCCCCACTGCAGCCACAGAGACCCCATTGAAATATGGGGATCATTCTGCTGCTCCTCTGCTCAAAAACTTCCAGTGGCTTCTGTTTTCCTCACAGTAAAAGTTAATGCTCCTCTAATGGTGTACAAAAGGACTCTTAAATCCTGTCCACAACACATACACACGTGCATACTTCCACATACTTGCACATGTGTATATGTTTACACATTATCACAAATGCTTGTGTTCACATACATGTGCTCATACACATGTTCACATGCATGCACACACATGCGCACACACATGCACAGCACACCAGTCCCCTGGCTGTCATGCTCACCTTCTTAACACCAGGATGCGCCCACCGTGGGTGGTTCTCAATCACTGCTGCCAGGCCATTGTGGCTAGGAGTCCTTCCCTGACCTCCACAGAAATCTGCATTGAAACTCCCCACACACACTCTCCCAACCCCTTCCTTGGCTTTAGTTCCTTCCTAAGCACTCATCACTGCCTGCACCCAGGCATTGCACTTACGTGTTGAGTTTATACTCTGTCTCCTCTGGGGAGAATGCAAGCCCTTGGGGGCCAGGGTTTTAGTCTTCTTGACTCAATAATATATCCCCAGCACCCACCCTACTGTGGTATTAATTAAAATATTGCCTTGTAGCACCAATTCCACCCTTCAACACCTGTTTGTGATCCTGGCTCTGGGCCCTGCAAACATTCCTCCTCAACCAGCTGGTCTGACATTGAGCTTTGTAAATAGAGGGCACTGGAGGGACACTGCGCAGGAAGGGGATTTCCCTCCTGATTGTGGTGAGCTTGGCACCCTTCTTGGCCTGCAAAGGCAGTGACCAGTGGTGTGTGGGACACCTCATGACGCTTACCCCACACACACTGAGCACCCCAGTGGGGGACTAACTAGCAAATTTCTGCAGCATCCAACAGGCAGTTTCCTGCTTGCCACCCACACAGTGACATCTCAGCAAACATTCCCCCTTCAGTGGGCCCCAGCTATACCCCTCCAACAAGGCCCGACCTTGGGGAGAGGGGTCCTCCTCCAAATTTGTTCCTTCCTTGGGTGCCCCACCTCAGCGCTGGAGGCATCAGCTGCTCCCTGGCTCCGATGTGTCAGAGCTCTCAGAGTCCTCTTCTGCCATTGGCAGTCAATCCCCTGTTAGCATTCTTTAATACTAAACTTTCCCAGTTCAAACTATTGTGTGGCTTCTGTCCTCTGACTAGACCCTGCCTGACATGCAAGGGTTTGGCACAGAGTAGTTGCTCCCCAAGTATTTATTTGAAAGAATGGATTAACCACTTGTAGTTATTTTGGACCATCATTGTTAAAAGCTCATAAGACCAGATATTTACTATGCTTCAATTATAAAACGGGGAAGGAGACAGCAGTTGCTGGGAATTCTCTCTGTGTCTCACACCATGTTGAAAGTGTCCCTTGGTTATCTTATTTGGTCCCCAGCATCCCTTTTGGAGTTGGTATTTATTTTTAATTATGGGGAAATATAGTGACTAGCTTATTTCACTTAGCATACCATCTCCAAGTTTTATCTGTATTGTAGCGTATGTCAGAATTTCCTTCCTCTCCAAGGCTGAATAGTATTCCACTGTGTCGATGCACCACATTTTATTTATCCACTCACCCATCAGTGGACACAGGGTTGTTTCCCTTTTTTTTTCTTTTTTTTTTTTTTTGGCTATTGTGAATAATGCTGTTATGAACATAGGTGTACAGATATGGATTTGTTTGTTTCTTTTCTTAATTAATTAAGTTTTTGTTTATAATTGACAAATAATTATTTACTTATTTAAGGGGCACTGTGTGATGTTTCAATGCATGTATATACTGTATGACCATCAAATCAGGGTAATTACCATATCCATCACCTTAAACAGCTATGATTTCTTTGTAGTGGTAACATTTAAAATCTCTTCTAGCTGTCTTGAAATATACACTACATTGTTATTTGCTGTGGTCACTCTATCGTGTAATAGAACACCAGAACTTACTTGTCCTCACTGGGCTTGGCATTTTGTCTTCATTTGATATTGAGGAAAGTAAGGCTCAGATAGGTCAAACAGGTTCTCCACAGTTACCCATCTCTAGGTGGCCAAGCTGATCCCCAGCCCATTTCAACATCCCATGCCATCTCCACGTTCATACTCTGTGACTCGGCCTGGAGATAGTGGCCCAGGGCAGGTAAATCAAATAAAGCCAACATGGCACAGCTCCCAGACCTGCCGGAACTTAGCATGTACTTACTGTCCGCACTATAGAGAAATGGTCATCCCAAAAAATAGCTGCTATACAAACATAGGTATAACCATTAATATTGGTTAATACTGGGGTGTGGAACTGGGAGGGGAGGAGACCCCTTTATTTTTCTTGGACATCCATATTTCTTTAATGGTTTGCCACGAGCAGCTACCATTTCTGGCCACGGCCATGAAATTCCAGTTTTCTTTCACACTCAGACTTTGGGTCCCAGCTTGTGTTGTTCAGCACCCCAGCCCCCACAAGCAGCCGCAGAGGTGAGGGAGGTGGCAGTGAGGGAGCATTGCTGCGTCAGGGTCCAAGGCCCCTTGGACTCCCACAAGCAATCACCGGCCACCCTGACTCCAGCCAGCTCCAGGCATGCTCCTTGGGCACACTGCCTAGATGGACGTGAAGGGCCTCGATCTCTGACCCACCCCGTGTGCCACACAGCCAGACCCCACCCCGCGTGGGCAGAGACATGCCGACTGCTCGCTGCCACGTTGTTACTGACTTTCTTTAAACACCGGTGCACATGCTCACCCCCTCTCCCAGGGCCATTTTCCTTCACATCCTTTCTTCCCTGCAAAGCTGCGCTGGGAAACACTGAGAGCTTCTTCAGTTCATGTTTTGTGTCTCTAGAAGTTTCCCTTGGTGGGAAGCTGGGGCAAAGAGCTGTGAAACATGGCAAGGATGCCAAGGTTTTCCGTACTTTAAAGACAAGAAACAGGATCAGGTCAAGATGGCCCAGGGTATCACAGATATCGTCAAGAGGTCACTGCCCAATCGCTTTCTAATTACAAACAGATGTAGCTACACAACGTTTTTAGAAATTTAAGAAAACATGATCCCGATGTTTTAAAATTCTTCAATAAAAGTGTGTCAAACAGCATCACTTTCTGGAAAGGATAGCCCCATGCATTTCTTAAGTATCCTCTATATGACACCTTATTCAGGCTGTTCTTTTCAACCCATCATATGAAGAATTGCTCGTGGCCAAAAGCTTCCTAGGCCTCACCTAATGGTACCTGCATCATTGTGCTCTTACGTCAAAATACCAGGAAATTGAATTTTAGACATAGTGTACTGTCTCAAGTAAAATGTTAGCTACAGATGTGAATGCTCAGAGAAAATGGTGCCTCTGGAGCTTTGGAAATTTGTAAACAAGATTTTGCAACATCCCTTAGAAGAAGATTTTCTAGCACCAGAATAGCCAGGGGACCAGTTGTTGGGAAAGTACAGGTGAGAAGTTCAGAGAGTTCCAGGAGCTCATAGAACACGAGGGCACTTCCTGCATCATCCTCAATGCACAGTGATGTGGAAATACCTTCATCTCGAGAGAGAGAGAGATCTTGAAATAGTCCAGGCAGAAGACACACACCTCAGAAGGCTATTTTCAAATATATAAATATATTTTTTTTCACAGACTTGGGAAATCAGATCTAAACAGAAATATGATTTTTTTTAAATTTTTTTTATATAAATAAGATGTTTCAAGTAACTTATGCCAGGTCCTTGCTTACAAAGACTCAAAGGCAACCAAATATCACCATCAGTCGATCACTGACAGGTGCGAACAGTGCAAAGGCCAAATGTGCTGATTAAACATCACCTCCAAATATAATAAAATGAATTAAGTGACACAGACAGGCAACCCTGACTCACTGAAATGAAGGAACAGCCACTTGGAAAAAAAAAGCAAAAGGATCAGTTTCCCCCTCTCAGTGTTTGAAGCTACCTGTTACTTAGAATCGACTTCATCTTTTCCTGACTCCTGACGTTCCAGCTCTACAGCAGCCGATGGCAGGAAGAATGATGAGCCACGTTTCAAGGAACGCTGCCATAAATGCCAAGCTTCCTGGCAGATGACAGAAACCCAGCATCAATTGGCCAAAACCACAAAAGGGCCATCTCAGCTCCCTGGAGTGGGAAGTCTAGGGTGAATGTCCAGAGAGCTGAGGCCAGAGGCTGCATCATTGTCACCAGGACACTCTCTCCAGCCCCTGTGGCTTCACATCTTTGGTGTCTCCATTCCACTTTTCGTGTTGGTCTCATTGTCTCTCACTACTACAATGAAACAACACCCAGGTTCTCGAGAAGATTGCTCTGACAGCCCAACCTACAAGCTTATAGTTCACATCTGGAGATTAAGAGCCACCCCCCAATCCAATTCCAGGGAAGGTCCAGGGAAATGCTCCAGTTGCCTCCCAATAATGGTAAAACACCCACCCAGAGTGAATGCTATAATGCTGTAGCTATATTTTCCCAGCCTATTATGCACAACACAATACCTGGGGGGAGGGGAGCACTGCCCATGGGAGCACATGGGTTAGGAAGAGAGATCCCAAAGAAGGGACCTAGGCTCATTGCAGCAAGAAAGGGAGGGCTCCTTGGCTGGTGTGACTGGCCCCAGGGAGCCTGAGTCAGAAGAACTTTGGGCATCATCCAGGAGACCCGGAATAAACCCGCAATGATACTTCATTGTATTTCTGCTCATTAAAAAACTGGCCCAAAGGGAACAAAAAGGATGCCAACTCTAGAAATGCATCAGAAGCAGCAAGCAGAAATACAGCAAATGGGTTTTTACCCAGGATTGAAATCATTTTATCAGGTGGTTCTGGCCGAATTCTAGCACACAGGTTTCCAGGTAGACTTTCCACCTCAGAAACACATGTGCACACACACACATGCATACACACACATGCACGCTCTCACACATGCATGCGCCCGTGCACACAGATGCACATGTGCATGGGCACACATAGGCGCATATATGCATGTGCACATACACACACATGCACACGTGCACACACAGCTTTGACAGTGTCTGGGCCAGGACAGGATAGGCTATGTCCTGATCTCAGTGGCTTAAACAAGCATAGCTTATTCCTCACTCACACAGGCAAAGACCCCAGGAGCTCTGATCTCATGATGCCACACTCTCAGCACGTGATTCCCTGTCTCTCCAGGCAGGGAAATAACACGCTGAGGGACATACTGAAGCTGAAACACTTCACATGGAAGAGAAGCTCACTGACTGGCACGGGCCTGGAAAATGTGGGGAACCCGCAGACGCGGGGTGGGCAGCATCTCTGCCATGGTGTCCTCGAACCCCCTATCATAATCATTCTGTGTTTCTAAGAAAGGATGTGATGGTTAATTTTACGTGTCATCTTGGTTAGTGCCCAGATGTGTGGTCAAACATTGCTCTGTGTGCTCCTGTGAGGATGTTTTTTGAATGAGATAAATATTTAAATGGGTGGACTTTGAGTAAACCAGGTTATCCTCCCTCTGGTGGGCCTCATCCAGCTCATCCTGTACCAGCTGACGGCCCAAGCAGAACAAAGGCTGAGGTCCCCTGAGCAGGAAGGAATTCTGCACATGGCCTTCAGATGCCAACCGCACCTGCTCCCTGGGCCTCTCCAGCCAGCCAGTCTCCCCTATCTGCATCAGATGTCACACTCGTCAAGACACCACAATTGCGTGATCCAATTCCTTAAAATCTCTCTCTCTCTCCATATATATACACATATACACACACATACACACACACATTTACACACATACACAACACATACATATACACACACATTTACACACATAAACACACATATACATATATACACACATATATACACACATGCACACATATATATACACACATACACAACACATACATACATATACACATACACACATTTACACACATAAACACACATATACACACATACATATATACACACATACACAACACATACACACATTTACACACGCATACACACACAACACATATACACACATATACACACATGCATATACACACATACATACATACACATATACACACATATATACACACATATACAACACATACATACATATACACATACACATATACACACGCATACAAACATACACATATATACACACATATATACACACAAATACACACACACACATATAGGAAAGAAGAGGGACATAAAAAGAGCTTCCTAAGACATTTGCTGGAAGCTTTATCATCAGCGGAGCAGCAAAAGCATATTGTCTCAAAGATCTCGAGCCATGGGCAGTGCCTTTCTAGTACTCAAGAGGCTGAAAATGAACCACGTTCCTTTTCTTCTCTTACAGTGTCTCCCCTTCACCAGCCGAATGAGCCCAGGCACCATCCAAGTGAGCACAGCATATCACCCGGTCTACACTCTGGGTGCCGTGTCATCTTTAGGTTACTTCTACCACCCCACACTAAACAACACTGACCATCGTCTTATTCTTCTCTGAGCCGCCTCCGTACATCACACGTCTCTATTTGCATTCCCAAGAGAAAGGGACCGTCACTGAGTTAGCATCTGTACCAATGTGGCACTAAGAAGGAAGCATCTGCTCTGTGGGCAGGGATCACCACCAAAAATCAAACCCAAACTAACCTTGGTCTTATCTTGGAAATAAAATATACAAGAATCCTCTAAAACCCAGGAGATTCTAGACTACAAGGTGAACATAGAAGCAAATGCTGCCAAGAAATGCAGCGTTTCCTACCTCAGTTGGTCATCAATGGCCCTGTAGCATCACGTGGTGGACAAACATTGATTCCAACCTTTAACACTGTTTTGATTCCTATCCTGGGTCGTCATGACTCAGTTTCCCTATCTACAACATAAAAATAAGAAGACAAAAATTCCCTCAAATTTCTTGCAAGGTTTAGCATAAGCAACAACAAAACACTCAATATATGGAAAGCGTCATAAATCACATAATAGAAAATACATGAACAAAAGTTACCTCTAAGAGAATTCACACCACAACTAAAACTAACCATCCCATCCCTTGCAGCCAGTCTCTTTGAAATAAGGAGGCTGGTGTTTCACAAAAACCATCTGTTGCCCTCTTCTGTTATTACAGCTGAATGCCTCGTTCCCCACCCCTAAAGATAAAATACCCGTAGAACCCAAAAGAACCAATGCCAAGTCACTGGAGCCAAATTCAGGTTGTATTTTTAAAAGCGCCTATAAAACCATCTATAAATAGAAAGGCTTTCCTGTTATTCGTAATTATTCCATTTTAATGGAAATAGACTCCACTTGGTTAGGATTTAGAGATGGCCCCCAGGGCTGGCTCTCAGCCCCATGCCACACCTTAGCACAGGGCCCATCCCTGCAGAGGGAAGGCTGACTCCAGCCAAAGGAATCTCGGGGTGACAGTGTCATTGCACCCAAAGTATCTTTGGTGGCTTCTCATTCTAGGTCAAGTACTTCCAAAGTTTCCCTTGGGGACTCCCCAGGGTGTTTCGAATCCTTTCAAACACGTGCATATTGCTAGAAAGAGAATTACAACTTGACTTACATACATTTAGGGTGAATATTTAGACCTTTCCTGTCTGGGTCACTAACCCTAAGACCACGACAGACCAGGTAATACTCACCTAGCAACATGAGGATGTCACTCTGCCAGTCACCAGCTCTGTGACTTTGGGAGTGTTCCTTAACCCCTCTGTGCCCCTCAGTTTCCTCATCTGTAAAATGGAGGTGACAATTACTCTTACTCTGGGGCGGTTGTAAGGATGAGTAAGTCAACTCAGTAAGCAGCCCTGCATAGTTCCTGGTGCAAAGTAAGCCCTACATACTTAGCTATACAATTATTAAATGTACAAATTAAAATAATTGTGAATATCATGGATCCACAGGATTGGCTGATCGTACATAAACATGAATTTGTTCTAATCAATTATGTCCTGTTCAAGAAGAGAACAGAGTCTCCATAAAATGTGAAAGTGCAGGTGTGTATTCTGTTCATGCAGGATATGTTAAATAACTCGCAAATATTATCATGCACTTTATTTGTTCCTAGGATAGTGATTTTATCATTTCCCTGTCTCTGTCTCACAGAAGGCAGGTAACAGAGCCATCCAATTGCATGTGTAAAACAAAACACACCTATCAAAGCAAAACACAGTGACAAACCACCAATGTCTCTGCTCTCCTCGCGCTTCCTGCCACGCCTCTCAACGACAAGGCTCCGTGGCTGTCTCCTGGGCTTCCCAATGGGCCCGCTGGAGTCTCATCAGAGGGCTCATCAGATGCGCAGGACAGCAGTGTCCAGATCATCTGCTGCCACGTGAAGGAAGCCTCTCAATCTCTCCGGCCACCAGCACCCCAACTCGAAATGAGGAATTTTAAAAGATGAACTCTATTGCCCCACCTTGACTTCTAAATTTTACATTGCAAGGAGAGTGCTGGTGACAAGAAAAGAAAGGAAAAGAAAGCAAAGCAAGGCAAAGAAAAAGGATTTACTAATCTATGACATTTATGTCCAGAAGACACACAAGTGGACTTCTGAGAAAAAGACCTGGTTACTCAGCAGCAAGTCAAGTTTCTTAACCATGATGTGTGGCGTCCTCCTGCCAGCTTTGCTTGTTGTCTTCTTGGGTATCAGTGACTCTTATGCCCACGTTTCACGGCACTGGCACAATTCTATTATCAGTAGGAGAAAGGTAGTTACCAAGGACAAGATTTCCAACAGCCACACTAGCCTGGCCTAACTTGGAAAACTGTCCCACGCCAGACGTTTCATAATAATAAGAGGCAGGCTGTTGACCCTGCATGTCTAACACGGCACGAGGACGTTGGCGGAAGCGACCAACCTCAAGGGTTCTCCCAGCACACAAAGAGGAACAGGAGCGTGTGGGACTCAAAGGCCAGACACATTCCTTCAGTGCGCTACAGACTGAATTCATGTTGGGGCAGTGGGGGACTTAGAAGAAAAACATTGTAGAGTCCCATTTAGAGTACTGACAATAATTTCATAAAATGTAAAATTTTACTCGAAATTAATCATGGGTTGCACTTGGATTAAGCAGCTATATTCAGGTACCCAGCTCAGAGTTCCATTTCATCGCTCTGCTTTTTCAGGAAAAATCGCTGGCAGGAAGTATTCTCCTCTCTGTAACTCAGTGGGTCAGTGTGGTGCTGGATCAACCCCCTGGGTGTGGGAGCAGATGCCATCACTTGGACCATGTGTCACCTTGAGCAGGACAGTCAGCTTCCTGTGCCTCAGTTTCCCCATATCCACAATGGGAATGTTAGCACCTTTCTCATAGGTTCATTGTGATGACTAGCTAATGCTCTAAAGCACTTCAAACAGTCCCAGAAATACGGTAAGTTCTGCTTCATTATTAGCTGCTACCATTACAGAAACCACCAAAGCACACCGTGTGACCCTTCCACACCGTCCACGCTGGCCTGGACCCGTGGTCACAGTCAGACATTCAAACAGTCATGTTTAAGTTCTTGGCATCTTTAACCGAAACAGAAGTCTGGAATCAAAAGCAGAAGTATTCAATAAAATGGAAGAGTTGACTTGCTATTTGTGAGTGTTTAGATGTACTGATTAGAACAACAGTAAAGGTAAATTGGGTCAAGTGAGTGATTTAGTACAGAGGTCAGCAAACTATGGCCACGGGCCAAATCCAGCTCTTTGCCTGTTTTTCTGTGACCCTAGAGATAGGAAGAGTTCCCACATTTTTAAATGGTTGAAAAAAATCAAAAGAAGATTAACATATTGTGACACGTGAAAAGTACATGGAATTGAAACTTGCATATCCACAGGTAGAGTTTTAAGGGAACGCAGCCACCCCCTTTTCTTGCATCTTCCCTTTGGCTGCTTGGTGGCTGCAGCGGGGTTGAGTAGCAAGGCCCTTGGCCCACAAAGCAGAACGTATTTACTGTCTGTCCCTTCACAAAAAAAAGCTTGCTGACCCCGATTTAGTTTCTTTTTAACTTGATTCTTAATTTTCCTTTATCCACCTTTGCCAACTGATAAAATTTCAGACTTTGAAGAATTCAGGAGTGAACTCCAGACGCAGGTTTAAAAGTGAGAACATTACAAAGTGCTGCTTTCAAGAAAAAGACATTCAGGCAAACTCATGATCCTCACTCATTTAATTTCAAATGAAAACTCATTTCCAGTGGAAACCAGAAGGGGAAATGCTAAAGTATGAGTTTTTCTGAGGATAATCACATGGAATAAAAGGGCCTTTTTTCCTACATCCTCATCACTCTACAGGTATTTGGGGTTTTTAATTTCTTCTACCTGATGTGTGTATTGATGAAACCTCAAGAAGAAACATGATCAAAAGTAAAATTGAAAGAAAAAGACATAAAATATTCCTTGGATTTGTTACATTTCCTTCAAGCTCAGTGTTTAGTGGGTTGTTTCTGTTTTCCTTTGTGTTTTACTTTCAGGTATCACTCTTCTAACTGATTTTTTTTTGTCTTTCTTTTTTCAAAACATCCCCTGGAAGAACCACATAAGTCAAGACAAGCTCTTTACCTTCTGCTGATTTGTATACAGATATACAGTGTGCATGTGTTTGTACATGCTGTTTTCCACGAAATGCTCTTGTTTTAATCACTGTAAACTTCTAGGGCTCTGAAAAAATGATGAGGAAACAACTCCCACCCCAATCCCCGAGAGGCAGCACTCATGGCGGCTGAGCCCTGACACCCAGGAGGCCGGCGCGTGGCCCCCGCGGCTGACAAGAGCTGCCCCCGCACGCGGGAGGGAAAGATTACTTGGCAGATCCAGTCTTACCTTTCCAGCTCACACCAGGAAGCTCAGATGGAGGGATAACATCAGCGGTGATGACACCGCGCTATTTCCCCTTGTGGAGAAGCAGCTCAGGGAGCACCGTGGAGACCCCATTAAATGCAGCTGGTGTCATTATGCTTTATGGCTCCGACGTGACGTAGCATCCATTGTGGACAATTCTCTCACCAAAAGTCCCTGCAAGAGGGATGGACTGTTAGAAAGCAATTAGCCCCCATCCTAATGGCCCTTGGAAGTGAAACTCAGCAGCCACTGGGGTCCCCACGTGCTCCCGGGGCCCCTCCTGCCTGTCCTGGGCCAGGTGCCCTCCACACTTCTCCCCTCCTCCCTCCTCAGGGTCCTTGTCATTGTCGGGACCTTCTCTTGAAATCCCTCACACTTTATTGAAGGAGTAACCTTCATTCATATGCAACATTCATTAAGTGAAAACTCATTGCATAAAAGAGGCTTCACTCTGTGCCCAGATTCAATTAGTAGCAACGTGTGACTCTGTGTCACTCATATGAAAACACAAATCTGAGCTGAAGTACTCACAGAAAGGAACAACGTCCCCATCTCCCTCCTTCAACGTGAACATGTCCCACTTAGCACAAGCTTCGGTGTCCTGGACATTATCAGCCCAGACAAAACAGAGGCAACACAATCCCACACTCTGGTTTCAAGGCCAGCAAAGGACAAGAGCAGCAGCTAAGCCCAGAGGGAGGCCAGCCCCTCCAGAGAGATGCCTTCCTGTGGAGAAGAGGGGCTCAGAACCAAAAGTACAATCAGGCGACGATGCTCCATCCCCGTTTCCAAAGGCCATGAGCAGCCCAGGCCTGATGCGCAGGCTGGAGAGCAAGGGCCAGTCACCAGTGGGACTGAATGTGGCCATCAGGTGTGGCCCTGAGGGGTCACAGGCAGCCCAGGGCATCCCAGAAGCATGGGCAGGCCCAGAGTCAGGGACTGCTTCAATCTGAGCAACCATGGCCAACCGACCCACGGAAAAAGCTGGCAAAAGTTAAATGGACTGGGGTCAGTCTTAGGCCCTTTGTCACTCCATACACCTGGATTGGGAAGCAGAGGCAACGAGAGCCATCCCCATGCGTTGTTGTTTATGAGGAAGCACAATGCAAGTTACCATTTCACGTCTTCCTGGCCTTCCCATTCAAGCCGGGAATATCAGATGCTCAGAGAGAGTAATTCTGGGCCCACTGACCAGTATGGTGGGGCTGCAGGTCCACTGTATGCCTAATCAGTTATGTCCAGGACCTCGAAAGCTGGGTGGTACCAGAAGTGCAGAGTTCCATTCTGGGCATCACACTTTAAATGCGATAAAAGCCAATTCACAAGAAAGTTTTGGATCAAGGAGGGAGACTGAACAAGACACAACTCTCTCCCCTCACTCTTGGCCCAAATTCCTAGAAATGACAAAGGAAAAACACCTTCAAAATCAGAGCAAATCCATTAGGCCTATGACATGAGAACAAAAGAAAGCTTCAATGATGTAGCCACTGGGATTTTTGGACTATTTGTGACATCAGCTCACATTAATTATCCTGACTCAGGCAAAACTTAGTAACTTAAAAGAGGGTACTTGATTATTTAAAAAAATTTTAAAAACCTAAAATACATAGCATTGGTTTAGCAGTTGGATGGCAAGAGGTAAGAAAAATGATATTTAAGACTGGAAAAATTCGATCAGCATTATCTTGTGGCAAAATATTTGGCAAAACTCTTGCCTCTTAGTTCTTGGAAGGCAGGCCACATGCCAGAGGACCTTGTTGCTCTGGAGAAGAACAGAGAACGTTAGTAGTGTGTGCTGCTAGAGCTGCACTTGGAAGTGAGAACAAGAAAGAGGTAAGTTCAGAAAAGGAGGACCAGTGTGCAAACAGTAATTGTAGGGAATAGAATTCAGAAATTCTCAGCCTTTCCTGGTTGCGATGGAAAGAACTTGGCGTGTTAAAGCATCACGTAGATGAAGGTGGCCCATCTTACATCAAGTTGTTCATTAGCAAGAAATAAATTTTCCTGGTATCAAAGCACTGAAACTTTGGGGCTGTTTGTTACAGTCACCAACAGGAATTACCCCAACACAATTTTCTATATACGTACTAATCACAGTAATTAGAAAGTATAATAGGGGACAAAAGATCCAAGTCACAGTAACAAGAGGAAAAAAAGCACAGATATGCATCTGACAAGAAATGTGCAAGAACTGTATGAATACTCCTGCAAAAGTTACTGATGTTCCCAGAATTAGTCTACACATTCAATGCAATCCTGCCCAAAATTGCAATGGCAAGTTTTTAGAACCTGGCACACTGATTCTCACATTCGTTTGGCAAAGTAAATGAAGGCACTAGAACAACTAATAAAATTCTAACTTAAAATGTACAATTAAAAAAAACAAAAAATAAAATAAAATAAAACATACAATTAAGGGAAAGAGTCAGGTCAGATAACAAAACATATTGTCTTGTTATACTAATTAAAATAATGTTCACAGAGGAGTGGACGAATAAATCAATAGAACTGACCAGAAAATCTACTTATATCACTAAGGTGGCATTTCAGATCAGTGTGGGAAAAATGCTCTCTTTAATGTATGGTATAAAAGTAATTGGCCATCCATTAAGGAGAAAAATACAATTAGATATTTATAACATGATGAAATATAAATTCTAAACAATTTTTAAAGAATGAAAAGAAAATATCAGAATAATTTTATAATCTTATAATGGGAAGGGTTCTTTGAGCTAGTCACAAAACTCAGAAGTCAAAGGAAACACAGACAGATTGACCATATGAAAATTTAAACATGCGTGTGATTAAAAACCACCATAAACAAAGGGAAAATTGGAAAAAATGAGAGAAAATATTTGCAATGTATACAACAGGCTAAAGATTAATGTCCAGGATATATGTTGAAAAATCACCAACCACTCATGAAGACAGAAAACAACCCTGAGGGTAATGAGCGACGCCGCAAACCAGTGGAAAAGAGCTAATTCTGGCAGCGTGTTCTAAGGTGGAAAGGATCGAAGACTTGTTACATGAAAAATAATGAAGGGCTGTGTGATAAGACATGGAGTATAATCCTGTTTACATGTGATAACGTGTGTGTGAATGTGCGTGTGTGTGAGTGAAGGCACAGGGAAGGATCTAGAAGGATATAGACGGGATTGTTAATCGTGGCTCCTTCCAGGGAGGAAACTGTCAAGCGGTCATTTAAAGCAGAAAACAGCAATGTCTATGCTTTATTCGAAAGTCCCTATATTATTTTCAATTACATAGAGAATTGTTACATGTAGATGTTTATTTTTTAACAGACTTTATTTTTTAGAGCAGTTCTAGGTTCACAGCAAAATTGAGCAGAAGATACAGAGATTTCCCATATACCCCCTGCCCCAACACCCACAAAGCACCCCCTCCACTATCAACACCCTAAAATAGACAGAAAATAGGCAAAGGCTGTCCAACAGATGCAAACTCTAGCACGCCTGGAAAAGAAACTAGAATAAATGCAGATTAAATGTTCTTGACCAGCTGGGCACAGTGGCTCACACCTGTAATCCCAGCACTTTGGGGGGCCAAGGCAGGAGGATTCCTTGAAGCCAGGAGTTCAAGACCAGCCTGGGCACCACAGCAAGACCCCGTCTCTACAAAAAATAAGCAAAATTAACTCAGCGTGGTGGCACGCACCTGTAGTCCCAGCTATTTGGGAGGCTGAGGCAGGAAGATCATTGAGCCCAGGAGTCTGAGGTTGCAGTGAGCTGTGATGAGGCCCACTGCATTCCAGCCAGGGTGACAGAGCTAGACAGTGTCTCAAAATAAGTGTGCTGGACCAACATCAAGGTATATTGAGGCTAATTTATTACAGTTTAATGATAAAACTCATTTTTTTATGTACTAGAAAGGCAGGCTTCTAAACTAATCACAGATTGCACCTGGGGTTAACTTCCAGATTGTAAGTGTAAAATGTGTAAAAATGTATTCATTTTAAAGGAAGCTAATTAATCACTAAGGACTTTGGGGGGACATTTTATGTGAAACAAAATGTTGTCAGATCATTTATAACAGGACACAACTCAAGTAGCACTGCTCATCCACAGGGATCGAAATGCTATCAGGACTAGATTTCACAGAGGGGTGAAGACAGCAGGGAGGTTCATGTGTCAGGAGCCTGCACTTCTGGAAGACAGAGGAATATTAGAGGCACCAAATGGGGTAGGAGAAAATGAAAGAGTTGGGGAGGGGAGTAACTCTGTCCGTGAGGGTCTAGCCAGGAAAACAGTTGGACGACCTGTGAATAACGACACAGGGAACTTACTGCAGGGAACTGGTCACCTGTGACAGAGGGACTGAGAAGCCAAACAGGGATATGACATGACCCAGGGGCAGGAGGGATGAATGCCAGAGGCTGGCGGGTTAGCCCTGGGGGACAGGAAACTGGAGCCACAGGGGTGCTGCTGCCACTGCTGCAGGAGACACTGGCTGAGTGGGGCCAGGAGAGAGTCACCTCCAGGACCTCCGGTGAGGATCCTCACAAGACCAAAGAGGTTTGGCCTGATGGGTTTCCTGGGTGAGGCAGCCCTGGTCCCAGCCAGTCTGGTGGGGACGGGGCCGTGAGGGGAGGAATGACCGACCCTATGAACCCATCTTGAGTAGTGAGTGAGAGAGTCAAAAGAGGAGAAGGTGAAGAATTGGCAGAGATGATGGAAAGGAGCCATGACACCCCATGCCAGGGACACTGGGGTTACACAAGGAACCCCAATAAACCGGCGTCCAAAAGAAACCCTCCAGAAAATGTAATGCAGGCCGTTATTATGTAGAGATGAGTGAAGAGATGGCTGAACTTCCTTATCTGTGTTCACCTCTTAGTGGCAAACACTAATACCTTATTATTGCCTTGACACCAAACTAGGGCAATGATCCTGTGATTGGGGTACATTGTCCAGCCTCAATTGTTTTCAAATGTTTTCTATTCACAGACCTTTTAAATATTAGAATATGTTTGGTGAAAATATTAAGTTGCATTTGTAATTACCACACTATCCACATGGTCCTCCCTTGCTCTGTGTTGCTGGCAGGGACAACTGTGAGAGTCTGGACCACACGCCCAGCCCCCAGCTCTGCTCCCACCTAACAGATGTGGCCACGACCACCCCCATCCTCCTGTGTAGCACGACAGCAGACACACGACTTCACACCAAGCACAGCTGTCTACATTTTACACCTTGAAACAAACACAGCTGTGATTAAAGTGGTTGACTTGCCCATGTGGATGACAGGGTCAGGGTGGGGTCAGGGGAAAGCCCTGCCCATTCTCCATCTCAAACCCCTTCCCCTTGATATTATTCGCATCTTCCCAGTGCATGCTGCTTCCAGTTCTCCCAGGTTGAGTTCTCTCCTGTGCAAGAAACAGTCTGAACCCAAATGACATAAAAGCAAGCAGCTCTAAGTAATAACCCTGTGCCTCAAGGGACAAGGTGAACACATAAACACTTCAACTCCTTAGTTCTCAGGTTCTTAAGAACTTTCTAAAGAGCTACTATTACCCCAGAAACACATTTTTAATGTTCCCCACTGTTTGGAAGAAGCAAAATAGTTTTAAAATACACACACACATATGTATGTGTGTACTATTTAATCCCAAGATTTTTTGAAGGAAATTTTGAAAAACAAAAAATTTTACAGCACACGACTGTTCAATCATTCACCAGAAAGTATTTAGCATCTACTATGGTTTCATGATGAGCAAGAAAACCTCCCAAAGTTTCGTTAACGAAATGTGCCTCTGGGAAGTCACCCAAGAAATAGTTTCTATTATTTTATGGCTGTGGATAGTCTACAGAGTTCAGGGACTTAATATCAAGTTAAATCAGATTTGTACTATGCTTTTACACTTTGCTTTATTAAATCTATTTTGAAAATAGTGGCACAAATAAATTATTATAAATTCATGAACTGTAGTAGAATGGTTAACACTTAAAGAAACCCTGATGTGAATTACTTTGTAAATCATACAGTCACTCTCTGATTTGTTTTGTTTAATATGTACTTTTGCAAACACTTTGGATTTTATTAGGAAAGGAAATATATAAATTTTGGAAAGAATTTAAACTGCATTTTCTAACATTAATTTTTTTAAACTTCCACATATGAAACTTATTTCCAGAACATAAAAACAGCGGGTTAAGTTTCTTACATTCTTTATACTCACACGGGTGTTCTTTGCCGCTTTCCTTGCTCATTGGCACACGCTCAGCAACCAAGCTGTCGTGGGATGGTGGCGACCCCTAGAGGCTAAAAATAGAAACTGTCCAATTTAAAGTTCCTTCAATATCTCCAGGCTCTTAGAAGAATTATGAGAACAGAGTTTTTCCTTCTTCTTGTCTGTTACTGTTCACACCCAAGGTACTTCCACCTAAGGCAATCATTTTCTCACACTTTCATGGAAAATGCTTCCCTTTTCCTTTTTCTTATTTTTGCCAATAAAGAATAAATTTTTCTTTCATTTCTGAGTTAAAATATAAAAATGACTCTAATTATGCTCAGAGTGTCTATCAAGGTAACAAAAAGAAAGACATTTGAAATGAAGTCAGATAACATCATTAACTTCTAGCCCTTGATTCTCCCTAAAGACCCCTACCCAGAAACTCTGCAAATTCCATTTCCTAAGTATCAGGATTCCCAACTTTTAAAAGGCTATTAGTGATTACCTCTCTTGTTTATGCTTTAATTTGTTTCTCTATTATTGCAGATGTGGTGTTTTCCAGTATTTCAATGCCTTGTGTATTAATCAGAATGGATTAAGCTGCAGTAACAAACTAACCTGAGATCTTAGTGGCTTTGCATAAAGCTCCATCATTCCACCCACCCCACAAAGTCTTCCATGGTTGCAGCCACTATGTGGGGACTCTGGCTTCCAAGCAATGACTTGAAGACCCAGGCAAATTGCTTCTTACAGCTGCACCATCTGGATTGCATGGTCTCCAGGGCACCGCACCAGTGAAGACAGAACTGTAGGGTTGTGCACCTTCTCTGAAATGCTTTAGAAGACCAGAAGTGATGCTTAGGATTGTGGCCCACTGTCCAGTGTGTGCTATGTGGCCCTGCCTAACTCCAGGGGGCTGGAAAATGTTAGTGTCACATGAACATTCACTGAGCAGTAAATGTCCCTGTCACACAATATATTTTAATAATATTTTAACTTTGATATTCTTAAGGAAGAGATGGATCTCACCCGATATTTCAACCCCACTTATGCTACTGTCCATGAGAATATGCAATCTTAATAGTTATAAACTGATGTGTTACCTCAAAAAATAGAAAAAGGAGGGAGGGGGAAGCAGTTTCCCTCAAAATAAAGACACAGAGGAACAATGGTCAGCAATAAGGAAGCACTTCTGAGATGAAGGGGTCAGCCTAGTCATTTGGAGCAAGGTGTAACTAAGAAGAACCACAACAGTAATAAGCTACAGGAAAATAACTCCAACAATTTTTTTAAGTCTCTATAGAGACTGTCAAAAATTGCCAATGATGACTATATTGCAAGTCATCACTGCAGGGTATTGAGAAAAATTTTCAATTATCAATCATTAAGCCTCAGATAAACCCCATCGGCTATGATACTGCTGCTGTGCACAGTTCAACAATTCTTCACAAACCGCAAACAACACAGCGCACTTATGAACAGAGAAGAGAAAAGTTAAATAAAACTCAGCGTCTGACTGCTCAGCCCCCTTTAGCCTCAGTGGAGAAATAGCACCTCCCAGTGATTCTCCCTCATATAAACTCTTTTTCCTGGTGTTTTGTTTTGTTTTGTTTTGTTTCTCATATAATCTTACAGTGGCCACACAGGAAGAGGAGTTCAGTTCTTGGCTTTATTGCAATGGTTGAATTCTAATATATTTCTGGGCATTTTAAATTGCTTCCAGAAAAACTGATGAGCCACGATCTAGTATAACTGTCCATCACAGATGATTTTTCAAGTAACTTTTGGAGCTAATCAGTGTCACTAAAAAAAATTTGCAGCAAAACAGCAAAGCAGTCCACACTGTCAAGATATTCCACAAGGGGCCAGCAAAATAGGGTTGAAGAGGGAGGTGGGTGATGATTGAACAAAGGAGACAAGGTTGTGAGGATGGCTCAGAGGAGAATCGGCTGTATCCAGAGCCGCCTGCCACAAAACAGTGACCAAATATACGTGTGATGGGCCGAGACGTGAAGTTTCATCTCCTGGACGTTTACATGAGACATGAAACAAGTTCTACTTCCCTTCTCCCTGGTAGCCCCATAGACACACGTGTATGCACACAATCTCACACACACACACACACATAGGGCAAGCCTATGACACAACAAACTGTTGGGCTCAATGAGGAGGTAGCCGGTGAGGAAGGAGAGAGTAAAAGCGGCCCCTGACAGCTGGTGGCCTAACACTCACGGGGCCAGGTTATTCTCCTCCTGGACATGAGCATCCTCACAGAACACCTACCCCAGACAAGGTTACTCTGAGAGCATGATTACATGAGAGAAAGCAGGGCACGTGATAATTTTGTCTGAGCACAGAAAAAAACAAGGTCACTATGCCACCCACAGAATCCCAAGTACCGCCTCTCGATTAGAGTGAGTGACTGACACTTCTTTACTTACTGAAGCTTTATCTTCATTGTAGTCATCCCTCCCTATAGATAAGATGTATTGAGATGCCCAATCTTGGGATTTTTCCTGCTTTCTGAAAGCTTCCAATCTACAGGAAACAGCAAAGACCCTCCCCCAAATCACCCAACCAAAGTCCCAATCCTATACTGAGTTCTTTCTAGCCCCTCCTGCTGCGCTGCCCCACTGATCCTCATGGTGGGTGTTCTCTCTTGCTGAAAAGAGTAACAAAGCCCGCTTGTTGGCCTACAGCTGCACTCCTGGTCGCCTTGTCTGGCAGCACTGACACAGGAATGAAACCATCCCAATCACAGAGAATTTACAAGACCAAGGGAGGGGCTTCCCTTCACCTCCCAACCCCACTGGAAGATTATACACAAAAACAGGCTGGAAGGGAGAAGGAAGAGAGTTTGTTCTTTTTTGCTATTGCCTCTGAATATCTCTCCATTGCTTTGGTTTTCACTCACAAACAACACACACACACACACACACACACACAAATAACTCTGGAGAATGGATGTGTATTTGGAAATAAAGAACTGATTCTCGCTTCTTGTCTGGACCTACAAACGCACCCCGTGATGCCAAGGCAGGGAGAGGACAGCACGGAGGTGAGCAGAGGTGCGACACGATGGGAGACAGCAAACACAAATGAAACCAAAGTTGGCACAGCAAGAAACCTGTTTCCAACGTGTCAGGGGAGGGCACGGCAGAAGCTGGAAAAATGAGCTAGGTTTCCAACCCCCAAGAGGCAGCGAAGCGCGGTGGGAGTCCCCACCACCAGAAGCTGCTTTCTGAGCTAGAAGCAGCTGTATCCACTTAGGTTCATCCACGCCAGGGGGCTGTGAGGAACCACCTGCACCCCTGAAAAGCAGGACTAGTGCCCTGTGCTACTGGAGCCAAGAGAGCAACAAGGGGGGACACCTGCGAGGAAGCCGAGGCCGGCAGCACCCAGGACCTGGCTCAGTGAGGAGCCCCAGGGAGACCGTGTGTGCTCTGCCCCTCCTGCCACATGGCAGCCTCGCCAGCAGATTCCCTCTCCCTGCTTGGCCCTGTGGCAGCAGACATGGTCACGCTTTGTGGATGTAAAAGGGGGAGAAGGGGGGAGGGAACTTTGAAGAACAACTAGATTTAACTCCCGGGACCCCAGAAGAGGCTAATCGTTAGACTGGAAGTGACAAGTACACCTGGAGTTTAATAACAACAACAACAATGAAACTCACGAGAGAAATTGAAATGGTGCAGTAAAGCTATTTGCTTAACACGAAAGAAGGCAGTAAAGGAGGCTGAGAGCGTCAAAAACGACATGACATACGGGGAAAAACAGCAAAGTGGCAGACACAATTGCAACCACACCGAGGGATTAAACTCTCCAACCAAAATGCAGAGATTGTCAGAAAGGCAAGCAAGATCTAACTCTATACTGTCTACGAGAGATACAAGTTACATTTAAAGATGCAAAAATGTCGAAAGTAAAAAGATAAAGAATATATATACTATGAAAACAGTAACCATAGGAGAGCTGGAGAGGCTACAGTAACATCAAACAAGATAGACTTTAAGACGCCTGTAATCCTAGCACTCTGAGAGGCCGAGGCGGGAGGGTCACTTGAGGTCAGGAGTTCAAGATCAGCCTGAGCAAGAGTGAGACCCCGTACCTACCAAAAATAGAAAATATTAGCCAGGCATAGTGGTGCATGCCTGTAGTCCCAGCTACTTGGGAGGCTGAGGCAGGAGGATCACTTGAGGCCAGAGTTTGAGGTTGCAGTGAGCTACAATGATGCCACTGCACTCTACCCAGGGTGACAGAGCAAGACCCTGTCTCAAAAAACAAACAAACAAAAAAAAAAAGAGACAAGCTATATTAATAGAGTATCCTATAGGCCAAAGAAAAAAATCACAGGGGAAACTGGAAATATCTTGAACTGAATGAAAATGACCATAGATGCAAAACTCTTTAACAAAATAGTAAAAGCAAGTGCAGCAATATGTAAAAAGGACTATACACTATGACCAAACAGGGTTTATTGCTGGAATACAAAAATAGTCTAACATCTAAAAATCAATAAATGTAACAAACCATACTAACAGAATAAAGAACAAAAATCACATGATCATCTCAATAGATGCTAAAAAGTTGTTTGACAAAATCCAACACTATCCATGATACAAACTCTCAAAACACTTGGAATATAGGGGAACTTTCTCAATCTGACAAGGGAAACTGTAAAACCTACAGCTAACATGATTGCTAATGAAAAAAGCTAAATGCTTCCCCTAAGATCAGAACAAGGCAAGGATGTCTGCCTTTACCACTTGTATTCAACATGGTCCTGGAGAGTCTGACCAGTCCAGTAAAGGAAGAAAAAGGAATTAAATGTAGCTGTACCGGAAAGGAAGAAGTAAAATTGTCTTTATGCTCAGACAAGATGATCTTTTATGTAGGAAATTTCAAGGAATCTACAAAAAAAACTACTTAAACTAATAAGCAATTTTAGCAAAGTCCCAGGGCACAAGAGCAATATATAAAAATAAATTGTATTTTTATAGACTAGTCACAAACAATCCAAAATGAAATTAAGAAAACAATTCTATTCACAATAGCATCAAAAATAATAAAATACTTAGAAATAAATTTACCAAAAGAAGTGGAATACCTGTGCATTGAGAACTCCAAAACATTGTGGAGAGGAATTAAACATCTAAGTAAATGTAGAAATATATCGTGGATTGGAAGGCTCAATACTGTTAATATAGTAATATTCCCCCAAATGGTTTACAATTATGAAGCAACCCCTATTACAATCCCACCAGGATTTTTTGTAGTACTAGAAGAAAACATAAGAGAAAATCTTGGTGACTTTGAGTTTGAGGCAAAGTTTTCTTAGACATGACACCAAAGCATGATATATGAAAGAAAAAAGTAATAAATTAGATTTTATCAAAGTTAAAAGATTTTACTCTTTACAATATAGCGATAATATTAATAAAATAAAAAGACAAGCTACAAACTGGGGAGAATATTTATAAATCATATGTCTGAGAAAGGACTTTTATCCAGAAGATATAAAGAACTATTACAACTCAATAAAAAAAAAGACAAGCAGTGTAATTTTTTTAAAGGGCAAAAGATTTGAATGGACATTTTACCAAATATAATGTACACAATTAGTAATTAAAGAAATCAAAACCACAATGAGACACTACTATGTACCCACTACAATGACTATACTCAAAAAAGACTAAAAATACCAAGTGCAGGTGAGGATGTGTAGAACTTGGACCCCTTATCTCTTGCCTGGGGGGATGTAAAATGGCGCAGCCACTTTGGAAAACAGTCTGGCAGTTTCTTAAAAGGTTAAACATATACTTACCACACAACCCAGCCATTCCAGTCCTAGGTACCTACCCAAGAGAAATGAAAACATAGGACCACACAAAGACTTTTACACGAATGTTCACAGCAACAGCATCCATAATAGCCTAAAAACGGAAACCATCCAAATGTCCATCAATAGGAAAATTAGAAAAATGTGGTACATCTATGTGATGGAATTCTCAGCAACTAAAAGCACCAAACTACTGAAACAGGCAACATGGATGAACCTCAAAGCATTATGTGAAGTGGAAGAGGCCAGACATGAAACAATACAGATTGCATGATTCCATTTTTATGACAATTTCTAGAAAAGACAAAACAATATAGACAGAAGGACCAGTAGTGGCCTGTGGCTGTAGTGGCCTGTGGGAGCAGGATTGACTGCAAATGGACAAGAGGGAATTTTCTGGGGTGATGAAAATGTTCTAAAACTGGATCGTGATGAGGGTCGCAGAACTTTATATTACGAAAATTCATTGCACATTTACAGTGGGTAAATTGCATGGTATGTTTAAAAAAACCTGCAAACAATGGTCATGCAGTCAATGGTGCATTATAAAAGGTTTTTAAGGCTTATTAGAGGGTACCTTCTTAAACAAATTAACTCTCATTTTATCACTAAATTCTGGTGTCAAAGGGAAGTAGAACTGTCTATACCTGCAGGTAAAATCACTTCCCACGATGGCACTGCATCCTGGATAGGTGCCCTTAGAGGAAGCACCCTCCATAGTTTTGTTTATGAGACAGCTTGTGTCTAAGCCACAGAATGAGATGGGAAGGCTGGGTTTTGCAGATCCTGTGATGTTTCACAGGAATCTCTGTCTATCTAGGGTTATCAGTTAAGTCTTACTTGCAAAATTATTTTCTCATCAGGTATTAAAGCACGTTTGCTTTGGCATTGTCATTTGGGCACTGAAGGGAGCTGTGAAACACAAGGGAAGGCATATGTATGTGTTCCTGGTGTCACCAGGATTGGCATGATAATGCTGGCACCGGGAACACAGAGCAGCCTATCACAGCAGCCTCCTCTGGCTCTTAACCGAGGTGACCCAGGTGCTCCTAACAACACTTACTGATCACAACCATTTTCCTCAAAGAGATTTCAAGGTTTTACATATAAAAATGATACTGAAATTGGGTTCTTCTCAATACTGGAAGTTACAAGCAGTGGTGTGCAGGTAAATGTTTAACAGCTGGCTCTCCTGGGGATGAAAAGGACCTACTTTGTAGCATTTTCTGATTGCCATGGTGTAAATACTCTCACCATGGCCAATTCCAAACTACTGACTTGATGTTACTGAATGTGAAATTGGGAAGAGAACTAGTTGGCTCTGATGAACTAGTGTGAGCTGTCTCCAGCACACCTGTGCCTGGGGATGGGGGAGCAACAGAAGGACAGTACGCACACACATTACAATTTTTAATCAAGACTTAAAATGTCAGAGCAAAACTATGTAACTTTTTTTTACTTGAACAGTTGGAATAAATTTAAAAGCATTTCAAATTTAACTAGTCATTAATTAGTATTCATATTGTTTCTGTATATTTGAGAGTTCTATCTGCAAATTCTTAATAGGTTTGTTTACATAGATATGTATTATATTAATATATGCATACATACATGTATACATATTCATATCACATATTACATGCACACATACACATATACACATGATGTTAGAGTTCACTATATACGTACACACACATGCTACAGGCTACAATCTTCCAGTTAGGTACAAGAAAATGGTTCATGGACCTTAAATAGTAGAAAATACATTCCCCCTTAATAATATTAATTCCCCCATGGTTTACCAGAAATGACCGGAAAGTGCTAATTAATCATAGCCAAACTCACAAGTCCCAACCTAATTGAGAAATCAACCCAAAAGTCAGAAATGGATCAGAACAGCAGCATTGTGATTAGTAAAGCTGAAAGAGAGACAGAGGCTTAGTATTGAGGCCAGAAAGGACCTTCTAGCCCTGCTTGCATCACTGCGTCTGCCTGCAGAGCAGCTGGACAAACACCAGCCAACCCCTTTGCTTGGACAAACACTAAAATCTGATTTTATTTCATGGCCTGAATGTGGGAGGAAGGTAAAACCCGCAGATATTGGGCTGCTAATCTCAGGACTAGCTCAGGGCCCACCATGGATTATGTCAGACCAGGCACAGCACAGATACTGGGTGCTTGCAGTCAATTTTTAGTCATCTGTGTTTAGCACACTAACAATAGCTCCAATTATTAGGCATCTTCCACACCAGGCTTTTCAAAGGCTTTATTATTAACCCTGACAACAACCTGTCAGGTATATTGATCCTCATTTTATAGACGTGGGTGCTCAGGGAGGTTAAATAGCCTGCCCAGAACATCCAGCTGCTAACTAGGGGTCTGGGATTCCTGCCTAGGACTAGCTGCCTCCACGTGCAGTGAAAGTCCTCGTGGTTGGCCAGGGTCCAGTCGGGTAGCTGGCAAGATTCCAGGCATGTAACCATCAGGCACAAAACCTGGCCAAAAGAGCCAGACAGGAGTCACCTAGAAACAACAATAATCCACTGAGAGCACCTTTCCTATGTCAGGAACACTCAACACCTTGCACACTTCATTCAATCAATACCCTACGATACAGAGATCAACCCCATTTTCAGCTGAAAACCCTGGGCCTTCATCAAGACAACCAGGCTTATCTGAAACTGAGCTCTTCTGCTTCATTACCCTTTGCAGCCTGAACCCTGAATAGGCCCAACACAAAAGCCCCAGGGCCTACCCAAAGCTTCTCAAAATTGCAAGGGTCTGTAGTTGATCTTACTACTAGACAGTAACTCGCATTAAAGGGCTTCACTCACTCACAATGAATCAACTAGCCTTGCTGCTGGGGAGTCACACTTTCCCCAGGGTGGCGCTACGATCCAGGTCCTCAGGAGGAACCATCTACAGACGGCTCATCTCCTGCAGCCAGGGATGCAGGAGCAAGGGCTTGGCTCCAGCCAAGAGCAGGAGTGAGCAGGCTGGGATTGAAATGTCACTGTTGCTGAGACCCGGTGTCAGTGGTCCGCACCCTACACCCCTGTTTGTCGGTAAGGCAAGGCTTCCAGTCTCCAAGACACAAAGAACGTTGGCAAGTCTGAAGCTAGAGACACCCTCTTATACCGGGAATACAGCTTCACGAGATGCCAGATCCACTTCCCAGGTCAAGGATGGCTCCACTCCTCTTGGGAGTGAGTGTCGGGTCTATGCCCACGGGTGGCGGTGGGTGCAGACATCAGACGGCACGAGTCATTAACGCAGTCTCCATCAGGCTCTGAGGATTCGCCGATGACTAGCGATGAGAGAGACCATCTTTGCAGAAATGACGGACAGATAAAAGCTTCAAAGCTGACGGAGAAATGGAAACTTGATAACCTTGGCTAAGACATGGGAGCAAAAAATACTAGCCCTGTTTTGTAAAGACACTTTTCAAATACAAAAGACATCTGTAAGCTGGATTTTGCTTTTCAGCTTTCCATAAAGCATAGCCAGAAAAGCTCCCATCTTAAAATTACCACTGCCAGAGAGAGTTCACAATGGGGGGGGACAGGGGACGAGTAGCAATTAATAATTTTGCATTTGTGTAACATCTAGAATTTGGAAAGTACTTTTCAATCATCTTTCCATTTGGCTGCCCATAAGTACTACAGGTAGGGAGTTAGAAATGATTATTCCTATTCTATTCTCAAAGAAGCCGCGGATAGTAACTTGATGATCCTTAGAGAAAGACATCATAATAGCAAATAGAGCTGGCAATCAATGACAACTCTTTCATTCTATTCAGAATGCCACTTCAAAAAGTTGTTAATAGAGAGAGGTTAATTGTGTCAGCTGTGTTAATAGGCGAGTGATAGTGTTTTTTTCCTTCTTACTATGTAAGAACCAGATGATCGAAATACATATCTACAAATACCACCAACAGTAAGGGTCAAAAGGGCTAATGCTTTCATTAGTACTTTGGGACATAACTTTAGGTATTTAAAAGTAGAGAAATTATAAATGTGTGTGTGTGCATTTTCTATTTAGGAGAGACAGACTGTGAGACTACAAACCATAACAAATACCAAATGTGCTGTAACCCTTCTATGACACAGAGAAAACATATGATTGGCTGCTGAGGGAGCTGTCCAGGCTTCTGTGCTGTTGTGAATTTGGGAGGCTGACCAGTGGGGAGGGAGACTTATCTCTGCTGTGTTACAGTAGTTGAGCCCCTGCCTTTTGGTGGGCACAACACGCAGACAGCGAGCAAGCCAGGCCTCCTCCCTGCTTGTGCTGGAGGGGAAGGGCGTCCATCAGTGATCCCGTTTGCGTATTTATATGACCTGTGATAAATGACATGGTAAGTGATAGTGGGGAATAGAGGAACATGGTCTGGTGGGTCAAGAAAGGCAGTGTGAGAAAGTGACACTGAGCTGAAGTCTCAAGTGTGAGTGGGCATTAACTGCTAAAGAAGGAAAGAGGGATCAGCATGTTCAAAGACCCTGAGGTAGAGGCAGCACAATTCCTTAGAGGGATCAGAATGAGGCCAAAAGTCCTTAGAGGTTCAGAGAGTGAAGATGCAGGAAGGTGATGAATGTTCCGACCTCCGCAGAGAAGCAGGGCTGGGAGCTGATGGCAGCCCCAGAGGTCAGGGCTAAACAGCTTAGGCTCTGGAACTGAGACTGGCCTGCACGTAGCACCAGCCACTGTTGACCAGTCCCTTAACACCTCTGAGCCTCAACTTCCACACCTGTGACCAGAGGTAATACAGAATCTGCCTTACAAAGGTCGTGGGAAGATTCAATGCTTGGTTGCACATAAAGTACTCTAAAAGAAGGTCTGTCCCACAGGATCATTTTCATTTCAAGACGGTCCTGTCCTGCTCCTGACATTATCTTACCTCTAGGCCAGCGATTCCTAACATATGTTCTGTGGGACACTGTCCTGTAACATATTCTGAGAAAGGGTGACCTAACTGGGTTTGGGAAATGGTGTACATTGGCATATTAAAGAATCTGAAAGTCCCACTGTTTAAAATTTAAAAAAAAAAAAAGAAACTTTAACCTTCTTTAGCCAACTGTGTACCATAATGAATTGACTATCCCATGCCACTTCCCTTTTGCTGGAGGTAAAGTTGCCACCTATTAATAATCTATGTCCCTAACTTCCCAAAAGTTCCATCGAGAGAATGTTGAGAGACACCAGCCAAGAATTATTTTAGACTCTGGCTCATGCATTTACAAGGCTGCAGCAGAGCAATTTCAAAGTTGTTATTTAGAAAACAAATCATTTCAAAGCTGCCCATTTATGACACAAATGTTCAGGCAGTCCTCATTTCTCAGAGCTTTTTCCTGACCCATAGCTATAATTTTCCATTTATTCAGTAGATGACTTTCAGGGAATAAATTTGTGTTACTAGATGTGACCTTGTTAGCATTATTTCATCTCTGAGTCCAGTTTCCTCCTCAGTAAACCACAGTGTCATACTCAGTGGTCTAGAAGCCCTTCAGACATTAGGATTATATGATGGTATGTTAAAATTTTTCCAGACTATGTGTTTTATGTGCTTGGGTGACCACTGAGACCAATCCAGTCTCAATATGAGTGGTTGACACACATATCTATCCACAAGTGAAGGACAAACTCCTAGGCCTCCTTGCCTTGTCATTGCTTTGCCTCTCTTAGTGCTAAAGAATATTCACCAAATGCATGATCATGATTGCTTCTGTAATTTTCTGTGTCTATTTTCTTAGATGCATTAAATATAGAAAAGTACAGAACATAACATAAAAACAATAACATGAAGCAAAAGTACCCAAATGTTAACATTTGTTAAATCATGGATGTCTATGTTTCCAGTATTCTTCTCTACGTTTTTAAATATAAAAATCATGATCTTCGACTTCCAGAAAAATGGCGGTCTGATAGAGTCCTCCCACCGCAGCGCTCCCAGGGAAGGAGGTGAAAACCGTCATTGGCTACCTGCGAGCACGGACCGCTCACTCCGAAAACAGCATTGCGAATTACAGAGAAACAACACGGAATGCCCAGCCCAAGAAAACAGGTACAAAATTTTCACAAAGATCGGAGGGCGCACGGAGCACAATAGAGCCCAGAGCGCGGGAAGGACGCGCTCGCCAGGTCCGCGCAGCACGACCTGCCCCCCAAGCGGTTACGCGCCTCCCCATACACGCAGTCAGGGACAAGCCCAGAGTCGGGGCAAAGCTGTTGCTGGAGACAGCAGACTCTGTGGAGAGGAAGCAATTGCGACAGCCAAACACAACTCTCATCTGCAATATACAGAGACTGCTCAGGGCCGGGTAGGGACCGGGCGGAGATTCAGCTTCCCGGGACAGTGCGCGGGAACCCGCAGACCGGCACTGCGCCACTAGAAGTCAGCGGGACCGGGCCCAGGAGTTTAATGGAAAGTGGGACACGCCCTTAGGGGCTGCTGGCAATTGCCTCCGTGGGCCACAGGCTGGCCGGTCAAGAAAAGCTGCGCTCCGGGCGCAATCGGGGCCCAGCTGTGCGCCAGGCTGGCGGCGGCCGCCATCTTTACAGCCGCCCGCGGGGAGCTGTGAGCCGCGTCTCTAGCTCCGCCCCGCCCCGGCCCGGGGCTCTTCTGCTGGGGTGAGACAGGCTTTGCCTTTGGTGGCCAGGGTCAGCTGCATCCGTGGGTTCCAGGTGGGACCAGGTCCCGGAACTGTAGCGGCAGGACCTTTGGGTATTGGAAACAGTTTGCAGCTCGTCCATCTGGTTCTGCTACCCGGCTCTGGCCTCCCACAAGTCTGCTACGTGCTGGTCCTAGTGCCCGCCCTTCAGATCCCAGCCCTCCTGTACCCGAGAGATCGCTCATTTTGAAGGTTGCTGGTTATAGTGACTCATTTGGTATAACTGCTGGTTCCCATGACAACCAAATACCTCAAGAGCCACAGGCTGAACCAGAGCAGCTCCCCATAACCCTGCCCACTCCATTAGGCAATTTCGCGCCATCCAGGAGCGCTTCCAGTGACCACTATTCCCCCCTCCCCATGGGAACACCCCTCCAGTGGAGACTGCTGGGGATAGAGACGCCCACCCGCCTCACCTTGGGGTTTAGTGGTGGAAAAGGGGTGCACAATTGGAGATCCCCCTATCAACGACTATCACGCGGAGATGCACATCAGAAGGGCAGACACACGTGGCTAGATAAGCAACCTCTGAGCTGTGTAGAATTTTCCCACTTCAGCTCTCACACTGCAGCCAAAATAAATTGTGTTTCTACTTGCACCTCAGGACGAGCAGGGTCAAAGTAACCCCCAAGAGCTACAAGGCCCCTCCCAAAGTGTGGGGCTTTCACATACCCCAAGTGGGGGATCAGAGTCTGCCACGGACATAGCAGAATACCTAGCTAATAGGGAGCTGTGGACTCATATCCTCAAGTACTATTCACTAGCTTAGAGCCCAAGCTGGGAGGTCATTCTCACCACACTCCACCGGGAAGAGGAGAAGACAACAGGTCAGAGATAACTCAAGATCCACCAAACTTGCTAAAATACACCTAAGGCAATACAGGCCACTACTTCTCTCCCTGGCTCTGCCAAGGAACAAAAATTGTGGGCATGGAGACAGGGCCATAAACTAGCCCTAACACCCCCAGCTCTCGACCAAGAGGCCAGATGAGAAAAAACCAGCAAAAGAACTCAGGGAACATGAAAAATCAGAGTGAAAAGTAACCTCCAAAAGAAACCATCAGTTCCTCAGCAATGGATACCAACTCAAATGAAATGGGTAGAATGACAGAAGAGGAATTTCGTTTATGGATTATAAGAAGCTCAATGAAATTCAAGAGAAAATTGAATCCCAGCACAAAGAAACCACAAGAAAAATGCAAAAAATGAATGAAAAATTCTCCAAAGAAATAGAAATATATTGGAAAAATCAAATAGAAATCCTAGAAATGAAAGAAGCATTCAAGGATCTACAAAACACAGTGGAAAGCCTTAAGAATAGGCTGGACCGTGCAGAGGAAAGAATTTCAGAGCTAGAAGACAACTCCTATGCGCTAAATAAAACAGTCGAAGAGAAAGAACACAAAAACAAGAGGCATGAAAAAAGCATACAAGAAATGTGGGATTATGTAAAGAGGCCAAACATAAGGATCATAGGCATTCCTGAGGGAGAGGAAGAAAATTCGCGTGGGCTGGAAAATCTATTGGAAGGAATAGTAGAGGAAAATTTCCATGGCTTAGCCAGAAACCTCAATATCCAAGTACAAGAAGCACACAGGACTCCTGGGAGACTCAACATGAAAAGGCATTCACCACGCCACATAATTATTAGACTGACCAAAGTAAACACAAAAGAGGCACTCCTCAGAGCTGTAAGACTAAAAGAGCAGGTAACCTACAAAGGGAAACCAATCAGATTAACTGCGGATTTCTCAGCTGAAACCTTACAAGCCAGAAGGGAATGGGGAGCCATCATCAGTCTCCTAAAACAAAACAAAGGCCAACCCAGAATTCTGTATCCTGCCAAACTAAGCTTCTTATATGAGGGAGAAATAAAGACTTTTCCAGACAAACAATCACTGATAGAATTTGCAAAACCCAGACTGGCCTTGCAAGAAGTGTTTAGACCTGCACTGTACACTAATCAGCACAACAGACACCCACCTATGTAAAATTACGCAAAAGCTAAAACTCCAGAACCCAGATTCCATAATGACGCAAGAGATAAAACGAAAGACACCACCCAATAGAATAATCAGAAATTTATCCCAAGTATCAATTCTCTCAATAAATGTGAATGGCTTGAATTGCCCATTGAAGAGACATAGGCTGGCTGAATAGATTAAAAAATACAAGCCAAGTATCTGTTGTCTTCAGGAAACACACCTTACACACAAAGACGCATTCAGACTCAAGGTGAAAGGATGGAATACAACTTTCCAGGTTAATGGAAACCAAAAGAAATCCGGAGTAGCCATCCTTATATCAGATGATATAAACTTTAAAGCAACAAAAGTAAAGAAGGACAAAAATGGACACTATATAGTGGTGAAGGGAAAAATCTTACAAGAGGATTTAACAATCCTAAACATTTATGCACCCAACACAGGAGCACCCAGGTACATAAAGCAAATACTGCTTGATCTAGACAACATAATAAATAGCAATGCCATAATAGCAGGGGACTTCAACACCCCACTGACGGAACTGGACAGATCCTCCAAACAAAAAATAAACAAACAAAGGACCTAAATAGGACTCTAGAACATTTGGGCCTAACAGATATCTACAGAACACTCCACCCAAATAACATTGAATATACATTCTTCTCATCAGCTCATGGAACTTTCTCTAAAATTGACCACATCCTAGGCCACAAAACAGATCTAAACAAATTCAAAAAAATAAAATCATACCATGTATCTTTTCAGACCACAGCGGAAGAAAATTAGAAATCAATTCCAACAGAAACTCACATCTTCATCCAAAAACATGGAAATTAAACAATCTGTTGCTGAATGACTATTGGGTCAAGGAGGAGATTCAAATGGAAATCAGAAGATTCTTCTAACTAAATGATAATGGGGACACAAGTTATCAAAATCTGTGGGATACAGCAAAAGCAGTCCTGAGAGGAAAACTTATCGCCTTAAATGCCCACATCCAAAAGACAGAAAGGTCACAAATCAGTAAACTAATGAATCATCTTAAGGAAATGGAAAAGGAAGAGCCAAGCAATCCTAAAGCCAGCAGAAGAAAAGAAATAACCAAGATCAGAGCAGAATTAAATGAAATTGAGAACAAAAGAACAATATAGAAGATTAATAAAATGAAAAGTTGGTTCTTTGAAAAGATAAACAAAACAGACAGGCCACTTGCAAGGTTGACCAGAAGCAGAAAGGAAAGGACTCTAATAAGCTCACTTAGAAATGAAAAAGGAGAGGTCACAACTGATATCATGGAAATACAATACATCATCTTCGAATACTACAAAAATCTCTATGCCCATAAACACAAAAACGTGGAGGAAATAGACAAAATCTTAGAAACATACTACCTCCCTAGGCTCAACCAGGAAGAAACAGAATTTCTAAACAGACCAATATCAAGCACCGAAATTGAAGCAGTAATAAAAAATCTTCCAACAAAAAAAAGTCCTGGACCAGATGGGTTCACACCTGAATTCTACCAAGCCTACAAAGAAGAACTGGTGCCTATACTGCAGAAATTATTTGAAAATATCCAGAAGGATGGAATCCTCCCAAACTCATTCTATGAAGCCAATATCACCTTGATATCAAAGCCAGGAAAGGACACAACAAGAAGAAAATTACAGACCAATATCCCTTATGAATATAGATGCAAAAATTCTCAATAAAATCCTTGCAAACCGAATTCAAATGTACATCAAAAAAATAATTCATCACGATCAGGTGGGCTTCATTCCCAAGGTGCAGGGATGGTTCAACATACGCAAATCTATAAATGTAATTCACCATATAAATAAGAGCAAGAAAAAAGATTATATGATCCTTTCAATAGATGCAGAAAAGGCTTTTGACAAAATCCAGCATCCTTTTATGATAAGAACTCTTAACAATATAGGCATAGATGGCTCATACCTTGAAACTATTAAAACCATATATGATAAACCCACAGCCAATATCACTGAGGGAAAATGAAGCATTCCCCTAAAATGACTAGAAGCTGCCACTTCTCCATTCTATCCATCATGTGGAAGTCTGCCAAGCAATTAGAGCGAGAATCAGGGGTCCATTCCCCCGGTTAAAAACCCGTCGGAACGGATTCAGGAGCAAAGCTATGCACCATACCTTCAAATGCCTTACCACTTGACCTAAAATTGACACGAAATGCAATGTACTGGATAATGCTTTGGTAGCAATAACTTGTAAAGCTGCTGCCAGTGATTCAATCAATGCACACAAATTCATAGCCTTCATATATGCTAATAACAATCAAGCCGAGAAACAAATTAAAGATGCAATACCTTTCACAATAGCAACAAAGAAAATTAAATATTTAGGAACATATCTAACTAAGGAGGTCAAAGACCTATAGAGAGAGAATTATGAGACACTGAGAAAAGAAATTGCAGAGGATGTAAACAGATGGAAAATCCTACCATGCTCTTGGGTAGACAGAATCAACATTGTAAAAATGGCTTTGCTGCCTAAAGTGATCTACAGAATCAATGCAGTCCCTATCAAAATACCAACATCATTTTTTGCTGATCTAGAAAAAATAATTCTATGCTTTGTGTGGAACCAGAGAAGACCCCGTCTAGCCAAAGCAATCTTAAGCAAAAAGAACAAATTGGGAGGCATCTATCTACCAGACTTCAAACTATACTACAAGGCTATAGTAACCAAAACAGCATGGTATTGGCACAAGAACAGACACGTAGACCAATGGAACAGGACTGAGAACCCAAATATAAAACCAACCACATACAGTCACCTGATCTTTGACAAATTCCAGAAAAACGTACACTGGGGAAAAGATTTCCTATTCAATAAATGGTGCTGGGAAAACTGGATGGCCATATGTAGAAGATTGAAACTGGACCCACATCTCTCACCTCTCGCAAAAATCAACTCACAATGGATAACAGATCTAAACCTAAGACATGAAACCATAAGAATTCTCTCAGAAAACGTTGGAAAAACTCTTATGGACATTGGCCTAGGCAAAGAATTTATGAAGAAGACCCCCAAAGCAATCACAGCAGCAACAAAAATAAATACATGGGACCTGATCAAATTGAAAAGCTTCTGCACAGCCAAGGAAACTATCACTAGAGTGAACAGACAACCTACAGAATGGGAGAAAATATTTGCATGCTACACATCTGATAAAGGGCTGATAACCAGAATCTATACAGAACTTAGGAAAATCAACAAGAAAAAATCAAACAACCCTATTAAAAAATGGGCAAAGGACATGAACAGCAACTTTTCAAAAGAAGACAGAATAATGGCCAGCAAACACATAAAAAATTGCTCAACTTCTCTAATCATCAGGGAAATGCAAATCAAATCCACAATGAGATATCACTTAACTCCAGTGAGATTGGCTCATATTAAAAAATCCCCAAACAACAAATGTTGGCGGGGATGTGGACAGATAGGAACACTCATACACTGCTGGTGAGACTGAAAATTAGTACAACCTCTATGGAAAGTAATATGGAGATACCTCAAAGAATTAAAAGTAGAATTACCATTTGACCCAGCCATCCCACTACTGGGTATTTGCCCAAAGGAAAAAAAGACATTCTATAATAAAGACATCTGTTCGCGAATGTTTATAGCAGCACCATTCACAATTGCAAGGATGTGGAAACAACCCAGGTGCCCATCAATACACGAGTGGATTAATAAAATGTAGTATATGTATACCATGGAGTATTACTCAGCAATAAAAAACGATGGTGAATTAACACATCTGGTATTATTCTGGTTGGAGCTGGAGCCCATTCTTCGAAGTGAAGTGTCACAGGATTGGAAAAACAAGCACCACTGGTACTCACCATCAAATTGGTACTAACTGATCAACACCTACATCACACGGGGCAATAATATTCATCAGCGGGAGGGCAGGCGGGAGGGGGGTGGAAGGGATGGGAAAAACTCTCACTGAATGGATGCGGGGAGCACAGTTTGGGGGATGACCACGACTGTAGCTCTGACACGGGCAGTGCATGGGCAATATATATAGCCAAAGTGTTGTACCCCCATAATATTCTGAAATTTTAAAAAAAATCATGATGTTCTGTGACAAATTTCTTTTAATGGTGATCTTACAGAAGTCTCTGAAGTCATCTTTCATATGTGCTTCATAATTTCCCTGAGTTAACTGTCTCAACGCTTAAATTTAGAAATAGAAATACGCCTCACTTCTTGCCTTGCAAAGTTCACGTTTAGCAATTATCTCGTAGGCACAGCATTATTCACTTGAGACCAAAACTAAGCTCTCACTAACAGCAACTGGGAGCTAAAACCACACCCAAACTATCTAATTGCATTTCAAAATCACTTCCACAACCTTACTACTCAGAGTCCTCAGGAGAACATTTTCCCATTAACTTTACCTAAAAGGAAAACATATTTAATATTCTTCCATCTATATCAACTTTGGCATGACCACAGCCAATATGCCATTTTATTTTTATTGAAAATAAACATTCAGAGATAAAATATATGGTGAAACATTTCAAACTCTGTCCAAATTACCACGAATTTTGAATGAAACCTACGCTTGGGCTGATGCCAGATATGTTTACCTGTTTGAGAATAAAGTCTTTGAAGCACTTCCTTATATACAAACAGATGAAATCTCTAATTAGAGAATATTTTAAATCTTTTCTTTGTATAGAACAGAGGATTCTGATTCCTACCAGATGCTGAACTGCATGATGCCAGGCTTCCTCAGCCAAAAAAAGCCGGAGAACTCTAAAAGTAAAGCAGCTTGAAATGGAGGTGAGGGACAGGGCTATGAGGAACTGACGGGGTGGGGGATTTGGTCTGGGGCTCAAGCAGCCTCGACACCATACAGGGTGCTGAGGGAGTTCAGCTTGCACCTGCCAATCATTTTTTTGACATCATGTCTGCACCCAAAACTGTGGTGACTCTGGGCTCTGGTCCAGATTGCCGCAGGATGAACCTCAGGGATGTCCAGATGTTCTGTGCTTATGAGAAGCTGAGAAAAATAAGTAGAGGCTGATGAACTTCAGGCAGAAGCTTGCACATCCTCCTCAGCGCTGCTGCGCTTGAGTCTGAGAGTTCTCCCTAAGCTTCGGCCCCAGGTAGGGTAGAGGCGCAGCCCTGAGCCCGGGGGCAGTTTTGCAGGGAGGGGCTGAGCCTGCCTGTGTCTGGGCCACGCCTCCCTGTGCTCGCTGGAGTCAAACCTCCCTCTGTGTGCGTGGCTGAAAGAGCGGCCAATACCCTGCAGGAAAAGCAACACTCAGGGCAAAAAAAGAAAAATGTACAACTGTTGATGGGCATAACATTTCAAAAAAGAAAAACTTAATAGATTACAGACTCCGTGAGAAGCAGAAATATCTGACCAAGACTTTATAATTAGACTAATAAACATTTGAAAACAGATAAGGAACTATATTAGAAATATGACACAAAAATGTCATAGAAAAAAAACAGAAACATTTTGGTATGAAAAATGTAATAATTGAAATAGAGAACAAAATGAATAGGATAAATATCAGAATGGAAGCAGCTGAGAACAAAACAGCAAACTGGAAGACCAGAGTATTGGAGGAATATCAATCCCAGAAAGAAGAAAGAAATGACAAAGAATTAGCAAACACAGAAAAAAATGAGAAGGATATGGAGAAAAGAAATGCATGCACTAAATCCCAAGAAAAAGGAGTTTTGGGGGAAAAAGAGGAAAACTAAAATGGGATTCATAAATATTTAAAGAAATAAAATATCAATTCCCTAGAATTTTATAAAAAGTCATAGTTCATATTGAAAAATCAGATACAGTGTCAAAGAGAAGTGATAAGTTAAATATATTTTAATAAAATTTTGGAATATTAAATAGAAAAAGGAAAATTTTTAAGCTGCCAGAAATAAAGAACATTTCATATACAATGCATCAAGAATTGGGTGGCCGGGTGAGTGGCACATGCCTTTAGTCCCAGCTGCTTGGGAGGCTGAGGCAGAAGAATCGCTTGAGCCCAGGAGTTCAAGACCAGCCTGAGCAATACAGTGAGACCCTGCCTCTAAATAATAAAAATAAAAAAGAATTTGGTTGACATTAGATTTTTCAACAGCAACAATGGATGTTAAGAAAAAAAAATTGGTGTTTTCAAAATATTGCATAGCCTAGATTGTCACATCCAGCCCAACTATCATTAAATAAGATTATCAGGAGGCCTAAAAGGCCTTAGAGATGTTGCCACCCAGAGGCCCATTGACAAAGATTTTATATGAAGCACTTAAATAAGAGAGGAAACAAATCCAAGTGATGTTGCAAGTGGTATATGATGATATATGAAATAAATGTAATCAAATATCTTAGTAAGGTTTGTTATTATTTTACTAAGTCATTAGGAACAAAGAAAAAGATAAAATATACCCCAAATAATAGAGAATTAATAATATAGATCCTTACTATCCAATATGGTAGCCACTAGCCATATGTGGCTATGTAAATTTAAATTTGAGTTCATTAAAATTAAATAAAATTCTAAAATGTATTCCTTCATCACCCTTGCCACATTTCAAATGTTTGGTAGCCATATGTAGCTATTGGCTACTATATTAGACAGCACAGCGTAGAACATTTCCATTGTCCCAGAAAGCTCTGTTAGCCACTCCTGAGACAGAGAATCTCAGTGTGATGGCAGTGCCCGCAGGGAGGCTGAGATCAGGGAATGTGAGGGCATACAAAAGTGCTAGTCTCATTACTGGAGAAATAAAAATATCAACTTTAAAAAATATCAGAAGGTGAGACAAGCAAAAATAATAAATCAGGATGGTAGAAGTGGATCCAATTATATCAGTAGTTACAGTAAATGTAAATGGGCTAAACTAGTGAAATAGTTAAAAGACAAAGATGGAAAGAAGGGTTAAAATTCAAAATTCAAATAGATACTGTATACAAAAAGCATAGGGATGTGCAAAAAAAGTTTGACTGCATTGATTCAATTATATTAAATTGCCATTTATGTAAGGAAAAACAGGAACCAAATTCATAAGGTTCAATGTGAAAAAAAAAGAATGAGAAAAAAACCATAAATGGTTACCAAGAAAAGAGGGTTAGCACAGCCGCACCGATACTTGACAAAGAGACAGGAACACAAAATGGAGAGTTTGGGATAGAGAGGATCATTACATTAATTTTTAAAAATTCAATTTATTGAAATGATATAAAAATTTTGTCAAATGTATATACCTAAGAAACCACTCACAAAATGTAGCAAAAAGTGTTAAAACCACAGAAAGAAGTTGATAAATTCACCATCATATTGGATTGATATGATAATTTTTGATACAACAATCTGACAAAAAATTCAGCAAGAATAGTTGAACATACAATTGACAAGCTTTCCCTAATGGACAATATGGTGTTCTATATTCAAAAATTAAAGAATACACATTTTTGTCAAGGGCACATTTATAACAACCAATCATGTATAATAACTGATCAAGAAAACCTCAGTGTGCATCAAAGAATACCACTTAGGATAGACAGCTCTTTGTTTGCTTAGGCAGAGTCCTATTAGATCAAACAAAAAGTCCTTGAGATATTCAAACCCAACCTTCACTCAAGGGGTGAATCTCACAAAAACTTTTCTTAAAAATCCTAAGAATGAAATAGCACTCTACCAAGGGGCCACCCGTTAGGGCTCAAGGCTCACTAGAGGCTGAGCCACCCCTCCCTGAATTCAGTGACTCTCACGGCCATTTAGTCACACAAATAAGCAGACTTGTCCTGAGCAGTACATCGACCAGGTAAAGCCCAGTGTAACAGGGTGTGGAGTGGGACTTTTCCTATTCTCTAAGGATTTTGGTTAAAGCCACAGAGCCTAGGACAAGGTAACAACTGTACCTTCATTCTAAAAAGACACACTGAACACATTGGTGCCCAACTTGCTAAAAAAAATCACAGACCCAACCCTGCAAGTTAGTATAAAGCCCCATCGTGCACTTCCAGTATATGTAAGACATGACCCAGAAATGCACAAAGGGTTGAAGAGAACGCCTAGAGCAGCTGATGGCATAATTTGGAGTGGTGTGGTTTCCTCCTCTTCAAACTCACCTGTAGGAAAGTAAGGGAGGCTCCAGGGAATCACTCTGGCTGGAGTTTGGCTGCCCACACTGCAGAAACTCCCTCGTCCATCTTGCTGTGCCCTTTGTGGACCACTGTGAGACAGCTATGAGGGGAACCTGATGTCCCCCACAACAAGGACAGACATTTCAGGTCCTGTGGGAAAAGGAGGCTTTAGGATTTCCAGATTCCTCAGGATAAAGCACCCCCGTGACAACAGTCCTGTTTCTTGGAAGTTTTGGCCACATCCCAGAGCACGACTTGCCTGCACTAGTAGCACACAGCTCTGCTCCCTTAGCTGTCTGGCCAAGAGCCCCTCCTGGGAAGAACACGGGGAGAGACAGAAGACATCGAGACCCTCACACATTGGAGGGCTGGGCTTTGATTCCCCGCACACAGTATTCTGCTGTTTATGGAAAAGCCCTGTTCCTTCAACTGTTCCCTCTGCAAAATGGTTTGTAACCACCCACTATCCTCAGCTTCTCTGCTTTGTCGTGTTCCCTTTTGCCAAGGTCACTGTTCAAGTATGGTGCCCAGAAATTGCAATTTCACCATAATTTCACTGTAATGTAAGACAATTGAGACAATGAACACCATTCCTTTTAAATGTTCTACAAACCAGAATTTTTACTCACTTTCTAATGCAACAAGTCTGAATTACTGAGGTCTCACATCATCAAAGAATCAAAGACCAGGTAATTTTAGCCGAGCCCAACTTCTTCCCCTCATACATCTGATTTTTTTCTTTATTTGGTAAGTAGGATAACTTACGAATTTAGGGAAAAAAATGTTGATAAAAGATTAAAAATGCAAACTGCTTTGGATTTTTTCCCAAAAATCATAATTAAATCACAATTATAAAGTCTTGGCTTTTTTGTGTTTTTTTAATCCTAACCAATTCATGTACTTTCTAGAACAATTTCATTGGCTCCAAAAATGGGCCTTCATAGGAAAAAAAAATTACCTAATAAATTCTTGTATATAATAAGGCCCTGCATCTCATAAATATTCTACAAATGTTTGCCGGTTCATTTGTTTTTCTAACAAATGTTAGAAAATGTTAATTTCTAATGTTATTTCTTTGTTTAAAAAGTCCTGAACCATGAATATATCATGTCCTGAAACTGCAAAATAACAATTTTTTTTTCTCTAATCACATTTACCTCACTGTATAAATTCACTTCCTTGGCGTGAGAACAGCGGTGCCACAGCTGTTCAGGGCAGAGCTGGAGCCCTCACGCAAACAGTCAGGCTCGCCCGCCTGGCCTGGGGTTGCCACCAGCCCTTCGAGTTTCTGCCCGAGACAACTCTCCACTGAAGGGCAGCAACATCCGAGCCTTGTTTGTATCTGCAGGAGGACTCCTGCCAGGGCTGGCTCCTAAGAGCCTGAGATGACAATTTTCACAGACTTCTCAGACAGGTCATGGAGCAGTGGGGAAAGGTCCTCCAGAAGTGCAACAGGAAGCTGGGGCGTCTCCTCTTCCCAGCCTTGGCGCCCAGCTGGAGCACAGGGTGTCACCGCAGTCACTGTTGGTTTTCAGTTCCCATCCCAGGTCCCCACTGTGACTCCAAGCTCCTGGCCCTTTCCTTTCCTTCTTCATGAGCTCTGTGTAGTACAGTTCTTGCAGTTATTTTAGGAAACTTGAAACAGCTAACCCTTAAGTGAACACACACACTTTCACACCCTCAGACTGGGCTGTCACAATTTATGGTTAAGACCTACATCGATCTGGACACCCAACCATCACTTGCAAAGCCGTCTTTTATAGCATCCCCTCCCACGAATGCTGTTAGTGGTCTCCCTGACACCTAAGATTAGCCGCTGTGGTGCCCTTCCCTGCAGGGAAGACACAATCTCTAACACCAAAGACAATCAAGTATTAATACAAGGAATAGCAATTATTTAAAGTGTAACGTATTCTAAACTCTTTGAGTGTATTAATGCAATTAAACTAGTTAGAAATGTAGCAGCTAGCACTATTGAGGACTCGGGGTATCCTAAGTGCTTTGTACATATAATATTAATCAAATTAAATGTAATGACTTGTTTAATCCTCACAAAACTCATTCAAGTTGTTGCCAAGATCTAGTCTATTTTACAGATGGGAAAAGTTAACTTGCCCTAGACAAAGCTAGTAACCATGGATGCAGGGATTTGGGTTCAGGGAATCTGAGTCCAGAGCCCACAGTCATAACAAACACACTTCCCTCTGGAAACTGTACCATCCGTGAGTTCAGTAACAACTCATATTTTATACACAAATATTGTCGTGTGCTTTAGGAGTGCAAAGGTAGGAGAAATCACTTCCAACTGAGGTGATCAGGGGATTTTGTGATGCAGAGTCAGTTGCACCAAACCAAATACGACAGAAGTAGAGAAATAACTGCAGTCTGCTTAGACAGAATGTGTGAATGAGTGGAGACGACCATCTCAGCAGATGGCGACTCCCGCGACGTTCCACCCTGCCCTCCACTACTGCATTCCAGTGGCATCCATCCTCGCTTCTCTTTTCTTCTCTCTCTGAAGAACTGTTGTACCCATTCCCTGGTGTACCCTTCAGGTTTCATTCCCAAAACTAACGCCATGTCACTACACTTGCTGTAGCGATCACACACGATCAAATGTAACTTGTTCCACTAACTGGCTCCTGTTCTTCCACCCTAAAGAAGCTTCCCTGAAGTTGCTCCCCTCTTTGTCTTCTCTTCACTGACAGCCTTCCTGGGAATGCTGAGCCTACGCGCTCTGCTGCATTACCAAAGGCATCAAGTAAGCTTTCGGTTGCGTGAGCCTGTAACCTAGGTGGTAAGAGCAGCTCTTCCCGTAGTGTAATTGAGAAAGAAAAATCCAGTGGATCCCAAACTCAAGAGTGGCATATGCTGGTGGCTCAATGATCCACCCAAAGAGGGAAAAAAGGTAAGGGAAGAGAATCTGATTGGATCAACGTAAAAAGTCTCTGCACAGCCTTGGATCTGACTCGCTCCCTACGTTCCCCAGCCTGGCGCTTACTCTCTCCACTCTCAATAAATTACACACCTCAAGAGCCCAAAGCTCCCCAGTGAGACTCTCCTCCACCTTGTGTCTTAAGAGGAAAAACTCCAAAATGCCAGGAGTTGCAGCAATCAAAGGACACTACCCTGACAGATACTTTAGCCACACCATTACTTTACAATGACATGGGGAATCTTTAGGAAATTGTACCCCAGATCTGAGCTATATGTGTCCAAAATATTGAGAATTATGTAGTAATTGCAACAAAGTCAGTTGCACAGACTCCATTCTTTTAAGGACTGCCAGCATCTCAAAGAAAAACCCCAGCCTGTGACCACTGATGATGCCTCTAATGTAAGAGCTTACAAGTAAAAGTATTGAGACCCAAGGGATCCCATAGGGTACAGAGTGTATTGATGTTGAATTAAGTCATAAAATTATAGAAAAAGTAAGTCAAAACATGTGCCCCAAACTTCCACTTCTAAGTAGGATATTGTAGGTCATGGCCAATGCTCCTGATCTCAGAAACTAAGAAACAAAAAAAGAAAATATTAAATGATAAAAGTCATTTTCAGAGCATTGGAGAGCTGTAGAATCAACAGGGACTAAATGAAGTAAAATTCCATAGAGAGAAAAAACATTAAGAGGGGAGAGGATGACTGATACCTATCTCTCTCTGGAAACATCTTCCAGTTCTAGACAGAGCCCAGTGATCAGATTTGGGTGGGGGAGAAGATGCTGCTGAGGGGAAAAGAAACCAGAAAAGCTTTTAAAGGTGGCGTTGGGCTAGGGTGACAAATCATACTTCCGGTGAGGGGCCTAAAATGCATAGCTGATTTCACTCACAAGATATTTGCTCATGTTTTTGGCTGAATGGTCAGGGGAATAGGGGCCTCAAGAGCCAAGCTAAAAGTTTCTGAAAGGGGAGTGACATTTCCATCAATTATGAGGTGATGAGGAAACAAAGACCCTCCGAGGGAAGGGGCCCAAAAAGAAACCCAACGCAAGATGAAGGCACATGGTAAATGGGCACCAGGATGGATGGCCACTCTCTTGGGGGTACTGGACACAGTTGGGTATAGCTGGAGGCTAAGAATCAAAGCTTGGCCACTGGTGAAAAGCTACTGCTGGAAACAGAAAATTCAGCAAAGATTTTAGTGTTCAAGAGGGACAAAATTAGAGGCTGGAGGGGATCCAACACTGGACCATTCTCATCAAGACATTTGCCAAATTCTAAAGGCAAGGGGTCAGGAATGTGAGCACTAAGCCTGACCCTCCTAAGGCCATGCCAAATCACCCAAGTCTTTCAGAACTAGGGGTGCAAATACTTTCCAAGCTCTCGATTAAGGCCCTGAGAACAGAAGTAGATTGAATCTTATAAAAACAACACCAAGCCCTGACACAGCTAAATTCCTGACTGGATTTTGGGAATCAACCTTCTCTCTCAATCTACCTTAGAAGGGAGAATAGGAAACTCTCTATGGCATCATAGGAAACTCTACCATCTTTTATACAAAATATTCAGCTTACAAAAAGTTACTAGACATGTGAAAAGATAAGTCCATATGCTCGATAATTTTTTAAAAAGCAAACAACAGATTAGATCCACAGATGATACAAATATTAGAGGTAGCAGACAATTGTCTTAAAATAACTATGATTACTGTGCTTAAGAAAATAGAAAAAATGAGAGGCAATATAAATAAAATGATAGCAATTTGCAATTGGGAATTGGAATTTATTTAAAAATATATTAATGGGTACTATAGGACTGAAAAACATAATATCCAAAATTAAGAACTCAATGAATAGTTTTAACAGATCAGACACGGGATTAGCAAACTAGAAGGCAGCACAATAGAAGAATACCCAAACTGAAGGATAGGAGTTGAAAAGAAAGAAAAATCGTTTTTAAAACTTAAGAAAAATGTGAGGTATTCTCAGAAGGTCCAAACAAAATATAATTGGATTCCCAGAGAGGAGAGAGAATGGGGCAAGAAACAATACTCAAAGAGATAATGGCTGAAAACATTCCAAACTGACAAAAGATGTCAATGCACATATTTGAGAAGTTCAGCAAACTTCAAGCAGGATAAATATAAAGAAATTCACATCCGGGCACATCACCAATGCCAGACTGCTAAAAGTCAAGGCCAAAAAGGAAATCTTAAAAGCAACCAAAGAAATAACACATTCCCTTCAAATGAGCAAAAATAACATTAATAGCTGACTTCTCAAAAGAAACTAAAGAAGCAGAAAACAATGAGAAATTTACAACATTAAATGTATGTATTAAAGGAGAAGGAAGGAAATTATAATAATGTTAAGAGCAGAACTTCAATGAAATAAATAAATTCCAATAAAAAAATCAACAAGGCCAAAAGTTGTTCATTGAAATGATAAGTCCCTAGCAAAATAGAACACAAATAAGACACAGACTTCCAAATAAGAAAGGAAAAATGAATTATCAGATCCTACAAACATTAAGAAGATAAAAGGATATTATAAAAAAAATTTACTCCAAAAAATTTGACAATCTGGATTATATCAACAAATTTATTTTATTGGCATAAATAAATTTCTTTATATTACCCAAAGTGATTTACAGATTCAATGCAATCCCCATTAAAATACCAATGTTATTTTTTGCAGACCTCAGAAAAATAGTTCTATGCTTCATGTGGAACCAGAGAAAACCCCAAATAGCTAATGTAATCCTACATAATAAGAATAAATCAGGAGGCATCACTTTACCAGATTTCAAGCTACACTACAAGGCTATAGTAGCCAAAACAGCATGGTACTGGCACAAAAACAGACACATAGATCTATAGATCAGAACAGAGAACACAGATATGAATCTATCCTCATGTTGCCATCTGATCTTGACAAAGCAGACAAAAACATACACCAGGGTAAAGAAACCCTATTCAATAAAAGCTGCTGGGAAAATTGGATAGCCACGTGTAGAAGACTGAAACAGGATCCATACCTCTCATTGCTCACAAAAATTACTTCACGATGTATAACAGACTTAAACATAAGGCATGAAACTATAAGAATTCTAGAAGAAAATGTTGGAAAAACTCTTATAGACATCGGCCTAGGCAAAGAATTTATGAAGAAAACCCCAAAAGCAATCACAGCAATAACAAAAATAAACAAATGGGACCTGATCAAATTAAAAAGCTTCTGCACAGCCAAGGACAAAAATCAATAGAGAAAACAGACAACCTACAAAATGGGAGAAAATATTTGCATGCTATACATCTGATAAAGGGCTGATTACCAGAATCTACAAGGAACTCAAGCAAATCAGCAAGGAAAAAACCAAACAGTCTCATTAAAAAGTGGGCAAAGGACATGAACAGAAACTTTTCAAAAGAAGACAGACTAATGGCCAAGAAACACATGAAAAAATGCTCAATCTCTCTAATCATCAGGGAAACACAAATCAAAACCACAATGAGATATCACCTAACTCCAGTGAGAATGGCTTTTATCAAAAAGTCCCAAAACAACAAATGCTAGCAAGGATGCAGAGAGATAGGAACACTCATACACTGTTGGTGGGACTGCAAACTAGTACAACCTCTATGGAACGTAGTATGGAGATACCACAAAGAACTAAAAGTAGATCTACCACTTGATCCAGCAATCCCACTACTGGGTACTTACCCAAAGGAAAAAAAGACATTTTATAAAAAAGACACCTGCACTAGAATGTTTATAGCAGGACAATTCACAGTCACAAAGATGTGGAATCAACCCAAGTGCCCATAGTACATAAGTGGATTAATAAAATGTGGTACATGTGTATCATGGAGTACCACTCAGCCATAAAAAATGAATTAATAACTTTTGCAACAATCTGGATGGAACTGGAGACCATTCTTCTAAGTGAAGTATCCCCAGAATGGAAAAACAAACACCACGTGTATTCAATACTAAATTGGAACTAATCGATCAATATTTACGTGCACATATGGAAGCAAACTTCAAGGGAAATCAAGTAGGTGGGAGGGGTGAGAAAGGGCTGGGTAAATGCACACATAACAGGTACAATGCATGCTATATTGGTGATGGGCACACTTTTAATTTCGAGTCAACCTGTACAAAAGCAAATTATGTAACCAAAACGTATGTACCCCCCCGAAAATTCTGAAATTAAAAAAATAAAAATATAAAAATTAAAATTAAAAAAAATTAAAATTAAAATCCAACTTAACAATTCTAACAGAACAGATAGAAAATATGAATTATCTGATGTATATTAAAGAAATAGAATTTATTAATTTACTACTATTTTTAATTTATTTAATACATTATTATTGAAATTATTATTAATTTATTATTTTCAACCTTCCCACAAAGAAAATCCTGGACCCAGGTAGATTTATCAGTAAATTCTTTCATTTCATAGAAAGAAATAATAACTCTTACACCAAATCATTGAAAGACTATAAGGAGAGGGAATACTTCCCAACTTTTATGGATAAATTTCTCTCATGAACATATATTCAAAACTTCTAAAAAAAATTAGCAAATCAAATTCAGCAATATATACAAAGGATATTATATCATGAAAAAGTAGGCTTTATTCCAGGAATGGAAGGGCAATTTTGCATTCAAAAGCAATCAACCTAATTCGTCATGTTATCAGAAAAAAAAAAAACTGGGGAAGAAAAATCATATTTTTATTTTAATAAATGTAAAAACATTAGACATAATTCAACACTCATTCTTGATTTTTTAAAAACTCAAACCAGCAGTAGGGACAATATATATGAAGATTCTTCTGGAAGACTAGCAAAGTTCTATTTCTTGACATGGGTAATGGTTGCAAGGGTTTTGAGCTCTTAATTAAGTGTTTTGAGCTCTTCAGTTATTGTCTCATAAGAAAAGTCACATGGTCCACCCAGACTGTGACTACCTTTTCTATGATAGCCAATCTCTTATAAATTCTACATCTAAATAGGCAGGTACTATTTATTCATTGGTTGTTCCAAATGATCAGGTCAGGACTCCTCACTCTTGGCCTGATGATTCCATAAGCATGGTGCACTTTTAATTATGAGATGTCTAAATTTTAATGGTGGCCTGAGAAGATACTCTTGTTGACATGGGCCTATCATTGTAATAGCTATACATTTATTATGAACTAATAAATGTATTAAGCTAAGCTATACATTTATTATGAATAACTTGTCTCTGTATGTATGATTTATTTTACAATAAAAATGTAAAAGAAAGGAAGAAGTTAGCAAGATAATCTGAATAGCATGAATTCCATTAAGAACATATTTTTTTCAAACTGTGATGAGTGTCTGTTCCTGTGTTCAGAACTGGAAGTTCATACATATGTCCCACATCACCTCTAAATTTAAATGAAGCAACACTGTGTAATTTTACTCTGTAAAAATGACTAATTATTTTTAGATGATTCATTTATAGATTTCATAGGGGAAAAAAGTGTTACATCCTTCAATTGCATGGCTGGAATGCTGAACAAATAGGATTTCAACATCATAAATAAGAGGATTCCAGCATCATAAATCTATTTGACCTATCACAATGTAGTCATATGTTATCTTTGATGTTCTCACTTGGCCTTGCAATTTTTTGATAGAAAAGTTTGCAATTATTCAAAGATATGCAAGGAAGGACAGAGGGAGGAAAGGGGCATGTGTCTAATGTGATTGTGTTTATGTGTAGGTGATCTGTTTTACTATGCATGTGAGTGTGTGTGTGTAATATGTATTTGGTTGGTGTGAGGGGTGTCTGTGTGTATTGCATGTGGGTATCTGTGTGTTGGGTGTATATTGTGTGGTACACGTGATATTTGTGTTGCATTACATTGTAGGATGTGTATATTATGTGGTGTGTGTGTATTTGTGTGTGGGTGGGTATGTACTGTCAGGATTTAAATAGCACCAGCAATGTACAATTACAATGATAGGTCCATGTCAGCAAGAGTATCTTCTGCAGGCCACCATTAAAATTTAGACATCTCATAATTAAAAGTGCACCATGCTCATGGAATCATCAGGCCAAGAATGAGGAGACCTGACCTGATCATTTGGAACAACCGATGAACAAACAGTACCTGTTTAGATGTGGAATTTATAAGAGATTGGCTGTCATAGAAAAGGTAGTCATACCACAGTCTGGGTGAACCATGTGACTTTTCTTATGAGACAATAACTGAAGAGCTCAAAACACTTAATGAATAATATTTCTGTCTAGCAAATAGCATATAAGTGCAATCCTTCTTTTACAAAAGGAAGCAAGGTGCACAAACCAAATATCAGATCATCAAACAGCTTTCAGGGCCCAAACGCTTAGGCTGGGCCCTTCCTGTGGCACCTCCAAATATTTTTGCTGATTTCATTTGCTAACAAAAGTAATTATTTTCTAATTGTAAATGTATTGATATGCACAAAGAAAACATGGAAAAGTAGAAGAAAAATATTAATTTTATAATCTAAAGATAGCCAATAATTTTTTTGGTTTGATTTTTAAAATTTTTCTGTGTATTTGTGCCTGTGTCTGTGTGTGTATGTGTGTGTTTTAACATATTTGTTATTGTACTTTATATAACATTTTATATCCTGATTTTTTCACACAATTTTCAGAAACAAGAATTTCCAAGATGTCTAAAACCCTAAGTAAAGGTAATTATAAAGGCTTAACATTATATCCTGAGGATATAGTTAAACTACACTCCTACAAAAGAGATGGGAGAATGCTCAGGACAAGATGGATGGATAGACAGATGGATAGATGGATGGATGGATGGATTTATTACTTTATAATAATAACTTGCATTTGGACAGCCCTTTGCACTTTATAAATCACATTCACAGTCTCCTTTTAAAAGAGGTATTATTAACTCTATCTTAGGAATAAGGAAACCAGGGCTAAAAGAGGTGTGATACGCTAAGGCACACGTCAACATTCATCAGCATTGTCTAGTGCTACTGAAAGACCTCAAGCAATACCCTGAGCAGAATGAGTCTAGTATGTTCAAGAACAGGGATGTTAGTGATTCCACCATACTCTGGGCCACAAGGTCTTGCTTGGTGGTTAGGAGCTCAGGCTCTGGAACTGAGAAGCCCTGAGCTTTGTCCAATTAGAGCAGGTCACCAACTCCAGCCATATTTCTTTTGTCCTCCTAGCACCTCTTGTATTACATGAAGCCTGCTTCTCTTCCAAGTCACCAGGGTATCCTGCTAGCATTTGAGATTTCCCCAGCTGATTTGTGGTTTCTGAGCATCTTAGGTCAAATTCTTGACAGAAAGAATCTGGTTGGAAACAAGGTTTGTGACTGCTGAGTTGGATTTCACCCATTGTTCTATGTGGTAGAACATAGGGTGGTGACATAAGGTACGTGAACATATTCATCCAAACTGGTGCTGTTTGTTCATCAGTTGTTCCAAATGATCAGATCTCCTTACTCTTGGACTAGTTATTCCATGAGCATGGTGGACTTTTAGTTATGAAATGTCTAAATTCTAATGATGACCTGCTGGGATGTTACAAACAGGGAGGGTGTCTCAGTCCATTTTGTGCTGCTATAATAGAATAAAACAGCCTGGGTAATTTATAATGAAGAGAAATTTATTGGCTCACAGTTCCACAGGCTGGAAAGTCCAAGATCAAGGGGCTAGCATCTAGAGAGGGCTTTCTTGCTGTGTCATAATATGGCGAAAGGCATCACATGGCAGAAGGACAAAGAAAGACAGAAAGTGCACAGGGAGGGTAAACCCACTCCCATGATAACAGCCATCCATGAGGGCAGAGCCCTCATGGCCTAATCACCTCTTAGTACTGTTACAATGGCAATTAAATTTTACCATGAGTTTTGGAGAGGACCAATGTGCAAAGGACAGCAGAGGGTGAACTAAAAGTGCAACTCAGCCCTGGTGGAGTCAAGGTTTCCTAAAGAAGTTCACCTTGGATTGTGTTAGAATGACGGATGTGGTACCTGGGATAAGGGGTGTGGAAGTGGAAGTATCAGAAAATTAAACCAGAAGCCAAAATTGAAGAGGATTTTGTACCTTATGTATAAAAAGAAAACTCAGAAAAAAATCATTTAACAGAGAAAAGTAGTTTACCTATAAAGATTTGCAAAGGATCTCAGGTTTACAAGGACAAAGTTACCATGTATACAATTAGTCTATCCACGGTGAAAGAACTGCAATTTTACCATGACTTTCATACCCACAAAGGTCAAGCCACATCTTCAGACATCAACAGTGCAAAAGTCAGGGATAAATTTCCCTTAAAAGGGAGCTCAAGTTTTCATTTTGGGGGGAAACCAGAACTAACTAGAGTGACCCCCTTCTATTTTGTTTGCTTCAGGATGTAAAACGTTTTTCCTGTCAGTGAGACATGGTATAACCATTACAGGGGCAATGCTAAGCATCAGATTTTTTCCACAGATGCTAAGGATGTCATATTCTATGCTGATAGTTGAGAGGAGCCAATGAAATAATTTAAGCAAGGGAGTAACAGAATCAGATTTGCAGTTAAGAAACCACAGAATGGATGGATGGGGAAGGGATGGGAGAGAAGGTAGAAGCAGGAAGAATCCATGCACAGATGTAGCCAAGGAATTTCTTAACCAGAATTTTGGCAATAGAGAAGAAATATAAAACTTGATGGACAATAAGGAGGTAGCATCCTTCAGATTCAACATCCAGTTATATATGGGAAGTGAAAGAAAGGGACAATCCCATCCTGCTTGGGCTCTTGGGTACATCTACAGTAAGTAAAGTCCCAGTATATTTAGGCATTATAGTCTGAAACCTGTAGATGGGAGAAAGCCACATATCATCAAAAATACCTCCTGAGTATTGTTTAGGAAAGCACTATGGAAGACTAAAAAAAATCTCCATAATTTCAAACAGTTCCTTTTTCTTCCAATGGTGAGACAGGTTGCTATTTCTTTGGGTTTGAGTTGACATCATTTGAAATAATTGGCTTGAACTTAGGGCTATGTTGTATGAAATGCATTTCTTTGAACACCAGGCTCATGCTCATACTATGAGAAACTCAGCCCAGGACCAGCTCCCATTCTGTGTCCTCTGGGTTCTATGCTCGTTGAGCGGAATGTCCAGTTAACCCGCCCACAGCTGATGTTATAGGCTAATATTGTATCTTCTGGTTTAACTTTGTGTCAAACTAAACACATTGATGATGTGACCATCTGCACCACCTATAAAAGGACAGGAAGGTCTGGAAGGAAATGACTCACTTAGGTTTAGACGTGCTGATCCTGAAGTGCCTGTAGGTCACCCAGGCAGGCCGTTGGATGTACGCACCTGGGATGCAGGGGAGAGGACCAGGGCTGATGAGCAGTGTTCACGCAGGAATCACAGGACAGCAGCAGCAGATGAGGCGTGGCCACACCACATGAGAAGAGGAGAAGCCTTTGACAGAGACTAGCGAAGTACGACCAGAGGAGTAAAAAGAAAAGAAGATACGTGGAGTCGTAGGAGCCAAGAGGTCAGAGTCTCAAGGACAAATAGTGTCAACCAGGCAAATGTTGTCAAAGCCAAAAGAATAGGCAAGTCAGAAAGGTGCCCTTCTGATTTGAGAATGGGGTCTGCTATGGTAGGAATGTATCCTCCAAAATCCAAATGCTGAAATGTAATTGCCAATGTAACAGTATTCAGAGATGGGGCCTTTTAGAGGTGACTGGGCTGTGAGGGCTCCTCCCTCATGAATGGGACTAAGGCCTTACAAAAGAGACTTCACACAGCAATCTGCTCTCCTGCCCTTCCGCCTTCCATCGGGTATTATAACTTTGTTCGTCCCCTCCAGAGGATGTAGCAACAGGGCACCACCTGGAAGGAGAGAGCTGCCCTCTCCAGACGCTTAATCTGCCAGTGCCTTTATCTTGGGCTTCCCAGCCTCCAAGACTGTGAAAGTACTTTCCATTCTTCTTAAATTACCCGCTCTCGGGTATTTTGTTCCCACCATCCGCACTAACACACAGAGGCACAGTCGCTCCACGGGAGACATGTTTCTAGGCTTTGGCCAGGGGTGGAGGTCGGTGTGGAAGTTCACAACAGTGAAATAGACGGTAAAAGCTCAGAGCAGCGCAGCTTCTCAGCAAGAGGGAAGAGCGCTCTGACACAGGCAAGCAGCGGAGAGTGCCAAGGATGTTAGAGATGAGGAGACGTGGGAGACTGGGCTGCGTCTCAGCCAAGGATGGGGAAGAAAACAGGGCCTGGGACGGAGGGGCTTGTCTGCCTGGGGGCGGGGAGGAGCCGGTGCTGGGGCCTGGGGCCGGAGACATTCTTGAGGACAAGTGAGGTGGGCACTGTCTGGGGAGGACACGTAGGGACCTGGAGGGATTCAGGGATGAAGACTTTCTCCAGGTGGAGCTGCCTTTTCTTGGGGTGGCACCTAAAACACAGATGAAAGTCATTTTGGAGCAGCAGAAACAAAGCTGTGTGCTCACCACACTCTTCCTGTTTCCTCCTGAGCACATGGAAAACTACTTTTCCCAGCCCCCTTGAGTCTAGGAGGGGCCATGTGACCAGTTCTGGACAAGGGAATACCGGTGGAAGTGGTGGTCATCACTTCCAGGTGTGGCCCCTGAACGGTCCCAGGCAATCTCCAGCAATTGACGTCTTCATGCACTGGCTGGCTCCCGCTGAGGAAGACTCCCAGAAGGCCAAGGGGAGGGAGGGAGGCAAGGAGCAGGGAAAGATAAACTTGAATAAGAGGAGACTTGGAAAAAGAAAACAAGATTTTTTTAACTGGCTGAAAATGTCCAAAAAGGACTCACATGAGAAGGGACAAGACTTCTCAGAATGGCTACAGAAGGCAGAATGGGAGGGTGTTGTTTAAAATGTAATTAGACATCTAAAAAAGCAATTTACTGCTTGTTGAGTGGTGAATTTTCTGTCACACTGGGTGTACCAGTAGAGCTTAAATGTGCAGCTGACAGGGTTGGGCCAGATCCCCTCAGAGGTGCTTTCAACTGTAAAAGGGTCAGTAAGAAAAATAAAGAACATGCTAGACTATGCCCAGGCCCACCTATGCCTGCTTCCCCCTCCTGGCAGGTGCTCAGGAGAACCACGCCCTTGGGAGGGCACCGTGACATTATTGGTGGCTGCTCTCTGGGTGTTTTTCAATGAACTCAAAACTGGGGGAACCAAATCTAATACCCTCTCCTTGGACTGGAAAAGCCATTACTCAGATCAACACACAGGCAACCCAGTGATTGAAATTTAAATGCAGAGGAAGGATTATGGATCGAGACCTTCAGAAGCCAGGAGTGCAGTGTACAGCAGTCCACCCAATGGTTGGCAATGGAAGCAATGACAAGCTTTGGGAGTGGAATAAAAATCACCTGTACACAGTCATGCTATTTTTTCAAAAGGCAAGATTTGGCCTGAACAAGGAGCATAATTGAGCATCTGTGGAGTGCTTTCATGTACTACAGGATACATATCCATAATCCATGCAATTGCCAGCAGTGGAATTTATCCTCCTCCATCCCATTTCACCTGTTACTGGATCCATCCCATTTATCTCCCAGGACATTAGGGTTAAGAACGAGACTCGGCAATGCCATGGTTACTCCTGCCTAGCACAAACTCCATGAATCCATTTTTTTTTTAGCTAATTCAAGAGTGACCAAGCATATCTTTAAAATCAAACAGCTCAATTAAATATAAATGCAATGACCATGTTTCATTCTGCACATTTCATCAAAACCAAACAGATTTCTTATGGGTCTGTTCCTTGTACAATATTCCTAAATGCCAAAACCTGTATTTTAAAGGTCTGATGAAACAAATCCAAGTTAATATCATATGCTAAAAATTAGAGATGAACACAAGAATGTTCCTAGAAGCTCTAAAATAGCCCAAAACTGCAAACAATTTGAGTGTACATCAACGAGAGAAAGGATAAATCTATTCTGACATATTCATCCAATGGCATGAGACACATTGTCTTAGTCAGTTCAGGCTGCTATAACAGAATATCATAGACTGGGTGGCGTAAACAACACACATTTATTTCTCACAATTCGGGAGGCTGGGAAGTCCAAGATCAAGGTGCCAGCAGAGCCGGTGCCCGGTGGGGCCCACTTCCTGGTTTGCAAATGGCCGTCTTCTCATTGTGTCCTCATGAGGTGGAGAGCAGAGAGCAAGCTCTGGTGTCCTCATCCCCTTACAAGGGCACTAATCCCACCCGTGAGGGCTCCACCCTCACGACCTCCATCACACGGAGGATTTGGGCTTCAGCATATGAATTTGAGGGGAACATAAACATTCAGTCCATAGCACACAGCAATGAAAACTAATGAACTACTGATAGCTGCAACGACATGGATGAATTTCAAAGACATAGTTAAGTGAGAGAAGCCACATAGAAAAGAGCAGATGCTGTGTGACACCGTTTATGTCAAGTTCAAGACCAAGCAAAGCCAATCTATGGGGAGAGGGGTCAGGACAAACACTCTTGGGGGCAGGGGATAATCAGGTTCTGTGTCTTGCTCCAGGTGCTGGTTGGTTACCTGGACACTTCGAGTATGTGAAAATTCACAGGGCTGTTCATTCCATAAATAGGTCAATGAGAAACAATACATGAGTGAGCTCCACAGGAATTTAGAAATTCCCCATGCGAGTACTGGTTGGATGCAAATGTAACACAGCCAAAATTCTAGTGCCATTTTGGGAAGCTTTTGTGGCCTCCAACACTGAGGAATCCCACAGTCAACAGGAAGACGGTTGGCTCAAGGCATCTGAATAACAGGATCGTGATACCCTGGGACTGGCAGATCTTGGAGATCACACACTCCAAGCCCTTCAGTTTACAGATTCCAAAGCGAGGCTCCAAGACTTCCGCTGTTGCAAATGTTGTCTGGGAAAACGATGCCTTCAATCAATGGAGCTCAGCCTGGCCGCACGACAAAAGTGCCTAGGGAGCTTTACAACATATTGACATCCAGGCTCAACCCCAACCTAACTGGATCCTCACCTCTGGGAATGAGGCCCCACATCAATGTTCTGGCAAGTTCCCCAGGAAGGTCTAAGGAGAAGAGACTTCATCCAATCACTACAGCACCGACATCTTCACTTTCAGATTTCTCTGCCAGGCCCCTTGCAGAGCCTGAAACAGCAGGCCCAGGAGGGGCTGTGGGAGGAGGAGACCCCAAAGCATAGGGCCCCGCCTCAGCAAGGCTCAAAGAGGGTGAGAGCACCACCACCTGCGCCCCCACCTTGCCTGCAGTTGCCAGCACCACCTGCCTTGGAGCAGAGAGAAATCCCTCTTCCGTTACTCTTAGAAGATTTCCTGTCACTGGCTTCCAACTCCCATTCAGAGCAGTGCCAATTACATAACCTAAGGAGCTGTTTTCTTAAAGTTCAAAGTCAAAGTGGATCTGGCACAGCAAGAAATTCAGGATAAATTTAGTCAAGCTCTCAGCTCTGTCCGCAGAGGCTCGGCTCCGACTCGGCTGCGCCGTGCATCCTGGCACGCAGGCTGGAGGTGCACACCCAAACACTCGGCTACAGCCCAAAACAATGCTAGCTAGCGTCTGGGTTATGTCCGCCTCTCCCGGTTTCCTCTGCCTGCAGGAAGAGCTCAACAGCAACGCACCTGCCACTCTCACGGGCACGGGCTTCCCCAGAAAGGCCGTGTTCAAGCCGAATCAGGGAAGTAGCCAGCAAGTTCACAAATGAGACTCCTTCGAGGTGGGCAGGCAAACACCAAGCAAATACGCACAGTTACCGGGCGCCAGGCACTCTATATGCACACCTCGTTTAATCCAGTCACATCAAACTTGCAAGCCGTTTGCTAATATTTTACCGTCTAGAGACCAAAGGCTCGATCCCACTGAGAAATGACACAAAAGGTTAGTGACGACATCTGCGTTTGGACTCAGATCTTTTGAATTACAGAGACCATGCATTTTCTTGATGACTCTGCCGCTTTCTACTTAGTCTGTCATTAGAACCTTAAGAGATTTAAGACTAAATAATAAAATATTGCTTTATTTACCACATTCCCTCCTCCCTTTTTTCAACCAGCTTTCAAAGAGTAGCCACCATGCATGAAGTACTAAACTGTTGGGGGCTGTGAGACAATTACACTCACTCGTACCCAGCCAGTTTGGAACTCAGGGAGAAACAGGTGCTGGAGTCAGGCTGACAGGGATGAAGAATAGAGCCACAGCACTGGGACAGCTAGGTGACAGTGGGTGGCCCAGGCAAGACAGCCACAGGAGCTTGCCGACCTTTCTCTTAAATTGAACTGGCCCTCAAATCTGCAAGCCCACCTTTTGGGGAAGTATCTACCTTACCTTGTGGAAGAGAGAAGAGAAGCACACGCCTTCTCTGCAGATTCCACGTGCCTGGACTGTGTAGACGAGGCTGAAAGGAGCTTGAGATTGGCAGGCACTGGGGGGATAGGGAGTTATTGCTTATTGAGCACAGAGTTTCTCTTTGAGATGATTAAAAGGCTTTGGAAACAGTCGTGATGAGTACACAATATTGTGAATGTACTTAACGCCACTGAATTTGTCCACCTAAACAATAGTTAGAATGGCAAATTTTATGTGTATGTATTTTCCCACAATAAAAAAAATTCAGGCCTGGTGCAGCGGCTGGGCCTGTAATCCCAGCTACTCGGGAGGCTGAGGCAGGTGAGCCCAGGAGTTGGAGGCTGCAGTGAGCTGCGATGAGGCCACTGCACTCCAGCCAGGGTAACAGAGAGAGACCCGGTCTCAAAGCAAATAATAATTTCAAAACAATCCTCTGTTGATACCCTCTTCTCCCTCCAGCAATCATCCTATTTCCTTTCAAAAGTGTTGTCAGGTCCTGCTGTATGAAATTGGTTCCTCCCCTCCACTTTTTTTTGAACCAACTCCACGCAGCCTTTCATCCCTGCAACTGCACCCACCTGCAGAAGGGCCGGGGAAGTGCCGGGGCTCCGAGAGAACAGGGGCGTGGGCGGGGGCATGACCTGCTCACTGCTGCAGAGCCCGAACAGGGACGCGGGGTCCAAGGAGGCGCGTTGGCTTTGCGATAAAAGGCATCACGGCGAGTCGCGTGCGCCCGGAAAGGTGCGGAAGGGAGGGGCTGCACGACGCCGTGGGGACACCGCGCCGGCTGCAGGTGAGGGCGGCGCTTCGCGTGCCACACCACGGAGGCAGGCGGGTCCACGCTGATCTGCTCTCTCGCAACAGTCACCGCAGAGATAGGAGCTGGAACTGGGGCTGGGGAGTGCAGGGAGAAGGCTGGGAACCGCCACTGCGGAGAATAGAGAGCAAGCGGACCCGCCACGGAGGAGGATTGTCCGGCAAGGCCACAGGCCCACCGGAGACGGCGCTCGTGGGTTAAGAATGTTGAGACGCAGGCAGAACATGCACAAACTAACAAAGTACAGGACAGTGAGTGCCTATTTGAGGGATTATATTAGTTCCCTAGAGCTGCCGTAAAAAATTTCCACAAACTGCCACAAACTGGGTGGCTTAAACATTTATTCTCTCAACATTCTGGAGGCCAGAAGTTCAAAATCAAGGTGTCAGCAGAGTTGGTTCCTCTTATTAGAGGCTTTGGGGAAGAATCTGTCCCAGCCCCCTCCAGCTGTGGGGACTGCCAGCACTCCCGGGCGCTCCCTGGCCTGGAGACGCATCACTGCCACCTCTGCCTCCATCTCCACTTGGAGCTCTCCTCTGTGTCTGAGTCACTGTACCGTCACACACCTTCTTAGAAGGACACCAGTTACTGGAGTGGGGCCCACCCTAAATCTAGCATGACCTCATCTTAATTTGGTGAAATTTGCAAAGACCCTATTTTCAAGGTCACACTCACAGGTTCTGGGACTAGAACTTCAACATATCTTTTTGGAGGGCACAATTCAATGTATGACAGGGACAAAGAAGGTATGTCATGAGAGTTCAAAGGACAAAAACAAAATTATTTCAAGCTAGGCCATCAAGGAAACCTAAGAAGAGCTCTGAAGAGAAGGTGGGATTTGGACATCCTAGCACATTTTCTAACACACAGGCAAGTGTCACTCATGAGTGCCAGTTAAATGGACACATAAGTAAATAGGGGTCTGGGAGGGACAAACTTCCCTGTGTGCTTCAAATCCAAGTTTTCCTCTTATTATCTATGTGACTCTGGCAAGTTATTTAATTTCTTGGTGCCTCAGTGTTCTGGTTGGCAAAATAGGTATTAAGAGAAAGACCTCTCAAGGGGGTTTCCATAATGAATCTCCTGTCAACTCTAAGAAGTGTGTCACGCTGCTCCGCTTTGGTTGCCAGACAGCTTGGCACCTGGTTTGTTACCGACACACTGTCCTAATGGACAGATTGCTCATAATGTGGGAAATGCTGGTGTCTTCATGGCGAGGGGCTGCAGGATGACCTGGAAAACCAACACCCCTTTTCACTGTTGTGGATTGGCCACCTCCACTGTGACAGAGAGAAATGGAGGCACCTGCTCAATTCATGAGTTTGACATGCTTCCTTGTATTTAAGCCAGGAGCCTGGACAAGTGAGGGTGGAAGGCACATGTATCAACCATCCCTCGGGGAAGAGCGGTGTGTTATGGGGAAATCCTTCCCCTTGAGTTTCACTGGAATGCCTCGTTGCTGAAGATGACACCATGCAGTAGACAGTGTTGGATTAAATACTGAGGCACACACACTTCATTGCCTACCCCAAAAACCATCTTTGTCTGTTTGTGCTGCTATAATGAAATGCATGAGACTGGATACTTTATAATGAACAGGAATCATCACTCACAGCTCTGGAGGCAGGTTAGGTGTCCAGTGAGGGCTGCTCCATCGAGGGTGTCTCCTCACATGGCAAAGGAGCAGAAGACAGAGAACCACTCCCGTAACCCTTTTATAAGGGCTTTAATGCCATCCATGAGGGCCCTGCCCTCCTGAATCAATCACCTCCTAAGGGCCCTACCTCTTAATATTATCACATTGGCAATTAAGTTTTAACATATGAATTTTGGAGGGACACATTCAAACCATAGCACATTTCCACCTCCATCTTTAGCAAATGCACCCTGGTTTGGTTTGTCCACCAGTCAGGGGTCCCTTGAAGGCAGAGAATGTCAGATCATCCCTGGACGTGGCAGAAGCGGGTGAGCAGTTCTGGCCAAGGAGACATAAGGGAAGTCATCTCTGAAATCATCTTTTCTTTGCTGATAAAAGATCCTGTCAAGAGAAAACTTCCCTGACCAGCTGATTGTCATGTGCTCCTTTTTCTGTAGTCTGATTTCAGGGACACCATTGAGGGGATTGTCAGGTCCCTTCAAGAATAGCAATTTCAACCTGAAACATAGGAGTAGGTGAGACACAGCAGGAAAACACCTGCTTGTTCAAGAACCAGGGAAACGAGAGAGAAACGGGTGTGGTCTCGAACTGGACCAGAGGGTGGGATCAAGGAGAGACTAGGTTGAGGGACGGGGGACTCCAGACCATGCCGGGCCCCCCCAGCTTCTGACCCCAGGACTCGCCTCCCGGTTGGCCTTCCACGAGCCAGCCCAGCCTTGAGCCCCCAGGTCACCATCTCCTGCCCCCCCAAGCCTCCCTCCAGACACCCTGTGGCCACTCTTAGCCCACATCTCCCCCTGGGAAACTCCTCCAAGGCTCGTCCTGAGCCAGCACTGCCCAGATCAGTCTGATTAGCAGTTCATTGTCTATCCCAGCAAGGCAGGTGCTCCTGCCTCCCCCACACTGGATCCGTGGGGACAGCCTTTGCCACAATGCCATCATCCGGGTCCAGGGGATCAAAACCCACTCATGCAGGCCGGGAAAGCCCCAGGAGAGACCAGCACAGCCCAGAGCCCCACTCTGCACCACCCACCCCGTGGCTCCCACTGGAACGCTGAACAGCAGCTTCGCCTGTGATTCACCTGGTTCATCCTCGAGGCTGAAAACATTTTAGGGACACCTTCCAGTGACTTATTAAGTCTCACTCCACCAGATGTGCTGCTTTCCAAGCAGCACACAGGACTCAGATGCCGGCACTGCTCTCCGGGGAGCCAGCAGTGTGCAGGGAGGGGAGAATTCTGCAGGTGCCAGCAAAGCGGGCCCCAATAATGCAGAGGCTGAGCTGGAAGGGGCAGGGGCTGTTTATGTGCAGTTCAGACACCCTCTATTTCCTGTTGCTGCACCTGTTTCTTGTATCATTTCCACTTATGATAAATTCAACCCAAGCTGATGTACTCAGTTTGGTTCACAAACTTTTTGGTCACTTCCAGTTTAAAACAGCCTCATGTGAGATAAATATTCACTCAAATTCGAATGGTGCCTCTACCTTGGCCATAGTGCACTGCAGGGAGCAGGGACCCGGAGGAGCTGCCCAGCCGTGCTGGGCCCGGGCTCACCCTGCTCCCTGGGAAACAGTGGGTTGGGTGGGCGGCGCGTCTCTGCCATTTCTGCCATCTCTCTGAGGTCCCCAGGGGACCAAGGCAGGGGCAGTTCTCCCTGTCCTGCCCCAGTGAACCCCATCACGTGTGAGCTCATTAGAAAAATCAGGCCTGTTGGCTGCACAATGAACGTTAGAAATGAGCTCTTCTTGGTGGAATTAAAGGTAGTGGCCACCTCAAGGATGCTCTTCAAAATCTCCTGCCGTCCCCACCCCCACCCCATTATTTCCCCATCTCCCATCCCCTACAACCTTTTCCATCAGCAGAGACCTTTGACCCTCCACATCCCCCTTCTCAACAAGAGACATCCCTAAGACCACTCTCCTTGGCTGGGGTGGGGTTGGGAGTAATAAATAAGAAACTGCTATTCCTGTAACATTTGAGCTAAGAAAAATCATTGAACTGTTAAAAATTACACTACTACCTGACACGGTGGCCCTAAATTACAAGGCATCCAAAATACTGGCATCTATTCTAGTTAATTAAAAACAGAGGGACATTTTTCATTAAATTCTAAACTAAGTTATTTGCTATGCCTTTTTGAAAGCAAGTATTTAGTACCTGAACTTTAAGATACTTAATATGTGCATCTCTTTAAGCCAACCTACATACAAAAATACAAATTCACACAAACTTGGGTTGCAATTATTGACTTTGTAAAATGATTCATATATGATTTCTTTCCCTAGGGTTTGTGATTCCTTATGGCAATTAAAAATACAGATTTTATTTATATGCACATTAAGGCAATATAGCCTACACATAAGTTGATGAGTAATACCATATTAAAATGTCTTATATACATGAAGCAGCATCTTTACTCAAAAAAACTCTATAAATCACTGATAAGATTACACTCAGGTTTATATTTAAATAATGGAAATAAAAACTTTCTAGTAACCAATGATACCAAATCAGATACTTTTATAATTATAGAAGTGAATTTAGCAATTCAATGGAAGAGCTCTTTCAGGGGTGGATTCTTATGCATGTGAGTGCAAAATTGTTAGCTGATTTTTTAAATTCCATGAAACACCCATTACCTTTTGGAATGCACCAGCTCTTCCTTACAATCTTCCACCCCTACCTGCTTGGCATTTCTGTGTTTCTGTGTTGTGTGTGTGAACATGTGAGTCAGAAACTACCTGCCAACTTTCAAATTCGGCAGCCCCTTCACACCCTGGGCTCAGCTGTCTTCTCTGCAGCATTTGTCACTGCTGGCGGCACCCTCCTCTGCCAAGAAGTGCGGGACTCCTGCCTTCTTCATCTCTAATCCTCCTTCTCCTGCACAAGAACAGCTCATCACACCATATCCCCCTTGGCCACCTTTGCTCTTCTTTTTTCTCTCTGAATATTCATCCTCACACATGCCCACGGCTTCCACCATTACCAAGGAAGGTTGCAGCCCCAAACCTCCATGCCAGCCTGGACCACGCTCCTGACTTCCCCCTGGGAATACCCATCTGGTTCTCTCCCACACTCAGCATAGCCAAAACCATTCAGTATGTCCCCATAAAACTTTAAACTTGTTCTTCCTAGAGACCCGTTAGTGAATCTATTAACTTAATGGGTCTATCTTATTTGCAGCCACACACACACACACACACACACACACACACACATACACAGGATAAAGACCATCCTTAGCAGTAGTTGGCAAACCTTTTTCTATAAAGAGCCAGAGAGTAAATATCTTAAGCTTTGCAACCATGTCTTCATCACTACTCACTCTGCCATTGTAGCTCAAAAACAGCCATAGACAATATGTAAACAAATGAATATGGCTGTTCTCCAGTAACGCTTTACTTATAAAACCAGGCAGCAGGCTAGACTTGGCCAATGAGAAGTCATAGTTTACTGAGCCATGCCCTAAAATATACCAGTGGTTAACAGTGGTTATCTACGGATGCTGGAATACTAGGTAGTTTTGATACTCTTCTTTATATTGTTCTGTATTTTCCAAGTGTGCTAAATGAACATGCACATTATATTTATAATTAGAAAAAGGATTTAAGCTAATGTCAGAAATTAATGCCCTATATTTTGATAAGCTATATTGATTAAGGCCGCTCCCCAGTGCGGAGAACCATCTTGGTGAAACCCAAAAACCGTTCATAAGTAGCCAATAATTAAACAGTTAATACTTGGCCTTTTTGAAACTCCAACAAAAAGGTTTTTATGTATTTCACTTATGGTTTTTAATCTGTGCAGGCACTTGCGCACACCCCCCACAGTGATTTTCTTGAGGAAGTGGATGGAATTCTCTTTTCCAGTACATTTTCCTCAAATGACTTCCTCGTCTCATTGGCAGTGTATAAATCAAAGAAAAAATTATTTTTATTTCTTACACTACAAACTCAGTGAGAATGGTAAAAATGGACCAAGCTAGAAGGTTTTTCTCCTCTTCCCACTTTGGTCTGTTGCACACAGCAGTGATAAAAGTGCTGCAGACAGATAGGACTGGGTGCACAATGACGTATGACAGCAGTCCCCCACCTTTTTGGCACCAGGGACTGGTTTCATGGAAGATAATTTTTCTATGGATGGGAGGGGGGAGTGGAGCTCAGGAGGTGATGCAAGCAATGGGGAGCAGCTGTAAATACAGATGAAGCTTCACTGGCTTGCCCACTGCTCCCCTGCTGCTGTGCACACCCCCACCCCACCCCCATTCCTGTTTCATGGAAGACAATTTTTCCACGGACTGGAGGTGAGGGGTGGTGGAGCTCTGCAGCCCAGTCCCTAACGGGCCACAGACTGGTACCTGTCCTCAGCTGGGAGGTTGGGGACCGCAGATGTATGAGGTGGGGAGAGTCAAACCCCTTCCTCCAACATTCTGCCCACACTGTCGAAGGCAATTTGCTATTAAAGGTGTCAGAATTTTTGCTTTCACTTTGAACAAATTGATCTCTGCAATGTAATTGTTTTCACATAAAAACTTTAAGCAAATCCTTTAAAAATAATGAACATTTTCATTCAGAAGACTAAAATTCCAAAATGGCTCAAGAGGCCAGTTCCCGAGGCCCCTCAAAGGGGCGCCACTCCCTCCCCCGTGCTGCTGTCCAGGCAGTGTCCCCCTGGGCCAGGTTTGCCCGCTCTACCCACCCCTCCTGACAGGCATTGAGCACACCAAGGGCAGGGATGGCTCTTGATCCCTGGCAGGAGATTAGGAGTTAGTGAATTCGACCATTCAGAGCCAACTAACTACATTCAGTGTCACTGAACACTGGCCCGTGTGTTCCTTTGGAACCTCGTTTTTAACTGTCAGTGTCTGGTTCATTGCCCTAGATCAGCCTGGGCATCACTGAATTTTGGAGCCAGATGATCATCTTTGGTGGGGGGCTGTCCTGCACATCGTAGGGTGGTTAGCAGCACCCCTGGTCTCCACCCACTGGTTGCCGATAGCAGCCCCCAGTCGTGACAACCAGAACTGTCTCCAGCACTGCCAAATGTCCCCCTTTGAGAGCACTTGTATAAGTTGATCAAACCCACTCTGAGGGTATGAAAGTGCTTGCATTTAGGGAGTGTAGTTAGTGAGAAGGGTCTTGGGATGTGGGGTTTCCAGCACCAGCAGGGGGTCCTCCCTGGGAGAGGCCAGCAGAGCCTGACCCATGGGCTTCCTTGGGAGATTGTCTGGTGACAAGTGATTTCCTGCCACAGTGTGGACCATCAGCACTTGTGAGGATGATGTGTGGACCGCCATTCATCCACCAGGGGCCGAATGCACTTTGCCAGGACTGGTGATAGTTGTCTTAACTGTCCCCATCCTCTCACAGTCAACCCCTGAGTCTGATGGCTCAAATTCACAAGATCCCTGATGACAACCCAAGAAGAAACCAAGGTAAATGGGAAACTGGGGCCAACTCCGGATTGCTGTCCTGCTTTGCTTGGCCTGCCCCAGGTCTGTGAATTTTTTAATTAGTTGCTAATGTTTAAAAATTAGGGAATGTCACATAAAAATCTGGATTTCTGGCTTCCCTTAAGCACTGGAAAATCTGGTCATTCTAGGAACGGTGAGCTGGAGCCAAGAGGCTGCTGCCCCTTCCACATCGGACACGCCCTTGGCCACAATACCCACCCTGCCCTATAGCACCCCCAGCAGGTACCTCACCCGCCTCACTCACTCACATCAGGTGCCAGAGGGCACTGAAGTGGCAGCCCTGGACTAGGGCCTCATTTCACCATTTGTAATACTGTGGCACACATTTTCTTTTACTAAAATAAAAAACAAGCAAACAGAGATTGACCAGTGGAATTCAAGCAGCAAAAGAAATTTAGAAGAAATATTTGTGCTGAGGATATAAAACTACTTTGCCCAACTGCCTTCCCCCAGAACATGCTCAAAATGTAAAATCCAGTTTAATGGTCCAGTGGCCATTGATCAGCTTGCTGAAGACAGGACAGCAGGGAGCCCAGGAGACCTCAGCCAGAGAATGGTCTTGGCACTGGCTGGTGTGTGACCCAGGTGGGTCCTCTGTCCCCCCTGAGCTTAGTTTCCTCCTCTATAAAATAAAAGGTCAAAACAAATAGCTCCATTAAAAAGTGGGCAAAAGACATGAACAAAATTCTTTCAAAAGAAGATAAACAAATGGCCAAAAACATGAAGAAACATTCAACATTACTAATCATCAGGGAAATGCAAATTAAAACCACAATGAGATACCACCTTATCCCTGTCAGAATGGCCAGTGTTAAACAGTGAAAAAACAATGGATGCTCATGGGGATTCGGTGAAGAGGAAATGCTCATACTCTGTTGGTGGGAATGTAAATTAGTGCAACCTCTACTGAAAACAGTGTGGAGATTCCTCAGAGAACTAAAAGTAGACCTACCATTTGATCCAGCAATCCCACTGCTGGGTTATCTACCTAAAGGAAAAGAAGTTATTATATCAAAAAGACACCTGCACTCATATGTTTATTGGCCACACAATTCACAATTGCAAAGATATGGAATCAGCCCAAGTGCCCATCAACTGACAAGTAGATAAAGAAAACGTGGCACATATACACCATGGAGCACCACTCAGCCATAAGAAAGAATGAAATTATGTCATTTGCAGCAACTTGGATGGAAGTGGAGGCCATTATCCTAAGTGAAGTATCTCAGGACCAGAAAATCAAATATTGCACGTTCTCACTTATAAGTGGGAGCTAAACAATGGGCACACACGGTCATACAGGGTGGTACAATGGACACTGGAGACTCAGAAGGAGGGAGAGTGGGAGGGTGGTGAGGGGTCAAAAATTACCTGTTGGGTACAATGTACACTATTTTGGTGACAGGTGCACTAAAAGCCCTGACTTCACCACTATACAATTTATCCATGTAAGAAAAAATACTTGTACCCCCAAATCTATTGAAATAAATAAAATAAAAGGGCTGGAACATAGGGGTCCCAAGTTTTTTCCTAGATAAACAAATAATCCAATGATTCTCTAAATCACAGATCAGCAAATATTTTCTATAACTGGCCAGATAGTAAATATTTGAGGCTTTGCGAGCATACAGCCTCTGTCACAACTACTCAACTCTGAGGCTGTAGTGAGAGGCAGCCATGGACAATACACAAATGAATGAATGCATCTGTGTTCAAATAAGACTTTATTTACAAAAACCAGAGACCGGCTGGATTTGGTTCTCAGGCCATAGTTTGTGGGCCCCTGCTCTAAATGCAAATGTCCACAGATTTACACGTGATAAAATGGCATATCATTTCTTTGTATATCTATAATAATTAAAAAGAAAAAACACTTTTTGAGAAATGGCATAAAACTACACACACATTGTACCAATGTCAGCTTCCTGGTTTTGACACTGTAGTATAGTTATGTAAAAACTAACCTTTAAGGGAAACTGAGTAAAGGGTGAAAGGCAGTTTTCTGCAACTTCCTGTGAATCTATAATTTTTTCAGAATAAAAAGTTTAAAAAGTGGTCTATACTGAAAAACTAAATTAATCATTTTTAAATGCTAGCTTCTGAGCATTTAGTTCAGCAAGACACACAGAGTTCTTCATCGCATTAGCATGTCTAGCAGGCAGATAATGCTTGCTTAAAGGTTCCCTTTTGAAACTCAGCCCAGTCCCAAACGAGCTGGTGAAATGAACTGTAGTCAGACTGCAAACCTCTCGTCCTCCCAACATGGCTTTACATGGACAGTCCTTCACGGTGGTGCTCGAGGGACACGGGGGCCTGGAATGCTGACCCATCTAGGTCAAAATCTCCTCCCAGGTGTTCTGTCTCCTGCCACCTCCTGTCACTAGCACACCCACTAGGTACCAGGCCCTTTTGAAAACTAAGTCCTCACACTCTTTGGGTAAGTTGGTGACAAGCTCGGGGATTGAGGGCCTACAATCACAGCAGGAGGGACCTGGGTCAGAGACACAGTGACATGGTTACAGGTGTTGTCTTCCACCCACCCCAGGGATGCCATCAGGAAGTTTGCAGGGCCATCGGGAAGAGGGTGGCTGGACTACGTGACCCAGGGGATGTTTGACCTTGACACTTCATCATGCCATGGCTCCGGGACACACTACACCCAGTTTTTACTAATTTTCTCGATTGTTCCAAAGCATCCATCTCACTACTCAGCCTCTCCTTGGCAGCATTTCACACATGCTGCTTTCCACCCTGATGCAGAAATCTGAATAATCATCCGCAATTCATGCTGCAAATAGGAATGTCTGGGTAATTTGCTTTACTTTTTTTAAGACCACAAGCAGCTGGCGGGTAGCCAAGGTGAAAACCCCGAGTGTCTCCAGACAGGACTGAGTGGCATGAATTGGCCTAAGTGTGAGGCTCTCCAAACCTCACACTGCAGACACTCACACACACAACACACACAATACACACCACACACACCCCACACACCATATGACACACAGTCACACACACACACAATACACAACACACCTACACTACACATATACACACATCACACACACCATACTACACATACAATACACCACAAATACACACACTCACAAACACCACATATACATACACAATACACACCACACATACCACATACACACACCCACCATTCACCACCCTCGCTCAGCCCTCCACAGGGAGCCCACACTCTCCCTGGGCTTGGAGTTGGGGGTGGGCTGCAAAGGAAAAAGGAAGCCCCAGCTCCTGCTGACACTGGCCTCCCTCACCCACTCCCCTCTGCCTACCTGAGTTTTTAGGTTGCCCTATTTTTAGCCCATTGACATCTATGCAACTGCTACTTGGGCAAATTATACATTGATTACATTCTTTCTAACTTCATCTACGCCAAACACTGCACACACTGGGTGCTTTATTTCATCTTCCTATCACTATTACCACAGTTCAGATTAGCCAAGCAGTAATTCTTTGGAACAGAAGAGTTTCCTTGGATAATGTGCCACACCTGTCCCATCTTTCAATTTAATACGTTAAATTAAGAATCTGCTTCTAAATTGTCAATGATAATACAAATTAAACCAGTAGGTCTTACAAAGCATCATCCTTAAAATTACCTGGGATGCTTGTTAACAATAAAGAGCTCTGAGCTTTACCCAGACACACAGAATCAGAACCTTTAGGATCAAAAGAGCAAGACTGAATTTTTAGAAAATGCTCCAGGGGATTCTTAATACCCACCGGAGGTTGAGAAGCACAGCCTTAAACTTCGACTCGGATGACACCTGCACCCAGTGTCTACTGCGGGCACAAGGCACGTCCTGGAGCTCATCCCTCATCCTCTTTTTAAAAGATCAGAATATGTTAAAGCATTTATTATAGTCACAAATAAAAAGACTCAGCAGTGCAGACTTTAATGAAACTAAACAAGCTGAGCCTAAGAGTAATATGGAAGAGTAAATATGTAAAAATAGTCAGGACTTTTAAAAGAAAAAACTGAAGAAGGAGGGTGGCTGTACCCTACACCAAGACCTCCTCTAAAGTTGCAAATGTACAGTGAGATGCTGACTCAGGAGGAGGTGAGATCATCAGTGGAGCAGATAAAGCCCCAGAAACTCACTCATTTATTCATTCAAGAATAAACAACAATTTGAAAACTGATCAGCTACTATGGTTTTGCCATTGGAAATTTGGCACTAGAAAGTTAAATTCCAACATTATAACATTCACCAAAAAATATCTTTCACGTTGATTAAAGTCCTAAATATAAAAAACAAAAAAAAACTATGCAAAGAAGGGAAAAATGTAAAAGAGCATAGGTTTCAGGTGTGGGGGTAGAAACTAAATTATATAAATAAGTAGAAGACAGTCCAATCTGTCCATTGTAAAATTCAAATAACAAACAAAATTTAAAGACAAGTGATTAATCAGAGAAAATATGTGCAATTCCTATCACAGGCAAGTAGCTAATTTCCATAATAAATAAAGAACAACAACAAATCAACATGGCAGATACTCCTTCGCTGCACCCCAGCACAACGTTATAAACAGCTGGTGTTGGTTATAAACAGCTGGTGTCTGTCCTGTTGGGGCATTTGAAAATCTAGTACCCTCATGGTTATCAAATATTTCAGATTTTTATCTGAACATTGATAAGAAAAAGAATAGAAAAATAGACAAGAACCTGAACAAGCAACTCACAGTAAAAGAAATTCAAATGATCAATAAACATAAGAAGATGTTTAGGTAACAATCAAAAAAATTAAAATTAAAACAAAACGAGATTCCATGTTTCAACCATCAGTATAGCCAATAACAAGTATGGTAAAGACATGGAAAATATCAATTCTCATCCATTGCTTCTGGGAGTGTGAACATGCCCGGCCACTGAACAACTGCTCAGTGTCTATATTACAGCCACCAACATGCAGTCACCTTGTCTTAGTCTGTTTTCTGTTGCTTATAACAGAATACCTGAAACTGGATAATTTATAAGAAAAGAAATTTATCTTATAGTTATAGAGGCTGAGAAGTCCAAGGTCAAGGGGCCACATCTGGTGGGGGCCTACTGTTTTTTCTTTTTCTTTCTTTTTTCTTGGGTGGAGTGGGGTGGGACAGGGTGTCACTTTGTTGCCCAGACATGAGTGCAGTGGTGTGGTCATAGCTCACTGCAACCTCACACTCCTGGGCTCAAGTGTCTTCCTGACTCAGCCTCCTGAGTAGCTGGGACTACAGGTGCGTGCCACCACGCCCAGCTAATTTTTCTATTTTTTTGTAGAGACAAGGGTCTCGCTATGTTGCTCAGGCTGGTCTTGAACTCATGACCTCAAGTGATCCTCCTTCCTCAGCCTCCCAAAATGCTAGGATTATAGGTGTGAGCCACCAGGCCTGGCCCAGGGCCTTCTTGCTGGTGGGGACTCTTTGCAGAGTCCCAAGGTGGTGCGAGGCACCACGTGGTGAGCGGGCTGATCATACTAGCTCAGGTCTCTCTTCTCTCTTAAAAAGCCACCAGTACCACTCCCATGATAATCAATGGATTAATCCATATCTAAAGGCCCCACCTCTCAATACTGGCACATTGGGGATGAAATTTCAACGTGAGTTTTGGAGGGAACAAATATTCAAACCATAGCACTCACTGACTCATAAATCATACTCCTCTCACCTATCCGGTGGTTCTCAATGGGGGGAGGACAAATTTTGCCCCCCAGAGGATATTTGACAATGTCTAGAGACATTTTTGGTTGTGATAACTAAGTGTGTGATAATGAGTAGAAGCCAGGGGAGCTGCTAAACATCCTACTATGCACAGGACAGCCCCACACACAAAAGAATTATCTGGTTCAAAATATCAATAGTGCCAAAGCCGAAAACCCAGATTCGGAAGAAATCCTCCCATGTGCACAAGAAGCCGCAGCTAGGGATGGTCACTGAAGCATTGTTTGTGACAGCAGAAAACTGGAAACAACCTAAATGTCCACTGATAAAGGAAGGAGCCACAGAAATGGATGCCTGCACACTGTAGAACTGCGGTCCCCAACCCTGGGCCATGGACCGGCACCAGTCCATGGCCTGTTTGGAACTGGGCTACGCAGCAGGAGGTGAGCAGTGGTCAAGTGAGTGAAACTTCACTTCTAGAGACCTCTCTAGAGACTTTGGCACTAACCACTTTGGTCAGCAGCTGCTGTGCCACAAGCTACAATTACTCCAGGGCTGAGGGGGGTCCACAAGACCACCTCTGAGGACCCTAGAGGCTCCCTTCAGTTTACTCAGCACAGATTCATACACTGTAGTCTGAAAAATGCTGCTGGTTCAGAGAATGGATGTGACTATATTATATACATGCTCCCTGTCTCCAATATCTGACCCAGCGCCTGCAACCAGAGTCCTCAACTAGATGCCTAACCCAGAGTTCCCTAAAGCAACCCTCTCTTGGGCCTTTGAGGGGGAGCCTCAGACCTGGTTATTAAAGTCTGTATTCATTTCCAAAGGCTTCTGTTAGAAAAAGAATATACCATACACTGAGTGGCTTAAAACAACAGAAATTTGCCTTCTCACAGTTCTGGAGGATAGAAGTCCAAAATCAAAGTGTCAGCAGGATTGGTTCCTTCTGGAGGCTCTAAGGGAGACTCTCTGTTCCAGGCCTTTCCTGCAGCCCTGGTGGTTTCAGGCAGCTCTTGGTGTTCCTTGGTGTGTAGATGCATCGCTACAAATGGCTCCAATTTCTGCCTTCATCTTCACATGGCATTCACCTCTCTGTGTTCCTCTATACCCTGGATTAGGGCCCACCTTAATCCAGTGTGGCTTCATCTTTACTTGATTATATCTGCAAAGACCTATTTCCAAATAAGGTCACATTCACAGGTTCCTGGGTTAGGACTTCCACACATATTTTGAAGGGAAATAATTCATCTCATGAGAGTGCCTGACCTCCACACCAGCCAGACTGAACCAGGACTTGCCTGACAGCCACAACATTACCAGCATGACCCCAACTCAGAGAGAAGAGGGGCTGCCCCAGCCACACCCAATGGGTTACTGTCAGACTGACCGGTGTCACCTGAATGGGGAGCCCATCAGCCTGCAGAGACAGACAGAGGCCAGCCCTGATGGCAGAATGCCCCTCTGAGCTCCACTTTGGACCCCAGTGGGTCCTGAGCAAACTGACAGAGGCATAAGCTGTGTTCTGTGTCTCAGTCCATTCAGGCTGTAGGACAAAACACCTTAGACCAGATGGCTTAGAAATAACAGAAATGTACTACTCAGAGCTCTGGAGGCTGAGAAGTCCAAGACCAAGGTGCAAGCAGTTCAGCATCCGGTGAAGGCCACTTCCTAGTCCATAGAGGCTGCCTTCCAGCTGTGTCTCACATGGCAGAAGCAGTCAAGGGTCTCTCTCTGGCCTCTTGCATAATGACACCAATATCATTCATGAGGGCCCCACCTTCATGACCTAATCACTGTCCAAAGACTCCACCTTCAAATAGCACCCGTTGAGGATTAGGTTTTGACATACAAATTTTGGGGGAGACATAAACATTTAGTCTATAGCATTCTGCTCTCAGTTTGGAGACTGCAGCCTACAGAACCCCAGTTTGACGGCACATATGAGTGAAAGACCTCCATCCAAAACAATGTCTAGGGAGCTCTAGCAGACACCAGGAACAGCAGGTCATTCTAGGCCTCCTTTTTCCAAGTTATCAGCCTTCACTACTGCCCTGGTTCTCATATCTGAGTAGCCAACCAGAGGAATGTGGTGGGCTTCTAGAATTGTCAGTTAGCCCCATCCTCTGAACCCCACCAGTGAGGCCAGCATCTCTCCCTCCATCCAGGCAGGGGCTGAACTGAGCAGTGAGAGGCACCTTGGAGGGGGGCCAGGCTCCCTCCATATAAGTATGGGAAGCTAATTATCTTGACAACTCCCAATGGATAAAATCCTTGATAGAGTCTCTTAGGTTACCCTGGGGACAGGATTAATCCCAAAGTTGGGAATCTGACTTAACATGATTTTAAGATTGAGTAGTCATCTAAGAAATTGGATCGTTAAAAATGTAGGCAGCCATTTGGATTTTTCTAATGGAGCCCCCTTGGAAAGCTGTTGGTACTCTCCCCACACACACACACCCCACCAGGGGAAGGCTTCAAACAGTACACGTTATAAGTAACACCCTTCAGGGTTTGGAGCAGGGATTTAGGACAGGTTCACTGTGTTGGAGCCGCCACCATCAGGTCAAAGGAATTTTCCTGCTGATTATAGTATTTAGTCTAAAATAGTGTTAAGTTGTAGACCTTCTTCTAAATGGCAGGGTGGAGAAACGTAGTGAATAAAAGTCAAACACAGATTCCTTCCCTCTGGTATGTTTTAACTCTGTCATGCTGTGAAAGGCCAGTGCCATTCTGATGTGTGTGGCTGACTTTAAGGTTATAGTTCATTTCGTGTGGATGAGTACGGGCTTGGAGAAGGCATTCCTGGCTCCGTCCTCACCAGAGGAAGCAGAGGGGTGAGGGGCTTAGGACAGATTTCATTCTTCATACCCCAAATCAGACCAAATCAGGAGTCTGTGTCATGTTTCAGAAAAATTACTCCAGCTCATCTGTGTAAGAATTACTTTGGCAAGTGGCACAGATTTTTATCTCCTAATTTTAAAAGTACCTAAAGAATGGTTTGATGTATTCTTTCCCACAAAACCTTGAGCAACCTGCAGAGCAATTCTCTTAGCTGAATCCCTGCCCTTCGCTCTGTGCACTGTTTCTTCTTTGTTTCCTGTGGAGGATAAGACTTTTTAATCCAAAGCAGCAGAGAGTTCTGTCCATGTCACAGCCTCTGGGAGTTAAACATGAAAAGTACCCTGGCTGTGCTATGGGAGATAGAATAAGCCTCCCTCCAATCCCAGCACTGCTGCTGTGTGCCTGATTCGTACAATGAGGCACAGACCCTCAGTAATAAAGATTAGTGGAAGCAGACAGCTCTGCCAGCTTCCTGGATACTCTCCTGTTGCCTTTTTCTCCAGGGATGATGTTTCCTCACCCACCCGCAGTCACTTCCCACCATCTCGGAAACACGAAATCATCAACTTTCACTGCAGTGCCCACAGGCACTGTCACCACGGATCGGCGCTACCATTAAACACCTGAATGTGGTGCACCACCCAGGCTACCAACACTGCCCAGAATTCAAAGATGTGTATTCAGGAGCCTCTAGCCTCCATGGTCTGTTTTCAAATTCAAGAAGCTGGGGCAGAGGGCAAAGGATGGAGTGAGTGGTTAATTATCCCATCCTCTGAACTGTCTAGCACTGAGGCCAGCAATGGCAGGAGCTGAACTGAGGAGCAAGGGGTCCCAAGCTCGGGGAACCCCACCTTAAGAGGCCAAGGCCCCCTCTACGTAAGTATGGGAAGCTAATTGTCTTGGACGAGGACAAAGTCTTGCAACTCTCGATGGAAAGAGTTCTAGATGGGGCTTCTGAGGTTGCCATGGGGATGGGTTTGGTGCCAAAGTTGGGAATCTGACTTAACTCAGTCATGTGTATTGAGGAATCTCCTAAGAAACTACATAGTCACAGATACAGGCAGCCACCTGGACTTCCAAACAGTGCCCTTTTTGCGGGCTGTTAGTACTCACTGCTTCATCCAGTGCTGCCCTTTCTCCACTTCTGTCCCAAGCCCACACTTTGTAATAAGTATTACATGAGACATCAGTTCTTGCACGCTAATGTAATGTTTAAAGGAAATGTTCTTGGGGTTAATATCCAAAGTATATAGTGAACTCAAACAACTCAATAACAAGAAAACAACTCGATTAAAAAATGGGCAAAGGATCTGAGCTGACATTTCTCAAAAGAAGACATACAAATGGTCAACAGGTTTATGCAAAAATGTTCAACATCACTAGTCATCAGGGAAACGCAAAATAAAACCACAATGAGAAAGCACCTCACACCTGTTAGAATGGCTATTGTCAAAAGGACAAAAGATCAGTGTGGTGAGGATGTGGAGGAAAGGGGACCCTGACACACTGCTGGTGGGAATGTAAATTAGTACAGCCATTGGGGAAGACAGTATGGAGGTTCCTCAAAAAACTAAAAATAGAGCCACCAGACGATCCAGCAACCCCACTTTTGAATATATATACAAAGGAAATAAAATCAATATATCAGAGATATCTGTACCTAATGTTCATCAATGGATCAATGGATAAAGAAAATGTGATATATACACAAAGGAATACTATTTGGCCTTGAAAAGGAAGGAAGTCCTGCCATTTGGGACAACATGGATAAAACTAGAGGACATTATGTTAAGTGAAATAAGCCAGGCGTGCCAAGTACCACATGATCTCACTTACATGTGGAACCTAAAAAAGATGAATTCACAGAAACAGAGAGTAGAATGGTGGTTACCAAGGGCTGGGGGAGTGTGGGGAGATGTTGGTCAAAGGACACAAAATTTCAGTTAGACGTGAGGAGTAAATCCAAGAGATCTATTGTACCACATGGTGACTATAGACAGCAACAATGTATCACCTCTTGAAACGCTAGAATATTAGTTTCCACCACAAAAGTAAATAGATATAGTAGTAATACTATTTGATTTGACAGATACATACAGTGTTATCACCACCAAAAATTTAAATGTGAAGTAATGTATGATTACGCTCCCTCCCTGAGTGTGGACAGTAACTGATGGGGTCTACTATGTCAGGACCTAGAATAGACATCATTTGGAAATAGGATCTGTGCAGATGTAGTTAGTTAAATTAAGATGAGGTCACACTGGATCAGAGTGGGACCTAATCCGATGACTGGCGTCCTCATAAGAGAGGGGAGTTTGGGAGCACACACACATCAGTGAAGGCCACACAAAGACAAAGGCAGCAACTGAAGTGATGTGCCTACTGGCTAAGGAATGACAAGGATTGCCGGCCACCACCAGAAGCCACAAGAGGCAGGAAGGACCCTCCGCTAGAATCTTCAGAGAGAGCATGGCCCTGCCGACACGGTGGTTTCGGGCTTCTAGCATCCAGAAATGTGAGAGTGTAAGCGTCTGTTCTTTTTGCATTCCGAGTTTGTGGTACTTTGTCACCGCAGCCCTAGGACACTAATACAGTTGGTGTCTATTGTTCATTTACAGATGTGTCTCCAAGTAGCTTCACAGCCTCTGGTGAGCTGCTGGTGCAGGCCAGCCTCCTTCATCTGTGCCATCTACTCTCCCAGTCCCCAGTGCTGAGGAGCACCCCTGCCCCGTGCACAGCTGAGGGTCCAGTGCTGGCTGCAGCGGTAAAACCACAGAAGGCGCATTCCAGGAGGCCGTGAGGCCCCACGGCAGCAGCACAGCCCTGGAACCATGCTGCCAAGCTGCAGTCCTGGCCCTGCCTGCTGCCAGCTAGGGGCCCAGGAAGTTCTTTCTCATCCCCATTTGGTCTGCTCCCCCACAATAATACCAGCGCCCATCTCCTGGGACCGTGGTTAGAATTAAATAAGTCAGTGCACGCCAAGTGCAGTGCCTGGCACAGAGAGAGCCCTGCATGAAGGCTGGTCAGTAAGTTCTCAATCGGGCCAAGAACAAGGCTATGCTTTTGGCTGAATAAACTCTACTCAGAGGTCTCAGGCCCCAAATACAGAGCATCTTCTTTCAGCTGCCGAGAGGAGCTAAACTCTCACGTTAACATGCCCACGAGGTGCTTCTGTAATCTCCTTAAATCAATAACAGTCAAGAGCCCTAATTTCTTCATTTATGTCAAAGAAGGAAAGGTTAAGTTCAGCATGAAAAGGTTAAGTAGGAAAGATTAAAAGTGTTCCTGTCATTTTCTAGGTCAGGTGGGTCTCACTTGGTACCTTGTCAAACAGAAATCTAGCTGAAAATTGTTTCAGGTAAAAATATAATTAGAGGCTAAAATAAACAGGCCCCATCACAAGCCCCTCGGCGAGCATTTGACAGGTTCTGGATTACAAAGTCTAAGCACGTACTCTCCTGTGTGTGCTGGTACACACACGCATGCACGCGTACACTCGTGCACACTCACAAGCACGCACCCACACAAATCCCACTGACAGCACCATCAACCACTCCAACAAATCCCAGCTTTCAAGTCTTTCCCAGATGAGTCACCGGAGCAAGATGCCAGCCTGGGAAGGTAGGAATGAGGAGCATTTCTTCTGAAAGTAATTCATTCTGCCTAGAGAGTCAGGCTGGAGGCAGGACGGCTTCACAGAGGAGGTAACTTCGGGCTGGGTCTTGGAGCTTGGGTAGCGTTTCCAGATGGACAAGTAGAAGAAGAGGTAAGAGAGGCCACTGTGGGCCTCACAGTGCAGCCAACATGACTCTCCCCGCGGCACACCCCCAGCCCCGCCCCAGCTGGGTAGGCACCGGCAGGTCACACAACCAATCCCAGGGCCTGGCTGATAGCCGGGCCACAATCGAGAAGCAAAGGCTGTGCTCAACCTTGCCCTCTCTTTGTGTGCCCTTCAATCTCCACTCTCAGCCACACCAGGAACTGTGGCAAGTTCCCCCCAGCTAGCAAGTGCTGAGGACAAAGCCCCAAGGCCCAAACCCCTGCTCTTTGCACCTGATGTCTGGTTGCCCCGGAGCCTACAGGAGCAGCTCAGAGCCCAGAGCACACAGGAGCAGCCCCAGGAATGGGCCATTGGTCAGGGTCTGGAAGCTACACAGAGAAGGGCCTGCCCTGCGCCTACCAGTCCACACGGGCCCTTGGTGAGAACTAGGAAGAGGAGCCCCTTTCTCTGGCAGACACAGCCCACCCCAGGGTACATGATGTAGATTCTAGCATCAGGCAGGCCCCTAGTTGGGAGAACAACCTGCACAGCCAAGAGGCAGCCCCCATAAACAGCTCCAACAGTAGTCCCTGGGACAGGCAACACAGGCCATAGGAGGGCCACGTAGGCCCCAAGAGTGCAGTCCATCAGCGATGGGTCCATGTCACACCTGGCAGGAGGGGGTATCCCCAAAGGGTCCAAGTAGCCCCCGCAGGACATGGAAAGCAGGAAGGCAGATGACAACACAGAGTGTGCCCCGGGCCTCTGAGCTCACAGGGCAGAAGCAGCATCTGCTCCAGGGAGAACAGACCAGCACTGCCCTGGATGGCTTCTGCCTCTGGCCAAGGAACAACAAGGAAGACAGGGCTTCAAGTTTCCCTCCCACAGCCTCCAACCTCCTACAGTCCTGCTCCCAGGACCCCTGCCCCCGCTTCCCAGAAGAACAAAGAGGTAAACGTGCAAGGCAGGAATCAGCAGCCCTGACTGCAGAGAACCCTCAGACTGGGGGTGGCACCCAGGCTGTGTGCAGTGGTCCTCGCCATGTTGCTGATGCCATCCTCCCACCTCCTGTGCCAGAAGAGGGCATCACCTTCCATGGACCGCGCCCTCCCCCCTTCCTGCGAGGATCTCTGGTGCGTAAGGGGAGGCTCCCTTCACCTCCTAGCTCCAAGGACAGCAGGGGACAAGCCAAGCCACTGGCACACTCTGTCCCCCAATCAGTGGTTGTTTAGGGACTGGCCCTTCTGAACAAGCAAATATTTACTGAGTGTCTATGTGTGCCAGGCAGTGTTCATGACTCCAGGGACACAGCAAAGTGAGAGGATCTAAAAGCCCAGCCCTCCTGGCTCTCACATCCGATCGAAGGGCCAGTGAGTGGAGTGTGGCCTGAAGCCCACCACCGGGCTTGGGACAAAGAGGTCAGGGCCTGTGGGGCTGTGGATTCATGCCACGCTGCCCTCGGTGGAGGAGCAGTCCCCTGGGAGAGTTCTGGAAGCCCCATCCATCCCTTCCTTCCCCCTCCGTCAGGAATGTCTGCTGAGCACCTGCCTGGTGTTAGTGCAAGGGCTGAGGTCAGGCTCCATGTGAAGTGCTGCCTTCACACCTGGGAGCACCACAGGGGTGAGCCCAGTGCCTGCTTCTCCCTGCATGGTGGGCTTCAGGGTTCCCAACGTCCCCTAGATGGGAGGCTCACTCGGCCTAAGCTGTCTGTGCAGGGCAGTTGGCACCTAACACCTGCTCTCCCTCAGGGAGCCTGGAGTTTTGGCACATGCTAGGCAGAGTGTGCCCACATGACAGCCCCCAGTAGACACCCCGGGTGCCAAGTCCCTGATGAGCTTTCCTGGTTGCACGAGTTGTTCTAACTCGTTGCTGGAGGAATTAATTGCATCCAGTGCGGCTCCACAGGAAGAGGCTCTTGGAAGCTCCCTCCTGTGTTCCTGGAATTCTATCCCATGTGCCTTTCCCTTTCCTAGTTTTGTTCTGTGTCCTCCACGGAGATAAACCACATCCGTGGGCACATGACTATATGCCAAGTTCTGTGAGTGGGGATGGTCCTGTGAGTGGGGGTGGTCCTACGAGGAGGGATGGTCTTGGGGACCCCAACACAAGCCCCAAGACCAATTACTTCAAAAAATCCCAAAGCAAACATCAAGTGTTAGGGCCCACACTGGCTGAGAATCTAGTTTTCAGAACTAGATTCTGACCTGTGAAGTCAAAGCCTAACACACCTGGCTACGCCCCAAATAAAGGAGGCCTGGCTCATCCCTCCAAATCCTTCCGAGTCCAGCTGCCTGCAGTGGTCCCACATGGTGAGTCTTTGAAGATGAAAGCAAACCTTAAACCTACTGGGCCGAAGCCACCCTGCTAAAGCACAGGGACATAGCTCAAGAGTGACAGAGAAAAGCATGTCACCCTTTCTCAGCACGGAGGTTAGAGGCCAGAAGAGGGCTCTGTTTATAAGTGTGTGCCTGCTGGCATATGCTGATGACACAAAATAAACCAACACATGTCCAACACCATGTGTTTAGAAGCATTTCTAAATGCATGGGAAGAGCCTTTCAAGATGCTCAGGTAATTCCCTTGCTCTGCACCCAGGCCAAGGTGTGCACGCGGCACAGGGGCAGCCCGCTTCTGCTTCCTCACTTCCTCGGGGATGCACCTCCCTCCACCTGGCCATGGAAGGCATCTTGGGACATGGGCAGGGCCTTGCCAGGCTTAGAAGTCACAGGACCTCGCATGCCTATGGAGTCGCACAGAGCCCACCCGATGCCCAGCTCTCGGCGAGATGCTCCTTGTCGGACCTCCATTTCCCATTGGTTGGGGCCAGGCAAGTCAGATGGTAACGTGAGGGGTTGATGAGCTGTAAACGACTTCCGTGAGGCAGGGAAGACTATCCCTGGAGGATATGGCTCTATTCCTTTCAGGGCACGGTGCAATTCTGTGCCAAGCAGCCACACGGCAGCACTTCTGTTCACTGACTCTCGGTCTCTGTGTCCTCCTTTGAGCCACCTGAACCGAAAACCCACCTGAAAGGAGGATGTAGGAGAGTCCAGGAGCCTTCCCCACGTGGGTTCCGGGCCACTTGAGCTCACCCGTGGAGCTCTGGGGCACACAGTCAGGCCCCTTTCTGCCCTCTGTTGTCCAAGGAGCCCCAGCCGGGCTGAATGTGCAAGTGCCCGGGAGCCCCGGGAAAAGGGATCAGTGTCCCCAGCACGCTGGTCCATTCAGCCGGGGTGAGGAGCCTTCACGGCAGCAGGGCTCAGGCAAGGGCTAGGCCACACCCCACCCCACCCCCAGATGCTGGTAGGGCCCGAGGACATAGAACTCAGCACCTCCTATTGAAAGCTCTTGTCACCTCCCATTTTTCAAATGCTCAATATTAAGGAAAAGCCCACTCCTGTCTGCCTGTTCTAACGGCATTTTATTAGATTCTATGTGTCTATCTGGTGTCTGCTAATCACCAGGCAGCTATTGGCCCAGGGCATTCCCTCCCTCCTGCACCACAGCTTGCCGGGTGAGCAGCCCAGCTGAGCCAAGGCTGTGCCCACCCACCTGCTTACCTGTCTCTCACTCACCAAGTCAACTTGCCCCCTGCCTAGGTCATCCTAGTGCAGGTACCAGGCAACTAGACTCCACCCCTATAGCCCAAAGTCCACTGGAGTTATTCAAGCTGGCCAGGCCTAAGGCACCCACCTTCCTGCCAGGGAAACCCCAAAGCAGGGTGTGGCCCAAACCTCCCCCTGCCTCTGGGCTTGGGGCTTGGGGCTCCTCCCCCTGGTGCGCCCACTGGAGGCGGCTGTGCTGTGCAAGGACAAGCCAGAGCAACTTGGGGATATGCAGCCTTCTGTGGGGCCACCACCTCGCCCCCAGCACCAAGGGGAAGGCTAGTGGGAAGAGGGTCCCCCAGGCAGCAATGGAGCTGGCTCTGGCCTGTGAAGACACAAGGCAACCCATATTGGTCCAGACCCACTGACACCTCCACCTCTAGTACATGAAGTTACAGGCAGAAGGGAGATACATCTTACTTTAAAAAGTGGAGAGAGAGAAAAGCAAGTTTTGGGTTTTTTCCACTGATAAGAAGCATTTGTTCATCACCAACTTATGTTGTGAGTGTCTATTTGTAGAGTGTTCACCAAAATTACTGTTCTCTTAATATGGATATGGCCATAAACCTACCAATCAAATAAGCCAGATCCCAGAATCCATGGCTGGCTCTTTGGACACCCACTCTGAGCCCTGCCCACGTCAGCTGAAGGTCCCTCCTTGTCACCAAGGTGGTAACCTTGGCTTCCTGGCCTCACTTGCTCCCAGCCCAGCACACTGACTCCTATGATTTGAGAGGCTTTTCTCTGTCCAGAAGGGTCATGTTCCCCCTCTGCCTCTGCTCCTGTAGAATTCAGTGTGCTGTTTTAACTCCCCAAGGCTTCTGAGGCATGTGTCTGGGGACATGTCCCTTAGGTCCCATAGCGTGCAAGCTCTGCAGTGCTCCCCACACTCTGGGTTCCGCCCCATGGGTGGTGATGGAGGAGGCTGGCTGGGGCTGGGCCAGAGGCCCTTCCAGCGAGTTGGGGGCCTTGGGACCAGGCAGCCAGGCAGAGAGTGCCAGGGAGGGAAGAGGGAAAGAGAAAGCAGCAAAAGAGTGGGAAGCCGAGCCCTGGAGGCTGCAGGTTCAGAAGGGAGGGATGTGGCAAGAGAGTTAGCAGGGCATCGGGCAGTTTGCAAAGTGCTTTGCACCAAGGCTTGCGTTTGGGCCCCCACAGCTCCAGGTAAAGGGACTGCCACAGAATGCCAGGGCCGAGCTCACACAGCTGATCAGGACCTGGGCACCCACTCCACAGGCAGCTCCGGGCTCCTTTTCCCATCCCCTGGAGAACAGAACGGCACCCCCAGGGGGCCCGGCCCCTCCACTCCTCAAGCTCGGATCCCCCTCCCGGCACATCCGGGACCCTGATGACAAAGGGGCCACAGATCTCCTGTCCATGCCAGGATGTGGCCCCAGAACATAGCCATAGGTTCTGCAGAGTGGGTGCAAGTCTGATTTCAGCAATTCAGCTGGCCCCCCACGGGAGTAGGAGTGGCCCCAGACCCCTGATGTCCAGCCTCACCTCATCATCATTGTTAAAACTTTACAGATCTTTCTTTTTTTCAACAGAGAAAAAAATTGTAGTCTCATGTTTCTAGCACTTTTTTAAAATCCGAGGACATGGGGTTTTAAAAAAATATATTAATTTAATTCACAGCCTACTTTAGGGGGCCCCCTCCTGCCTGGAGGTGATGTGCTGGCTTGCTACCAGCCAGAGGTTTGGAGGGTGCTTTGGCCTCAGAGAAAATCGCAAGCTGAGGCAAGAGTGCCCCCTTCTTCTTGATGGTGAGACTGCTCGGTGCAGCCAGGACTTGTGGAAGTGCCATGCCCAGCAGGTGGGAGGTCGGCGGGGCACAGCGAAGCCCACCCCAGACCCTGGATCATCGCACAGAGTTCCCAGTGCTCTGCAGGAGCAGAGGAAGGCCTGGCCCAGCTGCAGGTGAGACAGAGTCATCAGTAAACATGCCCCACCCAGGAACTTAAAAACCAAAAAGAAAGAAACAAAGCTTTGGCAAGTATCTGTCTCATTGTGGCTTCAACTTGCCTTCATCCTGCACTGATTGGCTAGCAGGCACGCTGTCAAAAATCCAAATAAAATAATCTGGAATGAGCAATACTCGAGTGACCTATGCCACAGCCAAATGGAGGACTTAGCATTCTTAAAAATTCTGGTACCAACAGTGCCTGACTTAACGATGGCTTGACTTACAGTTTTTCGACTTTACGGTGGTGTGAGAGTGATATGCATTCAGTAGAAGCCATACTTCGAGTACCCACACAACCATCCTGTTTTTCACTTCCAGTACAGTATGCAATAGGCTTTGTGTCTTATTTCTTCTGTCAAACCATATAGTTGTGCCTATTAATCAACCTTTCTTCATCTTCCCCCCACCTTCTCAGCCTCTGGTAACCAGTCTACCCTCTATCTTTAAGAGACCCACTTTTTAGCTCCCACATATGAGTGAGAACATGTAGTATTTATCTTTCTGTGTTTGGCTTATTTCATTTAACATAATGTTCCCCAGTTCCATTCATCTTGTTGCAAATGGCAGGATTTCATTCTTTTTGTGGCTATGTAATATTCCGTCGTACATATCCACCACAATTTCTTTATCCATTCATCCATTGACAGACACTTAGGTTGATTCTAAATCTTGGCTATTGTGAATAGTGCTGCAGATAAACACGGGAATGTAGATATCTCTTCCATATACTGATTTCCTTTTCTTTGGATATATACCCAGTAGTGGAATTGCTGGATCATACGGTATTTCTAGATTGGTAGAGTGATTATAATTTACAATAATCTGTATATTTCAAAATAGCTAGAAGAGAATACTTCCAATGTATCTAGCATCAAGAAAAGACAAATTATAAAATGATGGATACCCCAATTATACTGATTTGATTATATGAATTATACAAGTGTACAAATTATATGAATGTATTAAATTATCATATATGCCTCAAAAAATGTACATCATAATGTATCAATTTAAAAATTTTAATAAAATAAAATATGCTTTGTGTTAGATGATTTTGCCCAACTGTAGGCTGATGAAAGTGTTCTGAGCACACGAAAGGTGGATGTTGAGTAGGTTAGGTGTATTAAACGCATTTTCGACTTAGGATGGATTTACGGAGCTGTAACCCCAGCATAAGTCAAGGAGCATCTGTCAATACCTAGACTCTGATTTTTCTTAAAAAAAAAAAAAATGAAACTTGAGTCTTAACTCTCTTTCCTGCTGCTTTTCTCAATGTAAATTTTTTTTTAACTCACTACAGCTTTGCTATTTACTTGCTCATGATTTTCTTTGGTGTGGAGTAACAGAAGCATGAGGATGCAGGATCACCTATCCATAAACTAGTGAAATTTCATCAGACAGTTTCTAGGTGCCTGGCACAGTGTTGAGCCCATGAGGAACAGACACCCACACTCACCATTTAGTCAGTAAAGAAGACAAACTTGAAAAAGTTAAACAACAACAAAAAATAAATGCTTTCTTATAGTGTTACAGCTCTTTTAGAATTTGTCTAGCAGGTTTTCTGGTCCTCACCAGAAGACCCCCATGTGCTAAAAAATAATAATAGTAGAAAAAATATACTTTCTTATAATGATTAGATAATTAACTGACAAACGTGTAACCCAACGCTAGAGAAGAGAAGAGGAGTCCTGCTGGGCCCTCGAGGGGAGGATGAGCCACACTGCCCAGGGGAGGGCAGGTCCCAGAAGGGATGACAGAGGTGGAGGTGGATGGAGTTATCCCCAAGGAAAGCCCATCTCTACTCCCTGAGGACACTGCAGACAAGAGGAAGGGGACCACCCATCCCCAAGTGCCAGCGCCTTCCTACACTCAGGCAGGACCCCTTCTGTGCCAGATCAGCCTCGTGCCTGTCACCACTTTGAAACGAGCTGGAAATTCAGGACGAGAAGAGAGAGGGAGGCAGCCAAAAGGAACTCCAACCGCCCTTTGTTCTGCACCCAAAACAGTATCGAGCAGCATCGAGACCTGGCCCATGTGGTGTCACCCCTAGCCAGAGAGACACCTTCTCACCAAAGGCCACTGGGACCTCATCCTGCCATTGCTTTTGAAAAGGAGTCAGGGACCCTGCCCTGGTGCAGGGGACCCCACCAGAAGGAGGCGCGCTCAGGCCGGTTCTTGCTCCCCTCGGTCGAGGCAGTGTCACAGCCATCCCCTCTCTGCGGTCCTGACCGCTGGTGGGTGGTGAACGAAATTTAGTGAGTGAGGCCACCAGCGTTTTCAAAAATTAAACAGGACAGGAGAGCAGAGAAGACATACTATAGTGCGGGGGGAAGTGATGCGCTGAACTCGCAGTGGTATTCTGCTGAGGCGAACAGCACATGAACTCGGTGCGCGGGAGCAGCGGCTGTCACCCCCGGCCACACGCCAGACTCACCTGGGAGCTCAGAGTCTCAGACGTGCAGGTTCCTCCAGACCAGTCCGTCTGGAGTCTCTGGAGGCGGGCGCAGGTGTCCGCGGCTCCTTGGCGAGGCGGCACACGGGTCCCAGCACTTCTTCCTTAAGAGCAAGGCCCTGGCGTGCGCCCGCCACGTGCTGCCTGCAAGAAAGAACCATCGCAAGTCGTGGGGCCAGCAGTAGGGGCCGTCCCGGGGCCTGGAGGGTAGACGTCCCCGGGGCAGGCGGTGGCGGACCCGCCCCAGCAGCGGACGGGCGTGGGCAGCAGGCCTGGCCTGGGCGACAACTGCCACTCCGGGCGCGGGCAGGGGGGCGTGGACGTCAGGGCAGTTTGGCAGGACGGTTCCGCGCTGTTGAATCCGATAACAACACAACATGGGCTTTTATTTTGTGTATTTTCTGGTTTTTTCTTTCTCCATTTCATTTTTCTAATAATTCATTTTCACTATATTTTACACAGCCACTGCGTGACTGATTGGATGTTTTAAAAGAATGATAACAAGTAACTCAGTGCAGCTCATTTGAGGGCCAAGCACTCACCGAGCAGAACGTCTCTCAGAAGGCCTTGAATGCCGAGCCACGGGCCGCGGCTTCCACCCGCAGGGGAGCCACAGACTCCGCGGCCCCGCGCAGCCTCTGCCATCCCACCACACGCTCACCTGACCAATGTCTGCGACAGAAACTTTGTTAACAAGGCGGTGAGACTAGCTAGCACCCAGGCTGGGCCAGGGTTCACAAAGGGGCAGAAAAAGAAGTCCCCTAACCGAGGTGACGAGTCCAAGCCTTTAGCTGGGCTGGGGCGGACATGCGATCACAGCTGACCAGGCTTTGTTCTCGTTCCGCCTCCGACCAGCACGACCCCCGCACACAGTAACAGCGCTGGGAGTCACAGGGGCCCCCAGAACTACCCAGCTGGCATCTGTGCAACCTGCAAATCACCTTCCTCATCCCCAAAGCAAAAGGTTGAGAAAGTAAAAATGAAAATAAGGGTGGGAGCTGGTTGAAAGCTGTGCTCCACGGAAAGCTAGGGGTTCCATAGGGTGCCCCCACACTGGCATAAGGGTGGAGAGAGGAGGGGAGCAGGAATTCAAGCACATGGCACTATGTCCCCTTCCCCCAGCACCAGATTGCTTTAAGCAGAGCACCCACATGGGGCTTCCTGTGCGATTTTCCTGTATGTATCAGCTAAAATTGTACTCAGCTGAGAGCCCTGAACATCAGTGGCATAAACAGATTAACAGTGTCTTCCTCATGTAAATGTTATATATGACTATATAAACAAGGATACCACCAAAACCTCAGAACTCCAGGCGCTTCCTAGCTTCGGCTTGGTCCGCGTCATTAGGCAGCTATCCCCTTCATGACAAGTTGACTGCTGCACCTCCAAGCATTGCATTCCAATTCCAGCACCTTCTGCTTGAAAAGTTTTATTCCAAAAGAAAACACTCTGTGTTCAATGCATTGACTGGAACCATCTGTTGTGGCCACCCCATAGCTGCAAGGAAGTTAAGGAAGCGGTCTTGCCAGCTGTGCACACGGCTGCCCAAACAAAATTGAGCCAGATAAAATATGGGACACCCAGTTAAATTGATCATGTAATATTTGGAACATACTTATGCCAAAAAAATGATTCAGTCTATTTAAATTCAAATTTAACTTGGAGTTTTGCATTTTTATTTTCTAAATCTGGCAATCCCAGTAAGTAATAAAGGAAAACAGATATTGGGTAAGTAACTAGCAGTATCTACCACCCTCTCCTAAAATAGTTTGAAAACCACTGTACCAGACTATCAAATGACAGCATTTATTAAACCCCACTAAATACTTTTCTTTCAAAGTGCTTCAAGCTCAGGACCAAGAATCTTAAGTATGAAATACGCAACATTATAAACTCGAATACAAGAACAAAGGGGAAAGAAAAATAAGAAGCCATGTATAATAATATTTTCCCTTTTGCCCGGCATTAAAAATGAGCTCTTCCTGCCACTCCCCTCTAGACTGACAGGCTCGGCTTCCTGCACTGGGCCCACTAGGAAGTCTGACAATGTGCATTGATGCTGGCCGAGTACTCGTGCTGGGCCTGGCATGGGGGCACGTGCTTTATATGTTGTACATTTAGTCATTTAGTATGTGCCACACCCATGAGGGCAGGATGAGGAAACAGGCACAGAGGGGTTAAGTGACGTGCCCAAGGACACACAGCCAAATGGCAGCAGAATGGAGAGTTGAACCCATGATTGTAGAGATCCATCCTCCCTTTTGCTCCCTCAGCCCCTTGCAGTGAGAGCAGCCTCTCTCCTAGACCCGTAGACTTGCCTGTGATGACAATTTTCTTTCACATTTGAGGGCACTGAGGGGGAAACATCTATTTTCTAACAGAAATATTGCCAAGTGGCCAGGTTGGAAAGGGAGGCAAAGGTGAGATACTGGAAAGCTTTTTAAATCAAATTAAGGATTTGAGATTTGATTTCCCAAAACAGGGGATCTGTGCTGATATGTCGGCTGATTTTAGTGGATACTCAAACCAACAATAAAAACCCTGAAGCACGAAGTGAGAACGTTTCCCCGTTTCACTGTCTTTCGATCGTCCTTCCTGGGCTCCGTGCCCTCAGCTCCCAACACCAGCCCTTGCACCCCGGGCTCGGGCTCTCCGCTGGCAGGATCATGCACCAGACTCTGACAATCTTTTAAGAGGCTCGTGGGGCATTTTATTTGTTACCTGATGTTTACAGCCAGTGGTGCTGTTTCCATTTAAGAAAGGGATATTATTTTCCTTTTTCACTAAGTGGATCTGGGTAAAATAAAGTTAGGTAAATATTAAGCCAGGCAGTGCGGGAAGAGGGTGATGAGACAGTGCCTGGGGGTTGGGAAACACTGTCCTGAGGATCCCGGAGGGACACCCAGGGATGGAAGCAGCAGAGAGACGGGGCCGCGGCTACATCTTCAGGACAGTGGGTGCCTGTGGAGGAGGTCTGGAGAACAGACTGCAGGCTGGTAAGGAGTGCCCTGGTGTCCAGGAGAGAGGTGAGGACAGGAAGGACAAGCCGGGGCAGTAGGGGTGAAGGGGAATGGATGAGTTTAGCTATTGCAGACGCAGAGCCAGCAGATTTAGGGGATGACAGGAGGAAGCACAGGTGCCAAGCTGATGAGACGGACACGCGGACACTGCTGACTGACCAGGAGCACTCACGAGGCGCAGGCAGGGGCGCAGGGCAGAGGGAGGGGACAAGGGGCATTTGGTTGGGGTCCCACTGAGCTTAGGGCCTGGGAGACTCCTCCACAGAGACACGTCCAGGGTTGGGGGCTCAGAAGACAGGGGCTCAGAAGACAGGCCCAGGCCAGAGATGCTCATGGGGTGTCCAGCTGGTACAGCAAGAACTGGGGAGAAAATGTAGCGAAAACAGTATTGAGGGAGCCACAGGAGGAGGGGCTCCCTGGTGCCAGGTCTGCTAAGATAAAGGCTGATGCTCTCCATGGGGCTTCCCAGACATGGCTGGCACTGGCTCTGGCACTGACTCCACGCAGATGGTAAGGACCCTGCTGGATTCCACACAGTGGGGAGGAGGGAAGGTGGAGAAACCCTGGCTCACCAGGGATGGAGAGAGGAAAGGAGGCCTCCGGAGGGAAGGAGAGGGGCTTTGCAGGACCAGACAGCACCAGGCGCTGGGCCAGTTTCAGGGCTGGTGGGACAGGGGAGGAGTGTCTGCAGCAAAGAACAAGGAAGAGCCAGGTCCCCAGCAAAGGGGAGCGTCTGTTCCTAGGAAGCAGGAAGCCTTTTCTGTGTGATTGTGTATTGATTGCTGGTGGAGGGAGGGGAGGACGGCATGCCCACAAGCTGGAAGGTGGGCAGTGGGCAGGGGGAGATATTCTCTCTGGCAGAGGAGAGGGGAGCAGGAGTTTGGGCTGAGTGGAGGTTTCCAGCAGCCCCTGGGAAGGAGCAGGTGTGCAGAAGGAACCAGGGAAGGGCTGCCTGGGAGCATGGAGGGCCGGGGGAGATGGGCTCCCGTCCCCCCCCCAATACCTATCCAGTGACCTTGGCAGAGTAACTCAGCTACTCTCTGCTTCAGTTTACCCATCCGCACCACCTGCACCATCCGCACGCCTGGACCCTGCAGCATTCCTGGACCTGGGGCAGGGCTGAGGTGGCTGGAGGCGGCATGAAGCCACAGGTGGGTTTTGCAAAGAGGTTGCAACTGAAGACAATGAGGTCAGAGATTTTACCACGTGGGCCTACACGTCCTGGAAGCAGGGGCTGCAGAGCAAGGTAAGGACAGGGACAGGGTTGGAGGAGGGAGAGGGAAGACAGGACAATGTGGGCCCAACCAAGCTGGAGAGCTGCCACAAGGAGGCGGAATGAGGAACAAGCTACAAGGACCATTTTGTGAGCCCAGGTTGCTTTATCTCCACCGGCTCAACACCATGCCCAGGCTGGACCCCGGCTCTCTTGTTGAGAATTTCAGGCAGGCTCCACCTACCAGTGAGCCTCGGGCACAGGCCACAGGCCACATTTGCAGAAGCTGGTGGGGCTTAACAGTAACCATCAGAGAATGAGAAGGGGCTCCAGGCCACTTGCAAAGAGCGAGGTCTGTGGGATTTGTGGATTTGCTGCCTGCCTTGAGAAGCCACTTCCCACCCCAGGACTGTGCTTCTCTGGCTGGTCCCTAAGACTCTTCCCAACTTGAAAATTTTCTGACAGTTAGGTTGGGGGAGGTTTCACATCTGTGGAGGCGGCTTGGATTTACCCACGGCCATTGGCATCTGTCACCATAAAAACTCAGGACGTGATGCAACACGGCAGGAAAGACGGAAACCTGCCCCGAGTAGCGGACTTCTTACCAGAACCCAAATGGCCCTGGTATCGCTTTATTCCGTCTTATGGGCTCTGAACAGAGGGCAGCACCTCCACCCGTGCTGGGAGGAACCCCTGGTAACCTCACCCCACGGCCAGGTGGCTTCACTGAGGATAGAATTCAGTCTCCCAGGGCGACCCGTGCACACTATTCATCTAAGAACGCCATCGATGTTCCTACACCTTGCCCAGAATTCACTCCGAGACCTCTGAAGTCATGAACTGGTCCCTCTCTAAACCCGAGTCACGTGAGAACATGAATGCCATTGCCAGGTTTGACTGAGGTGCCCCCTAACCCAGGGTTGGCAGGAACCTGTCCCTTTTGAAGTGCCCCACAGGGCCTGGAGACACAATAGAGGAAACATTTGAACAGTGAGAACTAGCCCCAGCGTGGGGCATCTGAGCATATGTGTGTCTCTGCGTGTTTAATGGTAGACACTATCCATTCTACATCAGCTTCCTTTCAGTCACCTTAAGAAAACTTGGTCATCCTCAAGTCACTAAGGATGGGCAAGAACCTTGCAGGTCAGAGACCGTGTGAGGGTAAGCAGCACACTGTGCTCGACGCTCTGGTTGGGTCATCACAGGTGATCTGATTAAGACAAAACCCTGTGTCCATAGAGGCAGGTGTGTCTGGACCACAAACGTCACCACCCCCTTCATGCACGTCCTGGTGCCTGGGCCGTGGCACACAGGGCACAGGGTTCACAGGTACCACTAGGTACCTCCCACAGGGATGAAGAGGTGGCTCTCTTGGGACCCTGTGGTGACTCGAAAGGAAAATTCTGGAACCTGGCCGTTTACCAGTTAGCCCAGGATCGGGAGCTGATGGAGATCCTGCCAATGATCAAGCCAAGGCCGCCACAGTCAGCCGGTGGGCACAGCACCTCCAGAGTGCATCCAGGCAGGTGCACGGCCCTAAAGGGACAGGCCATCTCTTCTCTCAGAGCCCTCACCTTCCCCACCCAGGCTCAGCACATCCCCATCCCAAGCCTGCTGGTTGAGCAGGACCCATTTTCTGTCATAGGTGCCCCTGCAGTCTCTACCTCCCCCTCTGGCCTCAGGCTCCATCTCTAACTCCACTGCCTGTGGCTCCTGGATGCCTCTGGGACAGGCTCCTGCAGAGGGCGCCAGGAGTGACTCCCCTCATGCCCACCCATCCACCTGGGGTCTTGCCAGCCCTGCCTCCAACACGGGTCCTGATTTGGCTGTGTCTCCCCCTCGCCAGTGCCGCCCGCACCCGAGCACCTCCTTCAGCCCGTCCTCCAGCGACCAGTGACTTAATAACGCTCCCCAGCTATAAATCCTCCGGCAGCCTCTGCTCCTCCACTGCCCTGGAGAGGATTCCCACAGCCTCACTCAGCCCCTCCCTGGCTGCACATCCCTCCACAGCACTACCGTGGTGCCTTAGCTGCTTCTGCACGCTCATAACTGGGTGCCACGATGACAGGGCTACCATGTCCTCCAGGTGGAAGGAAGGTTTACCCACGACACCCACCTTTACATCGTGCAGGGCTCTAGAGCTGATGGTTCTAGAACACACACAGACAGCTGTGTAGCCTGGGACATGGTGGTCCTGTCAACTTGCTGGTTTATAAGAATTCTTGTAAACTTCCTTAGAAATTCCAACCTTAAGTTACATTTTAAGCTACATTATGATTGTTTGGTGGTTTGTAATATGTTTTTAAGTGATGTAATGTTGACCTAAAAGAGAGGTAGAGGAAACAAATGTTTCACTGGGTGATCTAAGTACATAGTATCGTGTATCAGCTTATCAGAAATCCCATATAAATAAATATCACTTAAATGGCTTTACTGATTTCCTGTTAGCATCAGAATGTGAGAACAGAGAGTATGTTTCAGGTACTTTTCTCTTATCTAGGCATGTGCAAAGCCTGGAACCTCAATCCAACTTAATGAACCAATGATAACACAACCTGCCTCCCCCAACTTGCTGCAAGGGACTGGCATCTGTCTTTTTGAACCCTATTTAGACCACGTAATAACTGGCTAAAGAATTGCCCTAACGTAGAAATCCAAAACTGAAACTGTAGAAGTCACCCTTCCCCTTGAAAGGAAAGCATATATTTGAAAACAAACACAAAAGTGGTTTCCAAAGTTTATTAAAAATCAAAGAATAGAAAAACTTTACATAAAAATATGTCAATTTTAGCTTCCACATTGTTGTCCACCCACAAAAAAATTGAAACATGATATCTTTTTGTTAAATCTGTAGCACGAGACCACAGTGGTAGCCAGGCCAATTCATTTGGTTCACCATGACAGAAGTGGAACATGGGACCTGTGTCTATGAATCGAGCTTTAAAATGCACACCCCACGGGACGCTCGCTGCTGTCCCCGTAGTGGTTTCCTTAATGTAGGTTTACAGTCAATATTGCTAACGCGTAGAGATTAGTACAGGCCTACAGATCAGTTTTTATAAATATTCTTTATCAATAGGTTCACAATTTAAATATTTTTAAATATTTGTGATAGCTTTCGATCATCAAGAACTGCAGACACAACATGCTCCTCTATCCTGGAATGCCTCCTGGGGAACCTGCAGTCGCAGTCGACAGCTCCCAGTGACAGTGTGGGCCAGCCCCGCTTCAAAGAGGCAGACCGCAGACATTTTAAAGCTTGTCCTTGCTGGTGTCCATCACATTCAGACATCCGTCCAGAACGCCCCACTGCCGCACGTGTCAGACGTCACGGTGACAAGTTCCTTGTCTCAACATTCTCCACTAGTGGACTTCAAAGACCAACCTACCTGTAGTGTTTAGCAGGGCCAGAGCCCCCAATTTTAAAAACGGGAAGTCAGATGGCCTACAAGATGCAACCAACTCCCAGGACAACTGTGGTGCTCCGAAAACTCAGGGTTAGGCAGGATGGATATATTCTTGTTCAAAAAAAGGTAACAAAGACAGTGGTTGTTGTGGCAGAATACACTTGCATAGTATACCTGTATGCTCCCGACGCTGGCGCCAGCCGCTCCCGGCCCCACGCTGGGCTGTGCTCTCCTGCAGTACATTAAAAATACTCCCCACGGTGCACTGAGCAGCTGAAGAACTCTCCTATGTTTGCTCTTAACAGAACGAATGCATACTGCTATACAGATTCCCAACGGAATCAACATAGTTCCTTTCTCCACATTCCTAAAACTGGGTACCATGGTCCGCAATGATACTCACCAGACCCACCATTACAGACTATGTTACTAAAACTGACTGAAGCATTTCCAAGTTCACATTTTTTTTTTTTAAGATTTTATAATGTGACAACCTTTTCTCCCCTTAGAAAGTTATACTTCTGGCACTTTAAATGCTGGATTTGTTGTCTAGTTTAAAAGAACCAAAAACCAAAACATTAAAACTCAGTGGTCAGAGCAAGACAACAGCCTGAGGCCCAAAGACAGGGCTGCCAGCAGACTGTCCAACGGTTTCAGAGCGGAGCCCTGTGGACACCAAGGGGCAGCTCGGCTCCTTCACTCACATCTGACCAAAAGAAAAGACATAAAAATAAAACCCCAAAGCCCCTCTTCATGGTGTTTGTAACGATGCTCCTCAGATAACCAGCCGACACAATGAACCCAACTTAGAAAATGCAACTCGGGAAAGGATCTAAGCTTGTTTAAAAAAATTCCCTCCTCCCTTAAATATAACTTATGTGAAAATATGAAATTAAATAAAAAATATCTGAGTTATTGCACAAATCATAAGTTTTCAATATTTACATAGAAAAACAGTTCTGAAATTTCAAACAAAACGTGAGGGCAGTAAAACGATGACCTCCCAAGCCTCTCCATGGAGGAAAGACACACATATGGGTTTGATCTCCTCTGCTGCTTTGACAAACGTGAAATGAAAACACCAAACCAGAAAGGAACAGACACCGGCTACTGCGAAACTGCAAGTACACGTTCCCGTCCTGCAGTTCCTGAGCCCGACCTGACTCAGCACTGAATGAAGACTCGTGGGAAGGCAGAAAACAACGCCCACGTGTAATGAGGCTTCACAGAGGAGCACGACAAGCTGTTCTTTAAGATGCACGTGACCACCACACGAAGAAACATGCAGAGTGATCCGCGGCAGGGCCGCGTGCCCGGGCTGACGTGCCGGACGCTGGTCTCGGCTCCCCCGCCGGTGTCCGAGGCGGCCGGGCAGTCTGTGGAAGGGGTCGGGGAGGCCGGTGCAGCCAGGAGCCATTATCTGCTGAGACTCACAGGCAGGCTGTCCCGCGTGTGTGTGTGTTTTTTCCTCCTCCAGCCGGTGCGGTTATACTGGTGGTGTCCACGGTTGCCCACGGGGGGCCGCACACCCCCGCTGCCCACAGAGCTGTAGCTGCCACCCTGCGTGTGGCCGTGAGAGCCCTTCATGGACAGTTTCATGCCGTTGTGCTGCTGGAGAGACAAACAGCAGCATTGGAGCCAGCACTCGGACATCGGGCGCGAAACTCACACGTCACGAGCCGCGTTCAGCTTACATTTGAGACAAAAAGCATTCTTCCCACTCAGTGATCCTCTCAAGGTAAGAACTGTGGGCCAGGATCAAACTACACAAGCTCACGAGAATCTCACTCCTAACTCATTCCATTTTTCCACAGAAATAAGAAGGACCCTCTTGTTTTCTTCCCCTGACTACAACCTCTGGCACCACATACGTGATCACAGGTGCCAGGGCCTGGATCTGCGCATGCTGCAATGTGTGTGGGTCACCCCCAGAGCACATCCCCTGCACGGCAAAGTCCCCATGCAAAGCAGGATAAGGGAAAACACAAGCAGGTCTCAGGAAGATCTCAGAGCAAAACCAACAGGAGGAAGTTGAGTAAGGAAAGCCAAAACACAATTAATGAGGGCTGCCTTCCTGCCAAGTTGTAGTTCATCCATAGTGTTTCTACCAGGTCAGCACAGTAACTCAAAGAGAGCTCTACCGCAACAGGATGGATAAATCCAAGAGGGAATGTTCTGTTACTTAACTCTTAAGTAAAAATAATCATCAGGAATTAATGACACAGGGCCAAAGAGCCAGGCCTTAAGAATTAAAACTTAACTGGCAAATAGGATTAGACAAGCAAGAGAATCTGAGTGGAGTAAGAGGTGTGGACGTTCACGAACGCACCAAGCACCCCCAGAGCCCGGGGAAGGCCAGGCACCGCGTGGGAGGCCTACAGAAGACTGTGGCCACAGTTTTCCCAAACATTCAGGTACTTCAGGAGCACAGGGACTTAACAGTGACCTGCTTTCTCAGTATACAGTTTCTAATGCATTGGGTGGACTTATGAGAAGCCACAAGGGCAGGGATGAAACATGCCAGGGCCCTACTGCAGCCCAGAAGGCACAGTAACAGGGCTCTGCCTGCCCACCTCTGTCAATCCCGCCACCCAGGGCAAGGAGTCAAGCAATGTGGGAACCACAGTGGTGCACACAGTACATTCTGGCAAGATTTGTTGTTGGTTTTATTGTTTGCTTCTTAAAAACCAAAGTATTTCAAATATAAATGAACTTAACAAATAAATGGGGAAAAAAAATATTCTTCATTTTGAATCTTATTTCAAACTTCAGTTTTATGCTAACCAGTTCAGAGGAATTAAGAGAGATGCTTGTGGCTACCAATTAAACTATACTTGCATTTTAAAATAATTTAACATTTTTCAAGTTTTGTTAAGAAAGAAAAGCAAACATGTAGCTGAATGACCAGGAAATAAATTGCCTTTCAAATGATCTCTCTGGAATTCTCGCTTTGCAGGAGAAAATGCACAGCACTGCCTCTTACATAGCGGCTTCAGTGGGTGAGTGGGCCGTGAATGCAACGTACCTTGTGATACAGGTGAGGGCTAGACAGCGGGTTGGGGGATGCCGAGGGAATGGCCGGGGAAGACATGTGGTGGACGGCTTTCAAGGATGCAGTTCCTTCAACACCAGCTTGTCTGCAAGGAACAGGGGCAACCCCTAGGGTCGGTGGAGGTATAGTAAACCTGGTCTAGGAACAAAATGACAGAGACAACCATAGGTACCAAACCAACAAAAATAAAACCATCCAACCTCTAAAGCAAGCACTGAAAACAGGTGAAGCCGCTCGTGAAGGGCGATTTGCGTAAGGGCTTGCTAAAGCAGTTTGTGTCTTACTATAACCTAACAATATTTTGTTCTGAACTGAAAATACACTCTGAAATATTAATTGCAATATAAAGCGTGCCTAGTAACCCAAGTCATAAAGTTTAAAATTCACTGATGACCGAACAACCATTCAGAAAAATTAGTCATCAGAATAACAACTGCCACTGGGATGTCTGAGGAGAGCCCCACAGTGAGTTCCCCACTCCAACACCGCCTGCCGCACACTGCAATCGGAGCCTGAGGGGCCTGGGGACAGGATGACCAGGGAGGGCTAGCAGTTCTTCCCAGGCCTCCTCTCCACTTACTGGGATGCTTCTGCCTCTTGACCACCCATTGCTGTCGGCAGCAGAGGGGCGCCGGCAAGACCACTTCTCAGACTTGTGACAACTGCACTGGTCCCATCTTGACATCACATGCATTTACCCCTGAGACCTCTGGAGAGCTAATATGACCCTTGAGGGGAATGGACAGAGCAGGAGCTGGGGTCCTCACACAGGGCTCAAGGGGGCTGCAGAGCACACACAGTGACTCTTCATGACACTTTACTAAAAGCAGGTGGGGGATCTCAGCCCAGAAGCCCAGGCCCCTGGTGTGCCTCCCTGGGCAGGGCCAGGGCCCCACACCACACCCACAGCCTCTCCTCAGAGGAATGCATTCACTCCCCCAGGGGAATGGGTCACCAGGAAAGCAAGCTCCATCCCTGGGGTCTCTGACAGCTGAATGCCCACCAACTCTGACTAGCAGCCCCACCCGGAGTGGGTGACTTCAGCACGCCGTAAACTGCACAGGATGGACGATGAATGTGATGTTTAAACATGGGATTTTACTTAATTATTCCATTGGAAACAACATGTGAAAGTGGTTTCTGAGCTTTGTCTTAACATTTTAATGACTTTACTATTTTAGCCTCTGTTAACATATACTAAAGACGTAAACATAAGAGGCAAACTGGCCTGACATTTCCTTAGACACTCCAGACCCCCAACCCCTCAGTCTCCCAGCCAGAGCAACACAAACAGCCACAGCTGTGACCCTGCAGCTCAGCAGGGACTCTCAGCTCTCGGGTGCTGAGCCCTGAGGAGGTTACAGTAAACACCTCTGTGACACAGTCAGGGACGTCATGGGCAATGCGATGACTATAAAAGGCAACAATGGTTCTGTGGCAGCATTCACTTTAACAGCGTAAACAACTGCCTTGGAACTTCACGCTTATGCAATAGGTAAGAGCTTGCAGGGTACGTGGCAGCTCTGGCTGAGCTGTGTGAGACAGCTGTCTGGTGCCACACCAGGCATTCGTGTAGCTCCTCAAGGGCTCAGGGGTATCCCGGACAGCGTCCTCCCCAGAGCTGAGAGCTAAACTCCAAGAAATCAGTCAAAATACATTTGCATGTATCTACAACGTTTTACACTCAAATTATAACCCACATTTCAGAAAATGGCTTTGCTTTACTTTGAAGTAAATTAATGTGTTGAGTTTTATACCTATACATTTTCAATTGATGTATAATTGGGAAGTAGATACAAAATGTAATATTTATAAAATTCTCCTTTAGACTTCTAACTTCACCTAAATTTAAAAAACAGAGAGCACGTTCTAACAGAAAAAAACCCTAAAAATAATGCCTAGTTAATAACATGGAAAAAGTCTAAGTTCATATTAAAACTTTTTAAAAGTCTAAACATTGAGGTTATGAGAGGAAAGCAGGGACAAGTGTTCACTGCTGCCCAGGCACAGGCTGCATGGACGGCATCAGTGTCCCCCCGAGATGACCCAGGACAGCAGCCTCACGCTGGGCACCGAGGTAACGTGCAGTAAGACAGTCAACTTGGCCCCTATCAGACATCAGTTCGGTATTCAAGAACCAAAAGAGTTTCCTCACTGCTAAAACTGTACATTGTGGACCTCAACGTCAGCAGCCTGACCTGGACAATGTCAGGCTGTCATTTATAGAATGACAGGAATTACATTCTATCAATCCACAAAAAAAAACAGGAGACTTTCCTATAACAAGATAGAAGTAACTAACCCAATCTCCTCTAGTGTATCTCACAGCCCATAAGTTGTTCCCTGGGGCCCATCACCAGGAAGGGCACCAGGACCCCATACCTGATTGTTCGTCGTCATGATCAGTGTCCTGGATGTAGCAGACTGGGGCTTGCCGCTGGGCATGGGCAAGGCAGTGGGCAAGCCGGCCATCAGAGGAGTTGGTGCTTGTAGACTGAACTGGTAAACACTGGGTGTTGTGCAGGGCGGTGTGTCCGAATCCTTGAATCCAGTATAAGAAATAACAAGGACAGCTGCACCACAAAGGTGCACTGCTTCTTTAAAGTTACAAAAGAAACACCTGTGTCGAGGCTAGCTATGAAAGGTTATTAAATAAGTGTAACTTCTGAACAATAGGCAGTCTGAATCTATCCAGACTTCCTTCAAGTCATTTCAAAACTGAAAAAAAATGTTAAAGGAAATACAGAAGAGACATCTGAACTTAAATTTTATCTCCAAATAGGTTTTTAAAAAACTATTCAAGAAAGTCCACGGTAGTTCACCCGTGGACAGCATCACTGCTTGACAGGTCATGCGAGTGACAAAGGTTCTCAGGGTTTGCAACAGGGGGACCACCCAGTGCAGACTTCAGGGCTGCCCCCTGCTGCCCCACACACAGAAACAAAACGTGACAAAAACTGAGGAGGAGACAGACTTCAAACTCGCTGCTATGGACGTTTACCAGGGACACAAACCATCCAACAGACACACGGAGGCGGCGGGGGAGGAGGGCCGAGGGCAAACTCACAACATCACTTCCAGAAAGCGAAGACACAGAAGAAGCAGAGGAGCCTGAGGAGAGGAGCTGGGGACTGGAGAGGGACAGGGTCAGACGCTGGCTGTAGGGCGACTCAGGCTCTCGACTCTGGGTCTGCTCCCCGTTGCACGTGGTTATTCGCTCTTTTATCTTGATCCTATTGTCTGCGGAGGGGAAACGAGCCTGGGTTAAGAACCCGCTGAGGCGTGCACAACCGTTCAGTCCATCGGGCACAAGCGCCATGGAGTCCTGAAATGCTGCTCACGTGACAGACAGACCAAACTCCAAATTTTATTAAATTTTAATTTTTAAAATTACATTGTTATTTATTGGAAAACATTTTAAAATGTTTGTAAAACTTGGGTATGTAAATCATCTTCAACTGTCAAGTTTATGAAATCTAAATACAGACCAAGTATTTCTGATGAAAACTTAGCATCCTAATTAGGATGTTCTGTACGCATAAATACATACTGGATTTCAAAGACTTAGTACAAAAAAAGCTATAAAATACCTCAATAATTTTTATGTTGATTACATGTTAAAATGTTATTATTTTGAATTGGGTTGAATAAAATATGTTAAAATTAACTTCACCTGTTTCTTTCCATACTTTAGAATTCCACGTGTGGCATGCATTACATTTCTACTGGGCAGTGCTGGTCTAGATCTTACAGTTTCTAGTTAAATGCTTATCAGAAAAACTAGCTATTTTCTTAGTTTGGACAATTTACCACTAAGGGACAAAGATACTTCTGCATTAACACGTCAGATGATGGAGGTGGACATGAGTAAATTAACATCTCACCAAGACCTGGCGACGGGTGGACCTTGCTGCCCCACTTCTCCTTGATCCACTGCCGGTAGTCGATCACTTCTTGAGTCACCTTGACGATCCTTCCTAAAGTACTGCAAAGGGACATCGCAGACATTCACACAGGACTGCAGGTACCAGGGAGCTCACAACCCCTCTCAAGTAGCTACTTCATACTTACAAGTCTTCTAAGTGAAAGATAGTAGGAAAAGAGCTAAAACACTTTTACAAAATATCTATGACTTCTAATGTGTAAGTGCAAGTGCACCCTGAGATCACAGTGTGTGTAGAAGTCCTTGAACCTCCATCCACCTACAGAAAATTGTTTCAATCCAGTTCTTGAGTAGGGTAGTGCAGCCTTCCTACCCATGACGGTCATGAACTTCTGACATTTCCACTTCCCACTGCACAGGCAAGAATGCAGAGATGGTGCTAAGAGACACCGAGTCACTGGGCCCAGAGCGCCAACTGAAAACACTGAGTGGACAGAGTCTACGAAACCCATGCAAAGTTCTGCCACCACTAGCACGTGGAGGGGCTGCTGAGCCAGGCTTCAAACATCCATCTACTCCATCACCGGCCTGCGGAACAGCAGGGATGGCGCCGTTTCCATTACCACTCAGGACATCATCCTTCCTTTCCACGCCCATCTCCTGCCCCCACCCTCATCACAGGAGTACAATGTGGGGTCAGAAGTAAATATTTCTGGCTACCAATAAAGCATACACTGCAAAAATGTCCCAAAATGTAGAATGAGGAGCAACTATACATAAGAGAGAATAGGGCCTAGGTACACATGTGCATGTTCACCTAGAAGCTGAAAGTTCGCATTTTGAAGACTACCTGGAGAAAAAGCACCATGTCCCAGAGTTTTAAAAGACAGAAATGACTTCCCCAAAAACAAAATACCTCAAAGAAAACAGACTCCCCAGATAAGAAATTTTCAACTCTCAACTATGGATGAATCAAACACAGCCATCTTGAATTCCTAAAAGGTCTTCCGTCACCAACATGCTCAAGTTTTTCTAAAATATGATAGTGTAACCCTTAATAAATTGCATGGCATTAAATGACACAGGAGAGGTGTACCCACCACCCCACAGGTGCTAAGGGCCCAGAACACAGACACATGGCTTGTGTTACCTCTCAGAATCTCTGTTTGGATAGGACCTGGCAAGCGGCGACACGGCGTGGCTGAGGACAATGTAGGCGTAGTCAAAAACCTGCTTCACTTGCATTGCCCCGTAGGAGCTCCGGCCGACGTCATTTCCTGCAACAGAAGGCAGCTAGCTGTCAAGCACTACCAGAGAGACTGAGCCATGACCAGATGTTTCTGATCTTCTCATACAAGTTATTTTGAAGTAGGCTCTCACCACTGAAACACTTCCAGACCCCACCAACAGAGCTGAATGAGGCTAAGAACAGACACATGTGGAAAATGGCACCTGCAAATACACTGCCAATCACCCTGCACAGCTCACGGTGTGCAAGTGCCAAGAGGTTGAGTCTGCATCATCAGATTCCATGTAGTCAGGGTCTACCTCCATGGACAGAGACGTGTCATTCACAGAGGGACTGCCAGTTCATGAAAAAGTCTGCTAACTCCCCAGGTGGCAAAAAAAACACAAGGAAGCCAAAGACACCATCATGTAGACCACGAGCACTGACCTATCGTCACCAATGATCTTTAAATCATGAGTTATTATAGCGATCTGACAGCTGCAGATACACAGGTTAGTTTACCCTGAGCACACTGCAATTCAATGAACACTAATGGAACCTGCAGGAAGTAAATCCTTCAGAATAGAATATTTCAGGTATGAATTCTCAGGTGTTGAAACTGGATGGATAGCAAATCAGACGAAGCCATCACTGAAATCACCAAGTAAGCCAGTCAAAAGGAGCTTAGTTTTTATAAGAAAATGACTGTTCTGAATTTTAATTTACATATAGCTTATTATTCACAATTCAGGTTAGGTAATGGATTTTTTTTAAGGAGGTAACATGTTCTAAGCATTGGAATTTTATGTTTTCTAGACTTAATAATATAATCCAGTGATAATATGGGTCTTTGTTTTTCGAGGACATTTAAGCAGACACTTGAAGAAAATGTAAATGTCTCCAATTTGACTGATTCAATATAGACAAAAAGATGGACGATATACTGCTACACCGTGCTACCAGGAAAACCACTACTCAAAAAACCACAGCATAAATTATGTCATTTAAAAACAAAAGCAACAAAACAGGACAGTTTATTTTCTTTCAAATGATTTTTAGGAAATAAAAATCTTATACCTTAGAAGCCACAAAGCAAAAATAATCATTAAATATAAGGATATTTTAAAAAATGTATAGGAGCTAAGCGATACAGATGCAAAAGACAAACTAGAAAAGTAAAGTATGGCATGTATGACAAGAAAGGCTTCCCTGGCACATACAGGACTCTCCACCCAGAGGACAGCTAGCAGGCAGTGGACAACACATAGAGTCTCGCAGGAGGTAAGGTGCAGGGGCGATGAGCCTGGGGCTGGCATCCTCCACCACATGTTCTGTCCTCTGCCCGCCACAGACTATCTCCAACAGTAAGAACAAGGTCGCACCTAGCAGATGCTCAGTGAACATTTGTGGACTTCACAAATAACAATGTGTTTAATCCCACAAATCATTAAGAAATGGAAATTACATGAAAATTGATATCACATGGTTTTATCAGATTGGCAAAGATTAAGAAAGACTGTCACCAAAGGTATGGGGATATGAGCACCCTTAAATACACCAAAGGGAATATAACTGGGAAAACTGGATCCCAGCCTCGGGCTCTTCATGTGGCAATCCTTATAAAAGAACATGACTGACATACGTAGGAAAGGGTCTAGGACACAGTGTTATGCCAAAAGCCAAGCTGCAAATCTGTTTGTGCTGTGGGATGTCATTTAATTAATAAGATGGCAGTAACAAATAATATCTGTATAGGAAAAAATTGGAGAAATACATGTCTGATGGGAGGAGATCATGGCATCCTCCTTTGCTTTTCCATGTTACATACTTCTGGAAAGTGAACGGTTTATGGTGAATATGTATTACTTTTATAATCAGAACAAGATCTTTTTTCTTAATTCTGGCTGATTACAGAATGTAAATAGTTTAGAAGACAGTAAGTCACTTAGAAGCATTAAACAAGGGATTCTGAAAGTGTCACTATTAACCCTACTAGTAATGGAGTAACCTGCATCAAGGGCAAACAAGTTCGCCCTGGGCTTTCAGGCCCAACATGCCCCAGCTGCCAGCGCCCCACGAGGCCAGTGCAGAGCCAGGCCCTTACCAGGCAGCAGGGGGTCCTCGATGCACAGCATCGATGGTCGGTACCCGCTGGTCATGGCTTTCATGATCTCTTCTTTGGCGATATAGGCACCTCCTTCTTTTATTCTAATACCAGTTTTCAAGTAATTAAAATTTCTTCCATAGAGTTCAAAAAATTCTACGAGAAGCATTCCAAGGTTTTCATCAGCTCTCCGGGCATCAATTCTTGGATGCAACTGTAAAAGCAATGCATCCACAATTTGTATAGATTCAAGTCATGTACTAAAGCAGACGGCATGCATGAAACCTGCTGCTAGCATCTCTTCGAGGACACACTGCTGAGCGGCACTCACTCATGCACCAGCAGGAAGCAGGGGTAGCAGCAAGGAGGCGCTAACAGAACCTGGACAGCCTCTGTCAATAAGGAGTGTTCAAAAGAAATAAATGTCCTAATCTGAATTTTATTATGCTTTTTTGAACTTGGTAACCCATACATGTTTCCTACAAGCACAGACATCTGATTAACCACAGTCGCCAAATATTGGTAAATAAGTTCACCACATTCTGCACAATTGAGTCATCTGGATGGAGGATGTAATTTTTAAAATTCTAGTCGTAATTTCATTATTCTAAAACACAACCAATAGAGGGCAGTATTAGACTGAATAGTGGAACAGTATCTCTTAAAACCAGAATGTAAAATGATTAACTGTGTAATTAGTATTGTATCATAATATTTAGAGCAAATTTACATCCTGCTTGTCACACAGATTAGCATCAGCCTCCATTCAGTGCCACACTTTCTTCAAGCAAGCACTAGACTTATTCTAAACCTAAGCCATGGTCCACTGCAACCTTCAAAGTGTCACTGATCTAACAGACCTGTAATTCTCAGCCGTCCAGACCTGCACTGCCCACATGTGGCTATTTCTCATTAAATGAATTAAAACATATTAATTAAAAATTCAGTTTGTCAATTTCACCAGTCACACTGCAAGTACTCAGTAGCCATATGTGGTTGGTGGTTATCTTGCTGGGCTGTGCAGATATGGAACAATGCCATCTGCACAGAAAATTCTACTGGACAGTGCCAATCTAGAAAATGATGGCCAAGTCCACACGAAAGTACGTCTTGATAGAAGTACAATGATTAAATACATTTATAACAGATCCACAGGAAATACATCTCCTCAAGCCTACACAAGTATTTTTAGGGTTCAGAAGCATTTTGGTTTCTGAGGACTTATTTGCATATTTCCATGACATAAGCCTGCCCAGTGCCAGGTTGGCCTCCTCCCCTCAATCAGTCATGAAACAAACTCAGATGCTCCAACAGTCATAGTGTGGAGGCAGGATGGGCTCTGGGCTCTGGGCACCGGGATGTGGATATGGAAAAAGCAATCCCCCCATTGCAGGGTGACCTCCTGTGAGGTCACAGGATCACTGCAAGGACCGCAGAGGGAGGGCAGCAGGAGGCACTGGGCACAACAGCAGTAAGTGGGAGCTGCTATGACTACAAGACCAGCCATGGACAGAGCTCAAATCAGGAGGAAATGGAGAAATCAGTTAACAGAAGGTTGTGTTTAGTTCAAAATAATGTCCGACAACTATATGGGAAAACAAGGGGAAAGTGGAAAACAAGACAATGTGACTAGAACTGTTAGAAAATAGACGTGGAATTCCATTTTCACTATTCTTAAAGCATTTCTGCAAAGACATGCAGTGAAAGTCGCAATAATTAAAGGTGGTATAACCAGCAGTTCTACTATCAGTGGTATGAGAAAATCACCAAATGCTGGACTTAAAACCCTCACTAAGCACAATCACAAATACAAAATTAATGATAAACATGGAGGAATATAGTTGTGCAGGATTCATTCTCGTGTTTATCACAGCTTGCTATTCAGGACAAGCAGACAGCCCTCCCACACTGGGGAGCAGAGTGAGGGTAGCAAGGAAGGGCAGAGCACTGGGGCTGGGGAGAGGCCTTCGTGGCTGCTGTTGACCTCATGCTGGCGCTAGACAAGCTCCTTTGGACCAGGTGATGACACAGAAGGAAGGGAACCGGGAAACTGAAGGAGCAAGGCCCTGAAGATAAGATGCAGGAGCCCCTGCTGCAGCAGGAGCTCAAGACCACCCGGTTAACCAGGTCAGAGTCCAAAACACATCAGCTCAAGCAACAAGTCTGTCATCCCATCCTCAGATTTTGTAAAGAACAGAGAATTCTTCATGCAAGGAAATATAAATGAATAATTAATATTTCAATTAACTTAGAGACTATATGTTAAAAAAGCCTAAGTACAGTTTATCAATACATCATAGCATTTAACACTTAAACTTTTTTAACACTTTTAGGAAGGTTTTCTATTGATAGATTTTCCATCGTGTTATTCAACAAAATAAGGACCATATATAATTTAAGACAAAATATTGTTGTTTTATCTATCTCAGAAGGAAAGCTCTCTTTTAAACTTTTCCCCCATATATGGTACCAAACTTTATTCTGAGACAAGTTTTTTCAGTATAAATCAGAGACAAGCATCAAGAAAAACAGCTGTTTATGGTCTACCAAGGAATGGACGTTTTCTAAAAGAGCATTTCCTTGAGCTTTGACTGACATACGCTCAACTTAAAGAACCAAAATAAGCACTCTCTACCCTAACAGTTAAATTAGGTACAAAAATAAGCTATAAAAGAGCAACAGGAAAGAAGCACTGATCAAAAGAAGGTTTTATTAGAAAAATTAGATGTCAATCTCTACCAAATTAGAACAAAATAGTGAAGGGAGGGCAACGACCACTGGAATCCATGAGGCAATCAATCAGAACACGAAGGACCTACTCTTACATGTCTTAATGCAAATGTTCTCATGGGAGAAAGCATACGTACCTGTAGAAAGCTAATAGCCATTAAAATTAGGCTGTATGAGCTAATTCCACCTGTAAAAACTTCATTCAGGTCCCTCTGCAGAAGGAACTGTTTCAATACTAAAATCAAGTAAGGCAGCAATGAATATTTCTGTAAATTCCAAAGAAAAAGATTTACTGATTAGTTAATATACTTTTAAAGAAATTTCACAATAGAAATGAAAGTTTAATCAATCTTCTTGCCCATGTGAAGGCTCTAGGCCAATCAGTCTTAAACTTTAGGGGGGCCTAGGGATTTCCTGAGGGGCTTGTGAAAATTCAGAGTGTGGAGCCCCCCAGCTCCAATCCAGCAAGATAAGGTAGGGGAGCCCCGCCAGGGAGAGTCACCAGGCACAAAGGAGCTCGCAGGAGTGAAGGAGGCATTCATTCTCGTGTTCATCACGGCTTGCTATGCAGGGCAAGCGGACGGTCCTCCCATGCTGGAGAGCAGAGTGAGGGGCGCAAGGAAGGGCAGCGCACTGTGTGGGGGCACTTCATGGGTGCTCTTGACCTCGTGCTGGGGCTAGACAAGTTCCTTTGGACCAGGTGATGACGCAGAGGGAAGGGAATTGGGAAACCGAAGGAGCAAGGCCCTGAAGACGCAGGCGCCCCTGCTAAGGGTTCCTCAGCCCCTGCTGCAGCAGGAGCTTAGGACCACCTGGTTAACCAGGTCAGAGTCCAAAACACAACAGCTCAAGCAACAAGTCTGTCATCCCATCCTCAGGCACTGAGGCCACCCAAAGTGAGTACACATCACAACTTTCTCAGCTTCCAGTGGACCCCTGGGCTAAACTTGTGAATGAGGCATGTGAGCTAGAGACAAAGTCTCTTTGTAATCACTAGAAAGAACATTTTAACAAAGCTCTCTAAAGTAATTCTCAACTTTATGAAATGGTTACTCAAGAAAAGCAAATCTGAAAAAAGCTACATACTTTCAAAGCATCTCTAGAAATAATATTAGAGGATAAATAATTTAAGTAATCAGTCTGTATTATTAAAGACTCCTACCTTCAGTTGAAAGTTTTTAACATTTATAAGAGAAGAGACACCCAATGCGAGAGCTCAAGTCCTATTCATATTGTGCTGACTTGCCAGTGACAGTACCTTCATGTAATTCTTGATGAACTCCGCTGCCCGGACACCAGTCTCCATGTTAAAGCTGATGTCCACTTTAACTTCAGTCTCCTGATCTGTGAGTTTTATTATTGGTACCTGTAAAGATTTAATTTAAAAAACTGTCCTTTAATATGCAACATTCTCCACAGCAAGGCATTAAAACATTTCCAAAGTTGTACAGCAGTGCTGGGCTTGTTTTCTTATTCACAAAAGGGGCTCAGAGGTCATGAATGCCAGATTTTAAAAATGAGAAGAAAGGGACCTTTGCCAGGTGTTGACCTCAGTAGTACCCAGAACCTAGGACGACCCCCTATCCCCATGCCCCCAGCCCCTCACACAGCTAGCGCCACTCTGCCTGCCCCAGTTGGCCTGGCTCAGCCCAGAGGCCAAGGACTGAGCATCAGAGAAAGGAGGGGAGGGAGTCCAAGGGAACGGCTGTCCCAGGGAAGGAGGAGGCAGGCGGGAAGGCGCACCTCAAGGAGCAGCCAGCCCAGGCTCTGCCACACATGTGTCTGGGGAGGCCGAGGGGTGCTTGGCCCTCCCAGGTATGTTTGGTAGCCTTTTTGAAAACATTCAAAATAGCTTCAAAGCCATTTTTAAAGTTACATTTTGTACTGATATTGTTTCTCTGAACAATCCCACTTTAGGTTTTCACTCTTTAAGACAATTTTACTAAAAAAATTTCCCTAAAAATCAGAGAATAAAAGGCTATTTTGGAAATACTCTCATCAGCAAGAATGATCACCAACAGACACTCAAAATCAGCCTCGTAAAAACTGCCCAACAAACATTTGGACCACACTCCATCCCATCCCCACCCACCAAAACTGTTCTTCGTGAAGAAAAGGCAATATTCTGTTCCTTGCAGCCTGAAGGAATAAAAAAGAAGGTCCCTTCACCAAAACAATCAGGGTCTAATGAGAGGCTTAAACGCTAATAAAGTCGACACAGCCACAGCTCGCTCAGCACACACCTCCTCTGGGTTTCAAAACCTACACCTGGGGGCAAACTGCTAAGGGTGCACCTATGAGGAGCAAGGGCCTGTGGGGACAGAGACACCTGAACATCACCTCGACCACCAGGCAGGGTAAGCTGTGGCTGGCATGTTCTAAGAAGGCAGAGAAACAAAACACCTTCCCAAATAACTCATCAAAACTATTGCAGAAGAAGCCCCACGCTCCAATACCTATTCCTTCCAACACCCTGGGCATCCCCAACGCCCAGGCTTAAGAAGCACCTTCTTTTCCTTACTCGTGGGCTCTCTCCCAATTATCTCTTCTGGCGCGCCCCTGCCTTCTGCTTGCGCACACACACTCCTACACTCACAGTGTGAACCCTCAAATTCTGGAAATTAGTAGTAACACTACAGTATTTACTTTTGGGTGTTGTTCGCAATAGACAAGCTTTCACCTTAAGCACAGCCTCACCCCTGGGCTCCTGAGCCTGGGATGACATGCTGACCATGCCCCACAGCAGTGCTGCCAGGCAACAGCTGGAATGCACTGCAAGGAGCACTGGTGGACACAAACACCTGGCTCTCCTTACAGTCCACGCAGGCCCTCGGGCGACAGAGGAAAGGGGACTCAGTAGCCAACATGCAGTAACGGGCCACTGGAGCTACACAGTCATTGCGACTACTCAGGTACTGCCCGTTCTCCAGAACGCTCTGGAACTCAGGACACTCAGGCAGGACCCTGTTAACTTGTCTACATCTAAACCATGATTCTTGGTCAGAAATCCCCACCCACCTTGCTGCCTCCAGAGGCCTGGTCTCCATCGACTGGGCACACATGGAGGGCAGAGCCAGGACAGGCAGAGCCGGAGGGCCTCGGGGGCCCAGCTGCCCACCTCCCCACCTCCCCACCTGCCCACCTCCCCACCTCCCCACCTCCCCACCAGGGGAGGGGCAAGGGCGCCGCGGCACACAGAGGAGTGGAAGGGCAGGCACGTGGCTCGGCACTCACGTGCACAGTGGAGGCCAGGGCTAAATCGAGGCACTGCCTCACAGTGGCTGTTTAACCCACCTTATACTGTCATACCTCTCTGTGCCTCAGTTTCCTCACCTATAAAATATGAACACTGTCTGCCCATGGGAGTAGCTGGGAGGACTAGTGCAATAAGGCCAGTGAGCATTTGAGAAGGTGGCCAGAGCTCACCTCTGGTGCCAAACATCAGGACAGCAAACGGTCCCACCTGGGAGACAGGCCTTAAGCAAGGATGTGGTGTTGGCCCACTCGCTCTCCAGCCCACATGCCAGTGATACAGGTGCATGCACTTCATTAAAATTCAACAAGATGTCCACCTGATATTTGTGCATTTTTCAGTGCATTATATCATTTTTTAAAACTATCCCCCACCCCAATCAAAAGCACCTAAGAGTTAACACTCAAGAAACACAAAGAACACCTGCTCATTGTACCACCACATGAGCAAAATGAAACTCCCACTTAACTTCTGACAATCCACTCACACAAGGCAAGGACGTTAATCACACTTCACTTAAGTTGAAACATCAACTTAAAAATGAAAGGCTGGCCTACAGCACAAGTGAGCTAATAACTGTATACAACAGGCAAGCAACTTACAGGTCCTGAGCTGTTTCTAATCTTGGACTGACGTAAACCTTAACACGTACAAACCAGAAGCAGTCTCATCAAAATTCTCACCAAGGCAAGAGGTCTTTCACACATGGACATTTTTTTGAACAGCAAAAGGAACTGGCATGTTTTCCTCTCTTGAATATAACTTAGCCAACGGTAATCATAAATGCCATGGTTTCGTTGCTGGGCTGCGTGATCCAGCATCTGAATGTTACGATATCTCGTTTCACACATTAACCTCCTTTCCTTGTTCATCCCAACACAAGTAGACACAACCATATATTTTAATGCCAAGAACAGTTTGATAAGCTCACAAATTCCAGGAGTTCGCATTGCCACTAAACATGTTCTTGGCTGGCAATCATGACTATAAAACAAAAACATAATAAGCATGTTTATACCAGAAGTAGTCTTCAAAAACGTAGCCAATAACTGCTGTCAAATGTAAGTCAGTCACATAGGCGCACGACATGATGCCCCACGTGGTGAGGAGGCCCTTGCACGGGGCGGACCTGAAGCCCAGCCGCTTACCGTAGCTTTGTCTAAGACTTTGATGGAACACGGCTCAGCCACATTGTGCTTTCGCAGGGCCTGCTCCAACAGTTGTAAAGGAGGACGTTCCCATTTTCCAAAGACCACCAGATCTATGTCACTGCACAGAAGAAAAAGTGCACATCAACCACTGCTCCCCTCTCCATGAGGTGACATGGGGACATGTGCCACAGTACCATGTCTGCATTTCCCTCAAAGGCCAAGACATAATCCCACTAAGAGTGCTGCCCTTAGGGAGATGAAGTGCAGTTTATGAATGACAGAACTTCCTCACTTAATACTGATAGGTTCTCAGAAACCACGACTTTAAGTGAAACAATGTATAAGGAAATCAGTTTTTTTCCTCATCAACATTTTAACAAAATGACATTGAAGGAAACAATATTATTCTTTATTTGAGGATCCTCTATACATTGTTTCACTGAAAGTCACAATTTCCAAGAACCTACTGACAATGTTGAGGACTTACTATATTTGTAATATAAGCTAGAAAATAAGGATAAAAGTTTGTCCCAACAGCACAAGGTAACCGAGGGGACCGGGAGGAAAATGCCTGACCCTCCAAACCAAGCCGACGCCCCAAGCTCCCCAGACCCGACGCCCACGCCATCTACCCCAGATCACTGCTGCTGACCCAGGGGTTCCCGGACACCTTGAATCTGTCCAATTCCCACTGTCCCTGACAATGCCAACCCCCAAATCCTGAGATTACAGCCTCTTCAGTCTCCAAACATTAATTATCAGTGGGTAACTAAAAAATAAACTTTTAATGAAAAAATGCACATAAAATTTATTTGGATATCAAGAGTACTTAAGAAAACAATTTTAGAATGCAAACATTTGACATTTTTCTATCAGATAAAAATCCTTACAAAATACTGTTTAAACAGAATTTTGCTTGAATGTTCATTAAAACATAAGATCAGTTTTTCAAAAACATGCCCCGAAATATCTACTGCATTTACTTCCTGTGGTCCTCACTCCTCTTGTTTCCAGTATCCAGCATTTTTGTACCCCAACAAATTAAGCACAAAAGGAAAAATGCAAAGCAGTCAATTCACTAACACATTACGAATTTGAATTTTACCTTCTGCCAATTTTCCCTCTGTGCCCCCAGTCTCTTCCTTTACCTGGTATTTCTAGCCTTAGATTCGGTCACAAAGAATCTACTTTCAGCCCTTATTATGCACACAGACACCATCCCTACCCCCAAATATACATAAACACTAATCTGATACTCACCTAGTTGGAAGATAGAGACCTGTACTAAAGCTGCCAAATATCTGTACCTGAAAAAGATAGTGATTATTTGAAGGTGTTCACTTCAATTCAAGCAGTCCTACTTCCATTATTTCTTACTACATAAAAGGCCTCACTATACCCTTGGGTAAAAAGTAAAACTACTTTGGAAGTTGGTGGGAGGGGGAGGCAAAAAAAAAATCCCACAACTAACTAGAAAATTTCCTTTAAGTTAAAGACCTGCCCCAGGAAGGAATTTCTGAAATCTCAAAATTAAGAGATGAGACAACTACTGGCCTCACCCCATGCCCACACAAAGCTGAGGACTTTTCAGAGCCAGTGTCAAACCCTTCAGCAATCTCTCAAGCCCACAGCCAAGGCCCTGGGCAGGGCTCTGTCTCAGGCACTGAATTTTAAAGTCACAAATATATTAATATATCATTTTAAAAGAGGAGGGAAATCAAGTCACTGCCCTTGCACTGACAGCACACATGCCCCGCCAGGTCGTCGGCGGGGAAGGTATGCCAAGGAGAACGGGGCCCAGGCTGCTGAGCAGCTCAGCAGAGGGCGTGCTCATGCTGCCCGCACCAAGCAGGCCAAAGTGCCTCCAAGCAGGCTCAGGTGCCTCCTCTCAGTAAACACCTGCCTACTCGCTGTGAAAGTGCTGCGTGAGGAATACTTCCAAGTGTCACAAAATGAACATGTGTCATATACTACTATGTGTGGTGGGGGGAAGTGAGGGTGGCGGATGGGGGTGAAATGTCTAACCTTAGGGTGAATTTAAGTAATCACTCTATTCCAAAAAACCCACAAATCCCTTAAGCCAAGGGTCCTCGCACTTGAGTGCAGACCAGTGTGTTACACACAGATGCTGGCCCCAGCGCAGGGTGGCTGAGGCAGCAGGCGCAGGGTGGGATGGGAATGTGCATTCTAACAGGATCCAGGTGAAGCTGCCCATACCAAAACCACCCCCGGACACCTGCTGCCTCGGGCCCGTGTGGATCCAGCTGACACAGCAATCACAGGGTGCTCAAATGCACTCATGTGCCGTGTGGCACAGAAGTGCGAAGAGTGTACTCACATCAGCTGTCGGCCAAAGGTCTTTAACTACGGTTTCGATCCGTTTCACCACCTCTCTTCTCATGGCTGCCTCCTCAGGACAAGGGGACATGAAGTTGTAAAAGTCAATTATTTCCTCATGAAGTCTAGTGCATAAGAGAGAAAACACACTAGAGTTACAATTAAACTTGACCAGACTTTCCCTTCTGCTCTTAGAGCAGTATGACACTGAAACATGTCTCTGGCCACCTAAATCCAGTTTTTTCTCTCCTCTGAAAGTATACAATAAAGTGAAAACTGTGGTGGACAAAATCACACCCTGTGGCTCAGCACCGTGGATCAACATGGGCCAGTCTGTCAACACCAAATCATAATTTACAATTGGCCTTTAAAGGTTTATCCAAAGGAATCATTTCAGGGGCTTAACGTTAAGAATATGAGAGAACACCACCCATGAAAGATTTCCAGTGGATAGCACGCTTTCTGAAGGTGGGGTCCAGCTCTGGCTTCTCCAGAGCCCCCTTGGCACCACCCCGACATAGGCTGAGATGTGGAGATAGACACGGGAGACAAGAAAAAGACACATGTGTCCTCAGGAGCCCACGGCCCAAGGCTCAGCACTCCAGGTCTGCCTGGGCTACCTGCTGACCATCCACTAAATCTGGTATTTAATACATCCCAGTCTCAACACAGAGAAACAGAGTCCCTGGAGGCAGAAAAGTTCGATCTGATTCAACACTCAAGTATTCTCTCAAGATGCCAACAAGGAAATCAAGAACCAAACACGTGAGGCAGGAGTCACATGGGCCTCTCTCTTTCTCAACAAAGCTCCGAATAGTGTTTTCAGGTGCGAGGAGCAAGATTTAGGAGCTGCCTCACATCCTGCCTCAGGGCACCACCGTCCGGTCACCCCTGGGCTCTGAGAAGGGCCAGCCCTGTGGCTGGTGGCACCAGCCTGCGCAGTGAGGTCCGGGCCAAGGATCTGTGCTGAAGACTGCAAGAAGAAAGTGCCGCTGTCCGCTTTCATTTTACGGGATTAATTAACGATGGGGGGCAAATTAGCCAATCCTAGGAATTATAACAAATTAAATTCACCTGCTTCCATTCTAAGTTTAATTAATAAACAAATAGTAAGAAACAAAAAATAAAATGTGGTCAGCTCAATACCTAGCAAAATAGTGTGCATAACAAAAGGCAAAGCTTCTTAACAGAAACTACTAGAGTTAAGTTAAAAGGTAATATCATTTTATGGTTTGGCTCCTGTTTGAAGTTAACTTCACCTCAAGTATTACCACCCCCTCCACACACAAAATCATTTGGAGTAACCATTCCAAACACTCCACAGTAGGTTTAAAGGCTAGTCTAAAAGCACACACGAGACTCTAGTAGGAGGAAATACTCAATACCCTTGTTCACAACATACCTGCAATATCAGGCCATCACTGGAGCCTAATTCTATTTATCATGTTTTATTAAAAAAATAAGTAAAAGTAAATCTCATCCCAAGAATGGTCTCAATTCAGACAGCCACAAGTCCAGTTTTTAATAGATCTGAAAAGGTAATAAGTCATGCAACATTAAGCTAAAATAATTTTTCCAAAATACCTATCAAACTGCAAGGTTTTTGGAGTAAAGCTTCTATCTTTTCAATAATTACTGAGCACCAACCAGGCATTTGACTATCTTTTTCCATCAGCTCAGCAGGGCATTTTAAAGTCTGAGGTGTTACCTATAATTTCCTACTATTTAGCAATGTCAGTAAGACTAGATATGTCAAGTTAGCAAGTTAATGTCCACACCAGGGAAGAGCCTTTGTCCGTCAGCAGGAATGTCTGGGTGGGTCCCCTTCACCTCCACCAATCACTATGGCTGCAGAGAGCTCATCTGGGGGCAATGCTGGGCTCTCTGTGAGGAGAAGTTAGTCCACCTGGACCACCACCAGCCACATGCTCTCCTGTACCTCACAGCACTGTTCTGAGGCTAACAAACAGTACAGAAATTTAGAGAGATCCTAATAAAAATATAAGCTTAGAATTATTAAGTAACTGGCCCAAAATCATGGAAGAACACCAAAACTAAAGTTCTAGACACATCATCCAAATTTAACACATTAAAACATCTTGAAAACAGGGTATTCCATGTGTCAAAGTATCACTCCAGGTCTCCACGTAGAGTAGAATGCACTGTCAACTTTAAGTTGTATGTATCTGAAATAACAGCAACATAAAACAGTCTCTCCTGCACTCCTCCCAGGATTCATGCAGCCGCATTCACGACCTGTAGGGGCATCCCAAGACACCCTACTCAACACTCCAGGAAAGGAAAGAACAGGAAGGTAATACTTGTTGCTGTCTGCATCAGACACCACACAATCACTCTGACACAGTATCTGTTTCATCAAATGTCTGCTCACTTGCTCAGAGACCAGAGGCGGTGGCCCAGTATTCCTCCTCTAAGTTGGGAGAGACGAACACCAAGGCGAGGCCTGCCCGCATTCCCTGAGGGAAAAGTGTGTCCAGGGGAACACAGAGGCCTCCTGATTTCAGTGTTGTGTCCAATCAGTAAGATACACTAATAACTATACCCATGTGAAATCTGTAATAAACTAGACCTGTAAGTTAGCAAATGCTGTAACAACATTAGATAGTAAGAGCCAGGAATATTTTTGTTTCACCTTCTCAGAACAGAAGGCACGCTGCTGGTGGACCGGCCCAGTGGTGTCTCTTGGATGAGGGAGCTGGAAAAGGTGGCTCTGGCCAACGCCCCTCCCCCCACCCCCAGCCCCCCAAGCAGGGACCAGCAAGGCCCTGCATGACTCCCAGAGGTGTCCAGGAACAGAGGAGCGCGATGATGGGTGACAGCCGCCATCTCAGCAGACGGACATGGCAAAGTCTAACAACCGTCATTATGGTGACATCCGGGTAGACCTGAAAAGGCCCCAGGCTGCCCCCTGCACCATCTCTCTGTGGCCCTCAAAAGGGCGAGGGGTGGGACCACTGACTGAGCAGAGAAGTGTGGAGCAACCCGAACCAGGCATGGCCAAGCCCCTCTGCCCACGCCTCCAGCTGAGCCCAGCAGACTCCCTAGACCCCCGGGCTTCCTTGCAGCCACGTGCTGACTGGCTGGAGTCCATCTCTGCCAGGGAAGGCAGCATCCAGGAGGAAAGGACCCATCTGCTCACTACCTGACCTCATGGCGGGCAGTCAGTCACTGGCTGTGGAATCAAGCAAGCAAGTTTCAATAAAATATTTTGCTATGATCTTGTCATTACTGGTCTACACTCCCCATAACATGACATCAAAAATTATCATTCTGAAAATACTTTATCCCTGCACTGGATAACTTGATTTGTTAACAGAAACCACTTAAATGGTCAACTATCCTTTTAAAAATGTAAACAGTTGCTAAATAAAATATTTTGTATTATTTTACTCAATACTAGCATTACCAGTTTTCACCACTGTAAGCTACTGCTTATATGGTTATGACAACATACTTTCCCAGCTGAGTGCTGTCAAGCACATGCCTCGGTGCCAGTGTCAGCTACAACCCCCCTCCTTTTCTAGTCTAGGACTTCAAATACTGAATATACCCACAGCTTCAATTCTCCAAAAGTTTTCCACAGAATTATGTCAATGAAAAGTTTTAATCATTTTTACTAAACAATGAAAAAGAGGAAATAAGTTTATTATTCTCACATATCAAAACCTCCAGGGAATTTCACTGCTGACAAGATGCCTGCCTAAAAACCACACTGAAGTCTCCTATTCCACAGACAACTTAAATCATCAATACCTTTTAGGGTTCAATTTCAGTTCAGCTCACTGGCATCCAGTCTCCAAATCGAGGAAATTTCTACATAGTGATCATCACAGAAAGAAACTCCTCTATCACAGATCACAGAGGCAGTGTCCCAAAACCATCAGGACACGGCAATGATCTGAGGCAGCCCCAGGACCTGCTGCCCACCAGATGTGCCATCAGGCTCCTTCTCCGTGACAGGCCGGCTGCACGCAGGCTGAGGCAGCCTGACCACCCCCTGCAGCTCCAGGCAGCCGTGAGATTGGGGGGGGGGGGTGCTCCTGGAGGGCTTTCTCACATGGAGGGAGAGCCCACAAAGAGCCCTTGGACCTGGTCCTTTCCTCTTCACTGAGTCCTAGAGCACTGACCCGGTGACTGGGGCTCCAGGAACTGTGGTACCCGGGTGGCCTCAAGAAGGCAGCCAGGTGCAGAGAAAGGGAGGAGGGCGAGAGGATGTGCTAGACCCCAACGTGCTCAGACCACCAACACATCTGTTGTTTGTTGCCAAACCCAATCCTGATGCATTAGCCTGCCACTCTCCAGCTGGGGGAAGTTCGGTACGACGCAAACCTCCTTCTCAGCTGAAGAGCCCAGTGTACAGACCGCTGCAGGGCCCAAGGACGTGTGCCCAGAGGACCTTGCCCAGAACCCAAAGCAGAGCTTCTGACTGCTCTGCAGGGTGGCTTCCAGCCTCATCTTAGGTTTTGTCATCAACCTGGGTTGGCTGTGTTGCAGAAAAGGCGCATGGCAAGCAGTGGGATCTACAGATGCAGCAAGCCTCTGCCAGCTTGTCTGAGAGGTACCATCCTGAGGCACTAGCGATGGCTACTGTCTCACACAGGTCAGGTGCAGCTCTGAGGTGGCAAGCCCTGAATAATTCACTTTCTGGTTATCTTAACCAGGATGGAAATGGTGAGACCTGAGTTTTCAGTGAATTTTCATTTTTATCATGAAACTACTTGGAGAACAGAATTCTGAAGCATTCTTCCAGTGTACTTTCTACTAAAAATTAGAGAATAAAGTTCATTGAAAAATAAGAAAAGGTAACTCTCATTTACAATCATTACCTGGTAAGAGTCCAAACCTATTCAAAAAGGACTTCTCAATTTTTAGTAAATTTTCCAAATTTCTGCTTTTGGTGCCAAAAATCAACATCAGCCATGTTTTAGTATCTGGTACATTCTTGCTGTAATTATTTATGACCCCAACTCACTGAGCTAGTTTAAGAGCAAAAGGAGGATCATACAGTTAGAGAACCAAACTTTATCATTTCACAGCTAATAAAGCTACTGATGCAAACAGATGACCCACTTCAGGAGGATGATTTTTCAGCTTTAGAAGCCGAGCTAAGGGGATTAAGTGGTTCCCAACTTGGTCTAAATTTGAGCCAAAGCCAGGGAGGACTGGTTGCTTCTGAAGGTGGGGCCATGGGGTTGAGGCAGCCCCCGATGGTCCTGGGCTCTCCAGCTGGCCTTGCCCACCCTGGGCAAAGCTGGCTCCTTCCCCCTCTCAGCCCAGAGGCTCTAACCGCCTCCACCACCAAGCACAATTTTTAAGTTGTTCAAAAGTGACTCTTTATACTCAACCCAAGGAGGATAGGCCGGCATTTGCACTGCAGTAGGTGAAGGATACAAAGAACCAAGGGGCAGAGAGGCAGAGGCCACAGCCCTGCAGCAAGGACAACTCATTCAAAATAAAACACTTCAGAAAGAACAGGGCCAAAAGAAATATGCCAAACATGAAATAACTCCAGCCTTCCAGTGGGGAACACAATGAATGGTTTGCTTGATTAGGACACTCCCCTGGATTTTAGATCCAGAGGCTTCTTCTAAGCAAAGCAACAGTCAAAGGTCACGACTGTAGGTCTGACTTAGGCAGTGCATAGGCAATGTAACCAGAGTGTTTGTATCCCCATAATATTCTGAGGGAAAAAAAAGTCAGATTTCATTCAATATTTTCCTTAAGGGAAAAGAAATGCCAGAAAGAATGAACACAATCCTCCCACCACCCAGTTATGAGAAGTTTCAGCACCTGAAACCCACTGCATGTAAGAGCTGCGCTCTACAGTGCTGGTGCTTCTGATTTTCCCAACCCACTGAAATTTCAGAGCTCTCAACCCTCAGGTCCACAGTTCTCTCCATGTTGTTAATCACGTGCCTCGGTTTACCTTTAACAGCCCACCCATGAACCTCATAAACCCCAAATGCTCGGGAAAAAGTGATTTTATGAACTGCATGTGACTTCAGTTGCCAATCTTCTCCACTGAAATGTAAAATGCAGAAGATACTGGAAACTCGTTCACCGTTAATTTATCCTCTCCCACTCCCTCCAACAGCCTTAAAACCAGCGGTTTCTCAGAAATTGGAGCTCCCCCCCTCAGCTCCACCACGCTCGCTCACTATCTGCATTTTGCCATTTCACTATTCCTTAGTGAAAATACTTGGCGCTAACTATTGTAATTTTACAGACTTTGTAACATGCTTTGATGCAATTGTAGTTAAACAAATGTTTCACAGAGTCCACGACACTGCACAGATAGGGTCTGGATTTGTGTTTACTTCTTACTAACTAGAAAGAATGGGTTGTTGGGCAGATGACAAGTACAAGAACCATGAGGGAATGACCGAATGGCTCCTACTATTCTGGGGGATGGGTGACCCTCTTTAAAAAGTATGTGTTTACTGATGTAGTTAAGGAACTAATTATAAATCAGTTTTGTTTAATTTCAGTTACACTACAAGGCAACTACTACCCACACAAATTAGGAAACCCTGAGTCAGGCCTTGAGAGGTGACTTTTTTTAAATCTAGGCTCAAAACAAGTGGAAGGAAATGGACTGAAATTGTGAACCTTGTGTTTCCAGGGCTCCCAGTCAGCTGCCCCGAGCCTGCCTCGGCTCCTCCCCGCTCCGGCAGGGACCTATCTGCACAGACGCTCTGGACGGAGCTGGGAGCTCAAGTGTGAACGCAGGGGTGGCCCGTGCAGGGAGGGCCTGCCCACCAAGCTACAGACAAAAGAAGGATGCAGCCCCCACACCCCAGAGGAAGAGCAGGAGCTGGGCCAGGAGAGGGCTACAAGCCCCGTGGGGCAGCCCAGACCAACTAGCATTCCCAGAATTGCTAGGACAGGAAGGGCTGTGCAGCTTTGGAATCGATGTGGGAACTATGATCCATGAAAATTTAGCTGCCAGCAAAAGCAAGCCTTCTCTCCCCTTCCCACCCAGATCCCTCCCGGGGTCAGGCACACAGGACCCTGGAGCAGGGGGCTGTCCAACGGCCTTTCAGAACCTAACCAGAAGGTGAGGAGAGGTGCGTCTATGTGTGCTGGGGGCCACAACACTCTCCTACCCTGGCGGCGCAAACCCAAGCACACTGCCAAGCAAAGGCCGTGAGGCCAACTCAGAAGAGAGAGGACCGCACAACCTTCTCTTCCCTCACAACAGAAAGTAAGAGCTTAGGTACCAGAAGCTTATGATAATTAAGCCATAGGAAAAGTATCTAACTGAACTCGGGGTAGTTAACTGCGCTTGTTCTAAACTCGCTGCTAGAGAAGAAAGTGAAGCACCACACCAGGATGAAGGAAACCTCAGCATTTCACAAACTGAGTGTACAGATATTCTTAGCAGTAGGGTTAAAACTACTCAGAACCACCCCATGACACAAGCATCGAGAGGAGCAAACCCAGGGGGCGGTACTCCACCTGTGTAGCATGTCCTCTACCCATCTCAGGGCAAAAAATACCAAAAGCTTAGTCTCCTAACACTGGAGTCTGAAGGAACCCACAATGCAAGCAAGGACCCACAGCCTCTCTGGAAGAGCTCGAGAGGCCAAGAAGGCACTTCCCTGAGCCATGTCTGCTGGCTCCAGGCCACCTGCCACTGAGACTCGCAGCACAGCCACAGCACAATTACTGCCTCCTGCAGGTCACCTCTGGGTGCTCCGAGGGGACCACGTCCACTGAGAAACTGCACAGCCACATCTGGGAGCCAGTGTGAGCCTTGCTTGCTAGCTGAAGTAACTGGAGCATTTCTGAAATGAAAACTGCTATACTTTCTGTCAACTTTCTAGATATCCTTACACCACATGGAAGACAAGCTAGGATCATCCTTGGGGGCAACAATATGGAATAAGAGCCAAGAGTCTGAAAACATTAATATTCTGGGATATTATACAATATCCACTTTATCAGCATTTTCATTAGATCTTCCTAAATAGTGCTGAAGCCAATCTCATTATCTCCATTTTAAAGTTAGATGGTAACTGGCCCAAGACCACCCGACCAGGACAAGTCGAGAGCTGTGCAGCTCTGCAACTTGAGCTCTGGCCACCGAGCTAGGAAGCCACACTCAGGAAGGGACCCAACAGAGAAAAAACCCATCACTGCAGTCTTTTTATAAAGAGTGAAAAGTTGTAAACGTAACTCTCCAATTATTCAGGAAATAATGTACAGCTATACAATATTTAAAAATTATTTAAAAGAGCTTTTCAAGGACAGGAGGAAATGCTTGTCTAGAATTAGATTTAAACAAATAAATACAAAATGATACATTTGCTACATATTTAAAGCATTAAAAATAATGGAAAGAAATATGCTCAAATGTGAACAATGGCAAAATTATAACTTCTGTATTTTTCCAATTTTCTTCAATAAATACATTATTGTCTTTATGACCACAACAAAAAAAGTGTTATCACGTCAGCTTTACTAATTCACTACTAACCTCACCCCAAAGGTCAAAGAACAGACATCACCGTGCCTGTCTTAAGTCATCTTTAAGAATCTGGCCTCCCCCAGCCTTTATATTAAAGCCAACCAGATGGGCCCCTCCTGGCTCTGCTGCCTAGCATCCCACAGGCCCCGACACTGGCGACTCTGCTCACTCCTAACCCAGCAAGGCTAAAAGGCCCCTTTCGCGCTAAAGTTCTAGGTCTAGTGCCATGTCAAGTCACTGGGTTAGGAAGTTACCCCAGACTGCAGCAGCACCTGCCCAGCAAAAGACAGGGCCCCTGAAAAAGCTGTCCCACAACCCCAAGAAACCTCTGCAAATTCAGAAGACTGAACCCCAGAATGGAGTGGTGTGGAAGGAGATGTTCTCTCAAGCACCCCAACCAGGTACAGCCACCAGGCTTTCTCAACCATGCCTACTCTCAGCAAAGGCACTGCTGCCAGAGGGCTGTGTTGGGTAGGATTCTGAGGCTGCTTTCAGACTCAGAAGGAAAACTGTTAATATTCATTAATGATGATATCACACCAATTCTTATTATTTGCTGACACTTACCATCTGCCTGCTGTGTCCAGGAACTCACTGTATGACACACTTCACCGAGTATGATCCTGAAACCACCACTGCCATCCCATTGGACAGACAGCTCAGAGGTTAAACCACCTTGCATCTGGCATGAGAACCAGGCAGGGGTGGCACCTCAGCAGCATCTGCCCTCCCTGCACACTCAGCCTCCTGAAGTCCTAGCAAAACAACAGGAAAAAATTTTAAAAAACAAAAGACAGCCAGGTGCAGTGGCTCATGCCTGTAATCATAGCACTTTGGGAGGATAACTTGAGACCAGGTATTAGAGACCAGCCCGGGCAATATCAAGAACCCAACTCTACAAAAAAATTTAAAAAAAAAAAAAAAATTTAGCCAGGCATAGTGGCGCACACCTGCAGTCCCAAAGACTTGAGAGGCTGAGGCAGGAGGATCACTTGAGCCCAGGAGTTGGAGGTTGCAGTGAGCTATGACGATGTCACTGCTCTCTAGCCCAGGCAATGGAGCAAGCCCCTGTCTCAAAAAAAAAAAAAGGGGGGGGGGCAACACAACAGCCTGGAAAATCACCAAAAACTACAGAAAGAGGGAGAGTGTGTGAGAGTGTGAGAAAGAAGAACTTAATGGACCCAAAGGTGTAAATCAACATTGAAATGCAGAAAGCAGATGTGATTCCCTCATTCTACCGCAAACCTACTATGTAACAGGCACTGTTCTGATACTGATAGCACAGCAGGGAGCAAGACAAAATAAAACAAAGTCCTTGCTCTCACTGAGTTTATATTGGGGGTGAGGGGTGACAATGGAGAGAGGGAAATAAGTAAATAACAAAAATAAACCAAAAAAGTGCTATGCACTTTTCGAAATGCTAGCCCTGTACAGGGCTACTTTAGGTTAGTGCTCAGGGACAGCCTCCCAAAGAGCAGGCATTGAAGCTGACATAGGAAGGACAAGCAGCAGCCCAATACACAAAGGTGAGGGACAGCTTCTAGCAGCAGGAACAGCACAATGAGGCCCCCAAGGGGTGGATGGACTGAGAGGAAGCCAGCACAGCCTTAGCACAACTAAACCTGAGTCTGAGACCTGGGACCCAGTGTCCCCGTCCCCCTGGGCCAACCACAGAGCAGATGAGACCACGATGTACTTGAGGAAACTCAGTGGCATGACATACAGGACCAAAAAGACTGAGCCCTCAAAGCTGGAACAATTCAAGGGAACAGTCCAGGCTCCACAGAGGTGACCACCAACCCACCCTCAGCCTCTGTTCTCTGCTATCTGGCACCGCAAGACCGCACAAAGGTCAGCAGAGACACGGACAAACTTTCAAACCTGCAGCCTGGGCTGAAAGAGGAAGTTATCAGGCAAGGTGGGAGGGGCTTCAGTAAGAACATACTCGCGCACATCAGCATGAAGACAGGGCCTGGGAGGCCTGCCCTAAACACACCACACCTGGAAAAAAAGGGCAGAAAGAAGGGAACCCAGTATACGGTGAAAACAATATAGAAGAACACCTAAGTAAAGGATCAGGGAAAAAAACACTACGGTGCCTTGTTCTACAGAAAAACTTAGTAAGGACAGGTCAAGAAAGCAAGTTGCAGAACGAGAGGACATGAAGCAGCCACTGAGCTGAGAAGGCAGCTGCGAACAAAGCAGGCAGAGCCAACTTCAGCAGCAGCTGAAGTCACCAGGATGAGGCTGGGAGCCCTGAAGGGACAGATACTCCCACCCACAGAAAGAGAAAACCAGTAACAAAGTATCAAAGACTCAAGAGAGGAAAGGCTAGAAAAACAGTAACAAAGTATCAAAGTCTCCACAGAGGACCAGCTCCCTGCACTAAAGGCCGACCTCAGTCTGCGGGCTCACAGGTGCCTGGGGTCCAGGAGGAATTGAGGAAGCAACTCACAGGGCAGAGAGGCCAGGTTGGAGCAGAGGGGCACTCCAGGAAGGGGAGCTATCAGCATTAGCCACCTCCAGGAGGGGACTCAGTCTTGCCTCAGATTTCTCATGACAGTCCAAGCCAGAGACAACAGGCAGCATACTCAGGGCAGGAGAGGCCCAAGAATGACACACCAGTCAAGCTCCCACCCAGGCAAGCAGGGGCTTCGAGGAGTGTAGCCCCAGTCAGTCCTTCTTCAAACACTTGACCATTTAACACACACAACAAAAAGGAACTGACAGCAGCTCCTATTTGCAGACAGGGCAAAGAGGAAGGACTAGGTCAAGGTGGAGCAGGGCAGGTCACACCCAGGACACTGTGTGGCACCCTGTGGGGGACAGGGCTGACCCTGCAAAGCTGATCAGAGCATGCGAAGGCAACACCACGTGGGGGCACTGCCTCAATGAACCCCACCGAAAACATAAACCATGTAAAGAACTCAGAAATCTCGAGGAGTCTGGGGACAGTCCTGATAGTGAGCATGGCATGTGTGGAAATACACAACCAAGACTCATCAACCACAAAGCACGGTTTCCTACACAGAGGCGGAGTGCAGCGGGTCAGGAATCTGGACTGTGGGGTCAGACCACGCCCTGTGGCTTTCCAGCTTTCCTTGTGCGGAAGATGTTGATGCTGGTACCCCCATGTGGCATTATGAGCACTTAATGAATCCATATACATAAAGTAATTAATTAGGAGAGGGTCCGGCACTCAGTAAGGGCCCAGTATCGTAGAGGTTATTAACTACAGGACAAAATACAAGTGCTTAAACCTCACGGTGACACAGGAAGAACACAATGCAAGTCAGGAGGTGGGAAGACATATAAAAGGGCTGTGATTTCTCCACCTACACAGCAGCAAGCAAAGTAATATTTCATGATAACTTTTACTCCAACTTTTTTGCTCTTAGCCAAATAAGGTTTTCATGTTTTATGTTCTTAGTCTCAGCAATATCTCTCAGAAATGAGTACTTCCATCTGAATTTGAACATCTTTCACTTTCAAGCAAAACTAATTTAGCAAATTTTATGCAAAGTAAACATGAATTTTAATTAAAGTATTTCTGTTGACCAATCCACATGTCCAACTACACATGAGCTTAGGAATAAAGGTCCCACAATGGCAGTCACCTCATCCTGCTTTGGTTATTTCTGGGTGGTGGGACTGAGTGACTTTAAAGCTTTCTATTTGAAAAAAAAAAAACCATAAATTAGTTTTATAAAAACAATGTCATTATTTTTAAATTAGCATAAATCACTCTTAGAAGCATTCTCTAATTTATAGCAATCAGCAAATATAATTGCAAGAGGCATGGCATCACACACAGCAGTGTGGTCACCACCCTGCAAAGGAGCCACTCCCAGCTGTCAGGTGACAGTACCAGGTCCTCCTGGCTTGCAAGAAGGTACCCTCAGATTTCTTTTGGGGAAATGAGGGCACTGGTTGTCCACTTCTGGGGTATCTGAATTGCTCAGATGCTGGGCAGGACTTCATGATAGTATCTGCAATCTCTGCTGAGAAGCCAGATGTCACTTCTCTGGACCTAGAGACTGGAATTCAGTGTAATTAAGGGTTCTCTTCCTACTATCTTACTTCTTTGGACAATTCCCTCTTTGCTATACATGCTCAGTGGCTAAAAACACAGGCTATGGAATCAGACTGCCTGGGCCCCATGCTGGCCCTGTCCTACCAGCTGTGTGACCCTTGGCGAGCCACGGTGCCTCTGGGACTCACTTCATCTTCTGCAAAGTGAGAGTAAGAGCCTCTCCTAGCAGGGCCACAAGAGACACTACATAAAGGGGCGAGGGCTCAGTGGGCCCAGTGGTGATTATTATTGTGGCCAGTACTGAAGACCACTTGCTTGACTGGAGCAAAGGAAAAGCTGAAGCCCTCCCTGCCCATTAAGGGAGGCCAGTTAACAATGGAGTGAACAGTTCCTCAACTACAGGCCTTTTACTTTCTATGGTTTTACTCTAAAACTGATCCTAAAAGGCCCTTTTTACTCTCAACAATTCTGCAAGCTTCAGTTCATTCCAAGCCTTCAACTCTCCAGACAGTTCTCACAAGTTCTCACCCTTTAGAGCATGGTCTCAGTGCTACACCTCGGACTTCAGTTTGTATTAATACATCAGCCTCTCGCCAGTCAGTCTCTGACACAGCCATGAACCAGACAAGATCACCTTTTGCTTTCTCCCACGAGGCAACCTGTAACAATACTTCAGATTTTCTTTGCATTTCACAGGCCATGCAAAGTATTCTCTTTATATATTTTTGGCTATCATTTCATAGCTGTCCTTCAATTTTTAAAAATCTGTTTTGCTTAAATTTACAGACGATGCCTATAACCAAAATACACTCTATTATGTTGCACCATGGCACCATTCTCTGCCAATTCACCTGCATTCTTGCTCCTCGCTCTTAACTCTGATGCACCAGATCACGTTAGCCTGTCTAGGCTTCGGTTTTCTGTCTACAAAACAGGCGTAATATTACTCATTGCATGGGCCTGCTCTGGAAACTCAAGGACGAAGTTCATGCAGAAAGTTGAGCCCCAAAAGCCCCACACATGAGAGCCACTATGGTGCTGGTGACTCGGGAGACTGTCCAGACAGGGAAGAAACCATCTGCACTACGTCCATCAACCTGTGTACAAAAATGCCAAAAACTGTCACCTGCACGCTGGACTAGAGACACTCTGCACCTTAACAGTTGTTCCATGCTGCACTCTGCTATGAACCCTCTAATTTAACACTTCATGTGTTATTAAAACAGCAGCCTTTTGAAAAGGATGTGCACTGGAAACTCAGAAACACAATTTCTAGAGCTTTCCCAGTGGTAATTTGCTGAATAACAGTTTTTACTGTTGTTTGAGTTTCAACTTATTTCAATAACAGTTACTGAATCAAATACTGTGTTTCAAATAAAGAGTCTAAAGTTACTTCAGTTTGGTGCTATCCAAATATACAGCCATTTAAATTTTAACTAAAAGTAAATAAAATTAGAATTCAGTTCCTCAGTTGCATTAGTCACATAATAAGCGCCCAAACCCACTAGTGGCTAGTGGCTAGTGGCTACCGTACTGGACAGTGCAAAAACAGAATTCTTCCATCTCCTCAGGAAGTTCTACTGGACAGTGCTGTTCTAGTTGCCTGATAATGTTCCCCATCCCTTATCTTTGTTTTCTTGCACTGTACACAGAACAAGAAAGGGTTCTATGTTACAACCCTTCATCCACTCCTGCTACCATGTTCACAGAATAAAAAAACCTTAACCACCTTTAAACAAGTTACCAGCAAACACACACCTGGTAAAGCACAGCAAGAGTACCCTTAAGACTCTGGGAAGATAAAATGCTTCATTACAAACTGTAGGACAGACATTACTAAGGCATTGTTAAAATTTTTAAAAAATAGAAGGATTTCTTCTCCCTTCTCAACCCCCTCTCCCTGCCCCCAAGACTCGAACTTCAGTCTTTAGCAGTTTCTCCAAGAGAAAAGTTTTGGCCTGAGACAGGAAGTTGTCTGTATTTTCAAAAACCAAGAGAGAGGCTTTTCCTGTCCAATTGGCAGTGAGAACAACTTAATTTTTGGTTTCAATTTCCTTACAAAGGAGAGGAGAAAAGGGAAGGAAGCAGCCTTTGTAATCCCTCACACGATGATTCACAAAGTGCTCCCAATCTTCTTTATTTAATATACTTTCTGAGGTGGATGTCCCAGGCCCTGGTTCCCAAGTGGGGAAACTGAGGCTCAGACATTAGAACTTGTGGTAAAACCAGTCAAAACCAGACCTGTGAGTGCATGCCATGGGCTAACCGAGTGAGCTCTCAAGGCCAAGAGCATGCCTCCCAATGCTGGGCAAAGGACTCCAGCCAGAGGGTTTGAAGCAAAAACATAGAAATAATTTGACTTTTCATTTCCCTTTAACTACTGCACCTTAGCCACTCCCGCAGTGACAGGATTCCAGAAATATAACGATGATCTGAAATCTCTTTCAAACATGGAAAGACTGAAACTACCTACACCCAAGTGCTATCACTTAGGAAATTAACTCCACTCTTAAGCCACAGGAGAGCCTAACTGGTTGTGCACAGCAGCTGATTTAGGAAAGAAAAGAGCACATGCCCACAACTAAAAGGTGTGCTGCTGATAATCAAAGACATTCCCTGCCAACAGGGACCCTCAGTGCTGCTCCCATGCATACACCCTGTCAGCTGGTGGATGCAGAGACCCACACAGGCCAGCCCCCTGCTCACTGCCACCAATGGAGTGCACACTGCCAAAGCCCAGGACACAGGTGACAAGCTCATAGGGACACTTGCCCAACGATGGGTGATTCTCCTTCATACTTTTCCAAGTTTTCTCATTTTTCATAGGCATTAATTTTATAATAAGAAAAAAGAACAGTTAAAACTAAATGGGAATGCCTTTCAAATATAGTATAGAATTTTTTTTAATGTTTTCTGGTTTTGCATTCTATATTATAAAGCATAAAACCAGTTTGCTCATTCTTCAGGAAGGAAAGCAGATAAAGCGCAATAGACTTTATTTTTAAAATTCTAAGACAAATGGCAAAAGTTTTCCTTAGCATTTGATTTATGAATACGATGTAGACCTGCCATCCTGACTCTCTTGCCTGAGCTGGCAGATCCTCTTTCTTTCATTTTCTTTCTTTCTTTCCACAGACACTTACTCAGGGGCTAAAGTGTGCTTGGCTCTGGGAATGAGGTGAAGACACAGCTTCCCCTTCCCTGAGGACATGCAGCAGAGCAGTGGTCAGTTCTGTAAGAACAGCAGTAATGCCTCAAAAGTGAACACTCAGATGGGGCTCAGGAAGGGGCAGGAGGAGGAACTGTTGGCAGGTCTCCTTCTCCTCCTGAAGGAGGCACAGTGCTCTGAAGCTGAGGTCCTGGGCAAGCCACTGTTCCCATAAACTTGGGCTTGTAGGACAAGTGTTGCCCACATCTTCAGCAAAGCAAAGATGGACTGCTATGTACTTAGAACTGGATCCCAGAGGTGACTGGGTGAGTCACCAACCCCACCTGCACAGGAATAACACCTTTACTAAGTGGGCCCATACGGGACCTCATGAACAGCACTTTTCAATCACTGTGTTTTCATGTATTCACACACCTTTCCTGCAAACTCTTCTTAAATGACATACCTTAAAGAACAGTCCATCTGAGAGAGGCACAGAAAGGCTCTCATGGTTACTCTGGTTGCCTGAGTTCAGCAGTGACCATCAAGCCAGAGGACAGGATCTGCAAGAGTCATCCCGATGGGCTGGAGTCCAGTCAACAGAGAGGCATGCTGGCCAAGAACACAACAGCCTTCTCATCAACTGCTTCCACGGCGGGGGAGCCTACCCACGGAGAACACCTGCACGTGTGGCAGGCAGCACCCCCACCCCGCCCCCCGCCAAGATTCCACACCCTTACCCCCAGAACCTGTGGCTCTGGTGAGATCATCACGCCATGATCATGTTGTGTTACTACATGACCTTAAAGTAGGCAGGTTACCTGGGTGGGCCTAACCACTGGGAGCCCTTAGGAGCCAGAGGGCTTCCTCCAGCTGGCAGATGTCATCAAAAAGATCTGAAGCACCTTGCTGGTTTGCAGATGGAGGGGGCCATGAGCCAAGGAACACATGTGGTCTGAAGAAGCTGAGACAGCCCTCCCCGCTAGCAGCTAGCAAGGAATCAGGGACCTCAGTCCTACAAGGAACTGAATTCTGCCAATAACAGGAATATGCCTGTAAGAGGACCCTGAGCGCCAGCTGAGAACACAGCCAAGCAGCACCTCGGCTTCAGCCTTGAGAGAGCCTGAGCAGAGAACAGCCCAGCCATCCCTGATCTGACCACAGAAACTGCGAGACAATAAACGAGTGTCCTTCTAAGCCACTGAGTTTGTGGTAATTTCCTACACAGCAACAGAAAACTAGTACAGCACAGGAATCTCAAGAATAAGATGTTGGATTATTCAGTGCACATCTCCAACGTTGGGGGAGAAGGCATCCTGACCGTCTCACTCAGACACATGTTCTGAGTGCCTCAAACGCCCATCAGCGCCTACCAAGATCACCAGCCCACCCTTACTCAGGTGCCTGTCTCATAGGGCAGACTTCTGAGACAGTGTGACTTGCCACCCAACTCTGCTTCTGAGAAGAGAAACCACTGACAAGCTGGCCAGACCTCCTAGACAGGGCCTCTCCACAGCAACACTGGCCAAGGGCAAATTCTAGGTGCCACTGTGGCTTTCACAATCTCCTATGAGTCTGGGTGGTCTGATTCAATCTTCCCCCTTTAGCCTGAATTCTGACTGATCATCAAAATCAAGTTTCTAAACTTGAACTTACACAGGTTTTTTTTGTTTTTCCTTTTAAACTACAACCCTTTTTTACTCCACAACTACAAAATCAGATTCTAAAACATACGACCTTCCCAAGGCATAAAAAGTTTGTTATTTTCCAAGGATAACTGTTGTCCCTTCTCCCACAGGCCACTTATATAAATCCATTTAAAAGTAAGGACCAAAATCTCATATTAAATAGTGACCAAAAAAAGTCCAAGATTTTACCTTGAGATACAAACCTTAAAATTATGAAAAACTTACTTTGTTTTACTTTAAAATATTTACCTAAAAATTACTTTAAAAAATTAAGTCACAACCATGTGTAATTTCTGAGAAAAAGCTCACAAAGACAGACAATATCCACTGTACACCACTTTGACATGCACGACCTAAGCGTTAAAAAGGCCATTTTTTTTGCAAAAATATTTGAGTCCTCTCATTTTTCCAAAGGATCCCCACCACAAACACACACACACACACACCCCAAACCCTCTTTTTCCAAAGGGCCTGTCATGCCCTCCTGGGCAGCCCTTCTCCAATGTCAGCCAGTGGCCAGGCACATGGCATACCCAGCTCTCCAGCAGGGCTCTCCTCAGCTCCACCACAGCCAGCATCTCGCTAGAGTTTCAATTTCACTTTGTGGAGACTGGCCAGGGTAAGTGGGCAGTAACAAGCAATGCAATTCTTAAATGGCAGAGGTGTTTGAGTGACAGCTAGTTTCATAAATGCAGTGGAGGCCCAGTGTGATCCTTCATGCTCCCTCTACAACCTTATACCCTTGGGGATCTCCGAGGATGAAACCAAGAAAACAAGGCCCATGGGTGCCACTGTCACCCTTTGAGGCAGATTTCACAATAACCTCTCCTGTTCATCCCTTGACATTTACAGGAAGTTATGGGAACAAGAGAAAGGCACCTAGAGTGATGGCTCCCATGCTCTGCGGGGGCCCTGCCTGTGCCCTCCAGCTTGCGCCTCATAGGGACACTCTGGGAGAGGTCACATCACTCTATTTGCGCGAAGGCAGGCCAGAAGAAGAAGAGGGATCCTGGCTGCTCCTCTAAGCTCTGACTCCCTTGCAAGAGAAGAGTGAAGAGAACACGCATGAGTTGGAAATGACTCACACCAGAGGCCCTGTGGATCACAGCTATGAATGCTCATATTGGTCAGTTTCTCAGACTTCAAACTGAGGACAGAATTTTCTGTAAGGGAATAGAAGACATTAAAAGATTTATTTAAATATCACCAAGGGACCTGCAGAGGGGATGCAGCATATGACTTCTGCGTGCTGCAGGCACACTGAGGTAGCACAGCCTTTGAAAGGCCAAACTCTGAACTGAAGCTGGTCAAGGCATGAGACAGCACGTGTCTGCCAGGCTCTTCCCGGGGCTCTGCAACACACCAGCAAGGATGTGGCTGAGTACCCAAGGGCCACACTCCCACCCTCTCAGGCAGGACTTTTCTTTTAACCTGAGGATGTTTCCAAAGCTGTTGGGACTGACCAAGGCAAAGTAACAGCCCAAAGCACTCCTAGGCCAGCGGCTGGGAGGCACAGGGCCCGAGAGCCTGTCCACACACCTGCCCACATCTCTAGGTCAGAAGCCCAGGAAGACAGCACCATTCACACTATGCACACTGTCTCCAAAACAAAGGTTCGAGAGTTCAACCAAAAAATGGAACAAGAACCAGAGCCAGTGACAGCTCCAAAACAAGCATTTCACCGTCTCTCTTCTGAAGGTTCTTGCACTAATTCCCGTCCTCTTTTGCCTGCTTTTTCCACATCCTACTCGAGGCCAAAGGCAAACTGGCTGTCTCACAAGGCCAGGCCACCAGGCAAAGTTTTCAAGGGCAGAAAACTACTCCCCAGCAAAGGACAAATAGTGCAGGTCACCACACAGGCCACCAGGCAAAAACCTAACTGGGTTCAGTTGATGCTACACACCAGGCAACTGCAGACACTTGTCTTTTCAGAAATGTGTGTCCTGGGACTATGTAAGAACTCTGAGCAGCTTCTCATCAACAAGGTCCTTTACTATTGGCCGGGCATGCCCTTAGCTCAGTTATTTCCCTAAGCCACAGCTGAAAAACTCTGGTGGTCTCTCCCAACAGTCTGGGTAAGCTGGTGGCCAGAAGCAAGTTCTTGACGTAGATATTTGTTCATACCAAAAGATTAGCTCCATGTGGAAATGCTCACCAGGGAGCCTTCCCTCCTCTAAGCATGGGCACCAAGGCTCAGCTTTACCACTTCCTCCCCTGTCCCTTCTGAAACAGCAGCCAGATTAGCTGACCAAGCATAGGTCACCCTGTGCTCCCAGGCACACAGCAGTCAATCCTAGCAGGCTCCTCCTCTAGGCATAAATGGTAGGAAGTGGATGTGCTGAGGGCCATACTGGAAGCGTGGTACATGCCACCAAGAGAAAGGCAAGGAGGGTTCAAAGAGCATTATTGCAGCATCTCCCATTTAAGTGGGGATCAAACCAGAGCTCCTGGCTGGCTTCAGAGCTTACTCTCCAGCCCTACTCCATATGGCCCTTGAGATGAGTTCTAAAAGGTGGGCACCAGGCCAGGAGCAGAGCAGCAGAGCCCCGGAGGCGTCACAGAGTTTGGGGGTTTAGTCTTCAAACCAGGGTGGGGGCCAGGGGAGGTGTCATCAGAGGGCTAGGGGGACCTGATCACCCCACTGGCCATGCTGGGGAAAGACCCAAGCAAGGCCTGAGTGCATGAAAGACACCCACTGTGGGCTGCTGGGCAATCTCCACCAGAGGGACGACAGTTGCTTGAGGAGGAGGGGTACTGAGAGATGAACAGGGCCAAAGGACAGCCTCTGAGGGACAACTGGACGTGGGGCACAAAAGTGATGAGATGAGCAAGATGTGCACAACTGCACAGACGGCACTCTTGTGCGCTAAGTGGGGGACACTAAAGAGGGCCAGGTTTTGGGGTCCAGATCATGAGAATGTGCATCTCCCACCCCAAGCCCTGCTCCAGACCCGAGATCCCAGCACAGCACTTGGCCCCTGTGGGCTCCTTTACTAACGACAGCAACGACAACACTACGTACTGAGGCTGACTAGGACTACCATGAGGAAACAGCCTGAGTGATGTGCACAGCGCATGATGCGCCACTGCTCACCAAGAGCAGAGGTGTGACTCCAGATCGTCAGGGGCCAAAACTGGTGCTACAGAGGAAACCACGTGTCTCATCTTTTCCAGTGCTAAGAAACACGGAGTCCATTCCAGTTACATAACAGGCTAGAGACCTGAAGCTCCTCCCAAGTACGCCCTGCCCTTAGGTATACAGTGCCATACATACATCAAGAAGAAACTGCTCCCCACCACCTCACCTCAGACAGTTCTACAGGTAAGAAACGGAGGGAGAGAGAGATGAAACTGAGCATCGGGCTTCAAGGAATTTATGAAAGTAACACTTCTAACCCAAACCAGGTGAAACAAGTTACGAAACAAGCAGCTATTACACTGTATCTCACACACTTTAAAGTATTACCAACTTAAGTGTTTTCCAACATTCTTCCAAAGAGAAATAAAAAGAGCTGTAAGAAAAAAAAGTTTACTGTAAGAAGGAATCCCAATATGTAGCAATTGTGGGTATTTGTAGTACTCTGCTGTATGTAACAACCCCAATACCCTGCAAGATCCACAAGTGCTTTTTAAATCAACAAAAAAATTGTGCAAGGAGTATGATTTAAGTCTGGAAATACCGACATACAACCTACATACACATTCCTTCTAGATACTTGGAAAAGCACCAAAAGGCAAAGGCACTGCATAAACAGCATCACCCCCAACAGCCTCACCTGGGACAATTTTAACTCCTCCCCGCCACAAACACACACACCACGTTTTATTTTGTTTCATTCCTTGCCGTCTGCAGGTGCACTAAACTTAAGTAGTACTTCTAATCCCCTCTAGGTGGATGTAGAAATATTTAAAATAAAAAAAAACAGCTTTGAAAGTATATACAAAACTGTTTTTATTTTCTTTGAATCCTATTAGCCAATTTTTAAAAACTGCAGCTGATGCTCTTTGTGTTAATTTCAACACAAAATTAAAACATAACATACATCACTCTCCCAAATCACCTCTAAGTTCACTGATTGTTAAATTGTATCACTACCAAAAACCTAGTATCTTTTAAAAAGACCTTCTCAAAAAGAAAAAAAAAGATATTTACCTTCAACCTAATTCGAGTTCCTGGCAACGGTAAATTATTCTGCAATTTAACTGAAATGAAACTCCACCCTTATCTGCGCCCCACTTTGACAGGGTGTCTCTAACTCGCATGGTGGGAGAGAGAAGAAAAAAGAGAAAGTGTTGACTTCCCTCTTCCAGACTCCAGAGAAGAGGGATTCAGCAGCCCATTTTCTGCACTGCTAGTTCTAGCATCTGGGTAAGTCATTCCTTTATAAAGGAGTTTAAAATGAAAAGAAAAAACAAACTTTTATCGTAGAATCAGGCCTTGGCCTTCAACATCCATCCTCGAAATAAAACCGAAGCCCACCCCGGCCCGGCCCGCGCACTCACCCCTGGATGCCCGGGCTGTACGCGCGGCTCTTCCACGGGGTGCCGGGCCGCGGCGCCTGGGCCCCGGGGCCGCCCCCTCCGCTCAGCGCGGCCGCGCGGCTGCCGGACAGCAGGTAGTTGAGGCCGTACGTGCTGGCCTTGTTCTCCCGTTTCCGGCGGCCGGGGTGGAACTGGTGCTGCGGCGGGGAGCCGGCGGGCGCGGGGCCGCGCGGCCCGGGGTGCCCGTTAGCCGCGCCGGGGGCGCTGGGCGCGCCGTCAGCGAAGTGGAAGAAGGCGCCGCCGCGGCCGCCGCCCGGCCGGCCCAGCGAGGCGCTGCTGGAGGACGACGACGAGCAGCCGGGGCTCTCGGTGCCCGACTCGGCGTTGGACGAGGACGACGAGGACGACGACAGCGACGGCGACTTGTGCAGGCGCCGTGCGCCCTCGGCCGCGGGCCCGAGCGCCGTCAGCAGCGCGGGGGGCGCGGCGGGGCCCGGGGCGGGCGGCGGGGGCGACGCGGCGGGCAGCGCGGGGCCCAGGCCGCCGCCGCCCCGCCCGGCCGCCCCCGCCGCGGCTGCCGTGTCCAGCGCCGGCGAGTTGAGGCAGAAGTAGGACGCGAAGCCCGAGCCGCCGCGGCCCACGCCCTGCGAGGTCTCCCAGATCTGCATCCACAGGGCATTGGCCGGCCCCTTCTGCTCGGGCTGGATCCAGGCCACGCGCGGATCCATCCACGCGCCGCCCCCGCGGGGCCCGCGCCGCCCGCCCGGCCCCGCCCCCGCCGCGCCCCGAGGCCCGGCCGCGCGCGCACGGACGGACGGACGGACGGGCCCGGGACCGGCGGCGGGCGGGCCGGCGCAGCGCCCGGTCTCCTGCTCGCGCCCCGCTCTCGTCGGGGTCCCGGCGCGGCGCGGCGGCTGCGGGCCCGGGCAGGCCGCGGCTGGCGGCTGCGGCGCTCGGCACGTCCCCGGGGCGGCTCCGGCGTCTGGGCTCCCGCTTCACGCGGCGCGGGGCGGGCGCGGGGGCCGCGGTGGTGGCGGCGTTCGGCGCGGGCCGGGGGGAGAGGCCATCGGAGAGGGGCGGGCGGCGGAGCCGAGGGGGCGGGCCCAGGCGCCGCGCGGCCGGGTACCCGCGGGAGGCGCCGCCGCCCGTGCGCCGGGCCCTCAGTCACGCTCGCGCCGCTTGCTCCGTGCTCCTGCGGCGGCGGCAGCGAAAAGACACTCTCGGCGGCGACAGGGCGCGGGGGAAGGAGGGGGCCGCCGCTGCCTCCGCTCCAATGAGGGGCGGGGGAGGGGGCGGCGGGGAGGAAGCGCGGCCTCCCTCGCCGGGGCCGCGACGCCAGTGCGCACGCGCGGCCGATTTCAAATCCTCACTAGACACCGCCGCCTAGGTTACCGCGCCTGCGCGCTGGGCACCCCGGGCTGCGGGCGGGGAGGGGACGGCGTCGGAAGGGTACGCGACTGGGAGGGGCAGAGGTGGCGGCGGCGTTGAGCCCTTCCAGACTAGACTGGGCTGGGGTGGGAGCGGGAGCCACGCGGGGGACCGTGCGCCGCCCTCCTGCCGCTGCGCGCGGGCCGAGGCCTGCAGACATGCGCGCTGTGGCCGGGGTCCCCTGGCAGCCGCGCTGCGCGTGCGCGGGAGCAGGTTCCGCGGAGCTGGCCGCGGGCGCCACCCCGGGCGCTTTCTCCCGGGACCCGCCAGCCTTTCGGAGGAGCCGGGCCCGGTGTCCCCACGTCTTTTACCAGAGCGGGCCGTGCCGCCGGCCCCCTGCGGTCACCCGCGTCCGCGCACCCTCCGCGGCCGGCGCTCGGTGCCTTGCTGCGCCCGCCGGCTCGGGGTGGTGGCGGCAGAGCCCTGCCTCCTGGCGGGTCCGCGTGCGGGCGTCGGGTTTCCTCCTGAAGACGAAAGCTTCCGAATCCGTTCCCTAGGGCGACGTCCCCAGGCAGCACGGGCAGCGCTCACCGCCAGAGGAGCAGCGTGGGCTTGGCCGTCGGGCCCCGGCTTCAGCCGTTCAGGCGGGCGCCGCGTGGGAAGTCGCCCCCCGGTTGCGATCCCTGGCTCCGAAGTGCGATGGGAGCCGGCGTGACAGTTGGACCGTGGCTTTGTGTGCAGTGCGACGCCCGCCGCGCGCTCTGCGAAGTCCGAAGCGGACGCCGGAGTGTCAGTATCCATCGCGGCGGCGCCCCGCGAGCCCGCTCGGCGCGGGACCCCGTGGCCGCCCCCAACGCCCCGGCCGTGCGGGGGAGCCCCGCACACAGTCCCGGCCAGGGCCCAGCAGCGCCTGGCTCCGTGCCTTTTCAGCTTAACGCAACGAGGCTTCTTTAAGGGCGCATTTTAAATGCTGTCCTGCTCGTCTGCATCACAGATGAGTAGACATTCCTAAGCGCGACACTTCAGATGTCGTACCCGCAGGAAAGGTCCTAGTATTGCATACTGAGACTTTTGGGCAAGTGGTGTCATTTAATGATAAAAATGAACATTTCGGTTCAGACGTTTTTAGGTACCTGTATGTTGTACAGGTGGAAATTATGACCAAGTATTAGAACATGTGCATTAAATAAACTACAAAATATCACACACAAGTCAGTCATTATTCTGGAGCTCTTTGCTTCCAGTGGCTCATTCCAAAATCCTTGAAGTCATACCTGTTCCTCTCCCCGCCCCCAACCAACACATCATCTTGGCTTCACTGCCGGCAATATCCAGAACCCAACTGCTACTCCTCCCCCTCCTTCCCTCTCCTTGCTCCCCTTCCAGCCACCTCTATTTCCAGCCCATTTTAAAGCAGTGCCTCCTAGCTGGTTTCTCCTTTCCATTCTTGTCCCTTTCAGCGTTTTCGCTTGAGTGATCCTTTTAAGAAAAAAAAAAAAAAGAGTGTTACTCTTTTTAAAATCAGTTCATGCCACTTTTCTGCTCAAAACCCTACAGTGGCTTGCTTTCTGGCTGAGCAAAATGTAATGGCCTTACTATGACATGCAAGTCCCTCCCTGTCTGGTCCTCCTTCTGTCCACCTCGCCTCCCAGCTCTTCCCCTAATCCAGCCTGCACCAGCCACAACACATGCTCCTGCCTCAGGGCCTTTGCACTTATTAGTCCATCTGCTGGCGCTCTTCCCCCAGGCCTCCACACAGCTCCCTCCCTCCCCACTCTCACATCTTAGTAAGGACTTGCAAGTGGCTCTATCTAAGGACAAATTTAACCCTCCGTGTCTCCTGTTCCCCTTCACTGCTTGATTTTTCTCTTCCCGTATCTATCTCCATTAAGTTTCCTAGGGCTGCATAACAAGATACTACAGACTGAATGGCTTGATACAGCAAACTTATTTTCTCACAGTTCTGGAGGCTGAAAGTCCAAAATCAAGTTGTCAGCAAGGCCACGCTCCCTCCGAAGGCTGTCAGGGAGAATCTGTTCTGTGCCTTTCTCTTAGCTGCTGGTGTTGCTGGCCAACCTGGGCATTTGTTGGCTTGTAGATGCATCACTCCAGTGTCTGCCACCACCATCCCGTGGGGTTTTCCCTGTGTCTGTGTCTCGTCTCTTCTGCTAAGGACGCAAGTTGTATTGGATTAGGCCCCACGCTAATGACTTCATCTCAACCTGATTACGTCTGCAAAGACCCTGTTTGCACATAAGGTCCCATTCACAGGCACCCAGGGTTAGGACTTACATATCTTTTGGGGGGACACAATAGCACCCACTACACCATCTAGTGTATATTATATCTTGTTTATCATCTGTGTCCCCCACCCGATTAGAATGTAAGCTCCATGAGGAGAGGAATGTTTATCTGTCCTGTCCCTGCTGTGTGCCTGTTCAAGGACTATCTGGCACATGCTGGGTCCTCAGTGAACAGTGGCAGAATAACTGAAAGCTGACTGACTGGCCTAGTGGGAATGAGCTCAGGCAGGTGCCCTTGTCCAGCTGCCAGGGTCTGTTACACAGGGTGTCACTGTTTACTGCTTTCAGCATTTTAAGTTTTTCTTGTCACCTCATGCTCTGTCTTTGTAGTTTGCCTCTAGCTAATCCCTCTTAATTTGATTCATCAGCCACCAGACAACTTTTTGTAATTAAAGCCAAGGTTTTGTTATTTATGTATTTGATCACAAATCTTTTTATGTAAATTAGGAGCAATGTATTTCTTAATGCAAATCAAGAAACAATACTGAGAGTAAAATGCAGTTCCTGAGACCCTGGGCAAGGGAGACCTTTCTCTTTGCTTGTCTATTTCCACAGATAAGCCAGGCTATTTCCCTTTTGGGTCAAGCTCACTCCTCTCTCTCACCTGATATTGGAGGAAGGGTAATATTAGAGATTACCCTATGGTTTTAGCTTTGTTCTCATGAGAAAATGGTTTACAAAGTGTATTCCATGGACTACCCATGGCAGATTCAGCAATGCTGGTCAAAATGCAGATACCTGGTAAAGTTTGAAAACCTCTGCCTAAACCATAGGCACTGAATAGGGAATGTAAATAACTGAAAAAATCAAGGTGTGGGTATGTTAGTCAGCTACTGCTGAGTAACAGACCACCCCCAAACTCAGTGACTTAAAGTAAGTGTTTAGTATTGCTCACAAGTCTGCAGATCAGCTAAGTGGTTCAGCTGCTCTGGGTCAGACACAGCTGAACTTGCTTCAGCTTTGGTCAGCTGGCAGATCAGCTGAAGGCTGGTGGGTGAGGAGTGGCCACACTCACATGGCTGGCAGTTGGCTGGCTGGCAGCTGGGGCACCAGGGTTGACCTGCCCGTGAGTCTCACATTATCCAACAGGCTGGCCCCAGCTTGTTCTCAATGCGGGGCTGAACAGGGTTTCAAGAAAGCAAGCTGGCATGCACAAGGCTCAGAACTGGAATGTCTTCACTTCCTCACCATTCTGTGAGCCAAAGCAAGTGCAAGGCCTTGACAGGTCAGGATGTGAGGAAATACCCTCCACATCTTGGGGAAGGAGCTGCGTCACACCTTGGGGGAGTCAGATACTAGAGGGGGAGGAAAAAAGGCTACATTATCCCTACTCGGCTTCTGTCTTCACGTGATGTCCTCCCCTATGCATCTCTCTATACCCTCTCCCCTTCTGATAAGGACACTAGTGGTTGGATTTGGGGCCCCCTCTAAATCCAAAATGATTTCATTTCAAGATCCTTGTAAGTGATTACATCTATAAAGACCTCATTTCCAAATAAGCTCGTGTTCTGAAGGAAATGACACTATTCAACCTACTACAGAGGCTTAAACAAAACCAGAGACTCATTTTGCTCCCATAATAAGAAATCCCAAAATTGAAGGACACTGGTATGGTGGTCCAGTGGTCCAGGGTATCCATGCTGACCTGTCTGAAAGTCCCCTGGCCTTTGACTCATGGCTTCCCAGCTCCAGCCCTCATGTCTACACTGAAGGCACTCAAGGAGGTGGGAGGAGGTGGACGGTGTCTGCTATATGTGAGCCTTCTTATCAGAAAAGCAAAAAATTTCCAAGAAACTGTCACACTGGATTTTCCCTTAAACCTCATTGACTAGAACTGCCACCCCAACTACAAGAAAGGCTGGGAAATTGAGGCACAGAATGATCATGAATGGCCTAAACCAACTATGAGCCGTTGCTTGTGCTGGACATAGGGCCATGTTGAAAAACACTGGGGTTTGTTAGCAAAAAAGAAGCAGGTGGTGAGTACCATGTAGATCCAATGTCTGCCACCCACAACCTCCTCTGAATTTGCTTCATACAAGCCTGTTTCTGAGAGCCCATTCTGACAAAATCCAGTTTTCAGGTCAACCCTGAATAGGGTAACCCCACATGATAGTGTGGACCTCTGTTTTCTTGTCAGGATGACCAGATAGCCACTTCTCCCACACCACTCTAGAGGAAGAAATCTCAACTGGAGCTGGTTTTGTCTCCCAGGGGACACTTGACCATGTCTGTAGACATTTTTGGTTGTTACAACTGGGGGGAAATTGTGTGTAAAGCACACACAGTCTCTGTGTGGGAATCCAAAGATGCTCACAGTGTAGAAAACACCCATGTGGTGTATACATGGGTGTGGGGTACTAGGGGAAGTGTTGCCAGACTGATCATAGAAGACACAGAGAATTAGCCTAACCAAGAAAGGACATTCCAGGATGAGGTGGAAAGAGAAGCATTCCTGAGGACAGAAACGCCCAGGGTTCTCAGTGGCCAGGGCCACGAATGGCAGCAGAAATCGGATATTAGGCTGTCAGCCAAGGCCAGGCACAGGAAGAATATGCCATGTCACAGCACTTTGGGGGCACCATTAAAATGTTGACACCAAGAAGTGGTATGGTCTAACTTGTGTTTTAAGAAGCTCATTTTGTCTTAACAGATGGACTTGTGAGGGGCAAGACTGAAGGTAGAGATAAAGGTTGGGGGGGACATGGCCTATTGAGAGAAATAGAAAATCAACAATGGACGCAGTGTTAGGTGTGGGAAGGATTATGTAGAAGACAGATCAGGACCAGTAGCTGTAGTTGTTATAAGAAACAATCTGAAATCAGAGTGGTGTGACACATTAAGAGTTTCTTATTCACATGCCAGCCTAAAGTGAGCCTGCAAGGGGGCCTAGGGCGTGGGGAGGGAGGGCTCTGCTCCACGCAGTCATTCAGGGGTCCTGGCTCTTTCCTTTAGAAGCTCTGCCATGCCCCAGGGCAGTGGGGTTCTCTGCTAGTTCCCTGCAGAGGGACATAGGGGTGGGGAGAAGGGGAGTAGGATGGAAGATCCTGCAGAGGTTAAGGGGCCAGGCCTGGGGACAGCCAATACATTACTTACACCTATGTCTTTCAGTGGCCAGGACTCAGGCATATGGCCCCACCTAACCTGAGGTCCCACTGACCTCACAGAACAAAATGGGACTGGGTCTGGCAAATACACAGCACTGACTATGCCACAAAATGTTTAGGAGGTAAAGTTATCGGGGCTCTATAATTGATTCAACGTGGGGGAAGGAGCAAAGAAAGACTGCAGGGCTTCCAGGTTTCCACCAAGGAGGCTGGGACAGATGCCTTAGATGGCGAACACAGGAGCAACTGCCTTAGCAAGTAAGACCATGGGTTTATTTTAAAAGCACCATAGAACACTTAACATTTACCACCTGTTTGACTATGTGACCTGCATTACATTTATCAGAGAAATGCTCCTTTTATTAATATTTATTTTTAAATGGATATAATTTACAATGTAAAAGGACAAATAACATGAAAGTGAAACAGGAAAATTCTCATTTTTCAATATTTCTTTCCCACCTAGTAAAGAAGACCCCCTTCTTTAGTTCTCCTTGCTCTGTGGCTTTCTCCTAAAGCAACAAGAAGCAGCAGTTACTGAGTGTTTCTGCACACCAGACTCTGCAGGCATCACCACCCTTAGACACTCCCTGCAGCTTAAGTCATCCTGAGTTTGCCAACTGAGGTCATTGACAGCCCGGTACCAAACCTTATTGCCACCAGCACAAGGAGTTAGTAAGCTGGGTCTCCATACAGGGAAGCAGTCCTAGGTAAATAAACCCAAAATGTCCATCTCAGGGAAAGTTTGCCAAATTTTCCCTCTGTTTTGAGAGTCTTTAGACAGGGCACACAGCCGGTTCTTAAATTTAGATCTCTTTTTTTAAGAACAGGGGCTGTGGAGCCAATTTGCCTGACTTTGCAATCATTCTGCCATTTCCTGGTATGGCCTTGGACAAGCTGATTAATCTTGCTGGCCTCAGTTCCCCATCTGCAGAATGGGGACAGTAGGTGTAACTTGTGCTTAGGGTTACAAGAGAATTAAAAGAATTCATATCCGTGATGTGCTTATAAGAGTGACCGGCACATCGTACCAGTCCTATTCATGTGTCAGCAGCTGTTATTTTTCTGTGGTTGTTAAAGAAGCTGGAGTTTTCTTCAACCTTCTCGCCTTCCCCTGTGGCTTCCTCTGACTGAGGTGAAGAGCAGTCAATGGCGTCTGCTCCCTGCTTCTGCTCTCGGTTCACGCCCCAACTTCTGCGTTAATGGAACAGAATAGCTCTCCAGCTCCCCAGCTCTAATGAACTAATTAATTTTTCTATTTCTCTAACTGTTCTCTATTCCCTGCCAAGCCCTGTGGGTACCTGTTCTGTTCTATTGTTCAAGCTGGGACTTTGAGGGGTAGGCTGGAGGCATCTCTATTTCCAATAATTGCTAAAGCACACAGTCAAGGCTTTAGCTCCCATACTTGACATCTAACGACCAGAGACAAGAGCAGCCTCTAGGACTCCGAAGGGAGACCACCTGCACACTTGTGCACCTTCACCCCAGGCCAGGCCTTCCTTACACCACAGTAGGAAGGCGAAGACTGGAGATTTGTGAGTGGGGTGACCAAGAGTACTCTGTGAGCTGTGTGGAAAGGTAACTGGGTGGGGGCCGAGTCGGGATGGGGACCGGGTTAGGAGCCTGTGGCAGTCCTGTAGGAGATGGAAGCTGGGCGTTGGTGGGCCACAGGAGTCAGGTTCAGCACAGATTTTGAAGTAGAGCCATCGGGACCAACTGAGAAGCAAGGCAAAGAGCGAGCAGAGTGTCCATCTGGGTCGGTGGCCTGAGGTGGGGGATGCTGGAAGGAGCAGGAAGCATCTCTTTAGGGAACGTTAGGTTTGACGCATCCCTTGGGCATCCCTGGGGAGATATCCAGGAGATGGCTGGACACACAGGCTTGCATTTAGGAGAGGAGTTGGTCAGGAAAGGCCTGTCGGGGAGCAAGCCCTACATAGCTGGCATGTGGCTGGCATTTAGCAGGGCCGCACTGGCTGAGCTCACCAGGGCGGGATGGGTGTGGACAGTGTGGGGGGGTGCAGGGGGGCTTGTCATTTGTCTCTGTGAATTAGCTGTGTGACAATTTAAACCTGTTTAAATTTCTGAATAGGTCTAAGGCGTGTGTTGTACTTTTTCAAGGCCCTATTCAACAAAATATTTGGGTAATTACTACACTCAGGAAACTGGCTCAGATCCACTAGGGCCTAAAAATAGCAAGTTTACAGACCTGTGGATTCTTTTCTCATGACAGCAAGGCCCAGCACGCCCGCTGGGAAGCCCAGGAGGCACAGGCCCCCCTTACAGACACAGACGGAGGCTGGACACAGAGCCTTGCTGGCCACGACCTTTCCGGTGAATTCTGTGCTGCCAGAAGGACAGACGTAGGCGATGACTGGTGCTCTTTCTGGTCCTCCAACGGGCTGTTTGTTGAGAAAAGTGCTCCTGGTAATTTCACTTTCCTTCTGAACTTCGGCCGTTATACTAACGATGGCTAGAGCCACCCATCACAAAGGGCATGGCAGTACAAACTGATGGCAGGTACAAGAAGCATGGGACAGCCACGTTCTAAACACAGGTGGCAGCCCTGAAAATGAGCGAGTGACCAGGGGAGTCCTTTCCTGAGGTTTTGAATCTTACCAGTGATGCCAACATAAATCCCTCACCACTCACTGGTTGTGAAAAGGGTGTTCCACCACCAGCAGAGAAATGATCACAGAACCAATGTTTAGGAAAAAAATATAGGCAAGGACATTATTCACTGCTGTTGTCCATTTATTTATTTCCCTGAATTTGAAGGAGTGTTTAATTTTAGCTGTGAAATGACTCTGAGCAGCTGAGAGAAAGTGTTTTATTCTGTGGGAGTATTTGAGACCTCAACTCTGGGTCCAGACTCCTGTTTACAATTGTGTTTCGAGATTTGGTATTCAAAGGAGGTGGGCCAGGAAAACAAATTCCACACAGAGAGGCTTGAAGGAGGTTTGTTACTGCTTGGGACTCTCCATGTTGTGCTTGTTTCTCCTTGTGCACACACGTTGAAGGAGGACAGTGCCTTTGGGGTGGAACTGAGGCTGCCCATCTAGCATCACAGGAGGTCCCATTAGCCTTTCTGGAAGGTGGGAGGGTGGCCACCACATTTGAAAGAACACCCGGGCCCAAGGCATGCTTTGTTTGGTCTACGCTATGTTGTTTAAAAATGTTAACAACTATAAAACTCTTTATCAGTTAGCTCTTGCTCATTTATGCTGCAGTAACAAACAACCCCTGGATCTCAGTGGCTTATAGGAATGACATGGTACACATCCTCAGCAGCCCTTCTCCTTGGCCCCGGTCCACATCCTGTCTTCTTCATTCAGGCACCGAGGCTGGAGTAGCAGCCCATTGCAGTCACATGGCAAGGGGATGAAAGGCATGGTGAGGCCATGCAGTGGCCCTCAAGATTCTGCAGGGATATGGCAATGTCTCAAAGTGTCTCATCAGCCAAAGCAATGCCAGGAAGCCCCGTCGGCCACATGGTGAGGGTGGGCCTCATGGTCCTCTGACAAAGGGGTCAGACAGAGAACAAACTGGAATAACTGGGAAGCTCTCCTATCATCTTCCACAATTCCTTTGGACAAAGGATGCCTTTCCCACGTGCCATGTCCCTGTGATTCTATGTTACCACTGGCCCAGACCACACGTTTGAGTTGGCACCCGAGGTTTCAGCCCCTGAGCTAATAAATGCACTGTTGTTTGCTGCCTCAGTCTGGTTAACTTTTAACACAGCCACTAACAAGTCCATTGCTTTTTATCACAAAATGTTTAAGAATAAGCTGCGCATGGTGGCTCATGCCTCTAATCCTAGCACTCCAGGAGGCTGAGGTGGGAGGATCGCTTGAGGTCAGGAGTTCGAGACCCCATCTCTACTAAGATAGAAAAATTAGCGGGGAGTGGTGGTGGGCGCCTGTAGTCTCAGCTACTCGGGAGGCTGAAACAAGAGGATCCCTTGAGCCCAGGAGTTTGAGGTTGCTGTGAGCTGTGATGACACCACTGGACTCTAGCCCAGGCGACAGAGCGAGACTGTGTCTCAAAAAAAAAAAAAGAATTGTGGATGTTCTGACTTCAAGATATCTGGAAATACGAACAAAAACATTTCAAAACTGTCAAAATTTTGCCTTGTCTTTGTGGCTGACTCTCTCTTCCTAGATGGATACGTTCATCCTCTCATGTATTTATTATTCAATTATTCAACAAATCTGCATGGAGTTCTTCCCACGTGTTGAGTACGGGATGGACAGCAAGGAACAGCAGAAACCCACCTGTGTGTGCCTCCCCTCCCCAGGGAGGGCTTGGGCTCAGACACTCACCTCAGTCCCCAACGTCATTCCTGTGTCTATGAGCAGGCACAAGGGCAAGTTGTTCAGAGCAGGTGGTAACGTTCTGTGTAAAAACTTTCAGCGTTAACAACATTGTGTGCCGTGGATAGAGTGTGAGCCAACGGGAGGGACATGAACTTTGTGTTCTTCATCAGTTGTTCTCTAATAAAAGAGTTTCTAAAGAATGGGGATAGCAGAAATGATGCACCATTGGCACAGATTGCCATTTGCCTTGTGCAAGCGCACTGTTTGTCATTCAGGGTGTGCTCTCCACAGCCCCTTCCTCACTGTCTGCAGTCCAGCCCCTGACGGTAGACCTCCGTTGGGTCTACTTGTCAAGGTTCCACTCTCTCCTCCTCTGCCTTCTTCTCCAGGTCGTGGTTTTGCCACCACCTCACTGGAACTCTACCCACAGCCACCCTGAACCCCTTCAGAGCCTTGGCTGCACCTGCTCCCATTTTGCAGGGCTAAGCACTGTCCTCTCTGCTCCGGGAAAGCTGTCCATGAGCCACTCAGCCGCTCACTCCTAGTCACCCCTGGGATCTGGCTCAGCTGTCCTCTGGGAGACCCTCTCTTGTGTCCCTGGTCCTTTAACACATGGTCAGGTCGTTGTGGGTTTACTCACTTATGTTCCCTGCATTAGCTGCCCATCCCTGGGGATGGGGACAATGCCAACCCCTCTCTACTCTTGTGTGGTAGAGCTCAGCAGAGGGCCTGGCAGAGAGCCAGGTACCATACATAGTGATTGATGGAGTAAAAGAGCTGACACCTGAGATCCTCCCCAGATGGACCTCAGCGTCCAGACCAGCCTTATTTTCAACCACTCACCCACTTGCTGAAGCCTGCGATCTATCAGGATCGGTTTGCTCACAGCCCCTCCTCAAGCCACAGGCTTTCTTGTCTCTGACCTGTGGCTCAGGGCGCACCATTTGCTTGAGGCTCCCTCAACATCGTCTTTGCCTCTCGAGGGGCAGCCCCAGCCTTCCAGACGCAGGTCCAACCGAAACCTCTGTAAACCTTCCCTGGCCTCTTCAACCCAAAGTGATGGAATTAGGAGCTAGAGATTTATAGTGATTGTGGAAATTACTGTGGTGATTTTGAAAATGAATGATAGGGCTTCTCTCATTGCTTGGAATAATTTTTCACTCTTTTGCTCAGTGTCCCAGATGGAGTAGGCAGCGTCGCTCAGGAGACTTGCCCTTCGGAATCTAAGCCCTTCACTGGCCCCAGCTCTGTGGCCTGCAGGCAGGAGGCACCCAATTAACACATGTTGGTGGGGCTTGGGTTTGCCTACATGCCTCTCCACTCCTTGTAAGTCACAGGCGGGGTGAAGGTCTTCCAGGGATTGCAGCAGGCATCCCCAGCACCACAAGGGAGAAACATTCCTAGCAGTGATTGGGTATTTTAAAAAACTGTGAAAACTAGTTAGTCCCAAACTAAATGAGAGACACATTGTTCACTTCCAAATACTCCAGACAACAAAAGGGTGAGGCTAAGAAAAGCTTTCAAGACTGTAAATATTTAAGGAGCAACCACTCAATGCCTGGCTCTGAGCCAGCCCACTTTCAGGAAGAGATCAACTTAGAGCAAAAGAGACATAGGTTTTTCACACCTGTTCAAAAATGTAAGCAGTTGTTAAATAAAAAATCAAAAGATTGAAATGGGGTGCTTAATTAGGAAAGCCATACTCGTGAGCTTAAAACTTCCAGAGAAGCTCATGTAATATACAAGATGTACTCCACTTCCTTTGTTTTCATCTTCAGTTCAATCACATAACTTTTCTAAAATTCACTTCCCTTCCTTTTGAAATGGAACATGTGCTTTTCCACTGGAATACTTTTCGTCATAAAGTTAGAGAGAATGTCTTGGCTCAGTTTTTTTCCAGAGAAGTTGACTCTTTTCAAGATGATGCACTCGGCATATTTTAGAAACAAAGATCATAGCACGTGTTTTCCAGAAGGCACATAACTATTGGAGGGACGCAAAAGAAATTTTCACCTCTATCTTTTACCACTAATTTCCAGAGAGGAGATGGTGAAGTTTGGAGTGTCATAGGAGATATATGCATTAATGCTGTAATTATATTGTTAGTTAATAAAGGCTCAGTTAGTGACAGACAGATGAATCCATTTCAAGTCTAACACGTTGACTGCCACACTATAAAAAAAATTTTTTTTCCTTGGGGCCATGGTGTTTTATGATGAACATAGAATAAAAACTTCAAAAACAAAATGATCCTTTCTAATTTAATGAAAAATTTGTTGTTTTTTTTTTGTTTTCTGTCCGTGAGTTAAATACAACTTGAAAAATAGTTCACGTGGGTCCCAAGGTAAAGAGATGTGTGAGTTACATATGCTTCACAAGGCCCCGGGCTCGAAACTAGTGTGAGTTAAATACAACTCAACTCACATGGCAGTTAATGTGCTAAACAATAAAACGACAAACCATGGGGGTGGTTCTCAAATTATTTCAGGAGGAGATAGAAAGCTCTGTTCCAATAGTATTATATTTGCAAAATGCCTAAAGCAAACAAAACATGCTGCCCAGGGAAAGCCATTTCCAGAATTCAAAATTTTAAAATAGCTATGAACAATTATTGCCAACACTAGCACATTATTTATATTCTGCTAGTCAAAGTTTTTTAAAACTGTGCAAGTTTAAATTCAAGTTGTAACCTCTTAGGACCTAAAGTCTCCTGATATCAAAACTGTGACTTGTAATTTCATGAAAGAGAAATATTATATTTAATAATATGTTCAATTTAAGCCCATTACTGGGAAAATCTTCTAAATTTGTAAGTTTTTTATGAGAGAATAATTTGAAGGCAAAATGTGTATACTGTTTTCAACTAGTGGATCATGAAACATAAAACAATGGTTCAACTGGGTAGGATGATATTTTAAGAATAATGATCAAGCAGAGGGAAGGGAAGAGCTATTCATAGAATGCTTTACCTGACTGTGAGTCATACTTAGCACTTCCTCACCCAATCAAATACATATGTTCATTTCTACCACCTGTGTTTATATTTTACATTTAAAACTTTAATGCATTTGAATTTATTTTTTATATAAAACATGAGATAGGAAATCTAATTTGTTTTTTCTAAATAATTAATCATTCCACTATACTGTTTCTCCAATTATTGGGATTATGCCATAAGAAATTATTATGAACACTTGAGTATGTTTCTAAAGTTTCTAGTCTGTTCCAGTGATTTGTCTGTCCCCTCCTTGACCAGAAAAATACTGTTTTCATTATTAGATTATAAATTGGTATGTTTACTATCTAGTAAGGGGGGTGGTCCCTCTTCTTCAAAATTAAATGTTCTTTTACCAAAACAAAAATCATCTTGTACATTCCAGCAAGTGCATTTTTCCAGATTGATCTTAGAATAACTCTGGTAAGTTCAAAAACAAAACCCCAGTACAGTTCTATAAATTTAAATATATTGTATTATATTATATTCTTAGATTCTATAAATTAATTGTATCAAATTGTATTAGATATATATAAGAATTAATACAAGTCTCCTATCCAGAAGAATGCTGTCTTTACTTATTAAAAAATTTTATGTCTTGAAGTAAAGTGTTGATTACTTCACAATGACTCTGCACATTTTTTTAAGTTTATTGCTAGTATCTTTATATTTTTTATTGAAAATATGTAGATGATTTTTTTAGCTAGTTATTGTGGCTATGCTGGAAAGATATTGATTTCAGTGTATTGGATTGCTAACCAACTATACAATTAGAATTTGTTATTAATTGAAGTAGTTTTAATCAATTGATTCCCTTGGGTTTTTCAGGTAGATAATCAAATCACCTGTAAAGACAGATAATATTGTCTCCTACTTTGCAGTATGCAGCTTCATACTTTTCTCATCCTATTTCATTGTCTAAAATCATTAGACAATGCAAATGCAAGTCAATGAGGAACTACACTGGACATAGTAGGCATTTTCTCTTGTTCTTGATTTTAATGCGAGTACCTATATTTTTAATTGTTAAACATACTTTAGTTGCTGGTTTCCAGCAGATTGTTAGATCATTAAGAAGATGACATTCTACTCCTAGTTCTAGAAGCTTTTTAAAATTCAGAAATGAATATTATCAAATACTTTTTTTGTAGTTGTCAAAATATCCTATAGCCTTTCTCCCTTGGCTTTTTCAATTTATTCAAGAATTATAGAACAGCTACATTTATGTTAAATCACCTTCACATTCAAGCAATAAAATCTATTAGGCATAGTATATTATTACTAGAATATACTACTAGACAAAACACATTAATATTTTATTAAAGCTTTCACATCTATAAGTGATACTCTTATGAAGTTTAAATAGTGTCATTTGTTCCTTAAAGATTACATGATAATGATTTGTAAAATTATCTGACAACCCCCAACATTGAAGATAGATTTTTGATAAATTTTAAATTTTTGAGAGCTCTTTCCTGGTGTTCTATTTCTTATCAGATCCATTTAGGTTATTTACATCTTTCTAACAAAACATCCATTTCATCAGTGTTTTCAAATTTATATAGCATAAAGTTCTGTTTCTGTCAATTTTATTTGTATTTCTAAACAGCTTTTGTTTTGAAGCAATTTTTTTTTGGTTACTGAAGATTCATTACAATTATATATTAATTATGAACGGCAAAATTTAACAATATAAAATGTTCTTCTCTGCTCTCTTCAATTCTCTTTGCCTTATATGTCAGAGTTCTGTCTGAAACATAGAGCCGTTGTTAGGATGATGGAACTGCAGGACTTATTCTAGGAAGTAGAGCTCACAGGCGTGGGAGGAGCTAATAGTGTGAAGGTCTGGAAAAGGCAGTGGAGGGTCAGAGAAATAGTCGTTTACCTGCTGGCCTGAAGCAGGAGAGCTGGTGGACAAGGGGGAGCTTGCACATCTAGCCCGAGAACTGGGACCCAAAGGGCAAGCACATGGTGAGCTCTAGGGGAACTATTGCTTCTGGGAAATGTTGCCTCCGAGTAACTGCCACCTGTGCATGTCCACAGCCATGTGTCTGAAGGTGGCCTGGGGACACATTTGGTCAGCAGGGCCAGCAGTGAGCAAGATGAGTTGCATCCGGAGAGGAGCAAGTGAAGACAAGCTAGGGTCTGCCAGTTTTCTCTGCATTTGTCTATCATTATATCTGACCAGGACAACCTAGGATTAGTGACTTCTTACTTCTAAGGCTAATGACTTCCACGTTCTAAATCATATACCCTTCTCCTTTGGTCAACTATAGCCAGAACCATACAGAGAAGGGGGTTCTGGCAAAATGTAGTTCTCAGTCTTCACCAAACAGATAACACAAACCAATACACATTGAGTCATATTTTGTCTAATGTCAATTTGTAATTGCTACTTTCATTTTGATATGTTTTCCCAATATGCCTTGGAGCATATTTTGATACTGCTTAAATAGATTTTTTCCAGTTTTAAAATAATAAGTTGTCTAGATAACCACTAGTAGAAGAATGTGCAACCAGCATGTTAATTTAGAAAAAAATAAAATGATGCAAATATTTGACTAATCTACAAGAAGTCATGAAAAGAGAAAAAAGGAACACAAAGCAGGTAGATCAAATAGAAACCAAACAGTAACATGGTAGATACAAACACAGCCATAATTACATTAAACATAAATGGTCTGAATACGCCAAGAAAAAGATTAGGAATGTCAGCTGAGGCTCTAGAAACACAACTGTATGCTGCTTGCAAAAGACAGATTTTAAATGTCAGGACACAGAAAGGTTTGAATGTAAAAGGGTGAAAAAAAAAATGCCAGGAAAATCAAACCAAAAGAAAGCTATTATAGAATACCTATACTAATACCAGACAAAGTTGACTTTAAGGCAAGAAGTGTTACTAGAGATAAATATTTGAAAATGATAAAGGGGTGAGTCCACTAAGAAGATATCATAAATCTTAATCTGTATGCATCTAATAACAGAACTTTAAAATATATGTAAAGCAAAATTGTCAAAATGTGAAGGATAAGTAGATGAATTCCCATCCATAATGGTGGATTTTAACACATGTATTTCAAAGCAGATATAAAAAGCAGACAATTTAAACAGCACAATTAGCAAACTTGGCCTAATTGCCATATATGAAATACTGCACTCTAAACCCACAGTGTACACATTTTTTTTAGTTGCACACGAAGCATTTACCAAAAGTGATCATGGCTGGTCAATAAAGCAAGTCTCAAAAATTTCAAAACATCTAAATAACGATAAAGAGAACATTCTCTGTCCACAGTGAAAGTAAGCTAGGGAAAAAAAGAAACTGGGACATCCCTGGATATTCAAAAATTAAGCTATATAATTCTAACAAACCTGTAGATAAAAGAAGAAATCAGAAAGGACATTAGAGAATATTTGGAACTAAATTATAATGACTATATGACATATCTAAATCTGATAAACATTTTAAATCATGCTTAAAAGAAAATTTCATAAATATGAAATTCATATATTACAAAAAAAGAAAAGCTGGAAGTTAATTTGTTTTCTTTATAACCCAGAAACTGGAAAAAGAATATCAAATCTACAAAATAGAAGGATGCAGTGAAAATAAGAGCAGAAATCAATGAAACAGAAAATGAATGTACAATAGAGATAATCAGCAAAGCAAAAAGCTCATTTTTTGAAAACATTAATAAAATTGATTGAGCAAAAGGAAAAAGAAAGGAGATATATAACTGATATCAGGAATGGAAAAAGGGAAATCACTGCACAACTTGCAGCTGTCAGGCTTACAAAAACTCTTCCAGGGAATGAGGACAAGCGGAGACCTCCCAGGTCACTTTTGAGGCCAGTGTGACCTTGTTACCAAAACCCATAAAAAATGTTACAGGAAAGGAAAACTATGGGCCAATCTCTCTCGTGAATGTAGATTCAAAAATCCTAGACAAAACATAAGCTAAATCTAGAAATACATGAAGATGATAATACATCAGGTTTCATTTGAGTTTATTACAATATAAGATTGGTTTAATGTTTGAAAGTCAAACTCTGTAATTTTCCACATTAACATAAAAAGGAGAAAAATTATATGACCATCTAGATAGATGCAGAGAAAAAAATCTGGTATCTAGTGAATTAATAAGCAGATAGAGAACAGAAACAGACCCAGGTAGATGTGGAATCTAGTAGATGAAAAGCGGTAGTATTTCAAATACCTGAGGAAAAGATGAACTATTGGCTTTTCTTTAAGGAAAAAAATAGTTATATTCCTATATCTCAACACATGCAAAAATTTCAAATGTATTAGAGATTAATATATTATAAAATGAAACCATAAAGTTTAGATGTAATTATAGGATATTTATTAGGCAATCTTTTTCTGATCAACTTCTGGGTTTAAAAAAGCCTTTTCTACTGCTAAGACATAAAAACTGAGCACATTTTCTTGGCAAAAGATACTAGGAAAATGTTAAAAGACAAACACAAAGAGGGAAGATATTTGCAACTTATTTGACATATAAGTAATACAGTTAATATATAAAGATCTATGTCAAACCAATAAGAAAAAAGGATGAACATTTCCAGTAGGAAAAAGTGGGCAGAGAGCGATGCTATCCACTGTTGGTAAGGTGTGGGGAAGGGGTTGCGCTCTCGTGCTGCAATGAGAGTGGAGTGCATTCGACAGCATCTGTCAAACCTAGGCTGGTGCTCTCTCCTGCAGAAACCAGCCACAAGTGGCCCAAGTGATGCGCATGTGGATGTTCGTTGCAACACCATTTCTAATAGTGGCAAAGCAAAGAGAAAAAGCATGTGCACGTTGAGACTGGACTAAACACAGTATGTTCACCCACACAAAGGAATACCATACAGCCTTTTAAAACAAATAATGCCAGGCGAATTGATATCAACAACATTCAGAAGATACAGAATAACAATACTTTGTATGTTTTGTACAAGTATATACTTTGATCCCATTTGGGTAAAAAAGAAACATACACACGTGGTATAGAAAAAAATTGGTGTATTGATTTCCTATTGCTGCTATAACAAATTACCACAAACTCAGTGATTTAAAACTGCATAAATTTATTATCTTACAGTTTGGGAGGTCAGAAATCCAAAGTAAGTTTCACAGGGCTAAAGTCAAGGTGTCAGTAAGGCTGCTTTCTTCTGGAGGCTCTGCAGAGAGAATCCATTTGTCTGTCTTTTTCAGCTCCTAGGGGTCTGTACTCCTTGGTTGTGGCCCCTTCCTGCATCTCCGAAGTGCACAGTCCATCCCCTGCCTCTGCTGTCACATGGCCTTGTCTGACTCTGACCTGCCTGCCGCCCTTACAGGACTCTTGTGATGACATTAGGCCCACCTAGATAATCCACAAGACTCTCCTATCTCAAGGTCATTAACTTAATCACATCTACAGAATCCCTTTTGCCATTTAAGGTAACATTCACAGGTTCCAGAGATTAGGAAAGGACATATCTGAGGACATCACTTAGTTGACCACAGTTAGGAAGAACTATATAAACAAAGCACTGGCTATCTCAGAGGTGAGAGATTTGAAGCTGGGAGAGGTACTTTAAACCCTCTTGTCAGGTTCTCTCTCTCTCTCTCTCTCTCTCCCCCCTCCCCCAGTGAGCACACATCATTCTAATAAAAAAGAGAAAACTCCAAAATATAAAAGGAATAGGAAACAATAATGTAGCCCAGTGGCAGAGGTCTTGCAAATTTTCCAAACATCAATGCAGACAGCAATTTGGTCCCTGAGAGGCAGCAGAGTTGGCGGAACAGCTGTAGGTCATCTAAGCCCGCTGTGAGCATGTGAGGGTGTGTGAGCACGTGCATGAGTGTGAGTGCGTGAGTGAGCGTGGATGTGCCTGGGTGTGAGCATGTGTGAATGTGGGTGGGTGGGTGTGAGTGCATGTGTATGTTGGGGGTGGGGGCTGTGTGTGAAGAAGAGGAGTAAATAGCTCCATTTAAGAAGCATCTTATTTTTCAAAAGGCTGAAAAGTGATGACGGGAGGATGGTTGTGCCAGGTAAGTGGTCTGAAAACAACGGGCAGCTTTCTGCTAAGGCCTTTACACATAGAGCTTCTGCTCCTCGGCCACTCCAAATGGAGGCACCCTCGGTTCACAGCCAAGAATTGTGAGGCTCAGGGGGTTAAACACTCTTCCCAAGATTTCAGATGTGGGCGGTGTGAGCCCAAAGCCATCCTCTTGCGACTCTGCAGCCTGCTCTGTGCTGCGTGTCTGCCCTGGCACGAGCCCCAAGGCCGGCTGCTCGGCTGTGCCACGTGTGCAGGTAAAAGCTATCCACAGAGATGGGCATTTAAAGCTGTAACAGACACACTTTTATCTCTTCTGTAAATTTCAGTTGTTAGACTGTGTGATCTATTTTTAACCGTATTCACATATAATAGCTACTCTCTTGAATTTGGTGTTTCTGAACCTGTCTTGCTGAAATGCTTTGTGCAATCTGTAATGCCATTTTATTAGGTAGCCTACACTGGTCAAAGACCCAGGGGCGCTGTCCATGGTGTTAAAACACCTCGCTGGGTACCTGAGAAAGTTTCTGTGATTTTCAGAATGGCTGTGTGCAAACAGCAGGGAAGAACTTTCTGGTTATGATTTGGGAGTCACAGAAAAGAAAAGAAAATGCTTACTCTTCTAGAAGAAATCTGGTCATTTGCTGGCATAAATGTTGGTTGACCTTGACCCTTCCCTTTGGACACCCAATGGCCTGAGCAGGGCAGCAGGGGCTAGGACAGCCCAGAAAGGAAGGTTTGGGTGGGGCCCTGGCCTTTATAGAAACATTTCAGCATCCACGGTGATTCTGCCGCAGAGCCAATGTCCAGAATCGCTGGGCCCCAGGACCAAGGTTTTCTTGCCTCCATCGAGACACAGGCCTGGCTGTACCACTGGCTGAGAGCAAGAAATAGAAGCGCCAGAAAGACAGCATGGTCTTCCCAAACGAGAAATTTGATGTCCTGAGGAAAGCTGGACCTGGGCCGTTGAGTGCACCTGTCTGCTGACCCAGCCTTGGAGGTAACGGGAGGAGGGGCACAGCTGGCTGACCTTGAGGACAGAAAGGAACTCCCATCACAGTTGCTTGACCAAGAAAACATCCCAGGTGTCCAACCCTGGACACCAAACAGAATAGCAAACATCTACTAGGAAAGTAAGAAAAACTTCTGCATTAAAACTGTATGGGATTTTCCCTTCAGTTCCACCAATCTCTACCCAAACCCCTCAGTGTGGTCCTGCAGGTCAGGCCTGGCCCCTCACCAGCCTGTCCACTTTGGAGCCCATCGGTGCCCCCAGGGGGCCAGGCTCTTCCTGCCTGGAGCACCCGCTGTTTCCTTTCTGGAAGCCCCGCAGGGGTGGCTCTGTCCCGCCCCTCTCGCCTGTCCTGCCTTTGCCATAACGTCACCTTCTTGGAGAGGCCTTCTCTGATGCTCTGCGAGACCCCTGTCTCAGTAAGTCCTCATTATCCCCCGCTGCGCCCTGTAATCACACACGTGTTTTCCCGGGTCCCGGCTCACTGGCTCTGCCCTCTAAGAGCTGCCTGTGAACAGGAGCCTCTGCTGCTGACTCAGGTCACGCAGTAACTGGCCCTAGCACGATTGTGAGGCAGCTTCCTTCAAGCTTAAAGGCTCAGACCGTAAATGTACACCCAAAATGTCCCTCTTGCTTTAGTCGGTTTTCTGCTTCCTAAACACATCTTGATTGATTTTTCAAAGGCCCTCAGCTAATTTAGAAGGTGTCTGACCTGCTTCACACTTACAATGGTGACTTTCATCCTTCTTGGAAATGTTCAATGCCATTGTTACTTGTTTGATGTTTAATCATTTTCTCCTAACTTGCTTAACATCAAGCTGCTTTATCCTACTACATATTAAATGTGTGTAATTGTTTTAGAGAGATTTTGTTGACACCCCTGGAGATGGTTCCTGATGACCTCTGATCAGAAACACAACAGTGAGGAGAAGGGTAGGGTACTGGGATTAGGACTTGCCGGTCCTCGGCTTGGGCTATTTATGTAATCTCCCCATAGGAAAGTCTTAAGGATCAGTATCTGTCTTTCTTGAGACATTGCATTTCTTCTACAATCATTTTGAACTGTGACAAGTAGCCTCAGGATATTGGTGGTTTGGTCTTTATTTATGAAGTTGCTGAAGGATTCTCAAGACTGCCCAGGTCACCTCCTCCCAGGAGCCTGCCCTGACTTTTGCAAGGTGTGGGACGGTTGCTCCTCCCTCCCCCACCAAACCTTGGAGCTCCCACTGCACCCCCAGGCTAGTCTGTCCCCACGGTCACCCCCAGTGGTGGTCGTGGCTTGCCTGGCAGCCTCCACCTTCTGGCTGTGGGCTCTGTCAGGGCATTCTCTTCAAAAAATTAAAACAAAACCCTTCTTTAATGATTTACTTCTTTGCCTAAAAATGTTTGTCTTTATGACCATTAACAAATGGAACAGCGTCTGAATTTCAGAATAAAATCTTCACTGTCACAAATCTGGCAGTAAATAGTAGGGTCAGCATGGAAGCTGGTGCAGACACAGCAGAGGCCTGAGCCAGGGCTGACAGATGCCACGTGTGCGTCCGAGCACCCGGTCAGATAGCGCCAGTCGCTCTCAGCATTAGCTCCCACTCGTCCTGGATGCTACAGATGGTTTCTGCTCACCAGGATTTGTCCAAGATGAAACTGCCAAGATTTCTTATTCCTGACTTCAGTCACATCCTGTCCCTTCCCAGGTTCTCTCCATGAACTACGCCACCAGCAGCACGTCAGAGCCTGGCCACGGGAAGCAGACAAGGCCCTAGACGTCACAGAGCCTGCCCATCCCACGGCCACACCTGCCTGTGCTGGACTCCAAGTCCTAGCTCCACTGCCCCACAGCCGGCACTCGTCTGCGGCTGCCTTGCTCCTGCGACAGATTCGGACAGGCCCTTGACTGGGGCTTCTGGGCCTTTTGATGTTGTGGGTTAGAGAGGCTGCTTCCCCTGCTGTAGATAGTAGCCAGCCTTTGTTGAGTATACTCACACACATACCCCCCACACATATACACACCCCACACATACACATGCCACACGATACACACCACACACACACATATACCACAAAGATGCAGACACACTACACACAGAGACACATGTGCCATACACCACACATACATACCACATACACACATACACACACCAACATATATATACATACCACATACACACACCATCACACGCCACACCCCACATACACCCCCCCACCACATATACCACACACCACACACACATACCATATACACACACCACACACACCACATCTGTTATGAATGGAACTGTGGCCCCCTAAATTCATATGTCGAAGCCCTAACCCCCAATGTGACTGTCTTTGGAGATAGGGCCTTTAAGAAGATAATTAAGGTTAAATGAGGTCACAGGGGTAGAGCCCTAATCTGATAGGACTGGTGTCCTTATAAAAAGAGGAAGAGACATCAGAGCTCACTCTTTTTCTGAACAGACAGAGGAAAAGCCGTGTGAGGACACAGCAAGAAGGCAGCTGTCTGCAAGCCAGGAAGAGAGCCCTCAGCAGGAACCAGCCCTGCTGGCACCTTGATCTTGTACTTCCAGCCTCTAGAACTGTGAGAAAATACATTTCTGTAGTTTAAGCCTCCCAGTGTGTGGTATTTTGTTATGGCAGCCTGAACTGACTAACATAGCAACAAAGGTACTTATTACTTCCTGATCATCAAATTCAACCTGCATAATTCCAGCAATGTAGAGGGCTAGTATAATATTTTCTAGGATGTCAAAATAATCAAGTTCTCCACAGTCTAGATTTTGGCAGAATGAAGGAAAGTGAATATAACTCTGAGGCAAGACTGTGAAGGTATATTGTTGGCCCTGCCAGGTAAGAGCAGACTTCTTCATGTATAGCACTTGCAAATTGGAAAATAAACTAAAAGCATTTGTTAGATCAATAGCTGCCTATCAAATACCAGGAGCTGTGTTGATATTTTTCAGTCAAGGTACCACGTGTGGAAGAGCAGCTGCTATTGGAGTCACCATCTAATTAAGTTTATGGTAATCCACAGCCCGGTTACCTTCTGAAAAGGCCCAGCAGGTTAGTTAAATGAGGGTGTAATAGTCTTTCAGGTTACTCAAAAAGAGTACGCTGGTCAAAGTTTATTGCAGAAATACTACCAGTGTCATCATACTTGTATCTTTCAGGTCTTTGATAATCATACTAATCTCTGAAATCTCTCCAGGGATGTGGCATTGTTTTTGGTTTATTGTCCTATAAGAAAGAAAAACCTCAAGGACTTCCACTTACTCCTTCCTGCCATCCTAGCTCTTACTCCACACAGCGGGGAACCAATGTGCATAGTCGTCTCTTTGCTGACTGTGTGTGTTCCGATCAATATGGTCAGGCATTGGGAAAATAACAACTGGACCCACTGTGGGACTTAGGCAAAATCCCATTTATCATGTAAATAGCACACACCCTCCCTTTGACTATGACACAGTGGCATTCTTATGCCCATGAATTAGCATCGACTCAGGGCCATTGTCTAGCAAGCCTCAAAAGTCTGGGTATTTCCCTTTCTCCACTAAATGGATGCTGGTCCTCTGGAGAAAGATTTACAGAATATATTTGTGGCAACATTGCAGGGTCCTTAGTTGTATAATTAGTTCAACGACTGTCTTGCCCCTTGGACGCCAAGCTCTATAAACAGGGGTGTATCTGTTCAGCTCACTCTCATATTCCCAGAACCTAGCATCATGCCCAACAGAGAGGGGGCTCATGGATACTTTCTGAATGAATGAGCCAGGGATGGGCTGCAGGAAAGGAAGGCACTCAGGGCTGGGCCCAGCTCACACACAGGTTTGGAACCAAAACCCCAGCTGGTCATAGAGTGTCCTGGACCCAAACTTGTGCATTTTTCTTCGTCAGGCTCCCCTGTTGGTGACAGCTTCATAGGACCAGATTCTAGGTGTTTGAAATATCAAATCTTGGCTATCTATCAATCTTTTATGGGCAAAGACAGCCTCTGTTCTTCTACTTACCTCCCTGCTCTCCCTCCCCAGGTTTGGCCGTGTCTCAGCTCCAAGGGTCAGTCTGGACTGAACACAAAAAGGGTTGGAGAAGCACCAGGCCAACCTCAGACTGAGCACCAGGTCACTCCTGACATCCACCTGAGTTTGAACTCGTGCCCTTGAGGTGTGCATGGGCCTCTGGGTGTCGGAGGCCTTGCCTTAACAACCTGTGTGGTGCTTTGACGGCTAGGATTCCACTTGCCACCTTCTTATACCTATTCGTCTTATCAGGCCCCTCTCCCCTACTCTTGCCAAGGGTCCTTCTGACAGAATTCCCTGATGGCTATTTAAATTTTCAGTTTGATCTCATGCCTTGTGTTTTATTTTTTTATTGTTTCATTTTTATTTTGTAATAATTTTAGATGATCACAGAAAAGTTGCAGAACAGTACGTTGAGTTCCCACACACCCCCAGTGCAATTATCAAAGCAGGAGGTTAACATGGGTCCTGCACTCTTCACTATAGATCTTGTTGGGGTTTCACCAGTTTTTCCATGGATGTCCTTTTTCTGTCCCAGGATACAATCCAAGACCCACATTTTGTTTAGTTGTCTTGTCTCCTTAGCCTCCTCCAGTCTGTGATCTTGACATATTTGAAGAATACTGGTTTGGTATTTTAGAATGCCTCTCAATTTGGGTCCTGTGAAATATTTTTAAAGGTATTATTACGTCATAGTGTTTCTGGATTAAAATCAACACTTCCATGTCACTTGTAGAATAATGTCTTCAACTTCCCACTGGGACAAATGGACTCCTCATCATTTGGTCCCTGCCATACTTCCATCCTCTTTTCTATGTAGCCTTTGGAATTGCCAAGTTCTGCAGCCATTCTGAGCCAACCTGAACTCCCTCTAATTAACTGTTCAAGCATCTTTGTCCTTATTACCCCTGAAATAATTTTCTTCCTTCCCCCCTGTCTACTTTGTGAACTCCTAACCATTATTCAATACTGTGTTATTTGTGCAGTAATGTTAGAAGCTATAACAACTCCCAAGTCTTAGTGGCTGTATTAATCTGGGTTTTCCAGAGAGACGGAACCAGTAGGACATATGGAAAGGCATTTATTAGGGGGAATTGGCTCACACAATCACAGAGGTGAAGTCCCATGATGGGTTGACTGCAAGCTGGAGAACCGGAGAAGCCAGTAGCGTGGCTCAGTCCAAGTCTGAAGACTCAGAACCAGGGAAGCCAACAGTGCAGCCCCCAGGGAGGCTTATGAGCCCCCAGCAGGCTGCTGGTGCGAGATCCAGAGTCCAAAAGCCAAAGAACCTGGAGTTTGATGTTCAAAGGCAGGAGAAGGAAAAGCGTCCCGCTCCAGAAGGAAGAGAGAAAGCAGAGAGGGCAAATCCTCCTTTGCCTGTTTTTCCCCGCTGAGCCCCCAGCTGGTCAGCAGGTGCCCACCCACACTGAGGGCAAGTTTTCCTCTCTCCATCCAATGACTGGAAACGTCCTCACAGACACACCAGGAAATGGTGCTTCACCAGCCGTCTCCACATCCCTCAACCCAGCCAAGTCAACACCTGCGAGTAACCACCACAGTGGCCTAACCCAACAACAGTTAATTCCTCATCCACGCAGAGTCTCACGTGTAGGCTCCTGGCTGGGTGGCTCTCCTGGGAAGCTCCCTGCCAAGTGGTGATTGCAGGATGGAGGCTCTTTCCGCTGGGACACTGCCACGCTCAACCATGCCTCTGAGGCACTACAGAAAGGAAGAATGTGGAGGAAGGCATGGGGAAGTATTTTATAGCACAAGCCACTATCGCTCACGTAATTCCTACTCATATTTCACTGGTCAAAACTAACCACACAGACTCACCCATGTCAACCGGATTGGGTAATGTCGTCTCCTGGATTCCAGAAGGAAAATGATCCCTTTAATGAAGGCACAGCATTATCTCTGCCTCTGGCTACCCTTCTGGTCCCCAAATCATTTGTTTTTCTTCCCACATAATAAAACGTGTTCCTCCTCTGCCTAAGGGAGAGAACACAGGTGCCCATCCAGTTCCAGTACGCAGCTTGAGCCCAGGGTCTCTGAACTGCTCAGGTCCCTCCACAAGAAACAGATGAGTTCCGATTGGTCTCGGCTGCTATGATCTGAGTGATACCTGTTTGGCCACCCTGCTTCCCTAATTTCCAGGGCTGGGTCAAGGGTAGAAGTGCATGACGTCCCCATGAATGTCACATCCCTCTCTAGCCCGTGGCTGTCTTGAGTCCTCTAGCACTGCAGTCCCCAACCCCGGGGTGTGGACTGGTGCAGTCTGTGGCCTGTTAGGGACTGGGCTGCAGAGCTCTGCTGCTCCCCCCACCCTGCCCATGGAAAGATTGTCCTCCATGAACCCAGTCCCTGGTGCCAAAAAAGTTGGGGACCGCTGCTCTGGGACATGCAGGGTGGTGTGTCCCTGCCCTGGACACTGGGGAAACTGATTAGACCCTGATCCTGCTCTATGGGACCCTGTTCTGGAGGCCCCAGACTTCACCTTCTGGGGGCTTTTTCTTCCTTATTATTATCCATGGTCACATAAGAATAGACATTGGATAACGTGCTCTCCTTGGGGCAGTGAAGCTTTGGGAGCTCACTTCCTGTTTAGGAAAGATTGGGCACTCACAGATTGTTTTTAAGTCCCAAACAAAGGATTTTTTGGTCCAGACTCATGGTATTTTTGGCAGTGCAATTGTCTCAGAAACTTCGTGACCTCTGATCTATTTGCTTCTAGTCAATTCCATGCATCAGTAACCGCATCCAAAGACCTTTCCTGGACACTGTTATCTAATCTCCCTTGACTCCCTGTTTCCCTACCACTGTGTTCTTCTCTCACAACATAATGGCGGCTTCTTTGAAGTCATCGGGCTGAGTAGGACGTCTATGCCCTTACTCACATCTTTGCCCTGAGTCACTTTAATTAACTCAGAAAGTTCATTAGATCTTTGTCAGTTCAAATAATTTTTTATTCCCATATTTTACTGTCTGGAGACTAGAAACAGTTACCCCTTGCAATCCTATAAAGCCTCTCCACTACCTTTAGTTTTCTGTTTACAAAAGAGCCAATTATTTCTGAGCTCATTTCTTTCTTGTATTTCTTGCCTTTCCAAATAGAATCAATTCCAATTAAGGCTGAGCGTGGTGGCTCACACCTGTAATCTTAGCACTCTGGGAGGAGGCCAAGGCGGGAGGATTGCTTGTGCTCAGGAGTTCGAGACCAGCCTGAGCAAGAATCAGACCCATCTCTACTAAAAATAGAAAAATTAGCCAGGGGTGGTGGCACGTGCCTGTAGTCCCAGCTACTCGGGAGGCTGAGGCAGGAGGATCGCTTGAGCCCAGGAGTTTGAGGCTGCAGTGAGCTACAAGAACACCACTGCACTCTACTTGGGGCAACAGAGTGGACTCTGTCTTAAAAAAAAAATTCCAATTAAAACACACTTCTAACATTCCATTTTCCAACAACCCTGCCATGATCCTATTGTGATGCAGTCTGCCTTCCAAGTCTCTGCAGGTGACCATTTTGCCAAACATTTTGTCACTACATGACATAGACATCCAGTCACCCAGCATGCTGTTTCCACCCCCTCTTGCCCAACTGCTAAGAAAATGACCACGTATTTTTGTTACAGTAGCAACCTGCTTCAGAATACCAGTTTCTATAATATTAAATAAATCATGCCAGTTGTTGCAAATAACCCTCACATTTTGGTGACTCAACAAAATAAAAGTATACTTCTCACCCATCTGATGTCCAGTGAGGATGTTCCAGTTAGGTTACCTCTTCCAGGCAGTGACTCAGAGACCTGGGCTCCTTCTCTCTTCGGATACTGCCATCCACAGCACGTGACTCCACATTTGCCACAGGAGGAGAAAGGATCAGGAATGAGCGATGTTTTAAGGGCAGCCCGGAAGTGCCATATGTCCTATTTGCCTCCATTCCATCCTGGTCAGAATTAGTTTCATGGCTGCAGTCAGGTACATGAGGGATGATAAATGTCACCCTCCTGGGTTCCCAGGAAGAGAATTAACTGGTTGGCGATAATTAGAATTATTTCTGAATTATTTCTGCCACAATGACCAATCTGAAGTGTCACTTGATCTCTGTGAAACTCCCATGTGGAATCAGGCATTTGCCTCTCCACTTATATGTCTCCTACACAGTTTGGCACCTACGATGTTGGATCAAAAATTACTTTATTGTCTGTGGACTCATTAGGCAATGAATCCGCCAAGGTTGAGAACTGCCCTGTATTGTATCCCTCTCTGCGGCGCGGGGCAAGGCACCGTGCTGCATCCGTGCGTGTGGACGGGATGTCGAGATGAGAGAAAGGCCGAGCTCAGTGTGGATCTAGAGAGATTGTCCTCCTTGCGGCGTAGGATGAGCTTGCTTAATTAGCAAAAGAAAAATTAGAAGTTTTTATGTGACATGTTTTCTAATAAAAATGAAAGCATCATTATTCTCTTTTTCATTTATTCAAGCGGGAAACGTTCCTCCTTCCAGCCCATGTACTTGGCATTCCCTTAGTAGTTTAGCATTTCCCAATGCACTATTAGCAACACAATGAAAGTCCTCAGTAGAGGCTATTATTTATATATCTTTGAATAACATCTCTTGTCCTGAATGAAATTGTTACTTTTAGCAGGAAAAAAAGCCCTTAAAATATGGGCATTGGACATTCTCAGGACCCAAGTTGCCACTCAGTCCTGGGAGGGTGATGTGCGGGGTGTCTGTCCCCTGAAGATTTAGGATTGTGCTCCAGAGCTTCTCTATTCAAGGAGCCCAAGATAGAAAGCCTTCCTATTCAGGCAGAACTATTTCCATTTAACTGATGGAAATATATAGAAATGAGGAACAATGGCCCATTTGTTTGCTATTACTCTAAGAAACAAAGGGCTTATGAGGAGATTGCACTAAGGGATTCTGAACATCATTTGAGATGTCTCCTGGCTCCTAAGGACAGGACATGTGGGTGTGGAGAAGGCTTCTTAGTGTCTTGGCATGTCCTAGAGAACTGAGGGAACCAGCCACCAGGAGGCCAGTTCTGCCACCTGCCAACAGGGGGAGGGGGACGTGCCACATCCAGAGGCACCATCAGAGGTAAAGACATGGAAGGTTTGTATTTATCTAGATGGTTTTCTAGCAGATGAAAGTGACTTGTCTGAAAAATCAGGACATTGTGACAATTTTCTGACAGGTAGATGTAAAGTGTCTTGAAGCAGGGTACCTTTTCATGATTTGCCCCAAGGTGCCACCTGAGCTCGCTGCAGCTGTGGAGGCAGGCCCCTCCCACCAGTCCTCACTGTCCCCTTCTGGCAGGACCCAGATTGTGGGGGGGATTAAATCGTGAGGAGAGGTGGTTCATATGGACTAAAATCTGCCTCCTGGGAAATTGAGCTCTGCTTGTAGTTGACACACCCGCCCTTGAGAAATCCGTCCTGCACAAAGGGACTAAGTAGCAGCTCACTGAGATATTGGCCACCTTTACCAGGAGGGAGTGGAGCACAACCTGGGAGAATCAGAGCGTGGGAGGGTGAACCTCAGCAGCAAGGCCTGCAAAACCTTCTCTCTCCTTCCCCAGGTTTATGCCCAGCGGGCTGACTCCAACACATGGATGGACAAAAAGTTTGTCAAATGAGCAAAATGCTCTCTCTTTCCACTCAGTTATTTGTTCTTTAATTAATAGATTCTAATTTTTAGAGCAGTTTTAGGTTTACAGAAAAATTGAGCAGAAAGTACAGAGTTCCCATATACCTCCCCCTCCCTGTCGGTTTCTCCCTACTCTTAACATTTTGCATTAGTGTTTTACATTTGTTACAATTCATGATATTAATAGCACCATAATAATAATTAAATAAGTAAAAATTAACTAACATTTAAATTTAATAATTAAATACAATTTTGAATACTAATTAAAATAAAGTAAAATAAATCATTATAATAAAATAATTAATAATATATTATTTTTAAAAGAATTTTTAAAATTTCAAAACTTTAAGGGGGTACAAGTGTTTTTGTTACATGGCTACCTTGTATAATGCTTTAGTCGGGGCTGTTGGTGTGCCTGTCACCAGAATAGTGTTCATTGTACCCAATAGGTAAGTTTTTATCCCTCACTCCTCTCCCACACTCCCCCCTTCTTAGTTTCCAATGACCTTTATGTCTTTTGTGTGCATGTGTACCCATCATTTAGCTCCCACTTATAAGTGAGAACATGTGGTATTTGTTTTTCCATTCCTGAGATACTTCACTTAGGATATTGGTCTCCAGTTCCATCCAAGTTCTTGCAAAAGACATTATTTGATTCTTTTTATGGCTGAGTAGTATTCTATGGTGTATATATACCACGTTTTCTTTATCCACTCATCGGTTGATGGGCACGTAGGTTGATTCCATATATTTGCAATTGTGAATTGTGCTGTGATAGATATTTGCATGCAGGTGTCTTTTTGATAAAATGATTTCTTTTCCTTTGGGTCTATACCCAGCAATGGGATTGCCAGATCAAATGGTAAGTCTACCTTTAGTTTTTTGAGGAATCTCCATACTGTTTTCCGTAGAGGTTGTGCTAGCTTGCAGTTCTACCAACAGTATATAAGCGTACCTTTTTCTCTGCATCTATGCCAGTGTCTGTTGTTTTTTGACTTTTTAGTAATGGCCATTCTGACAGGGGTGAGGTGGTATCTCATGGTGGTCTTAATTTGCATTTCCCTGATGATTAGTGACATTAAGCACTTTTTCATATATTTGTTAGCTATTTGTCTTCTTTTGAAGAGATTCTGTTCATGGCTTTTGCCCATTTTTGATGCAGTTGCTTGTTTTTTTGGTGCTGATTCATTTGAGATCTTTGTAGATTCTGGATATCAGTTCTTTGTCAGATGTATAGCTTGTGAATATTTTCTCCCATTCTGTAGGTTGTCTATTCACTTTATTCTGTGCAGAAACTTTTTAACTTAAGTCCCATTTATTTATTTTTATTGTTTCTATATTTGCCTTTGGAGTTTTAGTCATAAATTCTTTGCCTGGGCTGATGTCTAAAAGAGTTTTTCCTGTGTTTTCTTCTAGAACTTCTATGGTTTCATGCCTTACATTTAAGTCTTTAATCCATCTTGAATTAATTTTTGTATATGACTAGAGGTAGACGTCCTGTTTCATTATTCTGTGTGTGGTTATCCAATTTTCCCTGCACCATTTATTGAATAGAGCTTCCTTTCCCCAGTCTATGTTGTTGTCTGCTTTGTCAAAGATCAGTTGATTGTAGGTAGATGGTTTTATTTCTGGGTTCTCTATCCTGTTCCATTGGTCTACATCTCTACTTTTATACCAGTACCATGCTGTTTTGATTACTATAGCCTTGTAATATAATTTGAAGTCAGGTAATGTGATGCCTCCAGATTTGTTCTTTTTACTTAAGATTGTTTTGGCTATTCAAACTCTTATTTGGTTCCAAATGAAGTTTAGGAGTATTTTTTTGTAGATCTATGAAATAAGATGTTGGTATTTTGGTGGAAATTGCATTGAATCTGTAAATCTCTTTAGGCAGAATGAACATTTTAATGATGTTAATTCTACCAATCCATGAGCATGGGGTGTTTTTCCATTTGTTTGTGTCATCTTAGATTTCTTTCATCAGTGTTTTGTAGTTCTCCTTCTGAAGATCTTACACCTACTCAGTTAAATATATTCCTAAGTACTTTATTTTCTTCATAGCTATTGCAAATGGTAGAGTCCTTGATTTGATGTTCAGCTTGACTGTCATTAGTATATAGAAATGCTATTGATTTGTATATATTGATTTTGAAACCTGAGACTCTGCTGAATTTATTTATCAATTCTAGGAGTCTTTTGGTGGAGTCTTTAGAGTTTTCTAGATAAAGGATCATATTGTTGGCAAACGGATAGTTTGACCTCCTCTTTCCCAATTTGGATGCCCTTTATTTCTTTCTCTTGCTTGATTGCTCTGGCTAGGACTTCCAGTACTATGTTGAATAGAAATGGTGACAGTGGTAGCCCTTAGGGGGAATGCTTTCAACTTTTCCCCATTCAGTATGTTGTTGGCTGTGGGTTTGTCACATATGACTTTTATAATTTTGAGGTATGTTCCTTTTATGCCTAGTTTCTTGAGGGTTTTTATCATGAATGGGTGTTGGATTTTATCAAATGCTTTTTCTTCATCTATTGAAATGATAATATGGTCTTTGTTTTTGCTTCTGTTTATGTAGTGAATCACATTTATTGATTTGTGTATGGTGAAACATCCTTGCATCCCTGGGATGAAACCCACTTGATCATGGTGAATTATCTTTTTGATAGCTGTTGAATTCAGTTTGCTAGTATTTTTTTGAGGATTTTTGCACATATATTCATAAAGGATATTAATCTGTAGTTTACTTTTTTTGCTGTGTCCTTTCCTGGCTTTGGTATCAAGGTGATACAGGCTTTGTAGAATGAGTTAGGAAGATTTCTTCTTTCTCAATGTTATGGAATAACATTCTGCAGGATAGGTGCCAGTTCTTTGTAGGCCTGGTAGAATTAGGCTGTGAATCTTTCTGGTCTGGTGCTTTTTTTTTTTGTTGAGAGATATTTTTATTACTGCCTCAATTTTGCTGCTCATTATTGTTCTGTTCAGTGTTTCTATTTCTTCCTAATTCAGGTTTAGGAGGTTGTGTGTTTCCAGGAATTTATCCATTTCCTCTGGGTTTTCTAGTTTGTGTGCATAGAGTTTTTTTAGTATTTATGCATGATATTTTGTATTTCTGTGGTGTCAGTTGTAATGTCTACTTTTTCATTTCTGATTGAGGTTACTTGAATCTTTTATCTTCTATTTCTGATTAATCTGGCTAGTGGTCTATTGATTTTGTTTATCTTATCAAAGAACCAACTTTTTTGCATTGATACTTTTTTGTTTGTTTCTATTACATTTAGTTTTGCTGTGAGATTTGTTAATTCTATTTTTCTGCTGGCTTTGAGTTTGCTTTGTTCTTCTTTTTCTAGTTCCTTGAGTATCACATCAGGTTGATAATTTGTGATCTTTCTGCATTTTTGATGTAAGCATTTAAGGCTATGAATTTTCCCCTTAGCACTGCCTTTCCTGTATCCCCTATATTTTGAAAGCTTGGGTCCCCTTTGCAGCAGGTTTTTTAATTTCCATGACTTTTTGTGGATTTGAAAGTTTCTCTTGGAATTGATTTCTATTCCACTGTGGTCTGAGAAGATACATATGATTAGATTTTTCTGAATTTGCTGAGACTTGCTTTGTGGTCTATGATCAATCTTGGGAAATGTCCTATGTGCTGATGAGAAGAATATATATTCTGTAATTTTTGGGTAGAGTATTCTGTAAATGTCTGTTAGGTCCATTTGTTCTAGAGTTCTGTTTAAGTCCAGTATTTCTTTGTTGATTTTCTGCTTCAGTGGTCTGTCCAGTTTTATCAGTAGGGTGTGGAAGTCTCTGGTGATTATGATGCTGCTGTTTGTTTCTTTGCTTAGATCTAGTAGAATTTGCTTTATGAATCTGGGAGCTCCTGTGTTAGGTACATATATATCTAGGATTGTTATGTCTTCTTGCTGAATTGTCCCCTTTATTATTATATAATGACCATCTTTGTCATTTTTCTTATCATTGTTGATTTAAACTCAATTTTATCTCATACGAAAATGGAGACACCAGCTTGCTTTTGGTTTCCATTTGCTTGAAATATTTTTTTCCATCCCTTTATCTTGAGTCTGTGTGAGTCCTTGTGAGTTAGATGTGTTTCTTGGAGACAGCTATACTTGGGCAATGATTTTCATCCATTCAACCAATCTATATCTTTAAAGTGGAGCATTCAGACCTTTCGCATTCAGTGTTAGTATGGATATATGGGATACTGTTCTGTTCATTATGTTGAATGATACCCTGTTGTTTTGTTTTCCCTCTTGTGCTATTGTTTTATTAATATAAGAGCAATGAGCTTTAACTTTCAGGTGTTTTTACACTGGTGAGTATCTATTGTGCTGTTCATGTATAGTGCACTTATGAGCATTTCCTGTAGGGAATGATGACAAATTCCCTTAGTGTTTATTTGTCTGGAAAAGTCTTTATTTCTCCACCACTTATGAAACTTAGTTTTACAGGATACAAAATTTTTCACTGTCAGTTGTTCTGTTTAAGAAGAATGAAAATGGGGCCCCAATCCCTTCTGGCTTGTAGGGCCTCTGCTGAGAAGTCTGCTATTAGTTTTCCTGTGTAGGTTAGTTGTTGCTTTCATCTTGCAGCTTGTATAATTTTCTCCTTCATTTTGACTTTGGCCAGGTGGATGTGTATGTGTCTTGGAGATGTCCTGTTTGCTATGAATCTTCCCAGTGTCTGATGACCATCTTGTATCTGGATATCTGAATCTCTGGCAATACCAGGGAAGTTTTTCCTCAATAATTCCCTCAAATAGGTTTTCCACACTTTTTGCTTTTTCTTCTTCTCCCTCAGTGATACCTATAATTCTTATATTGGCTGCTTTGCATAGTCCCATATTTCTCTGAGTGACTGTTCATTCTTATTTATTCTTTCTTCTGCTTCTTTGACTGACTGGGGTAGTTCAAAAGTCTTGTCTTCAAGCTCTGAAATTCTTTCTTCTGCTTGGTCTAAACCGTTGTCAAAGCTTTCTGCTGTATCTTGAAATTCCTTAAATGACTCTTTCATTTCTTTAAGTTCTGCTATATCTTTTCTTATGTTGTCTATCTCTTTAGCTACTTTTTCACTTTTTTCATTATAAAAATCCATAGTTTACATTAGGGTTTGATGTTGTACATTTTGTGGGTTTTGAAAAATGCATAATATCCTGTATCCATGACAATATTTTTGAGAATAGTTTCACTACCCTAGAGTTCCTCTGTGCTCTGCCTGTTCATCCCTCCCTCTGCTCAGACCTCTGGAAACCACTGATCTTTTTACTGTCTCCATAGTTGTGCCTTTTTCAGAATGTCATATAGTTGGAATCATACAGTATGTAACCTTTTCAGACTGGCTTCTTTCACTTAGCAATATGCATTAAAGTTCTCCCTTGTCTTTTCATGGCTTAATAGTTCTTTTTTTAAAAAAAGCTCTGGATAATAGTCTATTGTACAAATGTACAATTTCCTTATCCATTCACTTATTGAAGAATGTTCTTGGTTGCTCCAATTTTTGGCAAATTTGAAAAGTTGCTATAAACATTCATGTGCAGGTTTTTGTGTGGACATGTGTCTTTAATTCCTTTGGGTAAACACCTAGGAGCACAACTGCTGGATCATATAGTAATAGTATATTTAGTTTTGCAAGAAACTGCCAGATTGCTTCCCAAGTGGCTGTACCACTTTGCATTCCCATCAGCAGTGAATGAGAGTTCCTGTTGCTCCACATCCTTGTCAACATTTGGTGATGTCAGTGTTTTGGATTTTGGCCATTCTAATAGGAGTGTAGTGGTATTTCATTGTTTTTTTCAATTTGCATTTCCCTAGTGACATATGATGTTGAGCACTTTTTCACATGCTTGTCAGTTTTGTTTCCCCTTCCTTCATGGGCCTAATGTAGACATTTCTTATTCAAAGCAAAAAGAATTGGCTTATTGTTATGGGAGAAATATGTTTTTAGACTGATTATGCCAAACATTCCTTAACACATCTTTCAAAAGTGAAGATAGTGATACTAATGCAAAGTATCATTTCACTTTTTTATATGCTTTCAAATTAAACAGAACAATCAGTGCTTAAAATAATAGAGAATATTCAATGTCCTCCCCAGAAGATCTGAGTTGGGAATGGAGTTTTCCTAGCCATGTGGACCCTTTGAAACCAGATTTTGCTGTTTTGCAATGGGAGAAGTAACCAACCCAGACTGTCGAATGTTTTGCAAAGAGCTAGACATTAATTAATCTGAGCTATTTCTACAATCCTGCCTCCCATATGTGTATTTTAGACCAGAAGAGCTAGATTTGAGGGGAAAAAAAAGGAAATTATTATCTCATTGAGAGAACCAGCTTGTTTTTAATTCTATCAAACTGAAGAAGTTAAATTTAGTGTCTGTCTTTGTTCCAGAAAATTCTCTGTAAGCCAATATTTTTAAGTTACAGGAATTAACATATATCCTAATGTAAGCCACGTCAACCACAGCAAAAGATGCAAAGAGCAATGGTTCATTCCTCACCTTGAGGAGTTTACAGTCATGTTGGGAAGGCAGGATTAATACACAGACAATGGCAGGGACAGCCAACATCTACAAACAATGATGCAACAGCCAGGAGTTTCAATGTTCAGCTTGACCAGGACACTCGAGCTGTTCCAATATCGAGTTTGACATTGATGGTTGGAATTATCTGCTCTGGGGTGTGCCACTCCAGAGGAGGAACTGCCCTTAGTGGGACTGCACGAACAGAGGCTGATGGCTGTCAGTCCAAGATCCTAAACAGGAGCCTGCAGTGGTCAGTGGGTTGGACAGCATAGTCCCTAGAGTCCCTCCTGACTCACAGCCTCAGTGATTTTCTTTCTTAAGCATTAGGAAATAATGAAACTTCAGACTTCTAAAATTTATCTCAAGTATCAGTATTTTCAGGAATTTAGGTCATACTCCTAAATTCACCCAATCTTGTGGAGCTTGACTATGAGCTTTCTTTCTCTTCACCCTTATTCTGGCCAAGCTATGATTAGCATCACAAGCAAGATTGGGAGGTAAGATGTGTTTTAACGCTGTCTAGGGTTTGTCTTTGCCCAAGGGACAGTTCATTTACTACTTTTTTCTCTCAGCTCTGAGAATTACATAAAACTTTACAAATATTTCCTCCAAATCACAGAGTTTTAGCAGTCTCACTCACTCTTTTGTAACCATCCCATTTGTAGATACTGAAGAACCCATTCTTCCAGTGTAATCAATAAAGCAACCTGGTTTCCAGCTTCCTCCCAGAGGGAATGCAAAGTTTGGGCAGAACTGGAAAGGGGTGCACTGGAAAAGGGGTGCCTGTGGGCAGGTTTCTTCTACAGTCTAGACACAGTCCTTGAGAGATGTAGAGTACCACCTCCCTTTGCCGTGTGGTACAGAAATGATGCCTCATAATGGGGCTATTTGCATGGCTGATGTAAATCCCAAGTCCTCAGCTGAATGCTCAAGACTCTCCTTCACTCCCTGGTGCTCCCATCCAATACGACCAGTCTTATTTCCTTACCATGCTGGGATACCCTTCTTTTCATTTCCAGTAGGATAGAGAGGCATGCTGTCCTTCTGGAATTCAGGTGAATGGTGTTTAGCTCTTCACGTTCTGCTCTACAGGCAGACACCTGTCCATCTGCCAACAGATGTCTAGACAGACCATGAAATGCTGAAGAATGTTTATATTGTGCATTAGATATCTATTCATTTTATATAAAAACTGCTTTGGGAGAACCAGGAATTGAAGAAGCAACAATATAATATTTCACCTGTACTGTATTTGACAGAGATGAGGTTTTTATAAATGAAAGGTAAAGATTCTGAAATAGTACTCTTGAACACCTTTAATCACCAGTGATATAAATACTATATTCCAGCTTTATTTTCTTCAGGGAAAAATGGAGAATGTCATTTAAAAAAACCTGGGAAAGTGGTCTACTTTCAACAGTTTCTAAACTGGTTCTCAATTGATTGATAATGTTGATTATATTCCATCACCCTGTGGGAAAGTTTCTAGAAGGTCAGAAAAATTATTTTGCTGACTTAGGAGTTTCATTTATTTTCTTCCGACAGGTTGGATTTTGAAATGACCTAAAGCAGCTAGGATAATGCGACCAGAGCACTCTACTGCCAGGGGTTTAGAATAAACAGACAAAAGGCAGCCTTGTAATAAAAGTGGTCTGGTTCTTTGTGAGGGAAAATTGATGTCCCAACACATGGATATTTATCTTGGCTGTTTCGAAAAGTTCTCTGTCCCCAGTCAATTGTGGTTTTCAAACAAAACAAGGCATTATACTCTTTATCAAATGTAGAGGTGTAAAACAACATAAATTTGTTATCTCACAGTTTCTATAGGTCAGGAGTCTGGCACAGCTTAGCTGAGTCCTCTGATCAGGGTCTCTGTAGGCCTCAATCAAGGTGTCACCTGGGCTGTGGTCTCATCAGGGCTCGACTGGGGAAGGGTCTTCTTCCTCACTCATGTGGCCGTTGGCAACCTTCAGCTCCTATGGCTGTAGGAGTGAGGGCCTCAGTTTCTTGCTGGGTGTCCACCCTCAGCTCCTTGCTGCATGGCCCTCTCCACAGAGAAGCTCACAGTATGGCAGCTGGCTTCTTCAAAGCCAGCTAAGGAGCATCTCCTCTCAAGGCAGGTGTTACAATCACATGTATCATAATCACATACATCCTGTCACCTGGGCCAGGAGGAGGGAATCACAAGATTATGAATACCAAGATGGGGGATCACAGGGGCCATCACAGATTCATTCTGCTGCAATAATACATCTTATAAGCTTGTTATATCTTTTACTTATATGCAGAAAAATGTCACTCTAATGGCACGACATTCAACATTCTAACATTCTAACATTCACTCTAACATTCAACATTGGTTGAATGCACCAATAATGCAAATATTATTTTTTTGACATTTGTTAAGTACATCCATATGCCAGAAAGTATCTCAGAACTTTCCAAATGTTATATTCACTTAATGCTCACAACTGCCCCAAGTGGTCAATGTTATTATTATTCTTGTTTTGCAAATGAGCAAACTGAGGTGCAGAACATTTAGGTGACTTGTACAACGTTGCACGGATATGAAACGGTGGAGCCAGGATTCGGGCCAGTGCTTTTAACCGCTCTACGTGTCCTATCACCCCATATTAAGTTGGCGGCTGAGGCCAGGGGTGTGAAAGTTTCAGGAGCAGTCTTCTCTAATTAATGATTGATTCATGTTCCTTGAAACTCAGAAGCACTGGCAGGTTGGGACATGAGGGAAGAAGAAGGCAGTGATCTTGTGGCAGGGGAAGCATTGTATCAGGGCTGAGAGAGAGACTGTTGAACTGCAGCAAGGAACAGTGTGAAGATGTGTGGGTAGCGTACCAGGTTCCTGGACACCTGGAGACAGAGTGGCTCTGTAAGAATGAGAGGTCTGTGCTATCCGTGGGACAGAGGGGCCAGTTATCAGAGTGCTTGGTCATGAGAGCTTCAGCAAGACGCCCAGGTTAAGATGGCATGGCACACTTTCTTGGGATGAATTTGGCTAAAGGCACTGAGGGGTATGGCCTCAGAAGGCCAGCTCACCTGGGTCCTTCAAAACAGCCCCCAAAGGTCTTCAGAAAAAAAGCAAGATTTGAGTTTATCTCTTATGAATTCACCCTTTTATTTGCATCATATATGATGTCTTCTTTTCTCCCCCCAGTTGTTCTAAAATATACTTCGATTTCTACACTATTGGATTTGGTTGCTTTTGGAATCTGAATTTTGTAAAGACTTGGTTCAAATGAGTTTTTGGGGGCTGAAAGTCCTTTTTCTGGCTCACAATGGTGACTGCAAACCTCAGAGCACAGGTTGCACATGGGCATCAGGCATGATCAATAGGAACCCCACTTCCACCATAAAGCTGGCCAGGGGACTGAGACCCTTCTGACACACAGCCCTTGGCATTTCTCTTCTCTGATCTGTACTGTTGAGAGGGTCCTACCCAACAGGACAGGAGGTCCTAGAGATGGCTTCAGTGGGGTAGAGTGATCCATCTTTCAGTCCCTAAATCCAGGGCAGAATTCCACCCCAGATCCACTGGAGATGGAAGTTGCTGGAGGAGTTTGGAAGGGAGGCACCATGATGAAGCCTGTGCTTGCTGCAAACAGGCAAGGGGGAAGCAGCTCCTTTTGTCCTCAAGAGGCTCGGGGGTCTGGAATGTGTTGATTCATATCTGAAGAAAGGGAGGCAAGCTTTGGTCATTGTAATATCCATGGTGGCAGTTGTGGCTGTGTCAGACACCAGTAGGGATCACAATCCCTTTGCTTTGTCTTGTTTTTACTTTTATCGTTTTCTTCCTACCTGACATTATTTTAGCTACTTATTTGTTTCTTACCTGTAACTCCACCTGGGCTGAGCCAGTTTTGTTCTTCCGTCTGTCCCCAGCACCCACAACTGTGCCTGGCACATAATAAGTGCGTGGCAAGTATTGTTGAATGAACAAATGCATGTACCGCGGGCCATGGAGGATCTTGCTTTAAGGAGGAGACAGGCACCACAGTGAGTTCTTGGCCTTGCTGGGTTTCAGCTTTGGCCAAGGTGGCTGCTGGCCGCGCTGTGCATAGTGGCTTCTCTGAGGGAGGAGTCTGACAAGGAGGTGGTGGAGTGAAAAGCAGGTAAAATGTAGGAGAAGTGGTGCTCTGCATCCCTGAAGTCCCCGCCAGGGAGAGGGCCAACTGTGACCCAGTCAAGCCCCAACAGGCTTTAGAATTGATCTTGGAGGTTAATGAAGGGGATTTGGAGTCATAAAGGAAGGGAGCCACAGGACTGTTGGGAATGTGCTTGGTTTAAAACAAGTAAGGCAACTGGCAGTTGTAGCATGATTACTGTTTCTGAAATACTGCCCGATTCAACCCCCTGCCTCTCTCCTGCACCTTGCCCACCATCATGGCTTAACCACAAGGTTGAGGTTAGACATCAGAAAGAAGTCCCAGCTAGGCAAGAGAGGCCCAACAGAGACACCTGCCCTGGAAGCCCTGGTGTACAGTGCAGAGAAGGAAGGAGCCAGGGGGAGACCCTGGCTTAGGACGGGGAAGAGGGTCAGACAGGCCAGGGGGCACACTGGGGAAGGGCTTTCACCTCTGTCGCAGACTGGGGTGGCCACCTCCCTCCCCAGTATGCACAGGCAGGAGGAGGGTGCCGGTGTAGGAAGCAGCAGGCCCACAGGTACCTGCAGATGCCTGGGGACAGCTCAGAGGGAAGCTGAATTGTGGTAAGGAGGCCTATGGCTCACCATGCCAGGCCAAGGACTGTGGGTTGGGCCCCTGGGTGCAATGTGCTCCTGGAGAACCTGAAGCCATGAGCGGGGGCTGCAGAGGGGCACAGTGGGCCAGGGGCCACTGACCCTGACCAGTTAGAGAGATGCCAGACCCCAGTTCCCCGAGGAACAGGCTCCAGCCCCGGTCCTCAGGGCCCTTCCATGTGGAGCAGCCTCCTGCCTGGGACTGGCGTGTGATGGTGGATGGTGCCAGGGTCCCCAAGTTGAATTCCTGAGAGCTGGCCATGGCAGGAGGTGGGGGACACATGTTCCAATGGGAGAAACAAAGACAGTGGGTCTGTTATACCTCAATGTTTGTGTGCCCCAAATTCATATGTTGAACCCTCACCCCCAATGCGATAGTATTAGGAGGTGGGGCCTTTACAAGGTGGTTAGGTCATGAGGCTGGAGCCCTCGTAAATGGCATTAGTGCCCTTACCAAGGAGACCCCTCCACCAGGCGAGAACACCTGAGAAGGTGCCTTCTGTGAACCAGAAAGTGGGCCCTCACCAGACACTGAATTTTGATCTTGGACTTCCCAGCCTGAAGAACCGTGAGAAATACATTTCTGTTGTTTATAAACCACCCAGCTTATGGTATTCTGTCAGCACCCTGAATAGACTTAGACAGGGCCCTCTCTCACCAGGGAGCATTACTAGAAGGAGGGACCCAGGACAACAGATCAGGTTTAAGCTACAGGTTCTAGAGTCTTGATTTATTTGGCAATCTGGGACTTCATCAGAACCCAGAGACAATCCAGTCTCACCATTGGTGGTGCTAGTCAGGGCCGAGCCAGCACTTTGAGAGTAAGATCAAATGACAGAGTTGAGAGGCAGGTGTGGAGGCCCCGAACCGGCCTGGGGCACTTTGGCTTTGGAAGTTGCTTCTGCCCAGGGGTAGCCCCCTGAGGGACACCACTGCAGGCCACCTTGGGCATCCACTAATTTGCTTCCAAGGAGAAAGGGTTACAAGACTGTTCCAGATCTGAAAACACACAGGCCAGTAGTCTTTGGGGATACAGACTTAATGACCTGGAGCCAGAGACATAATAGGCCAATGCTTTTCCAGCCCTTGCTCCCTACAGGACCTCACTTCAGGTGTCTCTGGACCCCCAGCTACATTTCCCTTTCAGAGCTTTCACTAAAGCACAAAGGCCCTTTCTATCTTGGTTTTCTCCTTTGAGAGAGAAGCAACACGAGAGTCATTTTTTTGTTCAGCAAATGTGTTTTGAGCCATACTACCCGGGGCCTCTACCAGGTCTTAGGGTGGACAGCCTAGGGTGGTGCTGCCCAGCAGAAACATGACCTGTGCCAGGAGGGCCACGCTGCATCTGGACTTGCTGCCTGCACACCTATGCTCACACCCAGTCTTTGGCCTCGGCCTCTAGGGCTCCAAGCAGCCTGGGGAATGGAAGAGTCCTCAGCTGCAGTCTACCTACTGTTCATGACAGCCCTTACTCAGCATGCTGTAAAGGCAGGCTTTCTAATTATAAAGCACTTGCTAGGTACAGGGTCTCATGCCTGTAATTCTAGCACTTTGGGAGGCTAAGGCGGGAGAATCACTTGAGGCCAGGAATCTGAGACCAGCTTAAGCAAGAGCAAGACCCTGTCTCTACTAAAAATAGAAAAATTAGCCGGGCATGATGGTGCATGCCTGTAGTCCCAGCTACTCGGGAGGCTATGGCAGAAGGATTGCTTGAGCCCAGGAGTTTGAGGTTGCATGAGCCATGATGATGCCACTGTACTGTAGCCTTGGCAATAGAGCAAGACCCTGTCTCTTAAAAAAAAAAGAAAAAAAAAAAAATATATATATATAAAGGACTTGCCTGGAGAAAATGGGAAGAACCCTTTGAACATTGAGTGAAGTAGTCTCCTGGCTGTTTATTTTTTATGTTAGTGAATCAATGTCCTACTTAATAAATACTTAGTGTATAACCATTTAATATCTGAACAGTTGACTATGTTTACAACCAACTTCCTGCTGTCACTACCATAACACAATCAGCAAATGTTGTTCTGGTATGCCAAAGAACAATTTTGTGAGGGAATTCTATGGCATATAGTAGCAAATCAAATTGAAAATTACTCATCTTTTTCACCATGATTTGGAAAAGATACATCTTTGTAGGATGAGACCATTTTTGGACAAGCTTTTTTTTTTTAAGAGACAGGATCTCTCTCCGTTGCCGGGGCTAGCAGCCTCGAACTCCTGGGCTCAATCGATCCTCCTGCCTCAGCCTCGAGTAGCTGGGCTACAGGCATGCGCCACCACACCCGGCTAATTTTTGTATTTTTTGTAGAGATGGGGACTCGCTATGTCGCCCAGGCTGGTCTTGAACTCCTGGTCTCAGGTGATCCTCCCACCTCGGCCTCCCAAAGTGCTGGGATTACAGGTGTGAGCCACTGTTCCCGGCCTGGACTAGTTTTTTTTTTTTAAACTAAAAAAATAAGATTAAATCTTATTAGTAAGGATTGTATTCTTAGTTAAAAATGCTTGCTTTTCTCTAGCCAAATGGATTTGAACTTTAGCTGGAGAACCACCTCTTTGAGCAAACCTGTAGTTTTCAGGGGTTTTAAACTATCTGAAGTAATCATAACAATATTTAATAGAGGGAAGTAAGTTGGCTTTGGAAATTGCTTGTGAGTGTTATTCAGAAAATATTCCTATTTGGGGGACTACTACATTGAGAATTGTTAAAGCAAACTAAAATGGAGACCAGCCCTGAAGAACCACTGAGCACACAAAGCAGGTTAGGCCTCCTAAGTGACCTAAGCCTTGCTTGATTTGCAAACACAAATGAAACTTAACTTGAGCTATTTCTTGTAAATGCCTGTATTAAAGAAAAATTGGGCTTAAGCTCAACCAATCAGAAGCAGCCAACAAACTTATAATTCTGTAACTAGGGACTTTCCAACAGGATAGACCAAATAATGCAAGTGTCTGACTGTAACCAAATATTTGCTTTGCTTCTGTGTCAGTCCTACACAAGCCTCTCTCTGGCCTTCCCTCCCTGGGCCTCCTGAACCACTTCTGGTTTGGAGCTGCCTGATTCATGAATTGTTTTCTCAAATAAACTCTTTAAAATAATATTGTGCCTCAGTTTACTCTTTAACAGAATGAATTTTTATAGATTTCAACATTTAATATCAGAGTGTTTTGTAAAAGGCTGATAGGCATGTGGTGACACCTTACTGGTGTTTTCCTAATGGCTAAAGACGTTAAGCATCTTTTGCCATTTGTATGTATTCTTTGGTGAAGTGTCTACTCAGATCTTTTGCCCATTAAAAAATTATTTTAAAATACTTTATTTCTGAAATTTGAGAGTTCTTTACATATGGTGGATATAAAGCCTTCATGAGAGACATGGTTTATGAATATCCCTCAATAGTTCGCTCCTTCACATTGCTGAGTCCTATTCCAGCATAAGATGTCTCACTGTTTGTCCACTTACCTGTTAATGCTGAATCTCCCTGAAGGTACATTTTTTTTTTAATTCCCATTTGTTCCTGGAATAATGTTTTCTCCAGAGGCATTCTTTTTTCGTTCATGATGCAGACATTTCTAAGTATCCAGTGTTTGTTGGATATCAGTTCACAATTTTTAAAAAGGCCTAGAAAACCTGAGTACGAGCCTGTAATTGTGGGGGGACCATGCTACCCCCAGGCTTCCTGGCCCCATGATGCAGAAGGTAACCAGCCATTATGGGGCAGGATTCCTAAAGGCCAAAATGTGACTTTTTTTTTTTCCTGGGGTGCCATCACCTAATTGCTCTGGTTCTCCCCAGCCAGTTAATTTTCATGTTAGGGAAGAACCTCCCCACCTACCTTTCTTTTCCCTGGGAATGGGCATATAGCTAAGTTCTGGGCTTTATGTGCTCCCTATGGGAGTGGGAAGGCAGGGGACACGCCGTCCGCCTTGCGCACCGATGTTCTCATTTTGAAGTGCTCATTTCACTGCTGCCCTCCACCAACCCCAGCAGGGCACACACTGCCACGGCTCCTCTGCGCTGCTCTGTCAGCACATTCCCACCCCCGCTGTGGTCAGTCTGCAGAGATGACCCTCTCTCACTCTCTTTACGGGGCCGTCCTCCCCCACTCTTAAATTCCTTTATGGTGATTTCAACAGGGGTCAGGAAGGGGGGGAGAGAGGGGAGGAGTACAGGCATACGTTCAGCTCATCAGATTTAGCTGGAATCGCTCAAGGGTACTTCCAAAAACCACAAAAAACATTCCCAGTAAGTTTTTTTTTTTTTTTTTTAAAGAAGTCTCCTTTCCAAATCACTATAGATAGTAAACAAAAGAAGCTTCAAAAAACCAACCAATAAAAACAGAAAACATGATAAAAGAAAGAACAATTCAATGTAGCAATTAGTAAAAGAATTTGAGCTACCTTATTAAATGCCAAAGTCCAATTATGATGTTGTTAAAGACAACTAAAACAAATGACATTTAAAAACTTCACATAGGAGATAGGTAAGGAAATACCAGATGAATCTAACAAGAAAAAAAAAGCAGTATGGCAATCTCCTTATCAAAGTAGAATTCGAGTCATAAAGCATTAAACAGGAAGATTATTTTATCTTAATAACAGGTATAGACTATGGGGTGGAAAGTTTTGCAAAGTAACAACAGCAAAACATAAAGTAAAAAATATTAGGAGAAAAATTTGCTATGGAAGAAAAATAAGATTGCAGAGAATTTTAACAATATAATTAATATGTTTGAATTAGCAAGGAACAAACAGGATAAACCTTAAAAAGGGGCCTTGTTGTTGTTACAAAAGGTGACCGATCTTTCTTCAGGCTACAAAGGAAAACTCAAAATCCACAAAAGAGAAACTTCACAGAAAATAATCTCTACTATATCCGTACATGGGAAAGAGGACAAAAACTTTAAATAAAACCCCCCAAATGGATGAAAAGTAAAAAGCGTCATCCTAAATAAAAATTATTTTCTTAAAAATATTTAGATCAAAGAAAACCTATGAAGTACAACTAAAGATTATTTAGAATAACTATAGGAACATTATTAAGCATAAGGAAATGCGGTGTTACTTAGAATAAACATGTAGCCTTCAAATCCTAAAAACTCTAGATGAGGTGGTACATGCCCATGCCTGTAGTCCCAGCTACTTGGGAGGCTGAGGCAGGAGGGTCTCGAGTTCAAGTCCAGCCTGAGCAAAATAGCGAGACCCCCATCTCAAAAAAAAAAAGAAAAAAAATTCTAAAACTGTGCTTGCTAAGAAAATAAACAAATGCAATACTCCTTCCAGTTATGAACAGCACAAAAATATCCACCCAAAATTAGAATAGATAAGATAAAAGCAGAAATTAAAATACTAGGAAATACAAAGGAAATTACAGTAGTCCCCCCTTATCTGAAGGAGATCCATTCCAAAACCCCTAATGAATGCCTGAAACACAGATAGTATCAAACCCTATATAGTCTATGTTTGTTAGTTAGGAACAGTAAGAGATTTAATCACCTCTATTATTCAATATTGTTCTCGAAGTATTTGCTAATATAAGAAGCAAACAATAACAAAACAAAAGTAACAGCTTCAATGTTGCAAAACATAAATTTAGGATATTTGCAAATGATTATGACTGCAAAGTTAGAAATCCTAAGAATAACCAAAAAAAGTTGAAATTCATAAAATAATTTAATAGCATAGCTGGAAATAACAAATACACGAATACAACAGCTTTGATCTATTCTAGTTAAGAAATGTATTAGGGAACAAATTCTCATTCACAACAAACAAAATATCAAATATCTAAAATTAAGCTTAACAAAAATGCACAAGATTTATATAAAGATACATGAAGAGGTCTGAAAGAATACGTGACACTGTGAGCTACAAAGAAGCAGACATGAGGGCTGAAGACAACGTGGTTGTCCCAGGTTTGAGAGTGATGAAGTGTTGATAAAGTACATTAACACCAATGATCAACAACACGACTGGACTTTTAATTGTAATTTTATTAATCTCCTTAATTATGCTAATTAACACAATAAGTTACAGCTTTTAGGAAACAGGGGGCAGTGAGACCTAAGATAGACCAGGATTTCTTCCTGTGTTAATCACTCGCCCATTGTATTCTGGTGAAGCAGTAGCAGTGCATACAGTCTTGCATTAACCCAAACTTTTGTACATGTTGAGTTGTTCCCATAAAAAAGGGGCATCCACAGAAGCTAGATTCACAGTGAGCTGCTCTGGGGCTCAGATGAGCACCTTCCTCCCGGACAGGTATGCCTTCCAGAACACAGGGCCCCAAATCCGTCAAGACTGGCTATAACTTTTGAGGTTTTCTGAGGTGACCCAAACTATTTATTGCCTTAGGGTTTCAAGCAATTATTTGGTCAGAAAAAGGGCCCAAGTTCATATGAGAACAGAATTCCTCTGCAAAAGCATTGTTTTTCTTCCATTAAAGTGACAGACGGCCGTATCATAAGAGGTTCTCTGTGCCTATTTTAAAACTGTAAGAGACTCCGAAAACCACAAAGACAGAGAACACAGTTTCTGTAGGAAAACCACGGAGCGGGTGGGGAAGGTGAGCCGGGGAGGGGTGCGGGGGGCGGGCGGCGGACCCGAGGCGTGCAGGGGAGGTCTGCACCCCCCCCCCGACCCCCGCGCACTGCCCTTCGCGTCCAGCCCCGCCTGGGGGTGGCGGCCCACGCGGGAAGGCCCCACAGGGCAGCGGGGGCGGTGTCCTACCTAGAGGTTTCTCAGCAGCATCTTTACTTGCTTAAGTAGCAAATTTTATCACTGCTGCTTATCCCCCGCGGGTGCCAAGCAACACAAAACCACAGGAATTCGCCACAGGATGCCGGGAGAAAATGCACACACGAGTCCAGAGAAAACTTAGAAACCTTTTCAAAATAACCGGGCGAAAGGGTGCAAGAGGAAGGAGGGAGCAAAGGACAGAGCGGAGGTGACCGGGAAGCGCAGGGGCAGGCGGAGGGGCGGGCGCGGGCCCGTGGCGACGGGCCTTCCCGGGGCGTGCGAGCAGCTCGTCCGCTGCACCGGGTGCCCACCGAAGCTGGACCTGTGCTCTCCAGGAGCGGCCGTGGTAGCCTCCTGACTCCATCCAGAACTTCCAAAGTGCCAGTCGAAAAAGGCTTCCTGTTGTCTCCGGGAGGCTAGGCATTTTCTTTGTTCTAATTGTGCTTGCACGCAGGCGAGTTTGACACCCCATTTCAGCCAACAAGTTTAAGATTATGCTGGTAATTTTTGCCCAGAGACCTGGACAAATTGTAGCCAATTACAACTCCCCGGACCATAACTTTTGCTCACAAAGCCCAGCTGGAGAGCCAGGAGGCAGCTGATCTGCAGGAACAAACTTAACACGTGCGCTACCCACTGCACTGATGCGGGCCCCTTCTGGTGCCCTCAGCGTGAGCAGCACCACAAAACCTCACAGACCGGCTGGGTCCAACTGGGAAGCCCCCCCGACCCAAGCCTGGGGCAGAAAGGAAGGTCCCTCGGGTTTGTGTGTGGAGGAGGCCCACGAGGAAGGAATAAAGTCTCCAAGACCTCAATCAAAGCACAGGAGGTCTGAATTGGCGAGAACTTACTTGAGCCTTCCTCCCCAACCCCCCACACTGCTGAGAATACAACTGAGCTCAGGGGGCTCTTGTGCACTTATGTGTTGGCCCGGGATGGCGCTGGGAGGAAAGTTGGGTGTTGCTTCAAATCCCACTTCTGACACCAAGGACGTAAACAAAAGTTGTCTGGAAAGGAAATTGGAGGAAAGACTATTCCAGTAAACATGCATGCAGCCTTCGGTGAAAATGAAGGTGCGTTTCAGGGAACAAAGGGAGAGTTTGGCTTTTGTAGAGAAAACTCCTGCCCAGGTTCCCAATCAAGTCCATTTATGCAAACAAAGGATTCAAACTTGCTTAGTTCTGATTGGTTGATACAGCTGAAACTGAACTCTAATTGGTCCATACAGCTGAGTTTTGGATGTTCCAAAGTTGAACAAAGGTGAGAGCTTTTGGGGAACTCAGAATGCATGTATGACTGCTAGTTAGCAAATCACTGCTTTGCTCTATTTTAAATTTAGGCTCAGTTAGCCACTTAGGGTCTATCTTGAAGGATTGGCTCCTTCAGCTTCACATTTGTTCACACCATGGATGTATGAAGTGCCTCTAAAGTAAAAAATTCTGTTTTGAGATATTGTTTTGCAATATTGACAGGGACTTCAAAAAACAGCATCTTAGAAAACTCTAGTTCCATTTAGATTAGAGGAAGAAGAAAAACCACATTAGATTAGAGAACATTGATGACTCTCAGTGAGCGACCCATGATGCGAAGGCTGCCTGCTGCACCTTTGCACTGCCACCTGAGGGTCTGAGGGTCCCCTGCAGGGGACAGAGCAGTTTACTCCTTAGGAACTGCCACTGGCACCCCACCCTGCCCAGTGACATCACCTGATGGGCTGGAACAAGTGCCAGATGCCTCTGCCCAGCCTCGGACAGGCTTCTTGGGCTTTCTCCTCTATGTCCAAGTTCTTGACTTTCACATGGTGACTGACAGTGAAGGCTGGCAAGTTTTCCCAGGCTGTGACTACATAGTGGGTGCCCCAGGCCTCTCTGGCCTACTGTAATAGAAGAGACCTCCCAGAAAGGCACACCCTATGCTGGAAGGAGGTGGCACTGACCTTGAAGTAATCATTGTAGGGGCTGTAAAAGGGACAGTGACATTTCTTGTGCCGTAGAGGCCATCAAAGACAGTCGTAAATTCTGGTCTCGTACATACTTAGCGATATGTAGCCAAAAGAGGCAAATTTGAAGTTAGAAAAATCATCAGCAGTAATCATCCAGAGCTTCAAATCCCTGACCTGTTACGCAGCATGATACTTCAGCCTGCATTTCTGACTAGCTTCTTATTAGGTTGCTTACAAATTTCCTAGGAAAAAAATCCCTAAAGCACATCTTGAAATCAATGAAGTAGCAGGAAAATTATAGAGATATAATTTATATAGCCCCCAGAGAAACATTATTGAATTATCTTCATTGAAGATAATTTCATTGACAATGCACTTAAAACAAAAATGGAATTAAAATTTTTCTGAGCTTTGGGTAATCTTCAAACTTCTGAAGGTACCACCTAAAATAAGAAAAAAAAATTAAAAAAGAAAGTAATTTTGTTACTTAGACATTTAACAAATGCTAACAAAAGTCACAGTATTTTCATAATAAAAGAATACTGAGTTCTTTTAAAAAGTAGTAATTAAAAACCTTGGTGCTTCATATACATAGTTTAATTTCATCTATATCATAAATAATTAAATATATCTCACCATAAAGTACGATTCAGAAGAAGTAACCCATACAGTTCACCTTTCTATTGGGAAGGGCAATCACTGACATTTGGTAAAAATGCTGATGAGCACACTGGGCACTATCTTCCCTGAACTCGGTTGCTATGCGGAAGGGAGGGAGAGCAGGACCACCCGGTGTGTCTTGCACCTTCTGGTGGCCAACAGTTTCTCCAGTCCCCAGTGGAGAATCACTGGCCCAGCCCAGGGTCTGTGGAGGGGCCCCCAGACACATGTCAAGGGGCTCTCAAATAGGTCTTAATAAGGGTTCAGGAAAACCTGGGAAGATGCAGCAGTCCATCATTCAGCCCTGTGCTCAAAACAAACAGCATCTTCAGTTTTGATATAAATTGTATCAAAAGAGGCACATTCATTTGCTTTGGGGTAATAGCCACCTGGGAAGGGTGGCAACTAAGTGGATGGAGTAAAAATTAAAAATAATTTAAAATAATTTAAAAATATTTAAAATAATGGAGAAATAATCAGAAAAATGGAGTTTCTATAAACATATACCAAAAATGTTAGACTAAAAATCATGATAGGAAGCAATTAGCTATTTGTTAATATGGCAGAAACACATGAAGACAACAAACTGAAAGTGAGTCGGCTAAATCCTGCTGGTCTTAGGTAAATTTAACACTGTAATCCACAAACAGAGAATCAGAACATACTAGACCGCCATGTGCACTTCCATATGCTGCTCTGTGTACCCCAAAAGGCATGCAATAATGATTCCAAGAAGTCAGTCAGGGCCTCTGGGTCAAGCGTCACCTCCCCTGGCCTGAGGCCTAGTGACAGCCATGTGGCTCAGCGGTGCCCATGGAGATAAGAGTGCCCATCACATGGGCCGAGACTAACAGCTGGCGTGACACATGTGGAAGTGCATCGCAAACATGTTCACCTGTTACTCACTGAAAGTTTTTATAGCCTGCTAGGGACCCGGCCCACCCATTGCTTGCAAGTTCCCGAGCTCTTCCCCCTGTGTTGGCAGAGCTGGAGTTAGGAGGTGAGCTTCTCTCTCCTAGCAGCTGCCCACAGAGGAAGGACGTGCTACCCCCAAGGAAGCTTGGGTGGAGCCAACGGCAGCAGGAAAGCTTAAGATCAGCAAAAACAAGACTGCAAATTGTTATAATAAAGTCAAAGAACAAACCAAAAACATCAAAAGTGTTTTTAAAACTTACTGATGGTGCTCCTTTGCTATGGGCAATAAAATGCAAAATGTGAACAGAGCAAAAGCCCCGCCTTGGACAGACCAGCTGGCAAGAGCATAGCCACACCACTCCATGATTTCTCCAAAATAGTTGGCTGCAGTTATATATTCAAATAATCCTCCTAGAAGAAAACATAAACCAAAGTGGTGCACTTACTACAAAATGACACCTAGTGAAATACTGACTTAACAGATGCTAGTGAATACTTAATTGGAGAACATAAATTCAGCTATGGAAAAATATAAACTTTATAGAATTTAATCAATGAGACATATTCAACATTACAAGTTTCACTACTTCATATCAAAACTTCTGACAGCCAATTATGTATTTATATCACTACCTATTTATCTGAATATACAAACCTACAGTTACAGTGGAAGACTTTAACATACCACTTCAGTAGTTAACAGATCATGCTGACAAAACCTACACAAGCACAGAGAATACAGAATAATTAACAATGAGCTAGCCTAATAAAATGGAGCTATATAGAACCCTAGAGCAACAATTTAAGAAAATATTCATTTTCAAGCACAGATTCACTCATTCATTCTGCATTGAGTCTGCATTATGGGCTAGGTCCTGCCTGGGCACCTGGACTGGCCCCCTCCCCACATCTAGAACCATAAACTCCAGTACAGTGAACAAGGAGGGTGCACAGAACGTAGAGGGTGAGGGGGCAGGGGAGGGGTGGGGGAGGTCCCCATCACAGACAGAGTGGCTGGGAATGGGCCTCACTGGGAAGGTGAGGGTGGATCCAAGGCTGGCAGGTGAGGGTCAGGCCAGCAGGTGTTGGGGGAAGGAGCACTCCAGGCAGGGCAAGGGCTGCAGCAAAGGACGGGACACACCAAGGATCAGGGGAGGGGCAGGGAGAGGGGCCCTGGCAGAGAGGGAAGACAGGAGGCCCATCTTTGGGGGTCACTCTCAGGCTGCGGCTTTGGGGCTGGTGAAGGGGACTGCTCAAGGATGTTCTAGAGAGGTCTGGTGTGACCTGCTCCAGGTTCCTATGTGCCTCTGTCTGCCAAGCTGAGAAAATTCTGTAGGCATATAAGGGTGGGACATTTTTTTAAAAAGTGATTACATAAAACCAATTTCAACAAATACTCCAGCACAGCATAGAGACTGCATCTTTGAACACACAGCAGCAATGTGTAGGAGGGCTCCAGCTGGAGCTGAGGTGGTCTCCTTCTTAGAAAGAAAGAAAATGGTTTTGCGGAGCCCAAGACAGCAAAGTGCTATTTTTTTTTTTTATTTGAGGAAGGTAGAGTGCATGAATGTTTGTAATATTGAGTTCTCTACTTTTCTGTAACCTTGAAATAATTCATAATTGTACAATGCCAATATTCATTCATAAGTAAACTTTTTATGACAATACAAAATGTAAAAATATAAAACTTAATACCAAATAAATATAACGGCATTCATATAAAATGTGTGGGTCCTGTGCACCTGCAGAAGCATCCACAAGGATGTGCCCCAAAGCACTTACTGCAGTGTTCCTTCTGAGCCTTTGAGTTTAGTAAGTCACACTTTCTGATTTACCTATTTCTGTAATTGCCTCAATTTTCTACAGAATTATGTCATCATCGTTATGTGTATCTCATTGGAGCCCTGGGCAGCTGAATCCCAGAAGTGGAAAGACCTTTGCACTCTGCCACGCAAATACCATGTCACCCAAGGACAGACCGCCTCAGGGCAGGGCTGGGGAGTGGAGGCTGGGACAGCTGATGCCTGGCTGCCTCCTGAACAAGTGTCCAGTATGGAAAGCATGTTATTTGGTGGAACCACATGGGTGGGCTGGTGAGCGTGTAATTAGTTAAGAAAACCTGTAGATGCCAATCTGCTAAAAGATGTCCCCTTAATACACAGGTGGCTTAAGGATAGCATGTTACAAAACGACGAGGCATAGTTGCCACATGTAGCCCACAGCACTTGTCCTGTACCCTAGTTCAGCCTGTGTGTCCTGACGATCGGGCACCTTAACTGCCCATCTGTTTATCTCCATATCCATTCGTGTTGTCACCTTATTCCTTCGGCCCTGACTAGTTATGCTACCATCATTAACAGAGTTCTGGGAAGCATTTCTGAAAGACACCACACAGCTGCTGGACATAGATGGCATACATACCTGCGTCCTGGAAACCGTGACCCAGCCGAGGGAAAACGCCCTCTGAGATGAAGAGTGCGCGGTGCGCAGCTGGTTACAACTCCGCCCTCAGCAGCGTCCTCCCAGGGCTCAGCAGCCATGTTCCCCGCGCTCTGGTAGATTTTATGTGAGGTACTCTAGGGATAGGGTAACATTTTCGGCTTTCATGTTCCTCGTGCATCTCACGGTTCTGACCCTCAGGCTCTGGCACTGAATGTTACTGCCAAGAATCTGACGAACTTTCCCTTAAGAGCCACCAGCTGCTCGGAGGATTCTCACTATTGACTGTTTCCTGGTGACTTCCCCCGGTATACGATGGGCTCTTTCAAATGGTAGACTTGAATCTTGTTTTACTTCACAAAAGCTTTCTTGAATTAGTTTTTAAAATATGTTCTCTTCCAATGCTTTGGATTTCTTCTCCATGGACTTCAATGTGCACAGGATGGACCTTCCTTCCCTGCCTTCTGCAGCCATCGCTAAAGAAATTTCTTAGGTGTCATTTTCTAACGTGCTTTCTGTGGTGTCTCTCTCTCTTTTTTTTCTTTTCCAGCCTTGTGTGCCCTTTAATTTAATGATTAGAAATAAAGAATTTTAGAAGCAATTTCTTCCCTAAGTCTTGTGAGTTCCCATCTCGTCTTCATCTGAAGTCTAGCTCTGTGGGAGTCCCAGGCAAACTTCTGCACTTTACTTGGTTTGTCCTCAGACCTGCTGTGATATCCACGGCCAGAGAGGACCAGGGACATGCCCACAGTCAAGGAAGCTGAGTTTATCCCTCGCTGCAGGAAGGAGACTGCACACCGTGGGACTTTCCCACTGCGACAGGAAAAAGCTAAGTTCATAGGCTGCAGGTCCTTCCCAGGTGCTCTTTAGCTGATGGGCATCGGCCCTGCAATTGCTTCATTCACATGTTAAAATTCATGCTGGAAGTTTGATTACAATTTTCCTCTGCTTTGTGAAACTTGTTTCTGTTCATACACGTTTTGCAGCTGTTTTGTCTTTCCCTATAGTATGTCTGCACAGATGTTGTCATCATACCTTTTTGTTCTTCAGGTTTGAAGAATATGTTGGATTGGAACAAGGATCAGCCACTGGCAGCAGGAAATGGAGGGAAAGGCCCCTCCAGTTAGGGTGCCTCTGGCCTCTCTGTGACCAGCCTGGTTTGGGAGGGCTGTCCCGCTGAGATCCTGCTTCTCCTGGCATGCCCTCTCTTTTGCAAGCCATGTTTCTCAAATGTGCCATTCTCTTAGCTTCTGGCATTTTCTGCATCTTTTCATCCTGCCTCCCCTGGGCTTGTGCCTTGTCCCTTCTCAGTCTGGCTCACGGCAGCTCCTCCTCGGGGCAGGATGCTCATTCCCACAGGAGAGGCCAGAGGCGGCCTACATGGACATGGAGGAGTCTGTCTGCTGTACCACACGAGGGTGCCAGGTCAGGAAGCAAGGGGGCCCTCAGCCAGCTCAAGCTGTGCTCTGCGAGGCACCACACCCTCCAGAGGAAGGGGCTCCTCATAACCACATGTGGTTTGGGCTTGTGAGTTTGCTCACAAGCCCAACACCAAAGAGGGCTTCTTCACCAGCCTGCCCAGGGGCGGATGAGCTATCCGCAGCCTGTCTAGGTCTCCATCCTGTTTTGTCTTCTCGGCCATTCCTATCCTACCACCATGACTTCTGGAGGGGGTTCTGCTGGTTTCTCAAATCATAGTTTAAGGGATTTGAGATTTCCAGGTTTTTTGTTCATTTGTTTGTTTTTCTTGCTATTCTTGTATAGTTTCTAGGAGTGGAAGGAGTTCAAAATAAGTGATGCCATGTACTTTCCCCATTAAAGCTTTAGATTTATCTACTGTATTTTCTTATTTTTAGAAGCTCTATTGGTTTCTATTTCATATCTGCTTAGTGCTTTTTATAGTATATTACTCCTTTACTCATAATTGCAATCCCTTCCTTTATAAAAACATTTAAAGTACTTACTTTATAATCTGTTTCTATTAATTCTAAGATCAGAAATCTTTCAAAGTTAATTATGTTCTTACTCATGGTGCCATATTTCCTTGTGGGCTGTGTAACTCCGACTGTGCCTCTTGTTCTGTAGAGCGTGGTCTGTTGGATTCTCTGAGGCTTGAGGTGAAGGCCGGGGATCTGGGCTTTCACTGGCCAGGTGAGTCCACCACCCTCTGGGACCACTTGGAAATTAATTCATGGCTCAAGAGTTTTCAGAGGACCCAAGTAGTACACACTTGGGTTATAAGCCAGCATGAGGGTTGGCTATTGGTCACAAATTCTCACGAGATGCTCTCTGGAGTGCACCATTCACTTCGATTTTGTCCTCTTGTGATTACTTCCTTTCTTGGATAATATGATGATGCATTTAAAAAGATTTTCAAGAAATTTCATCCAACATTTTAAATTGTTTTCAGAGGAAGGATCAGCCAAGGCATCTATTCCATCACATTGTAGAAAGAGAACTATCAGACACTCCTCAGAAACTATAAATTCTTCCTTATTCTCTCTTTCCAAACACAGATATAACTGGAGTTTCCACTTTGTTTAATAACCATTCAGTTAGCCCGAATTGGTTCTTTTGTTATTCTAACAAAACAATGATCACAGTGACTGCTATGAATAACAGCGACTTGGGAGGGAGCAAGATGGCCAAATGCAACTCTCCAGTGATCGTCCCCACAGCAACACCAAATTGAATAACTACCCATGCAAGAAAGCACCTTCATAAGAACCAAAAATCAGGTAAGTGATCACAGTACCTGGTTTTAACATCATATCAAGGAAAGAGGCACTGAAGAGGGCAGGAAGGACAGTCTTGCATTGCCCATCACCCCCCCCATCTCCCAGCAGTGATGCGCCAACCCCTCCACCCCCGCCCCAAGGAGAGAGAATCTGTGTGCCTGGGGGAGGGAGAGCGAAGTGACTGTTGGACTTTGCACTGGAATTCAGGGCCACCCTGTCGCTGGGGAACACAACACAGGGAAGAATTTTGCTGGAGCCCATGGAGGGAGCATTGAGACTAGCCCTGGCCAGAGGGGAACCCTCCACCCCAGCAGTAGGACACCGAGTTCCTGCTAGCTCCAACACTGGCTGACTAAAGTGGCCTGGGGCCCAGAATAAATCTGAAAGACAGGCTACAAGGACTGCAGTCCTAGGGCAAGTCTTCCTGCTGTGCTGGGCTGGGAGCCAGTGGACTTGGGGTGTGACACAGTGAGACACCAGCTATGGCAGCCAGTGAGTGCCTGTGTCACTGATCCCCCAAGTCCAGGCAGTACAGGTTGGGGAGATATTCCTTCTGCGTGGGAAATGGAAAGGGAAGAGTACAGAGAATACTGTCTTGCAACTGGGGTACCAGCTCAGCCACAGTAAAATAAAGCACCAAGCAGACTCCTGGAGGTACTAGTCGCCACCAGCCTTGGGTGAGACCCAGGATGGTGCTGGCTTCAGGTGTGACCTAGAGCAGTCCCAGCTGCAGTGACCATGGGAACTTGAGCCATCCCCTGCCCAACTCCAGGCAGCCCAGCACAGAGAGTGAGACTCCTTCTGTTTGGAGGAAAGTGAGCAATAGAAATGAGAGACTCTACCTGGTAATCCAGGGAATTCTCCTGGATCTCACCCGAGGCCATGAAGGTGGTACCTGCAGGTGTCTGCAAGAGCTGCAGCGTTACTGGGCTTGCGGTGGCCCCTGGGGCTGATGTGCCTGAAGAGACCAAAGACTTAGATCACAACACTCAATTCCCTTGGAACACATGGAAAACCTTCTCAAGAAGGATGAGTACAAACAAGCCCAGACTGAGAAGATTAGAATAAATACCAAACTCTTCAATGCCCAGCCACTGGCAAACATTCACAGGCATCAAGAACATCCCGGAAAACAAGACCTCACCAGATGAACTAAGTAAGGTACCAGTGACCAATTCCAGAGTGATGGAGACATGTGAACTTTCAGACAGAGAATTCAAATTAGCTGTTTTCAGGAAGCTCAAAGAAATTCTAAATAACACAGAGAAGGAATTCAGAATCATATCAGAGAAATTTAACAAAGAGATTGAAATAACAAAAAAAAAACCAAGCAGAAATTCTGGAGGTGAAAAATTCAGCCGGCAAACTGATAGATGCGTCAGAGTTTCCGCAGCAGAGCCGACCAAGCAGAGGAAAGAATGAGTGAGCCTGCAGACAGGCTGTGTGAAATACACCGTTAGAGGAGATAAGGGAAAGAAAAGGAGAAAGAACAAGGCACACTTACACTTACACTTACCCGACTTCGAAAATAGCCTCAAAAGAGCAAATCCAAGAATCAGTGGCCTTAAAGAGGAGGTGGAGACAGACATTGGGGTAGAAAGTTTATTCAAAGACATAATGACAGAGACCTTTACAAACTTAGAGAAAAATATCAATATTTATGTACAAAAAGTTCATAGAATACCAAGCAGATTTAATCCAAATAAGACTACCTCAAGGCATTTAATAAGCAAATCCCCAAAGGTCACAGATAAAGAAAGTATCCCAAAAGCAGCAAGAGAAAAGAAACAAATAACATGTAAAGGAGCTCCAATACATCTGGCAGCAGACTCCTCAGTGGAAATCCTACAGGGCAGGAAAGTCGCGTGACATATTCAGAGTATGTTTCGAATGAAAAAAACCTTTCGTCCTAGAATATTATATCCAGCAAAAATACACTTCAAACTGGAAGGAGAAATCAAGACTTTCCCAGACCAAAAAAAAAAAAAAAAAAAAAAAGAAACCTGAGGGATTTTGTCAACACCAGACCTGTCCTACAAGAAATGCTAAAGGAAGTTTTTCAACCTAAAAGAAAAGGACATTAACAAACAATAAGAAATCATCTAAAGATATAAAACTCACTGGTAACAGTAAGTACATAGACAAATACACAGTACTCTAACACTATAATTGCAGTGTGTAAACTATTCATATCTCGAATAGGAAGACTAAAAGAGAAACTTATCAAAAATAATAACTACAACTATTTAAGAGATAGTATAAAAAGATATAAATAGAAACAACAAAAAGTCAAAAAGTGGGGTAAGGGGATGGAGTTAAAGTGTAGAGTTTTTTAGTTTTTTCTTTGCTTGCTTGCTTATTTTTTCTGATGAGAGTTAAGTTGTCATCAGTTTATTATAAAATGATTGGTTATAAGATGTTATTTGCAAGCCTTATGGTAACCTCAAATCAAAAATCCTACAAAATATACACAAAAAATAAAATGCAAGAAATCATATTACCAGAGAAAGTCACTTTTACATAAAGGAAGACATGAAGGAAGGAAGAAAGAGAGGACCAGAAAACAGCCAGAAATCAAGTAACAATAGGGCAGTAGTAACTCTTTACCTATTACTAATAACATTGAATGTAAATAGACTAAACTCTCCAGTGAAAAGATACAGAGTGGCTGAATGGATTAAAAAAACCCCAGACCTAATTATATGCTGCCTACAAGAAATTCACTTTACCTATAAAGAGAAATACAGACTGAAAATAAAGGGATGGGAAAGTATATTCCATAAAAATGGAAACCATAAAAGAACAGAATTAGCTATATTTACATCAGATAAAACAGATTTCAAGACAAAAACTATAAAAAGAGACAAAGGTCTTTACATAAGGATAAAGGGGTCAAATTCAGTGAGATGATATAAGAATTATAAATATACATGTACCCAACATTGCAGCAGCCAGATATTTAAAGCAAATATTATTAGAGCTAAAGAGAGAGAGAGACCCCAATACAATAATAGCTGGAGACCTCATATCCCACTTTCAGCATTAGAAAGATCCTCCAGACGGAAAATCACAAGGAAACACTGGCCTTAATCTTTACTATGGACCAAGGGACCTATTAAATATTAATATTTACAAAACATTTCATCTAGCCGCTGCATTTGGTAACCTCAAATCAAAATTGATTTGAATACGTGAATACACATTCTTCTCATCAGCACGTGGATCATTCTCAAGGACAGACCATATGTTAGGCCACAAAACAAGTCTTAAAAAATTCAAAAAAATTGAAATCATATCAAATATCTTCTCTGACCACAATGGAATAAAACTAGAAAGCAGTAACAAGAGAAACTTTGGAAACTATACAAATAGAAATTAAACAATATACTCCTGAATGACCAGGTCAATGAAAAAATTAAGGAGATTTAAAAATTTCTTGAAACAAATGAAAATGGAAACATACATAACAAAACCTATGGGATACAGTAAAAGCACTACTAAGAGGGAAAGTTTATAGCAATAAACATATACATCAAAAAAGTAGGAAAACTTAAACAACCTAATGATGCATCTTAAAGAACTAGAAAAGCAAGTGCAAACCAAACCCAAAATTAGTAGAAGAAAAGAAATAATAAAAATCAGAGAAGAAATAAATAAAATTGAAACCAAAAAAATATAAAAGACCAACAAAATGAAAAATTGTTTTTTGAAAAGATAAACAAAATTGACAAACCTTTAGCAGACTAAGAATAAAAGAGAGAAGACCCAAATAAATAAAATCAGATGAAAAAGGAGACATTACAACTGATATCACAAAAATTCAAAGGATTAATAGAGATTACTAAGAGCAACTATATGCTAATAAATTGGAAAACCAAGAAGAAATGGATAAATTCTTAGACACATACAACCTACCAAGATTGAACCATGAAGAAATCCAAAACCTGAATAAACCAATAACAAGTAGGGAGATCAAAGCCATAATAAAAAGTCTCCCATCAAAAAAAAGCCCAGGACCTGATGGCTTCACTGCTGAATTCTACCAAACTTTTAATGAAGAACTACTCCTAAATCCTACTCAAACTATTCCAAAAAATTGAGGGGGGGAATACTTCCAAACACATTCTATAAGGCCAGTATTACCCTGATACCAAAACCAAAGACAATGACACAACAAAAAAAAATAAAACTACAGGCCAATATCTCTGATGAACACAGATGTGGAAATCCTCAACAAAATACTGTTAAATTGAATTAAAAAACACGTTAAAAAGATCATTCATCATGATCAACTACAGGGATGCAAGGATGGGTCAACATATGTGACTCAATTAATGTGATACATCATATCAATGGAATGAAGGACAAAAACCATATAAGCATTTCAATTGATGCTGAAAAACATTCAATAAAATTCAACATTGCTTCATGAGAAAAACTCAAACAACTGGGTATAGAAGGAACATACTTCAACACAATAACAGCTATATACAACAGACCCACAGCTAGTATCATACTGAATGAGGAAAAATGGAAAGCCTTTCCTCTAAGACGTAGAACAAGACAAAGATGCCCACTTTCACCACTGTTATTGAACATGGTACTGGAAGTCCTAGCTAGAGCAATCAGACAAGAGAAAGAAATAAAGGGCATCCAAATTGGAAAGGGAGAAGTCAAATTATCTTTGTTTGCAGATGATATGATCGTGTATTTAGAGAAACCTAAAGACTCCACCAAAAAACTCTAAGAACTGATAAATTCAGTAAGGTTGCAGGATACAAAGTCAACATACAAAAATCAGTAACATTTCTATGTGCCAACAGTGAACAATCTGAAAAAGAAACCAAGAATGTAATCCCATTTATATAGCTACAAATAAAATAAAATACCTGGAAATAAACTTAACCAAAGAAGTGAAAGATCTCTATAATGAAAACTATAAAACATTGATGAAAGAAATTGAAGAGGACACCAAAAATGGAAAGATATTCCATACTCATGGATTGGAAGAAATCAATATTGTTAAAATGTCCATACTACCCAAAGCAATCTACAGACTCAATGCAATCCCCATCAAAATACCAATGACATTCTTAACAGAAATAGAAAAAATAATCCTAAAATGTATACGGAACCACAAAAGACCCAGAATAGCCAAAGCCACCTTGAGCAAAAAGAATAAAACTGGAGGAATCACATTACATGACTTCATACGACAGAGCTAGGGTAACCAAATAGCATGTTACTGGCTTAAAAACAGACACATAGACCAATGAAACAGAATAGAGAACCCAGAAATAAATCCATACATCTAGAGTGAACTCATTTTCAACAAAGGTGCCAAGAACATACATTGGGGAAAGGACAGTCTCTTGAATAAATGGTGCTGGGAAAGCCAGATATCCACATGCAGAAGAGTAAAACTAGATCTCTGTCTCTCACCATATATAAAAATCAAATTGAAATGGATTAAAGACTTAAATCTAAACCTGAAACTATGAAAACTATTAAAAGAAAACATTGGGAAAATGCTCCAGGATGCTGGTCTGGGCAAAGATTTCTTGAGTAATACCCCCAAAGCACAGGCAACCAAAGCAAAGATGGACAAATGGGATCACATCAAGCTAAAAATCTTCTGCACAGTAAAGGAAACAAAGTGAAGATACATCAACAGAATGGGAGAAAATATTTGCAAACTATACATCTGACAAGAGATTAATAACTAGAATATATAAAGAGCTCAAACAACTCAATAGGACAAAATCAAATAATCTGATTTAAAAATGGGCAAAAGATCTAAATAGACATTTCACAAAAGAAGACATACAAATGACCAAGAGGTATATGAAAAAATGCTCAATATCATTAATCATCAGAGAAATGCAAATCAAACTACAATGAGCTATCATCTCACCCTAGTTAAATGGCTTTTATCCAAAAGACTGGTAATAACGAATGCTGGTGAGGATGTGGAGAAAGGGGAACCCTTGTACACTGTTGGTGGGAACGTAAATTAGTGCAGCCACTATGGAGAACAGTATGGAAGCTCCTCAGAAAACTAAAAATAGAACTACCATATGGTCCATCAATCCCACTGCTGGGTATATATCCAAAAGAACAGAAATCAGTATATCGAAGAAATATCTGCATTCCCATGTTTATTGCAGCACTATTCACAACAGCCAAGATTTGGAATCAACCTAAGTGTCTATCAACGGATGAATGGATAAAGAAATTGTGGTACATATACACAACAGAATATTATTCAGCCATAAAAAATAATGAAATAACTCAAGCACAGAACGACAAATTTGGCATGTTCTCACTCAAATGTGGGAGCTAAAAAATTAAAAGAATTGATCTCATGGAGACAGAAAGTAGAATGATGGTTATCAGAGGCTGGGAAGGGTCGCGGACAGGGGATAAAGTGGGGATGGTTAATGGGTGCAAAATTATAGTTAGATAGAATGAATAAGATCTAGTATTTGACAGCACAACAGTGTGACTATAATCAACAATAAATTATGGTACTCCTTAAAATAAATAAGAGTGGAACTGGAATGTTCCTAACACAGAGGAATGATAAATACTGGAGGTGATGAATACGCCAGTTACCCTGATTTGGTTATTACACATTGTATGCCCATATCAAACATCACATGTACCCCATAAATATATACAACTATTATGGGTACATTAAAAAATTAAAAATTAAAAAAAGTAACGGTGACTCATCCTGAAAAGTGGCAGTGAACAAATACTACACTGCTATCTGTTAGAGGTGGCAAAGTTAAAATGGCACCGTGCATGCAACTTCAAAATAATTTCTTCAGTTTCAGTACCTACCCCTGGGTATTTTGTATCCAGTCTCCCCTGGTTTTCTGAGATTCCTTAGGATATGATCTGAATGGATGTTTATCAGTATGCCCATTAACCACAAAACAAAACCTAAAGAAAAAAATACAAGATCATTATGGTCAATGAACTACAAAATTTAAGAGCCCAAGCCCGATGGAACAGTATTATTTTAATCCTTCATACTATAATTATTAGTACAACATATTAGCCATAACTGGTAGTAGAAATCATTAAGCACTGTTGTCAGGTATGCTAAATAGGGCTTTGTTTTTCTAATAATACTAATAAATTATCTAACCCATTCAAAATACTTTAACCTGATGGCCACAGTCTATGTTTTTAGGATAACAGGTATGAATAGAAATATGACTTATGACTGCACAAGGCTCCTTTCCAGGAAAGGTGTTATCAGCCTCAGGGAGTCAGCCCACCAGGTAGACTTATCTCACAACAACTACACGAGGCAATGCTACCATCTCCACCTTCCAGGCAAGGAGAAGTGAGGTACCAGAACCTGCTCTGTCCCCACTAGCTGCACCAGGCCCCTTGAGGGGTGGTAGCTGCTAGAAGCTGATCTCTGGTCCTCTTCTTTCTTTACAAGCTCATTTGAACAAATTAATGCATGTCCATGCCTTCCGCCACCACGGAGCTCCTGGGAGCTCATCAGTCAGCATTCCTCGCTCAGTGCTTCCTCCTCAGCTCCTGACAAGAATCCTGCACTGCCAGCTGCAGGGCTCTGCCAATCCCACAGCATCGCCAGTGGTTTCTCTCCCATCCTCCCAAATCTTCAGGGGGTTTTCATGCCTTAAAGGAGACTTCTCAGTATCACATCAATTAATTCCAACAAGAAAAGGCAAGATCCCACCACAGTGTTTTATAAAAGGAGTACCTAATCAAAAGGGGTTAATTTGATCATCCTGAGATATTTAAAAAATGTGACAGGCAGATGGTGCTTAATGGTGGCATTCAATTCAATGTCAAAGAAATGTACCTTTCGGGTATCTTTATTATTAATTATTCATCACTTATGCCAGTGACATTGAATACTTCTTCAGTTAGAACAAGGAACAAGGACACAGAAAGCCTTCTGGCCTACAGACAGGCTTTCAAGATTTTTTTTTTCTGATTTCACCACTGTAGGCAGCTTTGTTTCCTAAGCAGTTCATATCAAATTTTGTACGTCACTTATTGGGCCCATAAATTTATAACTGATTTGCTACCTTTTTTGGACTTCACTATGTCACCCCTAAGTGATTTGGCTTCTAATGAGGTTCTAGAAAGAATCACATCTAAATAACATGCTTACTTTCTTTTTCTGCTAGGAAACAAGCTCCCTTTATTGACTGGATCAGAAGAAAACCAGTATTTGTGTTTATCTAAGCTAAACATTTAATTCCATTTGTAGGGATCTTAAAATCTTTCTATAAAATTTTTTAGATTAACCACTTTTACTGTTATGAAAAATCTTTTGTTAGAATTTTATTATTATTTGCTTTGCTCTTCATGGTAACTATGTAAGTATAATTAATTATTCATGTGATTTCATGTTTGTCTCCTCACAAAAATAAACTCTATGAAATAAATATAACACAAAAAAGGTAACCCAGTTTGTTTCCAATTGGCATATTTTTCATTTTCAAATCCTCCTGTTTAATTGCAGAGAAGTCAAGATGTCTGTATAAAATTTATTGGTGTCTTAAATTTTAGACCAGTTTCAAAGTTACCTGTAGGTGATGAGATCTGTCTGCAGAGCTACTTTAAATGACATTTAAGTTCACAGACCAAAAGGATTCTGTTGCTGTTGTTCATCATAGAAATGATTCCCATGTGACTCTGAAACATTTAAAATCTGTATCTTTTAGTTACAAAAAAAAGAAAAGGCATTCCCCTTCCTCTGATTCTTTGTTCCTCACCTTTGGGCACTCAGCTTGGTGAGGTGGTTGAAATCGCTGCTCTGCCATTTGCTACATAGAGATCTCGGGTCCGCTGTTTAACCCTTCTGACCTTTCATGTCTCTGAAAAGCATCATTTCTGCCTCAGAGAAAGTGGGAAGGCAAAAAGTGTGTGTTCCTCACAGGAACTTGAAAGTATGTTCTTTCTCTTCTGACAGATGGGGAGGAAGAAAATAAGGTAGTCAAAAAACTGGTAAATCAACAAGATATTTAGGGGTACCATATGATAAAAATCATTTAGTCTAGTATTTCACGGAGGCACAGATTTCTGGGGCTAGAAAAGGATCTTGAAACACTTTCTCAGCCAACCTTCACTTTATAGAGGAGGAACAGATTTTTCATCGTAACCATGCTCAGGTATGACGAGGGTCGTTGTTGGAAAAAAATTTTAATTCACTGAAAAATATACGACTGAGAAATGTGACAGTTTATAAATTCATATATATAGAGAAAAAGCAAAATGAAATGTAAGGTCAATTTATGTAGCTTAAGGTCAATCATTGCATGGTAGTTTGAAAATTTGATGGACCGATTTCAGACTCTTAGAATGCTACCATGGGTGTGAGCTACATCTGAATATGTTTTCATTTCTAAATGCTGGAAGGACTAAATAAATATACAGAAGAGCCTACCTTATGTTTAAGATTCCTGAGATTATGAATTTTTAATGCTTTTGCAAATACTTTCGACTGCTAATGTTTTATTTTCAATTTTGCTCATAACTTGTAAGGTTAGGATTACTAGTTGAAGATGTATGTTAATTCACATTAATTGATACAAGTAAAAAAAATTCAAAATCTTCACAAAACTAGAAGTTTATTCAAGTTCACATAATCATAAAAATCTAATTGCATTGTTGGAAGATAACCTAGGCTGGCTTTTTCTCACGTCACAGAAGAAACTGCAGGAGGTTCAGGGCCTCTCTTAGATTATGTGGTCAATGAGGACCGAAGTCTCCTCAATCTTATTAATAGGTGCTGTTCCTTCTGCTGGAGCTTGTTGCTATTTTTAGGTTTTCAGTCTGTACAGGCATCTGTGCTTCAGGCCAGAGTGGGTGAAGGTGTCTAGCACCTGCATCACCTCCCTGCCCCCAAGCTGTGCTGTGTGGGGACAGTCTGTCTCTCCCTCTGGCTGGCTCCAGCCCTCCTGATGCTCTCTCCCCTGGGGAGCTCATGGACCATCACAGACTCTCTGTTCTTTCAAGAAGTTTGGGCTTTCTGCCTAGAAACTACTGGGACATGAAAATAAAAGTGATGATTTGAATGTGGTGGGGTTTGTAGCTGGGGACACTCACCTATTAGAAAACGGGGATCTGTTACCCAGTCGTCAGCATACACTGCATATTGACTCAAGTATCTGCTTTGTAAGTAGCCATTATAGGTGCAGAACAAAAATGCCACTACACATGAATACAGCGGTGTTGGTTTTCCTCCTCGAATCAGAAATGGGAAAATCAAGGACCTTGGGAAACAAGAAACAGAAACAAATTTCAAAAAAAAAAAAGACTATCATTTCTGTAATTCTACTTTAAATGTCCTGGGTTCTTAGTCTTGCTTCTATACAAATGTCATCCTCAGTAACACTTGCACTGATTTACTATATCTATGCCAAAAGCAGATTTCTAGATAAAGAATTTACCATGTTTCAATAATATATACCACAGCACACAAACTCAAGATTCTATTTACATAGAATATGAAACAGAGTACACTGAGCTACAGGAAACTGGAGGCTTCAAGAGGCTCTCAAAATTTCTACTATCCTAAAACCACTACCTCGTCCTAGTCTGAGCACTAGGATTTGGTGCACACCAGCACACCATCACCATTACAGCGGCTTGAGCCCAGGCATTTGAGGCTGCAGTGAGCTACGATGACACTGCTGCACTCTAGCCCAGGCAGCAGAGTGAGACCTCGTCTCCAAAAAGCCCACAAAAAACAAAACTGAATTTAGACTTATGAAATCCAGAAAAGGGAAAAGTAGAGTCAGGAGAGGGGATTGGTGGCAAAGAGACACAAGAGAATTTTTTAGAGGAATACAGCTGCTCCATATCTTGAGTTTGGCAATGATTACACAACTGTATGTAATCACCAAAATTCATCAAACTATACACTTAAAATGAGTCTATTTTATTATTTGTAAATTATACTTCAATACCACAGGAAAAACTTTAAAGCTTATTGTTTTTATTCTAGCCATCTACTCCAGGGCCAAACCATAATTAGTCATTAATTATTAATATAACAGCAATAGTAGTAGCATGATAGTAGTAATGCAATGTTGGCTATATATCCTTAGTGTAGTCTCTCATCAACAGTGTCACTCAACTCCTTGGAAATATATTCACATGAATCAAAAGCAGTCTTTAAGGTTCTCGTTTTGTTTAGGCCAGGTCCCCAAAGATGACTTCATACAGTTAAAGCAAAGCACTTGTTGGACATTAAGCGTCTGTTTGGCTATTTTGTCATCAGGGAGGTAGTTATTCGCCTGGAAGCTGTAATGTTGCCAAGCACCTGAAGAAGAACAAGGAAGCCCAGCCATTTTTCTCTGCATCTTGGAAACATGATTCAGACCAGGGCAGATCGCTGGTACAGTGAGCCGACATTTGGGGTGCAGGCACACTGCAAATGCTTATACTGCCAACATTTCCTGTGGAACAAATAGCATTTGGTCTTCACAGGAACAAGTATATGTTTCTTGGTCTAGTATAGGCTCCTTTAAAAATAGGCCGAGATGCTGACCTGTGGGGTTCAGTCATTGGTGTTCCCTTCCCCCCACCTCTCGTTTCTCAACCAGGACAGAAGGCCTTGAGTTAGACCCAGAAGAAACAGAATTAATGGCAGAGGACAGAAGGGTTCGCACTCTAACCCCGAGTGTACAGACTTGAGGAATACGAAGAGTAAGCAGCCTCGCTTCTGAAGTCAGCTTTGGGTATTCTCAACACAGCAAAAAGGAAAAGGGACATCAGTGTGAGAAAGTTAAGAAAAAACTTCTCTGGGAGTTATATTCCCAAGAAAGTTTCCAGTAGGCAAACTAGAGGACAGAGCTGAGAAAGTGTTAGAATTCTCACTTTGAAGAAATACAGAAAGAAGAACAGGAAATAAGAATTGTGGAGGATGCAAGGCCTGGATTTAGTCTAGAAAGATGACTGTTAAAATATATAGTACTCAATTCATAAGAGGTTGGGCCTGTCGACCTGAACAAAATCCATCCTAAATTCAATGCAGGATGATAGGAAGGCAAAGTCAAAAAGAGGAAGGAAAAAAATTAGAAAGCTTGAAATACACAGAATAGACACTAAAACAAAATGGTCTAAGAAAGACTTCTGCACTTCATGAGACAAATTTTAAATAATAGACAAATGGAGTGTCACAGAAGTACTCTGAGGAAACATTCTGTGTGTGTGCTCGACTTTTCCTCCAGGCTATGAGAAGCATGTACCTCACACTTTCGATCTGTGTCCCCCAATTCAGTTACAAGTTCTGGGCTGAATTCTGAACTGGTAAATATTTGCCGGCACCTTGTAAATGTGAAACCCAAATCTCTCTCTTGCTTTGTCTTTTTTTTTTTTTTTTTTGAGACAGAGTCTCGCTCTGTTGCAAGGGCTAGAGTGCTGTGGCATCAGCCTCGCTTGCAGCAACCTCAAACTCCTGGGCTCAAGCGATCCTCCTGCCTCAGCCTCCCGAGTAGCTGGGACTACAGGTGCACACCACCATGCCCAGCTAATTTTTTCTATTTTTAGTAGAGGCGGGGTCTCACTCCTGCTTAGGCTTCTCTTGAACTCCTGAGCTCAAGCAATCCTCCCGCCTCGGCCGCCCAGAGTGCTGGGATTACAGGCGTGAGCCACCGTGCCCTGCCTCTCGCTTTGTCTTCACGTTCCTTTTCCTTATCTGTCACTAATATTCTGGGTCTGTGATGGCAATGTGAATCTAGATCATGCTGGCAAACTATGGCCCATGGACCAAATCCAGTTTACTGCCTGTTTTTGTACAGACTGTGAGCTAAGAATGGTATTTACACTTTTAAATATTTGAAAAAAATCAAAATAATATACTTTATGACATGTGAAAATATGAAATTTAAATTTCAGTGTCCATAAATAAAGTCTTATTGGAACACAGCCATGGTCACTTCTTTACATATTGTCTGTGGCTGCTCTCATGCCATGGCAGCAGAGTCGCTGCAACAGAGCCTACATAGGGCAATCTGGTAACTCTGCACTGCTGCTCAGCATGCTATAAATCAGTGACACAGCTTTAACTCGACAGAGTTTGTGCCATGTGCATAACTGTACTACACGTCTTACTTTATTTTATTATCAGTGTGTACCCACTGATAATAAAATAAACTCATGTCAAAACAAGAAAAGTGGACTTAGAAGCCACAGTGGAATATGGGTTATTTTTTACTGAATCAAATGGCAAAGTATTCTTTAGTATGCAATGACACTAGAGTTATGTTGATAGAAAACAGAGGTTGATATTATGAGACTCAGCACCCATCACAATATTCCCAACTCACAGAAAAGTGATGGTAAGAAAAATTAGAAAATTTAAAACAGAAGCTCAACACAGCAGAATTCCTTCACAAAAGAACTGAAAATGAGGCTGCAACCAAAGTAAGTTATCAAGTGGCTCATTTGTCAGTGAAGCAAGGAAAGCTGTATTATCAACAGTGAGTTAATTAATTGCAGCAGCCAGCGGCATGTCTGGAGAATATAAACTTAAGATGATTAGCCTTTCAGTGATAACAGTTGCTTGAGGAGTTAAGGACACTGGGAGCAATATCAACAGTCAATTAAGAAACAAGGCAAATTTTGCCTTGCAAAGCAGCCTTCCTTGGCCCTTGATGGGTCTATGAATGTCATTGATACTGCTCAGTTGTTTATTCAAGGAGTCAATGTAAGGTTGAACTGACTGAAGAATTAGGCTCTCTAAATACTCTGTGTGGAACAACTACAGGGGAGAATGTTTTCCAAGAAGTTGAGAGAAACACTAATTTAGTAGAATCCGAAGTGGAATCTACTAAGATGTTACAATTGATACTGGTAAAAATGTATGGAACAGAAAAACCAAAAAAATCACACATTTACAAGGCTTGTGAAAATGTAAGGTGTTAAAAGCTATTTCTTGCATCAGAAGGTCCTTTGCAGAAAATCTGTGTGTGATTGAGCCAAGAGTGTCAACAGTGAACTTGACAATCCCTCTCATGGACTTAACTATTATTAGTTCTGCAATTTTTTGTCAGAAATAAGCTGCCTATCCTGATTTGTCCTACCACACAGCAGTTTGGTGGCTTAGTAAAGTTTTATTGCATTATTTGGAACTCAGAGCTGAGATTGAAACTTATCGGAACAAGAACTGCCCTCAACCACTATTACTGAGTTCTGAAAGGCTTTGGAAAGTAGCTTTTGTTGCAGACTTGATAATGCAACCTAATAAATTCAACCTAAAATTACAAGGCAAAACAGCACTTATCTGCAAAACTTCTACTGTGTTAAAGTCATTTCAATGACAACTAACATTGTTTAAATCACAAATCGTGTCAAATTGCTTTAAGTACTTTCCATGCTGTTAACATTTTAAAAATGAGCTCTCTATTCTCACATATATTTGCAGCGGACATAATTTCTAAGCTCAAACTAAAGTCCCAACAGTGTTTGTAAACCTGGATTTCCATATTTCAAAATCCATTTAACTGTGTAATTGAGAAGTTGCCACCTAATAGTCAATAGGAAGATATTAATCTGCAATGTAATGACATACTGGAAAGCAAATATCAAGAGAAGAATCTGACAGAATTCCATGATTGCCTTCCAAGTGATGAATATGCTCAATTAAAACCATACACTTGTGGACTGATATCAACATTTGCATTTTCAAAGAAAAAATACATAAAATCTCATTACAGATAAGCACTAAGAACATTTACAATGGATTTTGATAATAGGGAACACTAACTTTGAATCCCAATAAGTGAACTGTTATTCCTCACCAAAAAAAGAATTCTATTCTTCTCATTAGACCTGCATTACAAAACTTGCACTAAGAATTATATTTTGAATTTAGTGACTAAAAATTTTGTGAAAATTTCTTCTCTCCTTATAAATACCTACACGGTATCTTGGCTCACAAAGCTTAAGATATGCACTATCTGGCTCTTTCCAGAAAAGGTTTGCAGACCATTGGTCTGGATTAAAACAGGTGTTATATTCTGGAGGCATCACTTTGACTTCCTTAGAACGTGCTTGCATAAGACACTGGCACTAGATTGCAGACAACTGCTGCAGTCTACACTTGGCCGTGCTTTGGGGCGAAGGATGCACTCCTGTGTGTCTACAGTTACAGGACAACTGCTTGTGTATATGCCCTGGGGGAAATTGGAAGATATTCCCAAAGGACCTTGGGAGAAGGTTTTGGGGTCTCATGTGAATGCTAAAAAAGTGGTGAGGACTGGAAGCTGGGCCTTATCAAGATTGAAACCAGTCTCTTCTGCTGCTCTCTGATCCCTACCTACCTTGAAGGGGATAGCAGTGACCTAATGCCCACAGGCCCGGCCATAAAACCACTGAAGTCAACAGGAGAACACAGGCTGCTGCCTATGCCCTCAAACCTCTAGGGGGAAGATAAGATCTTCCTCCCCCTCACTCCTTCCTGAGAGCTCTGACTTGGGCCAAGCGTGCTATCGGCTTCGAGGACACACTGGCCTCCCAGTGGGGAGCGCTCTGCTCCCTCTTGGCACCTTTTGGATCATCTTTCTTCTTTTGGGTCATTCCCTTTAGCTTCACTTCTTCTCCTTCCTTGGAAATCCAGGTAACTGTTGTCAGCAAAGGTCTTCCTTTGACTGGGGCCAATTTGGAACCAGAGCAGGGATTGGGGAAGGTGGTTTCTAGGAATGGCTTTTATCCGAGTTTTCATCTAGACTTGTTACGGTGTGAAGTCCACACTCGGGGGAGAAAGAATTCTCAGTGATTAGGATATATACAAGTAAAAGTTAATTTATTTGAGAGAGAGAGAGAGAGAGAGAGACACCACAACACACAGAGGGAGGAAAGAAATGTCGGGTGGCAAGGAAAGTTGCTTGGTGCTTTCAAAGGGTAAAAACAGCTTTATTTTCCTCTGCTTCAGCAGACTGATAACAAAAGTGGCTGTGAAGATGCTGTGTTGGCTTTTTCTGTGCCTCACGTAGCAGATTGATAGCAGAAATTAGTTTCTTCTTTCTTCTTGATAGCGGGAGGCATCTGGTACTGTCTCTTCTTGAGGAAGCAGGGGAAGTTTGCACTTCTACTGTCTGCTCAGGAACTTTTTCAAGGCTGCTTAAACAATATTCAAAAAACCTTTTTTACAGGCAGTGAATTTTTGATTCACATTCCTTTTGGAATGTGAATTGACCAGCTCTGATGAATGTCAACGAAGATTTATACCTTCTTTTGTCTGTTCAGCTTCTTTTAATTGCTAGGTAAACATCTCTGTAGGAGAGAGATTTATGTTACTAAGCTTAGAGGCAGGGTTTATGCTACTCTAAGTGGCTGCCAGTTAGAAATTTATTTTCCTGTTAGCCCATTAGCAAGACTGTTCTTTCAAGACTCTAGAGGGACAATAGCACTTTGCAGATCACAGCGGATCCCAGGCAGTTAATGAGAGTAAACTGAGAGGGTCTCACTTAGGAGACACAAACCACTCATGGACCTACACAGCACAAGAGCCTGGGGCCCACGCTACTCAGTGATGATGGACACAGGTGTTCACAAGCCTTTCTCCTACATTGCCTCATTCATACTCAAAATCACCCTTCCATTTAGGAACTGTTGGAAATGACTATTAACCCTCTTTGAAAAAAGGTATTGAACCAGAAATTGAAAATCTCTTAAGATGGAAGCCATCTTTAAGAGAAACTAGAAAGCACTTGGACTAAAAAGTACTTTGCCAAGTAATGTGTGAAAAATCCATTTCTGTTCTGATAACGAGCTACGGGACACAAAACAGTTAGGTCCCAGGGAGCTACACAGGTATTCTATTTGCCAGCTAATCAGATGAAGTGTAAAACTGAGATTGACACTTTGTTCTGTTGTGTTACAATTTTTCTATTTTATTTTCTTTCCATTCCACATAAAGAAACAAGACTCATTTCATCAAGTTGTTTTTACTGTCCATGGAAAGTGCAAACCTTGGTGTCTGTAAGGCAACCAAGAATGTGGGACATGTTTGGTGACGGAACTGAACCAAGAGTGTTAAGCCAGAGTTTCTTTGGTGCTTCGATAGCCATGACAATTTGCTGTCTCCTGGCTGAGCTTACAAGTGCAGACATAACATAAAAGTGTTTCTGATAATAGTTCCTGATAAAAGTGTTTCTCATAATCCCTACTCCTACTCTAAATGCTTTTTTTTTTTTTTACACTTCAAAACTGTTACTATTATCCCTATTTTACCGATCAGAACATGGGGGCTAAGGGGAATACAGTGATGTGGCTGGTGGAGAGATCACATGCGAGGCAGTGGCAGGGAGTCAATGCCACCTTCCCAGGTGCCCAACCCACACCACGAGGACCCAGTGAGAAGCAGGAAGGCCTGGTCCATAACATATTAAATAGTCACTAGAAATCATTTTTATTAAATGTTCCTATTAAGTCAGAAAAATACTTACGCTACTATGTTAAGTGCCAAAGTAAGTTACAAGATACTGTGTTTGTGTGTGTGTATCTTTAGTGCTTAGAAAAAATTATTAAAAACTTATTAAGAACAATGACAGAGATGGGGAAAAGATAGACCGAAATACTGTCAGCATTATCTCTAAGTGATAGAACCATAGGCAGCTTTTTTTCTTCTTCCTTGAGTTCCTCTGTATTTTCCAGATTTTCTACAAGGAGCATGTACTTCAACTCTAACTTCATCTGCATGTCATACTGACACACACCTTAAGTCCTGGCAGCTAATACATTCAGAACAGACCAGATGAGTGGGATGGAGAAATTAGATTTCCTGGGCTGACGATGTGTCATTGCTGATTGAAAATACTCACAGAGAATCAGGCCAAATTAATAAACAGGCAAACACAGATCACCCATCTGAGGAAAAAGAAAATACCCCATAAGCATGCAGGGAGAAAAATGGATTATCAGAGCAGCTGTTCCTTGTTACTTTTTTTTTTCAATTCTGCCTGTTACTCGAATAATTTGCAGCCTTATTTTATAGCGACCTATGATAATATTTACCTAGCAAGCCAACTCTGACATTGTGTTACTGAACATACATATCGAAGGGTGTTTGGGGTTTGTTTTTTCTTTTTCCTTGTCATTTTCCTTATTGGACTTAAAGAATATTTGTTTTCTCTTTTGGAATTGAGTGGCGAGCACAAAATTTTGGCAAATTCTACTTTTCAGATGGATTCAGCAGAGCCCCTGCCCTTTCTTTGCTTTCTTATTTTAAATTAATTTATAGTAAAACGGCCTTCGGTATGTGTGGGTGTGTGTGCAGTTCTATATGTAAATGTCCATCACACTCAGGATACAGACAGTTCTGTCCCCCGCCCCAGAATCCCTTCTGCTATCTCCTAGAGTCACTCTCTACCCCCATCCCTAACCCCTGCCAACCCCTGAGCGGTTCTCCACTGGTCTCCCCTTTCTCCTGAATGTCATATAAATGGAATTATATAGTATGTAACCTTTTGAAACTGGCTTCTTTAACTCCACATCACACCTTTGAGACCCATTCATGTTGCTGCGTATATTAATAGTAGTTTGTTCCTTTTTTTTTTTTAGAGTATTTCTTTCCAGATTTTTATTTATTTATTTATTTTCGATTTCAGAATATTATGGGGGTACGACACGGTGGCTATATATATTGCCCACGCACTGCCCGTGTCAGAGCTACTCCCTGTTACTTCCTGATTTTCTTTTCTTTAGATAACGACGTGCCCAGTTGAACCTCTGAGCCAGCAGGCGGTGCTTGTGGGCGAGAAGCGACCACACCCCGTGCGATGCGTCAGTAAACGCGGCGCGGGGCGTGCAAATTGACCTCCCTGCCAGTAGGTGGCGCTTGCCGGGAGGATCAGGCTGCAGTGCTGTTTTTGGGCCCTGTGACAGCTCTAGTTCCTCAGGAGGAGCACTCCGATGCCCCAGGTGGTGGGCGGGGCCCTGGGACTTCCCGGTGAGTCCTGACGCTCCACCGCAGAGGCAGGTGGGGGAGCCCGCCCTCAGGCTCCACCAATGCTGGCACGACCTGCTTTGGCAGGGGTCAAAGGTCTCCGCCTCTGTGCAAAGCTGCCAGGGAGGAGCTGAAGTGGCCCTGCCCAACCAGAAAGTCTGCGCGTGGAGGTGAGGCTGTCTGAGTCCCTCGATCCGGCAGTCTCCTTTCCACCCTGCCCTATTCGGACGTTTCTCCCGGGGCAGGACCTCAAGCCAGCCGTGCTCCCCCAGGACTGTGACGTGGGCCGGGATGTTCCCTGCCCAGGATCCCGGCCTGAGCTGGGAGCGCGGCCCTCCCGTGGGAGGAGGGATGCCCCACGAGCACGCGGCAGCCGGGACCCACACCGCGCTCTCCCCCATCTGCCCCAGCAGGCACCCACACCTTCCACAACTAAATCACAATGTCCCCTCTGTGCCCCTGCGCAACGCCATCGGGACCTAGGGGTATGGGATCTGGCCTGTGGGCCGGTCCCCTGCCCCGGGAGATCAATCCCTGACGATGCCAGGGAGAAGCGTGCTGGTCCCCCATTAAAAAGTGGGCAAAAGACATGAACAAAAACTTTCCAAAAGAAATAGACTAATGGCCAACAAACATATGAAAAAATGCTCAACATCTCTAATCATCAGGGAAATGCAAATCAAAACCACAACGAGATATCATTTAACTCCACTGAGAATGGCTTTTATCAAAAAGTCCCAAAACACCAAATGTTGGTATGGATGCGGAGAGATAGGAACACTCATACAGTGCTGGTGGGACTGCAAACTAGTACAACCTCTATGGAAAGTAGTATGGAGATACCTCAAAGAACTAAAAGTAGAACTACCATTTGATCCAGCAATCCCACTACTGGGTATTTACTCAAAGGAAAAAAGGACATTCTATAAAAAAGACACCTGCACTGAAATGTTTACAGGAGCATAATTCATAATTGCAAAGATATGGAATCAACCCAAGTGCCCATCAATACATGAGCAGATTAATAAAATGTGGTATATGTATACCATGGAGTACGACTCAGCCATTAAAAAATGGTGAACCAATACCTTTTGTATTAACTTGGATGGAACTGCAGACCATTCTTCTAAGTGAAGTATCACAAGAATGGAAAAACAAACACCGCAGGTACTCACCATTAAATTGGAACTAATTCATCAACACTTATGTGCACATATGGAAATAACATCGGAAAGGGTGGGTAAATTCATACCTAACAGGTACAATGCACACTTTCTGGGGGATGGGCACACTTATAACTTTGACTCAAACAGTACAAAAGCAATTTATGTAACCAAATGTTTGTACCCCCGTAATATTCTGAAATTAAAAAAAGTATGTCATGAAAAAATGAAATCTGAACCAAATGTATGTTATTGACTTTCTAATGCATTATATCATAACCACTTAATCCAAAAAAAAAGAAAAAGAAAAAGAAAAGAAAATGGATTACCAAAAAGAACAAAATCACCGGAGCCAGCACACATGTCCATTCTCACTTTCCATGAAGGCTGGGGGGGCAGCACCAACAGAAGGACACAGACAGCTCTGAGCTTCTCGGGATCCTAAGCAGCACTTGCGTGGTTTCACACCAGTAGGATAACTGCTGATACAGTATTAAACACAACTAACTGGTAAATAAATGTTCGTGTTCATCTGTGGAATGTGATCTGCTCAGAAGAAAAAAGACTTGAGGTAAAGTATTCATTCCAGAGGATCAAAATGCAAGAAGCCACTTGGAATGACAACTCTTTAAACATTTAAGGTAAGATTTTTGGGTTTTGCAATTTTGGAAGCAATATTTAATTCACACAGTAAACTAAATTTACCTCTTGAAATATCTTACCAACAAACTAGAATAATAATGCCTCAGTTTTCTTGCCATGACAAATAAGGCAAATCATTCAGCCAATGATTCGACTTGAAAAATAAAAGCAATTGGATATCATCTCTCAGGACAATCTATAGTGATGTACCCCTAAGTTAGGGAACAATTAAATATCTAATTTGGTAATTTGGGAGTAAGTTAGGCCATGGAAGATTTAACTACTTTTAAATGGTTAAAACTGAGAGTGTTTTTGTTTGTTTGTTTGTTTTTAAAGGTCACACTCTAGCCCAGGCTGGAGTGCAGTGGTGTCATCACACCTCACTGCAACCTCAGACTCCTGGGGCTCAAGTGATCCTCCTGCCTCAGCCTCCCAAGTAGCTGGGACTGCAGGCATGTGTGACCATGCCTGGCTAATATTTTTATTTTTTGTACAGATGGGGTTTCGCTGTGTTCCCCAGGCTGGTCTCGAACTCCTGCACTCAAGTGATCCTCCTGCCTTGGCAACTCATAGTGACAGGATTATAGGTATGAGCCACTAAGACTGGCCGGAGAGTGGTTAATTTAAATAATTGACTTTATTACTTTTTCTCAACAATTTGAGACCACCGAAATCTATAGCACGTCCCAGATTTGGATCTGTTCCTCTTGCTTGTCTTTCCTTATGTAAAAGACTCTTTTGCAGTGATGACTAAATCACACAGAGCCAACAAAGCTGCATGCTTGAATAAGCACTTTGCTCTTTCAAGGCAACATTATGGTCACAATGAATATTTCACTTCACATCATTCTACACTTTTGCAGAGTTTTTCTTTTTTCAGATTATTTGAATCCACAAATCACGGGCCAGGGATCCAGTGCACCCTCCTTAAAAAAATTAATTGGAAGGCCATTAGGCTGAGATGGTGCTGTGGGTCCCACATAAGCAAAACAAAACCCAACTCAGTGTAAAAAGTAAAAGGAAACTTAAGCTTAACCAATCAGAAACCGCCAACTAACCTCCAACTGGAGATTTTACCAATCAGAAACCATGAACTAACCTCTACCTGGGGACTTTCCACTCTAACCCATCAAGTATTTGTCTTGCTTGCGCAGACACCTTATAAAATAAGTTTTCCCCTCACGCCCCCTCGATGGAGCCAAAACCTTTGTGGTTTGGCACTGATTCATGAATCTCTGTTTGCTCAAGTAAACTCCTTAAAATTTTAATGTGGCTAATTTTATCTTTTAACATCCCTCACCCTCTCAGTTCCCTGCTGTGTTTTAACATGACACATGACACATTTAAAAGTGAGGCCAGGCCAGGCCTCCCCCAAGAGACCATTGACAGAATTACGCAAGAGGAACGATGAATCAGAAGTAGGTGAGGTTCTTTGAGGCACTGTAATCATGGATAACGACGGAAGCAAAATTGCACAGGCCATGGCTCTGGCTGAGCATGAACCCTTGGGCAGGTGTTAGGAAGAGGGTGACTTGCAGGCATCTGACATTTGCACTCTGGGGCCACCCAGCAACTGGTCATAACAACACAACCACTAAGGGCTCCTAGGGCAAGCAGCACCTGGTGCTCCGGCCCTTTGTCTGTTAAATCAGTGGTCCCCAACCTTTTGGGCACCAGGGACCAGTTTCATGGAAGACAATTTCTCCACGGACCAGGGGCAGGGGGAGGAGGTTTCAGGATGATTCAAATGCATTATATTTATTGTGCACTTTATTTCTATTATTATTAACATTGTTAACCTCTCTGCTAATCTCTATTTGCAGCTGCTCCCCAGTGCTAGCACCACCGCCTCAGCTCCACCTCAGATCATCAGGCATCAGATTCTCATAAGGAGCCACAACCTGTATCCCTCACATGCGCAGTTTACAGATGGGCTCGAGCTCCTGTGAGAATCTAATGCTGCCACTGATCTGACAAGAGGCAGAGCTCAGGCGGTGATGCAAGTGATGGGGAGCAGCTGTCAATGCAGATGAAGCTTTGCTTGCTTGCCCACCGCTCACCCCCTGCTGTGCGGTCCGGTTCCTAACAGGCAACGGACTGGTACTGCTCTGTGGCCTGGGGGTTGGGGACTGCAGTGTTAAACGGATGAGCAATGAAGAAATAATCCCTTGACTAATGAATTCACTGCTGTGAGTCAGAAGGGATGATCTATGAGCAAAGGCAGTCCAGCAAGCCTGCTTGGCTGGAGAGAAAACAGGGCATGCAGGCAGATGGCAGCCTGGAGAGCCCCGTGGAGGCCCTCTGACACACACACGCATTCCTGAGCTGACGCTGGTGACAACAGGAGCCTGCTGCCATGTCCAGGAAAGCAGGATTTAAAGGTGAGGGAGGTGAGGGTAGGGAAAGGAGGGAGGAGGGGAGAAGGGTGAGGAAGCCCAGCAAGAACCAAAACAGGAGACTAGGACCTGGATTAGGGCACCAGCTCAGGGAGACAGAACAGAGGACCAGGGAACAGGATGAACACAGGGGAGGCAGAGGAGGGAGCATCACTGTGACCACAGAGTGTCAGACCTGGGTAACTAAGAGAGCAGAGGGGGAAGCTTGTAGGACAGAGTAACACACAAGCTTAGGACAGCCCTTGGGTGAGAAGGTGGGAGGCCTGGTAAGAGGCTGGAGAAGGCACCCGCCTCAGGTAGCTGGTACCGAGCCAGTTGCTCTCCATGCTCAGGAAGACAAGGAACTGAGTGAAAAGACGCCTCTGTCCCCAAAACCCCACACACCCTGTGACCAAAAGATGCTTCAGTGCAGGAAGAAGGCAGGCAACTCCTGTCCCTACTGTGGGCCCTAAAGACGTTCCTGAAGATGTCCTTTACCCTCCTTGAGGCAACCAGGCAGGGCCAGGGCTTGCTCTGCATCACAGGTCTGCCCTGTTCCCCTCCCAGTGAGGCCGCCCTCCCCTCCCTGGCGCTTTTGCCCAAAAGATCCTGCAGATCCCCCATAGCCCTTTGCTCCTTGACTGAAAAGGAATATCTCATCTCTACGTGCCCCGTACTACGCCAGGTCCATAAGTCAGTCCTCAGTGAAAGTTTGCTGAATACATAAAAATGTGCAGGTCTCCTCTATCTCATAAGCAAACACAGCCTTCCTTTCCTTTTCCTCTCTCCTTGAGCTGATCGCTCCATCCTCATCATCCCCTCAACGGTCAGTTGCTCTGGGAACATCTGCAGTCCTACTGTCTTCGGGCTTCCCTGTCTGTGGCAAGCCCCTGGGCCTGGCCTGGTCCTCACTGCTCCCACGAGGGGCTCGCTCCCCAGGGCAAGGCCCTGCCTCACTCCCGTGCAACCCCATAGCTCAACACGCAGCAGGGGCCTCTGTGGACACCTGCCCAGTTCTGCTAGGTGCTACCCACTCGGCCTTGCCAGTGCCTCCCCAGGCTTGGCTTTCTCCTGCCTCCCATGCAACTCGGGCTTGTGTTCACGCAGCCTCCTCTCTCGCTGGGTATCGTATCATCTGCAGTTCCCTGTACTAATACAGGGCCCCATACCGTTCACAGGACCTGCCGAGATGGTTTATCACCAGTGCTAAATGCTGTTTCCACTCCACTTCTCTTCCAAGTGCTCACTGACTTAGGTCAAATGACCGTTTAATAAATTAGTTCCTTCAGTAGAATGGAAAATGTTTATCTTTTCTACTTGGAAAACACTTAAATGTCCCCAAACCACACAGACTATGTATACAGGAACATGTACAACTTAAAAAGCCCAGCAGTTTTAAAAACTACACCGGACCTGGCAAACCATTTTGGAGCAGTTTTTAAGACCACTAGTCTGGGAATCAGTCTAGCCCCAGCAATCCCCCGTCCAACAGCCTTGGGTAGAACACCCGCCTGCTATGTCTCAGTGCTCTCCAGTGTATGAAATGATCTACTCAAGTTCTGTCACTCAAGAGGTGCTTTTGGCCCTCTGGGAGGCTGTGTCCCTTCTCCCACTCGAGTGAGCCTGGGTACAATTAAACATGATGTGCTAAGTTTGAAAGCTTCGACTCAGGTTTTCAGACAAAACTATGTGAAGTGCTCCCTTTGTTTCCAATGCCCCAAATTCATCTTCACTGGCACTGAAGGCTGGCAGCAGTGTGCACAAATGACCCACAGAGTACACATATGGATACGCATGCATAGCAATGCAAAATGACGCTGGTGTTTACTGAGCATTCAGATGTGCCAGCACCATGCAAGCATTTTAGGGAGTTGCCTTTGTGTAAAATGCATGCCAGACCCACAGGCTGGGGTACCAATCCCTATGCCCATTGCACAGGTGGGGAAACCCTGGTGCAGAGTGGCTTGGTAATTTAGATTGTGAGTGATAGGGTTGGAATGGCACCTAACAGTTTGACCCCAGAGCTTGCTTCTAGCCATTAGAAATACAGACAGACACAGCTTCTGGAGTGTTTATGGAAAAGTATATACAGATAGGAAACTCCAACTGACATTCAAATTGCAGCAACGTTTGATCACCTTACAGAAAAAAAAAAAATCCAGCAATCTGACTATTACTTGATGGTAAAGAGTTTCAGGTACACAGTATTCACCAAGCCTTTGTTGAACATTGACTTTGTCCCTGTGTAAGTGCCCACATAAAAGCAGAATGGAAACACTGACTACACCAGGTAGGTGTAAGGTGCTGGTATCGAGGTAACTTACGTACTGAGAACCATACTGGGTCCCAGACGCTTGTTTCTAGCACTGGAGCCACAAAGCCTGTCCTTTCTCCTGCAATGTTAGACACAGGAGAAAGAAGAGAGGCTTTTAATAAACACACAATGAAGTCTTCCTATCTCTCTAGGAAGCGGGTATTTTAAGGTGGTTCAACATCCTTGGCTGCAAAGAGACACTTTTTAAAACACAACAAAAACAAAAGATTTAGAAGTCATCTTTAAGATTTCATTAGTTAAGGTTTAAGGTTGTTGCCTGGAAAGCCATTATGCAAGTCCTGGGTCCCCTTGCATAATGTGGAGGTGAAGACCTGGAAAGTAATCGAGCCTGCACTGGGGAAACCACAAAGTAGGTTTAGGAGACCAGGTTTCCAAACTGCAGCTGGATCACTTGGCTAGGAGAAAACAGTCCCACCACCTGATACCCAAAGGAGCAAGGCAGAGAAGGAGCAATAAACAATTGCCAGGTGATTTGAGACTATCGGCATTATACTTTCGACCCTGAAGTCTTGATCTGTGGGAACAACCAAGGATTATTGTGTAGCTGATACTTTCCAGATGAAGGTTTCGCAATTTTTCTATCACTCCCTTTCAATCCTCTCCAACCGTCTCCCGCTTTTTCCAGACTAATCCCTACTTGCTTCTCAAGTAAGTCCCGGAGCCAGGGGACACGGGGACACAAGGCCTGGGACGCCGGGAAAGGGACCAGCGCAGAGAGAGGACGCCAAGGAGGGGCCGGCAGGGAGCAGGTGCCTGGGTGGGGTGGGGGCGCAGGCCAGGGGGTGACCACCGGGAGAGAGCGCTGGGGACCAGGCGGGGGAGGCGCGGCGCGGCCGGCGTTACCGGTGCACGTAGTGGACGAGGAACATGGCCAGCAGGACGCAGTTGGGCCGGCTGCGGAGGCGCTCGGGCGACGCGCGCGCGCACTCGTAGAGCGGCACGGCCAGCGAGGGCAGCTCCTGCACGGCCCAGGCGGCCCGCGCCGGCAACCGGGGGCCGCAGGTCAGCGACGAATGGCGGCCGTAGGGCGAGCCCAGCAGCTCGAGCGCCACCAAGCCCAGGAAGCCCAGGAAGCCCTCCAGGTAGGCGAGCGCGTCCAGCAGGCGCTCCTCCGCCAGCGCCATCGCCGGGGATGGACGGCGCACCCCATGCTCCGGCTGCCGCGGCGGCCCACATATAGGGCGGCGGCGAGGGGTGGGCGGCGGCACCGCCCGGCGACGCGAGCATCGGCCAGACCCGCCGGGCAGGCACGCGGCTCCGCGGGTGGTACCCGGCACCTGCGCGGCGGGGCGGGGCCTGCTACTGGGCCCGCCCACGCCCGGGCAGCCGGAGCCCCGCCCCGCCCCGCTCTGCGCACGCGCCGACCCCAGGCTGCCCGCGGACCTGCCTGAGCCCGCGTGGGAAACCCCGCCGTGTCGCGCGGGGACGCCTTTGGGGCTGTTCCCTGGAGCCTCTTTCCCCCTCAGGGCTGTCCGCAGTTTTCGGTCGCACGTTGTTTTCCGTGGGGACGGATTGCGGTGCTTTTGGCTTATTTCTCGACGGTCCCCGCAGGCCCCTGAAAGGACCGCGCCGGACGCGTGGGGCCTCGAGTTCCGGCCGGAAGTGCCGCGAGCTGCCTGCCGTGGCGGGCCGGTGTCTGCGCGCGGCGTGCGCGGCCGCGTGGGCCATGGGGCGGCGGTCGCGGGGCCGGCGGTCCCGCAGCGGACGGCCCGAGGGCGTGGAGGACGGCGCCGAGGGCGGCGGGCAGCGCGGCGAGGCGGTAGGGGCCGGGCCGGGCCGGGGCGCGGCGGGCGGGCAGGGCCCCGCGTGTGCCTCCCTGACCCCGGGGCCTGCGGGGCGGCGGCTAGGGGCAGCCCCTCGAGCCGCGGGGTCGAAGTCCCTTTCCTTCCTCAGGGCTGGGAAGGCGGCTATCCTGAGATCGTCAAGGAGAACAAGCTGTTCGAGCACTACTACCGGGAGCTCCAGATCGTGCCCGAGGGCGAGTGGGACCAGTTCATGGACGCACTCAGGGAGCCCCTCCCGGCCACTTTAAGAATCACTGGTTACAAAAGGTAGAGGGGCTGTGCTTTTATTTTCTAGGGAATTGGGGCTGGGATGCCCGAGGTTAAAAGCGAGGTGGTTTTCTCCCAAGTTTCATAATGCCAGAGAACCGTTGCATTTCAGCGGTGTAGACTCGGGGAGCATTGCGGAGGGAGCACGAGGGTCCAGTGAGATAGGTCAGGGAAGTATTGCACGTGAAAGGTTAGAATAAGAAATGAAGATGCAATCTGAGAAAGGTTTGGATTCTGGATACTGGTGAGTTGAGGATCCTGCAAGAGAATTTGTAGAGAATTTATGAGTTCGAATTTGTATGAAATCTTCTGGTCTTTTTTTTTGTTCAGCCTTTATAGTTCTACGTATATAGTTATACATTTTTCCAAGATGAGTTGCAAGTAAAAATGAAACCCTTTAGAAGGGAAGAAATGTGGTATTGTTCTTAGGGATCAAACAATGAAAATTGTTTAAATTTTGAAGGAATACAGGAAAAAGACTGATTAAAGAATGTCTCTCCATGCAAAGTTAGATTTAGTTTTAAAACAGTTGCAGTCTTGAAAAAGATACAATGTATTAAATTAATTTTTAGATCAGTTTGAAACTTTCTTATTTTTCGATAGCCATGCAAAAGAGATTCTCCATTGCTTAAAGAACAAGTATTTCAAGGAATTGGAGGACTTGGAGGTGGATGGTCAGAAAGTTGAAGTTCCACAGCCACTGACTTGGTAGGTATCTCACTTAATCATGTTGGGTATTTCTTTTTTTGTTCTTCTTTTTTAAAATTACTTTTTTTTTAATTTCACAAATAGATGCTGACAGACATGTTGGGTCTTTCTTTGAGATGTTAATCTCTGTCAATTGAATATGTTCCTTGGTACTGCATTTGCTATTAACACAAAACAGCCTGAACGTATTTCCAAATATCGTAATGTTCTTTTACCCAATGCTTTTATCGACATTATGTTGGTATGCAAGTTTTCATATGTGATTTACAGCTCTCTGTTTGAGACACTAAGTTCAGTAAACTCTTCCTAGTAGATCCAGCCTCTTTCTTTCCTTGATATTACCACTTCTGCCATCTCCATGTTACAGCCTTTGTTTTCTCACATCAAAACTTTTGCAGGGTGTCTTCTCTACCTTCAGAAAAAGGACAGACTTAACCTGAGAAAGGGTCTCCACAGTCTGCTGTCAGGTGGTCTCCTGGTAGTTCTCAGTGCAGACTGGGTTGATCCATGCAGTCTCCCACCACCTCAGCACACTGATGCTCTCAGAGCTGCCCTTTCTGTACCTGTCCTGGAGGCGTCCTCTGGGCTATCTGTTCCTCCTGGCCTAGTTCAAGTCTCAGTTGTGTGAAGGTGATCCCTTGTGCTGGCAGCATAGGTGTCTTGTAAAGTGCCTGGAGTACTCTGGGGGTGCCAGGCCCTGGGTTAATTTATACATGTAGAAGTTGTTAAAGCAAATTGTTATTGTTTCATATTTCAAATTACTAACATTGAGGTATTGAGTTTTCGGAATAGAAAAGAAATGTTTTAAATAATTTTTATAAAAAGGCCAACTAAGCATTTTATGTCATCCCTTGAGGTTTTGACCATTCAAGTGCATGGTGTTTGTTGTCTTACATTTTTAGATACCCTTTAGCGATCACAGACCACGGTCATGTTTTCATTTATCATGGGTTACAGACTTGCTTGCTTTTCTTTCATTGGCTATTTGGACTTTCAGTGTCCATATCACAGACATGCACAGCATACACATTTTGAATGAGTGCTGACTGGCCAGACACTAAATCTATATTCAGGCAAGGTCAAAACCAAATGTACCATTGTAAAATGTGTTTCTGAGATACAAGAATAAATCTGCAATTTTATGAAAAAAAATTCAATGATGGTTTTTTTAATGACACATTTTAGTCATATTTTAAAAGGTTGAAGGGTATGGTACAGAATAATGATTCAGGTACTGGGTTGCTGTTGGTAGTTACTAACTGTATGTCTATGGTAGTGGAAAAGGAAGATGTTGTTCAGCCTTTGGTTATGGCATTGTTGAGGTGAAGTGACCTTCACAGGATCAAGCTTTTCTCCTGAATAGTAACTAGGTTATAGACTGAAGATTTTGTTGATTGTACTGATGCTTGTGCACTGCTTGGAGTAGGGGCCATCTGACATTGTCAAAAACAGGTTTATAGTTGTCCTTGGGCAACTTCTATTTTTGTAGTTTTGGATGTATTTGCTGCTTCACACAATCACCTGAAAACATTTTTTCCTAAAACCTTGTGTCTGTGCAGTGATGGGGTAAGAAAGACTTTTAAGATGAGGAAGTCTCTTTGCTCTGGCACACATCTGTAGGGCGGAGGTGCACTCTTGAGGCATGTCATTGAGGTCATTTTCTTCTGCAGGTTCCAACAAAATATGAGAAACCATGGGTTGCTTAAGTCTTGCTATTTTGTTCTGCAAACTACAGTTAAATTTTCATTTGGTTAGCCCTTTTTACCATTTAACAGCTGCTCTTTCTATCTTGTTTGTTGAACATAATGTGTGAGTACACGACAAGGCGCAAGTCCTAAAGCTCTTAGAAAGACCCTGTAGGTTGCTGAGTTGAGTGAAAGTGAATTGCTGTCTGCCAGCAGCCGGCAGCTCATACGTTATTTTTTGCTTTAATTTTCTGAACACGCAGCTGAAGGGTATGAACAAAACATAGGATTTGGGTTCCTAATACTCGGCTTTTACCGTTAATCAATGACAGTTTCTTGATAGCTTTATTCTATAAACATTTATTCATTCAAATTCACTTGTCAGTTGTGGAATACTCATAAATCTCTCAGTGAGCAAGTAAAGCAGAAACTTTCTAAGACTTCTAGTGGTTTTCTGTATTGTTCAAAATGCAGAAATAGATCATGTAATATTCTTCCTAATCCTTTATTGTATATAGTAGAACATAACTTAGGAAAGTGTGTTTTGGAACTGCATTTTCTAGAAGGAATGTTATAGTGTAGGACTACAGCATGAGCCGATGTCGTTTTTTTCTCACGTTCCATCAACTCAGAACAGTAAGGAATTATCCTAAAGCCTTCTTATAAAAGCCTTGATTTGACAAATTGATTGGTCAGAACACAACTTACTGTCATTCTGTTCATGTGCTTTTTAATGTCTGGGTTGAAGATGATTTGTCATAGATCTTGTATATGTTTACAAAGTTTTTATCCCCTTGAGAATTGTTGATACGCAAAGGTGACAATGGTGCTTTTAATTTATCCTCAAGAAAGTCCACATAGGACTTTTTCTTGAAAGACTCATGAGCTAAATTTGAATTAAATGCCTAAAAATTAAATACAATTCAAGATTGTTTTATTTGTTGTTCATATCTACATAGATTATACTAAACATTTATTGGCTCAAAAAAGATGAAGCTGTTCCTAAAGCTATATAAGAAACATACTTTTTAATCATTGTAACTGTTAGTCTCTGTTTGTATTTAACTATTTGAAAGTTATTAAATATTTTTATTCATAAGATTAACAGCTTTCACAATTATAAATACAGTAGGATTTTAATCCTATAGTAAATTTACATTTTAACTGTTAGAAATTCAGTCTATAAGGCACATAAGGAGATATTTGTTATATCTAGACTGCTTATGAAAATTCAGCTATTTATAATAAGCCTAAATGGCGTGTTCTTATTGATAATGTTTTGGTGATCTAATAAGATGGTAACTTATGTGAAATCATACTGTCGTTGATCACAGAGTTCAGGATTGCCAGAAGTTATATAAGAGCAAGCATTTGGCTATTCACAAATAGAGGTTGCAGTGGCATGGCAGATTTTGCTCAATAACTACAGTGAAAGCCAAATTTGAGTACATCCTACTACTTGGCCCTAGTGAGGCCAAAAGGATACTTAAAACTAAATTCTTTTTTATGATTTTCTTTTGGCTTTATATTTTTCAAATAAGTTAAACATTGACGAGAGAACCAGGCATAGGAAATAGAATCAAAGCACTGAGGACGTTTGAAGAGTGGCTGTGAGCAGATTCAGCCAGTTTAGTTTTCATTATTTGGTAGAAAATACTTTTCAAATATATCTTATAATATTATGACTCTTCAGCAATGTCTTAAATTCTTAAGGCCTGAGTTTGTTTCTGTCAAGTAATCACTCAAAGTTTCAAAGCAGTCAAATGTAATTGTATTTTCCAAACATTCCAATTTAATTTTCATCTATCCCACTACAATTTGATGCATGGAAACATTGTGACCTTGCTTTGTTAAATTGAGCTTATTTTTGTACCTCAGACTTAATAATGAGTGATAAAACTGCAGTAAGATTTATGGCCATATGATGTATTATGCTTAGCTTGTCATTGGGTTAATTGAGCACAGTGCCGTGTGTCACATTGTACCCACTTGTGCAGTTGCAGATTAGTGGATAAGTGCAGGCCAAGTTTAAAAACACATCCTTCCAAATCAATGGCATCATCATTTTTAGAAAGTTCAAGTATATTCATAGAAATGGCAGGAGATACTTCTTTCTTAGGTATGTGTAGGTAACAATTACCTAGGAGCTCAAATTAATGTATTAGAGGTTTCCAAGGTGATTGTTTTTTTTTGTTTGGGGTTTTTTGGTATATTAAACTTTTTAGTACGTTATTGAACTGGTTTGTTTTTAGAAATAGTGAAAAATATGTTTTTTTAAAACTCTAATCAAATGTTTGTCAAGCACACTGACAGCTGTCTTACTGCATTATGTTGATTCTGTGCAATCTGTACTTCTTTACATGTAATTCATTCATCATCTTACGTCTTTTTTGTGATGATCTCTATACCATTGTTAACTTATAATAGTGAAGAGCAGAGGAGTCTCCGCTTTCTCATCTGATCTTGAAATTTAATCATTATAATTCTACAGTAATGTCATGTGCATGAGTCTCTTACAACCACTGTGGCTCTCCTGTTTCTGACTGGGTGATGGTGCAGTTAGAACCATTCTCCTTTTGCCCCAGGGACATCACCAAGTGTTGCTGACTGTACTTGAGAGGATTGTGAATATCAGCAAGGAGAATAAAACTGAATGTGTCATTTAGTATATGGCCTGTATAAGCAAGAAGTTGTCAAGAGATCACTTTATGTATAATCCCTACATGTTTTACTTTCTTATTGGTCAGGTATCCCGAAGAACTTGCCTGGCACACAAATTTAAGTCGAAAAATCTTAAGAAAATCTCCACAGTTGGAAAAGTTTCATCAGTTTCTAGTTAGCGAAACTGAATCTGTAAGTAGATTTCTTTGGATTTGTTGGTTTCCTTAAAGCTTTACAGGCACAGATGTATCATGGTTATCTTTTTACCCTACTTGGATAGACGAGGCACACAGGAAAGACAAGTTAGTGTGCGCACCACCTTTAATTTCTGATTATTTGTATTAGGTTATTAAGTATGAAATGTCCGATTTCCTTAAGTACTAAGTTTGACAGTTGATATCTTTGATGTTTTACTCTGACACTTCTCGTTTTATTTTTATTGTGAAGGTACATCCTCATTCTTTCAAATGCATGGTTTGGCTTGTGATTATCTTTCAAATTTTTTTTTACAGCAGTTTTTGTGAAACATGGATAAGTCAAAAATTCGTGTTATTTTTGAATATGAGTTCTTTTGTGGGACCAATGCAGCACAGACAGCTCGAGATATCAATGAAGTGTTTGGGAAGGATGTGGCTAATGAATGCACACTGCGTCGATGGTTTCAGAAGTTCCATTCTGGTGATTTTAATTTTGAAAATGAGCCACGTGGGCAACCTGAGACCAAGGTGGATAATGATGAGCTGAAAGCTGTAGGGGAAGCAAATCCATCTCAACCTACATGGGAATTAGGAGCAAGGTTTGAAGTTACTATTCCAACAATATTGGACCATTTGAAACAAATTAGCAAGGTGTAAAGAAGCTGGATAGATACCATGGTACCGCATGAATTAAATGAGTGTCAGAAGAGAAATCGTCTCGAAGCTGCCTTTGCCGTCACGACATAAAGCACACCATTTCTACACCGTATTGTTACATGTGATGAAAAATGGATTGACAATTGCAAGTGTTTGGCACAATGGCTGGATAAAGATGAAGTGCTGAAATAGAGTCCAAAACCGACTATTCATCCAAAAAAGCTAATGGTGTCTGGTGGTCTGGTGCTGCTGTTATCCACTACAGCCTTGTGAAACCTGGTCATTTGATTACAGCGATGTCTACTGCAACCAACTGGACGAAATGAGGAGAGTGCTTGAGATTAAGCAGCTGAGATTGGTCAATAGAGACAGGCCAATCCTCTTACAAGACAATGTTCGACCATATGTTGCACAAACAATGCTGCTCAGAGTACAGAGGCTGGACTTGGAAACTCTCTGTCATCCACCATATTCACCAGACCTTGCACCAACTGACCACCACTTCTTCCAGGCTTTGGACCCCTTCTTGCAAGGAAAAATATTCAATTCTCAACAACCTGTGGAAAAGACCTTTCTTGATTCCATCGCCACTCACTCTCCAGGCTGCTTTGTTGCTGGCATAAACCAGCTACCATTAAGATGGCAAAACTGTGTTGATAGTTTAGGCACATACTTTGATTAATTGTACTGCTTCTTGTTTGAGGTATAATAAACTACAGTTTTGATTAGAAATCGGACAGTTAATATTTAATGACCTAATATATCTGCTGCTTTGTTTGGCTTGTCTAATCATGAAATTTATTAAGGGCGTCAGTCACAGTTGCCTGTTTGGTCTATTGTTTCCCCTTACCCGTGGATGTGGGTGGCTGCAGAATTGGGGTGAGCACTGCAGTTTGCTGACGGGACGTCGTCCAGCTACTCCAGTCCCGTCTCATTTCCTCTCAGGTGCATCTCCCAGGTGCCTGCCTTACATATACAGTCATATGTTTTTAAAGCCATGTTGGTGGGTCATGGCATTTTTGTATGAGTTTTTCAAAAATCTATTTTATTTAAAGTGAGACTTGTGATTTTACTTTCTATTATCTCTATTTTTTCTTGCCACGCGTTGCTCCTGTAACTTTGCCAAAAAAATGAAACACCCAAGTACAACTTTGTTTTTCATAAGATGACATCTGTTGTCACCCTCGTGGTTTGTCACCCCACATTTCTTCAGTGCCGTTCAGGTGCTGAGTTTCTTACCTTTAGCATCAAACCATCCCTAACAAAACAGCTGTTTGCTCATGTAATGGATATTTAAATGAATGACCATAAAGTTTGGATATTGTAAGCTTTGCTGTTTCTTTTTTATTTTTTTGGAGTTCTTAATCTCACATTTAAAATCAAAGGTTTCCTCCTTCCTACTTTCTTATCTATTAATACTTTCTAGGCAAGTAAACCTCTATGCATCACCAGTTTATGGGTTTTTTCCTTGTCACTTTCAACTTAGAAAAATATTGTGCTTCCCATGTTTCTTCCCTGAAGCCTTAGCCAATTTGGAAGCCAAAACTGAGGAAACTTCACCTCTCAACTCTAATCTCTTCCTGACCTACAGCTGTTTCGTGCCACTGTGGCTGTCTGTCCATTTGGGTGGTCTGTTAAACTGGGCTTGTGTTTCCCTAGTTTTTCCTCCCTGAATGGTAATAAGAACCAAGAACTAAGTGCTACTACATACTCTGCTCTGTATTTGTGGCCAGTACAAGAAGGTATTCTTTTGCTCAGCTTTTAATCTAGATGGAAGGTCAAGTAAGGATAAACAAACTGTTAGAGAACAGTTCAGGTTTGCACTTTGAATAGAGCAGAGGGTTTATGGGGAATAGTGTGGTACACAGTTGGATAGGTTTGAAGAGCCAGGTTTTAACACCTTGGAAAGGTGGAGGTTATGGGAGTTTAGTGTGGATAGTGGATGTTGTAGGAAACCAATTTAGATTTTTGACCACCATGATGAGAGTTCTTGAGATTGACAGTGACATCCTCTGGGTTATTCAAAGCCGGCTGCAGACGCCCTTCAGAGAGTGTTAATAATAAAGTGACTAATTGCTGGGATGCCTAGGGCCTGACTTCCCCATCCTACTTAATGGTTTAATTGAAAACTTGGATTCAATTAAAGCATTAACAGAAGGCAGGCATATCAGAATCACATGTATAATCCAAAAGCTTGGAATCAGTGTGCCTAGTGAGTGACTCAAGATTCAGATAGTCACTATAGACTCATTGCTGGCCAGAAACCCATGAGGTGAAAATTAGCAGGAATAAATATAAAAGTCTGACGTTTAGATGCCTGAGTTTAAGGGGAGCGACAGCTGCTCAAGTACAAAAGGCCGGGGTTGTAGGGTCCTAATGGAACAGAAGCCTCAGGCTTTGAGGCTGTTACAATAGTGCTGCGATCGACGCAGGTGCTGGACCACATCAGGAGAATTTTGTCTCAATCTGAACAGTTGTATCTTTTAACAGATGCCCTGGCCCACTAGAGAAGATGTAGAGGATGGTGGATTTGGTGAGGAATTTAGACATTGATGATCTGAGGAAGGAAAGATGGGAGCAGTGGTTGATGTCTCTGTTTCTTTGAAAGGCAGTTATGAGGAGTAGAAAGTGGACGTCGGCTGTTTCTGAAAACAGAGGATGACTAAGAAATAGAAGTCAGTTTTAGTCAAGAGGGAAAAACCACCTGGCAGTAACTTTCTGTGCTGTTCTAAGCTGATGCTCCTTGCTGCTGAAGGTATTTAAACAGCAGTCTGCCTTGGAGAGGTGCTCATCCAGCTTCTGTGCTCTTATGATGGGGACTTGGGACTGTGCAAATGTAAAATCCCTTTTCTTTTATAAAAGTCAGTATTACACCTGACGGTAAGTTTTGGCATTAATGGTTATGCTTAATTAGCCTTTAGATAGCTTTATTTACTAGTACAAAAGTCTGTCCTCATTTAATGTAGTATGAATTCTTTCATTCTATGTAAGATTATATTGTCTTTTTCTGTTGCATTTGAAATAATGCCCAGTATTGAAATTCTGTATTTTTTTGTTGTTGTTAATTTTTTTTCCCTAAGGGAAATATCAGCCGTCAGGAAGCGGTTAGCATGATCCCACCACTGCTGCTCAATGTCCAGCCTCATCACAAGGTAGCGAACTTTAACTAGAAACACAGGGGTGGATAGCTTGTTATCAGTTTTTATTGAAACTGGTTTTTCTTAATATAATTAATCCTTTTTTTTTCCTTTTCACTTTGGATAGAGAATGATTTATGTTTTAGGTTCTTTTTTGCGTTTTTGTCCTACTTAATTTTTACAGTTTAGGTAACTATTTTCTCCCCTCTTAAAGTTTATTTATTTGTTTCCTATATAGATTATCTTCAGTGATCTTGATTGGCTAAATTAGGTTGACAATCATAGTGAACATCTATTGAGAGCTTATTGTATTCCAAGCATTGTTCTGTGCTCTTTATGTGAATTAATTCATTTTATCATCTGCACGGCCCTCTAAGGGCAGATACTGTCACTAGCTCCGTTTTCCCAGATGAGGAAGAGGAAGCGAAGAGAAGTGTGGTAACTGGCCCGGGGTTTCAGAGCTGAGAAGGGGCTGAGGTTTGAGCCCAGGTAGCTCTGTCCCATAGCGTTATAACAATCCTTATTCGTCTCTAAGTTTATTGTTGTCACTGGTTTCCAGTGCTGTTCTGTTCCCATCCCCTTTGGAGACTGTACTTTTATCATTCTGTGATTTTGGGGGGCATTATATATTATGGAATCCCTAAAAGTAGAATATGTCATGCAATAGATTTATTCTGTAAAGAAATGTATTTAGGTCTTAGAATAGAAATCGAAAGATTAGAATGACTCATAAAATTGTTTTAAATTAAGTGTAGAATATTTCATTTTTAAAAAACATCAAACATTTTCTTGGTTTGTTAATAGATCCTAGATATGTGTGCAGCACCTGGCTCAAAGACCACACAATTAATTGAAATGCTACATGCTGATATGAATGTCCCTTTTCCAGGTATGCATTGGACTTGCTTTTAGAAGGGTAGAAATGCTTCTTTGATGGGTTATAGACAAGGAAAAGATTCTAAAATTGCCTATTTGGGCCCTGAAGTCTCCTATGACAAGCAGATGGGTTTTCTATCTACCACTAGTAGAAGTGGACATTTTTGTACACCCTTGTCAATAGTTCTCAAACCAACACATTCATACTTCAGGGGGCCCTTTATTTTGTAATTATATTTTCTATAAAAGCAAATAGTGTTTCTGTATCAAGCCTACTTACAGAAGATAGATTTTGCAGTTTGAATTTTTAGTAGTAATGGTTCACCCCCTTTTCCCTGCCCTGTTTTCTTTTTTTGATTATTTACTGCCTTTTGTGAGAAGCAGCAGAGTGTAGTTATTAAGAGCTGCTATAAGAGTCTCTGGGTTCAAATCCCACCACCATTTAATAGGCAAGTTATGTGATGGTATTAGGCATCACGTAAGCAATAGGATATTAGTGCTCAGCTTGCAGAGATATAAGAGAGAAAAGTGCTCAGAAAATGGCAGGTGTTATTATAGTATCACTCGTGCTCTTTTAAAGGGATTCTTGAATTCCTATCCTTAAGTGATCCTCAAGGTGAAACTACTGGCATGAGCCATTGCACCTGGCCATAGGGATTCTTTTAAGAAGCAGATACAAGTACTCTCCATGGTGTTTTAGAGTCAACCATTATTTTATCCTACTTTCTTTGTTCAAGCACCTGCTCTAGTTCTGTTTTAATGGGCATACTTGTTAGCTGTGTTTTTTAAAGTCCTCCTTTTTATATTCAAAGATAATGCCTTTGCTAGAAAGCCTTCTTTGTTCTTCCCTGTTTTTAATTATTTTCTCCAGATTGGTGGTAAAGAGCCTTGGTATCTCAGCAGGAGTGATTTCTTCTCTTTATGTTATGCGCTTTGCATTTCATATTGTTTTGAAGAGTGACTTTGATCATAAATGTTGTAGGCATATTTGCCTTTTTGCTGGGGGTGTGAGAGGAACTAGAAGAGCAGAACTATCACCCAGTGAACTTCCCAGCAGTAGTTCTTAGCCTGGGCAGAGTCCCAGGAACAGCTTATACATTCAGGTGCTGAGACCCCACCCGAGGAATCTGATCCACAGAGTGAAGCCCCAGCACATGCTCAGTATTTTAAAACACTTGTCAGATGATTCTGTTGTTTTCTATACCTTTCTCTCCTTACCCTCCTTTGTAATTAATAGTTTCTAATAATAGAAGACATTTTTGGCACAGTAATTGCCACAAGATGAATAATTGTTGAACAAATGAATTTTGAGGTTTTGGAGTTTAAGTATCCGTAAAATCTATGCAGACCTACCTAGTTCCTTTTTTTGAACCATTTAATGTAATTCTAGAAAATCTTGACCTTGGGTCTTAACTTTGAGGGGTTGCTGTTTCTCACTTGCTGACTTAGAGGTTATATTTCAGAAAATGACTCCATTTACGCAACATTTCACCTGACGGTCTGATTTTATGTTCCCAGAGGGATTTGTTATTGCTAATGATGTGGACAACAAGCGCTGTTACCTGCTCGTTCATCAAGCCAAAAGGTTAAGCAGTCCCTGCATCATGGTAGTCAACCATGACGCATCCAGTATACCTCGACTCCTAATAGATGTGGACGGAAGGAAAGAGATTCTCTTTTATGATCGAATTTTATGTGATGTCCCTTGCAGGTATTTGTATTTTTAAGAGGCCAGAAAGCCCAAAATCCACTAAGGAAATCAAATCAAACATAGACTAAAATGAAGCTGCCTGTGAAAACACATGCAATTATACATATCAGTCTTGTGGCCACAGGTATGGAGAAAGATATTGTAAGCCTAAACCACAAGATGCACACTCAAAGTTTTAGTGATGAACAGGTCAGCAGATGTTGGATACGGAACACAGAGATAAAAAAATGGATGGTTTTGACAGTCTTAAAAAAGATGAAAGAAAATACCTGAGAGGAAGATAGAATCGTAAACTCTCATTGTGGTGTATTTCAGGATATTACTGCTTGGAACAATTTGTGTGTCCCAAGAATTTCTGTTTGTTCTGCTAATAAGTACAGTACATAAAAACCTTTGTCATAGGATAATACATTGGGTTTTACGTTGTTTATAGTACAATGAAAGAAATTTCAGAGTTCAAACCTTTGAGAAACTTAACTTTACCTGTATTTTTATACCTTTCTTCAAATTTTACATGTAAATTTTAGATATTTAGAATTTATATATGAAAGAATTCCATGGCATAACTGAATAACAATTTTTCCAAAAAGAAAAGAAAAAACATAACAAAGGCATTCGTTCAGTTTCCAGAGGTGGTGCATGGATGACGATCTCAGGTGTTAATACCTTTTGAACAGTGTAAATTTGTTGAGACCAGAGTTCAGAAACTGCCACAAAACTTGTTAGCATTAAACACAAGGTTTAAATATGATACCTCATTATGGAAGAATTCCATTTTTTTAAAACAAGTGGGAGATTTACTGCTTGTGGCAGGACTTAGATTGAAAATTGCAGCTGGTTGCACTGAATATGCCTTTGTGTTTAAAATACCTGAAAAATTCCTCTTTAAAGTAAAATTTAAAATAGGCCATGGAACTAAGTTCTTTTTTTTTTCCTAGGTTGCAGTTTTCTTTTTCTTTTTTTTTTTGAGACGGGGTCTCTCTCTGTCGCCCAGGGCTAGAGTACAATGGCATTGTCATAACTTGCTGCAACCTCAAACTCGTGGGCTCAAGTGATCCTCCTGTCTCAGCCTCCCGAATAGCTGGGACTACAGGTGTGCGCCACCACTCCCAGCTAATTTTTCTGTTTTTTGTAGAGATGGGATCTCGCTTGTGCTCAGGCTGTAGGTTGTAATTTTCTAATTTTCCCTGAGGACCCATGTTTTCCCACTCCTATTTTCTTTTGATCAGAGGGATAACTCATTTCTTATGTCTGAAAACAGAATGACCTTGTGAGCAGGTGATTGCAAGCTGAGGAAATTTCTGAAATTATGGTGTAGTTTCCCAACATGTAAGCCTCTGGCATACAGCCAGGGACATCATTTAAAAGTAGGAATCATATCTCGTAGAACATTTCCATCCTGTGGATCTTGTACCTCAAGCACATGTGACTAGACCACCAAAGAAAATTAAACTTTACAGAGAAAGCCAACAAAGGCAGGTGTTACCCCTGAAGAAACTGGGTAGATAAAAATTAGACAAGGACAGAACATTAACAAATCCAATCTTTATTGTAAAATGTACATGGAAATAGTTTCCATTAATAAAAACATGAAAATAACTTCTATTAAATAAAAGTAGAAAGTCAGAAATGTTTGATTATAGGAAAACTTCAGTAAAGAAATTAAATTAGGTTAATTGAATTTGCTGTGGAAAATTCTTTGAGTGTAAATTTTTTATTATTCACTTAGTTCTGATTAAAATGTCTTTGTTGATTAACCGAGTTTGTAAATAGCAGCATTCAAGGTTCTGTGCCCTAGGTCTGCAAATTAGTTTTGTTAGTATTTTTCCCAAGTGGAAGCAGATTAGTATCTCTTTACGTGTTGAATGAGGTTTCCTGTTCAAATCTATTGTTTTCCTTTTGACTGAAAACTGAAGTATAATTAAGAAGTATAAGGTGTTAGATTGTTTCTAAAATAGAAAGTTGATTGTGGTTTGTGAAAATTTAGATTGTTTTCTAATTGATATTTATAATGATACCTATTTTGTAATTTAGCTTGAATATGACACATCTATTAAAATTTAATCGCCTACCTGTACAGAATTTTAAGTTCTTGAATATCTTTCTAGTGGAGATGGCACTATGAGAAAAAACATTGATGTTTGGAAGAAGTGGACCACCTTAAATAGCTTGCAGCTACACGGGTAAGTAAAATTTTGTAACTGGTAACACTGCAAGACAAGTAGATTAGTAAAGTTTTATTGTTAAAGTATGTAATTGAGCATCCAGATCTTTAATTGTAAAACTCTGAACATCAGAGAATGATAGTAAATGGCCACCTTCAAGAGTTTGCTATATATCAGAAGTTGTTTTTAAAACCTTTCAAGAGTAGTAATTGCAGATTGTATTCATTTCAGATACACATTTATTAAGAATACTTCCTATAAAAATTTCTTGTAACATTTCAAACATGTTTTTTCATGAAATAACCATTTACCTCTTAATGTCTTATTATTTTTTCCTTTCCATTTTTGTTCTTTTGTGTTATTATTTTGCTTAACATTTTGATCTCTTAGAAATATGTTTTGGTTGGCTTTTTTGTGATGGGGAAAACGTGAGAAAATTCGGAAAATTCTTAAATGAAAAGAAAATCTCATAAAGTGATAACTTCTAATATTTGGTGTATTATAGTGTTTTTCTGTGTATAGGGATTTTTAAAATACTTGTTTCAAATAGATTTGATTGTGCTGTCTGTAGAGTTTTCTTGTTTTCATTTGACATGAAAAATTGCATGTTCTTACAAGCAGGACTGTGCGTGATGTAAAGTGTACTAATCACTATCCACCACAAATAGCTCCAGCAGGGGATTTTGCTTCTCTATAAAATACTGTCTATTGTTTGTGAAACAGAGGCAAAAGTTAGGATTAGAATGTATGAAGGGATACCAATTTTTCATAGAAAAATCACATATTTATACAAGTATGGAGATTTTTTAATAGTGAAATTCATCTAATATATTGCATTCAGTAGTTAATCAACTTTCTGCTTTGCTTGCTAACATATTGGGAATGGTTAACTGAACAGTAAAAACAATTGTGTAAATAGATGCTTTTTTATTAACACAAAACACCTTATGTAAGTTTACTCTAACTTCACTTAGAACCTTAAAAAGTTTTTTATTATAAGTGTTATAAAAATTTGAAATAAATAAATGACATAATTAATAAATAGGTGCTTCTAATATGTGTGCTATATGGACTAGTTCAGTCTTACTGTGACCTAACATCAACCCTTAGCTTACAGCTACGTATTGCAACTCGAGGTGCTGAACAGCTGGCAGAAAGTGGGAGGATGGTGTATTCCACGTGTTCACTAAACCCCATTGAGGATGAAGCAGTCATAGCATCTTTGCTGGAAAAAAGTGAGGGTAAGCACACTGGACACATCTTTAATAAAAGTATATGCTTTTCAAAAATGTTTTTCACTAAGGAATGGTGTGTATTCCTGTAGGCCTTTTCCTGGTCATTTGCTTGTGTGATATATAGTATAAAGTTTACCATCTTAGTCGTTTTTAAGTCTGCAGTTTGGTAGTGTTGGGTATATGCACATTGTCGCGCAACCATCTCCATCAACATCTATCTCCAGAAGTCTTGGTCTTGCGCAGCTGGCACTCTGGAGCCATAAACGGTAACTCCCTGCGTCCCCCACCCCCCAGTATCCACTGTTCTGTTTTCTGTCTGTGATTTTAACTACTCTGCGTACCTCATGTAAGTGAAATCTTACAGTATTTGTCTTTTTGTGGCTGGCTTATTTTACTTAGTACTGTGTCCTCAAAGTTCATCCAAGTTGTAGCATGTGTCAGAATTTTATTCCTTTTTAAGGCTGAATAATATTCCATGGTACATGTAAACTGCATTTTTGTTTATCCATTTATCTTTCGGTGGACAGTTGGGTTTCTTCCATCTTTTGGCTGTTGTGAATAATGCTGCTACGAACATAGTGTACAAATATCTCTTCGAGACCCTAGTTAGAATTCTTTTGCATATGTACCTAAAAGTGGAATTGCTGGATCCTACAGTAATTCTGTTTTTAGTTTTTTGAGTACCCTCCTCATACTGTTTTCTGTATCGGCTGCATCATTTTACACTCCTACCCACAGTGCACAGGGGTTCCAATTTCTATACATCTTTACCAAGACTTCTTACTTTCTGGGGGCTTTCTGTTGTTGCTGGTAGCCATGCTAATGGGTGTGAAGTGTTATCACGCCATTTTCTACTGAGGGACCAGATGTGTAGTATAAAATATTCTGAAAGGGCATTTTTCATAATGTTTTGATATAAAATATTTGTTTTTTGTTTTGCTGAAATCTTAACTTTTCCCATCATATTCTCCTTAAAGCAAATAATGAGAAATTTCAAACTTATACCACCAAATGTACTACACCTGTGTGTATGAAGTACGTGGAAACGTAGCTATGAAATGTGTGTGCGTTTCCTGAGCGGTGCCCACACCCGCCGTCTTTTCAGCTGGGCTCTTGGTCTGGGGCTGGGCTGGGTTGCAGCCCTCCCATCGGTAATGCCTTTGGAGACCTTTATACTGGAATTTAATGTGTTTATTTTATTTTCTGCACTTACATAGACCTACATAGAGATGTGATTTCTGAGTGATGTTTCTTGAATGGTCATAATGGATATAATTTCCTACTTAGTTTAACCATAGGAAAGTCATACCTACAGGTGTGACTCTGGGTCAGTTGTGAGAACTTTTGAATCCTGCTCAGATGTATGTCTGCATTAGCTAGGAATTTTAGAAAAATGTGGTTCCGTGTAGCTTGAACAACACAAACACCCCATATATGCCCCTTGCCACAGTCTATTCTCAGATCCGGGAGAAACAGAAAATAGACTGCATTTACTATTTGCATGCCCAGTTGCTATTTACTACTCAGGCCTGAAGGCTAGTTCCAGTATTTGTGGGTTCTCAAATTGCTTTCTTAAAACTGACTTCCCCTGTTTCTTGGTGAGTGGTTTTCTTGGCTTGGAGTGGTAGTCATAGCCCCGTCTTGTGCTGCTTAGCTTAAGATTTTTGTAGATCCTTTAAGCATGTGATAACTTGTGCTAAGTCTCTGTTGCCTAATTAAGAACTCTGTGTAGTTATTTTTGCTCTTTTTCCTGTTTTAAACTTGTAGCTGGGACCAAAAGCCAGGTCTCCTGCTGATTTAGGAGAGAACAGGCCCTTGTCCCTGCTAAGCTGGCCTTCCCTCGTGGGTGGCATCCTTCTCAAGCAGGGCTTGTTGACTCACCCAGAGTTTGCCCAGCTCCACCTTCCTTACCTTTGAGATGTTTGCTGTTCACATATCTCATTACCATGAAACTGTCCCCAGTCAGAGAGCAGTTCCTTGTGCTCCGTGGGCTGGCTGTGTTGTAGGATCAGGTTACTCACTTTGAGCTCAGGGTGCTTTCTGCCATCACTGTTTGTTTTCTGAATGTTCCACCTTTTGAAGGAATAGGCTAGGTAAGGGGGTGTTGTTGAAAAGTAGATTGGATCCAAGTTCTAGTTCTTACTCCCGTGGGTCTCTCTTTACAGCAACAGGGAAGCTTCATTCTCCTGAAAACCCACGGATCTCTGGTGGGTGAGTGAACAAAATCTGATAGTGCACCACATTTAAAAATTAAGAACAAGCAAGAGCAATCCAGGGAAGAGTGGAGTGGGGGAGAGCTGCAGCTTGGAAAAGAAAATGAAAATATTGGAGGTAGGGATTGTGAGGAGGGACAAGACAACATTGTGACTGTCGTGTGGCATTGAGGTACAGCCTCATCCTGTCTGAATCTTTTTTAATTGTGGATTTTCATTGATCTTTCTGATACTCAGACTGGCTTGTTCCTTTTCATATGTTTAGGATCTTATTGCTGGTTTTCTGAGTGAACACTTAAGAATCTTTTCACACTTGACCAAATTTCTAGGCTATAGCTAGCTTTATTTCTTTATGTGTGTATCTGTGAGGTGGGAGGGTTTCTTTTGAGAGCCCAATAAATAATACCGCTTTCCCTGTCCGGGTTCTGAACCAATTGACAAATAAGATAACGGATGAGAGTGGACTGAGGCCAGAGTCACACCCACATTACTGATAGAGCAGATGATGTGCTTTCAGATACTTACCTTTAAAATTAGGCTTATTCTCCCTTGCCCAGATCCCAGAAGGTGCTAAATTGGTGTGTGGTAGACCTGTGTTCTGAAGAGAGAGTGTGCTCAGGTCCCTCACCCACCTTTAGGAATCTTGGGTCCCTAGGGTCCCGGGGGAGATGCCATGGGAGTGGGGCAGACAGAGTTCTTGGTAGGGGGTTGGCCTCTGCCCCACATAGGACATTTCAGAGATAGATGAGTTAGTTTTATGTTTGAGGGCTTTCTTATTTAGAAAAAAAATTATGTATTATTTTTCTTCAAGTAACTATATTGCTTTTTTGCAGCATTCTAGTTGTTACTGTGTTGAAGAATGTTGATTGTGTATATCTAAATTTTATACCCTACTTTTTCACTTGAACATCCTAGTATGTCATAGTAGTTTTCCCTGTTAGCAAGTGTCAAAATGGATTTATTGCAGCATGTTAATTCATTAAATGGGTCTCCTATTCTTTAATTATTTTCTTATTAAGCAGGTGGGTTTCCATTGTGTACCTGTCTATGGTGTGATGTCACAGCCATCCTCTTGCCTGTGGTTGGTTTCAGGCCACATTGTGACACTTTGTCTTGATCCTCTGTCCAAGGCGTTGTGCAGAGATGTGACTTCAGCTAAGAGTGAGCAGACCTTGGCTGAGCCTTGTTCCTGACAGTTGCCAGCGATTTTGACTGGAGGGGGTGTGGTCCCCACCTGAAACTGCTCAATAACTTAGCTGAAGGAAGGGCAGTGCAGGGTCAGCAGTAGCAGCTTCTAACCTAGGTGCTGGCAGGAGGTCATACCTGAGGCCATCTCTACTCATTTATGAGGTCCCGGACAGGGTTTGGTTGAGAAACCAACCAGTTTCTGTGTGCCTGCTCTATGATTTAGTGTTAGCTTTTAAAAGGAAAGATGTTCAGATATGATAGCAAAAGTAAGAGGCTTGCTTAAAAGGTTTCTTACTGTCTGTCACATGCCCCCTTGGGGATTCTTCTGCTTTGTTTTTATAATTGTTTATGTTTTCATAGCTTCTCAGTAGAGCTTTGTTGGATTTTCCTCTTGTGTGAGGTTGTCAAATCAGTGTCTACGATAGTAGCTGGTCTAAAAGGTTTCCTGTAATAACACCACCTTATAGCTTCTTGTAATGTCACTGTTGTGGACTTAAGTCAAATTGGGCTGACTGTCCTGTGGGCAATTTTAGAAGACTTACTGGGACCTAAAACTGAATGTTTAAAAATTTTCACAGTTCATTTTAAATGTTGCTTTTTGGTTCTGGGATGTTTGTTAGACATAAAGGCAAGAAGACCCAAATCATCTAACTGGTGTATGTCTAGAACAAGGAGATGGACCAGGTGCTCTGAATCCCAGCCTCGTATTATGTACCAGGTTGCCATCTAAGCAGAGTTAGTCTTGCATTCATGGTGGGACTCTGCAATGCCTTTTCATTTTAACAGCTTCATTGTGTTATCATTTACATATTGTAACATTCATTTTAAGTGTATGGTTCAACAATTTGTGATAATTTTGCTGAGTTCAATACCCCTTACCATAGTCCAGTTTTAGACCATTTCCATCACCCCCAGAAGATCCCTCGTGCCCGTTAGCACTCACTTCCTGCTCCCACCCCAGCCCCGGGCAGCCACTGATCTACTTTCCCTGGATGGATTTTCCTTCCCTGGACATTTCCTATAAGTGGAATCATAAAGTATGGGATCTTTTATGTCTGGTTTCTTTCACTGGGCATAATGTATCATGCCCTTTTAAAATATATGTATATATATTCTTTTTTGGTACCTAGGTGCTTTGGAGCTTGCTGATGTGTCTTCTGAATTACCAGGGCTGAAATGGATGCCTGGAATCACACAGTGGAAGGTACTATTTCTTCAAGGACTTCAGTTCAAAAGAGCAAGTTCAGCTTAACAGACTTAGAGTCAAAAGTTTTAAAGCATGCATGTGTGGTTGACTTGAATAATACTACATCAGGTTATGCAGTTTAGAATCAATTTCAAAATTATATTTAATGACAAACGTATGATAATACAAATGTAAAAAAGCTTTCTTGCCTTTATTTCACCTATAAAAATCAGCTTTGTTACTCTTTGCCCTGTAAGGTAGCTTTGCTTTTTTAATGGTCTGGGATTTAAGCTTCGCTTCCAATATGAAACAATTTACTTTACAGTTTTAGGCCATAAACAATTTTGAGGCTTTAAACAAAAAAAACCTACATGGAAAATGTTCTCTTATGATGGTTGTCCTGGTTTTGGGAATGAAAGTATTTCATTGTTATTTTTAACAGATTTTATGTAATTTGGGGATTTTCAGTAAAGATGGGTTTGTTTTTATCTTGGCAAATAGTCATTCTGTCTTTGGAGAGAATGAGAATCACGTTTGTCGTGTTTGAGAGCATTTACACTATTACTCTGTGATTTTTCTTATTATTAGATAGTGCCAATAATCCAGAAATATGCCTTCTCGTTTTGCAGGTAATGACAAAAGATGGTCAGTGGTTTACAGATTGGGATGATGTTCCTCACAGCAGACATACCCAGATTCGACCCACCATGTTCCCACCAAAGGACCTGGAGAAGTTACAGGAGCTTCACCTGGAGCGGTGGTAAGTGTGGGGGGCCTCCAGGGTTTGGAGAGGGTGAGGAAGGTCCAGTCCTGTGGTGAGCTGATAGGCTTTGTTGGGATGAGTTAGAGGCAGGAGGTTGACAACCTCACAGGTATGAACTTCCCAGCAAGGACAACATTCTCAATGATGTCAGTCGCTGGCAATAGGCATTTATAAAGAGTGAAATTGGTTAGAACCTAAACAGTAATACTTTGAATAGTTCGTGATCTTTTTAAACATTATATATTGGCCATTCTGTGAGTGAGGGTTGCCTGAGTGTTTGCGGTAAGACATGACTTTTCTCTTACATCATCTTTGTGGTATTTGTCTTAACACTGAAAGAGTGCATTTGGATCAGTTAAAAAGAGTGAATTACTTTTTTTTTTTTTAGCCTTAGGATATTACCACATCATCAGAATACTGGAGGGTTCTTTGTGGCAGTATTAGTGAAAAAATCATCAATGCCATGGAATAAACGTCAGCCAAAGGTAAGGTTTTTTTTTTTCTCTTTCCCAAAATAACATAATATTTCATCTTGTGCTTTTAAGACAAAACCTACTAGGAGTTGAGTGGAAGAAGTGCAGAGACAAAGAGGGATTGGATGGGCTGGGGTAGAAGGTGGAGCCTGAGCGAGGGGGAATTCATTTAAATTTCAAGTTTTCCCAAAAAGCAGACATTTCTTTGGGGATAGCTAAGTGGAACGACAGTGTTTGGGGAATGCTCCGTGGCTTGAGTTGGAAGCCCCCCAGCTTCTGTTCCGGTGCCCAGTGGGTGCTTCTCTTCAGCCGCTGGCAGAGCCCCTGCTGCCCTCAGGCAGGCTTGGCTAAAAAACGTACTGCCTGACCTGTTGTGATGAATCTAAACCGCCTGCTGGTTCTTTTCTGAGGCAGGCCAGGAAGCCAAGAGGTGAGGAAAGGCAGCCTTGTCATCTCGGCACAGTGCTGTTACATGCATGCTGCGCTTGCGTTTCTCCATGCTGGAGAAAGGCGTTACTTTATTAGTTTGTAAGGCAGCCTTTCACGATTCTAGAATGTGGCCTGATATCAAAGTCTGAAAATCTTTATTTCTTTAAGATCCGTATTTGAAAATTATTACAAATACACTTAACTTTTGGAGAAACAAAAGGAAACAATTCCTCAAAGAGCTCCAGCCGTTTTCTGGGGCACAGCTAGTCCAGATTAACATTTGAATGTACAGCCTCAGACTGGGGAGGGGTGAAACTGTACAGTTCTTGTGCACAGTCACTGGGGTTTTTGTATGAGCTTAGTAAGTGTTTCACTCTGAAGCTGAAAGTTTTACAAGGTATCTTAACTGCAATGAATCCTGAATTCCCTTTTCAGGAGTAGAGCAGTGGATCCTTAGAGTAGTGCTTCTGTTAGAGATAGAATTTGAGCCACATGAGTAATTTAAATTTTCTAGCAGCCACGTTAAAAAAAGTGAAATTAATTTTTATTTATCCCATTATATTTAAGATGTTATTTCCATGTAATCATTATAAGAAGTTACATTGTAAAATACTGAGATACTCTGCTTCTTTCATACTAAGTTTTAACCATAGCTTATGTTTTACACTTTAAGATAGCATGTTACTTGGCACTTGTCATATTTTAAGTGATCAGTAACCACATGTGGCTAGTAGCTACCAACTAACTGCACAGCACAGGTTTAGAGCCTGTCTTAAATAAGTATACTTTAGGTTCACTGGCGTTGTTTTGTGTTGACCTTTTTGTCATGTTAACGCCTATGTAAACGGGTTTTGACTTTTCCTTCAGTTTGCTTCTGATATATTCTTAGAACGACTTGGTGTCATTTGCTCATTTAAATATTTATACTTCTCCCTTTTCTGTTATGTCACTTTCTTACTCATTTAGTTCAACACATATGTTTTGGTTGTCTACCCTGTGTGCTTGCACAGCTTGTGCTGCTAGGGGCCCTGTGGATAACTCCAGTAGAGTGTCAGTGGGCAGGATGCCGTAATCTAGTTGAGGTGATGAGGCATGTGAACACACAGCTGGAAGACAAGCCAGGGAATTAGGTTGTGGAGGTGGAACAGAGAGAATGTGGTAGAGAATGAGCAATTTGAGTCAGCCTCTGAGCAAGGCCCCATTGTGAGAAGGGACAGAAAGGGTGTATACCATCACTGACCTCATTCAGAGGCTTGGGGTTTGTGTATTTTGTTTTCTACATTAAAATAAAATGCAATCTCTGGGAGGCAGTGTTGCGTAGTATTAAGAGCACAGAATCTCAGACTCCAGCTCCTCCACTTGATAACTTTGTGACCTTGGAGAAAATGTGGAATTTGCCTGTTTAGAAGCATCTTAATTTGTAAACTTCATTGAGACTAGAAATTCCTACTTTTACCAATCTTGTGACTTGTTAGAAAGGACACATATTTTTAAAAGATTTTTTAATACAAGTAAAAAATTTTGCTCATCCTCAAAGCCAAATAAAAATTATACTACTGCCCTAATTCAGCAGTTCATTCTTCAACACGTATTTCCTTAGTTGCTTGGAGGTCTGCTCTTTTTCCTAATTCCCACAGCAGTTTGTTCATACACCCTGGAACAGTTCTCAATTTTTTTCTTACGTTATTGTTATTTATGTACTTTTTTTGCCCTCACCTGATATTTTAGGAATCATGTTTGACTCACTCTTTGTGTCCATCATTGTGTCTTACACAGGGCAGGTGCACAGTAAGCATTTTTAGGTGGAAGCAAGCTGGTGTGATTGGCCTCTACTAAGAAAGAGGCTATGTATGCTCTTTGTGGGAGTAAGGTATAATCAGCCTTAACACCAAAGAAATGTGTCAGAATTTCATTTATGATAGCAAACAGATTTAAAATGACACTTGAATAAAATTCTCTCATTTTTCTGCATATAATGCTATAGAAAAGGGTAACTGATTGATTTTGTGAACTTGGTATTTTTAGTTTTCTTGTAGCATTGCAAAATATGCTGCTCTTTGTGCGTAAATGAACTTTTCCCCTCTGACAGCTGCAGGGTAAGTCTGCAGAGAGCAGAGAAACCACACAGTTGAGCCCTGCAGACCCCACAGAAGGGAAATCCACAGACCCCTCCAAGATGGCAAGCCAGTCGGTCACAGGAACTGGCGACACAGAAATAATTCAAACAGCTGAGAATTTAGAGAATAATGGCAGTAAGAGAGATGGCGTGTGTGGGTAAGAGAAAGGGTTATGTCTCGGTAATGATCTAGTGTTTCTCAGCCCTCTTGAATTAAATGGAATCCCACAGCCGCCCCTGTTGGGAGTTGCATGGGTGGGTTTGAGAGCACAGTGCACGTGTGGCATTAACACACGGATGTGAGTGCTCACTGCACGTGTGGAGGTGAGAGGGTTTCAGCGTCTACTTCCTGGTGCAGGGCGCGTGCAGTGGACCGCACGCCGTGCAGAGTCGGGGAGCACTGGGGAGGCAGAACGTGCTGTGGGTGTTGAGTCGCCTCGAGGGCCACGGACGTGGTCCTCACCCCAATTCCTTTTCCAGTCCTCCTCCATCGAAGAAAATGAAGTTATCTGGATTTAAAGAAGATCCATTTGTGTTTATTCCTGAGGATGACCCGCTCCTTCCCCCTATTGAGTAAGGATTAATTCAGTCTTTTTAGTGTTGTAATTCCTCACTTAAGGAAATTTACTATAGAGTAATAAATGCACATTGACCGCATTTGGCCATTGTTCTGTATTCAGTGCTGTGTAGCTTTTCTTTTAACTTCACGTTAGAGCGGGATGACACTTCAGAGGCTGTTTACTCAACCGTCAATTTAAGGCGAAAGAGAAAGCTTTACGCACAAAGAATGTGTAAAGATGATGGATGAAAAAACAGACTTGATTCCGAATGTGAATTAGCCGTGATTTGAGTGTAAATTACTCCATTGAGTTGAGAGCCCAGTGGCCAGGGCCGTGCAGTCCAGTTCCTGTTGCAGAAATCAAGAAGCGGGGGCACTAATTAGGTATAACGTAGGCAGAGCATAGAGGAGAAGTGCTTAGGATAACAGTGTCAGACTCAAGTGTTTCTTATTCATTAAATTTTAGTGTATATTTACCAGAGTAGCTACCTGTTTTCTTTTGGGTAACTCATCCTTTGCATACATTTGTAAAAATCTCTCTTAAAAATTAAGTCTCAAAAGTTCTCAGGTCCTTGTCACTGGAGTAGCAGCTGACGGGAGACTGCACTTGTTAATCAGGTCCCTGATTCAGTTGTGCCCCAAGTAAATACTGCCTGGAGGTTTCAGGGGGAGGGAGATGCAGTTTAGAAGGGGGGTGTGTAGCAGAGCCCAGTGCCCTCACACCACACTGCAGTTTTAGAAATTGAGTCTGTAGAAGAGTAAGATGTTTAGAGACAGTCTACCAGATTTTGAACTAAACTTGTGTAAACAGCACTGTTTTGTTTACAGGAAATTTTATGCTTTGGATCCTTCATTCCCAAAGATGAATTTGTTAACTCGGACTACAGAAGGGAAGAAAAGGCAGCTCTACATGGTTTCTAAGGAGCTGAGAAACGTGCTGGTGAATAACAGTGAGAGGATGAAGGTATCGCCACACAGGCGTGGGACTGGTGTATAATTCAGGATGTGTGTGGCTTTCCACAGCCTTTATAAGGGCAGGTTTAATTTGGGTGGAGCAAATCCCAGCACCTGCCTTCCCCACTTGCAGCACTGGCTGGGGGTCCCTGAGCCTGCCCTGTGGTTTCAGAGCTGTTGGCCAGCACAGGTCTGAATGGTCCCCACCAGGGTCCTCCTGAAGCTGGTGGCCTGTGTCCTTCTGTGCCACTATCCTCACAGCTGGACAGACCTTGGTGTGGTTTTCATGGCTTGGCCTCCTGGGGGAGAGAGTGCAGAGGGTTTGGGGACTGACTGCTGCTCCTGTGGCCCCTGTGATTTGTCCTTTCAGACATTTTCCTAAGGACTTTGCCATTTTTAGGCCCCCTTTTTCATTGGCATTACTATTGTCTGAGGGCATTTCCCCCGTTGCATGTTTGTTGAGTGCAGCAGGTCATTAAGTGCGCTTTGGGGTATCCGTGGACTCAGAGGTATCTTTGTGACGATACTAAGACAGGATCGGCTTTTTCACTCCTCTCTCGGGTGTTGCCAGGCCATGTGACCTGTGACAGCAGCCTTGCCCTTGATGGCAGTGAGATGTGTGCTGACATGTTTTTGTGTTTTCCAAGTTTCCCAGTTCTCATTTCTGTGGTGGTAGTTATTTGTGCCTGTGACCACGTACACAGAACTTGGGAGCATCAGTTGGTTCTTGAGAACCCCTGTTGGAGGCAGGTGACTTCTCAGTGGTTTTCTTTTTCTTCTTCCCTCTCCCCTTTGGCAGCTGCCTCTATACAGCCTCGCCTCCTTACAGCAGCGGCGATGTTTTAATTGATTATCCTGAGTTTATCTGTGTGTGTGTGTTTCAGCTGGTTTTTTTCACTTACAGGTTATTAACACAGGGATAAAAGTCTGGTGTCGAAATAACAGTGGTGAAGAGTTTGATTGTGCTTTCCGGCTGGCACAGGAGGTAATTTTGGAACTAGACTTGAACAGCATGAGCCCTGGATCCCTGGGGAGCAGTGGGGAATACACTGGGCTTTCCAGCTGGCCGGACGGGGTCTGTGTGCCTGGTGTGGCCGTGTCTGCCAGCCGGTTGTCCGGCTCTTCAGGCGCTGGCCGCCGCCTCTGGGGGCGGGGGCTGTGGTGAGGCCTGGACACTGTGCACAGAAAGTCCTTGAGAGCCGGTGATTGTTGTCATTCACGAATGGCATCATAGTGATCTTTCTGTCTATTTCCACAGGGAATATATACATTGTATCCATTTATTAATTCAAGAATTATTACCGTATCAATGGAAGATGTTAAGACACTATTGACCCAGGAAAATCCATTTTTTAGAAAACTCAGCAGTGAGACATACAGTCAAGCCAAGGACCTGGGTAAGCAGTTTGAATTGCTGCATGGAGGCATAACTTGTATTATCTTTACAAGGACAGTGAAAATACAAGTGTTTCTGTTTTTCTGGTGTATTTATTAATCATTTTTCAGTACATTGTGGCTTTCTTTTTACTGATTATATCAATTTTCAGAGGGTTTTTTTGGAAGCCTAATCAACATCTCAAAATGTTCAGGATCAAAGGCATCTCTTGGGGGTTGCTGTACTTCCCTGGGCCCTGGGAAAGCCCCTGGTGTTGCCCAGCAGCCCACAGTGAGCCTATGAGGTGTTTGGGGCTGGCCTGTGGTGTGAGTAGCCCCAGCCAGAGCTTCTGCCCAGCTGCCTGTGGGCAGATCCCTGGTGCTCGGGTTCATCTGTTGTAAGGTACGCAGGTGGACAAGGCCAGTTAACATGAGGTATCTGGTTTGTTTGGCATTTTAACCACCCTTTTTAAAGTAAAATAGTATAGTCTTGCCAGCAGTTCCCACTGTTTTGCCAGCCAGCCAGGATAGATACTGGTTGCATTATTGTTTTTATATTTCATAAACTTCCACTTCAAATCACTCTAGTGACATTTTCCCCTAAGCATGAAAATAATTTCACCAAGCTATTCTAATTTTGCTTTCCTTTTGTTTTCATTCTTGTTTATTTTTTATAATGTACTGTTCGATGTTTCTGACTCAATTTCATGAAAACCACACAAATCAGTTATTGCAGTTATATAACCATATCTCTTACTTGTGTTTACAGCTTGCTCGTGTAGTCCTACAGAGCGTAAGACATGCTGTGTGGAGTCTGTTCCTGCGATTGTCTCCTCAGGCAAAAACCACAATTTAAAGTAGAGATTATTTTAAAGAATAAGGGAACTGTTTGTACTTGTTTTCTTTTTTCTTTTTATCCTACGTTTAGGTAATTGCAGTATTATTTTTTACAATTTTTGTGTATTTCATGCTGTTTCTAGGAGTTGGTGCTGTAAATTATTTAATCTTGAATTTTCAGAATTAACCAGTAGTTAATTTCCAGCCTCCTTGCTTTGAGTGACTTGTCAGGTCACTTCACCTTCAATCCCTGAGCGGTTCTTGCTTTGGTCCTCGTCCAGCTTGTCCTTACTGCCTCGCTCGGACTTCGCTCCATGTTCAGAGGCCTCTCTTTCCATCTAGATCTTGAGACCAAGAGTGCATGTTATTTGTTCACTTTCTTCAAAATAGTTCACACAGCACTAGGCACATAAACACGCTCGTTGTATGTGCCCACTACCTGGGAAACTTGGCAAATGTGCGTCTGTTTCTCTTCCAGCAAAGGGAAGCATCGTGTTGAAGTATGAACCGGATTCCACGTAAGTCAGTACACACGTTGTCATTAGATGTACACGCCTCGTAGCCGTGTAGTGATCTCGTGGGCGAGGGAAGTGTTACGGGAAGGTGGAACCTTCATGACTCGGAAGCCTTTTATGATGTTCCCCTGAAAGTAGTATTGTGGGAACTTCAGAACTGAAATATTCTTGTAGGTCATCATGAAGATGCTTTTTTATAGAACACTCAGGCCAAATAAATGCATTTTTATTTATAAAGAATAAAATGTGTAGTACTTACTCTTTAAGCATTAGAAATTAAGTCAAATTTCTATGTGATGCAAAATAAATGTAAAGATTGGGCAGTTAAGTGAGGTTGAGTTCTTGCATCTTCATTGGTTCAGACAGTGTGTGTGGGTGAGCTGTATGCATCAGGTGTCATTCCAGGGCTGGGGTGTGGGGTGCATGGTGCTCACCGTCTCAGGCATAGTCACCCTGGATCCTCATGGGAGTCCCTGGAGCAGTAGGTCTGGATGTCAGCAGCCCTTGCCAGGTGAGGACACCAGGATGCAGAGCGAGGTGGCTTGTCCGGAGTGCCTCAGCTCAAGAGTGGCAGGATCAGGATCTCACCTGTGACAGCTGCCTCTTTGTGAAATAAAACACCATTTTTAAAAGGAGGAAATAAAATGGGGTGCAGGGCTGAGCAGGATTTGGGGGGTGGTTAGGTAGAGCCAGAGTGCGGGTTTCTTTGGGAAGTCAGCATTGGACCCGAGGTCTGAGGAATGAGAAGTAACTGCCCGGGACATACCCTGAGGCAGGGGTAAGCTGGAGGGCCATGTGGTGGGGCTCGGGGCTTGGCCTAGGAGGGAAGGAGAATGAACAGGTAAGACCTGAGCCCCTGTGTGGCCAAGGTGCTCTTGTGTCCTCGGGAGTGGACTGTAGAGGGTTGGGGGGGTGGCTCAGGGGGGTAAGAATAGCAAACAGACCAGCTGGGGGTCAGCTGCGGGGGGGCCATGGGGATGTGTCAGAGGTGGGTTGTGTGTAGCAGTGACAGGAGCACCCATCGATGGCTTCTGGGTTTTGAGTTGAGCAAATGTCATCTCCCAAAATGGGAAGAAAAGGAAAGAACTAACATACTAAGTTTGAAATACTTGAATAGACATGAACGTAGAGATTAGGTAGCCTGATAGAAGCATTATGAATTCAGAGGAAAGAAAGCCCCAGATATGAACATCTGGGATTCGTGAGTATCTAGATCCCGTTACAGCTGGGAGGCTTGGCGAGGTAACTTAGAAAGACAGTGTCCAGGGACAGAGAAGGTGTTGGTCCTGCCCTGGGTATGCCATCATTAGAAGAGGCAAAGACAGTAGAAGTGGGAGTGGCTGGGGAGGCAGGAGCAAAGCTGAGAGTGGACAGTGCAGAAGCCGGGGGGAGACAGGTTCTGGGAAGTTGGGAGTAGGGAACAGTGTCCCATGCAGAGCTGGCGAAGGCGGGTGGCATTGGCGGTGAATGGGTGGGAGCTGGTGGGAGCTGGTGGGAGAGGGCAGAGCAGTGAAGAACTGGTGTGGCAGCCTCTTAAGTGTCTGCTGTGAATGCCAGCGGTGGGGCTTTGTGGGGTGAGGGCGGGTGGGTCACGAGAAGGTTTCAGGCGGGCAATACTGGGGCGTGCTTGTTTGCTGAGGGGAAGATCCCCGGTGTATCACAGATGCATGGTGGCTTTACAAAACAGTTTGGATAAAGACCCAGAAATGGTTTTTAAAACCACTCAGCCCACGTAGAAAACAGTGGGCTATTTTAAGATGTGGATTCACTTTTCCACATGTAAACACCAGTTTTTACTAGTTGAAATACACAGGTGAAAAGACAGCTTCAGGAATAATTATTGGATTTTTTTTTTTTAAAAGAAGATGGAAGTTTAGGAATTTCTTGTATTTTCCTCTCACTTTTTAATGAACTTAGTCCATGCTTTACACTAGGAAAATGGAAAGGTAATTAAATAGGGCCTTTAGGAACCTAAAAACCAGAGCAGAATCGTATGAAAGAAATTAAATAACAATATGCAAGCACTTGCAAACGGGTGGCCTGCATGGCAAATGCTGACTGCCATCCCTCAGGATTGGAGGCGAGGACGCCTCAGCACAGGTAGTGCTGCACACTGGGAGCAGAAACGGGCATGTGCCCTGCAGGGCTCAGCTTGCGATGTGGGGTCACTAGACACCAAGTTAGGCGAAGGTACTCAGTGTCAAAAGGATGGTCCTGGGTCCCACTCCTGGTTCTGCCATCTGCTCACTGGCATTGTTACTTTTGGCAAAGTCACTCAGGCTCTAAAGAGCCTCAGTCCATTCAATTACGGAAACGTGAGGGCAGCTGTGAGGGAGCACAGGGAGAAATACCTCTCATTCAGTAGGGTGGGTAGCAGGGGCAGGACTTTAAACTTGAGGAGGAAGTAAATGGAAATTCTAGCATTGAAAGTGTGTGTGAAATCTGCATGTTTGGGGGTTATTCCATTGTGAACTCTCAGAGGGAGAGGCCAACCCAGTGGTGCTGATCTTATTCGGAACATGAAGAAGGACCCTAGGATTACAAATTAAAATGTCCTCTAATAGTTTTAGCGGTTTTATGGGTATTTTTTTGTTTCTTGAGAGGTTGCATATTAATATCTCTTTAGATGCAATTATGAGAATGTTTAATATTTACATGAAGCCATTTTTATTTGTAGGAACCCAGATGCCCTTCAGTGTCCCATCGTGATGTGCGGGTGGCGGGGAAAGGCCTCCATTCGAACGTTTGTGCCCAAGAACGAACGGCTTCATTATCTCAGGATGATGGGACTGGAGGTATTGGCAGAAAAGAAGAAAGAAGGGGTTGTTCTAGCAAACGAGAGTGCAGGCAGTGTTGGGCAGCCAGAGAATGAGGTGAACGAGGAGGAGCAGAGAGCAGGGGAGGCTGGCAGCCTGGACGCAGAAGCGGGCTGTGACCTTGATGCTGCAGCAGGATGTGACCTGGACGTGTCAGTGGGCTGTGACCCGGCCGGGGCTGAGCCACCCCGATAAGCAGGCCCAGGCAGACCTCCACCTTGGTCATCACCATCTGAAACCAAATCCAGAACTGATTCCAACCTGGAAAGTGTGTATTTTTAAAGATGCAGACTGACTGGGTGATAGGAGTGGTCCGAATGATCAGCGCTACTTTTGTGTGCTTAAAAAAGGTATTCTTTGGGCGTCTTCGGAGTTGCTCTTTACTTTGTTTCTTTGGCCAAGCTGGGTCTAGTGTGTCTGTTGCTGGTAATAGACTTTCACTATTAAAGTCATACTTCTATCAAGAAATAAAACTACCCTTGCAGAAATTTCAGGTCCCTTTTGTTAAGCCTGTATTGGTCTTAAGGTCCAGTATTTTTCTAATTATTATTTATAGAAATATACAACTCTGAATTCTTGGGAAACTGTACTATAAGCTTTAAATGTATTGAGTTGCACATTAGCAGTGTGACATTAATATGCAGTGGGGTTAATATCTGAGGCCTCAGATGACTTCTGTGCCTTTTGTAATAAAGGGTAAAATAAAATGTTTCTCAGAGTAAGAGCTGTATTGTGAATTGTTATACTAATTATGAGGGGATTTTATGTGCTTTTATTGAATGAAGTGCTTTGCAATTTTTATTTTTAAATGGGGTTTGGGATCCTTGGAATATTTAAATAAAGTTATTAATGATAATATGTATATGTGTATGACTCTTGTTTTCTGCTCTTAAGGGCAGAAAGAGCAAACATTTTTTTGGATGTGTTTAAGTGTGTCTGCAGTGTCATTCAATGCAACATAACTTACAACAGCAGAAGACTGGGAAGTCTCTTGCGTCCATGACCAGGGCACTGGGACATAAATGGTGCAGGGCCACTGAGTGGAAAGCTGCGGCCACCAAAGGGGTGGATGCAGGTTTCTGTGTCCTGGAGTCTAATGACCGCCAAGAAAGAGGAAGGCAAGGTACAGGGAAGAGTGTCGACTCTGCTGCCATTTGTGTAAAGGTGGAAGTACACAGGCTTGTAGACAGACACATTTTGAATTTGCATAAAATGAAGGATACAGAATAAGTTGACAATATTGTTTGTCTCTGGGAGGGGATCTACTGTGGCCTCAGGCCAAGGTTAGAAAAGAGGTTTTAAATACAAATGCTCCTCAACTTCTGACAGGTTATGTCCTGAGTCGAAAATGGATTGAGTGCACGTAACCTACTGAACATCATAGCTAGCCTATCCTGCCTTAAACATGCTCAGAACACTTGCATCGGCCTGCAGTTGGGAAAATCATCTGGCAACGCAGTTCACTGTAGTAGTCCACTGCAGAGTGTCGGCTGTTTACCTTTGTGATCGCATGGCTGACCAGGGGCCACCACTCATGGCTGCTGCCGGCGTCATGAGAGAGTATCTACAGCAGATCACTAGCCAGGACAAGATCAGAATTCGAAGTCAGTTTCTACTGAATGTGGACACATTCGCACCATCACAAGTTGAAAAATCGTAAGTCAAACCATCATAAGTTGGGGACTGTCTGTGTTGAACCATGGGACTCTGAGGCCTGTTTAATAAGTAAGTGAATGATGAATAAGTAAGTGATGTATGAGGTGTCTGTGCATGTGCAAGTCCAGAGGGAAGAATTCTTGATGGATATCCATGGCCTCTGCATGTATTTATTTATATATTTCATATTAATAAAACATGTTTATATGTATTAAGTATTTCATATTAGTAAAACATACATGTTTATACATATTTATATATATATTTCACATTAGTAAATGGAACTCCATTCTCAGAACACTTCTCAGGAAGTGGGACACTGGGCTGTGTTTGTTGCTCACTTTAGTGAACCCTGAGCAGCCTGGTGTGGAGGTTGAGAGCCTTGACTCCCGGCCCTGCCCCAGTGGCCTTCTGTGTGCCTCTGCGATGGCCCCAAGATCCCTGCCTCCAGGATTCATGCCTTTGTGCATTTCTCTCTAGGTGTGTGGGCTGCACCTAGCAACTTGCTTCTAATGCATAGAATGACAGCAGTGATGGGGTGTCACTTCCACATGAGGTGAGAAAAGACCGTGACATCCATCTTGCTGGTGACACTCTCTCTTGTGCAGTGCCGGGGTCCCCAAGTCCACCTCTAGGTTTGATGGTTTACTAGGAGGACTCCCAGTACTCAGCATATGGTCATACTCACAGCTATGATTTGTTACAGCGAGAGGCTTATAAATGCACCAGAGAGAAAAGGCACATTGGTGTCACCTGGAAGAAACCAGATGCGAACTTCCAAGAATCCTTTCCCAGGGGAGGCACACAGGACGCACTTAATTCATCCAGTGAGCCGGGACAGCACCTGCAAAGTGTTGTCTACTAGGGCAGCTCATCAGAGACTCAGTGCCCAGGGTTCCTGCTGGGGTCACATGGCACCTCTGTCTGGCACGTCCAACATTCCAGACTCCCACAGGGAAGCAGGTGTTCAGAATATTGTTTGCATAAACACCTTAGGCACGGTGAACTGCTCTCAGCTAAGGGAACTTTGCATTCAGGCCTGCTGTGTACCCGCTCCTGCACACCTGTCTTCCTGTGATGAAACTTGGAGAAGCAAGGAAATGAGGACCTCAGGCCAACAACTCACTTGGCCCTGGATCCTGCCAACAACCCTGTAAGTGAGCTTGGAAGTGGATCCTTCCCTAGCCTGAGCTTGAGACAATGACCTCCCGAGAGACCTTGAAGCACGAGACCTGGCTAAGCCAGGCCAGCATTCCTGACCTACAGAAACAGATATTAAATACTGCTTCAAGTCACTAAATTCTGGGGTAGTCGTTACAAAGCCATACATAACTGTCACAGTTGCTTACTTCCTGACTGTGTGACCCTAGGCAAGATTCTTAACATCTCTGGGCCTCCATTTCCTCATCTGCAGGATGGGCACAGTGGCAGCAGCCTCCTGATAGAGTGGGCTGAGGACGGAATCAGTGGATGTGTCATCGTGGTGAGAACAGCACCTCGTAGCCAGGGTTTCAAGGTGGAGGCTGATTGGGGGTGGGGCGTGCTAAGACAATACATTTACTGATAATCACTCGTTTCTCCTTTTGCTAGTCAATAAAGCTTTTTGACTGGGGGAACCAAAGGTGAACTGGGTGAAGTATATGGAGCTGAAGTCGTCGTCATGCTCATGTGTTCTGCTGCTACCAAGTCCACGACACTGGCAGGAACTAGTGTAGTCCGCCATTGAATCAAAGCCCTGAGAATCAGGTAGCATCACGTGGCTCATAGATTCTTGTCCTCCTTTCTCTGTGTTGGTTTGGGAAGGAGAGGTTTCGTGCACTTCTGCTGAGCTGTCAGCGGTACAGGAGCCCAGGAGCCAGTCGCAGCAGGAAATGTGGAGTCGTGTCACTGACCACTTCTTAAGTTCAGACACTAATTTTTACCACCTGCCTCTCCTGCTCAGAGGTCAAACTTTAGTATCGAAGATTATTCTGAACCAGTGAATGCAAAACTAATAAAAACTGGAAAACATTGGCCCTGCATTGAAACTATCCAAGTACCTGGGAATTGATGCAAATCCGTGTTCTGATTAGGTTATTTATAAAATTGTCATTGGTGTTAGGAGAGCTACTTTGCTTTTTGCAATAAAAACAAATATCTGTAGTTTGTTTTTCCATCGTGAAGTGGTGGAGTGGATGCTGAGGCGTCCAGGTCTGACGCTGTCCTCTTCCCCAGCAGCCAGGAGTTCTGGCAGCTGCTGGCTGTCAGCTGAAGCACTCTGCGGGAGTCGCCCTCGGCTGGAGGTTTCGTGCACTTCTGGTAATTTTGGTTATTTTGGTCTATTTTGGTTACAACAAATATCATTTCCCAATATCAAGATCTCTAAAAATTTCAACCAATTTTAAAGAATGACGACTATTATACAAACTGCATAAAGGGTCCAGAGGGTGTACTAGCGGGATATAACCAGACCAGCACACAGATGTGTACTTTCATGATTGATTATCTTTCACGATTAGCATTGTACATTTGCATATTATGGTGTGTGTTAGAAATTGTTAGACAAATCTATCTTTGGGAGCCCGCTTCCCTGGGAAACAGACTATGTGCTGGAGATGTGCATACAGGAAGTGAAGGACGAGTGAAGGATGTGGGGCTGGGCGGATGCGGCTTAGGGAGATGTGGGCTGGGTCACAGACATGACGAAGCCCCCACTGGGGCTCTGGAGCTGGATGGCTTGGCAGAGTTGGGGGGAGGGGACTGGGCCTTCACCCTGCCCCCCCACTTGAACCAGTCGTCAGATGTGAGACGTGGGCTGCCCCGGGGAAGGAGCGAGACCTCGGGCAAGCAGGCTTCCTCCAGCCGAGGGCGACTCCCCAGAGTGCGTCTGCCGACAGCCAGCAGCTGCCAGAACTCCCGGCTGCTGGGGGAGAGGACAGCGTCCACTCCACCACTTCACGATGTCTGTTCACCTGGTAGAATGAGGATTAGAAAGACAGAAATAGGAAGTATAACCTCCAAGCCACTAGACGAAAAACACCTACAAAATTGCTTCAACCAAAGGAGAGAGGAAAGGAAAAGAAAAGGATAGAAAAAGCTGGAAAACGTAGTAAATAGAAAATGCAAAACAGCGCCAAAAAGTGGAAACGAGACATACAGGCAAATGCTAATGCAAGATACAGGTGTGGATATTTAATTTTAATGATGTTTTGAATAGTTAGACACTCAAGGAGTTCGGTATTTGAGAGATTCAAATTGGTGGAATGCCAGCCTTCGCCCCAGACTCCACCCGCGCAGAGGCAGCCGCGGTAGCAATTTCCTGTCTCTCCCTCCAGAGATGTTCCATGCAGATATAGGACCCAGGAGATGTGATTCCCCCTTTTATACAAATATTGACACCTATACAGATTGTTCTGTTCCTAGAATTTGTTTTTATTTAATAACAGGTCTTAGAGATCATTTCCTATCAGTGACACAGGGCGCTTCATTCTTTCTGGACTGGCAGAGGACTGCTCGTTTAACCAGACCCCATGAATAGGCATCTGGGCTGCCTCCAGCTCTTTGTGATCACCCCCAAAGCCTGCAATGAATAGTGCTGTGCCTTTCATTCCAATATTGCACACATGTGTGGGTTAGAATAAATTCCTATAAGTAATATTTATTGGTCAAGGAGTATGTGCCTTTTAAATTATGATAGGTATTAGGTGTGTCAATATTAATATCACATAAAATAGAATTCATGGCAAGACACGGTAAATGGGAAAAATAGAAAAGCCCTACATATTTTATGTTTATAAAAGGAATAACCCACCAAGAACATGTAACAGCCTTTAATGTTAAAGCATCTTACAACAAAATATTGAAAAAGGAAAAAAATATTACCAATATAAGAAGAAATGGACAAATCTATGATTACATTAAGACATTTTAATAATAGCATCTAACAAATTGACAGGTAAAATAGAATATAGGGATTTGAGCATCAATTAACAAGCTTGAGTAAACACAAAGTAATGAGATGGAATATATACTCAGTAGGGGTGACCAATAATTCAAAAGCTTATTCTTCTGAAAAGACCAATAAAATGGACAAATTATTGGTAACTGCGCAAGGAGAAAAGAGAAGGAGACAAGGTCGGCACACTACTGAAGCCACTTCTACGCTTGCAAGCACATGCTGAATCTGCCTTCACACAAACGAGTTTGAAGACAGGATAAACGAAACTATCCAGGGAAACACAAGTTACCAGCATTGTTCCAAGAGAAAAACCTGAGCAGAAGTAATAACCACAGGGAGAAAGGAAGAGGTGCTTGGAGACCCAGCCGCTTCACAGCTCTCACCCCGAAAAAGAGTCAGTAGGCCCAGGGAGGTTTCCAGTCAAGTTTTGCCAAATTTTCAAGCAACATCTTTTCCTATGCTAAACTCATTTTATAAAAAAAGTTGGAAAGTTTCCCCAATCATTCTACAAAGCTAATGTACCCAGGGAGCACAAATTGGATGAGAAACACACAAGGGAAATACCATGTTTCACTGATGCAAACAGATCCCATAAAACATTAGTGAAGCAGATTGAGCAGGGATTAAAAAAAGTGACCCCATCATGACGTACTCATAAAATATAAGGAATTATATTCTCTATATAACTATATTAATATATTCATAAATTATGAATTTATATTTACATTATAAAATAAACTTTGTATGAATTTATATATTTAATATAATGACATAAGGAATTATAATATGAGGAACATTAGGAGGTTAAAGTAGAAAGACTAAAATATAATTATTGATTTAATAAAATTCAAGACTCATTCCTTATTTAAAAAAAAAATAAGCTAAGAACAGAAGGAAAGTTATTTAACTTGATAAAGCATATGTACCAGAAATCCTGTATCAAGCATCATACTTAATAGTAAAATATTAAATAAATAAACTGAAAAGGCATAAAAACTCATAATAGCTTAGTAATTTGATAAAGATGAAAGACATCATAAAGATTTTTTAAAAAGCGACACATTGAGAGAAAATACTTGCTGTATATGTGGTAGGTAACACATCACATCCATAATGTGGAAATAGCTTCTGTGAATCAATAAGAAAAAGAGCAATTTGAGAGAAAATTCAGCAAAAATAAAAATGGGTAATTTGCAAAAAAAAGACATACAAATGGCCAATAAACAGCCCTACCCATGCTAAAAACAAAAAATGATATTAAATAATGTGAACGAACTTCAATTGTTCACTCATCAGAGAGATGCAAGTTTAAGGAGTAATGACACCCAAGGACGAGGGTGGTATGGGGATGTGGGTGCTTTTGGGTGAGTGCAGTCTTTTTGGAAGGTGGGCTTTCCAAAACGGGCCTCTGATTTGATTCAGGACAGGTGGTATTGCTTGTGTTTGACAAAGCTGCTGACACCACCTTTGTGACATTTGGTGAAGTGAAGCTCTTAGTACAGGGCCCATGGCTGCTCCAGGACCTGGGCTTCAGTAGCTGCAAAAAGCCAGGGAATCAGGCGGATGATGAACTTGACTTACAGCAGCCTTGGCCTCTCATGGTGCTGCTGAACGATGTCCACGTGTTTGTGTGTGGTGGTTTTATGTCCCCAGCTCATCCTTAGTCACTGCTGTGCTGGCTGTGACACCTCCAGAGGTGACAACCCTGGCAGAATTCTTCACTGACGTGAGATGCACAAAGAATCAAAGCAAAAGCTGCAAGGATGTTCTTAAGCATCCCCCGAAAGTCTGAGACCAGAGTGTTTGCCTGAGCTCTCTCGCCGCTGGCTGAAACCCTTAGGGCCGTGTAATCAGGCAGTCGGCTGGCTTGCTCAAGTCTGCTCATTGTAACCCGTGAAAGAGGGTGGCATCTGCACTTTTTCTGTACCATGCTCTATTCCGACTTGTCTTGTTTACTGCCTCCCTCCCTCCCTCTAGAAAGCAAATTCCATGAGGATGGGGAAGTTTGTCTCCATTCCCAGTGCTGGCCTCAGTGTTTGTTGAATGAATGTTGGTGAAGGACTCCCCAGCATCTGGTGTCCTGCATGATCACAGCCTCTCCATGAAAAACATTGAATTATTGGTCCCGGCCCTGGGAGGCTCCTGGCTGTGTGGATCCGGCTGCAGTTTGGAAGGGAGGAAGTGGACCCAAAGCTCTGGCCATCTGTGTGCGTGTGGGGGGATGGGGGGGTCTCTGATTTGCCCCCCTGTGTGTCACAGGACTCAGCGAAGAAATTTCAACAAACCCCATCAGGGACATCAGCCGCAGCTGGAGCAGTCGGGTCTGATTCAGCCAGGGCTTGCTTGCTGGGTCTTCCACCCGGCTGGCCGTCCCTGCTAGGATCCCCTGTTCATTTCCCCAGCCAACAGTTGCCAGGGCCTGGCCTCGCATTTCAACATGGAAATGGCCCTGAGGTAGGTCTCATTACCTGTCAGTGTTTGGCGAGCAGGCTGAGCAGAAAGCAGGGGGTCACTCAGGGGTGGAACTGGGCTTGCAGCTGGAGGGAGAGCGCAGGAAGGCGGCTAACTTTCTGGAGAGGGCTCTGGGGTCCCTTCTTCAATTTTATTTTCACTTAAGACCCGTGAGATGCCTTGGCAAGGAGCTTTCACCTGACCCAAGAAGAAATCTTAGCCACTGGAGAGTCACTGAAAGATTTGCATTTTGGGGCAGCTGAGAAAACCCAGGTCTCCTGATTATTGAGCCTGAAGTTTTCTACCAAAACGTGGTGAAGAAAAGACGAGAGGAAAGTTGATGGAGAGGAGGCAATAGTGACTATCCCAGCGAGCAAGCGCAAATGCCTTGCTGTGGCCACAAAGCCCCCCCCGCCCATCCCCTTGTGATGACCCGCCCAGCCCTCTGGAGCCACGCCCCAGACCCAGCAGCACTGGGGGTCCTTTTGGCTCTGAGCCAGGGACTTTGCACATGCTGTTCCCGTGCCTGGAAGGCTCTCATCCCCTCCCTCTATCCGCACCCCCCCAAGTCACTGTCGAGTTCCCAACTGCTCGAGTCTCAGCCCCAGTGTTACCCCGCCATGATGGGATGGGAGGTTGGTCACGCCTCAGCACGTCCCCTTCCTCACTAACCATCACAGACTGTTTTCCTTGGAGTTACACCAGCCCTGGAAGACAAAGAATGGAAGACCCCTCCCCGCATTTCAATCAACTACCTGCTGCTGCAGCCAGACTCCCCTCCCTTCACACGATTTTGACAGACAGCTGCCCAGCTTACAAAGCTTTCCTTCCTGACAAATGACCACCGACCACGGACTGGTTCTGGCTGGTTTATGGAGGTCTGTGCACAAAGCACCTTTGTGTCCTATGTTTCACCTTTTGATCTATACAGCCTAATTTTATTGCATTTCAGTTTATTTTAGAGACAGGGTCTCACTCTGTTGCCCAGGCTAGAGAGCAGTGGTACAATCACAGCTCACTGCTTCTAACTGCTGAGCTCAAGCCATCCTCCTGTCTTGGCAGCCCAAACTTACTGTATTTTAATGTTAAGTCTTCACCCCAAAGTGAACACAGGGTGTATGTAACATATATGTTTGCTTACCCCAAGCCCCTTTTCATGAATATTCATACACCTATTATACCCTGTTAAATATGTAGATTTAGTCAGCCCATTTAGCATAAAACTCCTGTCTCACCCTTTCCCCAGTGAACTGTTTCCTTTTGGTCTCAGCTGGAGTCTCTGCTTCCCAGCCCGCAGGTTGCAAACCATCACAAGGAGTAAAGTTTTCCTTTCCAAATTTATAGATCTCATGATTTTAAGCCAGTAAGGGGGAAAGGCAATATAAGCTACAAGACCCAGCACCTCAAGAAGGAACTGAACCAGGGATTTTTATTTATTTATTTGTGTATTTTAAGCACCATCCCAAAGCAGGAGTCCCTGATCGTGATGGCCCCCACCAGGTGCTCAGCGTGGGCCAGGTGCCGGGCTGCGTTATCCCTGAGTCCTCACCTCGACCCGGAAACTGAGGCACTGCTGCTTCACACACTCAGCCTTCCCCATCACCGAGGCTGGGTGGACTGGTTTGGGCCAAAGATTCAGTGATTAGCAAAAAAAAAAAATGAAACCACAGCTCATCTTCTCATGTTTCCCTCCAAGGGGAAGTCGGAGAGGGCCGGGCCTGCAGAGGAGGGGCCGAGCGCTCCCAGGACTGCTGGCCTCTGGCGCTGGCCACGGCCTCTCAGGGCTCACCCACCAAGGAGACCTGGGGGGAACCAGCTCCGCCTGGTTTGGAAAAACTCCCTCGCTTTTCCTTTTCCTCTATCCCTCTCCCTTCGTCCCTCCCGCCTTCCCGCCCTTCAGGTTTTCCACAGTCCGCCCATGAAGCAGACTGCATCCTGGATACTGGCAGCAGCGTTAAACACAGGCCCTGCCCTGGAGTGGCTCATTGGGTAATGGAACTAATTCTAAAATTAATATATCATTGTATATTATACCCTCTATGAGACATCTATGATATATATGTTCATGTGTACGATAAAATCCAACGATTCCCCAATTCCCTGTTGAAATCTTTGGCTGCAGCGTGACTCCAGGAGTGGGTGGGGAGGGGACTTCCTCCTCAGGGCGGAGATGCCCCTTGTGGTCCTAGCGGGGTGGGTGTAGTTTACAAAGCATATTTATCAAGCATTACGGATATAAACTCTGCATTTGGAAGATTAATCTAAAAACTTTGAGAAAATCACACAAACTGCAGAAATCAAGCTTAGAAATTTTTGGCCGTTGGCGTGACATAGAAAGCCCCCCCTCCTGGGATGGGGGCATCCCTGACCCCCACCTCATCCGGAAGGTGTCAAAATGGGGGGAGGTCAGTGAGGGGACGAGACGCTTAGTTCCACCCAAAGGGGTTTTCAAAGGTTCAGGAACACCGAGCCGTGGACCCAGAAGGCCGGGGCTCGGCTCCCCGCGCAGAGGCCCGCGTGGGTCTCAGGCCGCCCGAACAGGGGGCGCGGCCGGCCTCGCCTTCCCGCGAAGGGGGTCCCCGCGTGCCGCCGGGGCTTTTCCACCCTCGGTCGACAAGCGAAGCGCCGCCGCCTCTGCGCTCCAAGCCAGCGCGATTACGCGCGGTAACCGGCGGGTCTTCAGAGCCCGCCGTGTGCGGGCGGACAGGCGCGGGGCGGGCGAGCGTGGAGCGTGCGCAGCTCGGCGCCCGGGAAGGGGACCCGCTGGCGGGCATGCTGCGGGGCGGCGCGGCCGCTGGGGTCTCTGTAGAGGAAGCGAAGCCCGGCTCGGCCCTGAGACGCTCAGACCTCGTCCCGGAGGCCGCGCGGCTGTGCCAGCTTCCACCTGTTCCTGCATCCGGCCACACCTGCAGGGCGGGGACAGCCACAGGCCACACGCACCTTAACACGCCGTGAATAAGAAAGATCAGACCAGCATGGGGCCGCCGATGCCATCTGGACACAGCATCCCCGGCCCCACACACTGTGCCTCCCTCCCCACCCCGTCGGTGGGAGCAGCCCCCCACCCCCCACGCCCACTGCGTGCTGGGAGCAGAGCCAGGGAGAATCACTAAAGTTTCTCCCCTCCAAGGTGTGGACGTCCCTGACCTGGGTGTGCAGCAGCCAGCTCCCCAGGAGCAAGGGGGTTTTGTGTCCCCACCCCCTTAGCTGGAGTTAGGGCGCTGCGTCTGCCCGCTGAGTCCTGGACTTCCAGGAGTTACAGTGTCGATAGAGCAGAAGGACACATGGATCTATCTGAGATCATGTACAAAGACTTAGAGAGCATTGCTCTTTGATTTAGAGGCATTAGGAAGTGAATTGCCCCCATGGAATGGGTAATGAAGGACTCCACTTTATAGAGGAAGAAAGAAAAACTTGCCAGCAAATCAGTCACCTTCCAACTCCAGTCTGGGGGGCTCCTCTTAGACCAAAGGTAGGCGATCGATGGGCTGGACACCAGAGAGCTGCGAACAAGCAGTAATTAATCCTCAGTGTCCCCAAAGAGTCTTAATGGTCACCATCCCTCCATCCCCTGCCCCTGCCCAAGGGCTGGTCAGGCACCTGGGCACCTTCCGCTGTGTTCTCCTGCAGGGCTGCGTGTGGGTGGGCACATGTGGCCCCTCTCTTTTCTGAGCTCTTAATCCCATGTTGTTCTATGTGTCATTTTCCCAGGGAAAGCCAAACCCAGGATGAGCTTTGTCCAGAACGTGTTTTTCTAGTCCCCTGAAAAGCTATTGTCAGAAAGTGTTTCTCCTCTTTGCTCCCTGGAATTTTATCTGTCTCTCAAAATTCCTGACAAAGCCCACAGTCTAAGGCATTGCATTATTTAAAAATCAATTGAATTTCAACTAGAAGTGGCATGTGGACATTATAAAGTGGAAGCTACTCTGCACCTCTTCTCCTGGGTTCCCCAGAGAGACCAGGCATGGAGGTGACGTGGGGCTGCAGATTTAGGGGGAGATAAAGGCTGTGTTCCCTGGGGCTGGTGCACCTTGAGGCCAATGGTGGGGTGACCTCAGATGATAACAGTTACCCCATGGCATCTCAGTTCCCTCACTGCTGAAACAGGCAAGAGGGACCTGTTGATCCTCCACTTCACTTCCAGCTCAGAAGATCTGTGATTCTATGGGTAGGTATTGATAACCCATTGGGCAGGCTTCCAGATTAATGCCTGGGGAAGGTCTTATGGTTCATGGCTCACACCTTGTCCCTGAGTAAAGAATCCTGTCGTGAGTCCCTCAAATCTTGTCGTGAGTTCCTCAAGCTGTTGCCATACTAATTAATTTGTAACCCACTGACATTGAAAAGGACACTGATTTGTCTGAATCATGAAGTTTTGCTGATTGTCTTGCACATGGAACATTTCAGCCTTTATGTTGTGATCTGTAGCCAATGATCCTAACCTCTGTATTGCACCCTCCAAGGCTCTTAAGCTTTCTTATAAAAGCCTTCCAACTTGTAACAGGCTTTGGAACACGCCCAACTTTGTGTGTCTTTCTGGGTCGATCCTCACATTTGGCTTCCAATAAACCTTTATCAAATTATTTCTGCCTCAATAGTCTTAATTTTGGTATTAAGCAATTTAATTGCAGTAGAGTTAAATTTTATACAACATGTGTGTGGGAAGACGGAGGAGGTGTGGGGATTTAAAGTCAACTGATTTTTACAATCTTGGAGTGGGGAAGGCTTTTAAAAATATGACCCCAAACCTAGAACCATGAAAGATAAAATTCATAAATTCAACTACAGAAAAATCTCCAGTATGGATAAAAATCCTATAAAATAGTCCAAGACAAAAAACAAATGGAAAGCCATGCCAAATCAAAGGGCTAATTTCTTTAATAAATGAAGAGTGCCTCTAAATCAAACAGAAAGAGATCAAAAACAAAGAAGCAAAATATATAAATACTAATAGCCAATAAACATGTGAAAATATTCTCAGTCTCATAAGAGAGTACAAATTTAAACAATGAACTTTCCCCCATAACTGTATATTGGCCATTCACCTCATATGTTGCTGATGGAGTATACACTGATTAAACCTCTCTGGATGGAAATTTGATAATAATTGTCAAATTAAAAATGACCATGCGTTTTGATTTAGGAATTATACATCCAGGAACTTATCCAACACATATTTTGGTAAGTGTGAGAGGGCAGATGTTCAAAGTCAATCACTGCAGCATTACAAGAGCAAAGAATTGGAACCCACCCGCTAATAGGAAATTGATTAAATAAAGTATCATGTGTCACAAAATGGAATGATACTGCGCCATTACCAAAGGAGACAGCAGGAAACTCATACAGACGGACCCTCCCGACAGTAGCAAAAGCTCTCTTACCCAGGTGACAAGGACAGATGAGGGCACAGACACCACAGGCGTTTTGCTGTAATGCATTTCTAGAAACTGCTTTGGAAAGCAGGCAGCATTTTCCCAGAGGAACTATGGGAATAATAGATGGTATAAAATGATTGGGGGTTGCCAGTCGTATGAAGGACTTGGCAGCAAATAAATCATGGCTAAAACCAAAGAGATGTCATGGAAAGAAAAATGTAACAACCATAAACTTCTGTGATCACAGGAGACAATATCGTTATCCACAAAGACACAGAATTTTAGGGCTCAATTAGCCACCGCTGCTCATTTTCGAGGTGGGGAAACGGCATTCTGGGCAGAGGAGGGCATTCGTCCTGAGTCACGGAGCTGGGCTGTGGTGCAGGAGCCTGCGTGCAGGTCTTCTCCTTCCAAGACAGGGATGTTTCCACACAGTACCCGGCTTTCAAGTGAAGGGTAGGGTACAAAAGGGCAGAGGGGGCCTGCATGCCATGCCCCTGTGCATCCCACACATGCCCATGGCAACATTGCTCCTGAGGATCACACATCCCAAATTGTCTGAAATCTACGCCCTTGCTAAAATAGAGATCATGAGACTGACAGAATGGACTCTTTGTGGCAATAAGATACCAAATTATAAATAAAACCTAAGGCCACGCCAGGAAAGGGTTAAGTCACACCCCCCCCTACACTTAACGAATAAACTGTGTTCTGACTGCCACAAGGTTTTTTTCTTTTTCTCTAGCAGCTAGACAAGCATTGGCCCCGAGATAAACAATATTGAAACAATTGAACCCACCAACTGCCAGACTCTGACTGACCCCTCATTCTACAAGCCATGCTACAGCTTCGATGGGACAAGAGACTGATTTCAGTACCTTTCTCCTGAAAAGAGAGACCACCGACTACGGACTGGTTCTGGCCAGTGGACAGAGGCTGGGCCCTGGGTTCCTTAGTGTCCCTGCTTCACCTTTTGACGTATAGGACCTAATTTTAATGCATTTAAATGTCCCAAAGTGAGCATGGGATGTATGTAACACACGTTTGCTTACTAAGCATGTGCACGTCTCCCCTTCGTAAATGTTCATAGCTCCTCCTGTAACCTGTTGAATATGTATGCCTGGCCAACCTGGTCAGCAAAATACCTGTGCCATCTTTCCCCTTTTGAAGTGCCTGCCCCAGGCTCTGCTTCCCAGCCTGCAGGATGGCCACCTTGCAGGCTGCAACTCTTTATAAGAAGCAGTCTCCTCTCCAAATTTTTGAACCTCAGGATTTTTTTGGTTGATACTATCATTTTAATTGATCACTTTTCTTGCATTTTAGTGTGGAAGGGTTTTGAGGCGGAAGGAGGTGGGGAACTATTTGGATAATCCTAATCTCTTCTAATTTAACCAGGATAAAGAGGAACTGATGGCTTGATACATGTTGCATATGTAGTAGTATATGCCCCAGTGTTTCCAAATAAAATGCATTATGTGGGCCTGATAACTAGTCCTGCATCTGCCATTAACTGTTGAGAGTCATTTCTCAACTATGCATGGGGATTGGACATGGGGGTTGGACAGGGAAGTAGAAGAGCCACATGTTCAAAGGGTCCCTGTGGGTGGCCGAAGGCCCACTGTGTGTCTTGCTGTCTGGGGGCAACTTGAACAGCAGTGCCCTGTGCCTCTCTGGGTGCCAGTCAGCATCACCCACCTGGGCAGCCCAGATGGTGAGGAGAATGACACGCACTCAACTCAGGAGGTTAATTCCTTATTTATTTGTTTATTTATTTTAGAAAGGGTCTTGTTCTGTCACCCAGGCTAGGGTGCAGTAGCATCATAACAGCTCACTGCAATCTCAAACTTCTGGCTGAAGTGATTGGGAGGTTAATTCTACAGTGTTTGTGATTGTTATTTGTATGTCACCTTGACTAAGCTATCATATCTAGTGATTTGATCAAACATGAGTCCAGGTGCTGCTGTGCAGGTATTTTGTAGTTGTGGTTAACATCTACAATCAGGTGACTTTAAGTCAAGGAGGTTACCCTCCATAGTGTGGGTGGGCCTCGTCTAATCAGTTGAAGACCTTAAGAGCAAAACTGAGGTTTCCTTGGGAAAGAGGAGATTCTTCCTCAAGACCACAGCATCAACTCCTGCCCAGAGTTTCCAGCCTGCCCTCTGGATGGGCTGACCTATGGATTTTGAACTTGCCAGCCTTGATAATCGAGTACGCCCCTTCCTTTAAATAAAGCTCTCTGGCTCTTGCTCTGTTTCTCTGCCTCTCTATTTCTCTGTGTGTATATATATCCTACGGGTTCTGTCTTCTGTTTCTCTGCTGGAACCCTGATAGAGTGCTCCCAAACTAGTGAGCATTCAATTTTCATTTGTAATTCAAGGCACATCCTATTTCTTTTCTTTTCTTTTTTTTTTTTTTTTTTGGAGACAGAGTCTGCTCCGTCCCCCTGGGTAGAGTGCAGTGGCATCATCGTAGCTCACTGAAACCTCCAACTCCTGGGCTCAATCGATCCTCCTGCCTCAGCCTCTCGAGTAGCTGGGACTATAGGTGCTCGCCACCACGCCCGGCTAATTTTTTCTATTTTTGGTAGAGACGGGGGCTCGCTCTTGCTCAGGCTGGTCTCGAACTCCTGGACTCAAGTGATCCTTCTGCCTCGGCCTCCCAGAGGGCTGGGATTACAGGCGTGAACCACTGTGCCCGGTCCCTATTTATTTCTTATGTTTTTCCACTCTAGGTAATGTTTGGGGTCACTTAGGAGAAAAGAAATACAGGAAGGGGAAGTGGTTTTTCCTTTTCTTCTTGAGGTGAATCAGAAAAAATTTGCTCAAGAAGGACAAGACTGGAGAGAAAAAGAACCATTTCAGGGAACACCCCGGCCTCTGAAGGGTGCCGGGGTTGCAGAGAGAGTAATGGTGGGGCTCTGAGAAGAGACTTTTCTTTTTGATGTCGGACGGCTAAGATCTCTGAAACACCGGGGCTTTCTTGGAACACTGTTGGGCTCTGACTAACCGTTTGGAGGGACAACACAACTTTGCTTCTAGGAATTTCGCACACACACAGGTTTCTAGGAATCTCTCCCCACAGCTGGGTCTTGGCGCTCCCCTGTCCGCCTGCTGTGCTGTTCAGGGAGGGTCCAGGGGGGGCCTGAGCCCAGGTCTCCTGAGTCCAGGTCCACTGCTTTCTCCACACTCCCTGTCACTCAAGACAGCCACCTCGCGTCCCCCCCACCCTGCAATGGGTGCTCACTGGGGACGCTCCTGGGGGCCACATCTGTTCCCTTTCATGTTAGGTCACCTGAGAGGACCTTCTGCCATGACCAATCCCAGAACGGCTCTGACCCCTCTGGGTTTTATGGACATGGAAGTGGTACCATCACCACATGTGCAGCACACCCCTCCATCAGCCTGCTGTTGACGCTGGTAGAAGCCAAAATGCGCCACAACCTTCTACTACAGTGCAAGCTCCAAGGCTGTCTGCTCCAACAAGCTTTTTCTTTTCTTTAAAAAAAAAAAACACTGTTGGTATTTGAGGACAAGACAAATATTAGTCTATAGATGAATCATAATGTCAGACCTTTACTGCATGTGGTTGTTTTTTTAATACATGGCATGATTTGCAGTGTTTATAAAACTTGGTAAATAAAGTGTGCCATCATGGGCCCAAGAATAATTTAAAAAACTCAAACCTGATGCTCAAACCATAGTGAGCGTCAGTATATACTGAGTGTATGTCAGTGAGTCATTGAAGATTCATTTAACTCAGTGATGTGGGGAGCAGCAGGGTGGTGAAGCTGGTTTAATGGGCATTGGAGGAACAGATTTACACAGCTGGTCAGAAAAGAGGTGCTGGAATATCCTTGCCACAGAGATGTAAAATTGGGCCATCACCTACAGGGCAGTAACGACATGATCTCTGGGGTCATCTTCTCTACTGGACAAATGCCATTTGCAGTTTATCAAGTTAATAGCTTGCATCACAGAACGTGGGCCCTAATCAAATCAAAAGCATTCCCTGAGCACAAAAGACCACCTTTGGTAGGTGTGTTGAACGATGCTGTGGCATGTCCAAGCTTGGAGTCATTCTTCTCGTCAGGGCCCTCCCTGCTTCCGGTCTTCTCAGCATGCAGCCCTTGATGCATCAGAACGGGAGAGGGGAGAGGTGTTTGCTGCCTGTAATTGACTCAGTCTGCCGTACAAGGGAAGAACCATCCAGATAATGGGGCAAGAGCATGGGTCCAGCCCTGCTGTATGGCCTCAGTTTCCCTATCTGAAACGTGGGGCAATGTGACCACACAATATCGTTATGAGGATCTGATTCATGAGCCTTGTGTGATGATGTGAGTCTTAAGCTGTGGCCAGGGCACCTTTTCCCAGCATGGGGTGGCTTTTGGAAATCAGGGAACATAGCAGACGTTCCTGCTAGCCTTTCGAGCTGGCTGTCCCCTTGGGGCACCTCCCTCAGGCACACAGGGTGTGTGCTCAGTGAGCACTTCAATACCCTGACTTTCTGTTCCTCCTTCGATATCTTGGGGATAGCGGCTCCATTGTCAGAAGCTATTCTTTGTTGTTCCAAGTCGTCACTGGGCTGGGGGTGAAGATACCTCTTAGCATGCTGAAGAGGAAACTGGGGGCACAGGGACGAGAGGCTGGGGGTGAGATGCAGGGAAAGCAGACAGCCACGCCAGAGACATCTGGATGGCCGAGGTGTCTGGGTGTGGCCTTGGCAAACAGTCCAGCTGGGGAAGCCCAGGGTAGGGTTGTCAGATTTAGCAAATAAAAATACAGGATACCTAGTTACAATTGACTATCAGATAAACAACGCATATATATCTTTTAAACATAAGTATATCCCATGCAATATTTGGGATGTACTTACAGTGAAAAAATTTATTCATTATCTGAAATTCAAATAGCGCCCATCCTGTATTTTATCAGCAACCCCAGCCCAGGGACCAGTAAGCACAGAAACAGAGCCATGGAGGGAGGGAGGGAGGAGGGGAGGAGAAGGGGACAGGTGCTTTGAGAGGGTTCCCAGCAGGGGTGTGGGGCCCATGGTCAAAGGACAGTGTGGCCTATAGAGGAGTCCCAAAGGGGACGGGAGAGACCAGCCGGGCTGGCCACACGTCGGGGGCACGGGTAGGGGGAGAACGGTCGGGGGGAAGAGCTGCGGGGATAAATGAAGACCAACCAAATGGGAAAAGCACAGGCTATTTGTTCAGAGCTCGCTACAGCAGGGGAGTCGGCCACCGTCCCTCGTGTTCTAGTGGAGACGCCGCGGCAGGCGGAGGGAAGGCGAGCGCCCGGCTGTGCCCGGGTTGGAGGCTGTTGGCCTGGGGCAGCTCAGGCCGGCTGGGAGCAGCAGGTTAGGGGCAGATTCGGCTTTCTCCGGTTGGTGCTGAGTTGGAGGTAGGGACAAAAGCTAGGGAAGGTGTCAGTTATTAATCAAGTCCTGGCCATTTGTTGCAGAAGTTATCGTTTAGCTTCCTGGATTGCCCCTAGAGACAGCAGCGTGGCTTCCTGTGTTGTTTACTGTAGACAGCGGGTTACCGCCGGTTGTGGGCTCAGGATTGTGTTTTACATGTGGTCTAGCCCTTGTCCCTCTGTACATCGTATTCAGTCTCTCAGGGTACACAGAGGGGTCTGAGGCTGCTGGTGGCATCTGACAAACCGTAAGAGGTGCAAGATGTAGAATGAGGACAGACGCGGGGAGACCAGAGCGATGCTGGGCAGAGGGTGGGGGCCCCACCTCCAGTGTCCCTCAGAGGGGACCAAGTGGGGGCCCCCCTCAGTGGGGACCAAGCCGCCAGCAGGTGTACTGCAGTCGATGCACTGTGGACGCCTGGGGAACAAAGCCCTGTTCCCTAACAGTTGAGCAGGATGTCACACAGCTGATTCAGGACTGGCCCACCCGGGACCCCACCCCACTCGGGGTTTGCCAAGAAGGTGCTCCTCACAAAACTGCCCCCCAAAGTGTCAGTGCTTCCCTGGATGGTGATCTTACAAAATCACTTTGAACACCATGGTATTCTCTACAAATTCAAGGTATTGTTGTCATTAAGAATGGTTCCCATTTTTAGAAGTAGGAATTTGGAAAATGTTAAAAAAGATATTGAACCCCCCACCGGCCCAGAGGTAAAAACCTGTATAGGTGGCTGTGCTGGAAAGTCCGTATTGGAGGCGAGTATGGTTTGATCAGGCAGATAGCCGCGGGCTGTGGAATGGCACTGACACAGGAAAACAGCTGGTGGAACTGCGCAGAGAAACCGGGCCTGAGGGAAGGAAGCCACTTACACACACTCGCATCCTGTAAGCAAGAACGATGCATGGTGGACACAGTGGGCAATCCCTGAGGACACATAGAGGACAATTCTGTGGACTCTCATGTTTCACTCTGCCACACCAGGCAGAGCCACACAAGGCAGGTGGTACCCCCTGGGGACACCAGCCATGTCACCCACCCCGTCAGAGCAGAGACACTCCCTATCCAGTGGGTCCCAGGCATTCAGATTTCACAAACCGATACAATTCTCAAAAGCAAGTGGGGACTGAAATGTGATTGCCAAGAAGGATCATTAAATACTTTTCTGGGTCATCACCCTCGTTTTAAGAGAGAATGGACCATTTATTGCCAAAGGAATGGGAAGCACCTCTCTTGGAAAGCAAGGGCAGGCCTTCCTCCTGCACTTGCTGTCTGTCTAGTCCACGTCTGTGGCATGGATTCACCGCATAGGTGAGGTCTGGAGATGCTCTGGGTTGTTATAACCGGGGGGAGGGCACTCCTGGTGTCAGGTGGGCAAAGGTCTACCAATGCACGGAGTGGTCCTGGAGCAACAGTGTCTGGTGAGAAACGTGCTCTAAACCATGTCCTGCCTTTCCCTGGGCCAGGAGTTGGGAACACCAGCTCCAATCCTTGCCCCATCTCAAAATGTGCTGACCTTAACCAGCGACCCAAGCTGTTTCTCCAGGGCCTTTGGAGCTTTCCGGGTCCCTGCTGAGAAGGGGCTTGTCCACTTCCCCAGTGCCACCTCTGTGGCTGTTCACTGAGATGAGGATATCAGTCATCCTGGTAGCTGGTGTGGTCAGAGAACGCTGCCCATCCTAGGAGTCTGCAGCCCCACAGCAGAGGACAAAGGACGGAGGGAAGGGCTGCTCCCTGCTCCCTGCCCTCCAGCCCCAGCTGAGAGTTTTAAGGTCTTGGTGTTCTGGTTCCCAGCCTCTTTTCCAAGCAGAAGTCAGACATATTCATTCACTCATTCATTGAGCAACTATTCACTGTGCCCCTACGACATATGCCAGGTATTATGGGTGATAAAAAGATGAGCGTAACTGTTTGATATCACCTGCTACATCTGACTAGGGGGTCCAGGTCAGTGCACAGAAGGGCAGGTAGGAATATGTCCACTCATCTACTCCTTCATTACTTCAACACATGCCCATTGAGCACCTACTGTGTGCTAGGACAGGGCACACAGTGAATGAAGTAGATGAGCCCTGGTGCTGGTGGAGTATGAGGCCACACTTAGGTCTGTGACAAGGGTTGGGGGACATCCCTTGGTGCTGAAGTCGCGTCCCGGGGGGGTGCAATCAGGAGAGGCTTCTGTGAGAAAACCCTGGAGGGGAGTAATCTACTATACCTGTGCCGACCATTACTGACAGATAATGAACCAAAGAGGGCTGGAGAGTGGCAGGTGAGGGTCCTGCAGATGGGGAACCCTGGGAACTCGGGCCCAGAGAACTGATGGAAGACCCTGTGGGGGCAGAGGTGAGGGGTGAGCAGGCAGGTGAGACAGGTGTGGCCGAGTGTCAGCCTCGGGGCTGTATTTCTGATCCCTGTGAGCTGCAAGGAGGAAGGCCCTCGTGGAAGCGGGGAGGGCATCTTGTGCTGAGGAGCCTAAGCCAGTGTGAAAAATTGGGTTGAGTAATGGCCTTTAAGAGCCCTTATGCATAGAAGTAGAGTGTAGTAATATAGGATTGCAAAAAGGATCTGGGGGAAAAGATTTTATGAATAAGACCTCAAAGCATAGGCAACAAAAGCAAAAATAAACAAATGAGATTATATCAAACTAAAAAGCTTCTGCACAGCAAAGGAAACAATCAACAGAGTGAGAAGACAACCTATGGAATGGGAGAAAATATTTACAAACTACTCATTTGACAGGGGATTAATATCCAGAATATACAAGGAACTTAAGCATCTCAATAGCAAAAAAAAAAATCTGATTGAAAAATGGGCAAATGATTTCAACAGATATTTCTCAAAAGAAGACATACAAATGACCGACAGGTATATGAAAAAATGCTCAACATCACTAATCATCAGGGAAATGCAAATCAAAACCACAATGAAGTATCATCTCACCCCAGTTAGGATGGCTATCATCAAAAAGACAAAATAACAGATGCTGGTGAGGCTGTGGAGAAGAGGGAACGCTTCCATGTTGTTAGTGGGAAAGTAAACTAGTACAGCCGCTATGGAGAACAGTATAGACGTCCCTCAAAAAACTGCAAACAGAACTACCATATGATCTAGTAATCCCACCACTGGGCATTTATTCAAAGGAAAGGAAATCGTTACATCAGAGACATCTGCACCCCCATGTTTATTGCAGCACTAGTCACAATAGTCAAGGTATGGAATCCACCTAGGTGTCCAACAACAGATGAATGGATAAAGAATATGTGTTATATATACGCAATTGAATACTATTCAGCCATAAAAAAGAAAGAAATCTTGTCATTCATGGCAACATGGATGGAACTGGAGGACATTATGCTAAGTGAAATAAGCCAGGAACAGAAAGTTAAACACCACATGTTCTCACTCGTGTGTGGAAACTAAAAAATGTTGGTCTCATAGAAGCAAAAAGTAGAAAAGAAGATACTAGAGGCTGGGAAGGGTAGGAGGAAGGGGGGGATAGGGAGAGATTTGTTAAAGGATACAAAATTAAGCTAGATAGGAGAAAGAAGTTCTAGTGTTCACACCACTATAGGATGACTATAGTCAACAGTAATAAATAGTTTCAAATAGTTAGAAGGAGGATATGGAACATTCTTAACACAAAGAAATGATAACTATTTGAGATGGTGGCTATGTTAATCACCCTGATCTGATTGATCACTATACATTATATATGTAGAAACATCACTAGGTAACCCATGAATATGTACAATTATTTTTTGTCAATTAAAAAAATAAAAATTTTTTGTAATATAGATGTTTAATGGTCAATAAACATTAACTATCACAAATATGTATTTACATTCTAAAACAAGATACATAACAGTCCAACAACCACTTGACAAGCAACACACATCAACGTGATTCCCAAGTTGATAAGTGTGACCCATAGAAAAAAAATTAACATTGTGCATTCATGCATTAGGTGGTCTCTTTTGAAACTTCATGACATTCTTTATATGGAATACATATTGTTACATCAAAATAAAAACTATGTGCATACACATATAGTTTAGCATTATAATATAGTAGTATAGAAGTTTAGTGTTTTCTTTCAACCCTATTTGTTTTTTAAAATTTCAAAATAATAACTAAGGGGGTACCAGTGTTTTTGTTACATGGATATCTTGTATAATGCTTAAGTCAGGGCTGATGGTGTGTCCATCACCAGAATAGTGTTCATTGTACCCAATAGGTAAGTTGTAATCTCACACCTACTCTCCTGACCTTTCTCCTTCTGGGTTTCTCACGTCCTTTATATCACTTTATGCCCGTGTGTACCCATCTATTAGCTCCCACTTATTAGTGAGAACATACGGTGTTTGATTTTCCATTCCTGAGATACTTCATTTAGGATAATGGTATCTAGTTCACTCCATGTTGCTGCAAATGATATTATTTTGTTCCTTTTTATGGCTGAATAGTACTCCATGGTGTATATATATACAGCACATTTTATTTATCCACTCATGAATTGAAGAGCACTTCAGTTGATTCCACATCTTTGCAATTGTGATTTGTGCTGCCATAAATGTTTGAGTGCAGGTGTTTTTTTGATTAAATGACTTCATTTCCTTTGGGCAGATACCCAGCAGTGGGATTGCTGGATCTAATGGTAGGTCTATTTTTAGTTCTTTGAGGAATCTCCATACTGTTTTCCACAGAGGTTGTACTAATTTGCAGTCTCACCAACAGTGTATAAGCATTCCTTTCTGCATCCACACCAGCATCTATTGTTTTTTGACTTTTTAATAATGGTCATTCTGATAGGGGTAAGGTGGTATCTCATTGTAGTTTTAATTTGCATTTCCCTGATGATTAGTGATGTTGAGCATTTTTTCATGTATTTGTTGGCTATTTGTCTATCTTCTTTTGAAAAACTTCTGTTCATGTCATTTTCCCACTTTTTGTTTGTTTTTATCCTGCTGATTTGTTTGAGTTCTTTGTAGATTCTGGATATCAGTCCTTTGTTGGATGTATAGTTTGTGAATATTTTCCTCCCATTTTGTAGGTTGTCTATTCACTCTGTTGATTATTTTCTTTGCTGTGCAGAAGCATTAAGTTATTTAAGTCCCATTTATTTATTTTTGTTGTTGCTATCTTTGCCTTTAGGGTCTTAGTCATAAATTCTTTGCCTAGGCCAATGTCTAAAAGAGTTTTTCCTACATTTTCTTCTAGAATTTTTATGGTTTCATGCCTTGCATTTAAGTCTTTAATCCATCTTGAATTAATTTCTGTATATAGTGAGAGAGAGGGGTCCTGTTTCATTCTTCTACATGTGGCTATCCAGTTTCCCCAGCACCATTTATTGAATAGGGCTTCTTTTCCCTAGTGTATGTTGTCTGCTTTGTCAGAGATCAGTTGATTGTAGGTAGATGGTTTTATTTCAGGGTTCTCTATTCTGTTCCATTGGTCTATGTCTCTACTTTTATACAAGTACCATGCTGTTTTGGTTACTATAGTCTTGAGGTATAATTTCAAGTCAGGTAATGTGATGCTTCCAGATTTGTTCTTTTTATTTAAGATTGCCTTGCCTATTTGGGCTCTATGTTGGTTTCAAATAAAGCTTAGAATTATTTTTTCTAGATCTGTGAAATATGATGCTGGTATTTTGATGGGAATTGTGTTGAACTTGTAAATCACTTTGGGCAGTATGGGCATTTTAACAATGTTGGTTCTACCAATCCATGATCAGGGGATGTTTTTCCATTTGTTTATATCATCTGTGATTTCTTTGATCAGTGTTTTGTAGTTCTCCTTGTAGAGGTCTTTAACCTCCTTTGTTAAGTATATTCCTAGGTATTTTTTTTTGGTAGCTATTGTGAATGGTATTGAGTCTTTGATTTGACTCTTCACTTGACTGTTATTAGTATATAGAAATGCTACTTTTTTGTGTACATTGATTTTGTAACCTGAGACTTTGCTGAATTTATTTATCAATTCCAGGAGTCTTTTGGTGGAGTCTTTAGAGTTTTCTATAATAGATACAAGATCATACAGTTAGCAAACAGGGATAATTTTACCTTGTCTTTCCTGATTTGGATGCCCTTTATTTCCTTCTCTTGACTGATCTATTTTGAATAGAAGTGGTGACATTGGGCACCTTCATCTTGTTCCAGTTCTTAGGGGAATACTTTCAACTCTCCCCTCAGTATGATGTTGGCTGTGGGTTTGTCATATATGGCTTTTATAATTTTGAGGTATGTTCCTTCTATGCCTAGTTTGTTGAGGGTTTTTATCATGAAAGGGTGCTGGATTTTGTCGAATGCTTTTTCTGCATCTATTGAGATGATCATATGGTCTTTGTTTTTGTTTCTGTTTATGTGGTGAATCACATTTATTGATTTGTGTATGTTAAAATGTCCTTGCATCCCTGGGATGAAATGCATTTGATCATGGAGGATTATCTTTTTGAAGTGCTCTTGAATTCAGTTTGCTAGTATTTTTTGGAGGATTTTTGCATCTATATTCATAAGGGATTTTGGTCTGTAGTTTCTTTTTTTGTTGTGCCCTTTCCTGGGTTTGGTGTCAGAGTGATACTAGGTTCATATAGTTTCAAATAGCTAGAAGGAGGATATTGAACATTTCCAACACAAAGAAATGATAAATATTTGTGATGATGGATATGTTAGTTACCCTGATCTGATCACTATATATCATACATATTGAAACATCACTATGTACCCTATGAATGTGTACAATTGTTATTTGTCAATTAAAAAATAACATTTAAAAAAGAATCTGGGTGTGCAAACTCCCATGAGCCAGGGGAGCTACTCACACTCACTAGATTCTGCTGGGTAGACCCTGGTGGAGCACAGAAGTAAGAAGTGGGTGAGGCTACTCAGGTCTCCTTCCCAGGACCTCAGCAGTGCCCATACTGGCTTAGGTCAGCCTGCAGCCCCAGGAGTCTCCAGGGCTATATTGGTCAGGATTCCAGCAGAGAAATAGGCCATAAATAGGGATTTGTTATAGGGAGTCAGCTTGTAAAATTGTGAGGCTGGTTAGGCTGTCTCTGTAAGGCAGTGTCTTCACATCTGATGATGGATCCTGATGACCCTTGGGGAGGTTATCAGGAAAGAACTCTATGAGGACAAGGTGGGGCCCCATGAGGATGAACCAGGACCCCATGAGGATGAGCTGGGGCCCCACAAGCCAGAACCTCAAGAGGATAGTCTGGAACCTGTATCTGTCCTTGTTGCCTCTGACCATGGGAGGAAGGGCATCCTGCAGAAGTTGGGGCCCTTCATCCCAGAGCTAAACACACACACAGGCTCAGGAGTTGGAGCAGCAGAAGGAGGCTCAGGGATGGGTGGGGGAACAGAGCAATTGCAGGTCCAGCTGCTGCTTCACACCAGCGAGGTGAATCAGCAGATCATCAAGGCAGAGAGGCTGCTGCCTCCCTTCCCCCAGACTCTCACTAGAGAACATCCCTTGCATCATCCATCCTGAGAGAGACCACACAAGAAAGGGAGTTGTGGGAAATGTGGCTCAGTGCAGCCAAGATGGTCACAAAGCTCTCACTGCAGGCTTTTCCTCTGCTGGGGACATCCTACATACATTTGGGTCTGACAGATGGTAAGACCAGGCAGAAGACTCTGTATAACACAACCATGAAGCCCCAGATCTGCCTCCTTGTGGTTTTGGCATCGATATGTCCTGTGTGTTTCTTCAATCCCCTTCTAGGCTCTGTTGTCCTGGACTGATTTGAGTTCTGAATTTCAACATTACAAGTCAGTGGTCCCCATCCCAAAAGGCTTCGTGTCTTCTTTAGAAGGTCTCCTGTGGAGAATATGCCATAATCTCCCTCCTTCCTCCCATAATATACTCTTGTGTGCCCAGCACTGGTGTGTGCTCAGGGTGGCTGGTGAGAAAACAGGCAGGACCTCGGCCCCCTGGAGATTCCACTTGGCATGATCTTCAGTACTTCTCTAACACGGCTCATCTTGTTTCCAGAATAGAAACCCACTTGTCTTCTGTTGGGTGCTCTGTGGGAGGCGGCCCATCCCTCTGTGTGTCCAACCTTCCCAGGCTTTACACCTCTGCTGTTAGCCTTGGCTAAGGCCTTTTTTCTCTTGACTCTCTCCAAGATATTTACATCCTCCAGAAACGTGGATCACCACAATGAAAGAGTTTCCCACAAGGGCCTAACCAGGCTTAGTAGGAGGAGAAATTGAAAGCTCATGTTGGTTCATTTCAGCTCTGTAAATATCCATTGATATTTCAGGCACTTCTCTGTGCTGCATACTGTACCGAGGCTGGGGATACAGACCCGAGGACCCTGACACTGCTCCCCCGAGCACCCCATCCAAGGGAGGCACACACTAGATCGGGCAACTTCTATGTCATAAGTCTGTGGCAGCAGGAGGTGAAGGCAGATCACCCAGCCTGACATGGGGTTCAACAGAGGTCTGCTTTCTAGACTTACACTTGTGTCAAGTAATAATGCATACAGTTTAAACAGTTCAGTGTTGCTAGGGGCCTTATTAAATAACAACAATCCCCTGCTCCAGGTTGAACTCTTAGCTTTTTCTTTTTAATTTACCTTTAAAATTGTAACTCTTGATTAATCAGTTTAATTTAATTTAATTTTTTTTAAGTTTTTGTTATGGAAAACTTGAAACATACAAAAGTGGGGAGGATGGTGCAATGAACTTTCCTCATGTAGCTGTTCTCCAGTTCCAACAAGCAACAACCTTCAGTCTAATGATCTGATGTCTATGCAAACTGGTCCCCTGACACACACACATACCCGCCCAAAGACACTATCATTTCATTCATAAATTTTCAGGAGAAAAAGAGATCAGGATGTGTTTTCTCTTAACACAACCATGATACAATTTTCTCACCTAAAACAAAGTGAAAGATGGCAGAGTTGAATTCTGTTGTGCTCCAGTTAAAAAAGAAAAATCCAGGATCCTAAGCAGCTTTGAGCACACATTACGCTGCTGCTGTATGTTTCCAGGAGACCATAAGCTCCAGGAGGCAGGGTCCCTGCTGATCTTGTGAACACTTGGCTGTATCTCAGCATCCTGCACGTGGGAGCAATAAATGCTCACAGAACAAATCTGGGTGTTCTGAAACAAGCCATCTCTCCCCGCCATCATTGCCACTAAACCTGTTTCTTCCCAAAATGCATTTACACTTCCTGCAGGGCTCTGCTTCTCACCCTAATAAACTGAATAGCCCTTAAATGAAGCCACCTTGTGTTTTAATTTTTATCTCATGAGAAGTTGTTTCCCAAATGATTATCCAACCTAGTGGTTCTTCACCCTGGCTGCCCATTAGAACCACCGAGAAGCCTTGAGAAACCCCTGAGCCCACCTGGGGAACCTGGTGCTGGGTGTGGGTGGGTGGGTCCTTGGTGTCTTGATGGAGAAAGCCCAGCTCAGCCCACCCTGTCAGCACTGGCAGTGTCCCGAGGACAGACAGACCAATGAGCAGAAATGACTGCTCTGGAGACCTGGAATCATTTGCTTGATCTGGTTATTTCTTTCAAGCCCAGGCAACAGCTGGAGCCAGACTGCTAAACAAGTAAGTACAACCTAATTGGAAAACACAAGGGGCCCCACTTTCCAGAGAGATGGAGTGGCTGGCACTGGCCCTTCCAAACACCTGTGTCTTATAAATGATGCTCCCAGGTCTTCAAAGCAGGCTGGGCTACTCAGAAAACTCAAGACTCCTTTTATTCCTTCCACATCCCACAGTAGAACTTTCTTTGCCACAAGGCTCCATAAGCCAAGGGGAGAATTTCATGGGGTTCTTGTCATTGGCTGGTTGCTGTAGGGTAAACCAGGTTCAGTGAGATTTCTGAGATGCATGGAAAGGTGCGATGGTCAGAGTTCTAAGGAGGCCTCCAGCTTTCTCGTTCTCTGGTGAGCACATCCTGTATAATCCCCTGCCCTGGCTGGTGGGCAGAACCTTGGAATGTGATGGGATATCACTCCTGTGACTTGAAGTCAACTGACGAGGCTACTCATCAGTTGACTTCGAGTTCATCAAAAGCACGAGTGTCCTGGTGGGCCTGACCTAATCAGGCGAGTCCTTACAAGGGGCTGGGCCCTTCCTGGAGTGAGAAATTGGAAACGTGAGGGGCCGGGACATGAGGGTGGCCTCTGGAAGCTGCGTGTGGTCCCCTGCTGGCAGCCAGCAAGACAACGGGGACCTCATTCCTACTAAACTCCACCACCAACCAGAAGGAGATTGGAAGTGGGTCTTTCCTCAGTGCAGCTTCCTGGTGAGGACACAGTTTTACTGACACCCTGATCTCAGCCTGGTGAGCCCTGAGTCCCAGACTCTACAGAAACTGAGATTAAATAAATCTGTGGGCTTTTGGGTTTGTTTAGTTTTTTAAATTGTAGTAAAATATACATGATATAAAATTTATCATGTACATTATTAAGTGTACAATTCAGGGACATTAAGTACATTCATGATGTTGTGCAACTATCATTAATATTGATTTCCAGAAATTTTTTATCATCATAAACTGAAACATTATGCCTATTAAGCAACAACTCCCCACTCCTCTCTCTCCCCAGCCCTGGTAAACTTTATTTTACTTTCTGTCTCTATGAATCTGCCTATTCTAGGTGTCTCATGTAAGTGGGATCACACAATATTTTGTTTTTTGTGTACATGATTGGCTTATTTCACTTAGCATCCCTTAGTGAAATAAGGGATGGGCACTATATTAAGGATTTTATTTCTTCATGGCTGAACAATATTCTATTGTATGTCTATACCGCATTTTGTTTATCCATTCATCCATTTGGTTTTTTCACCATTTGACTACTGTGAATAATGCTGCTATGAGCATTGGTGTGCAAGTATCTGTCTAAGTCCCTAAGCTGCTAAGTTTTTTGTAATTTTGTTATGTAGCAACAGAAAACTAATATAGGGAAACCAGAATCTAAAAGGAAATCTTCATTTATTTGTAGATCATGGTTAACATTATAAGTGCTGTCATGTATTTGTCTTGCTTTACCTTCACAATAGCCAAGGTGAAGAAGATAGAGCTGAAATGACCAATGTCCTGTTCTGACACACACTGGACCTCAGAAGGGAACTCACACAAAGGGCACCCTGGTTCCCCTTCCCGCAGCCTCCTCCAGACTCACACACCCAGAGTCTCACACTGGGGACAGCCTGACTTAGTGTGTTCCCTCCATCCTTGGTCTGTCCAGGCTCACAGCCTGAGTGGGCTCCAGGTTTAGCCAGGACCTGCAGTGAAAGAAGGCTCACGTGCTCCCCAGGGTGGAGCTCAGGAGACCTGGAGGTGACTGGTGGATGACTCTCTCTTTGGTGGAATGTTCTGATCATAAACATGGACATAAAAGTACTAGCCCTGCATTTCTCAGAGTGATTATGATTGTACATTTTTGGAAATTGTTCCTCTGAACCACTTGGAAACAGCCAAGGGATAAACACAGCATGCATTTTAAAATCAAATGAAGAGCTTGCAACTAGAAAATATTTCCACAATGCATGCCCAACATGCAGGATGGTGACTCTGACACCAGGCAATGTTTTAAGAATGAATTTGAGAGTATCCGTGCGTGTATCTATGCATTTTAACTTAGACTAAAGATCATTCCATGGAGTTCACACCCATGAGAATGGAGACATTTTTAGTTGGACAGTTTTGTTTATGGAATTGCTGCCCAGCCCAAAATGAGGCCAAGGATAGAAGGCATGAATGTTGATTTTGCATTAGAGAGAGTCTCTCTCAAGCTCTATTGAACCGGAGTAGATTATAAGCTATTGGGTGTTCCCTGGCCAAGCACTGGGAATCTCTGGGTAAACAGGGCTGGAGAGAGCCTGGTGTATTTAGGGAGCTCTTGATAGTGGCTTGGATGGAATTATGAATGTGGAACAGGACCAAAGTGAGGTACAGAAGGGGGCTGGGCCAGGCCAGAGATGCCATCTAAGTCACACTATGTGGCATGGGCACACTAGGTCTATCAGGAAAAGGTAGGAAGAAATTGGGTTCAATTAACTAAGCCCATTTGTGGGCAGGGAGCTGGCACCATCACAGGAGTGGTTCAGAATGAGGAATTTGATTTCAAGCTAAGCTGTTGCAATTGAGGGTTTGTATTCATATCCCGTTCCCTTTTTAAAAAATTAAAACACACAACAATAATATTGTAGGAAATAGCTTCAGTGAGGCCCTTGGTAAAGGGATCTCCCTGAAGCCTCTGGCACAGTGCCACAGGCAGTGGCCTTCAGCCCCCAGGCTCGAGCCTGGACCGCCCCTCTGCCTACAGTCTTGGGCCTGCTCCAGCCGGCTCCAGCCGACTCCAGACTTTGGCCAACACCAGACCGACTCTGCAAGTTCGTGGGCATTGCTCATGCCCTGGTGGGTCCTGGTCTCCCCACATCCAGCCCCAACTCCTGTGCCTGACTTCCATCCCATCACGCTGCTGATATGATGAGGTTTAGCTGCACATCTCCAAGAGTAGGACACAAACATTTCATAGTGGACGCTTCTTGCACGTTTTTAACGCAGCAGGTGCTTTGCTGGAAATTTGATTCTCAAACCTATATTTGAGGTTGTTCTATTATGTCCCTATTTATACATGACGAAGGCTGGGGTGATGTAGCAACTTGCCTAAAGGGATGGGCACTGTATTCAGAAGATTACGGTGACAGTCGGGATCACTCCCTGGAGACTTACAGCCTTGAGCCGGAGACTAAGGAAGGAGCAGGCTCTCCAAGAGAGAAGCCCAGAGAAGAGGCTACCGCTGCATTTCTGGTTCCCAGTTCTACGCCAACTTGACTTTTTCAGTTCTTGATGTCTGTGAAAGTTCCATACAAAAACTCCTGCTCCCTCTCACTGGAGAAAACATGAGCAATATTTTCCTGTAACAAAAGGGCTTGAAATAAAATAAGCTACTATGTAACTATCTCATATTATACTTTGCATTTTTTTCTTTATTGCATAAGAAATTCAATGCATTATAAAGAGCCTAGGAAGAAAAAATAGCAAACTGAAACAATAAAAGCAAACTGAAACAATTCTTATTTTCTTATTAAGTGACAAATAATAATTGTATGTATTTATGGAGTTCAATGTGATGTTATGATATATGTATACATTGTGGAGTGATTGAATCAAGCTATTTAACATATCCATCCCCTCACATACTTATCATTTTTTTTTTTGTGGTGAGAACATTTAGCAATTTGGAAACATACAACACATTGTTAATAACTATAGTCACATGCTGTGTAATAGATCACTAAAACTTATTCTTCCTGTCTAACTAAAACTTTGCGTCCTTTGGACAATTCTTCTTTTCAACACAAGGCAATTAACGTAGTCATTTGCTTATCCATTCAACTTTTTTTCCTATATGGAAATACATTATAATATGTGATTATCAGAACTTATTGCTTTGTAATCTGCATGAGCACTAGATCATTAACATCTTTGTGTAACTTTCTTTTTGTGATTGAATAGATCCCAATGAATGAATGAGCCATAATTTATTCAATAGCACGTTGTCAAGTGTCTGTATTCATGCTGTGACCAGCATCATTGTTACCACAGATTTTTAATCCATTATTCTCTAGCTGGAGCTAGGGTGGCCACTTTTCCTTCCCGATGAGCCTGCACGTGGAGGCAGGGCCATGTCATGTCAATTCCAGCAAGCCTGATGCGTTCTCAGAAACATGCCAGCAGTTGGCAAATGTGTGTTGGTTGATCAGCTGATGGACTGGTTCATTATGAGATGATGGAGGATATGTGAGATTTCTACATGGAAAGAAAAATTTTGGATTCTTATGAGCCGGTATTCGTAACCCTGGCTGCAGATTAGGCTCACTCAAGTGGGCTTTTAATAATTACAGTGGTGGGCCCAACCCCCAATATTCAAATTTAACTGGCCTGGGTGGGTCCCTCATAAGCATTTTTTAAGGTTCTCCAAGTGAGTCTAAATTGCATCTTCATTGGGAAACACTGACATACTCAGACGTTATAAAACAGGTGCTTGTTTATATAGTGACAACTTGTAAAATGCCCCTCTTGCCCCGTTTTGAATTCCTTCCCATCTTGCTCACTGGGACGGACTAGTTAATTCGAGGAGGCCAATAAGCTGACATAGAAAATTAATTTATTTGAGGGAACTGTACCTTGCTCATTTGATACACCTGGTCTGACCTTGAAACCCAAACTAAACAAGGACAGTACAAGAAAGCCACGTTGCAGACCCTTCTCACTTATGAAGACGGATGCAAGGATTGTAACAAAATATTAACTAACTGCACCCCACAGTGTATAAAATGGTAATACTTAGAAATTGCCTAGGAACCCAAGGATGATTTAATATTGGAAAACATAAAGATTCTTGTTGTTTTAATTTTTATTTATTTATTTTTAAGAGATAGGGTCTCGCTCTCTCACCCAGGCTGGAGTGCAGAGGCACGATCATAGCTCACTGCAGCCTCAAACTTCTGGGTTCAAGCGATCCTCCCACCTCAGCCTCCCAAGTAGCTGGCTTTACAGGCACAAGCCACTGTTCCCGGTTTGTTGTTCCTTTTAAAAAGAAAATCATCTCAGTAGATATAGAAAAAGCATCTAATAAAATTACTTATTCAAAATGAAATTTAAGAACCTTCTTTTTAAACTATAAGTAACAGTTAAAATTCCTAACTGCTAAAGAATATCTAAAAATATACAAAAAGGATAATTATAATGGTGAAATATTGGAAGCATCTACTTTAAAATCAGCAAGACAAGGGTGTCCCATTTCACTATGCTTCTTTTTGACATTATATAGAAAAAGGAATTAATAGCATAAGATAGAAAAAGAGGGAAATTTATTATTATTTGCAAATTATATGATTATCTACAGAGATAACACAAAATTCTATAAATTATTATAAATAATATGTGTTTAGCAGGGTGGCTGGATATAAAATCAATATACAAAGTCAACAGTAAAAAAATTTATAATAGGAAAAAACCTATAAATACCTTGAAACAAGTCTAACAAATCATTTGTAAAACCCACATACAGAAAACCTGAACACACAAAGATTTTAAAGGATCAGATAAATGCATATATATATCCTGTGCTCATGAATGGAAAACTTAATATCATAAAGATATACATTCTTTATATCATCACTGGGATGGAAGATCATTGGTTGAAGGGAGGGCTATGTAGTAAATGGTGCTGTAAGAGCTGGTTTTCCATTGCCCCTGTAGACAAGTACACACTGGATCCCTACCTAACAATATAAACAATGAAAATTTGAAATATCAAAAATTTACTTTGAATAAAAACAGAAATATCAAAATCAAAACATAAAATTTTTAGAAGAAAATAAGGTGATTATTTTTTCTGACCCTGAGATAGGAAAATATTTCTTAAAAGATACATGAAAATCCTGAACTCTAAAACATTGATGAATTTGGCAAGCTAAAAAAAAAAGATATTTGCAGCACATATTATCAACACAGACTATATGAAATAAAATTTTACAGATTAATAAGAAAAAGACAAGTGAATTTTTAAAAATTGGGTACAATCCATGAGCAGGCATTTCAAAGAAGTAGAAATACAGGGACATGGGGCCAATAAACCATGAGATGCTAAATCTCATTAGTTATCAAGGACATGCCAACAACACCACGATATGCCTTACATACCCACTGTGATTGGCAAAACCAAGGAGTCTGATAGTACCAAGTATTGGAGAGGAAGTGGCTCAAGAGTATTTTTTATACATTACTGATGGGAGTGGCAAACGGTACAACCATTTTGAAAATCAATCTCATAAATTTGAACATTAGCATACTGTACAATCTGGCAATTCCATTCCTAGGTATGCACCTAAGAGAAACCCTTGCACATGCATATAAGAAGTCATGAACAAGAATGCTTGTAGCAGTGCTGTTTTTCATAGCAAAAAACTGAAAACTTCCCAAATGCCTGTATAAATTTGAATCTATTTACACAATAAACTATTCTACAGGATTGGCAAAGAATAAACTACAGCCGCATTCAAAACATGGATGTGTCATGGTAATATAATGTTGCATGAGAAAGCAAGTCTCAAAAGACTTCATACAGTATGATATTCCTTTTATATAGTTTTTTTTTTGTTGTGATAAAAGCACTCGACATGAGACCTACCCTCTTAACAAATTTTTAAAGGTACAATACAATGTTGTTAACCATAGGCACAATGTTATACAACAGATCTCTAAAACTCAGTTATCTTGCATAACTCAAACTTTATACCCATTGAACAGCAACTTCCTATTTCCCTCTTCTCCCAGCCCCTGGTGGTTGCCATTTGTCTTAGTCCACTTTCTGTTGTAAATACCTGAAACTGGGTAATTTGTAAAGAAAATAAGTTTATTTCTTACAGTTATGGAGGCTGAGAACTCCAAGCTCAAAGGGGATTCCTTTGGTAAGAACCTTCTTGTTAGTGGGAACTCTGCAGAGTCCTAAGGTGGCACAGAGAATCACACGGCAAGGGGGCTGAGTGCTAATGTGACATCTCAACTCTCTCTTCCTTTTCTTTTTCTTTCTTTCTTTTTTTTTTTTGACACAGCGTCTTGCTCTGTTGCCAGGGCTAGAGTGCCATGGTGTCAGCCTAGCTCACAGCAACCTCCAACTCCTGGGCTCAAGTGATCCTCCTGCCTCAGCCTCCTGAGTAGCTGGGACTACAGGTGTGCACCACTGTGCCCCCCTAATTTTTTCTATTTTTTGTAGAGACGGGATCTCATGCTTGCTCAGGGCTCAGGCTGGTCTTGAAATCCAGAGCTCGAGGGACCCTCCCACCTTGGCCTCCCAGAGTGCTAGGATTACAGGCGAGAGCCACGGCGCCCGGGCTCTTCCTCTTCTTTTAAAGCCACCAGTTTCCCTCTCATGATAACCCATTAATCCATGAATGGATTCCTCTATTCATGAGAGCTAAGAGCTTATGATCAGATCACCTCTTCAAGGCCCCACCTCTCAATATTGCCACATGGGGGATTAAGTTTCAACATGAGTTTTAGATAGGACATTCAAACCATAGCACCATTCTACTCTAGAATGTGCTTCTATATGTTTGACTATTTTAGATACCTCAAATAAAAGGAATCATGCAGTATTTGTTCTTCTGTGACTAGCTTATTTCACTTAGCATAATGTCCCAAGTTGCATTCGTGTTGTCTCATATGACAGGGTTTTCTTTGTTAAAGGCTGAAAGACTGCATAGTATTGCATTATGTGTGTGTGTATGTGTGTGTTCATTACATTTTCTTTATTCATACATCTGTTGATGGACATTTAGGTTGTTTCCACACTTTGACTATTGTGAATAATGCTGCACTGGACATGGAAGTGCAAATATCTCTTTGATATCCTGATTTCAATTCTTTTGGATAAATATCCTGTAGTGAGATTTCCTGTGGTATTTCTAGTTCTTATTTTTGAGGAACTTCTATACTGTGGAAAACACTACACTGTTTCCAAAGTGGCTGCACAATTTTACATTCCCATCAACAATGCACAGAGGTTCAGATTTCTCCACATTCTGGCCAACACTTGTTATCTTTCCTTATTTACGCTAGCCATCCTGGCAGGTGTGAGTGATATCTCATTGCGGTTTTCATCTGCATTTTCCTGATGATTAGTGACGCTGAGCATCTTTTCACATACCTATTGGCCATTTGTGTGTCTTCTTTGGAGAAATGTCTATTCAAGTCCTTTGCCCAATTTTATACTGGGTTATTTGTACTTTGCTATTGAGTTGAAGTAGTTCCTTACATATTTTGGATATTAATCCTTATCAGATATAATGGCTTGCAAATACATTCTCCAATTCCATTGATTGACTTTTTACTCTGTTAATTGTTTCCTTTGCTGTGCAGAAATTTTTTAATTTGATGTATTCCTGTTTGTCTATATTTGCTTTTGTTGTCTGTGCTTTTGGTATCATAGCCAAGAAATTATTGCCAAGATTAATGTAATGAAGATTTTCCCCTATGTTTTCTTCTGAGTCTTACAGTTTCAGGTCTTACATTTAAGTCTTTAATTCATTTTGAGTTGTCTTTTTGTATGGAGTAAGTGTCTAATCTCATTCTTCTGCATGTGAATATACAGTTTTCTCCATACCATTTGTCGAAGAGACTATCCTTTCCCCATTGTGTATTCTTGGCACCCTTGTCTAAGATCAGTTGGCTATATAAGTGTGTATAAAGTTTATTTCTGGGTTCTCCATTCTGTTCCATTGATCTATATGTCTATTTTTATGCCAGTACCATGCTCTTTTAATTACTGTCACTTTGTAATATATTTTGATATCAGGAAGTGTGATGCCTCCAGCTTTGTTTTTCCTCAAAATTGTTTTCGCTATTCAGGGTCCTTTGTCACTCCAAATGAATTTTAGAATTTTTTCTTCTATTTCTGTAAAAAATGCCATTAGAATGTTGATAGGGGTTGTGGTGAATCTGTAGGTTTCTTTTGGTAGTATAGACATTTTAACAATATTAAGTCTTTCAATCCATGAACGTGGGATGTCTTTTCATTCATTTGTGTCTTATTTAATTTCTTTCATCAATATTTTGTAGTTTTCAGTGAACAAGACTTTCACCTCCTTAATTAAGTTTATTCCTAATATTTTATTCTTTTTGATGCTATTGTAAATGGAATTTTCTCAATTTCCTTTTCAGATAGTTTGTTGTTATTGTATAGAAATGTAACTGATTTTTGTATGTTGATTTTGCATTCTGCAATTTTACTTAATTTGTTTATTAGTTCTAACAGTTTTTTGGGGGGGTATTTTTTAGGGTTTTCTACATATAAGATCATGCCATTTGCAAAAAGAGACAATTTTACTTCTTCCTTTCTAATTGGATGCCTTTTATTTCTTTTTCTTGCCCAAGTGTTCTGACTAGGATATGTATTTTTAAAAATGCACAGCTAATCAAAATATACTTAAGCATATATATGTCTGTCATAATACTTTTTTGGTTTTTAAAAAAGCAAAGAATTAATGACCCCCAAATTCAAGATGGTGGTTGCCTCTGGGGAAAGAGGTTAAGTGGTAGATGGAAAAGTGCACATAGGTGTGAGTTACCTGCCATGTTTTTGTTCTTGGATTGCTTGGTGGGTTCAAGGGTGTTCATTATATAATACAGACAGACAGATGCACAAAACAAAGAGATTAATACATGTACCAATGATGGTAGCATAATTTGAATCAAGGATTATGCTGACCCCCATTCTGTGCATCTGAGGTCCACTTTAAAAAAAAGAAGGAAAAAGAGAAAAGAAACCTGTAAACTAAAAAAAAATCTTAAGCCCCCTGCCAACTGAATAGCTCCCCCTTTGGCCAAGGGGACCCCAGAAAATCTTAAAACTGAGTTCCCAGCCATGATGGAAAGGGAGCTTGGACAAGCCTCCTTACACCCCCTCCCTTTTGGAGTTTAGACACTACAACTGAGCAGCATTAATGTTAAAGTAGGGACCATAAGACTGACAAAACAGACTCTTCATGGCAATAAGATACTAAATTACAAATAGGACCCAAGGCCATTCAAGGCAAAGATAAAGTCATGCCTGCAGGACATCAATTTGCTTAACAGATCACTTTGAGTTGGTATATTATGGTTTGCTCTATCATTAGCAGACTTCCTTATCTTAAACAGTCATTTCTACTGACACCAAGCCTTTAGACAAAGCTTTATTTCTTTAACAACAAATCAAAGAATCTCTGAACCCATCTACCTGTAAGCTCTCACTTTTAGATGTCCTGCCTTTTTAGGCCAAACCAATGTATACCTTCCATCTATTGATCTATGATTTTATCGGCAATTCCTGTATCCCTGAAATGTATAAAACCAAACTGTAACCTGGCCAGCTTGGGCACACTTTCTCAGGAACTCTTGAGACTGTGTAGTCCTGGGTCATGCTAACTCATATTGGCTCAGAATAAACCTATTTAAATTGTTTCACAGAGTTTGTTTGTTTGTTTCCTGCTAATAAACCTTATCTCAGTTGAGCTGCCACATGTCAAGAAGCTCAGGAGCAAATGATGCACTGTTTATAAATCTGATTTGGTCTCACTTTCAAAATCCATCTTCCAATGTTGACAGCCACTCTGATTCAAGGGATATACTGTAAAGAATTTAAAGGTCCTGCCATATAATGCTATAAAAGCCTTTTAAACAATCTTGATTATCCCCACCCCCCAAAAATACACCTTTTATTCTGTGCAACTCTTGAATTTAGATATACAGTCTGGATGCAGCCATCATGCAGCTGTCAAAAACTTCCTTGAAACTGTTTTGGTTTTGTCTTTCTGGCAATAGGAAGGAGTCTTGCATTCCCAAGGGCTTGGTAGAGTTGAGGGCCAGAGTTGGTGCTCTGTAATGCTCACTGTTTGAGAAATTCCTGATGGCATGTAAGGAACTTCTTTTTCATACAATTAGACTGCCCCTTGCCTGTTCCTCACTCTTGGCCAACACATTCTGACCCTCTTTAAGGAGTTTTGAGGTGACAGACTTTTCTTGCCATGCAAACATCAACCTGCTTGGCATCAGGAGGTCTTTTCCACAATGATGCTATTACCTTAGTTCTTTTTATTCATGCATAGGTGTTTCACTCTGACTTACAGTTTATATCGAAATTATTTAATGATCAATTATTAAAGCAACCCTGTTCATGCTCAAATATTGGGTCTTGAGCAAACAGTTTTATGTTGCTTAAAGAAAGAACTTGGCAGAAAATACTGTATTAATGAATGAACTGAATAGACACATTCAGGTATTTATTACGAGTGGCCTTTAGGGCCTGCTTTAGAAATGGACATTTTAAAATTTAAAGACCCTTTAAATGATCTAGCTTCTTTCTGCTCTGCCACACAATGTTGGTGATGCCTAGTGGTATCTCTCAAAAGAGATTCAAAGTGATTTAAAACAAAAAGAGTAACATGTTTTTCTGAGAAGAGGCACAACCTGTTTGTATTGAAGTAGAATGGCTGAGTCGGCTTATTCTAAGGGGGACGAGTGATGAACTCTTATTGCAGTTTCAACAATACTTATTAGTATTTGTTCCAGTCATTATCGCTGAATATCTAGTCATTCCAAACCTTAGTGGCTTAAAAGCAAAAATAGTAATTTTATCATTATTTTCATTCATATTATTCCTCTTCCTCCTCTTTCTCCCACTCCTTTAGGGAGTTCACTGGGCTGGGCGGGTGGTCCTTGCTTGGGGTCTCTTGCATGACTGCAGTCAGGTGGTGATTAGGGAGGAGTTGTCTTAAGGGTGTCCTCACTAACACATCTGGTGGTTGATACTGGCTGTTGGTGGGGACCTCAGCTGGAGCTACCAGAGCACGTCCATGTAGCCTCTCTGTGTGGCCAGGTAAGAGCAAGCCCCAAGACACAGGAAATAGAAGTTTCCTCTTTCTTAAGGCTGGGCTTGGGGCACTAGGGTCATGCTGTGGCTCCATGACAGGATGTGAACACAGAAGGGAAGGAAGCAGGTGCTCTCCAGGAAAGGAGGCATTTCCACAAGTGTTCTGGATGGTGTGTGGCTTTGAAGGTGGCAGTGAATGGGGGACTCTGCTTCTATCAGAGTGACTTGAATGCATGGCAGGGAGGAAGTCAGCTGCAACAACTGCTCCTTTTGAGGCTGGTTCCTAGTCAGCTTCTCTTCAGCCATGGCAACTCACCTGCTGTCAGAAGCTCCCAGATTGACACTAGGAACGAGGAGGCTATCACACAATAGGGTGTTGGGTGGTCAGTTAAGACAATGACCCAAAGGGAAAGTAACCATCAACTGTTTATTCACTTACTCTGACTGGCACCGGCTCCCCAGGGTTCCATGTCTTTCCTGGCCAGCACCAGGTGAGGGTCAGCTGGACCAGCACAGATGGGGGAATTGTCGCCCAGGAGCCCCCAACTCAGGGCTCCTCCCTCTTAGGGACCTGGTGGGGAGGGGAGAGGGGAGGGTGAGGGGTGGCAAAGCGCTGAGTCAGGTCTGCCATAAGGAGGCACCTCGGCTGGGAATGCAGACGTGCAAGCACGTTCGAGGCGTTGCTGTGCACCATCTCTGCGAGGCACAGGCAGCTTGTGTCCCTGAGGCCCGCCCGCGGAAGCCCTGGGGCTGCCTGTGGTTGGGCCTGAAAGGTCGCGCGCGAGGTCTGTCCTGGAGCTGGACTCCTGGGGTCCGCAACAAGCCCCACAAAGGGAAGGCCGTGGACGAGAGCCTGGGAAGGGGTCCAGGCGGCGTGACTCGGCAGCACTCTCCCCTACCTCTGGCGGGAAGTGGGGGCTGGCGGCGACACCCCCGTCCTCCTGGCCCCCGCGGCCCCGAGAGATCGAGATCTGTCGGCCTCTTGCCACCTCGGCCCCTGCGTGCTGCGAATACTGTTCACCAGGTCGCCGCCTCCCCAGCGCCCTCAGACCCCGCAGCTCCCGCCCCTCACTACCTTCTGGGTCCCGCACCTCCCCCGGGGCAGCCTGGCGCGCCTGGCCCCCGCAGGGTCAGCGGCTCCGTCTCCTTCTCAGGGGCCTTCTCCTGGGTTGGGGCAGGCGTCTCTGCGCAGGGTCCGCTGCCCCCGCCTACCAGTGGACCCCCAGCTTCGTCCGAGGCGACGCTGTGTCGCGTGAAACACTGAGCGTTTCCAGCGTCAGAGTCCCCCGCAGCTGCGCGGCCGTGGGGGAGACCAGGCGAGGCGAGGCGGTCGCGCAGGTGCGGGCCCGGCGCTCCCCGGCTGCGGCTTCAGCGCGGCCCTGAACATCCCGGTCCGTCCGCGTGGCACCAATCACGGAGGGAGTTTGGCGACCGGTCAGGCGACACCTGTTCAATTCATTGCCCTCACGGACTGTCTGGGCCACGGTTCCGGGGAAAACCCAGCTTCCGCAGCCGACGTTGCTGGAGGGAGGCCCCGGAAGCGAGTTGCTAATGTCGGTTGCTCTTCGGAGCATCACCGACTTGTGCTGCAGAAAGGCCACACTTTTTCATCTCTGCCAAGAGAGCCGCAAGCTCTTTTGGAAAAGCAGTTTCTGAGAGGCTCATCTTGGCCGGAGCGCTGGTGTCCAGACAGCCGGCTCGCCGGGACCCAGAGCCCACGCTGGGGGCAGGAGGGGAGGGCAGAGCGGGCTTGGCGGCTCACGGAGCGGGTCTAGGTGCTGACTCACTCCTGAAACTCTCCGGCCAGGGAAAAAGAGAAAACGACAATTTAAAATAAGTACTTAGGACATAAGTTGAAGTCATGAGGTCAAGAACACTGGCCCTTACACTTAATGAGAGTCGGGTGTTTGCTACCATCAAAGATACCACTAAAGGGCAGATTGTAAGATTGAGTTAAAAGGCAAAATCCAAGAAACACAAAAGAGTCTTGAGATCAAGGGATGTGCAAAAGACACTTGGGAATGCCATCTGAAAAAGGCAGAAGTGACAACATTAATATCTAATGAATAACCCAAAATATTAAATTTTAGGGGTTACATATGTAAAGATAAACACTGTTATGTAAACATAAAACGTTTCATTGATAACATGGTATAATAATGTATTTGCATGTTCCAAACAATATAGCAGAAATATGCAAAGCCAAAACGCTTAGAGATGCAAAAAGAATCTGATGAAAAAATACAATGAAAGTGGGGAATTTCCATTTACCGTTCTCAGAATTAGATCTAACAGATAACAAAAATAAACAAGATATTCAGGATTTGAGAAATGCAATTAGTAAACTTGACGTAATAGATAAAAAAAGAGCCATAGTCCTGTTGAAAGGCAATGTGCATTATTCCCCCCATGGGTCCAGAAACACTTAGAGAAACAGTATTTTGCCAGAAAGAAAATCCCAATACATTCCCCCCATGCCAGGCCTCTTGCCCCCGCCCCGCCTCTCCCCCTGCTGCTTCCTTCTGCCCTCATCCTTTTCCTTTCCCTCCCTCTGTCATCCTTCTAACAGGATGGCAAGTCACTCAGCCCAAGAGTCTCAGGAAGATGAACATCCCTCCCGGCATTTTTGCCAAGCCCTCTGGAATAACTGCAGTTTCTTTGGCGGGGGGAACGAAGCAGAGAGCTGCTTAGGTATTCAGGGGTGGCTGACCCAGAGGGGACGCTGTGGGCCGCTCAGCACTGGCCAGGTCACGCTGCATGGTTTCCTACCCGCTGGTAGGGCCTCTGCCTGGCCGTGGGGAAGGTGCCAGGAAGCTGACCCCGAAGGCCAGTGCTCGCCTGGCAAGCGCCGGCATAGGGCTCTGCGCACAGGAGACGGTGAATAAATATTTGTTGAATAAATACATTTACTGATTTTTCTCCCTTGCCAGACAAAATCAGATATTTGGGGAATGCATTTATTTCTCTGGATAGAAAATTTAGAAAAGCGTCTAACTGTGGAGTTAGAGGAGTACTAAAGCCCATCTGGCCTGTGGTTCTCGGCCCGGGAGGCACACTCAGGAAGCCTTTAAATACTGTTGCTCAGGCCACACCCAGGCCCTGTAAGCAAAGTTCTCTGGGGTGGGGCACGTTCGCAAGCTCCCCAGGTGGTGACACTGAACAGCAGTCCTTGCACAGATGGAGAATCCAGGCTCAGATGGCTGGGGCAGGACTCCGGCCCCTGACTCCCAGCCCGGAGCCTGCACACCTGCCCTCCGGGGCCAGGGCATTTTGTGGATTCCGCCCCAGGGGCAGTGACCCACAACCTGCCCTTCCTTCTCATCATCCCCAGCCTCTGCCCACACAAAGTGCCCCAGGAGGCCAGCGTGAAGGTGGCTATGCTCATCAGTGGGGTGCTGTAACAAAATCCCATAGACCAGGTGGCTTGTGAACAACAGACATGTATTTCTCACAATTCTGGAGGCTGCAAGCGCAAGATCAAGGTGCCAGCAGATCCCATGTCTGGTGAGGGCTGCTTCCTGGTTCATAGAGGTGCCTTCTTGCTGTGTCCTCACATGGTCGAGGGGGCCTTTGGGGTCTCTTTTATGACAGCACTAATCCCATTGTGAGAGTTCCACCCTCATGACATAGTCACCCCCAAGGGCTCCCTCCTAACGCCATCACCTCAGGGGCTAGGATTTCATTGTGTGGATTTTGGGGGCACAGGTGTTCAGTCCAGCATAGTGGCTGAGACCTTGGCTCCCCTGGCCTATGGGGCCTCTCTGCCACCACTCATAGCAGGGTGGTGACTAAACTCAACCTGCAGCATCTCAGCATCCCAGAGTGTCAGGTGGACACAGGTCTGGGTGTCTCACGTGCAGCCTGGGGACAGGTGGGTGCAAGAGTCTTGCTTTGCCAGAACGGCAAAGCCAGCATGTCAGACAAAAGCGGTGTCTCCAGCCTTGGCTTCTTTCTGTCCCCACCACGGAATGCCTATTTTTAACCAGTGATTAAATAAAAATGCATTGTGGACCCAGAGCTGGAAAATGGCCCAGAGCTCTAAACAATTGCAATTGGATGATGTTGGCTGGGACCAGAATGAAGACCGGAGATGGCTTCATGAGGCCTTTTTTATTTTTTATGCTTTCCCTGACTTCATGAACAAGGAGGCAGGTGGCAGATACTCTTGAGGGTGAGGGGTGGGGGCTCGGGAAAGGGCACGGAGTGGGAGGCCTGGCTTTGAGTCCAGGCTCCACTGACTGCTTGTCTAAACTGCAGTTGACTGCTCAAGAGTCTAAACCCCTCTGTGCCTTATTTGTAAAAGGAGGCTGGGATGCGTGCTGTGTAGGGCTATCGCGCGTGCTGAGTAAGTTAATCTTGCCAAGTGTGAAGCAGCTGGCCTGTGGTGTGTCCCTGTGACTGGGGACTGTGACCCAAGCCATTCAACCCAGTGGGTTGTGCCAATGTTGGCGTAGGTGTGGCACGATGACAGTACTGCTGGTGGCAGGGACTGTAGGGAAGACGCTGAGCCCAGAACAGCAAAGTCGTTAGAGTAATCGTGAGATTGGAGGACTTGTCTTAGATAGTGGCAACAGGAATGAGTATTTGGTGCAATTTAAGTCATTTCATGGAGAAATGAGAGCCCTCATCAGTGCTGGTGGGAGCGTAAAGCCGTGCGGCCACCCTGGAAAACCATCTGGCAGTTCTTTCAACGATTAAACACAGGCTTTTCATATGATGCAGCAGTTCCACTCTTAGGCCAAAGCCCAAGAGAAAAGAAAACGTATGTCCACACAAAAATGTGTACCTAAATGCTCACAGCAGCGTCACCATGGCAGCCCGAAGGTGGAGCAACCCAAACGTCCACCGACTGATGGATGTACACACAAAATGTGGCGTGTCCATACAATGGGACATTATTTGGTCATAGAGAGTGAAGTACTGACACATGCTACAGTATGGACCCGCCTTGAAAACATTATGCTAAGTGGAATAAGTCAGTCACGAGAGGGCAAATATTGTGTGATTCCACTTACATAAGGAGTCCAGAATTGGGAAATCTACAGAGACAGAAGTAGATTAGTGGTTGCTTAGGGCTGGGGGCTGGGAAGTATGCGGCTGGTAGCTAAAGGTATGGAGTTTCTTTTGTGAGGTGATGAAATATTCTAAAATTGATCATGTTTGCACATATCTGAATACACTGAAAACTATTGAACTGTACACTTTAAATGTGGGAAGTGTATGTGAATGATGTCTCAGTAAAGCTGTTTAAAAAAAGTCATTTCAAAGGAACCACTGGCAGAATTTTTGGGTAGACTGGATATGGCAGAAGAAAAAGAGAGGAGAGAAATCCCGCTGGGCTGCCGGTGCGGCATGCAGGTGCAGGAACTCACCCGATTCTTCTTCCAGCTCCCTCCGTATTTATTAGGCCTCGCAGGCCTAACAGGCTCCAAAGCAAATCACGGGGCACAGAGCAACCGGAGTGAGCAAGCGCTGCCCCGCCCCACCAGAGCAGGGAATGTTGAGCTGCATCAGCCGGAACACACGTTCGTGAACCTGCTAAAAGGTAACGTGAGAAGAAGGCTTTGCAAGCAGGATATAAGCATTTGGAAGCTGGGTTGAGAGGAAACCTTCTTCCTCTGCTGTATTGTTCAGTGTCCATGTCTCAAGTCTTCCCCATTACTCTGAGATGTTTTTTAGATTTGGGCAGGAATACACTTTGACAGTGGCAGGTAGATTTAAGAGCACCGTGGGGACAGAGCCCAAGTCCAGCTTTGTTTCTGCTGGCTTTACGACTTGGACCAAGCCATTTCATCTTCCACCCATCGTTCTCAGCTATACATTGGGGGTCACAGACAACACAGATTTCTTCTGAAATGTGTTTGTGCTTAGAGTGCAAAAAAAAGTTATTGTAAAGTATATCTGTCAAGTCTTTGAAAAATGCTGAGTGCTAATAAAATGGCTATGTCAAGGTTATCGAGGTCGCTCACTCATGATGCATTGTACAGAACAGCAGCAGAAAGGAGAGAATACTTTTATTAAAAACTGGACACTTGAAAGAACAGGCAGGGAATTTTCCCCCAACATTTTCCAAATTGCAGTTTTTCCTTTTTTATTGCAGCTATGAATAAAGATGAGTAAGTCAAGATCTTTTCTTCCTGGGGAAACAGAGCTTCCTTTAAATATTATCATATTGTTTTTCGAATATTTCCTTTGAGGTTGGTGGGTTGAAAGTGCCTGGTGGTAATCAAGATGTTCATTGGCCTCCCCGCCCCAAGGACAGGAACATTGTGGGGAAGAGAAAAGCAGAAGCCCTCATCCGTCTCTCCTGTTTTCTTCTCACACGCCTGGGAACTGGGGGCGGTGGTGTGGGGGTGTCTGCTTGTGGGCCGGCTTCTCCTCTGTCTCCAGTGTGACGAGCGAAAACAAAGAGAGAAACAAGATGCAAGAATTCCTTCATGCGAATTAGCCTGGGCAGGGAGATTTAGAGAAGACAATGAAAACTTCAGATTGCCAACCAGCAAAAGCATGGCGGATCATTCTAGAGTCGACGTGGGTCATGAAGACAGAAAAGATGAAACTGAGGAGAACCATTCGTCTGACCCTTCTCTGCCTTCATAGTGTGCCCCCAGCTGTTCTGCCCACTCTCCTCTCCACCTGCACCCCTCTCCTTCTTCTCAGGTCACCTGTAAATGACTTGAGGTGACCCCACAACGAAGACCCCAGAGAGGAAGCAGGTGAGCACTTAGCATGCTGACCGTGGTTGTTCAGACTGGAGCTCTGAAGGCTTGGGGTCGGGAACCTGCAAAGAATGAAGGTGAAGGAATTTAAGAGCTGATGGGAAGGGCCTAGAGTAACTACAACAGACAGGTGGACAGATAAGGAACGACCCTCCAAGGACTGGGGCAGCAGGGCCTGCAAGTGGCAGCCCCCTGGGAGTCAGCAGAGGGAAGGGACCGTCTTCGGCTTTCATGCCTGCGGTGCAAGTACTGGGGGAGCCCATCTTGGGATCTAGGGGTTAGGAATGAGGACAAGGAGCAGAGTCCTCGTGCCCGGGTGAATTAGGGAAGCAGCAGAGCTGGAGGTCAGATCTGGCTGTACCTGCGGCCCAGATGTAAGAGCATCTGATTTCCTCAAGGACTGCAGGTGCTGGGATGGGCTGGAATGCGAGTTGCCCCACGGCCTGGAGTGGGGAAGAGAAGGGCTCTCAGCTGCTGCTGCGAAGGGCAAAGCCTGCGCTCGGGGGAGTGGGTGGATAGGGAAGGGGAGAGGCAGGCGTGGGACTTGGTAGTCCGAGCACCGAGGCTTGGTTGTGAAGTGAAGTCCTTGGGCAGAGAAGAGGAGGTGGGATCCTGCGTACAGGTGGCACACAGAGACTCCAGCCCCTGTCACGGGAATTGCAGGCAGTGTGGGCGGGCACCTGCGCTAATAGGCTGTACATTCAGGGGCACAGTCAGTTTTCATTTTCTCAATGGAGTAAGAAGTGAGCTCCTCAGCTGAGGGCAGGAAGAGCCACAGCACAGACGGGAGGCTGCGTCTGGGAGGGACACGAGGTTGAGCCCTGGGCAGTGTCCTGGGAGGTGGGGTCCCTGGCCGTGAGGTCTATGAGGCTGGCTGGCAGGGTGGTGCTGTTGTTCCACCCACATTCAGCTGCCCAGATGCAGGCGTAGAGTTGGGAAAGTTGGGTTTCATGGGCTCGGGGATGTGCAGGGACAGGCAACGTGAGTGGTGGTGTGGGGTGGCGACTCCCTGCAGATCGTGACTTGCGCTAGTGGAGAGGGAGGCAGCGAGCCATGGCTGAGGTCCACAGGGCAGTGCTTCTCCAACAGGGACTTGGGTGCAGACCCAGGGGCCTTGAGAACCGTAGGTTCCCATAGGCAGGGCCGGGTGGGCCTGGGATTGGTGTTTCTCACAGGCTCTCGGGGAGGCTGCTGCTGCCGGGCCAGGAGCAGCTTCGGGGACGGCAGTGGGAAGAGCAGGTGGCAGAGACCTCTGAGGACCTGTGCAGGGCAGCGAGGAGTAAGAAGACATGGACCCACCACCCCTGGCACCAGCAGGACTGGGTATGAGGGAGAGCAGAGGACCCCAGGCCATGTGATGTCTTCAAGGACAAGTCCAGTTTGCATTGCAGAAAGAAGGCAGTGGGGCTTTGGAGCAGAGGGTGGGGAGACGGGAGGTCTCGGTGGCGTGTGAGCCACTGGGGTCGTGGGAATGGGCAGTGAGGAGCCCGCAGGAGAACCAGGGGATAGCAGGTCACCGACACCACAGGACCCCGTGGCTTGTCTGCAGAGGGTCGCCAATGCCGGTCCTTGGACATCTATTCCAGCTCCTTCCCTGATGGGTGTAGGCAGGCGTGGAGGTGGGGGGCTCTGGGGTTCTGCAGTTGGAGTGTGCTGGTGTTGTGGGGTGGGAGCCAGGCCACCCAGGATCACCAAGCTGTGTGCTGGGGGCCCAGCAGAAATGCTGATGGCCCGTGTGACAGCGTCCCAGCAACCAGCACCACGGCCAGCGCAGATGCTGTATGGGTGGCACAGTGACACAGTCTCAGGGGCACTGGAGGCTCTAAGTCCCCAAAAGGTCTCCCCATCCCCACGTCCCTTGTTCTTTTGGTAGAGGTTACTGAAGATTGTAATCAATGTGTCAATGACACCACAGAGGGTGGATAGGTTTCCTGGGGCAGCTGTAACAAATTGCCATATACTGGGTTACTTGAAACAACACAAATTCATTCTCTAACATTTCTGGACTCTGGAAGACTGAAATCGAGGTGTCAGCAGCCCTGCACTTGCTCTGAAGGCTGGAGGGGAGGAGCTGTCTTTGCCTTTCCCAGTTCCTGGCGGTTGTTGGTGATCCTCGGTGTTCCTTGGCTTGTGGCAGCATTGCACCAGCCTCTGCCTCCCTCCCCACGCAGCCTCTCCCTGGTGTGCCTGTCTCCAGACCTCTCTGTCCTTACAGGACACCGGTCACTGGGTTAGGTGTCCAGTATGACATCTGAGACCCTATTGCCAAAAAGAGTCACATTTATAGGTACGAGGGGTTAAGACGAGGGGTGGGGAACTTGCAGCCTTAAGGCCACATGTGGCCTTCCAGGTCCCTACGTGTGCCCTTTTGACTGAATCCAAATTTTACAGAACAAATCCTTTTGTTTTTATTAATGCATTTTTGTTCATCTTTCACATTTTTATTTTATTTTTAAAAAGAACATATTTAAAATACCAAAGAATAAAATAAATTTCAATGAAATAATCCTCCCATATTGACTGGCACAATTAGAACATTAGTAAGCTATAAGGGTTAAATTGACAGCTGCTATGCTCATGATTTAGTTCTAACTTCCCCCACCTGACTGGTGCCACCACTGAACGAGGCTGGTTGGTGAGAGTTTATGGGGGTTGAGTACACCAGTCTGTTATCAGCTTTTGACAATGTGCTCTGTGTTTCTGTTTGAAGTAGAATTTGTGAATAGTGCCCAGCTCGACAGTATTTTTTAATTCTGTCTGCTCAATAGCCCATCATGTCAAAAGAGGCCAAGAGAACACAGAAGGAAGAAAACAGATTTTTTAAATGAGGATTGGGAATTGCAATATTATCTTGTTTCTGCTAAAGATAAGATGATTTTCTTTCTTTGTGATACTGTAGTATCAACATTAAAGAAATTCAATGCTCATCAGCATTGTAACACTCATAAGGACCACAAATATTTTAGATTAGAGAGAGAGGCATGAAAGGTTGTATGCAGAAATCAAAAGATGAAAAGCAAAAGCAAAGACAATTTTTTCAAGCAGCAATAAACCCTGGAAATAATGCCACTTAAGCAACTTACAAAGTAGCTTATATACTCGAGAAAAAAGGGAAGCCATTCAGTGATATAGAAATTGTGGAAGAATAGATTGTCAAAATTGTAGGATGCTTAGTCCCCAATAACATTTCAAAGTACAAACAACTGCCTCTTTCAAGGAGAACCATAATTGATCGGCAGCGTGAATTAGCTTTCAAATTAACAGAACAACTTCATGCAATACTTCAAAAGGAAAATATATATTATTCAATCACCTTGGATGAATCAACTGATACTACTGACTTGGTGCAGATTTTATACTTCATTCTGGTCATAATTGAAGATTTTCTTTGCTACAAAGAGTTACTTGTTTTGGGCACTCTTGTGAATAGAACACAGGGAATAGATATCTTCACACTTTCAAGAAAATGTAGTGAAGTTGGACTGACTTTGGTAAATTTAGTGAGTGTATGTACGGATGGTGCACCATCCACGACAGGAAAACATGAAGGGTTTATTGCACAGATAAAAAAATTAACTAGACTCAGATGCTCTCATTTCTTTTCATTGTACCTTTCATCAGCAAAATCTCTGTGCTAACGCTGCTATTTTAAGTAACACTTTGCAACGAGTTTTAAGTATTGTTAACTGTTTTGTGAAAATGCAACATGGCATGGTCAGTTTCGTAACATGCTAGAGTTGAAGGATGAGATATTCAGTGTGGATTTGCCGTATCATTCTGAAGTGTGTTGCCTATCACAGGGACAGGTGTTAGCCAAAATTTTATCTCTTCGAGAACAAATAGTTAAATTTTATGAAGAACAGAATCAGCAATGTGAATTATTGAAAGAAGATTTCTATAGGAATGCAGCATTTCTGTGTGATATTATGTCAAAGCGAAAGGACTTGAATATTTCTTTGCAAGGTTAAACTAAGTCTATATATGATATGTGGCAAAAAATCCAAGCATTTTGAGAAAAGCTATCTTTTTTCAAAACACTTCTTCTTCAAAAGGAAATTTCAGATGAACATTTTCCCCAGTTAGCAAAGGTCACTGATGAACAGGATGATATATGTAAATCATTTGAAGAATGTGCAGCTGTTATAGACCTATTAATTGGAGAATACAATGAAAGGTTCCCTGACTTTGAGAATCATGACATCACACTCAAATTAGCATTTCAGCATCACCTAGTTCATATCACCAAGGCACCTAAAGAACTACAGAAGGAATTGATTGAGCTCTCAGTAGATGACATTTTAAAGTCATTCTTTGATGCTAAGAAAGATCCAATTGAAATGTGGAAAAATGCAGTAGAATACCCACGCTTTCGGCAACACACCCAGAAAATGCTTTCTTGCTTTTCAACCACTTATTGCTGGGAATCTACATTCTCCTACCTAACCCAAATCAAGATGCACTTAAGGTCACAAATGACCGATACCCATCTAGAGGATCAACTGAAACTCTGGACTTCCATGCTGCAACCAAATATTCAAATGCTTTCCAACAAAAAGCAGACACAACAAAGTCATTAAAAGGTTAGCTAACTTTAAAATTCACAAATAGTTTTCATTTTTTGAAGTTATTAAGTACACGGTAGTTAGGTTTTTACAAAATAGTGCACATTTTTTAAAGTATTTCTAATTGAAGTTTCTTGAATGTGGCCTTATTTGATTACTGCTAAATTAATGCAGCCTTCCAACATGAAAATGTTCCCCACTCCTGGATTAGGACTTCAGCTTTATCTGTTTGGTGGACACAATTCAACCCACAGCAGAGGGGAACCACACAAAGTATCCACTAGTAGTTAGCCCCTTAATTCACCTTTCCCCTCTTCATCAGCCTGGAGGTCACCCAGAGCCCACACAGAAGGGCCGGTTCTGCTGGGGTGCAGGAAGGCGGCCAACCTGCTACAGCTCAGCCACATCTGGGCAGTGAGGGCCTGGGACAGAGGCCATGTGGGCAGCGGAGGGGACCAGACCAGGGGAGTTTTATCAAACCGTCCAGGTATCCCTCCCTCCATCCAACAATTTCTCAGTGATCACCAACTATGTCCAGCCATTGTGCCAGCCACTCAATAATATGCAGCGGACATGACAGAACAGGGTCCAGCCTTTGTGACACTAGAGAAAATTTTAGAAATAAAGGAATATGAAGGATTACTTCTCTTACTCATTCCTGTTAGTGATGGCACATTGAGGCCCAGAAAGGTGACCTGACCATCAAGAAGAAGGAGATGGTGAAGCTGGATGAGAAGATGAGAATGCACATGGCCCGGCTCCCCACCTGGTGCTCTCAGAGGCTCCTGTGAGCTCACCTGCACGGATCTCAGCCTGAGTGTTTCTGAAGCCACACAGTCAAGAAATTGATGCTGTTCTGCATTAGTCAGGGTTCTCCAGAGAAACACTATATATATATATCTTCTATTGGAGAGAGAAAGAGAGAGATTTACCATAAGGGATTGGCTCACAGGACTATGGAAGTGGGCAAGCCACAAGATCTACAGTCAGCAAGCTGGACTCAGAGTCTGAAGCCAGGAAAAAAACTGATGTTCCAGTTTGAGGGTCATTGGCAGGAAAAATTCTCTCTAGTAGGGGAGGAATCAGCCCTTCTGTTCTGCTATGGCCTTTAATGGATTGGATGAAGCCCACCACATTAGGGAGAACAATCTGTTTTACTTATTATGTTGATTTAAATGTTTATCTCATCTGAAACCACACTCACAGACAACTCCAGAATAAAGCTTGATCAAATATCTGGTCAAGTTGACGCATAAAGTTAACCACCGCACACTATGAGGAGCTGCAGACCCACCCAGCAGAAAGAGGCCAGAGGATCTGAGAGGTGTTGTGTATGACCGGGGAGCTGACCTGTAGGGAGGAAGGTAAGCAGACACTGTGAGCACTGAACACATCATCCTTCCCTTCCTGTTGGGTGGTGCTCTGGGTGTCTGGGGTGGAGAAGGAATCCAGTTTTCTTTTCTTTGTTGAGGGGAGAGTTTCCGGACGATCTCCCTCCAGTATGCATGGGCTATTTCTATTGTTCATAAGCAAAGTTCTGCAAGGACTTGCGTATCCTTCCAGAAGATAAATGGTACACACTGCAGACAGAAGAGAACATCTCATATCTGCACACTTCTAATGAGAATCTGCTCCTCCTAGAAATTAGGCCTGCTAGCTTTTCATATTTTCTATTAAAGAACATGGGAGAAAGTTGCCCTCTGGTGACCTCAGTGGGGATTGTATATTCTTTTTAAGCCAGCCTAAATTGGCAGGTCAGAGAGCTGGGAGTGACTGTCGGCTCTGGCCCACCCAAGTCTTTTTCCTGAGGATAGCAGAGTGCTTCAGAATGGCTACCTGGTGATGCCAGCAGGACCAGGGTGTCTGTACAGGGAAGAGAACAGCTCTTTGTCCCAGAGACTCAGTGACCATGCTCACTCACTCAGAGGCCCCAGACTTTTTGAGGACTGAGTATCTACACCCTCAGCAGAGGGCAGGAGTGAAGCAGGTTATAACCAGGTCTTGCTGGACATCATATTCTGTGGGAATAAAGTCCAGTGAAGACCATTTGGCTGGTTTTTGCCTCTTGGTATTCACCAAATGTCTGCTTGCTGCAGTGAAAGTCTAAGTTTGGAATGGCCTGGAGAGAGGAGGCCATCTCACTTGGTGGATCCCCGAGTGCCTCAACGTGAGTGACATTTACACGGAGGCCTGGGGCATCGGAGGTGGCAGACAAGGGGGCTGGGTCCTGAGGCCCCTGCAGAGGCTGCCCTGTGAGGCCCTGGGTTGATAACCCTGAGCAAGAAATGACAGTGAGAGACACCAGCAGGCACAGTGGAGGTCTCCGTGGCAGGCTGGAATGCCAAGCCGGTGGCTGGGCTGGGACACCCCTTAGGGAATGAGGGCTCAATGGCACGCCAGCTTCTGGGCTGCCCTGGTTGTTGACGGGTTTGCATCTGTAGAGACTGGCGCGTGCTGGATTCTCTGGGGGGAAATTTTCCTGCCCCCCCTCTCAATCATCAGAGCAAAAAGCAGCTCCAGGGAGAAATGGAACAGTTTTCTGCTCTTGCCTTGCGGACCCGGGAGAAGACAGCGGGCTCAGCCTGTCCGTGCATCCATCTCAGCCTCCTCCTTGGCGAAGACCTGCTGACGGGGCCCCATGGAAACCCCTGGGCCACCCACAACCAGAGGTGGGGCTCTGGTGAGATCCAGTGGTGTTTAGCAAGGTGGTGTTTCGGGGGTAGCAGGGAAAGCCAAGCAGATCTCTGAGTAGAGGCATGTCCAGGTGGAAGAACCTGGCCAGAGCTGTGGATGAGAAACAATGGCCTGGACAACCACAGCCGCAGCCAGGACAGCAGTCTTGCAAGAGGCGTGGGAGGTGGCCCTGGAGGGACCCAGGCTCCGTTTACAGGGCCCGCCGGCCTTAGCTGGTGAGGACTGAGCAGCTTGGCGTTGAGCTGACTTGTACGGTTGAATTACTTGTTTATTTATTATTTATTTATCATTTGTCCTTTGTCCCTTGCCCATATTGTCTTTATATCTCTTGCTGCAACTGTGGTTTCTCTTTGATAAGTACCCGAGGAAAGGGGCCCTGTATCAGATTCAGCCAAACACCCATCAGAGAATCAACAGCATGCATGCTTTTTGCTCAACCCGACTTCAAAAACCAATTTGATAGACTTTTTCACTCTGAATGACCTCAAATAGGTTCAGCACATTCTTTTGATGACTCATTAATTTATGCATTCAGTAAATATTAACTGAATCTCTTTACACTTTTCTTGGTACCAGGTGTTAAAAGATGGGTCAAGCATGGATTCTTTCTTCTCCAAGGAGTCAGATACATAAATAACTTTAATATAAGAACAGTATTTGAAAATTATATGATCATCTTCCAAGAAAAACCTAAACTGTGGAAACTAAAATAAAATCTTGAGTCCCCCAGCGGGCAGAATGTACCCCCTCTTGGCCAGGGGAACCCCAGAAAAACCTTAAAGCTGAGTTGCTGGCCATGGGGAGGAAGGTCAGACACACGTCATTATGCCCCCTTCCTTCTGGAGTTACTCTTTGTATCAATAAGATACTAAGTCATTAACAGGCCCAAGGTCATGCAAGACTAAGGTTAAAGCACACCTGCAGGGCATCAATTTACTTACTAGACCACTTGAGTCTCAGTATATGTCCCCTGGCTTGTCTCTGATTAACAGACTTCCTAAACTTAAACATTCCAAGCCTTTAGGCAAAGCTTCATTTCTTTAATCAATTACAAGTCAAAGAATCTTTACCTGTAAGCCCCCACCTTTAAGATATCCCACCTTCTTGGGTCAAACCAATGTATGCCTTCCACATATTGATTTACAATTTTATGCATAATTCCTGTCGGCTACCTCAAGTGCATTTTCTGAAGACCTTTTGACAGCATGTTTCCCCAGGCCAGGCCGTGTCACATACACTGAGCTCAGAATAAACTTCTTTAAATTATTTAACAATGGAAATTAAGGCTGTTGAGGCAGAAATAATTTGATAAAGGTTTATTGGAACCCAAATGTGAGGATCAACCTGGGAAAACACACTGACAAGGTTGCAGGTGTTCCAGAGCCTGCTACAAGTTGGAAGGCTTTTATGGGAAAATTTAGGAGAAGGGAGAAGGACTCCTCATAGCAAAGCTGTCTTTTTCACTGAGGGTACAATATACAAGCTACAATCATTGACTGCAGATTACAACATACAGGCTAAAATGTTTTATGTGCAAGACAATCAGTAAAACTTCATGGTTCAGAAACATATCAGCATCCTTTTCAATGTTATATGTCAATCAGTACGTCAACCATTGGAGGGACTCAGGATAAGCTTCTTTACTCAGAAACAGTATGTCCCCATGAATCACAAGACCTCCCCCATGTGGGTTAATTTGGAAGACTGACGATCCGTAGGTTATCAACAGAATCAACAAATGATTACAATAAAAAGAAAGTTGAGCAATGTTGATGGATATCTGATCTATTAAGAACATCAACAGTGTTTTTCTACATCAGAAATAACAGTTAAGAAATACAATAATAATAATAAAAAATTATCCCTCATAACACATCCAGAATCATCTAAGACTGTATGAAACTTTTGTAGGGAACATTTAAAACTTTAGTGATGGACATAGAAGTTGATATGAATAAATAGAAAATGATCCCTACTGCAGGATGGGATGACGATATCATACAGAAGGTAGTTCTTCTTAAATTAAGTGATAAATTCAATGCAAGTCCAACCACATTTCTAGTTGAATTTTTTCTGAGGAACTTGATAAACTTACTATAAAATTTGTCTGGAATCTAAAAAAGATTCTGAAAAAGAAGGGTAAGGTGGGGGGCTTGACCTACTAGATATCAGGACATTCTGTAAAGATGCAGTAATAAAAACAATACAGTATTTTTGAAGGAAAAATGTACCAATGAAACCGAAGGCCAAGCTCAGAGGGAGACTGCAGTACACATGGGAATGTAACATGCAGCACAGGTGCCACCTCCCTCAAGTGAGCAACGATAACGGAATGATATCTTTGTAATACAGAGGTGGGGAAAGACTTATTCAAATCTCAAAATGCCATAACAGAAAAGGCTATTGATGAATTTAGTAATACCATGACAAAGATTTCTGCTCAGTGCTGATGGGGAGAGAATATCTGTAATGTCTACAACCAATAAGTGAAAAAAATGTTGATTATACAAGGAAACATTGAAATTCACAAGGAAAGGGTAAGAACCCCAACAGAAAAGTGAGCAAAAGGGCACAAAAAGGCAATTTACAGAAGAGGAAACTTCAAAGACTTACAAAAAGAGAGGGTTGTTTAAACCCACTAGTAATTAAGGAATTGCAAATTAAAAGACATTGTCACTTTACACCCATCAAAACTCTCACTTTACACTGTTTGACTTGCAAATGTTTGCTGGCTGGATAATGCCCCTTGTGCCAGGGATAGAACCTTCCCACACTCCTGGGAAGAGTGTAGACAGGTGCAGTCGTGCTTTAGAGCAATCCATGAGAATTAGTGACCTGCGAAGCTGTTCCTGGCAGTGCTCTTACTGGGCAGGGCGGGGGGTGGGGTGGGGGGTGTGGATGCTACGTAGGTGTCCGTCCCCAGATAGAATGTGGCACAGGCACATGGAAATGGTCAGTTTTCTCTGTCCACTTGGTGGGCTCTAGTCCCCAGTTATTCAACCAAGCACTTGTTTAGGTGTTGCTGTGAAGGAATTTTGTAGGTGTGACCGAGGTCTATAATCAGTTCACTTTGTGTAAGGGAGATTGTCTAGGATATTTGGAGTGGGCCCGAGTCAATCATCTGAAGGCCTTTAGACCAAACGTGAGGCTTCCGGCTGCCCCAAGTGAGCGAGGAGCCCGGTCCGTGTCAGCACTGTGAGGAAGCAGGGGTGCGCCAGAGGGAGCGGGTAGGGAAAGACGGCAGACGGGGCAGTGCAGGGGTCAGGGGACGCTGAGCAGCTGGGCTATGAAATGAGGCAGCCGCGTGTGCAAGCACAAACACGCGCACAAGCACACACATTCTGCCTGACCTCCCACCATGGGGCTGTGCCCAGATGGGAGACATACATCCTTTGTGCCCTGCCCAGGGCTGGTTAAGTGCATTCTTCTCCATGCAGGTATCTAACTCAACTACCCGGAACTCTAAAGTATTTTTTTTTTAAATACAAGACCCTTATGTGTAAACTACAGTTGGCCCTCTGTATCTGAAGGTTCTGCATCTGCGATTCAACCAGCTATGGATAGAAAATATATGAGAAAAACATCCAAACAATAAAAATAACAATACAATAATAAAATAGTACACATTAAAAAAATAATACAGTATAACAACTATTTATATACACTTACATTGCATTAGGTATTATGAGTAATCTAGACATGATTTGAAGTATACAGGAGGATGTGCATAGGTTATATCAAATACTATGCCAGTTCATATAAAACACTTAAGCTTCTGTGAACTTTGGTATCTGCAGAGTGGGGGGAGGGGAGGGTGGTCATGGAACCAATCCCCTGTGGGTACCGAGGGACAACTGTATTTCATTTTAGTGCTCAAATGGAGAAAAGTGCAGTGGTGTGGTCACAATGACTGGTTGCTTCTGCATGTCTATTCTCCCCTTCGTCCACAGTAACTGAGCCCAGTTTTGTTTGGGGCATAAATAAAAGGCAAACATTTCCACCTCTTTTGGAGTCAGCTTCTGGCCAGTAAGATGCAAGTTGAAGTATTGTGTTAAGTGTTTAGGAACTATCTTTAAAAGACAGAGAGCATAACCTTCTTTCCTCCTGTCCTCTTTCCTGTTGTCTGAAATGTGGATGTGATGGCTGGAGCTTCTGCAGCTATTTTGGACCATCAGGACAGGCAATGTACTCAGGACAGGAAGGAGATAGATGGAAGTAGCCTGGTCTCTGGCACCCATGGGGTCACTCATTATACCAGTCTCCCAAACAAACCTCTGGTGTGAAGCCTCCAGACTTCTAATGTCAGAGAATAAGCAGGACTTTTACCTGAGACTAAAGCTCTGAGTTTATTTCACATGAGGTAATGAATCCCTATGTTTTAATTTCTGTTGTTTGGAGGTTTTCTGTTACATGCAGCTGAATGGAATCCTACTACACTTGGAGAAGGGAGATTAAGACTAAAGGATGATACATTCTGGTAGCAGCACAAGACACAGGTCTCAATGAGTAACTGGCGCAGGAGACGTAAGGTGACACCAGCTGCAGCCAGCTGGCCACGTTACTCCACTTATTTTTTTTTTTTCTATCAAAACTCCAGAGTCGGAAGAGAGTTGCAGAGGAAAGAGACGGGCTCTGGCAAGGTAGGAAGGAGGCAGAGGCTTCGAGGCGCTATCAGGAGCAGAGATGGCAGTTCCTGGGTTGACGTGGGTGGGGAGGTGAGCATAGCCCAAAGGGGCCCGGGGAGAGGTCGCTCAGAAGGGGCGAAGGTTGGGGTAGAGGCTGCCCTGTAGGAAGGAGGGAGGAATGGGGAGGTGGTTGGTGGTGTTCGGGTTGGGGTCAGGCTCAGAATTCCAGAGCTTCCAGAATTCCAGAATTCCTGATGTGGGTACACAAGCCCAGGGCAGTACCTGGCACCGGTGGGCTCAGAGGACTTGCTGCTTCTATCTCGGCGTGGCCATGCTTGCAGGTTTCTGCATGGAGAGAAGCAGAAGTTCCCTGTGTATCGGGGTGTTCCAGGGCGTGTGCATTCTCCTCTCGGGGACTAGAGGCTGGGTGTGCGGCTCCCTGGAGCTCCCTTCCAGGACTGTGACTCCAGAATGCTCCTCCAACTCCCGATCACTGTCCTACGAACCAGCAGTGATGGTTTATACAATTAAAAAAAAAATCAGGTGCACAACTCTTTCTCCAACCATACTTTATGGAAACACTGACACATCACGGAAGAGATAAAAGAAGCACAGCGCTGGTTAAAACGTGGCTAGAGCCCTTGTACCCGCCTCGTCCCAGTCAAACCTGCACCATCATCCTGTGTAATGTGAGCTTTCCGCTCACCTGTCCCTGGAGCTCTGCTATTTACAGTTCGAGAAACGCCGACTTAATGGTATTACCGAAGCAGGCACAGACGGATCCTGAGCAGCTGCAGAAGAAATCATGACGAATAAAATCACATATCCTATTCTCTCTTCTGTGTCCCAACCAGGGCTGCTGCTGCTTGCCTCAGTTTCTCCACTCCTCCCTTCCCTAGGCCCTCAACGTTGTCCTTACCCACTTGGTCCCACCCCCTGCGCGGCCTCTGTGCCTCTGACCCCTGAGCTGCCCTCCCCAAACTGGTCCTGCTGTTAAGTGGGTTTTTCCCACTAGACCTGTGATCCGACAGCCACAGCATGTCTGTCTGGAGCCAGCCCAAGTCACACCAGGTCTGATTCGGTACCCTCTTGGGGTGGGGACCTACAACCCTTCCCCTCTATGTGCTCCAATAGAACTGTACTGGGTGCGCGTGCTGCTGGGAGACCTGCCACGCGTGTGCTTGGCATCACGGCATTGATGTAAGCGGGAACTATGTCCAGACTGTTTTTTTTTTAAATAGCCTTATTGAGATATAATTCATACAAATCACCTATTTAAAGTGTACAATTACCTGGTAGGATGGTTAATTTTATGTGTCAACTTGGCTGGGGCTTGGTGCCCAGATATTTGGTTAAACATCATTCCAGATGTTTCTGTGAAGGTGTTTTATGGGTCAGATTGACATTTAAATCAGTAGACATTGAGTAAAGCACATTGGCCTCCACAATGCAGGTGTACCTCGGCTAATCAACTAAAGGCCTGATCGGAACAAAAGACTGGCCTTCCCTGAGCAAGAGCGAGTTCTGCTGGCAGACGGCCTTCAGACCCGAACAGAACATCCGCTCTTCCAGCCTGAGGGCTCACCCTGCGGATTTAGGACTTGCCATCTCCATGACCACATGAACTAAGTCCTTAAAATAAACCTTTCTATATGTATGCACGTGTTATTGGCTCTGCTTCTCTGGAGAACCTGACTAATACAAATGGTTTGGGGTATATCCACTGCTATGTACAACCGTATCTGTACATATCTGTATGTAAAATTATGCCACAGTTGATTTTAGAACATTTTCATCACCCAGAAAAGAAATCTTGTGCCCTTCAACTATCACTCCTCCAAATCCCCACCCCTCCCAGCCCCAGGCAGACACTAATCTATTTTCTGTTTCTATAGATTTGCTTATTCTTGAGACACTCAGGTTAATGGAATCACACAACATGTGGTCTTTCGTGATTGATTTCTTTCACTTAGCATACTATTTTCAAGGTTCCCTCACATTGTAGCATATGTCAGTACTTCATTGACTTTTATTGCTGAATATCCCATTGTGTGGATACACCGTATTTTATTTATGAGCTCATCATTTGGTGGACATTTGGGTTGTTTCCACCTTTTGGCTATAATGAACAGTGCTGTTAAATTTTTTGTGTGGGTATATGTTTTCATTTCTCTTGTGTATAGACATATTCAGAAGTGGAATTGCTGGGTCACATGGTGTCTTTGTTTGGGTTGTTATAATAAAATGTCATAGACTGGGTGGCTTATAAACAATGGACTTTTTTTTTTTAATAAGGGCACTAATCCCATCCATAAGGGCTCCCCCCTCATGCCTAATCACCCCCAAAGGCCCCACCTCCTTATATCATCACCTTGTGAGGTGAGGATTTCAACATATGAATTTTGGGGGACACAAACATTCGGTCCATTGCACTTGGTAATTCTATATTTCACTTTTCGAGGAAATGCCAGACTGTTTTCCCAAGTGGTTGCACCATTTTACATTCCCACCAGCAGCACATGAGGCCAGACTGTCGATTCCAAAAGACTCCCTGGCGGTGCCCATGGAATTGAGTATCATTTAATTACACCCAAGGAGCCCACAGCACCTCAGGGGTGGGAGGAACCTGGAGTCCCGGGCCCAGCCCTTTGTCCACAGCGCTCCCCTTGGGTGGGTGATTGGTTTCTGGCCCCTCAGGCCTCGTGGGGGTGTGTGTGTTTTCTGGGGACCTCTGTGGGTGAAATGGCCTTGAAGGTGGTGACTCAGTGAGCAGATGGGACATCTGCATGGGGTGAGCCTGCTGGCTGCAGCCATGCGGGAGGTCTGAGCCAAAGCCCTCTGGTGAGCCCAGCACAGGCATGGACTCAGCCCTGCAGGAGCACGGATGGGGTCTCCACTCTTGTCCCTCTCCTCGTCCTCCCAGGAACCCCATGGCAGTGCTGAGCAGGCAGGACCCTGCACACATCCAGCTCGTGGAGCTGAAGCTGCCCCAAGATGGGGCCATGGCACTGGGACAACTTCTGCACCCTCCAAGCAGGGGGATTGCAGTCAGGAGTCTTAATCAGTTCTTCAAAATCACAGAAAGGGTGGGCCACCTAACTTAGTTAAATAATCCTGTGACAACTATGACACCGGAGACCTTGGAGACACTTGGGGGGCTGTGGCTCATGGTGAGGCTAGTTTCTCGTGGAGGGGCCCTGTGAAGCCCGTCGTTTCTCGGGCTCTGTGTCATGGCAGGCTGCCTTGCCGGGTTAGCCCTGGGAAAAGCTCCTTCCTGTGCAGGGCTGGGCAGGCATCATTTCCCTGGGGCCACTGCCCAGGAGAATTAAAACCCAAACATCCCATGCTTCAGTGTCCAACTCAGTGGTGGGATCTTTGCAGGGAAAGTCCAAAGTCCAGAGACCAGAGGGCCTTGTCTTCCCACGTTTGGGGAGCAGCGCAGGGGGCTGTTACTAGTCATCTCTCACTGCATAAACAAATTGCTCCGAAACTTAGCTGCTTAAAACAACACATGTTTATCCTGTCATGTTCTTCATGGGCCAGGAATCAGCTGGCTTTGCTGTGTCTTCTGCAGTAATCAAGGCATCAGCAGAGGCCTCAGTCATGCCGAGGTTCAACTGGAAAAGGATTGGCTTCCAAGCCCCATCATGGTGGTCGCAGGACTCAGTTCTTTGTAGGCTGTCAGCCCAAGGCCACCCCCAGCTGCTTGCCACATGAGTCTGTTACAGCCTCTTGCTCCGTCAAAGCCATGAGAGTCTGCCAGCAAGACCAAAATCACAGTCCTTCCTACCCAGATCCCTCAATGTTGCCGTGTCTAGAAGCAAGTTATTTGCGGGGAGGGGACTACCTGAGGCCACGGCTACCAGGGGTGGGCATCCCCTTAGGGGCTCAGGGCAGTGCCAGCTAACAGAAACACACTGTGGGCCGTAGATATGTGATTGTAAATCTGCAGCCACATTAAAATATAGGAGTAAACTGGTAAAATTTAATAATATGTTTTATTTAATCAAAGGCATCTAAAATAAAAATTTAAACATGTAATCAATATAAAAATTATTAAAGAGGTATTTTACGTTCTTCTTTTCCTACTTGGTCTTTGAAATCTGGTGCCTGTTGCACACTCAGGCCACATCTCAGCTTGGACGGGCCACATCTCCAGTGTTCAATAGTTACAGTGGCAAATGGCACCCACATTTGACAGTCAGTTTACAATGAGCTTCCCGAGGCATTCAATGGGCCAGTAGGGCCCCGAGGTGGGGACCTGGGAGGCTGGGGGTGAGAGCCCTGGGCTCGCTGATGAGGGAAAGATGCCCAGGTCCTCTGTCCCCAAGGGGTTGCTCTGCTGAATCCTTTAAGGCTCTTCTGACTCTGGCTATTCATGCCAGTCCCAAGACCTTGGACTCACTAGCAGGTGCTCTCATTTTATCCCTATTTTAGGCATCAGTCTCCTTGGTGCCGGGTAGCTGTCTAATGTTTGCACTTTCCTTGCCAGTGGCTCTGTGTGTTTGTGCTACCAACTTGGAAGGTGAGTCCTTTTGGGTGCCCAATGCAAAAGGAGGTCTGTGTGAGTCTGGGACCCTAGACGAGGGGCTGACTTTTGTTTGCAAACTTGTTTGGATGGCCTGACACAGTTTACCCTTCAAGAACAGGCATGACAAGGTTCCTACTCAAAACACTGAGGCAGTTTCGATGGAGGCCCAGGGAACCTGAGTGTCCGGAGCCTGTCGCTCTTCCTTCCTCCCTCCGCGGGAGCCCGCTTCTCTGGCGGGCTCAGGCCACACCTGGCTGGGCCATCCTGCCCAAGGGAGGCTTTGCAACTGCTGGCTGGCACCTGTTCCCCCAGGTAAATGCTGGCTCCTGCACTGATGCTCACTGTTGTCACTTGGGCTTGGCAAATGCTTCCCACAATATTTACCTCAGCATTCTTCCTCTCCGGGAGTCGCAGTACACAGCCCCTCCAGGGAGGAGCTCAGAGCTGTTGTAACAAACAAACCTGCCTTCCGTGGTTTAACCAGCACATCCCCAGGCAACTCGACCAGGAGTCCCTTCTTGAAGGATCCCGGAGACCCTGATCCTGCCTGGCTTGGCCATCTGGCCCTGACTGGCTCCTTCTGCCCCTGGCAGCCTGACCCACCATGAACTCACCCAAAATTCTTTCTTACTCAACACCCTGCCTACACTGACCCTTCTGGCTGCAGAAGAGAATAATGTAAAATTCAAGCCCTCAGAGCAAAGGCTCCAAAAGAGCAAATATTTTTAGGACTATAAAAGCAAATCCACCATCCTAATAGTGCATCAGGACCTGGAGCATTTTGAGTTCTCATGAACCCTTGTTGAGGTGGAACTTTTGGGGAAAGTACACCTCCCTAAGAGTCCAGCTGTGCCCTTTTTTATTATTTTATTGTTTAGCTGTGCCCTTTTTACTGTGTCCAGCTGTGCCCTTTTTATTATTTCATTATTATTTTATTTATAAAAATATTTATATTTATAATTATTATATTATATTATAATTATATTTATCATTATTTATAAAAATATTTATATTTTATTAGTATTTTATTTATACTTTTATTATTTTATTATTTAGCTGTGCCCTTTTACTGTGTCCAGCTGTGCCCTTTTTATTATTTTATTATTTAGAAAAAATAATATTTTTCTATTTTTCTAGTTTTCTTAGAATGTCACTATATGCTGCTAACTCAGTGGATTATAGTACTTTAAAAACTTAGCCAGTTTTCTGTTTGACTATTTGAGTCCAGGTGAATGGCTTGCCTGGTTTCCCCTTGGAGTGGCCCAGATGCTTGGTGCTGTTTGTTTGTAGCCGACACACCCAAGTCCTCACGCTCCCCCTACCTGGCTCGCCCCTGGCGGTGACGTCTGGTCTTGAGTACAGATGCCCGCTGGCTCCAACATGTTTCTCTTCCTAAAACCTGCAATTACGAGGATGCAATGGGGATTTTCATCATCACTTAATACCACGTCTCAGTGGCAATTACAGAACAATGAAGACAGATCAAAACTTGTCAGTAGAAGTACATTTTAGAGGGGAAAGAAACCCTTTCAATACTTTGAAAGAAAAATAAACAGGACCCAAACCAATGTACACATATTCAATGCGTCACCCACTAAGAGAAATGTATCTGGGTCAAGGTGACACTCAAATCCTAAGTTAATAAATGCTACAGGGAAAGCAAGTGACACTATAGGTGGCAGGGGCTGGGGCGACGGTGCTGACTGTTAAGATAACACCAGGAGCCGATGGGCCCTGAGGTTCCTCACCCTCTGTGGTGCCTGAACTCTCTCGTCAGGCTATGGGGTACCGTGGGAAGTGTCCCCACAGCATCCACGCATACACGGGTGCATGCTCAGGGTTCCCCAGAGACACAGAACCAATAGGCTGGAAACTCAGGGAAGAGTCGATGTTACTGGAATCTGAATTGCAAGGGCAGCAGGCTGGACAGTCAGGCAGGGGGGTCTACATTGCCATTTTGAGGAAAATTCCTTCTTCTTCGGGAAACCTCAGTCTTTGCTCTTAAGGCCTTCGACTGATTGGACGAGGCCCACCACACTATGGCGTGTCATCTGCTTTACTCGAAGTCTACTGATTTAGATGTTAATCACATCTAAAAAATACCCTCACAGCAACACCCAGACTAGTGTTTGACCAAACGACTGGGCACCACAGCCCAGTCAAGTTGACACACAAAATAAACCTTCTCAATGGGACAGCCCGTGTCTCGGGCCACTGCTGCTTAGATGGGGTTTCTTTCTTTTTTTTTGTTTTGAGACAGGGTCTTGCTCTGCCGCCCAAGCTGGAGTGCAGTGGCCTCATCATCGCTCACTGCAGCCTCAAACTCCTGGCCTCAGGTGATCCTCCTGCCTCGGCCTCCTGACATGCTGAGATTACAGGCCTGAGCCCGGCTGTGGACGGGGTTTCTGATTTCACAGGCCCTGCTGGGAGGCCTGGGGCAAGTCACTCAGCATACCCATGCCTGACCGTCCTCATCCCTGAAATGGGATAGTGACCGTCCCCTCCTCACAGGATGGCAGAGAGGGCTGGGTGCCGTGAGGTGGGCCGGTGCTTGCCCACGGCTCCTGCAGAGCGCTGGCGAGAGATGTGCTTATTGGAACACGCGACTGGGGTCTTCCCTCTGCCTGTCCTTCCCCGTTTCATGGGGTGACTTGGTTCTTATGGGAGGGGCCAAAAGCAGAAGCCGTTTACAAGAAACTTCCCGTATTTGGTGAAAGCGGCAATGAAGGGTGGAGATTTTCTGGGTGTTCAGAGGAGAGGCCTCAGAGAAGGTAGGTCCCAGGCACAGGGGGGGCCCTTGGGCAACGGCCTGACCACAGAGGGCAGGGCTGTGGGCCTCAGGGAGGCCAATCCCCCATGGGGCCTCTGGGGTCCCCACCCAGGGCAGCAGGGTTGCACTGGGCGGGACAGTGGGCACCCCCACGGTGACCAGGGTGGGCACGCAGGACTCCAGGGCCTGCCCAATGCCTCGGCTCTGTGAGGACCCAGGAGGACCCCCGACCTTGGCTGACATTCAGTCTCCTGCCGGATGGCAGATGGGAGACTGAAGTTAGAATTAAATGGATTTAAAGAAAATGAAGAAACAGCTCAGTCTTGTTTTTCCTTTTGTTAGAATAAAACTTACACCTGTCTTCACTCTACTGTGATCTGTCATTATTATCCTCATCCTTGCTGGTTATTTCTGCCGATAGCTGTAATCACAGTAGGACTGTCTGTGCTGATGTATCCAGGCTGTCCCTTGTGTGACGCTGAGGTCCCATCTGGGCTGGGCGGAGCCTCTCCTCTCGGCAGGGACACCTGGCTCGGCGTGGCCGGCCACAGAGCCAGACTTCGTCAGCACCAGCCCCAGGCCGGGGAGAGGCGGGCACCTGCACCCCCTGCCCACCCACCACCAGGCATCTTTCAGGAAAGGCAGCAAATCTTCGAAGGTGAACCTCCCATCTCCTTCCTCCTGTGGCCTGAAACTCTTCTTTTCTGGGAATTAGACCCTCTCTGGATTCTCGCCAGTGCCTCTCTCGGGCCCTCGGGCTTGCCCGCTTGCACCCCATCTTTCTCCCTCCTGGGCAGCAGCCCACACCTTTCTGAGACCTTGGGGCCTCGAAGTCTTCACCCGTCTGCTGTATCCAGGCCGAGGGGCTCTGTTGTCAAGGATGCTGGAGTTGGAAAGGACAGAGGCTCTCACCCCTCCCACCATCTGCTTCAGAGACCTCCTCAGAGCTCCTCACTTGTGGGCATTCGGCTATTGGATACCCCTGTGATGGGGAGCTCACCACTTCCCGAGAGCAACGCCTCCCTCGCCCAACAGCCCTGCTCTGTAGAAAGTTCTTTCTCACGGTGGTCTCCTGTGGGAGACCAGAGGGCGCCCAGCCCCCTCCAACCAGCCCAATTCTCTTGAAAGGAGACTCTATAGATGGGCCTAGTATCTGCCAGATCTCCCTGTCCTCTGTCCCATTCCTGTCCTCTACTAATCCACCGCCCCACCTCCTACCCACACTGAGCTGGCCCCCTGCCCCTTGTTGGTAGGGGCCTCACAGCCACAACTGAAATCCACCTGCCCTGGGATTCCTTGCTGCCGCAGCTTCCTCCAGGATGCTAGAGCCACCCCTAGAGGCTCCCTTTGCTGGGTGTCCCCTGAGCCTGGCTCAGTCTCCCTGTTCCTGCCTCGCTTTCTCCTCCTCACAGACCTCCACGCTGGTCCCACGATGTCTCACACCTGTACCCATCTGAGCGGGTTTTCCCTCGTTTGCCCGTAACTGACGGTGAGTCCTTCAGGTGCATTGGCTGTGGTGGAGGGCTCTCCTCAGGAGCCTGTCTCCTGTCCCCACGGTTCCCTACAAGTGGACAACTCTGTGGTACAGGGTTCCCTGGAAGTCCTGGGTCAGTGCTGGCCTCGTGCCACCCGACTTCTCTGGACTTGGGATCTAGCCTTATTTTTTCTTTTTGAGGCTTTTCCTTTCTTTCTTGTGAGCTCAATTACTCATTCAAACATTTAAAAAGTGGTACCTTCTCCAGCCTTTCAAGGTGCTTTGGAGTGGGAGGGTTTTCAGAATACCTCTCTGGATATCATCCAGCAGAGAAGCGTGGAGTCTGGAATTAAAATCAACTCACTTCGTGTGGTCGCAGCAGCAGACGCCAGCGACTGTGTGCGAGGACTGCGCGGGTCTGACCTACGTGACAGACAGATGCCTGCGTTAGCGCTGGCCCCAGAGCATCACTGTCGGATCCCGGGTCTCCATCTTCTGTGAGTTAAAGAAAAGGCCACTCAGCCTCTGTTTGTGTAATTGGAATTCAGGAGTTTATGTTTGTGTCAGATAAATTTCACTTTGCTTGTTTGGCCCAACATTCCAGCCTTGTGAATGTGGTCTCTGAGCCCTCATCCTGCGATGTCTGGAGTTAGCTCTCCCTCCAAACACTGGTCATCTGCAAACCTTATAAGCATTCCTTCCAGAGCTTCGCAAGCCTTCGGCCAAGATGTTGCCTGGTTGAGATATTTGTGAAGGTTATTCTAAGCTCGTGCATTCCATCTACCCCTCTAGGCAGCCGGGTCTCCTCCAAGTGTGGAGAGGGATAAACATCTTGAATGGAACAGGAGTCGGAGCCACTGGAGGGCTCTAGGTTGACCCAAACTAGTAGTCACCACTCAGGCATGGTAGTTTTGAATCCACAGGATGACACTACTGCCCTGTCCATATTTCATATTCCGACCAGGGAGGACATTGTCAGAGTTTGAGAATTATGCCCCGGAGCCAAAATGCACCATAGTTTGCCTCTGAACTACCTCGCCACACATTTACAAATCAGAGGAGAGGTTATCTTGCCCTGACGTGTTGTGAACAGCCATGCTGGCCTTTGGCACGTAATTATAAACATTCACAGATCAAGGTTCCATAGACCTGTGCTCTGGGATTACAGGGCTGCTGTTCTGGAACTGATGATCCGTGCTGGAAATTGAATTGGTATTCACCCACTTCTCATTTTCTGGGACAGCCTCTCCCACTGCTCCTGATTCTGGAAACTTCCCCATGGGGACCCTGAGCAGGCATGGTGGGCTCTTGGAGAGGGCTCAGGGGCTGTGGCTGCCTCTCCCCACTGACTCGCAATGGGCAAGGCCTCCCCCCTGGCCCTGGGGTGGGCAGCCCCTCGCTCCCCCCCGGCCTGTGCTGCTGTGCTGGGAGGCCCAGGCCTCTGCTGTCAGATGCGGCCAGCGCTGAGCTGGAGCCAGGCCTGCCCGTCACAGGGCGGCTTGTGCTCAGCCGCTGAGCCAGGACACTTCACGTTGTCACAGCACTTCCCAGAGGCTTGCCTCTGGGATTGTCCAGGATGCTCTGTGGTATAGGCGAAATTGATTGCCTGATAAAATACAGGATGTGCAGTTAAATTTGAATTTCAGATAAAAACCAATATTTTAGAATAAGTATGTCCCATACCATATTTGAGACATACTTATAGTAAAAAATCATTTGCTATTTGTCTGAAATTCAACTTCAACTGGGCATTCTGTATTTTTAATTGTTGAATCTGGCAACCCTCCTGGGGTAGGAAATGTGCCCTGCGGGAATGCTACTCAATAATTCAGGAATCCTTTTCTTCTCCGGGCTGCCAGGGGACCAGCTTTTTCCAAGCCCCCTCAGAATCTCTGGGAACGTGTTCCTTCACTTTCCATTCCTTCTTGCAACAGACGTTTATTGAATACCAGGCCTCTGCCCTGGGGAGGACAGGATGCCCACAGTCACTGCCAGGTGGACGCTGCAGACCAGGAAACAGGACTTTCTGATAGGGGCAGGGGCGGGGAGGCGCGGGGAGCTGGAGGACGGGCAGGATCCGCTGAACCTGGAAAAGCTGTGGTGGCCTATGCCAGGCAGGGCCCATCTAGCCCTGGCCCACGCCAGGACCAGAGCAAAGTTCACTCTGGTGGGCAGAGCAGAGGTGAAGCTGGGGGGTGGGGGAGAGGTAAAGGGTGGGGGAAGGGTGATGGACATTTCTCCATGCCAGGGACATGGACAGGCCCCACCACCCCCCACATCTAGAACCATAAACTCCAGTGTAGTAAACAAGGAAGGCGCACAGCAAGTTGTGAAAGTTATCAGATGCAAAATTGAGTCACTTGGGTCAAACCCTGGCAAATGGGGCCTCTCATGCACTATTTGCCTGATAACAGGAACTATCACAAAACATTTTCCCAAACCACAGCTCATTATGTTGAGTCACACAGGGACAGCTAGCAGCACAAGGACAGATAGTCACTTTTACAAGAACAGTTGCCTAACACACTGCCTCATAAGCCCAGTGCAAAACTACAAGGGCCTAACCCTAACTCCAAGATTACAACTTGTATTAGCAACTACTGACACTGGCAAATCAGAACTTGCTACTCTTGTAAGATGCTGCCAGAGCCAATGAACTTTCCTTCAAAACAACTTGCATGACCTTCTCTTTCCCCAATAATCCCTAAACTTTTCATTTGTTCTCTGTACATACTGGAGGCCACCCTGGTCTGTATGCATCCTGGTTCTGGATTGCAGTCCTACTTGTATGTTATTCCAAATAAAATCTTTTTAGTTAGAGATTCATCACCCTACATTTTTCATGTTGATATAATCTGGTGTCAGAAGTGGGGTTCAAAGCAGGTTCACCTGGAAAGATGAACGGCTCCCAGAATTATTCACGTGGTCCCTGCACTCAGGCTGCTTGAGCCCTGGCTTCTGGGGTTCACCTCCTCCCCCTCATGAGTCTTTCTTGCATAGAACTCTCATTTTTCTCCTCCTCCTGTTTATGAGGCCTTCAGTTTATGAGGAACTTCCTCCCTCCTGGAAGGAGGTCTCCTGTTAAGAGGGGCCTTTCCTCCTCCTTGTCTCTGAGAGAATTTTCCTTCCTGTTAGAGAAGGCTTTGTGGCCCTTTCTGGTGCGTGCATACATTACTCTGGTTTTGTTTTGCTCACCTAATATTTTGGCTTTTGTGTCTTAGACCTTAGGGACAACTTGCCTAGATAAATGTATTTACAATACGGGCTGTCAAAGTTCAAAGGCAAGCCGAGATAGTCCCCTGTTCTGGGACTCTAGCTGGTGACACATTCAAGCATTATGGGGATCATTCAGCCAGTTTGTTTTTCTTAGAACTAAAGTAAAAGACCACAGCTATAAAATCATACAGTCCATTTAGAATGCATATCTCAATTTGTAGCTCAAGGCTCCAAAATGCATTCAAGACTCAAAGGTTGCCTTGCTGCAAATGCTGCCTCAAAGATAGCCGAGACTCTTTCATCTCTGGATGCCCCCTTCCTCACCTCCTCCTCTTCATCCTTCTCGAAGCTGAAATCTCTTTTGTCCAACGCTCTTCAGCTACTCTGGCATATTGACTTCTTAAGTAAAGACACTTGAAAAACAGCAGGTACAAAAAAATGATTTAGACCTTCGTGCTGTTTCTTGAAAGCAAAAGATGAAATTCCCATGTAAAAGACATTTTCCCTACACTAGGAGGAAAGGCAACACTCTTATTTTCAAGGACAAGGAATTAAAACACGAGAATACTTTTGTTAGATTAACTCTTATCTTTTAAGCCTCCTCACATAATTTGGTTCACAGCCTTCATAAGATTACCTATCAGGGCAAATGAAAAATCTTAGAGCTTAATCTTGTTCCATTTTGTCAGAAATATAATTTGAATTCAACTGTCTTCATATAAACTGATGAATTTATATTAATATGTTTTGCTCATGACTCAATTTTTAAAATAAAAACTGTAGGTCTTTGTTTTTGTTCATTTGTATGCTTATACATATTTTATGGTTATATGTTTTATGTATATAATATTTTTTTATCAAAATATATAAAAGAGCTCTGTTGGCTTAAAGGGAAAACTAAGCGCTTAAATAACTTATTACAAATATGGTAATTAACCTAAATGCCTTTTAGTTCCCTTGACTTAAGTAAATATTTGACAAAGATGTTGACTTTAAATTTGTTGGTAAAATAAAAATGAAGATGTCTTCAGAATTGTTAGCATACCTTTTTGTTTTTTTGTCTCTGGTAAAAGTTTTAAAATCGGGGGGCGGGGCTGCCAAGGGAGGAGGAACATGGCAGCGGTGGGGGGGGAGGTATTTTCAAAAGAAATAATTCCAGGTTAATGGATGAAATTTTGAAAAAGCAGCAGGAACTTCTGGGTCCACCAGAGTTTGCAAATAGTAATGACAAAGATGATCAAGTTTTAAATTGCCATTCAGCAGTCAAGGTGCTGTCCCCAGAAGATGGAAAAGCAGATATTGTGAGAGCTGCTCAGGACTTTTGCCAATTAGTAGCCCAGCAGCAAAAGAGACCCACAGATTTGGATGTAGCTATGTTAGACAGTTTACTTAGTTCAAATGGTTTCCCTGATCCTGATTTAGTATTGAAGTTTGGTCCCGTGGACAGCACATTAGGCTTTCTTCCCTGGCACATCAGATCGACTGAGATTATCTCTTTGCCTTCCCACCTAAGCATCAGTTATGAGGACTTTTTCTCTGCCCTTCGTCAGTATGTAGCCTGTGAACAGCGTGTGGGAAAGTAGTGATCCTTGGTTGCATAATTTGATTTAGGCTTTTGGAGAAAAGGACCCCAAGTGACTCTGATGTTTACAAAGCACCTATGAAACCCTGTGTACAACTAGTTCATAATCCTCATAATTTATCAACAAACACAAAAAAGTGTCTAACTTGAGAGTGAGTGTGTGTGCGCTTGTGTGTATGTATGGAAATAAACTTATGAATGGGGGAAGTATTGGAGAAGGAAATGTAAAGACCTGCAACCTTGAGCAAATGGCATTGTTTTAGGAGTTGACATTTCAGATTTAAAGTCTTCAGTCCCAGCTACTTGCCTGTTTTTGTGGGGAGAAGGGGGGCTGATTAGAGCTGTTCTGGTTGTTGGGGGAGGGGAATAATTTTTGTTCAGTCCTTCTCAGTGACCAAACTTTGATTTTTAAGAACAATGTATTGACTTATTAAACGAAAGCATTCTGAGTTTGAGGGAGCTCCAGAGGAATGGGGTTCTGTGTTGCTCACATGTTAAAAGCTTGCTCACCTTTGCAGCAGAGGGAATACCTGTCTTCAGATATCCGTCCATTTTCATCTCTTACTTCATTATAGTCAAACAATGTGACTTGAGAGTATTGCTCTGGTGTCAGTGTTCTGGTTTGTGAAGATCATTTCAAAAAGAATTCTTACTACATTGAAATGCAGAATTTTAGAAATTTAAATATTGGATTAGACAGTCAAAAAAAAAAAGGTGAATAAGTTGTAATTTTAAAAGGTGGAAAATTCCCTATAAAAGGAAAGAATGTTTTGATTTCCTTTTTTGTTTGGTGGGCAGTATGCTATATAATACCCAAAGTTGGTTTAAAAAATACTTCCATTAGCTATTTTTATTTAAAATAAGTATTTGAGGGAAGTTACCAAGGCATCTCTTTTCCTCAAAAGTAACCTGTTCCTCTTTGGAATAGCACTTTTAGGGCCATGTTAATACCTGGAATTTATACTCAGTAAATCCTGATGGTTACTTTGCATAAAAGATCTTTAAGTAGGATTGAGGCCTGTGTAGGGAATAAAATATTACCAAAGTCTATAAAAATAATTTAAATTAATTTTACATGTTCTCTTTTATGACAGAACAGCACTGGTTCTGTTATTTTTAAAATGAATAAATGATTTCTTGATATGTGTTTAATATTTCTTCCCTCAATGCTAATTCTTGGGTACAAACCATTCTTTATATTTTGATAGACTGTTTTCAGAAAACTCTCTTATCAACAAGTGTACAATTGTACATTTAGATGGAGTAGTTCAGACATTAGATTTCAGAAGTCTGAACAAGCAAAGAAGACTGGATTTGGAAAGGATGTTCTAGAATTGCTTGTCAAATTCTGACGCTATGAAGAGCGATGTTTCAACTTTGGATTACAAAACCCCATTTATGATTTTAAAATGTATTTGAAATAAAAATGATTAAATCAAGAAAAGTTTTAAAATCATAAAAGTGTGAGCGTGACCTAAAAACAAGTGTGCAGACGAGAGTGCCATGCAGCGTCCATTGTTTCCTGTGTATCAAGCACAACAATTTGATTTTAGTGTTTTTCTTTGACAGGAAAATAACGTGAAATAATGACTAGCTCTGCCTAATATCTCAGTTTTCATAAGTAATCTAGATACAGCTGCTAAAAATAATAAATTAGGTGATGTAAATGGGATAAGTATTTATAAAAAATTTTTTCATGTAATTTGAAATCTTAAAGTTATGTTACGTTGAATTAAATAATAGAGATTCATAAAACAGCTGAGCCACTTCTAAATAAATTAAAATACTAAAACTTTAATTGCTAAACATAGATTCAAGTTCATTTACTTTTGGTTTCTTAAATTGTACGAAAAGACAAAAGATGTTTGGATCTATTAGTCAATATGTCTTATTTCACATCAAAAAAGTGTTCTAAAAAAATATGGTTTTAGAGATTACAAAATATAGATGCATGACACGTTAATATACAATAGTTCAAAATTAATTACTTCCTGGGTTTCTACCAAAAATTAAGGTTACTAAAAATTACAAGTTATAATTAATATATGTAATTCTGTATACAAAATATACAAAAAATAATTTTTGTATGAGAAAGAATTTTGTGTGGTGTCAATGATCAGGGGGAAAAAAGTGAATTTTTGTCCAGAGGTAAAATGATTGGTTGTTCCAACATACAAAAAGGGGGAAATGTAGGACAAAGATTGGGGGTTTAAGAGAATGATGGAAAGTCCAGGCAGGTCATGGAGGGTTTGGGATGGATGGGCCTCAAAAAGGTAGTTTTGTGTGTGATTGTGTTGGCTGGGATTGGAAGGGATTGTTTATAAATTGTTCTAATAATTGAGCATTGGTGTCAAGGGTGCGCTGATAAAGGACTGGAGTCTGGTTCTGTATGTGTGGAGCAATAACATTTTCTGAGAATGTTGATCTGCTCTTAGTAAAAAAAAAATTGTAAGAGGTTTTGATTTTAATTCTGAAATCTGTTTCTTTAAATTTTCAACATCTTCCCAACTACAGCTTTTTTTTTTTGTTTTACAGTTTCTACCAAATTTCAAGTTGGAAGTGCTATCTTCTTAATTGAAAATGATAATTTTATTTCTCAAGGTAGATTTTTTTCACTTAAAGATTTTCATATTCAATAGCTCAAGGGTTTTGCTTTTTACATATCTCACTACATGTGATTTGTAGTTCATGCATCATTGCCTTCTGCTCTTCTTCCTTCTCTCCTTAAAAGGGCACATCTTTTTGCTTAACTAAAGTGGTGACTCTCTCCCTCAACTTTTTTTTGTCAGTTTTTGTAGCTTTTTCCCCCCCAGTTCTGACTCTGCTATTGTGCCCTGATGCTGAGAATGTTTGTCTTGAAGGCCTAGGAGAACAATGTTTCCTCCAGTGGAACTTGATTCTATACTCTTGGATTTTCATTCTGTGTCTAAATTGTTCTTTGTAACCAGGCAATTTAACATACTTTTACTTTTTCTAAAAGCCATGCATTCCCCTCTTCAGGTACTGGATTTCTTGTTTATATTATTCTTCTATAGTATGATGTATACTCAGACCCTTAGACACCCAGGCTTCCAGCGTCTGATTGAATTCAGTACCTTTTCATCAGGTTTGACTTCTAGGTTATCCAAACGTGCTTCCCACAAGGAGGAGCAGTCATATTGCAGGAAGTTTTTCTTTACCTTTTAAGTAATCAGCCTAAGAAACAGAGATTTTTTGTTTTGTGCTATCTTTATTAGGTTTTTGACTACTTGGGAAACCTAAGTCATCTCTAATACAGGTCTAAGCTTTTTTTCCTCTCAACTATATAACTTTTTATATTTGCTTTTGAAGTCTTTTATATATCATTCTAATTAAATAAATGACTATTATTTCTCAGTGACATCTGATTCCATCTTAATTAAATAATTTAAGCCTTTAACATCTTTGACAAACTTTCCAAAATTGAATTCTAATTAAAGTCTTTTTAAACTAAAATTGACTTTGGGATTTTTCAGTTGAACCCTTGAAAATCCTCAAATGATGTGTCTCTCGTTAGGCTTATTTGATATGTTGTATTATATAAAAAGCACTGTCAAATAATAAAGTGATACTGAATCTTCTTTAGCTAATATTTATATGGATATGTTAATGATGTGAATGTTCTAAAAATTGTATGAAATTTATGAAATTCTAATGGTTTTAGTGTGATGCTGTCAGCGATGATTCTGGTCGTTATCTCAAAATGCTGCATGCAGTAGAAATAACTGAATTTCCTTGTCAATTGCTGAACTTTCATCAGATTTTAACTGTGGCTATTCTAAGTTTTGCCATCTACAGTGTTGATTCTTCTCTAAAGGCATCTGCTGTCAGATTCATAAAAAGGACTCTAACAAGTACTCTTAAATACAGGTTTCTAGTAACCTTATCAATGGACTAAACAAAAATTTCTAAAACTCTGATGAAAAACTGATGAGTTCATGAAACTACAGATTAAGCAGAACAAAATTAATCATGACAAAAAAGAATTACAAGAAACTGAATAACTGATAAAAATTATAATTTTTATGACTTTTATTTGAAACATTCTTGGTTCTTTACTTAAATGTTTTGTTTTCTAGATTTAAGAAAACTTTCTTTCTTAAACTATCTATCGTTTTCAGCAATTTGGTGAAGTATACTTTTATAAACAAAGGTGAAAATATTTATTTTTTCTCCAGACTTGATCCCTCCAAAATTTGAAACTGCTGGTGAGCAATTTTTATCTCATTACAATATAGGTATTTACATAATTTCAATAAAAATCTGTTTTTTTTATAACAGGATGCAACTAGAAATGTTAATTATATTACATAATTAACATTATGTTAATATGTTAATTTTAACATATTTGTTAAGATTTGCTGCAGATAAAATCTAAAGCTTGCCTTAACTTGGCTTCCTGGACTCAAAAATTTTTTAAAAAGTCAAATCTGAGATTCAATCACTGTTCTTGCTACATTTGTGTAAATAATCAGACAAAAATCTAATAAAACTAAATTTATTTTATAAACAAATTAGTCTTACTCTGATTATCTTTCGTAAAAATCAGGATGACTATAATATACCTGTTATTAGATTGCAGCCCTGTGCATTTTTTTTGAGTTCTTGTTATCTACCTGTAGGTTGGACTAGATCCTGAATTCTTCTAGTTCCCTTCAATATCTGGCTACAACTCTCCCACTAAGAACAAGAACTACTCTGTTCCTAAAGCCCTATAAGCTGAAACTGAATGAATTTCAAGAGATAAATCTTGTGCCCAATGTGTGGACCATACAGAGAGTTCACTAAATCACTCAATGCCATAACCAGAGACATTTGAACTGCAAAACTGCTGACTTCCCAAACCATCACAACAAGACTCCACAGCATAATGAGATTCTTACCCCTCCTAATGTCTACTTTTTGACTTGACAAGAAAATGCTATAATTAAAATTTCACAGTCAGTAACTTTTGTGAGTAACTTGATAGAACCTGACCTAAAAATTCCTTTAGTCCACCTAGTGGGTAACCTTAACAACATCCCTAACACAACTTTTTGTTCAAATTGTACCAGTAGGCCCTTTTATAAAGTTGGCACTCTCTGCTTTAATTCAACCGAGTTGTGGAATGCTGCTCAATGGCTATAACAGGTCTCACCCAGCTCCTCCATGGGCTTTTGATTTGTTTAGTTGGTTGCCCTTAGGCTTGGGCACTTGGTCTGAAATCATTACACAAACTGAATCTATTATGCTCCTGTTGGTTTTACTAGAATTATTTCCTTTAAACATTGTACCTGTTGCCTGTCCAACCTCTGCAGTAATGACACTCTTAATACAGTAATGCTGACCCAGCACTTCAAAACGGTAGCTAACACTTATGGAACTGACAAAATGAAACTTAATAGTGGTAGACGTAGCCTGAGAGTCACTTTCTCCAGACCTCTCTTGCTGCTCAAATGTGGCTAAAAGCATTTTGACGCTGACTCCTATTTACCAATCACTTCCCTGATATAGAAGCAGACCAGCAACCTGGAACAGGTTCATCCTGGCACAGAGGGACAGTCAAAACCCAACTACAGGCTAGTTGACCAATGACACTTTCAGAGAAAAATCTTGATCAAAAGAGTGAAAAAGGGCAAAGTTGTAAGATTCAAAATGGAGTCACTTGTGTCAAAGCCTGGCAAATGGAGCCAGGGAAGGCAATGAAGGGGGGGGGTGCTCTCATGTACTATTTGCCTGATAGGAACTAGCACAAAAAATTTTCTGAAACTATAGCTCACTCACTACATGAGTCACACGAGGACAGCTAACAGCACAAGGACAGGTAGCTGCTTATACAAGAACAATTTCCTAACACGCTGTCTCACAAGGCCAGTGCAAAAACTACAAGGGCCTAACCCCTAACTCCAATATTACAAGTCATATCTAGCAACTATTGACACTCACCAATCAGAACTCGCCCCAGCTCTTGTAAGGTGCTGCCAGCACCAATGAGCTTCCTTTCAGAACAACTTGCATAACCTCCTCTTTCCCCAATAATCTCTAGCCATTTCCTCTGTTCTCTAGACATACCAGCGGCCACCCTGTTCTGCCTGTATGTGCTGGATTGCAATCCTACTTCATCTCTCTCTTTCTATTTTTGTATTGATAACATAGAAAGTGAGAGGCAGGGAGGGGCAGGGCAGGGTGAGAGGTCTCCGGAGGTGGGATGGGGTGGGGGAGGTCTCCGTCACTGGGAAGGTGAGGTGGATCCAAGGCTTGCAGGTAAGGGTCGGGCCAGCAGGTATTGGGGGCAGCAGCGCTCCAGGCAGGCAAAGGGCTGCAGCAAAGGCCAGGACACTCCAAGGACCAGGGGAGGGGCAGGGAGAGGGACCCCGGCAGAGAGGGAGGACAGGAGGCCTGTTCTTGGGGGTCGCCCTCAGGCTGTGGCTTTGCTGGTGAAGGGAGAGGCTCAAGGGCATTCTAGAGAGGCCTGGTGTGACCTCTTCTAGGTTCTTACGGGCCACTCTGTCGACTGAGCTGAGAAAATTAGGAATGGTCAGTGATTTCCAGTGACCTGACCTGAGCTGCTCTTATAGGCCTTTCTGGTTTTAGCATAGAGAATAGGCCTTCCCAGGGCAGGACAGGGCCACAGGGACAGTCAGGGGTCAGGGCAGCAATCCAGCCCACATGTGAGGGGGAAAGAGGTGCCCAGACTGGGGACATAGTCCAGGGTCAGGGCCAAGACCTGGTGGGTGTTGGCTGTGAGGGAGGGGTCGGTGGGGGGAAGACTCAGCTTGGGTGGAGGGCAGGTTGCAGTGACCTTCACGGAGGGAGGCAACACAGAGACACGTATGTTCAGGTGGATGGCAATTCCCTTGGGGACTGTTGAGCCTGAGGTGCTGTGGGTGGACATGAGGGCCTCAGCTGTGATGGGAGATATGGCTGGACATGATTTGGGTGCATCATCATGCAAAGGTCTCAGGGCGAGGCCCCAGATCAGCCTTGACCCCATGTCCCTCACCACAACCCCCGGGCACACCCTTGCCAAGCCCTGCTGTGAGTTTCAGCATCTCCCCCACACCCACAGCCACTGTCAGCTCTGTGAATGGCCAGCCTGTCTCCCCTGGGCATCTGCCATGAGTGGTCACTCTGAGTCCAGGGCCTTTGTGCCGGGGTAGCAGGGATGATCAGAGCTGGTCAGTCCTGGGCTACGGCTCCTCCATGCCTCCAACTGTCCAGCCATTCCTGGGCCCTGCAAACTTTGCTCTAGCAGTTCCCCCACCTGGGACGCTCCGCCTACCTGGCCAACTCAGCCCAAGAGTCAGGAGGGGCTTCCTGACTATGGCTTGCTTCTGCCTCCCACCCACCCCCTCCTTCTCTGTGGCTGAATCTGTCCTCATTTCCTGTGTCTCTTTCCTTCCCTGTGGCTTCCCTCTCCTTGGAGAGGTGGCTTCCACCAGGGCACACAGGGATTTTGTTCACTCTGTCCCCAGAGCTCAGAAGGTGCTTGGGCACCTCAAACAGAGGCCATTGCCCCCAAGGTGGCCTTCTCAACCCACCCTGCTCCTCCTAAGCCTGGGCCCAGGACACTTACAGGTCAGGGGTTCCTGGACCCAGCCGACTACACCGTCCCTTGGGGACCCTATACCCTGCCCCGCCCTCGTTGAAGAATCTTTGTTAAACTCTCCTAGGATCATCCTCACTTTCCGCGTCCCCTGTTCCCTGTGGCCTAGACTGGTTAGAAATAGCTGGGCCCTGGGACCTCTCAATGTTTTGTGCTTGTCAAGGCCCTTCCTCGGGTCGCCTGCAGGGACCTGCAGCGTAGCGGCTTAAAGCATCACACATTTGCTATCTCACAGTGCTGAAAGTCAGAAACCCTAAAGCCAAGGTGTCGGTGGGGCTGGCTGCTTCCAGGGTGGATACATCCGTTGCCTTTTCCAGTTTCCGGAGGGTGCCTGTGTGCCTTGGCTCCTGGGCCTCCTTTGGGCCACTCTGACCTCTGCCTTCTGTCATCACATCTTCCCTGTCTTTGACCCTCCTGCCTCCCTCTGATAAGGACCCCGTGAAGACATTGGGCCACCAGCTAATCCAGGGTGACCCCTCATCTCAAGGTCTTTAACTGAATCACATCTGCTGCGTTAGGGTGTCTGTTAGGATGTCTTTGGGGGCTATGACTCTGCGGCTACACCCTATGTTTCCACCACCCCACGCTGCTTCCACCCGTGGGCGGGGTGTGGTCTGTGTATGTCCCGTGGGGCTTGGCCATGCAGATTGCAGGCTGTCTTTTCAGATTCGTCCTGACCACTGAGAATTCTCCTTGGTCCCCTGAGGAAGGGCACCTCGCCCAAAATCTCCTGGTTGGTAAATGGAATACATGGCCTACAGTCCCCTGGCCCTGGTCACTGTACGGGACTTCCAGGAGACCTGACCAGGTGAACCCACACGCACCGCGAAGCGCACCTGTGGGCGGCTGCACAGGCCGCTGATGAGCTTGGAAGAACCACCCCGATCCTGCCCTGTCCCGATACCCCCCACCCATGCCAGCCTGGGGCAGGATCGGGTGGTCTCCCACCACCCCCGCCCTCTACTCTGCCCGACTTTGCACTAGTCCTTGGATATTTTAAATCCCAGTATACTCACCCCTCACATACTCTCTTGGCGCCTCCTGAGCACATGGTTTCCTTCTCATTTCTGCTTTCTCCTTGCTCCCGTCACCTTTTATCTCCTTTTAAGTAAAAATTTACAGGAAATACATGGCTCTTCCCCCAATAACATGGAAAAAAAAAAAGAACCCACAGAAATAGAAGGTTAGGAAGCTCAAGTGGGCAATTTGGGCCATTCTGAGTGATTTCTACCCCTTCCAGGCCCACCCATGCAGCCCACACCTGCCAAGGTCTCTTAGTCCCTAGGGGCCCCCGTGGGGCCGCGGTGAAGTGCAGACTTAGACCAAGCAGGACCCGGATCTTCTACTGATGCGTCCTTTACTTCCGCCTGATGTTCAGAATGATGGGGGAGGAAGGGGAGCTTTAGAATGAAGAAAAAGAGAGAGGAATTAAATTACAGGGCACGCTCTAGACCGGTATTTTTGCCCGGGTCTTGCTTATGTGGCTGGCTTGCGCTATATTTGTGGCTGGGAAATGCCAGTCTTCTGTTTGCAGCTCGGGATCGAAAGGCACACGTCTTCCTGCAGGCGGCTCTTGCCAGCAGACCTGCCCAGCCACGAACCCTCCACGCCCCACTGTGGCAGCACCCCAAACTTCCACTCCCACCCTGGATCCTGAGCAGGGCCTTCTCTAGGACTGGCGATTCCAACAGAAATTGCTGGAATCAGGTTATCCTGGTAGAGAATCCGATCTGATGTGGTTTGATGATTTCGTATATCACCTGGTGGCTCATCTAGTCCTGACCTGGAAGAGCTTTAGGAAGAAAAATAGCTGACGTCGCCCAGAACCACCCACGCGCTGGCACATGCCGGCCAGAGGCTGCCAGCCATGCAGGAGGGGTGGCGTCTGACCTTGCTGCACTGTTCTCTTGGTAGGGACCCCTCCCTCCAATTAAAATGTTTCCTAGTTCTATTTATCCTCTGACCAGGTCCTGCAGAATCTACCATGCCCAAGACTGATGTGCCGGGGCTATGTCTGGGGCTGAACGCTGGCAGGTGGGAACAGACAGAGGCAAAGCAAATAATGAATGTGGGGTCTATTTAGTGTCAGGGCAAATCCCGTATGTGGAGAAGGGCAATTAGGGAAGTTCATTTCTCAGAGGGCAGCAATATCTCCTCGTGGTTAATGGTGATGAATTTACATGGCTGTTTCCCTTCCTGGAAAAAATTGATCTTTATATACCCCAATTAGTTTTTCTGTTCTCTTTCCCCTAATGCACTAATCGCCCCCCAAAACAGCTGTTCCTGGCCAGCAGGGGAGCCAGTGGTAGAGAGACGTGAGTCAGGACTGCGGGAGCATCTGCTGGACCAGTTGGCAAGACTGGTGACTCAGGAAACATTTAAGCACACATATTCGTTCCTTGGAGCAAACTCCGAGAAAAATCCAATTATAGGGAAAAGGTGCACTTTGGCAGATGGGACTCACTACCCTAATGAAATGTGCTGTTCTGGAGATGCCTACTGTGGACACTGAGACCCAACAGAACCATGTTGGCCTTGCCTCCCCGACCACTGCCCCCCACCATCTCACCCAACGATGATGTCTCCACTCCTGCCGCTGGCCGTGGCCTCTGATGAACTGACCTACTGAGCGGGGCCAGGCACTGCCAGGTCTGGGATTGGGCGTGAGCACTGGCCTGGGCCTTGCCCCTGCACCGTGCCCCATCCCACACAGGAACTGTACTCCTGGGGTGGGGTGCGATGCTCCTGGAGTAGTGGGGTGGGGTGGGGTGGTCTGCAGCTCATAGATGGAGGGGCTTTGCCCTGCAGCCAACGGCAGGCAGACAGGGGATGTCGGTGTTTGTGCCAATTTCTATGGCAACAGTGATGTCTATAGTGGGTTGAATGGTGGCCTCCCAAAAGATATGACCATGTCCTAAACCCTGGAATGTTTTTTCTTATTTGGGAAAAGGGTCTTTAAGGTGTAATTAAATGAAGGATTTTGAGATGAGGAGATTGTCCTGGATTATCTGTGTGGGCTCTAAATCCAATGATAAATGCCCTTTTAAGAAGAAGGCAGAAGGAGCTTTCACACAGACAGAAGAAGACACAAGAGGAGCCAACACTGTGCTCTCAGACTTCTGGCCTCTAGAACTGGGAAAAAATAAATTTCTGTGTTTTAATCCACCCAGTTTGTGGCCATCTGTTGTGGCAGCCCCAGGAAACTAACGCAATGCCCAAGGGCACAGTGGAAACCACATCTAAACAGCTGGCAAGGACAGGCCCCCCCCAACCCCCCAAACTCTACTGGAACCTTCTCTTCATTGCTGAGTTCAACATCGCAGGGTTGGGGCAGACCAGGGCAGAAACCTGAGGTTTGCCAGGTACATTAGTTGTGTAAAAAATTTACCACAAATTTAGCAAATGAAAATGACATATGTTGGTTATGTCACAACTTGCAGGGGCTAGGAGTACAGGCACAAAGCTTAGCTGTCCCTTGCTCAGGGTCTCACAGTTTGCAATTGAGGTGTTGGCTGGGCTGCCTTCCTTTCCAGGGATTGGGGCCTTCTTCCAAGCTTGGGAGGATCGTGGCAGAATTTAGGCCCTTGCAGCCACAGGACTGAGGTCCCTGTTCATCGAGGCTGTCACAGGGACCACTCTCAGCTCCAAGAGGCTCCACAGTGCCCTGCCACGTGCCCCTCACAACTTGGCATTGTACTTATTCAAGGCCAGCAGGAGAATCTCTCTTTTCAGAGAAGGTCTAGGCTCTCTTTTAAGGGCCCCCCTAATTAGGTCAGACCCACCCCAAATAATCTCCCTTTTGACCAACTGGATGTCAGCTGATTAGAGTTCTTAATTACATCTTAAAAATCTCTTCTTCTTTGCCATATAATGTAACATAATCATGGGATGATACCCCATTACCTTTGCCGTATTCTCTTGGTCTGCCCCCAATTAAGGGGGGGGATTACATGAGTGTGACTCGTTGGGGAGGTCACCTTCCAGTGTGGCTGACACCCCTATGGTGTCTTTCTTCCTTTCTGAGTCTGTTCTTTGCAAGTTTTGGATTTCTTTCTAGTTGCCTTCCTTCCTCGCCTGGGGCCCAGCACCATCACACCACTGGGATCTTTGTTCCCGACTGAACAAAGTATCAATGTCACTGAGGTCTTGGCACTTAGATGTACAGAGACTTAAGGACAGACGCTCAAGGTGATGGCTTTCAGATTATTAAATAACTGCCACCCGCAAAGGAGGAGTTCCAAGGCACACTAGAGTGTGGCGTGGGTGGGTGACTTCAGCTCTCTGGTGTTTCTTCTCCCTCAAATGCCGACACTAATACAGCGTCGGATGAGATGTAAATTGGACAACAGGTGTCCAGCGCCTGGTGCAGGGCCTGGCAATGGCACCTGATGACCTGCTGCTCTGTGTCCCTGCAGCCCCGTCTGAGCACCCTGCAGGGACAGGACGCTTCAGGCCGCCCAGTGCCAGAGGCTGTGGGAAGGCTCCACTGAGGGCAGATAGTTTGGAAACAGCCAGTGAAAGGATCAAGTGTTAACTCGGTTTCTGCCCTGGATCTTAGGGACTTAGGGTGAAATTACATGGGACATAGTAAAGGACATTATTGCCTCCGCTTGTGAGGTATATCTGAAGGGAAAGCTGAAGTGCCATAAGAAAATAAAATGTTCAAACTCTATTCTAGTAGACACTAATGATACATTGCACATCTCATCAAAAGACAAGAATAAATAAAACAAGTAGTAAACGCATTGGTACAGAATTATATTATCTGGCAATATCTGCTTCACACTTATTTTTTTGCCAAAACAATGAGCATTTTTGATATGGCAGAAAACCAGAAATAAATACTTTCGATATGTCTGATGAGTTTCAAATTGAAAGTACTCCTACCTGTGAGGTGCTGAGGGACTAAGAGAGTGAGGTGGGACTTGAGCTTAAATTCTGGCCTAGACCACACGGGCACCTGAGGGAGGTGTCCACCTGGAGGACACTCGGGCAGCTGCAAGCTGTGTTACTGGCTGGGGCTTCACCCAAGTGCTCAGAGGGACCCTGAGCACTGATGGGCTCGTATCCTGACAGGCAGGAGAACTCACTGTGTGTCTCTGGCCTTTGGTACTTTGGAAGCAGGAGGACCTGCCTCCCTAGGTCCTTTCCTGGTTCCTATAGCCTAACCTAAGCAGCTACAGAAGGAATAATCTTCCCCGGGGAAAATGTCAAGGAAAAGAAAAGATGTTTCCATGTAAGGCCCGTAGGGCAGTCCTGAACCATCTATCCATCTATCCACCCCTCCATTTGTCTATCCATCCACCATCCATCTGTCCACCCATCCATTTATCACGCCATCCACCATCCATCCACCCATCTCTGCATCCCACCTGGTTTCTGTCTGACTTTTTCCACCCAAGCAAGAAGGCCCTTTGTACTGCACCAGTGCTATGGGAGAAGACCCTAAAGTAAGGTAAACCCAAAAAGAGGGAGGAATCCAAAGTGACCAACCAAATGAGCCACAACTCCCAGGAAATTGAATCAAAAGAAAACTCCTGTTTGTAAGCCATGCCTTTACCTATTTGTTCCTCTCCTGCAAAACCTCACCCCACAGCAACCCAGCCCTGAAATAATCAATTTTCTCTTGACCATTGTTAACATTCTCTCACTGAGGGGTGGGCCCTTGGTAGCCCCTGGAAGTTAGTGCTTAGAACTAATGCAGGAATTACATAGCTTGAAAAGACACTTATTTGAGAGGTATTTTGAAGTGGTTTCATCCAGGATCTCCCAGCCCACTGGCAATGACCTATGTTACTGCTGTGACTGCTAGATCATTACTAATGGTTTTAATTTGAGGGTCTGATTAACAAAATAATATTTTAAACAAATTTATGTCCTCCATTGTCATATTAGAAAATTATGTGCCCTAATATAGCCTGAAGTGAGTATATCCATATATCCTACCCAATCGAAGAAGAAACTCTGTTTTTTCTTTTTTTGGGGGGACTATCGTTCAGCAAGTAAGAGAGTAAATATGGGATGTTTCTCTCTCTCTCTCTCTCTTGTTTCCCTAGGGCTGCCATAACAAATTAACACAAACTTAGCGGCTTAAAACAACAGAAATTTATTCTCACAGAAGTCCAAAATCAAGGTGTTACCAGGGTTGGCTCCTTCTGTTTTATTTTTTCTTCATATTCCAAGGTAGTGCCCAGTTCCTAGTTCCTTACTTTTGGTAAAAGTAAGAAGTACTATCTAATGTAAAGTTATCAGAATCATTTAAAAGGGGTAAATTTTGGAAAGTTGTAGCTAGAAATATCCTTGGAGTTAGAGATTTAACAGTTGTTTTAGGATTGACTTAATGTAATGTTTTAGTAACACAGGAAAGTAATTGACCATGTTTAAGTAAAATCAGATGAGAAAAATCAATTACACTTAGTGCCTGCTTCCGATCTATAAGCCGTGTACCACTGCCTGCAAGTCTACTTGCCCTGTTGCCTACAGAGATGAAATGAGAACACAGCTCTGAAAGGTCTTTGAGAAATTAAAAACCTTGCAAATGCAGGAAAAGAAAAAAAAAAAAAGGGAATGATTTCCTATGGGAAAGTTTATTCACGCTGCTTAGAATTACTTCATTGGGTTTCACCTTCAAAGTTATTTATTAGAAAAACTTTAATGACTCCAAAAATCTTTTAAAAAAACCCCTCTCAGGTAGATAAAAAAACCTCTCAAAACTCACCATATCCTGACCTTGTTTCCTATACCCTGGCTAATCGCTGCACAGTTACATATAATTCCTACACTTGAAGGATGAACAAATGCAACATGATCTATTTAAATTCCATTTTGGCAAGCAGTTTGTGTATACGTCTACCTTAATATCTCTATTATTTCACTCTGTTTAAGTAAAATTAACTTGTTTCCAACAACATTTATTCTGGCATGGAATAGATGTCTTTTAAGACAAAGTCGAGCTAGAGAGCATGCATTTTATATGGTTTTGGCCCATACATATACTATTGACACAGAGAACACACTTTGTATTGTCAGTGTTAGGGACTAGGGACCTGGTTCAATCCTCTTGGATCTTTTGCTTTTGCCTTAAGAAAAATACACCCTTAGACACAGATCACCCAGACCACTGCCTGTCAATTCTCGGACACAGCTGTGGTTGGATACATTCTGGGGAGAGTGTGGGGTTCGGCCCATGTCCATGTCTATCACCCCACAAGTCGTGAGTCAGCACCCTATTGATGGTGTATCTTCCATGCCTGCAGCCAAGGGAAAGATTGCAAATTCACCTGGGATGAAATGAACAGCCTGAAAGTGGATCCCAACAGTCAACTCAAGCTGTCAACTTGAATGTACCAAATCAATCTCATTGTTAGTTCCAAAATAGTTTATTGAGTTCGAGTTATATACCAGGCCTTGGGGTTCCTGCTTCCCACACGTTGCCTGTCTTGTCATAGCAACCTGCAACAGTGGATATGCACTCTACAACTTTAGTTGGTCAAGCAGAACCTGAGTGTCTGTCTGGGAGGCTGAGTTCCTTATCTCCCTGTGATAAGAGGTGGGGGCTTCAAGGCTGACTCCAAAGCTCACTCCTGTTCAATACTAAAATGCCACATTTTCAGATTTTAAAAGAAAAATGTGTTCTTGATCAGAAAATGATCTCGAATATTGGCAAAGGTGGAGAAATTCCTCTGATAAACAGTTTGGAATAAAAACTGGAAACCAGCTTACATGCTAGTGTGAAAAATGAGCTGAAGTACCTTTTACATAAATTGTGCTTAGGTTATTTGAAAATTGTCACTTTCCAGAGTTGCTACTCTATAAGTTTTCCAAAGAAATATCTCTGTAACTCAGTAGTGATTTAGGCTGCAGTTTTGTGCCAACCACGCTATTTCATTTATGTTGAGAAACTTTAATGGGAATCTTTGGCAAACTCATTTACAAATCTTTATAATGCAAATGGCAGCTGAAGAAGAAATCTTCTAAATCACACTGATGCTTAATTAGATTTGGTTCAGTTACATTTCATTGATTTTTATGGAGAATACCCATGACATGCTTCAAAGTTTTCATTTGGCAAACCACAAATGAGTCCAAGCACACATCAGAGGGTACCACATGACAGAGTCACCCACAATGGCCCACAGGGGATGACACACAAGGAAACCCAGAGGCGTCCTGACAATCACTGAATGTAGACCGTGCAAGGACACAGCAAGCATTCTGTGTAAAGACATTTGTTGGTTTTAAAGTCTTACTTTCCAGATTCATTGTGTTTCCCACTAGAGCAGTGTTTGTAGATTATTTAACTCACGCGTTCATCATCTTCCAGTGTAAACATTTCTTTCCTATTTATTTTATGTCACATGCACTATTTTTCTCTCCTTTTGAGCATCACAGAAGAGGATAACTTTGGAAGGGAGGATACACCAAAGCCTCACTATGAACTGCAGCAACAGTCTGAAAGTTCACAGTCACCCATGATACATAGACCAGCATCCTAGCACTGTCATAACGGCAACCGCGTTCATGAAATAATATCACATTGTTAGAGAAGGCGACCAGGAATGAAACCAAGCACATCAGGTGACAGCAGCTTCTATTTTAGCCCAGTTAGTGTCATCACCAGTGATTGCCAAAGATCTAGAAATACAAAATGACTGTGTGTGTACAAAGTAGGACAGTCATTTAATTTACCTCCAGTACAAGAAATGAGAAACCCCTGGTTTTAACTCTGGAACAGAAACAGGGTGAATGGGCAGTGGGAAGCCGTGCAGGACCCACTCCCTTACTGCCTACTGCCTTACTGACCCAGGATGACAGCCTTGCGCCTGACCCCCTCGGTCCACTCTGTTTGTCCAGCCCAGTCACAACCCTGAAATAAAATCTTACTTTCCTCTGCTTTGATTATTTCTGTTTGGCCAGCACACTTTGCTCTCGTGTTTCTTCTGGAACAAAGCTGACATCACTTACTGCCTTCCCGAACGTCAACAGAGTTTGTTTGGCCTTTCCAGCTCACTGGCCACATTCTGCAGGTCAGATGGGCCCTGGGGTTGAATGATACTCAGTACTATGAGAGCTGGAGGCTGCAAAAATTAGAAAGATAAGGTAGAACATAGCAGAAAAATAAGAACAGAGCTGTACATTATTTCAGGGTCTTTGGAGAAAAAATAAAAAAATTATTGACTGTGATCACATGGGCTGAGTTCCAACCCCCTTAACTGCAGCTTCCCAAAGCAGTTGGAGGAAAATCTCTGCCCTCTACACTAACTTGCTTCGGGCATGGAATGGATCACCTTGGGTGTTTTCCAGCCAGCTTGGAAGACACACGGTTGTGTGAGCTTAATGAGGGGTGAAGAGTGTGTGCTTGGATCTGGGCCATGGGAACTGCCTAATGGCCTCAGGAGGAGTGTCAGGAAGGCTCAGAAAGCCACAGCAAGACAGTGGCCTTGTCTCTGGCCCTCCAGCTGACTTCGGACGAGCCACCGGATCTCTCTGGGTTTGTTTCCTTCCCTGTAGAGGGTATGAAGTTAGGCTTCATGCCCTCCCAAATTCAATGGCTCTACCCTCACTCAGTTAGGAAACAAGTTTTACCCCTTTAGAAAGCAAATTCCATTAAACATTTGCATGTCGTTAGAAGGGTTCTGATAAAACACTGAAATATAATTCCCATGCATGGGGAATGCCATGCTGGGCTGTGAGGTTGGGCTGTGTCCTGCCTCCTGAAATCCTGATGAACAGGGTCCCCACTGGTGAGAAGTGGCAAGGAGCCACCAGTTCTGTACAGGGCCAGCGAGGACACAGACCACACTGTCTATGGGGTACCCTTAGCCTCCCCCATTTCTGTACCTGCCCTCCTCTTCCCTTGCCCAGCCATGGCTCAAACCCTGCCTCACTCCATGGAACCTTCCTGCTTGTCAGTCAGGAAGTCTCTGGACCAGCACAATGTCTGTAATTTCTGCAATGCAATTTGGCACTTGTTTCGCTTGTAGCTGGTTCCTGTGTGTGATTCTTATCTGAGGAGTTCCCATCCAGGGAAGGAGATGTGTCTTAAACTTCTGCACTCCTTGGATCTAAGAGGAGAAGCCTGAGCGAGTGGGAAGATGGGAAGATGGTCAGTAGGTAGAGTTGATGGACTTAACACAGAGAACTGAGATCAGAAAGCAAGTATATGATTCCAAGCAATTGTATTTTAATCACTGTAATTGTTCATTCTGAGCTGCTATCCAAGCATGTTCTAATTAAAGCCTGTTGTTGTAAAATAAATTTCCTGATACTATGAAAATGACATTTAAAATTCTTAGGACAGTCTTTCATCTCCAAATCACTTTTACAGCATCATTTTGGTCAATTGTCACATCAACCTGCTAAGAGTTTATGGCTGAGGAAACAGGCTCAGGCAGGGCAAGTGACCTGCCGGAGTTACACAGACACAGGGGCAATCTCAGGTCTTTGGCACTAGCCCACAGATTTTCCTCTCAAAAAAATAAGGTCAAATTTTGGTAGGTGGAGTGAACATGGTAGCTGAAAAATTTAGGCCTAAACCATGGTTCTTCTGAGTCATGGATTTTAGAGATTGTGAGTCTTCATGTGAGTATTGCATGTGGGTGCATGTGTGCACACGGTATGTGTGTGTGCATGTGCGTGTAACTGGGGGTAATAATCTTGCTGCTCACACAGAACTTCCTAAGGCATAAGTAATTCTCAATCTGCTAGAAAGCTAGCTGATATAGCTGATAAACCGTGTGCAGATCTTACCCACAGGCCTCGGCGAGCAGTGGACAGGACACCCAGGAGCAAGGGTGGTTGGTCCCAGAAATCTGTTGCATGGGAAAGAGTTTTGCATTGAGGGGAGAACAAATGAGTTTGTGTTTTTCTGTTCCCTTGGCTCTGTGTCCCCTGGCTTGATTCAAGTTCCTGCCGATATATGGGGGTGTGGCGCTGGCAGGGCGTGAACCTCAGCACCCTCTGTCCAATGATTCCCTTGCTGTCTGTCTGAAGAGGGATAGATTTCTTGGCTTGTGTGGGAATATGACCTCAGGTGGCAGGCTTCTTCTCACACTGGGCTCACACGGTCAGGTGCCTACTCAGAGGGGCAGAATGAGGCTTCTGCCAACATGTGGGCAGCCAGGATACGGCAGTCAAGACCCACACGCAGCGGACCCAAGGGACCCAAGTGGCCAGGCACTGCCATCCCTGCCTATGACCACCTGGGCCACCAGGAAGGGAGTTCTTGCTTCTACAAGTCAAAGGAATAGTTGAATTTTAAATTGTTTCCCACAGCTTTTAAAATTAGAAATTTTTACCAATTTAAGTGAAAAATCGTATTTCTTTCACTAAAGAATTCATTGTAAATTTCTACCAAACCTAATGGAAATGCCATGCAAAAGAAATTGAATTCCATGTGTATAGAAAGGGTGACATGGTGCTGCCTTGCCGTCAGCACCGACCCTGCCCACCCTGGGGTCACAACCAATCTCCTGGCTGTACCTCCCAGTGTAGCGTACTCAGAGACAACTGTGGGCACGTCTTTCAATCAGCTACTAAACAACACTAAAGTGATCCATCTTTGAATATACATATTTTTTTTCCTAAAAACTTTCCTTTTAAGTTTAAATTCAAAGAGGAAAGCATCTGGAAAGCAATAAATTCTGGTGCTTTTCCCTTAGTAAGAGGTTTCTGTCCTAGGTCTTTTATATCCACAGTGTAATTCCATGACAAGCAATAGCCCCAGGGTCCAAAGACTGTCAGCTAAATGTCAGGTTCCAGGATGGAGAATTCCACCTCGGAGGATCGGATGAAAGAACGCTGCAGGTTCATTGTCATTGAGTTTCAGGACTGTTATTACTGGGAGGAAGTTGAGCAGGTCATGCATTCTCAATACACTGTCATTTTGGCCTGGCAGAGCTGCATGTGTGTATTTGGGGCAAATACAAAAATGGTAAAAAACAAAAGCAACAATACATTTGGTTAATGACCAGCCATGCTGGGAGGTTCCAGTCTCGGGTCTCTGAAAACCTTGAACAAATAAACAGGTCCCCCAGCAGCCAAAACTGCTAGAATGAAGAATTGTATACCATCAGCCAAGAAGACTTGTTTTCCTTCATAGTGGTAAGATACAATTGGTAACATTTGAGTTTAACCCAATCATTCCTTTAGCTTCTACTTTTCTCCCTGGCTGCTTCTGGGGACGATTTTAATTTACTGGAATTTTGCAAAGATTATGAGTTCCTAAGACTCATTTGCTGGGTACCTGGCTGTGGAATACTGCTTCTGACGTTCATGTTGTGGTGTTTGTTTCTGGTTTGAAATACCAGAATTTTTAAAAAGAGATAAAAATTCTAAACGGAAGGCTAGCCCACAATGATTGGATTCTTGAGGCAGTGCATCAGGTATGCATGATTTTATTTAAAATGTGTCCAATAAGATTTTCCACTTGGAATGAACATTTTACCTCTTTCCGCACAGTATTATAAACAGTACTTCCTCATTTCATGGAGTTTCTTAGAAAGTTCTAAGTAACTTAACAGAAGAGCAAATGAAACTGTGGGGAGATTAAATAACAGGAAGTTTACATCACAGCGAGGGTGCTCACGCCTCCCAGCCTCGGGGGACACACAAGTGACTATTGGGGTGAAGAAACAGACCCGGTCATGCAAATCATCGTAGATCACTTGGCATCCTTTGGCAGTTCTGGCATTCCCTGTCACTAGCACGTATAATAAAATGAGTCAGATGACTGCAGTGAATGGGAAATTGTCTTTTGCTTTTGGTGGTTGAGAGAAGACAGGAACACAAATGCACTGTCGTAGGAGCATTTCCTAACACCGGAAAAGACTGTTCACAGCTCTGAGCCCGGGGTGCACCTGATGTCCGTACCACTGTCTGCCCTGGGTGGCTGCAGCACCCTCTGCCTTTCATCTAATGGCACTGGTTTACCTGTGGACAGCAGCATGTCACAAAATCAGCATCGAGAGCACATTTTAACCAAGTGGGAAGTTGTAGTTGTGTATCACAGAATCTGGCAATGTTAAATTTGTGTTTTCATGAGCCAAAGGTCATAGCACAAATGAGGTCTAACTGTCATCATAGCAGACCATGGGCCACAGAAAGACACGTCTTCAAGTTACGTGGACCTGCCAGGAAGAGAAACAGAGGGAGAGAGCACAGCAAACATGTGGTGGTGTGCACCGGCCACGATGCATGACCTTCCTAGCGAATATGAACGGCGCCATTTACACGGAGATGGAGTGAGTGGGGCACGGACTTCCCTGCTGGCTCACTGGAGCTGCTGTCATGGAAAGAAGCTAAGGGCAATGTGACCAGGGCGGGCAGAGGGGCAGGCGGGCTGGGAAATGTCACCATCTCAACATTTGTTCTAAAGTGACTTAGAGATGATCATTCATTTATAATCGAAACATAATCCCGAACAGTGTTTGCTCCCTCTCTCTCTCTGTAAACACATCTGTTCATAAATAACTTAAACGTCTCCTTGGCATTCAGGATGCAGTTCTGGCTGGAGTAAAAAAGGAGGGAGGATGCACAGCGTTGAGGAGGAGATGTCAGGGCGTTGGTGTGTGTGGACAGGCGGCTCAAGCATCTAACGCACGCGGCAAACATCAGCCATCAGAGACCGGCGGGGTGACCCAACCGTACTTTTCGTGAGTCTTCACCAAGCTCTTAAAGGTAGCTTCAGCTTCCTTGCGACTGAAGGACTTTTTTGATTTGCCGGCTTTTCTGCAGATCCGTCCCTGTGTGAGATGGGAAGAAAAACCAGGTTAGAACTTCAGTAGCAATTCTGTTTCCCACCATCTTTGTGAAAAGCCCACAAAATCATGGGAATTTCTGACGTCTGAGTCAAGGTGATGTATTGGCCACCAGTGAGGTGGGGGCATCCTCGCTGGGCAGATGTGGAACATTTCAGCTCTGGTGTAAAACAGAGACCTGGAGCTGGCAAACCTTTGGGGGGCGGGGTGCTGTTCTCACAAACCCACACCAGCCTTGGCTCGATCTGAACTTGCTCTTTCTAGGATGCGGAAAGCAACCTCTGCCCTAGTTCCTGAGCGAGATACATCGCAAGGGTCAGCCTTGTCACAAGAGCATCGTTCAGACTGAGCATGTGCTCCCTAAGGCAAAATATTGTTCTATCTTCCCTTCCCTCCCTCCAAAGAATGCCTTTAATTATAATTTATTATTCCTCTTTGGTAACAATGGAGATAAATATATTTTTATATAGATGTGTATGTTTATATATTCACACACATTTAAAAACTCTAAGTTCTGAAATTCAAGCTCGGGAGGAATTAGTGAATTTCTTGTAATTCATGTCACTTCAGGGCCATTGCATTAGAAGACGGTGCAGACATTTTCATGGAGGAGAATTGTCCTCGAGCCCCAAGCGAGGGAGAGGAGGGGGCCCAGGGCCACTCCCCCTAACAGTGACCAGGTGTGTTCTGGCCCCAAGGACAGAGGACTTGGCTATGTGGTGGCCAGGAAGAACTGACCCATCTTAAGACAGGCACAAAAAGGCTCCGACCATGGGGAAGAAGAAACCAGGTGACACTACCGATGTGACCTGTCTTGGAGAGCCCTGGGAAATGTGGTTTACTGGGCACGGGAGGGGACGAGCGGGTGAAAGGCAACCAGGACTGGGGGTGACACTGGGCCCAGGCAGACTTGTTGCAGCTTTTACTATTCCAGTCTCCATCATTCTTCACTAAGCCTCTTGACGGCGGATCAACTGAAATGCCCCCTTAGCCTCTGCGGCACATCCACTTCCACTTAACCCCGCCAGGCTCTCCTGGAAGATCTGCGTGTCTTCCCGAGGCTGTTGTGCATGTGTTTTGCAGATGGGGCAGAAACACCCAGAAAGATCTGGGTGAGTTGCACCAACAAGCAAGCACACGTGCACTGTTACCAACCACAGCCTGCTGCGTGTGAACTTTCATTAGCGGGATTTCCAGCATACCCTCTGCGTCCCCAGTGCAGGTGTTTGTGCTATAGCACACTGTGGGCCTGTACTGGGCCTGACCTGGAGCCAGGCCTCCCAACAGCAGCTCCCACGGCACACTGCAGCCCCATCCCTTGGGTGGGCACCGAGGGCAGCAGCCCCCCGGGTCTGTGTGGCCACAGGCAGGCGAGGTCCACCACTCTGGGCTCCTCTGATGACACACTGACAACTCCAGGGGGAAGACAGCTACTGGGCAGATGGAGCCCAATCACCAGACAATGGGGATGGAAGAACATTTTACACGTCTGAATTCACAGCTTACTCTTCCTTTTCAATAACTGTCCTTTCAATGCTGGATCCACATGACAGTCATTCCTATTTGAGGAGTCAGAAATCCAGGGTTATTGTGCTTGGCCCCCTCCTGACACCCCCTGGCTTCACTTGTCCATCTACCAGCAAGGGCAGAAGCACCCTTTCCATCTAACAGGTTGCTTGACTCACATCAGGCTGAGAAAGAAGATGACAGGAAGTGGCTGTTTACTGACTGCTAGAAACATCCTCGTGCCTCACTAGGACATGACTCCTATTTTCAGTTTTATAACTTCATACTTGCTTATGTGGTGTAGTTCTATTTGATAAAAAGGGACCACCAGGGGCTAATACATTTATAATCATCATAGTCATGGGCTGAGATCAGAATCCAGAGTTATTTCATTAAACATATGCAAATGTATCTTTGCAGGAATGTTGGCATCAATTTATACATCAAGTGAAAGCAGACATTAAGGGCTATATTTTTTTTGATAAAATGAATATTTTAACCATCTCTATCCTTCTTCTGTATAGTACTGAAGATTTATGGTATGATTTGAAAATTCTGAACCAAAAGTAGCTGGACAAATATAGGCTTACAATCATCTTGGAATATTCTGTGGCTTTTGGCATGAACAGATACTTTGCCTATTCTTTGTGAAAGTCCCAATTGTTACAAGAAACAACAAACAAAACCCCATAGGGACAGACCACTCTTTGTTGCCTTTCCTTCCCTGGAAGAATTATGAACATAAAGCCCCAGTGCTCAGTCCATTCAGCAACCAGGAGACAGAGCCCTTTATGAGCCAGTCAGAGGCTCAACGCTTTCACTACACTCGGTTGTCGATAAAAAACTCTCACCTCATCTCCTGTATCTTAAACCCACATTTACAGTTAACAAATATTTTTTCATAGATTGCTCGTCCTCTTCTGATTGGCTGTTTAATTACTTATTACACAGTGAAATGCTGTACTTTCAAACCACCTCCTGTGTTTCCTGGCTCTGCCAGGGTCACGGAGCTGTCTTTGCTGACACGCCCCGCAGTGCTCCCTGCACCAGGAAGAGGGGCGACCCCTCCGTCCCTCGCTGTTCCATGGCTGCTGCTGACGTTTGGTCGCTCCCATGCTTCTTTCCAAGATACAGTCTCTTGGAAACTTCTGGAGATAACTTATGGACAATACCCATGTTACAGCATCATTACGAACACCCAGTAAGATACTGAATTTAAAAACACTGAGGATTTTGACCTTCATACAATTAAGAACTGTTTTCTTGTTCTCACATTTTTCTCTCTCCCTTGTCTGTTTCCTTTTAACTAATTATCAAAGAGTCTGATCTGAGATATTTCCTTTGAATAACTCCTGTTTCTTCTAAAATATCTCTACTTGTATTTAATGCTAAAAGACCTGGATGTGACAGTTTACCCACCCAGTGTAATAGCTTTGCGTTACCATTCAGAATTTATGATGACATCTTTGATAAGTAACATTCTCTCTCCCGAGCCACAAATTGTAAACATACAGTTATGAGCAACCATAGTATTTTGCCATCACAACCTTAAAAATCTCATTATAATATTGAGGCAGAACAGTGTTAATGAAAATACAATTCTCTAGAGCTGCATTTGTCAAAGAAAACCAATGCTTTGGTACTTTGGTTTGACCTTTTATTTTTTTTCTTATGGCTTTTTGGGGGCCAATTGCAATGATTCAACATGAAAACATTTCCACATAGCTAATAAGCTGGTACGTGGCCCCCAACTCAAGTCCTCATTTCAGCCCCTCAGCCCGTATGGCCTCCACCACACCCGTGTGTACACTGAATTTCAGCCTGGCTTGGGCACACCAGCATCTTTCAATTGTCTTATACTTCTCATTCATTCCTTCACTCATTTATTCAGTGCGTTGGGTGCTGGGTTTAACAAGACGAGTGGTGTTGGGTCCCTGCCTTCAGGGGCTTAGAGTCTATTATGGGGAGATAACCAGGTATATCGTAGATGCTGACACAGAGGGTGTACAGCAGGGCTTCTCAACCTTGGTCCTGTTGACATCTTGGGCCAGGTAATTCCTTGTTGTAGGGTCTGTCCATTGCGTGGGAGGATGTTAACTGTATTCCTCTACCCGCTAGATGCTAGTAATGACAATGAGATTGTTTCTAGACATTGTCCAGTGTCCCCATAGGAGTAAAATCATTCTCAATTGAAAACCACTGTTGTGTGGAATAAAGATAGCCCAGAGCAAGGAGGAGTCAATTCATTCTCTATTCATTCAGCAAATGATGGCTGTAGGTCCTCCCTGGGTCAGGAACTGTGCTGGTTACTGGGACTGCAGGGCTTTCTAAGAGAAGGGATTCTGGTCCTCATGGAACTTATAGCCTGGAGGGTATGACGGATTACAAGTTGGGGAAGAGAGAAAGAAAGGAGAACGGGGGGAGGAGAGGGGAGGTGTTGGTGGTCTGCGTATTGCGAGAGATTTCATGGTTGACAACACTTGAGCTGAGCCTTGAAATATAGGTCGGTAGGTGTTTACCAGGCTACAGTGGGAGAGGATAAGGGGTCCCAGAGTGAAGGCTTGAAAAGCCTGCTGTGCGCAGGGAGGGATGGATGCATGTTTGGGGGCTTGGGCATGGAGTTAGAGGGTATGTGTATGTGTGTATGTGTTTTGGGGAGGGCGGAGTTGCAGAATTCAATAGACCTGGCTTCAAACCTCTGCTCTAATACTTCCTGACTGTGTGACCTTGGGCAAATTACTTAACCTCTCTGAATTTCAATTTCCTCACATGTAAAATAAGCATAATAATAATATTATATGGCACTTGGTTTTTATAAGAATTTAATATGTTAAAACATACAAAATGCTTGGCCCAGTGCCAGGCACAGGGTGAACACAATAAATGGGGCTTTTTATTTTTTAAGCTATGACAGAGGGTCTTATCCTTTGGTAAAGATAGCTTCATTCTGCCCTCTTGAAAAAACACACAAAATGTCTGTCCTTGCATGTGGGTATTATGATTTAGTTTATTCTGTCACAAAAAATGTCTCAGGCAAATCCAGTATATCACATATAGTGGCTAATTTCTTAGCCTTTTAAATTATGTCTGTTTTAACAGGTTGAAATTAATATATTAATTCTATATGTCTCACTTGATTAGATTTTTCTTATTTTTTTTTCTTTGCAAATACACTTTCTTGGTATTTTTGTGTTTCATTTGCCTATGAATTACAGACTTTTGCTTTCTAAAAATAGGTTAAATTTCCAGACTGCTCATGTAAAGTTTTGAGGTTCCTGAAGTCATTTCCTGAGTCCAAATTATAGAGCTGCTACTTATTTTTAGAGTCTTTGAGAGTGGAATTGTTAGTCTAAAAGTACTCATGAACCCTGACCTCCCTGACGCGGGTCCCAAACACGGGTAGTGCTCATTTTAGCTTTTCCTCATAACACCTCTACCTGGAGGAGAAACTTCAAGCTCACAAGGCTCTTGGCTTGACAAAAGCAAATGTTCAGGTTTAGGGTGTTGTCCAGTAGGTGACTGTCATGGTCCAGAAAAGATGGGGGAAGCCTGGCAGAGTGATACGGGTCAGTCTGATGGAGGCCACATGACAGGCCCTGGGGAGGGGCAGGTGAGCCTGGGAGGCCTGGACCACTCTGGGTTGCTGACCCGGGGGAGACAGGATTTCAGGATAAGATACCAAGTTATGTTTGGGTCGGCTGGGTTTGGGGTGTGCACAGAAATCCAGGTAAACAGAGGCAGGAGGCCGCTGGAGGTAGTGATGGGGGCCCACACCAGGGAGTGCAGGTGATAAACGTGGTGCGGCTCCACAAGGAGAGATGTGAGGCGGAGGGGGTGTCACGCCTCTGCTCTGCCCATTAGCCACAGGCCCGTGAGCAAGTCACCCTCTCTGTGCCTCGTTGCTGCATCTGTGTCACATACCTGCCAGCACCCCCTGCTTGAGGTGAGCCTTGGATAATAATGAGCCCTGGCCTACCACACTGGGTGATGCGCCAAGGTGAGATGCGATGGAGGTGCTGGGAGCCACCATGGCAGGGGACATAGGACCAGGCCTGCAGAGAAACACTGTCTTAGGAGCAGGCTGTGGGGTCCCTCGACAGGAATGGGGAGTGTTTGGGGGGCCAGGCAAGAGGAGAAGCAAGAAACCTGGGAGGTATCAGGTCACGTGCACAGGTGAGGCAGCTCGAAAAGCATCCGCAGGGCCAGCCCTTAGGAGAGAATGGTCATTTTAGATATGTGATGGTTACTTGGTTTATAATAACACCAAAATTTTAAAAACTCTTTTTGACCTTATTTTTTAGCAATCTATGCACATTAAAAAAAATCTGGTTCTTTAAAAAAGTATAACTTAGCCATGAACAAATCCAAAGAGAGAAACCTGTAATCCCCAAAGATTTATTAAGCATGTGTCACCAGACAGACTTTGGGTGGGGTATTAGGTAATACTCGTACTCAGATACTGTCTCAAATTTTGTTTGTGACACCTCTCGAGATGACAAAGCCAGCATGTTTTGTGTCAACTTTGATAGTATTCATCATGAATTAAAGTAAACCCACTTTACTTACTTAGAAAACCATTCTCAAGCCTCTGGCAGCACCATAGGCACTGATCACGGATGCTTACGAAACATAAGCATCTTTTCCCTCTACATTTTAAAGAAAGTTCTAGCAACTACTGAATCTGTTTTGAAACAGATGGTATTTTCTCAGAGGAAGCAAGGACAGAAGAAGGAACTTTTTGCTAAAAATGTAAATGATATCAGAAAATCCTTTCAAAATTATTTTTTTTGGAGATACCACTTATACTTTTGTGTAAGCAGCCAGATCCCAGTGGGTTCCATTAATTCACACTTTAAGGCAGTTAAGTGGCAGTTGGACACACTCATTAAAGGCACCAAGGTGGCTGTGTTGAGGACTGTCCACGAGCCAGGCCCTGTTCTGAGGACAGATGAACACTCTCACTAAACGTGCCAGGAAACCCCTCCAGCTGGGTCTGCTATCAACAGCCCTCTTTTACAGATGAGGGAATGGAGACACAGAGAGCTCAGGGTGGTGCCTGAAGTCACCCAGCTAGGACATGGCTCACAGCGAGCATTCCAAGGCAGGAATCCCTGGCTTTGGAGGCCACGCTCTAAACCCCATGGCCAGGCCAGCTCTCAGAAATGCGGGGAAGGGTCACAGATTTAAGAGAAGGCAAACAAGATATTGACCATTTGCTCCATGACATACTACCCACTTGGCTTTCCCCTGGACACGGGCTCTCCTTGGCCACTACGTGCCTGCGTCCCTGTGTGCCCTTGTGGAGCTCCAGCCCACCACCCGTTGTTTACCATGGAGCTTGTGTAAACCCCCAAGCCTAAGGGCCATAAATCTGCCTTCACTGCCAAGGTTTTGGTCTTCCCACCACCCTGGTGGGGACTGATTAAGTGAATGGGGCATGTGCATCTCTCCAGTGAGACTCTGTTCACTCGGTTTCAGTTCCAAGATAACCGGCAATCTGTGTTTTTCATTTTTGCCAGACACAGAACACAAAAGGAAGCTGCTTTTCATGGGCCACACCAAGGACACCATGTTCCATTTTCAAGGCTTAAAACACTTATTTAGCACAAAACAGCCACTCCTTCTGTGTCTTCTCCTTAAAAGATAGTTCCAGCTGTCTTCATGTGGGATTCCAGAAAAGTCCTCCAGAGCACACCCCCTGCCCTGGTCATCGTGGGCTGACTCACTATGATCAGACATTGGGACCTCTTCATCTGCCGAAAGCTTTCACTCCTTGGACTTGGCTCCACTAAGGTGCTTGTTCCCTCGAAAGCCTGGGGAGCTCCCGCTTTCTCACTGAAGTCACTCCTAGTCGAAGACAGCTCAGCCTGCTCCTGCATTCAGCGAGTGATTGCAGGAAGCTACAGCATTTTCCTACCCAACTTGACTCCTTAGAGCAGAATCTGGCCAAACCTCTTCCCTGCACGTTGGACTTCCTTGGGGTTCCACAGGTCTTCTTCTTTTTGGAACACATTTTGGAAGGGAAGAGAGTCAAGGTTCTTCCCACAGTGCCCGAGCACTGCCTCAGCCCACCCAGTCTTTGTGGCTTAATTCTCACTGCCACCCTTCTGTTCTGGGGGTACGACTCCACTCATGCCGACCTGTGGCCACCACCCCTGCCTGCCCCATGACACTCAGGCTAGTCTCCAGCCGGCCACACAGCCTTGATTTACGGATGGGACGCTGGGGTCCGGCACTTTCCCGATGCTGCACATCAGAATGACAGAAGGGTGTACCCCAGGTGGGCAGCTTGTGGGTGAGGCCAGGCCTCAGGAAGGACAAAGGCCCCAGCAGAAGGGATGCAGCAGCAGAACAAGCGTTGCCAGGGAGATGAGTTGTGCTGATGGTTACCCACCCTCCACGCTTCCTGCCTTTTGCCCGTTTCCTGACAGAAAGCATCTGCACTGACGAGGACCACGCTCCCACACGCGCTGAAGGTCTCCTGCCCGCGACCCTCGGCCCTTCCCCGCTGTCTGCTGTTGATTGGGTCACCCTTCATCATCAAGTAATTGGGACGCTGTTTTATTTCACGACTCCCATGGTGCAGTGTTGCTGTGGAAACGGTTCTCCTAGTTATGGAAATACCGTTGAAAGGGAACCCCAAAGAAATGAAGGAGACCAAGAATGTCACTCGAAAACGTGACCAGAATGAGAGCCGGGGAATCGATCCCTTCCGCCCTCTGACCCCGCTAGCCAGAGCTTCACAAATTTGACAAAAAGATCCCAAGCTTGGTTCTGGAAAAATCGCACTGAGAAGGAATACGAGGCCGCCTGATGCTTTCACTCTGGAGACAGTGTCTCGTCTGAGGGAGCTTGTGTGTCCACCTTTGTTCTTTATGGTGACGTTTTATGGCTTTGCTCTCTTCCCCAAGTGACGTCACTGCACACCACAGTTAGCACAAGAGTTTTGCAATGCAAAAGGAAATTCTACAATGTTGAATAAATAAAGCTAATGAGATTTTGGAATCATTGGAAGTCTTGAGATATATTTTCTGGAAAAATTCAAGTATGAAAATGTTATGATTTGGGCACAAATTTATATCACAAATATATATTACTTTTTAGAACAGTCTGTTTTTGTTGTAAAAATACGGCAATAACAAGACTTTACATGGATTATTTATTTCACCTACTTTATTACTTTACTGATTTTTTTTTTTAAGACACAGTCTGGCTCTGCCACCCAGGCTGGAGTGCAGTGGCACGATCACAGCTCACTGCAGCCTCGAACTCCTGGGCTCAAGTGATCCTCCTGCCTCAGTCTCCCAACTTACTGATATTTTTAAAAAGGAACAGTGCTCATAAAGATGTGAAGTTTGATTTCTGCCCACTAGAGATCCCCACATACTTGCCAATCAGCCTTTGACCTTGTTCTGGCAGGATGGTTTCTGGGGATAGATCAAGGTCTGTCTTTGGTTTGGTTTTTTTCCTGAGGTGCTGAGTAAAGATGGAACACATATGTCAGGGGGGATCTGTGTGAAGCCTCCTAGAATAGCCTTGAATATGAAATTCGTTTCCACAGAACCACAGGGATTTGGTCAGCAGCCCACTTGGTCTTTGGCTCACACATGCCACTTGGGGGTACTCCTGGAATTCAGACTTTCAGCCTCTACTCCCTACCCGAAAGCCGATTTTATACGCCCACTTCCTGCTGGCCACCTCCTAGGCCAGCAGCTGCTGCCTCCACGTGGACGTCGCCAGGATGCAGCTCATCAACCTTCTGCCCTAACGGTTTCTTTTTTGACCTCCCTATTTTGAACAAAGCCCAACTTCTAGTCAACCGTTTCTTTTGAGTCTGGGATGTCACCAAGTGCCCTTCTCCCCCGCAGGTGGTGAGGCCTGCCGGCAGGTCCAACCTCCCAGGTTTAGAGGTGGGGGTGGGGGTAGCAGGGACCCTGTCACACTGTCCTGGGTCGGGGGGTGGGATGACCCTCACTCAGGCCCACTGCACGTGTGCACTCCTGCACACGCCTGCATACACCACTCGGGGCTGGCCTCTGGTGAGAGGGGCACAACTGAAACCCAAGCTGGTCCACGATGACTGTGGGCCCCAGTGAGGATCAGGGCACACTTGGAAGTAGGGGTGGAGAGCACACGAGGGGGTGATGCCGACTCAGTCTGGGATAAGGCTGTGACCTCCAGAGGGCTGTGGGGGGCTAGTGCAGGCATGGGGGTGTATGGAGTGTCCACAGCTGCTCCCCACCCCTCCAGGGCAGTCTAGCACCCCAGGAAGTGGGTGCCCTCACGTGACCATGGGCCTTCAGCACTGATGTGAGCTGGTGGTCTGGGGCTCACATGTAAGCCACCCTGGTGAGGATGGGGTGCGGCTGGAATTTCTGAGTCCCTTGAGTTGGGGTGGCTGGTTTCTAAGGGAAAGGGATGTTTCCATCTCTCTGTATGCCAAGAGGAGGCCACTTCTGCCCTTGTGAAGGGCAAATCATTATTGGTGGCAACTAGTGTCCGGCAAAGACAACGGCAGTTTACTTTTATAAATCTCAACTACGTTTTCCTGCTAAGGAAACCAATTCATTAGCAAGTGGGCATTGCTAACACAACATGACCAACGGTTACCCCACTTGATGAAAGGAACCAAAGGGCATTGCCACAAACATGCTATGCATTCAAGGAGCATTTTTGCTTTCGGCAGCATGCTCACACATATTATATCATTGGTTTAGGAGCAGACTTTACATACTCGAGGGTGCCGCATGTGGCTTTTTAGCCAGGCCCTCTGGATTTTCTGCTTCATCAGACAGTTCCCTAATGAAGCTTCTTACCGAGATGACACCAACTCAGCAGCCCTGTGACCCGAAGGACAAACCCCAAGCATATTCTTTTTTTTTTTTAATTTTTTTGGGGAGACAGGGTCTCACTAGAGTGCAGTGGCATCATTGTCATCATAGCTCAATGCAGCCTCAAACTCCTTGGCTCAAGTGATCCTCCTGCCTCAGCCTCCTAAGTAGCTGGGACTACAGGCGTGTGTCACCACACCCAGCTAATTTTTCTATTTTTTGTAGAGACAGTGTCTCGTTGATGCTCAGGCTGGTCTTGAACTCCTGGCCTCAAGCAGTCCTCTTTTTTTTTTTAATTTCAGAATATTATGGGGGTACAACACTTTGTTTATATATATTGCCCATTGATCAAACAATCCTCTTGCTTTGGCCTGGCAAAGTGCTAGGGTTACAGGTGTGAGTCACGTCGCCCAGCTGGCAAACATATTCTTAAAATGGGATGTTTTCCCCCTGTGGGAAAATTAGTTTTTTATGTGCTGGAAAACTTTCGACAGCCAAACACCTTATAATAAACTTGAACTGTGCTTGACACTTTTGCCCTGAGAACACCGTTTTGATGGTTTGTGTAGTGGCTGCTAATGAGGCGCTAATGAGGTGCAGGGCTGTAGGTGCAGAGGGAGAGTCTTAGCACAAACATCAGTACGCCCTCCCCTCCCTGCGCAGACCCCCATGCCTCCCAGCTGGAGAAGAGCAGCCCAAGAGCCACTGACTCCCTGAGACCTCCAGACACTCATCTGATGGCTAAGCAGGCAGCTCCCCACCCTAATTTCAAGGACCCCAAACTGTTTTGAGCCATTTCAAGGGGGTGTGATGAACTTACAAGGAATCCTAAAGTACTTTACTTTAAAAAATAAGTATATTTAATAAAGCATTTCTTTCTGGCAGGTCTTGTGGTGAAAGCAAGCACCTATTAGCAGGGGCTTGGTCTGGAAAGCCTGTGCACTTCTGCACTGTGAGCACCTACTGCCCTAGATGGTTCGCCAGCTCTCTCCACACTGGTGGGACTTGTGTCATCTCTGGCCATGGGCTGGGATGCCAGTTCTCGCCCCAGCACCAGGCAGAGCTTTGGCTTCGTGATTGAGTCTAATGCTGACGCCCACCCCACCATCACCCTCTCCCTCCACTTGCACTGGTTTCTTGTTAAACTAAGGGCTCTGGTACGGCAGAATCCACCCGCACTATGCTATGAATAACAGGAGAAAAGGAAAGGACTCAAGCTATTTCGGGGCTGCACAATGTCATTCCACCTTTCCAAATTGGCTGGTGTTACACAGGTGATGGTTTTGGTATAAAGGAAACACAGCACACACTTTTTCTGTGTTTGTAAGGAAACACAGGGCAAAGCACAGGGTAAGATAAAATAGCTTACTCAGTGTTGACAAAACAAATTGGGGACCGTTGTGGAAAATGTGGTGTTCTATTAACGTAAAAGAGTCTTAAGATTGTAATCAAGAAAGGAAGGTGATTCTAAATTCACATTTCTAGTCTCTGGTTGAAAAGCTCAGGAAACTAAAGGACTGATTTTGATTGACCTAATAAAACTAACAAGAGATTTTTCCATAAGCAACTGGGATGGCTGTTATTACTTTTAGGTCGTTACTTTGGGAGATGTTCTCATTTAATACTTTTATTTGTATAAGGATGTTGCAACACAATCTTAAGTGCAAGGATGCGTGTGTGTTCCCCGTTCTCATTCCCGCTGTGTGAACTCGGAGGCCACATGCTCCAGATCAGGGAGGGACACCGGCCGGTATCAGACTCTGCGCTGAAATGCACCTTGCTTGTGCTAAGCCGCTGAGGTTTCAGGGTCGGCTCTCTTGTGGAAACTAGAGTGCACTACTCTGAGTAAAATTCTTGACAAACAAGTGGAAAATTTACTGGATCCACAGAAAGCTAAGATAATTTTGAAAATGAAGAGCAAAGAGGGGTCTTGGCCTATTAGATGTTAGAACAGGACAACATGTCCCTGAAGACGGTACAACGTCTGCACAGGAGCAGGAAAACGGGTGAATGGAACAAACAAGGGAGTCATCTTTACATGGGACTGTCACGGGGTGGAAACCGCAGTTGAAACAGACCAGGTGGCTCAGTCGATGGGGTGAAGGAAAGCCGCTCGCCGCCCGGAGAGGAACGGAGAGGCTGCGGCCTCGGCCTGACGGTGCACACAGGACTCCGAGCGGGTGAAACCTAAAATGCAAAGGGGACGCTCCAAAGCCGGTGGGAGAAAACGCGGCAGGATGTCTCGTGGAGCATGGGGAGGAAGTGCATCCTCACAGACAGCCTTGACCACGAGACGATGGACTGATGTGCCGACTTCAAAATAAGGAGGGGTTTTTTTCAATAAAAAGTGAGAGAGGAAGGGAGAGAGAGCAGATATCGGGAGAAGATATTTGCAATGTCTAAAACCCACACAAGGAATTAATATCTGGAAAACAGAACAAATTTCCCGAAAATTGACAAGAAACAGCCAGACAACTAGGAAACTCAACGTAAAGCAGGGAAGGTGTATGAACAGGACATCTAAAGAAGAGGAAATCTGAATTGCTGACAAGTATGTGGAGTGATATCCAAATTTGCCAGTGATCAGAGAACCACATGGTAAAACAGCAATTAGATACCACTTAGGGCCTGTCAAGGGGCAAAACTTAGGAGGATAATGCCAGGCATTTGTGAGGAGGTTGTGGATTGGCTAGTGAAGCCGTTCTGGAGAGTTTCTGGCAATACTTCCAGAAAATCAGCGTGCACAGGCCTGTGCAGCAGTGAGCTCGCGCCGGAGCGTCGATCCCAGAAGACCTGCTTGCGAAGGTGAGCGGCAGTGCTCACGTGACACAGGGAGATGGGGCAGTGCTGGGCGAGCTTAGACTCAGAGTGAGCCACAGAGAACAGCACCCTCCAGGCCGACTCAACACACACACACACACACACACACACACACGCATGGAATGACATCATGTGCTTGACAAGGATCAAGCATATTTGATAATATCTCCTATAAACAGAGGGCTCCCATGGGCACGAAGGGCCTTGCAGGGGTGGATGACCTGGTGGACGAGCATTAACCTCTCTCTGAACATGAGACAAGGAGTAAAAGTCACAGGAAAAATGTGGTTTACATTAATATGTATATAAAAATCTATGCATACATGAAAATTTGATAGTTTTCCTATATATCAGTAATAACAGGTAAATGTAATGAAAACAAGATCTTACAGAGTCAACAAATACTACATGATCCTGTGTTGGGAAGCCTCTAAGGGGTCCCCCAAGGACCCCCAATTCCTGGTGTTCACACCCTGTTTGATCCCCTCCCCTGAGTGGGCAGGACTGTGCTTGCTTCCGTGGAACAGAGGGTGGCAGGAGCGATGGGCTGTCACTTCTGAGATTAGGCTCTAAAAGACTAGAGCTTCTGTCTTGGTGTCCTCTCTCGTCCCCTCACCAGCTCCCTCTCAGGGAAACCAGCTGCCCCTCAGACAGGGTCACACACAATGGACTGAGGAAGCCTCCAGCCAAAAGTCAACCAGAAACCAAATCCCACCAGCTGCAACTCCAGTGATCTTGGAAGAGGTTCCTCCCCAGCCAAGCCTCTGGATGAGACGGCAGCCTTGGCCCACGGCTCCACTGCAGGTTCACAGTAGACCCAGAGCCAGGTGCACCTGGCCACGTGGCACTCGGATTCCTGAACTACAGAAACTGTGAGAGCAGAGACATTGGTTGTTTTAAGCCACTGAGTTTGGGGGTAATTTGTTCTGCTACAATAGATAATGAAAACAGAGGCCTAGGAATCAACTTGACAAAAAGAGTTCCTAAATATAATAAGACAAATAACAATCAAATAAAAAATGACAAAGTGCAAAATAAGATTCAAGTAGCCAACCCCCCCAAACCTAAACAAGCAAATAAAAAACCCCAACTCCATGAAAGATGCTAAACTTCATAAAAATACCTAAGCTAAAAAAATAAGATAAGTTTTGCCAGTGAGATTAGGAAGTACCATAATCTTTGGGGCTGGAGAGGGCTGGGGAGGGTTCGAGTCTCACATTGCTGATGGGGCTGTGAACCGGTAACCTGGGGTAACCTTTCTGAAGGGCAGTTTAGCAACGTGTATCTGATCCATATGGGGCATGTCTCTACCCCTTGATCCAGCACCCCACTTTTGGGTGTTTCCCTGTGGTAATGAGTACACAGGAGCAGACGTGGTGTGCAGGACAGTCGTGCAATTTGTCCAAGGAGGGAATGACTGGAGGCCTCCTAACTGTCCCCTCACAGAGGACCGGCTCCATCATCCATGCCACCCCACACCCTAGGAAGCTCAGCAGCCTTCTCAAGAGTTAGCTGAGCAGAAGGATGTCCAGTGTTCTCATTAGAAAGATGTGCACACTTCACCATGAAGAGCATGAGCCCATTACTGAAGAAATCATTTATACCTGTGTAACTGTATGTGCTCGTGCGTGCAGAAAAGCAGCCACTCCGGCACGTGGGATCATGGAACTTTTCATTCTCTACCTCATACCTTCTGGCACTGCATAAACTTTATACAGTAAGCACATGCTATAATCAGAAAACAAATTCTTAAGAGTTTTAGAAGTTAGACAACATAACATACAGCATTATAATTTTGCACATTATCACAAATCTATGCTTTTCCTGGCCCCTTCATGAAATGCCAAAGCACTGATATTTAGAGCAAGAATTGCAAAATGATAATCATAACAAGGAGGCCATAATACAATTATATAATTGGTTTATTGCTGGCCCAGACACAGGTGGACCAACTGCAAGTGGACAAGGGCACATTCCTAGAACTGCCCTCTGGGAAGTACAGGTCTTCCGAGAGGCTCATCTTTCATGCAGAGGTCAACGTCATAGCGTCAGGTTCTGTCTTCTAAATAATCTGGAGTCTTCAGAGGAGCTCTGCACTCAGTGCTGGTCCACACATCAGAGCTGTGGCTCAGCCCTGGACACCACGGCTCATGCATCGCTTGTGCTCTTGGTCCATAATTGTCATAAACCAATGCAGGGTCCTGCCTGGAAATATCATAAAATGTCCCCTGTGTTCACTCTCATCGCAGAAGTGCATCTGGTTCCAACTGAACAGTATTTGTTAAATTGAACCAAATCAGAGCAATCTACTTCTCTAATAAATTGTTATTATCATGAGGGCAGATCAAAGTCAGTAGCAACAGAGAAAATCTATTCATATTATTTTTCATTTAATTGGCTTTTTTGGGTTAAGTGCACTTAAGGGAAGAAAAAACCCTACAGATAATTTTAATTATGACGTTGTAAAAGTCATGGATGTCATCTTGAAATTAAAATGTAAACATTTAAGTGTATACTGTTTGAATAAAAAAATTTATAGAAATGCCTTAAACATGTATTTTAATTTTACAAAATAGCCTTAGATTATACATAAATTAAAGACACAGTCTTAAGATATTTTGCTGGACTCTACTTATTTGTGAAGTTTATGGAAAATCCCTCAACTCATGAACCACCTGGGGTTGTCCAGCCTCGGCGACTGAGCACTGAGAGGGTGCTGAGTGTCATCTGCCCAGCTGGGTCTCTGGACACACGGCAGTAACAATTGTCATGGAGACACAGCAAGGCCTCAAGCAGCTTTGCTACCCCCTGTTGATGTTGGTGGAGGAAACCAAGTGTGCCTTGCTCCTGCAGAGTTCAAAGTTCCCAAAAGGCAAGAGACAGGAGGCTTGTCAAAGCAGAAGAGCATAAAGAAGACGCCAAGGTGGGGCAGTGGCCATATGCGTGGATTCTGTTAGCCTCTGCGAATCACCACAAGGGCAGTCCTCCCCTGTGCGAAGTTGTGGTGCTGTCAGGTGGTGCTGGTGGGGATATTTGGGGATATTTTGATGAACAACTCTCCTTTCAAATAAACTAAGAATGCACATAGAGTACAAATGGGTGAACAAAACTGTTCTCCCTGACAGATCTAGTGATTGGTCTGGTGTGTCACCCAAATTCTCACATGCTTATTTCAAAAGAGTTACTAAAATTAAAAATTAATAATTATTCTATGATGTGACTATAAATTGAATGAGTAAAGTTATCATAAAAAGTGGAATTAAGGGCTTTCAGAAAGCATCCTACACCTAATTTTGGTGAAACATTTAAAATGATGAAAATAATGACTAAACAAAGCATCCCTTGGGTGTATCAGCATAAAAACCAACTGGAGGAAAAACATATTCCCCATGGTAATTTCAACCTCAGCTGGTCCACTAGAGTGGCCTGCAAGGATCACGATGCTCCAGGTGGTTGTTTGAAATAATAATCCACCCATCAGCCCCTCTCTGTCAGTCCCCCTGAATGTCTACACTGCCTACTCCATCCGTCTGCACTCTCACTTGGCCCATGTCCTCTGTGTCTGCAGATCATTAGGCCAGTGCACAGGGCTGCGGTGTCCCTTAACCCAGCCCCCGTGTTCCTAGGGAGGACGGCGAGGAAACTCACAGGCCAGAGAGAGAACCAGGCAGGGGACCAGCCCTGTGGGGAAAGGACATTTTTATGACAGTCATGGCTGGAAAGAAAGGAGAGAAAAAGACGATTCCTGTTAACCGTGGACAAATTCAGAGGGTGGCGTGAGCATGGGGTGGGGGAGCAGATTTACAGAGACTGTGACGAGGTAAAGTGGGACAACAAATAATGTCATCCAGGAATAAAGAGGGAAATGGGGAAAGTGCCAAAGAAGGTGGACAGAGTGTTCACTGCCCTTGATAAGAGCAAGGAGAGAAGCCACAGCCGACAAAGCAAGAACAATCCTTAAGGTGCAGAGGAAAAGCAAAGCACGAAAAAATAAAGGCAATTATGATGATCTGGAAAAAGTAAAAAAAAAAAAAGTTTCTGGGACAGCTAAGAAAAACAGAGGAACCTGGAAAACCTACAGTTCGCGACGTAGGATATGTCGATGCTGCAGGGGCAAAAGGGGGCTGGTGAGAGGAGCAGCCCAGTGGCTAATGCAAGGGAACCACGTGCAGCTGGGGCAGAGGGCAGGGGAGATGGGGCCAAGACTGGGAGAGGACATCTGAGATGCAAAAGTCCCAAGAAAGAAACCAAATTACCCAAACTAACATATGCTTTGAAAGAAAGGCTCTCTTATGGGCTCAACTGCTGACCCCCTCCTATTCATACGTTGAAGTCCTGACCCTTGGCACCTCAGCCTGCGACTGGATTTGGAAATTGGGTGTTTAGAGAGGTAATTAAGTTAAAATGAGGTCACTGGGGGGGGGTAATCCAATATGGCTGGTGTCCCTCAATGAAATTAAGACACAGGCATGGCAGGAAGATCACGTGAAGGCACGGGGAGAAGACACCATCTACACGCCAAGGAGAGAGGCCTCACCGGGGACGGACCTGCCGACACCTTGATCTCAGACTTCCAGCCTCCAGAACTGCGAGAGAATAAATTCCTGTTGTTTAAGCCACCCAATCTGTGGTACTTTGTTTTAGCAGCCCTCCAATAATAAGGCTAATACAGGCTCCAGTAATAAAAGTCACAGGTAAGTGGAAGGAGGGAAGGGGAAGAGAGAGAGAGAGAGGCATTGAATTTACATGGTAGCTCCAATCAGATAAGACTATAGTGAAGCAAAAGAAAAGATGTTTACAAAGACATTCTTTAAACAATATCCTCTGCAATAAATTACTCAGCAAAATAAACACCAAGGACTACCACACCGGGTGACAGTCTGGGGACAGTGGGCAGGCTCCTTCACTAGCTGTCTCTTGACTCCAAATACAAACCTCTCTGACGTCCTGCCTGGTATATTTTCTGGCAAATAGTATGATGACATTTCAAGGACACATGATTAAAAACAATTCTCATTTACTAAAACACCCTGACCAAGGAATTCTGTGTTCAGAGGAAGACATAAAATTCAAATGATGTAGTATGCTCATGGTGCCACAGTGAAATTACTTCGGCACTCAGCACCAACCAGAGCACGCCTTTTGATGGAGTGTCCCTTTGTTGCTAAAAACGTCCACTTTCCCGACACTGCAATTACTGTGCACTCAACATCCTCGACCTTTCTTGGATGATTCATGACCTTGTGGTGAATTCAACTTCATTCTTCATTCTACAATATTTTGCTGAGAGCCTGCTAGGGGCAAGGTCTGGGCTGGTCCCACAGCCCCACACGCCCACACGCCCACACGCCAGGCGCCTCTCCTGTAGGGAATCAGGGGACAGCCCCCCAGGAGGCCCACATGCTGCAGCCAGCTGGAGGCCACTCTCTGGGCTTGGGATGGAGAGAGCTGGCCTGGCCAGCGCCTGGCAGAGGGAAGAGCAGAGGCCGCCCGAGGACGTGGATGGGCGGGTGGGATTCCACAGGACAGCTGGCCTCGGGGTGCCGAGGGGGGCTGGAGACCAGCTCACATTTACTGTGCACTGAGCGGGACGCTTCCTAGGATAGCTCACTGTGAGCTGCCAAGGACTGGAGGTGACTCCTGTTCCAGATTTTGGAAGAGGAAACAGGGAGGGTAGCCCTACTGTTAACGCTGGGGGCTGTGCCGCCCTGGGTGCCAGATCAGGTGTGCACGTTCACCACCTTCACGCCTCCTGCTCGCTCAGGGGCCCTGGGAGGGTGCAGAGGGCAGGAGGGGAGGGTGGGAGCAGGAGTGGGGTGCAATGCACCCCCCAGGAATGGAAACCAGGGCCGAAAGGCACTGGACCCTGAGATGCAGACTTGGTGAAAGGTATTCTTCGCTCATCTCCTGGTTTTCTTTTATGAAATTAAAATATTCACTCTTACTTAGATTCAATGTCATTCTTCCCTCAGAAAGAGTCTAAGGGAAGTACAGTGGTAGTTTCGTGTAAAAAGTGCCCCACTCCTGGTGCCGGCGCCTCAGCGGCACCTGAGGATACCATGCCTAACCCCCCAAGGTGGAGCTTCTTGTCCAGGCACCAGGACAGAGGGCCCTGCAGAGCCAGGACTGCCGCTAACTGCAAGCGGTTAAAATACCCAGAGCAGAAAATAGCTGCATCCCGAGTCCAAATGAACCTCTATTTTTAAAACATCATTAAGGCCCCTAAAACTCTACCAGTGAGGCCACCGCAAAAGCCACCTTCCTGCTGCCCCTTCCAGACCTACTGGCTGCCAGGATGCCACCAGCTTTTAGCTCCGAGAGTCATCTCCTTTCTCTCTGAGCCCCCACACTGTTCACATGCTCCTCTAACTGACAAGTGCAGCCAGAGGTGGCCAAGACCCCTCAACTGCGCAAGAGTGAAAGCAGCTCCTTCTGACAAAGACCTTCAGAACCTAACAGACAAATGAACAAACAAGATGAGAACGTGTGTGCTAGAAGGTTCTACTGGAACTGAGCTAGCGCCCATTTCTTTTCTATTTGTAAGACAACATCTCATCATCTTGAATTTCGAACTTGTCTAATATGGGATTTTAGATCTTTTGTAGCTTCGTTGTTCCTGCTGCAGAATTTAATAATGTATCAGGAAGGAGAATTTACTTTGCATGGCGAGAAAGTGCCAAGTGTTATCACAGTGCAATAAACATCACTGAGATCTTGGGTTACAAGTGACCCGTTCACTGCGCCTACTTTTCCCAACTCTGCTTAATTATGTGATTCTAAATACTTGTTTTTTAGAAAAGCTCTTAGGATATTCTGGAACAAAAATTCAGTATAAGGTCATAGTACAAATACCTAGCCTAACTGGGCTTTGGGAGACCTTTGGATCAAGGCCCAGCTACTGGTTCCGGGTGCTCACAGAGTGTGGGTGGGCGCAGCGGGTGACACCACCAGTCAATGACTTTTGCAGTCTACGCCACTGCAGAAAAATGGAGGGCGTCAGCCTGTTCCTCGAGCCTCCCTGTCCAAGGCCCTGCACCGAGGACACACTATGCTCCTCTTCATCTATTCAAGTGGCTCTTTGTGCTGCTATTTCCCAAACTCACTGTAGTGTACACGTAAAACGTGGTACATTTTCAATATCTGAAAGAAATAACTTTAAAAAAATTTACTCACCCAATCCCAGAGTAAAATCTTCTAAAATATTCTGAAACCTTTTCTAAAACACTATTGACCTGTAAATATGGTGACTTAACTGATTTAAAACAGTAGCAGGGAACAGTGAAGTACATGAGGCTGAGGGTCTGAAGACAACTCAGATCAGGTACAATGTACCAATCTTCACTGCAATTACGTACAGAAATAACATGAAAAGAAAAGGAAAGTATTAAGTAGCAAAGAAATGGATGATTTACCTTCTGAAAGGTGAGATTACCTATGAAAAACGTGCCCTTCCTTTTATGATTCTCTCAAACTGTGCTTGACTTATAAGACTACCACTGCATTATTTTTAAGACCAAATACATTACAAATTAGCCTTTCACGGTAGGTTTAGGAGCTGGAGATGTCAGAATCATTTCCCTGCAGAAGAGGTCATTTCTCTCAACTTTACTACTTAATTGAATGGCAACATAAAGAAGTGTCCCCCGAATTCTATGGGGAAAGACCACAGGAATTTTGGATGGGGCTCACTCTGCCCTGAATGCACGGTGGGTGAGGGGGGGCCTTTTTCTTCCTTAAGTCCTTCAGTAAGCTCTTTCTGCCCATCCCAGCAGGGTGGACTGTCTTCTCTCTCAAACTTGGATACTTAGCAACTCCTACCAGATGATGCTTCAACATGAGACAACATAGAGGGAAGAAGATGCCCCTTGGAAATTCTCGCTAAGCAGGAAGGAGAGTAAGCCAGGTCCTTGGCTGCTACTTGGGAAGTGTGGTCTGGTTCAGTCATGTCACCCTTGGGAGTGTGAGAAACCAGGGCACTTGCCTTGCCTCTCCTGACCACCAGCCTGTCTTGCTCCTCGTGCCAGAATCTCTCCCTGTCTTGGACTTCAGAACACTGTGCATGCTTTGGAAGCTGTGGAGCTGAATGCAGATGGCAGGGTTGGGGCCCTGTCTTGCTCTCGCCAGCCTGCCTCAACACAGGCCCCAGCACATCCGGAACATCCCTGCTCCCTTCTTGACTCCACACCTGTGACTCTCAGGTCAGCCTGTGGGCTGCGCCCTTCACACACCTCCTCCCACATTCGGGTTTTGGGTCCTGAGTTGTGGGTGTCTTTCCTGGTTTGGTGCTGACACCAAGACCTGGTTCTGAAGTCCTTGAGTATTTTCTGGCCCAAAGACAACATGTGACTTTCCAACAGGCCTGCAAAGGTTAAATGATGGTCACCCTTGCTCGTGCCTGTCCAGCCTCCTGGACCCCATCAGGGCCAATAAAGTCAACTGCTGACAAATAGCTACTGCACAACCTGCCGTGTTTGCCCTTTCCAGCACAGCCGGGAGGGCGGGGGGCTACGAGGGCCTGTCTCCTACCTGAAGGGGACACCTGGTGGGGCTGGGAAAACCTAGCAGGATGCTAGGGTGATTGACATGATCTCTTCCAAAAGATTAGATGACAGCTAAACAATGTGTTTAACAGGAACAGAAAAGAGACATAAATAAATATGAAAAAATAGTCTGAGTGCTGCCGGGTAGAACTGTTTCTATTTGCCAACTATGATGCTGAAAAACATTACAGACCTAAATCAGTAGTTACGGTTGCACCACCCATGAACTGATGTGGATAGTGTTGTAGACTCCATTTCCATGTAAAAGATAGTATCTCTTCTTAGAATGATATACAGGGGAGGCTGAGAAAGACGGGGGACAGGAGAATGCTTAATGACTATAATGATCTCAGATGTAGAAATTTCAAATTGCTAAACTATGGGAAAATCACTGGAAGTACAACAAAAGCAGCATACAAATCCTAGAGAATCAATTAACTGTATCCCGTTTGCTCGCCTTGTGAGAATGCTGATTCTCCCCACCGGAGGCTGAAGAGTGGGCAAGAACCCTGGGGACAGCTAGTCAGTCTCCGCATACATGCAGGAAGCCTTACCCTAGACTTCTGGCCAACGCTCAGAGCCCCAGTTGATTGAGCTATTAAGAGAATATGAGGTGGGCATTGGTATCCATTGTGGATTAGCTTCCAAGTGCCATAATATCATGCATAATATTACAGGTGTTTCTGAGGAAATTCAGCAATTCCTACAGGTCTAACATTTCAACAAGGTTTCTCCTCAATTCCACCAAAGAAAGGGCCTTTCCTAAAAGTATTAGAAAGGAAAAATGTAAGTGACTAGAGTGAAATTCTCTTTCAACTGTATGGAAACAATTTATGTTCATTCTGTGTGACCTGTGATAATTGCTGGAGTCCATGACTTTTTACAAATTTTTGAAATTTGCTTTATGAACAAATTTTTCACCTTGAAATAAAATGGAAGCCAAAAAATTTTCAAGTGGACATTATATACTGTAACAAAGAAGAAATTTCAACAATATTTAATGGATATCAAGGACATTTTATGTGCATTTAGAGATTATGGAGGTAAATGTTTTAAATAATAATATTCTCCTATGTAAGTTTCTAACTTAACACCAGCAAAGGATATCAAGCTAATTTAAAGATACTACTAATAGAAAGGGATTCTTAAGAGACCAAATTTGAAAAGGTAAAAAAACCCAGCTATCAAGCTGTGGTAGGACAATAACATAATCACAGTCATTACCAGAAACCAACAGCTAGTGATGCAAAATGACTGGATGATGGAAAGTCAACCAAGGTAACGACAAAGGTCCACAATGAGAGGCAGCAGTTTTAAGAGGGCAAAAAGGAGGCTATCCTGAGTTTCTTGTAAATATTTGTAAAACTATGGTCAAGTATGGACAAATTTGAGCCAATTGAATGTCAATATTGCCATGAAATACTAATAGTTATGACAGCAGATCTCTCTGTTTAATGGATGTTGCTGGGTCTTTGGTCATACTTTTCTTGTGTATTTATTTCAATAAATATACTTCTTTAAATGAAGGAACGCCTATGCAAGGAACGCGGTCCATCCAACCTTTCTTTTGATCATCACGGTTCACCTATGCAGTGAGGTTCATGCTCTTCATCTTTAGGTAAGGCTCTGATGGTCAGGGAGGTAGGTACCTGCCTAGGTGTGAGCCATGCTAGGGTGAGGGGTGGGGAGGACGTGATTGAAGTCCTACCTCTGCCTCCAGATCCATGGCTTTATCTCAACCCCAACCAACAATAACATGGTAGAACTGAGGCACCTGTTGGGCTCCTAAACCTGGTTCCTAATGGTTCTGGCCATGAGCCTCAGAATAAGGTTTAGGATCTTTCCCAAGACAGTCATCACTATTCAGAACCATGAGCAATCTAAGCTTGTAAATTACCTGGTGCCATGCACCCCCAAGGGTATACAAATTTGGATGGGAAAAAAGTCTTTATTTTCACTAACTTCTAGCTGCAATTCAGCACTTCCTTGAATTATGATTGAAAGTTAACAAACCTCAGCAGTATTAGCAATGCCTTGGCTTTGTCACCAATAGAAATCCCAGATGTTTAAAAATCACATTACAGTGTTGTAGATATTTTGAAATGTCATTGATGCTCATTACTGTTAGATGAGGAGAGTTCTTAGACTTTCCTCCAGATCTTGATATTTAATATGTGAATAAAGTACTGTTTTATTTCATATTTTAGTTCACCACATTTTTAAAACATGTTGTGATAACTGTATTTATGTATAATTGGTTTCCTTTGAGATCCTATGTATTTTATTTTGTGCAATTAAAGACAGTATTCTGAAGAGGGGTCTGCAGGGGTCCCCAGATGCCTTCAGGCCAGGCAGTCCTCCAGGTGGGCCTTGTGGGGCTCCCGTGGTCTCCCCTTTCTCTTGGACTGGCCATCGGGAATAATCAACAAGAGACCGCCATCCCTCTCACTTATGAAAAGGCAGATGCCAGGATCCCCTTTTAAATGAAATTACTGAAATAAAATAATCTCCATAATTCAATTCAGTAGAGTTCAACTCACTTTTTATTAAATCAGTTTTATTTATGAATTATAATAAGCTTTAGGTAATTTCACTGGCTGAGCTGTCCAGTTAGAGAAACAGTCCTGTATAGGTTCTGTAAGATAATGGTGTCATAATGTACATTATAGAAGAGATCAAAGGAAATCCAGCAGCAGGGCTGAAGGGCGGGGTCAGCTGCCAGCACCCTCTATATTTCACCTACACTAGATTTAGGCGTCATTCCCGTTGGAGGAAGGTGCATCCCCCGGAGGACTCTAACCCGAGACTGTTGTGGCGGGGGTGGGGGGAGTGTCCTGGCTTTGCTGTGCTCTGCTTTCTCAGGCCAAGCTGGAGTGGGGGGGCTACCACTCGGGGGCATGACACACGTACTCGTGAGCCGCAGGGGAAGGCTCTGATGAGGAACAGCCCCCTTGCACAAAGTGAGGTTAAGGAAATTACGATTCATTTAGTATTTTGATGACTTTGAAAAAGTTACTTTTTAAAAGCTTATAATATTCAACTAGTTACTGTTAACTTAAGCTTGTAACAAACTCAATTCCTGTTAAGTTTCCACAATAATATTTTTACTTTTCCTTAGCTGGGAAGCAGAGTTGAGTAGGGTATATCACTAACCATAAAGGACCCCAGAACAAATTAACCCTTGCAGCAATTAATATTTATTTGGTACAATTACATCCAATTCCTGACTGACATCTCTCGGGAAGCAACTTGGACACCCAGACTGACACTCAAAAATTGCCCTAATACATATTTGTCTGTAAGGCAAAAATAATTGTTTTAATAATTTTGTGCACAAAATATCCAAATTCATAAAATATTAATAACTCCTTTTTACTATAACCAATATATAACAAATTCTGTAACTCCATATTCTGATTTTTAGAAATGTCTGATCTTCAAGATCAAAAAATGCAAAGTACCCTTATAATATTTTTCTGGAAATTTTCCCTTCAATTTCCAAGTGAGCTGAGTACACTTCAACTTTAAGTGTAATCTTATCCATTATGAGACAGTATTTCCTTATCTATCTCATCAAAGAACTCAATAAAAAATCTTGGGAGTGCTTGCCAAATATTGTGATGGAGAGTTAGTATTTATTTTAGAGAAATTATTTTAAAGTAGTAATTTCTTCAATCTGATTGATTTCACCAATGTAACAATTATGTTCAAAAAGCATTTCTTTCTTGAGGTATTTTCAGAATCTCTAAAATGCCTTTCCCTTTTATGTATAGAAGAAATAAAATAGCAATAATTATCTTTCTCCTACAGTTTGAAAGAACTAAAACATTTTCATTTCACACAATTGATACAACAAGCTTTTGGTGAATTTGGACCAATATATTTGTCCAACTTTGCTGATAATTCCATACCATGTGTCAGACTTGATGGGTGCATCATCCCTCCCCTTGTGGATGCATTCTGAGTATTGCAGCAAAAACATGCACAACATAACTGCAGAGGCACTCCTAAGATCCTTACGTATCTGTGGGGAACAACCGCCTACACGAGGTTACTTGATTGGAGTGGCTTCTACTTGCCAACTAGACAGTTTGTCGGAACCAGGTGACTCTGGAACTAGACTGCCTGGTGGCCGCTCAGCTCTGCTCCTTACCAGCCATGTGCCTCTGGCAAGTGATTCAACCTCAGTGAGCCTCAGTTTCCACCTCTATAAAATGGGAATAATGACAGCACCCACTTCACAGGCTGTATGTAGCAAGGATTTAATTAAATGATTCACATAACACACTGGCCCACAGTAAGCACCTGACACACTTTCCCAATTTTTACATTGTGCTGCAAAAAGGGGAAACTTGAAGGGGATGGCTGTCTGCTCAGATAAACAAATCTTGTGACAAACACATTGGCACACACAAGGTGTTGGAGAAGGGGCAATACAGTTGTAAATATGTAAACGCAGTCTAGCAGGATATGCACAGAAATGAGCATTTTCCAGACAATGGCAAGGTGGCTCAGAGGAGGAAGTCATCACTTTTATTGGAGGAGAGTTGAGGGGCCGTTTGCACAGGAGTTGGGGCATCTGGGCAGGGTTTTGAAGGAGGGCCAGGAGCCCAGCTGGAGCACAGGGGCTTTCCAGACAGGAGGGGCTGGTGGAAGAGGGATGCAGTGGGGCCAGGGCAGATGGAGGCGCGCCACCATAGGTGGGCAGTGCTCATGGAATTGGGCTCTATTCCGTAAGGCTCATAACAAGGTGTGAGAAAGCCAAGTCTGCATTTTAGAGCACCCATGCAGGTGGCAGCACGGAGGAAGAAAGGAGACAGAGAGACAGGATGGGGCACTGCAGTAATACAAGCATCCCACCAGGCAGGAGTACAGGGCTGGAGGGGAACGTCCAGGGCTGGAGAACATGAAGGGAAGAGCCTCCGGGAGTGCACGTTCCCTGACCACGCCCAGACCTGCTGGGCAGGGGGCAAGTTCCGGCAAGCTCTCTGGCTTCTGCAGACACACCTGCCCTCCTTTCCCAATCCTCTGCCCCCTCACTGGTGCCAAATCTGCTTCTTCCTGACTTTCCCAGTCTGGTGCCCTTGGTCCTCCCACTCAGCTAGTTTCCTGCCAGCCTCATTGGATTAGTGGGACAGGGAGAAGACCAGGGGAGTGCCAGGAACAATACGCAGAATGGGGAAGTTCGCCAGGAGAATGCCAAGGGCGATGTCACTACCGTGCCCAAATCATGGCAGACCCTCAGCAAAGGGGTGCTGAATGAGTGATGTATGTAACAATGAAGAAGTAACTGAACAATTAAACCTTAGGTGCCAACTTACTGAGTAGGAAAGCGTAGACATCACTGGAACTATTTTTGCCATTACAACTTCTTGGTGGGTTTTGGGAAATGGCTGATCTTTCCATTTATTAGCAATGAGACAATGTTCAGAAAGACATTGAGTGCTTAACACTCAGTGTCAACGTCAAGTCTTGACAACCCTTAAGCAGAGGGATCCCTCTGAGAATGTCACCCAGAATTTTTAAAGGCCCTGCTGACCCCAGGACCCACATTGCCCCAGTCCCCAGAGCACACCTGGCCACTGTCAATTGTCAGGCCCATTGGTATTTCCCACATATTCCCCAAGATGTAATTGCGAAGCTGCCTGGCACGTCCAAGACAAATGTGGATGGGTTTTGTGTTATCCCCCCTAGAAGGTAAGTTCCCTGTGGCAGACACTTCATAAGTTCCTGCTCCACAGGACCATAGGCGCTCAAAACACATGCTGTATTAATTATTTAATCACCCACAGCTTTGGGGATCCACCCACCCAGCCCTCCACACATTAGATTTTGTCTAATCAAGGGCTGACTGCATTGTCTCGAGTATTTTCTTTTCTTTTTCAGGGTTTCCAAGCCCACTTGGCCTATGCAAGTGGTCCAGAGAGGAAGGACTTGGTTTTAGGATGGCCTTCTCTACAAAAGTCGAGCTCTGAGGGGGCTGAATCAGGGTTGACCTAGGACAGTGGGGTGGGGGGAGCTGAGGGGGTTTCATTATACTTCCAGCCCTGCAGCTCCCTGCTGTGGGTGCTGGTGGGAGAGGCTGTACAGGCAGATGGCTGGAGAGGGAGTATGTAGACTATGACCCACTGCCCATTTGAATCACGGGGTAGGAGCTTTTCCAACCAGCCAGGGCCTGAGCCCAGACCATGAAGTCTGAATCTGAGGGGAGGGCTCTGGCCCTGGAATAATTTACATGCCCCTCAGGGCATCTAATTGGGAACCACCAGCAAAGGGGAAAGTAGTAACACTGGTGGCCAGCCATCCTCTTCTTCCCTCCCCACAAACTACCTCCTCAACACGTCTGGGGTGGCAAAAAACTATGATTCCAGGAGATTTGAAACATTGCTCAAAGAACCCACGATTAATGGCTGGGTGCTGTTTTGTTTTGTTTTGCTTTTTTAATATGAAATCCATTTCAGCTGGTTCCTTATCTGTGCTCAATGTGGTACGAGTGAGGCTGCCTTAATTCTAAACCTGGGCCCAGGTGAGTCTGTTGCTGGGGAGAGACAGGAGATGCAGGGTGTGGCTGGCAGCCTTTCACACAAATTTCCACTGAGTCTCCACGTGGGCACGTTTCACTAACAAACAGCCACAAACATATGCTGTCCTTACAAGGAAAAATAAATCCCCCCATCGCTTAAGGTGAATCAGAAAAGTATACAAAAATGGATTTTCATGCTCTTCTTAAAAGCCTCAGGGTAAATAAGTAAGTGGCTCTGATCTCGAACTGTCAGAAGAACCCCGTGTGCAGCACACTCCCAGGGAGCAGGGCTGCCCAGTGCTCCACTTGGTGTAGGGCTATTTTTAGGATGCATAGTCCTGCCCGCCCTACTTGATAGAAGAACAAGTAGCTATTTTTTCTCCGAACAGTCCAACCTATCAATACCTCCAGATTCAGCAGCATCATCGGTGGTAATTATCTCTGTCCCCTGCACTGTGACTCATAGGAACACTACCAAAAATCCACATTTCCCTGGACGAATCAGACGGCACTACCCACGCTGGTTGCCCCACCTTCTTTCTGAATGTACTACCATTTCCCTAGTCTAGTGGCCGGCAAGGTTTGCCATCCTATACCTTCCCTCATCTATGTTGCTTTTCAAACCAGGAACACTTGCTGGAGAAACTCGCTGGTGGAACTGGTAATAAATTCCTGTCTGGCCACCCCTGTGGGCTGAACTGTGTCTCCTCCAGCCCCCAATCTACAAGCTGGACCCCAAACCCTCAGTATCTCAGAATGTGACCTTGTTTGGAGATGGGGTCTTTAAGAGGTAACCAAGTTAACATGAGGACACGAGGGTGGGCCCTGATCCACTAGGACGGGTGTCCTTGTAAGAAGAGATTAGGGCACAGACACACACAGAGGGACAACCATGTGAGGACACAGGGAGGTGAAGACAGCCATCTACACACCAAGGAGAGAGGCCTCAGGAGAAACCAGCCCTGCCAATGCCTTGGTCTTGGACTTCCAGGTACTCTGTTATGGCAGCCCCAGCAACCTAATACAGGGCTTTGAAAATGTGTGTGTCAGTTACAGTAGGTTAGTAGCCCATAGATTTTAGGAGCCAAAAATGCTGTTCATCTTTGTCTCTCTTTCTGATAAGACCCTGGCAAATTTACAGTCATAAGTAAAATGCTGTTTCTAGGCCTAGTGCTTTGGAAGAGGTTCTGAAGATGGGCTTTACTTATGTCTGTGCATGCACACACTTGAGCTTCTCAGTGACACCACAGTGTAGACCCCTTTAAGCCCTAAAGTGGATCTGTAGCGATGCATGTTATCATTGAACAAAGCTGAGCTGCAGAGCCTTCACCCTTTCATGCTCAGACAAGTGGCGACATCTGCCAGTCTCCTTTATCTAAACAAAAATCTCAGAAACTAGTGCTATCAGGCAAACGTAAGTGTTCTGCAATTGCTTACCAATTTTTAATTCACATACTTAGACTTGAGGATATTTTAGTCCTGGTGTTCTGTGAATCTTCTGCTGAGGGCAGGCTGTGTATCTCTTCTCTGTGGACATAAAGGTTTTCTCGAAGGCCACAATTAATAAACAATTGCCTAGAAAGAATAAGGTGCTTCGATGGCGCCTGGCTTGACTTTGCCATGCCTGACAGCTTTTGCTCATGCTGACAGTTTTCAGAGCCTTGCCACTCATTAGCTGTTATGAGATTGTGAAGCTGCATGAAGCTGTGTTTGCTCCACCTGATTTTGTGGAGCTGCGGTTTCCTCACCTGTACAACGATCACCAAAAGAGGAGAACCAAGAGAGGTCCAGGAATCCTACCTTCTTAGCTGGTCCAGAGTTTGGCACAAGCAAACAGGAAATGTTTGCTGCTGCTGCTGCTGCTGTTATTATTATTACTAAAATTGTTTTCATGACAAATTATATCGTTGGCTCTGAGGGGACAGGGAAGGAGTGAGGAACCGTCATTCAACTGCCACCTGGTTCTCTGCTCCTGGCGATGTCTAACTAATTAAAAAGGGGATGCTCACGAGGTGAGCTGATGTGAAAGCAGAACCTGAGTCAGTGCACGATCAGTTGGCCTTCTGGGACCCTGCTGCTCACATGACTGCAACAACAAGGTCCCCAGCCAGTCGTGCCATCGTCCTGTGCTCCAAGCCTGGAGTAGAAGCCAGTGAACTCCAAGACCCTTCACAGCCAAGACCCTCCAACACCGGTGCTAGTTTGTTTAGGTTTACAGAATCTGAAAATGTAGTTTTATAGGTCAAGCTATCTACTAGGTGCAAGCACCATGCTGGCATTGCAATTTTCTTTGGTTTCAAGATCAAAATCTTACAGCTTTTGAACGTCAAAACTCCTACACAGGAGCTATGGATTGTATTCTTTTGGTTTAGTAAATGATAAAGGATGCAAATAATTATCTAAAAGTATACTTTTAGCGTTTTCACGAGTTCATTTTAAAAGTATAGAACTTTTTAATCCAATTTGTAGAGAACCAAAAGCGTTAACTAAAATGTCTCTATTCAGTCAAAAGATGGTTTAGTAATGGACAAATGGGGAAGACATGCATGTTACTATTTCTACATAGACTGTATCATATAAGAAATTTATATTAATTTAATTTAAAACAACCACAATTCATAAAGCAATATGCAAGAGATTTTGATAACATGGACCAGATATTCAGTCAGGTAAAAGTCTCATGAAATGACTGAATTTATCATATCATGTGATAAACCTAAACTTTTATTTTGTACACAAAACTGTTAAGCAGATATTTTTTATAATATTATGCACAAAGCCCTTAAAATTCTCTTACGGTTTCTCTAAAGGTATAGAAACAGTATATCCTTAATTCAGAAAGTAAAGCTGAGCAGTGAGTGTTTTCCTCTATGGAAGAAGCAAACAAGCCTTTCCTAACTTTGTAGCTTAAGAAAATGAATCCTAAAAAAGAAATCCCACACGAGTGGAGGAACGTAACTGGAATATAACGACTCTTTCTTTTAAAGTAATTATTGGTTTGGTAGCAGTCCCAGTACTCTTTGAATACATAATCAGGTATTTTGATTGCTTTCCCAAAGCATACTGCCTTTAACTGTGGAAACAATTTGGTAACTACTGTATGGGGTCTGAACAACCTGTAAGTAGCGAATTCACAAAAGTGCGCAAAGGCCCAGTAATGCTCAGGTTACCTGAAACACTACCAGATTCCTTCCATGCACAGAATCCTACAACATTAATGACTACTCATTTCTTCAGTTCTTTCATTGCATTTGAATATTTTATGTGCACCGTACATTACTCTCTCGGAGAGCTGTATGTTGGAACCAGCACAGAAAATGCAAAGACACTGAATTGGTACTTTAAAAAGTGCTGAGTTTTTACCTTCATTTCTAATACCAAATAGACAATATAACATAATATCCTAGGTGAAGGGCACAATTTTATCAAATTAAGAAATAAAAGTGTTTACAATTGTTTCCAATAATGAAGTCTCTAACTTGCAAACTGTATGCAAGGCTCTCAATTTTGATTACAAATAAAAGGAATATACAAAAGAGGACCTATTTTAATAGACATATATGGGCACCAATGGAACTATTATTATTATAGCATTAATGTAAAAACGGAAAACATTTAATTTCCTAAGACATCTCTCTTATTTATTCTTTTAAAAACCTTCCTCACTTCTCATTTGAAAGCTTTATTTTCTTGCATCTTTGAAAATAAAGATGGTGGTCCAGGCAACCTCTACTATCTCTTCCACGTCAGAAATGTTATGATTCTGTGATTGTGGAAGGCAACACTACATTCCTCTTCCCTGATCCCCAAAGTCATCTTCACTGTGAAGAATGAAAAACAGAAACAGACTGTTCCAAAAAGTTCTGATTAGCAATGATTTAAGAAACAAATAACCCAGGCATTTCTGTGGAGTACTCTCCCACATCGTTTGTATAAATCCTGTTTGAAAAATAAACTGAAATCGCTCCCCTCCCTCAGCCGGCAGTTTGCATTCAAACACATGCACCTTACATCAGAGCCAACACTGAATGCAGGATGATGTTACAGCCGAACCTTTCTCAGTGGAAGACCTTTTTCTAGAGCCATGACATGCAGACTATTCCTAACTCAAGAAATATGCGGAACTTAAACCCTAGAAAAGATGAGACTAGCAGGAAGGTTCACGAATTAAGAGACCTTCTCTGCTGGAGTTAGGATGCTATTTGTTTGGAATCCCAGGGGTTCCACCTCCAGTGAAATTGGCAGAACAAGCATTATTTGATTAGTGTGAAAGATCCTGTGGTGAAGGGGACAGAGACAGGGGCTTCTGATAGGCTGCCTGGAGAAAAAATCAAGCTGAGGTCATTCAGGGTCTTTTAAAGAAAACAATGATTTTTCATACATCTAAAAGACACCCATATAACAATATAATTTATTAACTAATGTCTAATAGTGATTCAGGAAAAGCCCAGAGAACTTGAACATGGTCAAGAGCATGTGATAGGGGAAGACAGCACCACCATCCCCTGTCCGCAGCTGGGTGGCCCTATCCCAGAAGACTCCCTCCTTCCCTGCTCTCAAGTCCTCCAGGGTTTCTCTGCGGTAAAGCTGCCATCTGGTGCAAAAGGTGAGAAGACATTAGACCTGCTTGGCCCTTAGTTCAGAATTTCATTAAAATCTTTAGCCCTGATAAAGGATTTAACCACTGGGGCAGGGACAGAGGGCAGGGGGGTGGGATGAGGAAACAAAAGGAAGAAACGAGGTCTGAAAGAGACTGAGACGTGGAACATCTACCCCAGAGGTGGTGGTCCTGGGCGGGGGCTGGTGCCAGGCGGGAAGGGACGCGGCCAGGGAGAACAGGCATTTCCTCCGTGGAGTCTGGTCTTGTCACTTAAGGAAGCCCTCAAACCACACCTCTGACTCCCTAGAGAGATTTCCCAAGAGCAAAAGCTTCACCTTTCTGGGAGATGCTGCTGAGAAGGAAGCAGGGGAGCCGTCCACCAGCAGGCAGCTGCCAGACTCGCGGGCACCCACCTGCAGACGATGCCCTCAGATGCGTGCGGAGGAAACCCTCGCGTGTGGGGTGGGGTCGGGGAAGAAGCTGGGGTGGATCCTTAGATCCCGAGGTCCACGAAAAGTTCCCACCTTCATAGAGACTACAGGGCCAGGAGACAGAGAAACCGACAAGGGGAGAGAAGAGCGGGGAGACAGGCCAGTGGGGAGGGAAGAAGGAGAAGGGAAGGGCGGAGGGGAGAAGGGGTCCGGGAGAAGGGGGGGGAGGGTATGGGAGCAGGAGACAAGAGGAGGGGGCGTGAGAGAGAGCCTTACAGAGAGACAGGGAGAGAATGAACAAGCTAGAAAGACCAGACACAGGACGGCACGGGGGAGACAGGACGGGAGCTGGGGCAGGAAGGAGACGCTCAGGGAAGAGAAGTGGAGGCGCCCTCCGGGGAGCACCTCCCCGACGGAGGCTGTGTAGACAGAGCCGCCCGCCGAGACAGCCGGGGGGGGGCAGCCCTCGTCCCCACCTCGGGCCGGTGCGCCCGGCGCCGCCCCGCCCGCGGGCTTACCTGGCCCTTGACCAGGCTGGCGGCGAACTGGCGCATGACGGCCTCCACGGTGTAGGCGCTGGACCAGCCGCGCGGCGTGAGCAGCTCCATGCAGATGGCGCCGCCGTCCAGCACGTAGCCGTTCTCCAGGCGCGGGCTGAGCACCCGCATGAAGGGCGGCGAGAAGGGGAAGTTGTCGGGGAAGGTGAGGTTGAGCAGGATGAACTCGGTGTTGGTCTCCTTCATGTCCTGCCACAGCACCGAGTCCTTGTCCACCTGGTGCAGCTTCACGTTCCAGTCGAAGAGGCTCTCGTCCACCAGCTCCACGGAGATGAAGCGGTCGCTGAGGCGCGCGATGTCCTGCAACTCCTTCATGAGCCGCCGGCTGCGCACCTGCGTGCAGTGCTGCTGGCGCGCCGCGGGCACCAGGCTGCCGCCCGCCGCCGCCGCCGCCGCCGCCACCGCGGGGCCCGGCCCCGCCCTGGCGCCCGCCGCCCGCTCCCGGGGGCCCCCGGCGCCCGCCGCCCCCGCCGCCCCCGCCGGCTGCGGCGGCTTGTCGCGCGGGGCCAGCTCCACCGCGCGCTTGCCCTTGCCCTTGCCGGGCCCCGGGCTCGCGTCGCCCGCGCCCCCGGGGTGCTGCTGCTGCTGCTGCTGCTGCTGCTTGTGGCCACCGCTCTTGGCGCCGCCCTTGCCGCGCAGCGACGCGCTCTGCTGGCCGCCGCCGCCGCGGTGGTTGTGGTGGTGCTTGGGGTCCTCGGTGTCCCGGTTGTGCAGGCGGATGAGCCCGATTTTTCGGAGCAGCGTGGCCATTTTAGGCTCGGTGACTGCGGGGGGCTACCCCCGGCTTCCTCCCCGGAGCCCGCGAGCCCGGGCGCGGCGGACGCGGGGCGACGGCGTCTGGCGACCACTCAGCGGGGCGCGGCGCTGGCCACCGCGGGCGCCGGCGGCCGTGGCGCAGCGGAACGGGCAGCACGCGCGCTCGCCGGCTGCTGTGTCGCCGCTGTCATATGACGGGGCCCGCTCCGGCTCGGGCTCCGGCCGCCCGGGGAGGGGAGTGGAGGAGCCGCAGCGCGGCTGGCCGTCCCTGGGCAGAGTCGCCGGAGTGCCGGTGTCCGCTGTCCTTTGTGCGCGGTGGTGGCCGCGCTGGCCCCGAGTTCGAGCGCCGCGCCGGGGCGCGCAGAGCCGCCCGCAGCGCCCCGGAGGCAGCGAGGTGGCCGCGGGCTCGCGCCTGCCGGGCCGTGCCGCGCTGGCGGCTACCGCGGGGCCCGGGCCGCTGCCGCTCGCGTCGCCGCCGCCGCTGCGGCTGCTGACATTGCAGAGGCGGCTGCTCCGTCTGAGCCGAGCGCGGCGCGGAGGGGGCGGCACTGCCGGCCAGGAGGGGGGGCGCGGGGCGGAGCCGCGGGCCTGCCTGCGCCGAGCCGCCCCCCCGCCCGCTCCCGCGGCGACTCGGGCCGGGGGGGGGCGGGGCTCGCGGGCGTTGGGGCTGCGGGGGAGCCGCGTGCCGGGTCCGCCAGCCCCGCGCCCGCCGAAGCCGGGAGGGGGCGGGGGAAGGGGCGAGTCTGCGCGCGCTCCGGGGGCTCTCCCGGGCACTGGCTCCTTCTGCCCCGGGTCCCGGCTCGCCGCCGCCCCCGGCCCGGGCCTCAGACCCCACTTAACCTCATTAGAACCAGCCGGAGGAGAAGCGGGGAAAGCAACCTGTTTATTGATCCCTTCGCCTCAGAGGGAGTCCAGTGTCCCCGCACAGCAGTTATGGGCCAGCAGGGACCGGGGACAAGCGGCGGGGACACTTTCTCAAGACCGATCAAAGAATCGGGGCGGCGGGAGTAGGGTGCGGGAAGCGTGCCCGCTGCAAACCTCCTAAAGAACAGCCCCCTCGAGTCATGACTTTTGTTCTGCCAATTAGCCCTCTCCTAACCGGCCCCTCTTCCCTCCCGCCCACCACGCGGGGCGGCTCTGCGTTCCGCAGAGGGGTCCCTGCAGGAGGGCCGGCCGAGTTCTGCCTTGCGGCTCGCTCCCGAAAGGCTCGGGGAAACGCGTCCACCGCCGGCGTTGGCCGGTGCCCTGGGGCGCGCGGGCACCCCCTCTGCAGCCCCCGGAGTGCCGGGGACCGCCTGTGGAAGGGGACAGGGTCTGCCTTCAACCTGGATGCTCTCATCCTTGTGCTCCCTTTCTTCCTTAGACCCACTGAAACTCTTATTTTAATGTGGTTAATTTCAAGCAAAAACCGAGTTCAGATCCCCAGAAGCTGGAAGAACCCGGGACGCGCGAAGCTTCCACGTTTGCAGGAAGCGTCCTGACTCCTGCCAGGCGCTCACGGGTGTGTGTGCGCGCGCGCGCGGCCGAGCTGCGCAGTGGTGAACCGCGGTGATGATCGCCCAAATACGGGAAAAATGACCCCATAAACCGAAATGGCTTGGAATTCTAGGCCTCACTGCTGCTGTTGGTGATTTGACTTTTAACTTGCGGAGCCTCTAAGTTAGCCAGGAGAGCCTGTTCATTTCCAGGGCCATCACGATGACTTTTTGTTCTGAATGTCTTTTACCATTTTTACTTTTTCCAAATTATTAACAAATTTTTTCAAATTTTCAAATTTTCACTGTGAAAAGTAACTCTTCAGGCCACTGTAGACCCCTACAGCCCTAAAGGGTCTGGGGTTCAGTGTTTTGGGGTTGTCTGACAGGAGAGCAGTTGCTGGCTGTGGTAAATGAGCAGGGGGTGCCTGCATGCCTGGGGTATCCAGAGAGGTGACTAGACGGACGCGTGTGTCTGTGGAGGCCTGGGGGCCCCTTTGCCTTCCAGCGGGTGAAATGAAGGCAGTGGCCCCACAAGAGCAGTGGCTGGTGATGGACTCTCAGCTGCAACAGACTATTTGTCCTGGTCTCGTGTTTTTTGTTTTGTTTTGTCTTGAGACTACATTCCATCCAGCCCAGTTTGTTAAGATAGTATGAGAAGGAAGATGACAATGTCTGTCTGTAAAGTCCTATGAGTTTGTTTAACATAAGGGACAAGGGGGTATAAAAAGGTCGAAAGCTGACATTGAAGGAGGGTAGGCAGGTGTTATATATTTTATTTAACTTCCACAGAAGCCCTCTCAGGTTTTATCTGATCCATTTTATTGGTGAAGAAACTGAGTCTTGGAGAGGCTCAGCAGCTGGTCCAGCTGAGCCATGTGCTTGGGGGCCCAGCTGGGACCCACATCCACTTGGATCCTCTGCCACTAGGCTCTCTGCTCACAGTTGGACAGCTGTTCTGCTGGCTCACTGCACTGCCCCATCTAAGACCCAGGTGTGGTATCAGTATGGCCCCAGAAGGTGAGAAAGCTTCTGCTGGGTGTGATTGTCAAGGTCTCAGAACCAGCTGACCTTGGGCAAGGGCTCAGGGAAACTTTTTGTGGCAGTGACCGCCACCAATCCCACCTGAAACAGGGGTGACATTGGCTATCTTTTGGGAATGGTTTAGCCAAAATCTCAGGCATCTGTCTGTGAGGTCTTTGTTTCTGAATGGAATTATTGCTGGGGTGATCATATAACTTACTATCTGGTTGTAGATATTTTTTGAAAGTAAAAAGGTCATAATTAATGTTGATGCTAGGACAAGAGGCCAGACCAGAACTGGCTGACAGAGGCATAGTCATCCTACTTGTTACCTATCACACTTAGAAAATCTTGGAAAGGCTAAAGCCAAATGTTAGCTAAGAATTGGGAACAACCTAGATTTACAAGAGGGCAAGTATTAAGTAAATTATACCTAATCTACTTGAGAGTAGATTATGCAGCAATAACATTATAGTTATGAAGAGTACATAGCAAAACAGAGATATTTATGATCTACATAATAATTTTAAGTGAGAAGGCAGAGTGCGAAGTTATTTCCACACTGTAGCTACAACTACATGAAGCTATGCAGAGGGAACAAGGCGAGCAGGAGCAATTTTGAATGGTAACAATTATTAGGTTGTCACAGGTAGGTATTCTCTACTTACCCCTCCCCAATCCTTTCCAGCCCATGGATCCAAACATTTGCTTCAGTGACAGGGCAGTAAGGCCAGGGGTGGGCAGGAGGGCCTGTGTGGTTTGTAAACCCCCCTCCTTCTCCTATTCCAGAGATTCTAGAAAGTTCCATCTCACCAGAGGAAGAAGGGATACTTACCCAGCCCAGCAATGCGTAGAGGTTACGTTTTGCTGTTATAGTTATTCTCTTTTATTTGATTTTCAAATATTTTGAAAAGGAATGTATTGCAGTAGTAATGAAAAAATTGTTACCGAAGTTTAAAAAGTCATCTTATTGAAGATTAGGTTTACAATATTGGGACAGTTGAATTATGTGTATTTAGTTGAATAAAATTATCTCTAAGGACAACTTTGGGTCTGTAGCTTCTCCTCCCTCCTCAAGTAGTGATGAGGTAGCTACAGGGAGCGGTTAATCTGGCATGAAAGGGAGGGAGGGAGGAAGGGAGGGAAGCTGGTTGTCACCCGAGGCTCATCATCTGAGAATTAAGTTGTATCTGCCCATGACTCTTTCATGAGCACGTAATCAATGGTCCCGGGTGCCGGCTGTCTCCAGCTGAAGTTTTCATGAAGAGACAAGAACCGGAGTGTGCCTGTTTCTTCTCTGCCTCCAAGGATTGCCTCCCAGTTTTCCAGTTGGTCCCAGTCTCCTAAAGTCACCGAGACATCAACCACACCACCTCAAAGCACCTGCCCTAAATTTGTACGAGTTGTTTATTCTCTTAACTAAGGTGTTAAGATCACTGTCGAAATTCAAAAACATTTTCTGCTAAAAGAATTCACTGCAAGGCAGCGCAGCGTGGTTCTGTGATGTTACCTGGTCACATGACCTCATATGCCATTCACTTCCCATCATCCAGGCTGGCACTTAGGTGGCACTTAGCATATCTCAAGCACCATCCCAAGCACTTTATATATATCTTAACTCATTAAATATTCATGACAACTCTATTAAGTAGGTACTATGCTTATCCCTACTTTATATAGATGAGTAAACTGAAGCACAAGGAAATTAAGTAACTGGCCCAAAATAATGCCGTGAATAGTAGCCGAGCCAGGATTCGACCCCAGACAGCTTTGTCTGTAGATGGTGCTTATACCATAGCACCAGGAGCTCCTACTGCCTGCGGTCTCTGCAGCAATCCCTTCTCTCCTGGAGCTCAGGTTCCAGGGAGGATGTCTTCATCATGCTCTAACAGCTCTGGAGAAAATCACTCTAGGACATTCTAAAGGAAAGAGTTTAGGGACATCAAGGAATGTGCCAGGCTGACCTCCGCATTTGCTCAAGACACATGATGGACACACATACATTTTTGTTGTGGTGGCTGAATTGAAACCCAATCTTTCATTTTACAGCCCAGACATCTGAGGTCCCAGCAGTCGGCATCTTGCCCAGAGTCACACAGGAGGTCGTGGGAGAGGGAGCCTGGCCCCAATCCTGGTGCTTTCTCAGGGCTGTTCTCATGGCGCCACAGTCCACAGGCTGCCAAGCATCTACGGGGGTGAAGGGCAGAGGGAAGGAAGAGAGGAAGGAGAGGAGGGCCAGGAAGAGAGAGGGCAGCAGGACAGGAGTGTTAGGCAGGCGCTGCCAACCCGAACCGGATGGCGGAGGGGGTTCTGTCAAGCTTGTCATCCACTAGCACTGCCAGCACACCCTTCCCCACTTGGAGACTTTCCCTCCTGAGACAGATTGTATTTTCCAAAGTTGGCCACACTGATAGATCCATCCCACCCCACACTGCCAGTCCTCTCGCAGAGGCAGGCTCTACCTTCCCTCCTGAATCCGGATGGGCGCTCTGCCTGCTCTGCCTAGTGGCGTAGGGACACGCAATGAAGCTGTGTGACTTCTGAGGCTGTGTCATCAGAGGACACGGAACTCTCTGGCTTTCTCTCAGGATGCTTCCTGGATGACCCAGCCACCATGTTGAGAGGAAGCCCAAGCCTCGTGGAGAGGCCGTGTGTGGGTGTTCCTGCCATCAGCCCAGCTGAGGTCTTTGCAGACAGCCAGTGGCACCCGCCAGACAAGTGAGTGAGTGTGTCTTCATGTGATTCCAGCCCCCAGCCTTGGAGGCTTCCGGCTGAGGCCCTAGTCATTGTGGAACAGAAACAAGCTGTCCCCACTGTGCCCTGACTGAATTCCTCACCCACAGAAACTATGAGAGCTCAAAAACAATATTGTTGATTTAGGCCATGATGTTTTGGGGCAAGTTGCTAGGGAACAATGGATACCAATACATCTCTTTATAATCCTCACTGCCTTGAAGCCAGAAACTTGCTTGCCCAGATTCCCGGTCATAGGGCACAGGCATGTGACCTGCTCTCAGCCCGTTGGATGCCCCAGAGCAGAGCTTTAGTTTAGAAGAGGGAAGATCAACAGAAGTTTGTCCTGGGGACCGGGTGGAGAGCCAGCCAGCTTTCAAAGCAGCAGTGGCCAACGTCCTCACGGGGCATTGGGGCTTGGGGTTGATGGTTCTGCGTGTACCCCAGCTAGAGCAGGGTCTTCCCTGGGGTAATTCAGTGATATAATCTGAGTGTCATTCCAGGCTGTGTAGTGTCCAAATCAAATTTCTGACCCTACTCGAGATTCTTCAGGTGACATCTATACATTTCTTTTTGGTTGCAATAGCAAGGATGAACTCTGTTATTTGTAAGCAAGAACTCTGATTTATACACGTGCTATTTATAGACGTGCAATTACGGCCACCCTTGCTTAGAATAGTGCTGGGCACAGAGTACCTGCTCCACACCTGTTTATTTTTATTGTTGTTTACTATCCAATACCCCCTAACGCACGCACCCTCTTGCTGCTCCTAGTTTCTCAAAGCCTTGGCTTCAGTGACCACCCCATTTTCTGTTTTCCATCCAAACCTAGCTTGGGATGGCAAGTGGGTTTTATCTCTTCACCAACGTGGATCGATTAGTAGAGGCTGCCGGCAGTGCTGTGTCGAGAAGGATTGGTGTTGGCTTAGAGGAGAATGTGCTCATCAATTATAATGTCCACTGCAAGTACAGGGGCGGTGAGTGGCATTCCAAACACCAGGCTGTCTTTGACTTAAGGAGGAGTCTGGAACAAAATACTTAGGTTAAACTAATTCATATAAAATTTTAAATAATATATAATTCCCTAGTAATATTTATATCTTAAAATAAGACATCTTGTATTAGTTAGAACACCGGTTAGGTTGCTTTAACAAAAAGCTATCTAGAGGATCAAATCAGAAGTTCATTTCTCTCCTATGTGACAGGACAGGTAGTTAACACACAGCCTTCATGATGGTTCCAGCTTCGGCCTTTTCCTGATTCAGACAATGACTGTAATTAAATGACCTGGAAGTCACACATACCCGTTTACTCATTATCCTGTTCCACACTAGCTCCAAGGAGCCCGGGAAATGCTGTCTTTAGCTGGATCACATGTGCCCAGCTTAAACCCACTAGAAATAAACAGGGACACATGGACACTGGGGGCCTGTTAGGAGTCTTTGTCACATGTACTTTCCCAAGTGGACTTTAACAGTGCAATTTCAGAGAGCAAAACTGTAAAATGGAGGAGTTGCAATCATGCGTGCATGGGATCTTTATTAGGCTCTTCCTCTAGCCCGCACCTCCATTCTGCCTTTTCAATTGGGGCACAGGTTACTGCCCAGCTAAATTAACACCATGCTGCAATTCTTTGGGCTCTAAGCTATCTCCTCTTGGGTCAGACATGGCATTTGTCTTCTTAGGGTATGCTGGGCTCTGCTTTGGTGGCCGTGAGGAGAGGTGGGTGCATGTTGAGGGGAAGGTGTTCCCTGTAAGGCAGCTTCCTGGGGTGGGATTAGCATGGGGTCTTTAGGCAAAGCAAAGCAAATCTCGAAGTTGGGTCAGGAGAAACTGCTTCTGTTGGTGAGGGAGGCGAAGGCGTGTGTGGGCTGTAGGTTCTTAGAGTTTCCTGGGTCAACCCAAATGGACTCATTCCAGTTCTCAGGGTCCTACTTATTCCCAATCTGTGCTCTAACCCTCACATTAGAGGTTTGGCAAAGCTGTGAATTCAATGCACTTTATATTATAATTCTGCAACCTCAAGAATCGAATTTTTGAACTGATTTTCAGCTATGTCAGTCCTGCAGCTCTGAGTTATGATAATCTTTTAGGGCATTCATGGAATGTTTCACCTGTTCTGACTCTTTTTTCTTTTCTGTCTCCCTCATGGTTGCAAGGTGGTTGCCATGTGCAAACAATTACAGCTGTTCTGTCTCTCTTTAAAAAAATTAGTTAATTTTTAAAATTGGCAAATACAAACTGTTTCTCTGACTCCTGTTGAGTTGACAGCTCCAGCCTCTGAGCTTTCCTTTGTCCAGCCGGAAGCAGCCCAGCCTCTGCCTTGTCATCATCCTTCCTGCCACATGGTAGAGTGTGGCAGTGACCCGCTGTCCCAAAGCTTGCCTTACAGTGTGTCCTTCGTCTCAGGAGTCCACAGGTGGTGATAGTTTTGGGGTTGTAATGCTACTGCTTTACACTAACTACAGCTTTTCCTGTTTTCCACCGGCACTGACACCATTACTAGGTTTAAGGTCTAAGTCGATTAGTCATCCCAACCTTTTAATCCACTCCCAGAACTAAGCCCTGAATTAGTCAGGGTCCAATCATAACACAGAAATAGGCTAGGTGTTTCAACAGAAGAGATGTAATTCAAGTAATTGGTCATAAAGATGCTGAAATGTTCAAGGAACAGAAAAAATGGGCTGCTGAAGAATCTGAAAGAAGGAGGGATATTAGCCTGAGGTTTTAGCTGCTAACCTCCCAGCGCCGGAGCCTCCCCTGGGGCCGTGCTGCTGTCAGTGCTGGCCAGAGGTGTCGTCACCAGGGGCTGCTAGAATCCACGGTGGCTTCCCCTCCACTGCCACTGTGGCCATGGCCAGGAACCAGCAATCACCGCATAGCTCAGTTGTCAAGGCACGACCTCCAAGTGTCGGGTGGTCGGATGCAGACACGGGGGGTTTGGGGACTTCCTACAGCCCTGAGTAAGCCGTCTTCCTGATGGTCTCTGAGCGGTTCCTCCTGGGCTGTGCTGTACTTAGCTTTCTGAGCAGAGCAGAAGGGCCCTGAGGTGGCGTTTGTAATTATGGAGTGTAGATTGTCGCTGGCAGTTGAAGGAATTCCTGAGTGATGAGCTGAGCCATGCGTTCCTTTCTGAAGAACAAACTGCTTGGTCCTAAAGAGGTTTCCACAGACAATAATCTCATTTTTCTGTCCTTTTCATCTTTGCTTGAGGCAAAGACAGTTACTTTCTGGTTGTGTGGAAGTGTAGAATGACAGCTGATGTTGCGTGTCAAGGTGGTGTCTCTATTCAGTGCTACCTTAAATATTAGGTCTAAATATAGGTCCAAATATAGTCTTCTGAGAAAGGGAAGTCAGTGCTGCTTCCTGACACAGCTGTGGGGTGGTGAGTGAAATAGTATAATTAGTTGAAACTGAGAACGTGTATTATATTTATATTAAGCATTTTTAAAGCATTAGAGTATAATGGAATCTTTTGAATCTTTTTGCTATTTTTCTTACCAGCAGTTTATGACAGGAAATGTCTTGATGCTCCCATGTCAGCTTTGAAAAATATAATTAAAAAACAAATTCTGCAGATTTGGTACTCAAAATAGTATTTTATTTTAAAAACGGTTTTAAATAGAGGATTAATTTACAGAGAGTAAAGGGCACAGATCTTAACTGTACAACTCAGTGGATTTTGAAAAATGTTTTTACCTGTGTAACTTGCACCCCAATTAAGGCATGGGATAGTTCCCTCACTCTGGAATGTTCACTCGTGTTCCTTTCATGTCAAGCCCACCCCACCGCGTCACCAGAGGCACCCTCTGTTTTGACTTTTATTACCATAAATTAGTTTTGCTTGGTTTTGAATTTCACATGAATGAAATGATACAGTATGTACCCTTTTATAATATATCTAGCTTCCATTAATCAATATATAATCAATATACAGGTGTCCCAAAAGCAACCATACATAGGGAAAATGGCAAATTTTAGCTAAATGTACCTTTATTTACAAAATATTCATTACAAAATTTTACAAAATTTTTCCTTTGGGAAATCTCACAGTGAGATCAGTCCATGTTGTTGCATGGGTCAGTAGTTTGTTTTTATTGGTCAGTAATACCCATTGTATGAATATACCATGATCTGTTTATCCATCTTCCTATTTGAGGAACATTTGGGATGCTTCTGGTTCTGACTATTGTGTACACAGCTGCTATAAACACTTGTGTACAAGTCTTTTGAACACTTATTTTCACTTACCCTGGGTAAATGCCAAGGAGCAGAATGGTTGCTTTAAAGTCTAGGTATGTGGTTAACTTTATAAGAAACTTCCAAACTCTTCTCCAAATCGATTGTATCATTTTATATTCCCACCAGCAAAACTGCTAGAAAACAGGAAAGAGACCCATCAGTGGACCTGAAATTTGGAGGAATCCCTGAAAGACAAGGGTGGATAGGAGCAGACAGTGAGAGAAAGTAGCCCAGAATATCCACAGCAGGAGTGTTCTGCCACAGACATTGGAGCTATTCCAGAGTGAGTGACGGGTAAAGGACAGGGAGGGGACTTCAGATCATCACCAAGATGATCCTGGCTGTGCCAGCTGGAGATGCACCCACCCTCAGGAGAAAGTGTGGGTGCAGCTGGGGACCCCAGGCTAAGCTGGAAACTGCTCTCCCAGATGACAAGTACCAGCTCTCTCCTCTGGAAGCATGTCCCTCATCCTCCACCTCGGAAGACAAGACACTCAGAATCTGCCTCCCCCAACTGTGCGCAGGGATTCCAAACATTTAAACACTCACAGAAAACAAACCACCACGAAACGTTTGAGGAAAAGCAACCTGAACCAAAGAACTAACACCAGAGGAAACAAAGTTAAAGGAACAAAAAGAAAGAGACAGAGAGGTAGAGAGAGAGGAGAGATTAATTTTAATATATACAATGAATGTCTTCAAGAGAGATGTGAGATTAAATTTAGTCTCTTTCGGTGCATAGCATTTCTGAATACATTCTTATTGAATGATTGAATATGTGCATAAATGAATTAATCCAGGAATGAATATTTAAATAGAAAAGGCTGTGTCCTAATCAAAGCAATCCTCACCAAATGTACTGCATTTCTAGAAACGTACTTGTGCAGCTTTTCCTGTGTAGACTCAGGTGCTACACGTAGGGGGCTACACTAGTTCTTGCTTGAGCCATCGTTCTGTTGTTGTTGTTGCTGTTTCAGTTATGTATGGCCCACACCATCCTACATATTTGCCTTTTAAGCAGGGGATTCTTGACGTGTCCGAGCTCAGACAGCCGGCTCCTGCCAAGCCCCACGTTGCTTTGAGGGGTGTGACTGCACGAATAGGCAATATATGGAAGAGAAGCCACCACTGACTGCCCCGCAGTGTAATGAGTTGTGACTGCAGCAAAGACCACGGCAACGCCACAGCTTCACCGAGGTCAGATGTCCTCCCAGAATCCCAGACACGGGATTTAGGGAAGGGTTTTATCCTTAGTGTATGATAGACAAATCAGCCCACAGGAGAGCCCTGGCACAAAAGTCTTTCAAATATACAGAAAGGGCTGAGGGCGGGGAAGAATAAACTTAATTCTAGCTTAATTTAGATTAAGTGTTAACTAGGGGGAAAAAGATGGGAAAAACTTAATGTGTCAAACGATGGTAATTTCAATGGAATGCAGGGTCATAATTGAGGTGTGCAGCAGTTCCTGTTCCACTGTGGTGTTAGGATCCGATAGTATTCCCAAGTGCGACAGTGTTTGTTTAGCTGAGTGAAAGCTACATACATGGCGTGGAGATGCTGGTGATTAGAGTCCCCAGATATTTATTTTAGGGCAGCAGCGGTGGTGAGTTTCATTTTGTCTTTTATCTTGTTAAAAATGTAAATTTTCTGAGGCAGGAGGATGGAATGACCCCAGGAGTTCATGACCAACCTGGGCTATATAGGGCAACACTGTCTGAAAAACAATTTTTAATTATAACCATGTGTGCAAGATATTTATGTGTTTTGGACACATGAGATATGTGAGTGGGCTGTAACACACAGGCACAATGATGAGAAAAATCGATAGTACTTCATTAGAAGTAAATGAACTGTTTTTGAAAATGTCTAAAATGTCCCATATTCACATTTGAAAGGTGATATATTTTAGTGCACATTGATACTGTGACATTATTTTCCTCTTTGCTTCAAACTTGCATCACCCTTTCTTGAAACCAGCTCATGAGACAACAACAAAACCGGATTGGTTGTTGCTCTGTGGGCACCCAAGCAGAGATGGCGCAGTTTTACCATCTGATCAGTCAATCCCGCCTGAAGAACTGCCTGGTCCTCCCTGGGATGTGACACTTGCCCGTGTAAGTCACCCTCCAGATCTTTCCAGTGCTTTTTGTCTTAGCATAAAATGGCATCGGGGCAGCATTAACCCTTTCTGTCTAGAGGGTGGGTGACTGGTGAGTGAGCACCAGAGTAAATCGTTGCTTGATCCTGAAAGGCTTAAAGTTTTACACAACAGCACTTACCCTTCCTACCACAAAGCACTGTAATGTTTTCTCATTTGTCCTATCCTAATCCAGTCTAGGATATTCTATTAGTTCATTTTTTAAAAAATGCTAAATTGATTTCATTCCTTTCTAGTAGCCTTTGATCTGTGGTGTTAAAATTCTACTCGACATCATCTTCCTCTAATAAAGTAGAACCTCCTCCCCCTCACACACACAAGATATTTGTTTCTATGAAACATTTTATTAGTAGGAAAGCAGTGTTCTGGGCTGTGGCTGGGACACTGGGTATGAAGCCATCTTCTAAAGAAAGGCATAGTCCTGGTAAGACCTCAGGAGCAAGCACACCAAGTTATTCCTAAAATGTCCAGAACTGCCCCGCCCCTGTCCCCAGGGTGTGAGCTGCCTGGAGCTCCCCCGTCCCCACCTGCCCTGTGTGCATGGGTGGGCACAGCAGCCCAGACAGTTGGTTTTGCTCTTTGCATTTACAGGTAACTGGGGAGGGAAAGATTATAACACCCCCTCTGAGTCTTACCACTATGCAATCTCATCTTTTCTGAGAAAATATTCTTTTTTTTTCAGTGGTGCTTTTTTGTCTAGGCCAGCAATTTTTTTGAAAAGAGATTTATTCAGAGTTAACGTCCGCAGAATAAAAAATTAGGTAATTTTAAAAGATAGACATTACTTTCTCAAAACAGATAAGACACAAGTTGTACACATATATTTTTTAAACGCAATTACCATCTGCCTGATAGAGAAGAATAACTCTGTTGGAATTGAGGTTTATTGTGTAGTTTTATAATTAGGATTTCTCTGAAAAGAATAATATCCTTATCAGAATTCATGAAGAACGTCTTCTAATATTTTCCTTTTATTTTCAAACTCATTATATAAACAGCACTTCGGTTTTCAGCCAGAGGAATTTAGAATGGGGAATGTTGTCTTGCAGGTCAGAGCATTTGCGAAGATGTTTATAGTTTCTACTGGGTTTTGGGAGGTGGAGGAGCTGCTCCAGTTGAGGGATGGGTCCTTTTTGATTGATATCGTCCATTTTACTCACATCAAGTGCGTATGTTGAGCTACCTGCTTGTTCCCCACCCCGGGGCCAGCTCCAGGCTGAATGGGATGCAGGTGGGCTCCTTCCTCAGTTACCTGTGGTCTTCCGGGAGTGCCGATTATTTGGATTATTCAACCAGGTTTAAATGAGCACAGGCCAGGGGTGGGGGAAATGCTGTCTATCCTCACCTCCCAAGGTAAACATACAAGAGCCTGGTATGGTGATGTGCACCTGTAGTCCTAGCTGTGCTGCTGAGGCAGGAGGATCGCTGAGCCCAGGGGGTCAAGGCTGTAGTGTGCCATGATCATGCCTGTGAATAGCCGCTGCACTCTAGCCTGGGCAGCAGAGTAAGACAGCGTCTCTAAAATACAAACAAACCAAACAAAAGATAAATGTGCACAATTTCCCCTGTTAAGGGTAGGTTTGTGTAACCCCCAAATTCACATATTAAAGCCTTAATCCCCAGCACCTCAGAACGTGACTGCATTTGGAAATAGGGTCTTTAAAGACGTAATTAAGGTTGAACAAAGTCATTGGGGTGAGCCCTAATGCAATCTGACTGGTGTCCTATAAGAAGAGGAGATGAGGATACAGACAGGCACAGAGGGATGACCACGTGTGGACATAGGGAGAAGACACCATCTACACGCCAGAGAGGGCTCAGAGTAAACCAACACTGCCGACACCTTGATCTTGGACTTTCAGCCTCCAGAACTGAGACAATAAATTTCTGTTGTTTAAGCCCCCTGGTCTGGTGGCACTTTGTTATAGCAACCCTAGCAAACTAATACACCTCCCTAAAGGAGTCTGTTAACCCAAGTGGCATTTTGTGCAATATTGAAGGGAGATATCTTTGAGCATTGACTCTTTGCCAACTCTAGACGGCTGTGGCTTCTATTTCAACCTTCCTCCCTAGCTAGTTGTGGTTGATGGTGGAAAATACAGGCAGCCCCTATCACCAAGACTCACTTTTAAGTCTGTTAGAGAACAAACTGTACTTGTCCTAAAAAACACTATTATGCACTCTGATTAGGTCCCCAGATGACTACACAGTGGCTTTTAAAGCCCTAATATATGGAATTATTTTCCTGGCCATCCTATGCCCTCTGTCACAATCCATCAGACAGACAGACAGACTTAACCCCCTATACAGCAGGCTAAATTGCTTCCTGTTTTGCTGGCACCACTAGATTTCCTCATCTAGGATGTGGTGCTGGAATTTGGGGAGACACCAGAGGAACCTGGGACAGGAGGGGCGGGAAGGGGAGTCCTGTAAGACTGTCTTCACCCCTGTATTTGAGAGCATCTGTTTAATAGCTGGTTTTGCTTATTATTGCTTATGCTACTCATTGCCTGTGAGCAGGTCTCACCTTCTCCTCCATTGCACCCCTCAATGCCCGGCAGAGAGCCTAGTGCCCATAGTGCTCAGTGGGGACTGCAGGACGGTGCTAAGGACTAGGCTGGGGTCTCAGTGGAGGAGGAGCAGAGGGCAGGGGCCCTGGCCAGAGGGCCCCGAGCGGGGGAATTGCACCCAGGAGTCTGAGAAGGCCCTCCCTCTCCTGTCCCAACTCCTATTGAAGGGGGGCAGGGCCCACCCCCAAGGGCTCTGGGAGAGGAGGAAGTAGGGAGTGCAAATTCGGGGGAGGGCAGTCGCCCAGCCAAGCCAGAGCTGGCTGCCCCTGGGGCCTGGGCAGTCATCTCCAGTCTGACAGCTGGAAGAGCCTCGAAAACACTTCTAGTTCACCCTTGGATCTCACAGACAGGCTCCTAAGTGGCAGCACCTTCACAGAAAGACTTCCAAGGCTGTGACAAAGGCAGTTCCGGGGCCTCTGGTTAACAGCCAGGGCGCGGTCTCCCCAGGACCTCTCCAGGGGGTGCAGAGGCAAGGGGTGGGCTGGCTCCGGTGCGCAACCAAGACGGGCTATTTTAAAAGTTGTGTGCAAAAGCTGTGCCTGTTATCTAGGACAGGTCTGCGTGCACAGAGGAAACGGGACCCACCTCCTGATGACGTTCCAACACCGCAGAGTCCGAGGTTGTGAAGACATGTGAAGGGATCCTTTCTTAAAGGTCTAGGATTTGTCAAATTTTATAAAATAGTAAAATTTATATGTATTCAGGTTTGGGAATAGTATTAAAATATCCAGATTTGAAAATAGTGTTAAATTAGAAATACGTAAGTGGAGAAGGGCTTGAAGACAAGCCTGAAAATATTACCTTGTTTAAGGAGAGTTCCTTAAAAGGGGGAACTTATTTATTTATTCTGAAGTGCATCTGCCCAAGGTCCAATCACCTCCTAAACTGAACTCATCTGGTATCAGTTTGATTTAATTTCCCCTCTCTCCTTTCTTCCCTCCCTTCCTTCTCAGCCAAGTACATCTGAATATAGACATTGTCAAGAATGGAAAAATCCATCACCCATTCAACAAAATTTTGTCTTTGACTAGAACACCAAGATTTTCAAATTAGTTGGATGAGCAATTATTGATTGATTATTGAATATGAAACACAGATTAGGCATAGTTTCAAGGTGGTTTCCAGAAGGATATGATTGTTCTTTCTGATGGTGATTTCATAAATGTTCCCCAGACAACCTATTTTCCCACAAGAATAGCATTGACAACGTTATTTATGAGTTTATGTAGCATCTTGCAGTTGAAGTTTATTCCTGGCTTTATTAACTTTAGTGTTTGTTAATACATAAAGTTCCATAAGTTTACTCACAACTGTGGGTCTTCTTTTTGTCTTAAGCTTGCATCTCTCATGCTCTGGCGAAGCTTTTTCCTATAAGCAGAGATTTTGGTGAGTAGTCTGTTGGGTTGGTTTTCTGGGCACCACCAAAAGAGTTACTTAATTTGGAGCAAGTTATTTAACTTCTGTGAAATTTAAGTGTCCTCATCAATAAAATGAGGATGTACCTACTCACAATGATTTTTGTGAATATTAGATATAACAACATCTTCAAGATTCCTAGCACGTATTAGTCACTCAAATATTTGTGGCTCTTCCCCTAGTGACATAAAAGACATCAATAATGGCCCTCTTCAGCTTTATTTTCATTTCAGATGTCTAAACCACCAATGATTCAACCCAGAGTTTTTCAACTTTGGCACTATTAACATTTGGGGCCAAATAATTCTTGGTTGTGGGGGCTGTCCTATACATTCTAGGATGTTGAGCAGCATCTGGGGCCTCTACCCTCTAGACACTAGTAGCATCCCCTACCCTAGGTGTGATAACCAAAAATGTCTCTAGACATTGCCCAGCATCTCCTGGGGGCAAAATCCCCCTTGGTTCAGGATCACTGCTTTAGCCTAAAGGGACTGAACTTCTAGCTATGAACTGCAGGCACATAGCAGGTTTGGGGCTTCTCCAGACACCACATCTGCGGCTCCTTGTCTTGACTTGTCTCTATGTTAACCTGTCTGTGCCAAGAGAGGAATAGACTCTGGAACAGAGAAGAGACCCTGCCCAGAACCACTTTGGGACTGAATACTTTGGTTAGAAATCTGGGTGAAAGGATGTGGTTTGAGGCAATAACACCTAAAGCAGATAATTGGTGCTGAGAATTTGCTGCATCCTTAATTCCTCTGCCCATTCTTAATTCTCTCTCTGCTTCCAGAGAAATGTTGGAATAAGTTTATAAACTGTAGTTGTAACAAGCATGATAACCTTTATAGTGCTTCTGTATTACAAATGTCATTTGATTCAAGATATATGTCTATCCATCAATAGACCCATTCATCCATCCGCCCATCCATCATCTATCCATCTGTCAAAGGCCCTTAGGGGCAACCTATCTCAAAAGGCAAAAGGCTAAATGTCTTAGTCAAGGGCAGAGAGACTTGGAATTGCCAACATGGTCTACTTTTAAAGATTGTATGTATGAATATTTAAGTATAGATACCTATAATATGTAATGTGTATAATATACAATATTTATATATGATATGCATACATACATATGTTATCATAAGTGATAGAATCAGATACTCTAGGTATATGTTCTCCAGCAAAATGGCATTAGGCACAGAACTCCCACACGTTGGGGAGAAGGAAGACATAATTCCTATTCTCAAGGACATTTTAATCCAGGGGAGCCTAGCATGTGAATTAACATAGTGTATTTTTAACAAAAAAGTAGCAGGAAACAAGAACATTATTAAATGCACATTTTCTTGTGAAGGAAAAAGATGGAGTGGTAATCAGGAGACTTATTTGCCCTATGAAGACTTATCTCCCCACGTTCTTTGAGTCGGTGGTTTCCTGTCACTGAGCCTTGGGATATTCAATCAGCAAATGTTTTCCTCTGTAGCTATTGGAAGTTCTTGTTAGATCTTATTCCACGAGGAATTTGGGGCTCCTACATTGGCTGATATAACCTAATCTATTCCTACTTTCTTTCATTACTTACACATTTTCAAAATTATTTCTTACTCTCTTGTCTGGAGGATTTTTCCCCTACTGTGTAAATATTTGAGTCCAGTTGGTAAATTTGATGAGCTGTTGTTTGTTTGAAGCTTGATAAGTAAGCCACCATTTAACCAGGGTTTTTACTGTACAAAGACTGGGAAAAGTGAAGCTCTCATGCTGCCAAGTTTGATCCACCGCTTGCCAAACGTCATAGTGCACTTACAGATGTTTTTATTAGGAACCACCTTTTACTCGCCAGTTTTCATCGGCATCCCATATTTGATTTAATTCCAAAGTCAAATTATTTTTGGTTTATTTGAGTCAAAGGAGGTCTGCTGTTTGTCGATTTTGCAGGTGTGAAGAATATGTTGTCCACTTTTCAGACAGCATTTCCCCTTCATGTCAAAAGATGAATTCCAGCAAATCAAAATTTGACAGGAAAGCAATCTTCATATTTATGTACTCAAAATAAGCAGGTCATTTAAAAACTCTTCCTTTTAACTCATCCTTTTGCCCTAAGAGTTTCTTTTAACTCTTCCTTTTAACTTGCAGAATGAGTAAAACTTTCATTCACTCTTCATTCATTCATTCAATTAACATTTGTTACATGTGACGGGCTTTGCTGGGCTCTGATAACTGAAAGCAAGAAAGAAAAAGAGAGAAACACAACACCGGGGACTTCTGGACCTGGCGGTGTGGTTCAGCCCTTCTCAGCCCCAGCACACATGGGCTCGCCTGCACAGGGGTGGGGCCGTCTTGGCAAAACTGATGCTCGGCTCCCCGAGGGCCAATTAGCTAGAGCCTCTTGGGTGAGACTCAGACACGGGTAATTTGAACACCTCCCCAGGTGTAAAATATAGCGAGGTTGGGGTTGCTGCCCTAGGTAGGCAGGCGGGCAAACGAGCCTCCCTGATGTGATGTGTTGGGTGCTACTCAGAGGCGGGTGAGGTGCTGGTGAGGGAGGACACCTCGATTCTGCCCTGTGAGCTCAGGAGGGCACCTCCTGGGAGAGGCTGGGCAGGAAGGGGAGGAGCAGCCTCTGGCAGGCGTGTGTGTGTGTGTATGGTGTGTGTGTGTGTGTGTGTGTAACTCACTGTTCCTGCGAGCGGCAGCAGCCCTGCCAAATGCATCCCTGCATGTTCTCACGACGCTGTGGGCAGTGTCTCAAGTGGCCAATGTGGCTAATCTGAGTGGTTCCGTGGTCAGTGAGCTTCTCCCGGGCCATACACTGGCTCTGGAACCCCAAAGGCAACTGGCTGGGCATGAAGCAGGTTCTGAGAGGGGACAACCTCGGCATGACAACCCCGTAAAATGAGGGTGTGGCCGGGTTACCCGAAGGTCCCTCCCCAGTCTACACTCTCTGCCTTGGTGGTAAGCCAGAGACACATTGTTCTGGATGGGGACAGAGTGTCCACAGCACTGATGTGCTCAGCTAGGACAGTGCCGCGAGCTGCCTGCCTCTGCCCTGGTGAGCACAGACTGGAGGCTGGGAATTCCACCGGGAAGAAGGACTGCGGAGGTGACACCCGGGGCGCTTGCAGAAGTGAACAGAGTTAATCAGAACTCCCTCCTGCCTGTGTTTTTCGTCTAGATTGAAACTGTTAGAAAATTAATGGTCATTATTAAAGAATATTGACAGATATGCTCCTGCTCCATAAAACCAACCCTTTCTAGCACACCTCAGGGTCCAAAGTGTTCCCGGGGGGATCTGGTAGGACCGAGCTGCATTGCTATAAACCGCTATCCACAGCCAGTTTTAAGAGTTTTGCCTGTTTCCCTGTGGCCCTCTCAGTCCCTCTCTGGCCCTAGAGTCTGGTCTATACTCTCTTCCGTGGCACACATAGCCTCTCCCTGCTGAGTGCTTTTCTTTTCATGGGGCAAGTTGAGCCAGGCAGAAACTCAGAGCCGCTGGGGCCGGTGCCCAAGGCCAGCCCTCCACCATCACCCTGTCTCCTGCGGCCCTTCCATGGCTGGGCCCACAGCTCCCTCAGGGACTCCGTCTCCCCTTGCAAGCACACACATGCCCATTTAAAGCCCCAGCTCACGGACACGACAGGGGGTCAACAGGGAATGGTAGGAATATTGAGGAAATATTCTGTTTTCAAAGGGGTATTTTTAAAAAAAGGAATTCAGCTTTTTACCACTAGCAAAATTTATCTGAGTTGATTTTTAATAAAGGGGTCTGAGCCTCGCCATTGGAGCCCAGCATGGAGCTTAACGTGGAAAGCGATTAATTAAAGGAAGATGTGTTGGTTTCCTGGGGCTGCTGTAACAAAGGACCACAAACTGGGTGGCTTAAAACAACAGAAATTTATTCTCTCGCAGTTCTGGAGGCTGGAAGTCCCAGATCAAGCTGTTGGCAGGGTTATACTCTCTCAGAAATTCTAGGAGAATCCTTCTTTGCCCCGGTGGCTCCTGAAAGTCCTTGGCATTCCCAGGTTTGCAGCTGCATCACTCTGACCTCCACTTCTGTCGTCACACAAGCTTCTTCCTTGTGTGTCTCTGTCCTAACCTGGCATTTTCCTCTTCTTGGGATTAGGGCCCACCCTAATGACTTCATCTTAATTTAATGACGTTTATCAAAAAGCCTATTTCCAAATAAGGTCACATACACAGGTATCGGGGTTAAGAATTCAACATATTTTTTTTTGGGGGGGGGTGCACAATTCAGCCCATAACAGAGGGTGAGAAGAAATAAAATACTAATGCCCCAGGAGGGGGCCTCCGGATATATCAAAACACTGACTGTTGCAGTTCTCTACCATCTACCACTGCCCTGTGAAATACACTCCAATGCCCATGCCAGTGGCTTTCCATTTGTGAATATGGCGTCATGTCACAGAATTTAAATGGACAGAATTTAAATATCTTGATTTGTGGGGCAAAGTACACAGACTGTCTTCCAAGTCAAGTTTTCACTAGAGCGGTGAGTGGAACTGGGTCAAGGTGAGCAGAAACAATGAAGAAAGAAAGCAATGACTTTATCTGAAAGTCTGACTTCAGGCGCATGCTTGAACGTCAGGGCCCGGGCACCACAGGTTGCTCTGGGGCCCCCTTTCGTCTGATGTCCGTGGGGCAATACCCTTCACCCTGGAAGCTGTCCCCAAGGCGATTCCAGTGGGAATTTACCCCTGGAGTCGTGCAACACTACTTCCTGCTGCAAAGGCAAGAAATTCTGCATTTAAAAAAATAGGAAACAAATAATTAGCTATGGGTCTCCAATACCATAATAACCAGACTTAGAAAATTAACTACAAAGCCAAAGGGTTACACTTGTTCCCTAATTTAAAAATATAAAATTGTAGAAGCAAGTTTCCCAATGGCATGTTTGTGACACACAGGGGGTTTCTGATTTTCTCTAGAGGAGCTGTAGGGCTCCTAGATGCTCATAAGAGCTAAATTAAAACCGATCTGCTTTAATTACAAGGGAGTGGCAGGTGGGGCTGGGAAGCACACAAGCTTTGGAATTGGTCAGACCCAGTTTTAATCCTGATTCTGTACCCCTAGCTGTGTGAACAGACCGAATCCTTTATTACAAGTGGGAGTAAGTTCACCCTCTGCCTTGGGTTTGTGAGGGGATTACATCTGAGATGTGCACAAGGGACTTTGCAGTCTGCCTGACACTGAGTAGGCCCTCAGCAAATGTGTCTCTGCACAGTGTATCTGTCAGGAACAAACCAATGAAAGCGTGTTACAGATTGAACTGTGTTCCCCCCAAAAAGATGTGCTGAAGTCCTGACCTCCCGTACTTCAGAATGTGACCTTATTTGGAGACAGGGTATTTACTAGAGGTTATTGAGGTAAAGTGAGGTCATTAGAGTGGTGTCTTGCCAATACAATCTGTGTCCTTATCGAAAGGAGGAATTTGGACACAGAGACAGACATGCATACAGGGAAGACAATGTGAGAGATATAGAGAGAAGACAGGCAGCTACAAGCTAGGGAGCGAGGCCTGGGACAGAGCCTTTCCTTGCACCTTCAGAAGGAGCATGGCCCTGCCGACAACTTTATCTTGGATGTCTGGACTCCAGACTGTGAGCAATACATTTCTGTTGCTTAAGCCCTGCGGTCTGCGGTACTTTGCCACGGCCACCCCAGGACACTAATACACAAGGGTTGAGGCATCACCAGGGCATGGATTAGTGGTATAGACTTGGTCGGTGCTACACAAGTTGGGGGCTGTTTTCATTGTAGGGTCCAAACCATGTTCAGCACAAGATTTGCACCAGCTCCAGGAAATGCCACAACAGTCAAACACCCGTGAGAACACAACCCTTCAACATAAAGGGGCCCTTTTTAGCAGCCACCTTGCAATTTCTTTCTCTTTTTATTAGTTAGATCTATAAAAAGACTAGAACATCTTGAAGATTGGGAAAGCATTTGGGTGCAGCACAGCCACTGAAAAACCCCCAAAGAGAAGAGCTGGAGTGTGTCTCTGACATCATGCTGTAACAATGTATAATTATAGGAGATATTATTAAATTGTAAAATGAAAAGCGGGAAAAACATGTAATTTGGTAAGCTTGGTCTCCTGCCTGGTATAATTGCATGCCTCTCCTCCCACTGACGTTGTACTTACAGGGCAAATGTCATCTGGGCTTTTGCCCCGGTGGTTAGCGTGAGACACATCAGAGAATATGCCAAGGTGACAAGTCAAAGTCAAAAGGACACTCGTCTCATTTGGTACCTAATTTTCTATTTAAGCTATGATGTGACAAGATCAATTGTTCAGTTTTGATAAATGCAGACTGAAAAGTTAATGATTACGTACTTACTTTTTTTTTACTTTCTTCTGCGGACTTTGTTTTAAATGGCCTCCTTTTGTCTCTATAATATGATTATTTAAATATGTAAGCTAGTAATCATTGGTTTAGAAGAATGAATCTGGAATTTGAAAATGTTGTAACAACTTAGAACTTGAGTCTTTGGGGGTTGGAGCAGATTTCTCAGCCTTGACACTATTGACATTGGGGACAGGGTCATTCTCTGTGGTGGGGTCTATCCTGTGTGTCATAGGGTAGTTAGCAGTATCCTGGTTGTGACAACCAAAAGTGTCCCCAGACATTTCCAAGTGGGAAGGTGGGGGAGCAAAATTGCCCTGAGCTGAGAACTCCTGGGCTATGACAAAGGGGGAAAGGATTAGTCAAGGATTAGTCAAGGTCAAATTTGGAGTGAAGTCTTAGCTGCTAATGTACAATGCCTGGTGCTGGAGTACTGGGAAATCAATGTGCATTTTATCTCTGGATAGTTCCACTTTCCAAAGTCAATCATCCTGTTGCTCCAGTTTTGCACGATGAAATCAACTACGTAATTATTGACAAGGCTGAAAGGAATGGTAATTCTATCCAGAAATATTTCCAAGATGCAATCCATCACAAGGAATCAGGAGAAATGGTCCCCCCCACCCTCTTTAAAGCAGGTCTTCTCTTTCTAGCACCTTGCCCCCCACCCCATGGTGGCAACATCTTGTTTGGGGCTCTGTGGTCAGAGCAAAAAGTCTGTCTTAGGGCTACCAGGAAAGCTGATTTGGATCACGTATCAATTAGGTGATCACTAAAATTAGCCTGCATAGCCTTGGAAGTAGGCAGAATTGGAAACTCATTGCAGACCATTGGCAGAAAAGGGTGCCCTAGGGATGGGGGGGTGCGAGGCTGGCCCAGGCTGCTGGCTTAGATGCCACTCATTTCTCCATCGCCCAGCACCTGCTTTTGCTCTGGCCCTCTGAGATATCATGAGAGATCGTTAGGGCCCTGCATCAATCCCTAAATATCCTATTGTGTTTGTGTTCCCTCTGCCTCCCTTTCCTATAAAATGTGTGGTGGGTTCAAGGAGAACCTCCCTTCTACTTTTCAAAATTGGGGACATCTGCATCCTGCAGTTGTCAGGCCCCCTCCCAGACCTCCACGGTGCTCAGACACCGTTGGGGTGGTGACCTCCTTACTGCTGCCAGCCTCCTCCCCGCCAGCATCACCTGGGGTGCCTCCTTGTTCTGTGGCTGCTCTTAGTGATACAGCGGGCTTCCTGCATCCCCGTGGGCACCTTCCCACCTGGGCTCTCTGGTCAGAATTGCATTTTTGAGAAATTCCCATCCCTTCTTCAGCCAATGCCCATTTTAGAGATGCAATCAGTCACAAGGAATCAGGGACTCACAGTCTCCTTCCTGTGAGGTCTCTGAGGAGGGCCCCGCCCACTGGGTGCCCCGGGCTGGCCTGGTGCCCTCTCCCAGGCTGGCCGCTCCTCCTGCACCCGGACCCGTCCCTCAGAGCAGGGTCTGGTAGCCAGCTCCTTTTCCTTTCTCCTCCTCCTTGGAGGTGACTTTATCATGGGGCCAAAGTCAAGGAACTCCATTTGTGCTTCTACAGTTATTTCTAACTCCAACGTTCGATGTTTGTTAAATACATTAAAATGCCACTACATCTGTAAGAGGCAAAGTCCATTCTCTGCCACTCCACAGAGGAGTTGGTCCCACCCCTCTGAGCAACATCCTTTCTCTGATGTTCAGATGAAAGAACTGCGGGGTGTGTTGGCTGGTGAACGCCATCCTCTCTGCCTCGCACATTCCTCTGTGACACCCCCAACCCCCGCGCTCGTACTTAGCACTGTGGGCCACGGCCCTTGCTAAGGGGTCTGCATGGATTACCTCGCTTAAGCTGCGTTTTTGTACAAGGAGACTAAGGCCTGGAGTGATGGAATAACTAGCCCCAGGTCACCCAGGTCACTTACGCTGCTTTGAGCTTAACCATAAGGCCATAGTTCCCTCCTTAGAATTAGAAATGTGGTTCTTCCAAGAAAGGGAGAGAAGAGAGTGTAGGAAGAGAAGAGAGTGTAGGAAGAGAAGAGAAAGTATCCTTAAACAAACAAGCTACAAAGACAAACATATTACTGAAGAGCTTTTGAGGACCATCCTGTTAGAAGGCTCAGGGTCTGGTTTGGACACTGAGATTCATCCAACACCAGATTGTCCATGTTGAGACTCCCATCTTACTTAGGAGGAAAACTAGGTCCAGGGTGTCCTGTCCTCCCCAATGTCACGGTTGGTTTTGACGGAAGTGGGGACCAGACCTAGGTCTCCTGTCTCAGGAAAAATGCGCTTCTCCAAGGAGGGTGTAGAGAGGGGGAAGGGCACCTCCCCTCTCGCTTTAGAGGACTGTAGGCTTTCAGGGAAACGTCTGGCAGGGGTGCCTCACGAGGTAACCAGGACTCTGCTGGCTTCAGGGCAAAGGCCCCGTTGGAGGGGGGTCGCCCGAGTCCGAGCATTCACACACTGAGGTTCCCTTTGCAGGGTCTCTGGGAACTACCTCACACTGCTTGATGCCTGGGTTTTTCACGTACAAGACAGGGAATTTAATAAGACGAGGCTGCCTAATTTGAACCGGGGATAAGAGTGACATGAAAGGCTTGAAGCTGCTCCTTGGGATGGAGCAAAGCTGTGCTGGGTTGGTGACAAGACACTTCATGTCAAGCGGGAAACATTGCATTGAAGGCTGTTTCTTAAAACACTTCTGAATGGAGGAACAGGACAACCTTTCTCTCTGTCCTGGCCTGCTGGGACAAGACAGTGCAGGTGGCTGGTGTGCCAAGGGAGCTCCCAGGACACTTTCCCACCCCTTTTGTCACTGGATTCCAGGATACGTCTGCATGTCTCTCTGGGCCTCCACACACCTGGGCACAAGGTGCGGGGGAGGATCCCCTTGGCGCCTGCACCGCCAGCCCTCTAGCTGTCAGCCACGAGTGGGCCCAGGCCCAGGCTGCCCTGCTTGGGCCACAGCTACACTCCCTGCCTGCCTCTCTAAGAAGCCTCATCAGGAGAATTTGACATGTGCTTCAAAGTGCCTGGCCCTGCCTTAACCTCCACCTTGACGTGGGACATGTGGCATGCAAGGAGCTTCCTTGTTCCATCAGGGTGTCAATTCAAACACTTTCCTCAAAAGTTAGTTGGATGCCTGTCTTCTCTTGGAAACCACGCATTTAGAGACCGTGAAGGCAGCACAACATCACTAATTTAAAAGATGAACAATGTGGCCGAGCATTACCACCACCTGCCCTGCAGCTTCGATGCACCCTGGGATGGTTAGTGCTCTGTGTCAGTTTGACTGGGCTGTGACACCCAGTTATTCCATCAAACACTGCTCTAGGTGTTGCTGTGAAGCCATTCTGTAGTGTGATGGTAGAGGGTTGAATAGCGTCTCCCCAAAATTCATGTCCTCCCAAAACCTTAGAATGTGACTTTATTCAGAAATAGGGTCTTCGCAGATGTAATTATGATATCAAGATGAGCTCATACTGGATTAGGGTGGGCCTTAAATCCAACGAGACTGTCCTTATAAGAGACTGAAAGAGATGCAGATATATAAAGGAGAAGTCCACGTAGAGATGGAGGCAGAAAGTGGAGTGATGTGGCCACAAGCCAAGGAACCCCCAGAGCCACCAGAAGCTGGAAGAAGCAGGAAGGACCCTCTCCCAGAGCCCCCGGGAGGAGCGCAGGCGTGAGGACACCTTGATTTAAGACTCTGGTCTCCTGAACTGTGAGGGAGTAAACTTCTGTTGTTTTTAAGCTATCCAGTGTGGTAATTTGTTATGACGGCCCCTGGAAATGAGTACAACCCCCAGTGTCCAGCTCTGGGTTTAGCCCAAGTCCTGGGGCTGCAGGGGGTTAACAGAGTTCTGGATTCAGAGACAGAGAACTTGGTGCAGTCCTGGCAATGGCTCTCAGAGCTGCGGGGACTTGGCCACATTTCTTCATTTCATTGGGCCTTAGAGGAGGGCTAATACCTCATTCACACATTGTTTTGAGATGTATAGTAGATAATACCTGTAAAAATATTCCGTAAATTGTCATAGCATGATGAGGTACTGCTGTGATGTGTATTACACCCACACACAATGTTCAATAAATCGTCTGTTAGGGACCTAAATTGCCTATAAAACTCTCTCCATGCTGAATAACAAACTCTGGGGGTTTTATTTTATAATATATCTTTGGTTGTTGAAGACAACTTTTAGTTCTAGGATTTCCCCAATGCCTTGCTGCTACTTTTAATTTTTTGCTCTTTCACAATATTCCTCCTGAAAGAGAAGGGTGACGTTTTCTGGTTTTTCCTTTGGTCATTGCTGCAGCCCTGGCAAAAGCTGGGGGGGAAGGCACGTCGAACAATTTTCTTTTATTCAAAGTCTAATTCTATCCTTTCAAAATGATCATTGAAAACGCACTCGTCTTGTTGTATTTTAAGAGTCTTTATTAATTCATGTTTGAACTTAATGATTGTCAGAGCATGATCTGATGAAAAGAATACCTGCCACAAAGAGAAAATGAGCATCCCGCATCAAAGTGTTTTTCCCCTGTGTCATCATCTAGGGACTTGGAGAAAAACGAAAAGCTGGCAATGGCCCTGTCTGCACCCTGTGAGGGTGCTCGGCTGGGATGCCCAGGAAAGTCAGGGGAGGGTCTTGAGCCATGACCGCTCCCTGCCCTGCCTTTCTCAGACTTTCCCAATTGCAGGACGTGAACCCATTATTGTGGCACATTTTCTGCTTTGTGCTTGATCAGCTTGAGCAAAAGCAATCCCCAAAACAGAACACACCAAACCAAACAGCCCCATGGTGGTTTGCAGCCAGCCACCCTCCTGAAATGGCAACATCTCTTCCATGCCTGATTTTAAACTTCCATGTGGAGTGTTAAATTTCCCAGGGATGCTTGTGACTTCATGTGCAGCCTACTCTGCCTTTCCAGAGAAAACTGCCAAGACAGGAGAAAGGATAAATGCTCTTTGGAGTCAGAGGATCAGTCCACTGTTTATTCCACAACCATGCCAGCCACGGGGCCAAGCCTTGGTGATACGAGGGAGCCACATAGCCTGGCTGTGCCCTCACCCACAATCAGTGGCTGCAGGCTCTGCTCGGTGTCAAGGAGGAAAGGTCTGCAGAGCCAGGAGGCCTTTAAACATGAGTTTCATCTACATTGGGGAGATCAGGGAGATCTTCCTGGAGGAAGTGAGAGCTGAGCTGAGACGCATTTAGATAAGAATTTCCATGCTTGTTTTAGAAATGGAATCCTTGATTTTCTCTGTGTGATTTAGATCTACCAGGACGCTTTAATTATAGCCAAACTGACTATGCTAAAATGCAATTTGGGATTATTTATTTTAAGGAATTTCATAAAATTGTCATGAGGGATGCCCCTGAAAACGAACAGGGAGCATTAAAGGAGAAAAGAGAGAAATTTTTCTCTGCTCTGCTGTGTAGAAACACGGGTGCCGTGAGTGCAAGGGCTTTGCCCAGGAGGCTGGGCCAGGAGGATGATGCATTTCTCATAGGCATCTCCGGTTTGCTGTGACTCAGGGACCAAGGACAGGTGCAGGAACCTGAAGCTTATTTGAAATGTCAGTCAGGAGGGGTGGTCTGCGAACAACCAGGACCCAAACCATCTCAAACTACTAAGAAGAGGCACTTTTAACCCTGGGGTGCCCTGGGTGGAATGCCCACCCCAATCGGACTGTGGAGGTAATTTCAGGTGTTGTTTGGAGAGGAGAAATTCCCCCCAGACGAGAATGGGGCACGCGGCCCTAACTCTTAACCCTGGTTGCACGTTAGTATTGCCTGAGAAATAATAATGAAAAAATTAGAGAAACAGATGAGAATCTTTGGAAATCTCCTGGGACTATGCCAAGGTACAGCCAGAGCAGCGAACCCTGTTCTGTACCAACCCTCAGAAAGAAACGTAACTTTTAGGCCCTGGAAGACGGAGCAGCACCGGGTCGGGGAGGGGCCTGGGCTCAGAGCTTCTGGATTGTTCCGGATCAGTAGTTCTCCAACTTTGCCGCCTGTTAGAATCACCAGGCAGTTTGAAAATCCCAGTGTTCAGGCCACACTTCAGATCAACTGAATCTGGATCTCCGGTGATCCAGATGTCAGCATGTTTAAAAAACGTATAGCCAAGTTTGAGGAGCAGGGTTCTAGACCCGAGTTCTCACACGCGGGGTGCAGCAGAGTGACCTGGAGGCTGTGCTCACTTGCAGGTCGCTGGGCCCCACCTCCAGTGTTTCTGACCCTGCAACCTGGAGGAAGGGTGAGGATTTGTGTTTCTGACAAGTTCCCAGGCGATGCCGACGCTGCTGGTCCAGGCACGCCCCGTGACAACCGTGGTGTAGGTCAAAGGAACCCTCCACGCCTCTTCCACCTGGCCACGTGCTGGCTCTGTCTGGCCCCGACAGCGGAGCCCAGAGCCAACCAGGGTACAAGAGTCTGCTGTGCCCCAGCACCAGGCAGATGTACTGGCCAGCAGCCCCTGCTGCTCCAAGGCATGCAAGTCAAGGTCTTTTCCACGAGGAAAGCCTCCCATGGCCCCAGGTTAGTCGCTTCTTGGAGGGTCCAGTTGGCCTGAATCAACCTTGCTTGTGGGCTATGGCTGAAGAGTGACCAGAGCCAAGGAGGAACAGGACATCAGAAGGATGGCCACCCTCCAGCTGCAGGGAGCCCAATGCCAACCTCAGGAGGTGAGACAGGCAAAGCCTTTAACAAACAGAATAATTTATTCTGGATGCTTATTTCTGAGAACCTCTTTCCTTCTACCCTTTAGAAAATTAAGCAAGGGTTAAGTTATTCGGGAGAAGAAGTAGAGATAAATTATTCAACCAGTTAGTTTGACATTTAAAAGGCTATTTATAAAAATGATCATTTCTCAAGAAAATAAAAATAGTGAGAAACTCAAAATTGGCACTTCTAGCAGAGGGAGATATAATGTTATGCAGAAAGCATTTTCCAGGTTTCCTAAAAACATATTTTGGGTTTATTCAGTGTTTTTTCTCTCCTCACTGACATTCAGCTATTCCTCAGGCAAGATTCTCCAATCCTAAATCTTCTTTTTCACCTGGTCGATTAAAAAACGCTTATTAGTCCATTACTATGTCCACATCAACAGCAGCGTCAGGCCTTCTGGGGGGCTGGCCGCCCTCGGCTCTAGCGCCCGGTGGGGGAGGACGAAGCAGCAACTGTGCTTTCCGGGCGTGGGTGTTTTGCGGCATTACACCGGAAGTTACGTGGCACTGCACACATGGGAGAGCTTTTTTTAGCTCTCAATTCAAGTAGGAGGTGACTCTTCCCCCCAAAAAAGAATTTAAACTTCTTCCCTCCCTCCATCGTGTCCACGCCTGGTTGCAGTCTATTAAGGACACAGCTGACGGAAACGTTCATCCTCCAGAGACTGCAGACATGGAAGGCCCCGGGTGGGAGAGTGAGACCTGCAGCACCATGTGGTTCATTGAGGTGCTTAATAAGTGAGGGCTGAGAGGTCTCCTGGCCAGCAGACACGGGGCCACCGGGCACTAGCACCACCCCAACCAGTCCAGATTGTACGAGGCCACAAATCAGGATCCAGCTAGACGCAGTTCTTGAGGGAGGTAAAATGGATACTTTTATCAGAACCCACAGTTATCATCTGTGGTTGCCTCTGGGCAGTAACTACAGTCTTAATACACTCCTCATGGCCTGTGGACCAACCATCCTCCACAGACACTTTGGTTTGATTTGTAAAGCCCCAAGTTAAGGAAACCCTTTAGATATTGCTAAATACAGACACCTCACCCAGCTGGCTCCCGCTTGACTATTGTGCCCAAGATTTGGTTGCCGTTGTCTCTGCACCACACATTATACTGCAGGTGCTCATGAACCACAGGACAGCAGGGACAGTAGGATGTGCCTCCTCTCCCAGGTCTGCAGTGGGCTGGACCCTGTCAGATTCTCTCCTTCCCTTGCTGAGAATGTAGACATTTTGTAGCTCAAAGAGGATATTGCAAGATTCCAACCAGGGCCTGGTTTATTAAAGTCTATTCTTTAATAAACTTTTGTTCTGGAATAATTTTAGATTTGCAGAGAAGTTGCTAAGATAGCACAGGGTCATGCAGGGCTGAGAGTGAATACCTTCCTAAATCCATACCCTGGGCACCTGGCTACCTACCCCTGGTCCCTGCTGCACTCCTATACACCCATCACCCAGTGTCCTCTCATGCTAACAGCTCCCATGACTGTGGCCCTATTGTCACGGCTAAGAGGAGAAACTTGGTGCGTTCCTATGGACCAAAGAGCAGACTGTATTTGCATTTCACCAGTTTTTCTACTTATATAATTTTTCTGGTCCAGCATCCCGCATAGCATTTAGCTTTAGTCTGCTGAAACAGAATACCCGAGACTGGGTGACTTATAAATAGTAGAAATTTATTTCTCACTGTTCTGGAGGCTGGGAAGTCCGAGACTGAGGTGGTGGCAGGTTCGATTATCTGGTGAAGGCTGTTCTCCGGTTCCAAGACAGCACCTGTCACTGCGTCCTCCACAGGACGTGGTGGAAGAGCAGAGAGCAAGCTGGCTGAATGCCGTGTGAAGCCTCTTTTTCAAGGGCCTTAATCCTATTAACAAGGGTGGAGCCCCCAAGGCCTAATCACCTCTTAAAGGCCCACCTCTTAAAACTATCACATTGGCCATTAAGTTTCAAAGCCTGAATTTTGGAGGGTACACATTCAGACCACAGTACTTGTCATGTCTCCATAGTCTTGTCTGGTCTGTGACAGTTGCTCAGTCTTTCCTTGTTGTTTTTCATGACCGTGGTGGTTTTAAGGAGTGCTGGTTAGGCATTTTGTAGAATGTCCCTTAATTTAGCTTCTCTGGGTTTGCTCTGGGTTTCTGGGGAATTTTTGGGGAAAAACACCACAAAGATGAAGATTCCTCTGTATTGCACCATATTAGGGGTCCATGGTATCCACATGGCATCCCGGGGACGATAACCCTGACTGTTTGGTTCAGGGGTATATGCCGGGTTTCTCACTGTAATGTTGCAACTTTCCCTTACTGTACTCTGTTCTTTGGAAGTGAGTCACCACGTGCAGCCCACACTCGGACAGGGGTGGTGTTAGGCTCCACCCGATGGAGGGGAAGGTATTTACCTGTATTATTAGGCTTTTTTGAGAGGTAGATCCAAGTGTTCCCTGAATTTATCCCTTTGCAAACAACAGATGACAAAAACATCAGTGAGTCACACAGCTCTTGTTCAACAGCAACACGATGGATGTTGATGTTTGGTGCCCAGGCCAGGGCTGAGGAAGTGTCCATGGTACTTGGGATGTTGGGACATCTAGACAAAGCGAGAGACAGAGCTAGGACAGTCCCAGCAGATGGCCCACTGACTCAGTCCTCTTTTGGAGGACCACACTGACCGCTGGCCATTGGATGAGGCTCTGCCCCAGCCTGAGACCTACTGCCAGGCCTTGCTGGTGTTGGGGAGTTGGGAACCTCTCTGGCAATACATTGACAGTCATAATTAATGGAGACTTCACAAGACGGTTTCCTGAATGAAGGTAGAACTGACAACCTCCTCTTCCAAGGCTATAATTAAAGAAGCAGTTGAGAAATGTTATCTTCCCAATCCTGCATATTCAAACTTATCTGTCACAAACATATTGTTAAACTCCCCCTTAGGTCTTGGTTGTCACTTTCAGACATCTGCTCTCAGAGATGGTTTATTATGCCTTTATTCTGAGCACTTTTACCAACAGGGCACTTACGTCTTTAAAGGTCTCTCCACGTCTTCAGTGGGAGGGTGGTGGTTCAAAGCTAAGCAAATACACGTTGTGTCTTTATCAATTATTCCAGTTACCTATGCTGAGAACAATCTCATCAAAAACCCAACCTTTTTAGATGTATTTTCTTCCCATTAGGTGTTTGCATGGGAACATCAACAGTGTTGTCAAGTATGGACTGGAGTCTGGAACTCCTTAGTTGAGCTGTGTCCAGGGAGTCCAGAATTTTGTTACTCTGATTTAAAATCTCTCAATGCAATAGCTTTTACTCGTGATGCTTATTTATTGTTGAAGCTCTCCAGAGAGGGGAAGCACTTTTTACCCTCACAGCTGTATCTGTGCCCATAATCTCTTGAAGGTGAAGGGTAAGAAGGCTCATGCTTACTGGGGGGCCAGCCAGGACGGAGTCATTATTTCCTCAAATTCTTCTTTGCAAGTTCATACAGCAGCAACAAAAATAAATAAATGGGTCCTGATCAAATTAAAAAGCTTCTGCACAGCCAAGGAAACTATCACTAGAGTGAACAGACAACCTACAGAATGGGAGAAAATATTTGCATGCTACACCTCTGATAAAGGGCTGATAACCAGAATCTATACAGAACTTAGGAAAATCAACAAGAAAAAATCAAACAACCCCATTAAAAAGTGGGCAAAGGACATGAACAGAAACTTTTCAAAAGAAGACAGAATAATGGCTAACAAACATATAAAAAATTGCTCCACTTCTCTAATCATCAGGGAAATGCAAATCAAAACCACAATGAGATATCACTTAACTCCAGTGAGATTGGCTTATTGCGCCCTTAAGATCTCCTTATTGAGCCCTCTCCCCAGTCTTATTAGGGAGCTGAGTGTTGCCCTGCCGCCCTCCCAGCACCATTAATGCCTTGTCCTTGGGGCCGGGTAGGCAGAGTGGCACTCGGCCTGTAGCGTTGTGCAGTTGCAGCTAAGCTGACCGAGGCAGGCTGTGCCATGCATTTTATTCATTCTTTCACCTGAAAACACACACCCTTCTGCCCTCTGACGGCTGACTCATTCCCACAGGTTTTCTGGGCTGATGTTAAAGTAAATGCTCTTTTCTTTGCAAACCTCATTCCTTCTTTAAAACAGAATCCCAAAAGCACAGAGAGCAGTTAAGGTCCGGAGAGAGCTATAAGATGCAGAGAGGGAGCAGAGGCCACCATCAAGTTCGGCAGCTCCCTGAGGTCTTTGTCCTCATCACCAGGTCGCACCTGACTTAGTCCTGTTTGCCGTGGTGTTGAATAGGGTCACTGCCCAAATAACAGCTGGCTTTGGTCTAACCTGTGTTTTTCCAGAGAAGCTTTTGGCTTGGAATGGGCATTCCTGGAGCTGCTGGAATTGTGAGGGGGCAGGTGGCCAGGGGCCAGAATGTCTCTTTGGGAGTGTCCTTGCTGAGGAGGGGGGTGACCACAGCTATGCTACCTCTAGGGGAGGGTGCCCAGCCCCCTGGAAGCAGGACATGGCCTGTGCACACAAAATACCATGCCAAGCCTAAGCTATGTCTGTGTATTTCTGCAGCCAGTGGTCATGTGGTCAACTCCGAGGGCAGCTGAGGGGTTGTGTTATTAGATTGGATGCTGTCAAGGAGGCATCAGGTTAATACAGAGATCCCTGCTCACCAGTGCTTTTGCTACAAAAATAAGTAACCCTGCCAATTTTCAAAACACTGATATGAGTGTCCATGGATCATGCCTGAGGTTTTTTTAAAATTAAACTTAATATTTAAACAATATTATTCACCTGTATTATGTAACTGTACGTGCATATTTGCACTGATAGTGTTTATGACTCAATGTCAGCATCAAAATTGAAGATGAAATCTGACCCTGAAATGGCATGACTGAAGTTGACGTGAGTGCTTTTGGAAGATATTTAATGTGCTTCTCACCAAGACGTGTACAATTTTCAACTTTTGCACAATCTGAAATGAGTTCAGCATGTTGGTAAAGAACTCTGCAGATTTCAATCAGAAACTGTTGCTAAAGCCAAAAAGGACACTTTAAATGGCTTGTTCTTGAGCCACATTCTATGGAAAAGTTTTATTTTATCAGTGACAGCTGCTGGTGCTAGGACAACCCTAGAGATCATTGGCCACTGAGCCTCAACTCCCAAATGAGTGACCACAAGCCCAGAGGACAGCCAGTGGACCACCGCCGCTGCCCATGCCTAGGGGGAGCAGCACCCACTGGAGTGGGGGCCGATGACAGCAGCCAGGCACTCCCACTGTGTGTCCAGGGGGACGCAAGCCTTCACCGGCCTCAGAACTAGCATCTGGGTCCTGTTATTCTCAAAGCTCCTCTTCCTGTATTTTGAAATTTCTGTCTCATAACTTGTCAATATTAAGTTACTTCCTAAGAATGCTGGGCAGAAATAACAAGACAGAATGGTCAAAAGGTCTGTCATCACATTGGAAGGTGCCAGATGGCTGGAAACGGGACCTGATTTGTGTTGTGTGCCAATTGGTCTGGTCAAGAAGTATCTCTCTTTGAGATTCTGTGTCCTGACCCGCACTCATTTTAAGATTAACAAAATTTTAAAGTTATTTGTGGAATAAATGCCCAATGTAAATGTATAATGTATAGTCCCATTAATCAAATTAAATTAAATCCTAGAAACATCATCTTTTGTTTTCCTACCGAATTTCACTGCAAACCAAATAAAGGTAAGTTAACAATAGAATAGATGCACATTTTTTAAAGTATTAAGCATACATAAAACACTGCAATCCAGAGTAGATTCTCGAGGAAATAGTAAGAAAATAATTTCTTGCAGCAGCTAGTTTGAGGAAATTCCCATCTTTAAGATTTCAGAAAGTGCTCAGAAGAGCTTATCACTACCAGAATAATTTCAAAAATCATTAATTAGGGTATAGCCACATGTCTGGTTTCCAAGCATGTTAATCACACAGAGATATTGTGACCATAAATGATTCTAAGTTTTTTTTTAAAAAATGATGTCTGTGTATCTGGAATTAAGTGTCCTGGGGAATGTGTCAGCGGCTGTTTAACGCACATCTGGATTCTCATGATTTGAAACCCACAAGGTTGGCTGTGGACACTGTTCTGCCGCTAATGTGGCTCAGTGAGTGGAAAATACCAGCCTGCAAAGCCCCGGTCAACAGTCCAGTGATGACTATTCTGGCCTTTGTCATTTAATTAACTCTGTGAATTTGGTCAAGTTACTTAAGTTTTTTGTTCTTCACCTGTAAAATGAAGACATCAGAATGGATAATCTCTACAGCCTCTTAGAATTCTTAAAGCATTATAATTCTTTAAGTCCTTGACTCCTCTTCAGCGCCATCTAAATTGGTTCTGAATGCTCCATGAAAAGTACTGAAGAGCCATTTGGCTTCAAAAACTTCACCTGCACATTCAGACAATAATGGCTGCAATGATTTATGCAAATGTGCCTGGGGGTGTCTTCCTTGTCCTTTAAAAGGCCACCTGGAATTCTACGCTTACATTTCTCAGATAATTTCGATATTTTGCAAGCTCTATTGGGATTTAGAATATGCGAAATTTCTGCTCATGTCCACATATTAACCTATCAGAAATATATCCCACCCAATATCTTGGCCAGAGTAGACCAACCCAGACTAGCCAAACTAGGGACAGGGCTGCTAGTTATGGCTTGAATGTATGTGTCCCTCCAGAATTTACATGTTGGAATCTAATACCCAGCGTGATGGTGTTGGGAGGTGGGGCCTTTTGGGGAGTGATTGTGTATGAGGGATCTGCCCTGGTGAAGGGATTAGTGTTTTCTTAAACAGGTTGAAGCGAATGCCCTAGTGCCTTTTTGCCCTCCCACCCTTTCATCTCCTCTGCCATGTGAGGACACAGTGTCCATCACTTTTTGCCCCTTCTGCCCTGTGAGGACACGGCAGGAAGGTGCCACGTGGAAGCAGAGAGCCCTCACCAGGCACCAGATCTGCTGGGGTGGGGGACTTCCCACCCTCTAGAACTGTAGGATTGACATTGCTGTTTTTATAAATTACCAGTCTCGGGCATTTTGTTATAGCAGCACAAGCTAACAAAGACAAGACCCAGGTGTTCTCACTCCTATCCCATCTTCCTTCTTTTATGTCCCACGAGCTGCTTGTGCGACCTTTGACATTTCAAGTTAACAATCTCTTTGGGCTTCAGCTTCTTCCTCTCTAAAATAAGAACTTAAACCACGTGACTATGAAGGCATTTTTTCCACCTTTGAGGTTGCACGCTAGCAAGCACAGCTATCCGGTTTCACACGTGACGTGGGGAATGTCGATATTCGGATGCCGGGAAAGCCGTGAATAGCAGAACATGCGTCTGAGGATAGACCACACCAGGCCATATGCCCGTTTTGACCTACAGTCATCAAAGAGCTCTGTTTCATTTGGGTTCAAGTCTTTACGTGCCAGAAAGCACTGTGGTTTTTGTACTCATCAGGGTGTCATGAAAATTTAAGCTTCATCATGACCTAAAAAGGTCAGGCCAGTTTTCAGTCTGGATTTGAATTCTGCTGGTTTCGTTGGCTTCACAGTAATGTCTGATTCAATTCCCTTGCTCCTTACTGTAAGGGATTTTGACATGATGGTATGCTGTGTTTTTTAAGGATCAAACACTCCTCGAACTCCCAGGAAAAATATCCAATTTCTAGGAATTTATTTCTAATACAAACAATAATATAAAACACAAATGATCCCTGTATGCTTATCTACCCCCTTTTCCTAAAGTATGATTATTTTCTTAAGAAATCCAGGGAGATATGTGGAGAGAACTTAGGTAGCTAGTTGCAGAAACTGGTTTCCCAAGCAACACACACCGCCTTCCTGCATTTAGGGACCATGAAGCACAGTGGTCACCTCCCCTCATTCCCAGCAAGTGAAGGGAGGCCCAGCTGCCAGTTAGTGAGATCCCCCCACATCTGCGGAGGGCACAGGCAGCTTTGCTGTCCTTTGTATGTAGCTGAGAACGGGTAGAAATCAATGCATGAGGAAAACCCACGTCAGGGACCAGAAAGACCAAGCTAGACACACAGGAAAACAAAGAAAAAGGAAAAGAAATATACCAAAGCAAATATGGCTGGGTATGGGACAAAAGAACACCTTTTTTTGTAAAAAACAAATAAACCCCACTATTTTGTATTTTCAGAGATTAAAGCTATATTTCTACTGCTAAGCAAAAATAAATAAATACATAAATAAAAGGAGCAACTAGAGAATGAGAAAGAACTGTCAAAATAAAAGGTAATTCCTGAAATTAAAAAAAAATCAATGAAGGGTGGGAAGACAGAGAAAATCTTCCAGAGAAGAAAATACTAACAAAAGAGGCTGAATCTGTAAGAGAAAAAAGTATTATAAGACCTGGGGGAACAAAGTAGCAGGTCCAACACGTGACTAACAGGAGCCACTAAAAAGAAAGTGGAGTGGAAGCAATTACATCAAGGAGTTTGTGAATTTTCCAGAATTAGGGAACAAAAGTGTTCAGACTGGGAAAATCCTACTGAGATCCTGGGGCCATGAATGAGGAGGTCTAGCCCAGATACATTCCTGAGGAATTTCGGAAAAGCAATTATGCAGCCAGGCTCTTTCTGGAAATGAGAGTCAGTTTGAAATAAGATCTTTCGTGCACGGTGTTTTCCAAGTTCTGAAGGGAAATGACTTTGAACCAAGATCCTCTACCAGCCAAACTATCCATAAAGCACGAAGGTGGGATTAAAAACCTTTCCGATGTGTATGGATTAAAAAATTTTATCAGTATTCTTTCATAGACAATGACTGAAGTTTATACTCAAGCAAGGCAAGAAAGAGGGAGAGAAGGTTCCAGACGTGGCAGATCCGCCTGGAACGAGGGCAGCGCCGCAGGGGGAGTGTGCGGGCTGGAGGACAGTCAGAGGCCAGGAGCGGAGGCTGGGGACCCCTCGGGCGCTTCTGGGGGAAAGGAGGCCTTGGCTGAATAGAATAGATCCTAGAGAGTTTGAAGAAAATAATAAAAGGATGTGAAGAAGGCAAATCCTTAAAACGTAAAAGGTGTTAGAAACTTCAGGAAGCACAATAAGCTGTATGATAAAAGACATGCGCTCAGAGCACACTATTTGGCTGTATGCAGGCATGTTTGCAGTCTTGGTGAGAGAATCGCTGTTGGTTGATTCATAACACTCGGAGCCAACCCCATAGGTAAAGCCCGGGAGGGCTCACTGGGCAGGGGCCAGTGCCTCACACACCTGCGGGTCGGGGTACCTGGCGTATACTCCATATAGCGAGAAAGGAACGTGTGCTACTTAGTGTTACAAAGGAACGAACAGGAAAACTAAAAACAGTGAGGCACTTGACTGGGTGCAGGGGTGGGGTATAGTTAAGCCGAACTCTCACTATCTCGAGGCACGCGTCAGTGCTTAAATCAACAAGTTATGTGGTGCCAGTGTGAGACTTCCCTTTGAGAGACGCAGAAACCAGCAGAAGCTGTAACAGCAGGGAGGGCCGGGAAGCCTGGGGTGCAGGGCACTCGCTCTCAAAGTCCTCCCGTACTGCTGGAGTTTTTTATTCTTGTGCTACGTTATTGGATAGAGATTGTAAAACTGTGTACAATAAATTAGCAAAACAATGGAAGGACCTTTGCCAGGCTGACCTGGCTGGGCTGGGGCAGATGTGGGGTTAGCCTGTGCGGGGATGTCGTGCGGGGATGTCGTGCTTGGCTCTGAACTCCAGGCCCCGGGTGCTCCCCCTTTGCTGGCCGCCCACCCCAGGGATGCGAGCTGCCTTCAACGCCCCAGGCGTCGGAATCTGTCCCATCAGAGTTTCTCCTGGGGACACACGACCCTGGTTCCGCTTTGATTCCTCACAGAGATGCTCAAGGGGACCTTAAACAGGTTTTCCACCCTGCTGTCAAGGGGAGAAACATGAATGATAAAGTTGAAGGTGATTCCTCGTGCAAAGGTTCTGTGGCTGTCTCTACTCTAAACGTCCCCATCGACTCACACACACTCAAACACAGTCACAGATACACACATGCACATGATCACACACGTGCACACTCACATGAACACTCTCACACATGCATACTCTCACATGTACACTCGCATGTGTGCACACTCTCACACATATGCACACACACACATGCACACACACAAACACACACACATGCCAGGGAAAAGGCATGTTAGGCATCTCCAGAGCCCCCCAGGACATGACGTGAGGGGACTTTCCCGAACCCTGTCTGACTCACACGTGTGAGTAAGCCGTGCACAGTGGCAATTAATCAGCTGTGAGTTTCCCAAGCTCAGCACTTCAGGAGAGGTTCTGTCAGGTCTGTGTGCAGAGAAACCACTGGCAATCATTTACTGAGCCTACCCAGAGGTGTCCCACAGAGAAGGGCCCGTTACAGAGAAAAGAGAATATAAGAATGAGGCCAAGGAGCTGCACCAAGGAATAACAAAAGCAAAAGTGAACCTCTAAAATTAATTACAGTAGTACATCTAAAAATACCTGCCATACAGTGGTTCTTTAATACTTGATAGCTAAAAAAAAAAAATCCCTGTCCCTACTTTAGTGTCTATAAATAGTGCTAAGTTTTGAAAAGTGTTAATTTGCCCTCTCAAGGAATGAGGATTCATATGCTATTTGGAAAATATGGAATTCTAGAAGCCAGCAATTATTACAGAAGCCAGGATAAAATATACACCTTAGAATGGATGATTGATCAGAGTGATTTCTGTGTTAAGTGCAGAAGTCCTTTGTTAGTGGCCAGGCATTTCTTAGTTCAACATTCTGTCGTGATTAGTCACAAAAGTGTTATCTACACCTTTAATGAGAACCAAAGCTGGATAATTTCTGTGCTGGTTATGCTTGTGAAATATATTACCCTCAGATCAGTGGACTGGAGATTAGCAAGCAGAGGGTAATCTAAGAAAACACAGCTCTTAGGATGATGATGATGTTCTGGCTGTGACCACGTATAAGTGATCCAGCATAGCCGATACCAAGGATATACCCATAAGTCTACTTTAACAATATTTTTTTTAGCAATTTTACATGGTTAACAAATTATTAGATCTCCATCTAAGATTTGGGAAAAGTATGGTAATGAAGTGAGTCAATGCCCAACTCCTGTGAGGACTGGAGTTCACTACTGGGTGTGTTTAAAAGGCATTAGGGGAAATTCAATGTTGCAGGTGTGGGGCGGATGCTATCGCTCCACTTTGGTGCTTTGGGCACCTTTTGAGACCCGCTCGTGGGGGCAGAGAGCAGAGGACAGCAGAAGGGCTTGGATGAGTGGTCCGGTTGAAGGTCTACGCCCTTCTGGTCACTTCTCCTGCTGTATGACAAAGAATGATTTCTGGTGACCAGAAATTGCATGATGCAATGCATGATGCAGGGATTGCATGATGGGAGCAAAAGTTGTGCAACACAAAATAAAATTGGAAAACGTTGCACTTGTGCACGACAATCATTTAAGTACCTCAGCACTCACCAGCTTATTTGGATGTTGCGAACACTAAATTTAACGCATCCATTGCTAGGAACTCAAATCATACCCTGGACCATGATTCTAGACAGGTATGGATCAGAATGCCCAGATCAGACTCAAAGAATCCTAGAGACGCTCCAAGGTGACATCCTAATGGCTTGTGGATATTCAGAATTTTACTCCCGGGGATAACAAATACCAACACTTTAGATCCACGGTTATTGTTCACGGTAACCAAATGAAAGTCAGTGTCAGGCACATTGAGGTTACCAGAGAATGAACTCATGTGACAGACCCCAGGTGAACCCTAAAGGCTTGTGCCATAGCTCAATCTTGCTTTCCCAGGGCGTTGCTTAAAACAATTACCAAAACATGGTGTCTTAAAACCAACGAGAAGTTTCATTTTCACAGTTTTCTAGAGCACCAGAATCGGATCGAGGGTGTCTGGCAGGAACCACCCTTTCTGAAGCCCGACAAGGATCCTTCATTGTAATCGAACTCTGTGAGGTGGTCTCGTGGCGCATCCACTCTGTCAGGGACACTGGTTGTGAATGCCCGCCGGATGCTCTCCTTGTCTAGACCAACTAGGTCCAACTTCCCCCTCCTCTGCTTGGCTAGCCCTGGGACCTGAAGAATAGAGGTAGCCGTAGTCCCCACATGGTAAGGTTGTTGTGAGGATTAAAGGAGTAATATGCATGAAGCGATTGTAAGAGAAACTGTCCCATGCTAGTGCTATAGAGTGTTAGTTTTATTCTTCACCACCCAGCCTGGGCTAAGGGTGTTTGCTATCTGTGACACGACACACGTAGTCCAAAACCACAGCGAGACCTTTCAAGACCCCGAAAACTGAGTCCTCCTAAGGGTCCCATTTACTGCCCACACAGCGGCGTGATACTGGGGCAGTCCCCCCTCCGTCTGTCCCTACGAAGGCGTGGTTTCCACCTCCCGTAGGGGCCTCGCACATGCCTTGCCATCCTGTCCTTCTCCGTGGCCAGCCCCCCTGGTGCCTGCTGCGAGCCAAACCCTCCTGCCTGAGCCAGTGTCCTCTCTCGGCCCCTCAGCTGCCTCCCTCTCCGGCCTCTCCTGGAGCCTCTGGGCTGCACCTTCCCTCCCGCTTGCCAGATGCCCTTTCTGCCCTTCCGTGGTGCACTGCAGACCTCCCTGTCTCCCGCCCAGCCTTCTGGGTCTCACTCCGTGCTCTGTCCCTTGGCCATCCCCCCTCGAGCGCAGCATTGACATCGATGGTCTGTGATTGACGGTCTGAGGTCTCCTACCTCACTCTCTCCACAGCTGTCACAGCCCACCCCAGACGCCGGGCCATGCACACAACTGCCTGTGGACGTTTCCATGCGATGGCCTCAACCTCGACAGGCTAAAAACCAACACGCCTGCTCCTTTGATTTCTTCTTCTGGACTCTTCTGCTGTGTTTCACCCTCACACCCTCCACCAGATGTTCCAGCTAGAACCATGAACCACGTGCACGTCCTTCACTATCCCCCCATCCAACTCCAACTCCCACCCTCAGGAGTCCTCTCTCCCCTCCCCTGCCCACCCTCCCAGCCGTACCCTCTTGTTTCGCACGTGGACCTGTGCAGTGGCCATGCTGCGGACTAGGCCATGCTCTCCCTGGGCACACCGCAGAGGCCAGAGGCTCCCCACTGGGGCGGCAAAGGCCTGTGGATCCTCCCCCCACAGGACTCACCCCCAAGGCCTGTGCTCCAGTGGAACGGGACCCATCACTCATGCCCCGAACCCTGGAGTGGCCCCAGAACTGTGTCAGCATTCAGTGTTTCTAGATCTACAGAGTCATTTGGTTGTTATGGTTAATTCTGCATCAACTTGGTTAGGCCATGGTATCCAGATATCTGTTTAAACACTATTCTAGATGTTTTGGTGAGTTATTTTCTAGAGGATATCAATATTGAAATCAGTAGACCTTGAGTAAAGTGCATGACCCTCCATAATATAGGCAGGCCTCACCCAGCCAGTGGAAGGACTCAAGAGAAAGGAGGCAGCAAGAGGGAATTCTGCCTTCAGACCTGAACCGCAACATCACCTCGCCCAGGTGATGGCCTGCCCTGCAGGTTTGTACTTGCCAGGCCCCCACAACTGCATGAGCCAATTCTTTAAGATCTCTCTCTCTGTATATATGGATCTCACACACACACATACACACACACACATCTCCTGTTTGTTCTGCTTCTCTGGAGAACCCACAATGGTGCATAAATAGGATATTTTATGTGGGTCTGGGGCAGCACCCTGTAACCAAATTCATTCCTATTTTTTGAAGAGAAATGTGTAAATACACATGCTCAGTTGTATGGAAAAAGATTCTAACTCGTCTCCTCCTCAGTTCAGATCATACTCTGCTGCCGAACAAGTGGCTACATCCTTGGGTTTCAGGCCTGTTGGGATTTGGGATTGTGCGCCAGGGAATACAGACTGGCAGTCCCAGCTCACCTGGGAGCCTCAGGACATCGCACCATGTGGCTTTGCACCAGTTTTCAAGGAGAATACTGAGGGTCAGAGAGGCTAAGCTTTCTGCTGTAGCCATCCTAACTTGTGAGTGACACAGAGAGGCTCCAGAACCCGTGGCCTCCTCCCATGCTGCCTCAGGGCTGTGCAAGGCCGTCTGCCACAGTTTGGATATTATTTCACAAAAGGAGCCCCCCAGCCTTGCTGATCAGAAGAGTCTATCAGCTAAGAGGCAAGGGATGTTATGTGTGCCAACAGACATTGGGATCCACATTTCTTGTGGCGTCCTGCCAGGATTTTGGGGTAGGGAGGCTCATCATGCATTATCCAACCCGGGCCCCTTCTGTCTGGGACAAACGCTCAATGGGACTACCCTGGGAAAATGGGGAGGTGGATCCTTCCAACCCAGGGGGAGTTAACCAGAGCAGGGGCCCAGGAGAAGGGGTGGGTGAAATCCTGGGGTCGATTTTGCAACGGTGAACCATGATTGGATCCTGCTCTTCCCTGTGGCAGGGTGACACATCCTCTGAGTGTCACATCTCCTACGGGGCAGCTCCTGGGAGGAGCGTGCCCCTGCCTTGCTGGCCTGTGCCAGGCCATGTACGATGCACCAGCCACTGGGATGTGAGTGGCCGGACGTTTGCCACAGCTGAGCATGTGATGCTGTCGCTGGGCCCAGGATCTCTCGCTCTTGGCTTGCACCACAGCAACAGCATCCCCTAGAATGGGGCTGTCCCTTCAGCCTGAGTTCTGGAAAGAGAAGACTGAGCTGAACTGTGCAAATCCAGCTGGGGCACGGCTGCCCCCGCCCCTCACTGACCTCACGAGCAGGAGAGAACAGCCTGTGGTGCAAGCAATCGCCAGGGTGAGGGTGTTTGTTGCCACAGCAAAAGCTGACGAATACAAATAATTTTTTTGAAAGTCTTCTTGTTTTTTCATGGTTTATTAGTTTTTCTTTTTCCTGGGTACACTTTTTTATCAGTTTTCTCTTATACGCAATGAGGGGGTTGACTGTCATCATCCATCACACCCTCAAACTCCTCAATTCTCCATTTTGTGTTTCTTACAGGTGCCAGTGGATACAGGTGCACAGGTAGGTACCGTCCTGTCCATGTCTTCTGATGGAGACCTTGTATCTGTGTGCGTTCAGTGTGAATGTCCTATAGCCAGGGCATGCAGAAAGTGATGGAGTGCAAGGAACCAGGTGCTTGAGGACCTGTGGACACCTTGGACCCAGCTCCAGAGCCCCAGAACCCCTGCCCCTGCCTTGCTGTGGAGGGCTTGCCCGCTACAGCAGATGCGGATGAACTAGGAAGCCGCCCGGGGCTCTAAAACTCTGCCTCCCTGCTCAGGTCTGCACCAGCAGCAGGAGGCCCCAGGCACCCCATCTTTTCCCCACTGGGCTCGACTTCAAATCACCTGCACACTCGCTGCAGGCAGCCTGGGCTGTAACCTGAGCTCCAGTCTCTGCCTGAGAGAGGGGCTGCGCTGAAGTGTGAGTATCTTGTGGGTGTCTGTGTCATTTCTCTCTCTCTCTGTCTCTTCCTCTTACAAGAAGCACGGGAAGGTAGCTTTGTCTTTCTTTTTCTCTCTTGGGAGGCTGTAATTAGAGATATAGAGAGAAACTTGGGATGGAAAGCAAAGCTTCCCCATCCTTTTATTCCTCACTGCACAGGAAATGCTTCGGATTAGTAGGACTTCAGCTGGGTTTCTTGAGAGGGCACTGTTGGCATTTGAGGGGAGACGCTTCATTGTGTAGGACTGTCTCATAGTGTTCCGCATCCCTAGGCCTCCACCTACCCCATGCCATAGTGTCCCTGTGGGCGGCAGAATAATCCCCCCATACACACAATGTCCTGATCTTCAGAACCTGTGGGGATGTTGTATTTCACGGCAGGGGTGGTTAAGGTAGTAAGTGTGATTAAGGTTGCTAATCAGTTGAATGTACAATAGGGAGACTATTTTGGATTGTCCAGGTGGACCCAATGCCATCCAAGGGTCCTTATAGGAGAAAGAGGGAGCCAGGAGAGCCAGAGAGATGTGAGGATGGACGCAGAGGCCAGAGTGCTCGGATTTCTGGCTTTGAAGATGGAGGGAGGGCCAAGGAATGCGGCAGGCTCTAGAAGCTGGAAGGGACAAAGAAGCAATTTCTCCTCAGGGGCCAAGGAGGAATGCAGCCCTGTGCACACCTTGATTTTAGCCCCGTGAGACTCATTTCAGTCTCCCAGCCTGTAGAATTTAAGAGATTAGGTTTGTGTTCTTTTAGGCCCCTGTGTCCGCAGTCATTTGCTACAGAAGCAATGAGAGGCTCAAACCGTGCCCAGGTATCGCGACAACCCGAAACACCCTTCACCCGTCCGGACAATACCTGGGTGAATGGCAGGGCTTGTGAAGAGCCACTTTGTTCTGTGCTGAGAAGGTCACAGGGAAGGTGGGACTCTGGCCCCACTGCTGCAGGGTTCCGCTTTTCCTCCCCGGGCAGCTCCGGGCTGCCTCGAAAGTGGCTCCCCCGCCCCTGCCACCTCAGCCTTCTTCTCCCTCTTTCCTTTCCTCCCTCTGCTGGGAGGTTTTTCTCCCCGAGCCCTGGGCACAGAGAGGAATGTGGATGCCCCAAGTCTCTGCCCCTCCACTCATATCAGAGATAAGCCTCCTTTCCTTTACAGAGGTGCAAATAACAAGCCTGAGGCACCCAGAAAGCACACATAGGCTTTAATTGTAGCCACTCCTCTCTACTGTCCAGACACTTCTATCCCAAGACTCCAGAGACACGGCCAGCAGCACACACTCACTCCACAACTCCCTATCGTGTGCCAGCTATTTGCTAGGCTTGGGAATGCCGACACAGGTACCATACCCGTCTCCAGGCCTCACCTGGAGTGGACAGGTGCCGTGGTGTGTGGTCCACATCCTACTTCATGGACCGGCCGGCTTGAACCTGCACGGATGCCCGATCACAGGCCTCCCTCTCCAGGCTCTTCCCTGGCCCCAGCACATTTCTGGGGTACTCAGGGATCCTCCAGCTGCATGACAAACCCTTCATAGCTGCTGCTCGCCCCATCCACTCTGAGGGACAGCACCACTCGTACATCTTCCCCTCTGTAGTATGGGAAGTTCTCTTCCTTGCCCTAGGGTGAAAAATGAGACATGGTAAGAATAAATAAAAGATCCCACACCTGTGCCACCCGCCCTCACCCCTGGGTGGATGTGCAGGTCTAGCTCACGCCCTGCCGTGTCGGGTCTGTGTCTGTCAGGACTTCCGGGCTCCCCCTCCTGCAGCCGTGACCGTGGGTAAAATTCCAGGCCTCCTCCCTTCCAGCAAGGCCTTGCACGAGGGTTTGCTGCCAGGCTCCTATTCAGAGGCTGGTTGTCTGTGGGAGTCAGGGCAGGACGCTGGGCCTGCCAAGGCCCTTAAGCTCCAGCTGCATGTCACCCATTACCCCAGCACCCCTCAGAGCAGGCACTTAATAAACAGCAGTTGGTGAGAGTGATCCTGAATGTGTCCGCCGTCCCGGCCAGCCTTTGTGCTGGGCTGAGGCTATATAGTAAATCTTTTATTAGTGTGGGAAGAGCTGTCATCCCTCAGGAGGGTCTGAGTGGAAGGGACAGCACACCTTTTTTGGGGGCATGCTACTAGAGTTCTGTTGGGGTTTGACGGCGGAGGGACATCTCAGAAACAGCATTTCAACAGCTATGGTATCAGGTTTTCAGGTAAACTAATACTAGAGGAGTGATTTGCCGAATCATCTGTTCATTCAATAAACATTTTTTGAGCATCTTCACTGTGCTGATCATTGAAGAACAAAAATAGAAATGACGGCCTCTATCCCTGAGGCACCCACACAGCGACTGATATGACAACATGACACGTTATATAATAGTGCTTACAGATGTTGCGTGCTTAATGTGGGCCAGCCTCAGCTCAGCACTTTACTGGCACCACCTCGTTCATTACTCTGAAGAGCTCTACAGGATAGAGCCTACTACTTCCCTCATTTTGTAGACGAGAAAACAGGGGCACAAAGACGTGCAGTGACCTGCCCAGTGGTGAATGGTGGAACCATGGTTGGAACCCACATGTATCAGTTAGTGCTAAGCTAAGATGCTGTAACAAAGAGACCCCAAATTTCATAACAATATCTAACAAATGTGGATACCATATTCTAAGTGTTTTACATTTATTACTTCATTTACTTTTCACAACAACCTTAGGTGATAGGTGGGCTCTTAATATCCCCAGTGTAGTGATGAGAAATCTGAGTCACAAGGAGAGGAAGTAACTGGCCCAAGCTCACATAGCTGCTAAGTGGCAGAGCTGGGATTTGAACTCAGAAAGTGAGGCTCCAGATCCCTGCTATAACCATTACACCATGCTATCCTCCTAACTGTCCTAAAAATATTAACTTGCCTTCTCTTTCACTCAATAGTTCTGCAATAAGCAGTCCATTTAGGTGGGGTGGCTCTGCTCCACTGGGCACGCCAAGACCCCTGTTCCTTCTAATTCATTGCTCCTCCATCCTCAAGGGCACCACTGTCTGTTACACTAGCCACTGGTGATTTTAATTTTAATTAATTTAAATAAATTTAAAGACAATTAAAAATTCAGTTCCTAGTTGTACCAGCCATATGACAAGTATCTAGTGTCTGTCACATTGGACAACACAGATCCTAGAACACTCCCATCATCTCAGAGGTTCTACTGGACAGTGCTGCTCTGGGGTTTTGTCACCCGCCTGGTGGGAGCAGAGTCATCGCCATGTCTGGGTCCAGCATGGAGAATGTGCGCCTGACGACTTAGGTCCCAGTCCCAGAGCAGGCACACATCACTCCTGCTGAAATTCTAGTCCTAAGGCCACAGCTGACTTCAGGGAAGCCTGGGAAATGTGTGTGGCTGGCAGCCTTGAGCTTGGCTTCAGTTCCATTTCCATGGGAGAAGGCAGAGTGGGTTTCATTGGGATGCAAACAATTTTTCCATAGGCATCTGTCTACAGGTGGAGGCCACCAGTCCAGCTGACTCGCCACCTCTCAGTAGGAACAGGACCCAGAGGTACCAGAGCTGACCGGGAAGTTATAAATTCTGCCCAAGGCAGTAAGCAAAAGCTTCACCAAAATGCTGACATTCATATAATAGATGAGGGGGTGTGGAAGAGGACTTCCAAGCAGAGGGAAGAAACCAGCAAAGGCAATGAGGCAGCAGCGGTGAGGGCCCAGCGAGGCTCTGGAGCGCCGGCCAGTGGGAAGGTGGCTCCAGGCCAGGTGGTGAGGATTTGGAGTTCATTCTGGGGACTGGCAGTTCTCAAAGGAGAAGTGAGGGCTGGAGCCCAAGTCCTTGGAGGATGACTACCCATCCCACCCTTCTGAGAGCCTTACCCTTCTTTGAGGGGCACATGCACCCACTCTCCTCCTCCTGCCCCACACAGGGGATTGGGTGATAGAGCAAGTACACAGGCCATGTGAACGGGCTTGCAAAGAAAATAGGATTTTAAAAATCCCTGCTGTAGATAGTCGGAAGATGTCAGCAGATTGTAGGTTGAGGAATGACACAATCAAATACATTTTTGGAAGAAAGAGCCTGTTTATATACAAACAAAAGAGCTTGGGTTTGTGCTTGTTGGGTACAAGCAGATAGAAGGGAATGATATTTATCAAATGCTGGATGTTTTACACAAGTGTAGGTGTATTTCCTTTATTTCCAGGAGGAGAAAACAAAGGAACAAGGTAACTCTACAAATGGCCCAAAGTCATATAGTGAAGACATACAGGGCTGTGTGCCTTCCTGGCCATACCTGAGCTCCACTTGCAGACAGCCAGGAGGACACGAGGAATAGCATTTGGGAGTGTGGAGGGCCCAGCACAGTCATGAGTCCCTTGGTGGGAAAGTGTGATGAGTCTAGTTTCAGAGCTTGTCACTTATGAATTAAGCAGAATGCATGCAGCATTTATTTATATTTAAAAAACACTCAACCTTTTGGCTTAATAAGTTCAGTAAATTCATATGTCTAATTGTAGAAGCAAAAATTCTTTCATTTGTTTGTTGTGGTAAGAATATGGTCTTTGAAGCCCAAAGGACCAAGGATCAGATGTCACCTCTATACTAACTGGTTGTGTGGTCTTGGTAAGGTCCTCACCCTTTTAAACTTCCATTTCCTCATAGAAAAATGGGGAGCAATCATACCTAGCCTGGAGGACTGTTTAATAATTGCATTTGACAGATGTAAAATATCTAGTACATGCTTGGCTCTGAATAGGTTGTCAATAAATGACCATTACCATTATTATCATCATTATTTGTCCTAGGGTGGCGCCCATGAGAATGTGTCTCCCCGATCTCTGGCACGAGTGGTGGAATTGACCACGGGCCCCCATGCTCTACTTTGAAATCTCTTGTTCTTTTTGCTCCCGTGAGCTGCTCCCAGCCAATGACTTTGTGATGCAGAGATACCAGGGCAGGTTCATTCCTGCGAGACCTGGGACTCTGCTGACAAGGGATTTTGGTTTGAGGGCCTCTCTGTGGTCTTACCAAACTCTCCTTAGAACTGCACTGCAGTCTAAGATGCTTCCAGCTTCCCTTTCTCCCTCCCTCCCTCCTTCCTTCTTTTAGGGTCAGATCTGCATCTTGTTCTGTTGGTTCTTCCAATCCTCTCTGTTTCCCTCCCCATTTTCTCTCATATGTATTTCTCCTAAAAAAAGGTTCTTGCATGTTAAATCCCATCTTAGGATCTTCTTCTCAGAGGCCATGAACTGACACAACTACGGCCACTTTCTAGAAGGTTGAGGATGTGACCCTAGTTCTTGTGTCCTGGGCATTAATAGCCAGACTTTTTCAAAGTTGTATAGACCTTGATCATGTCCCTCTGAGCTTCCATCTTCCATGCTGAAGAGTTTTGACATATTTGTACTTAGTTTTCTGACAAAAGCTGCTTTATATTTGCTTATTTCAGATGCTGTTTGCTGTACAGCTTCCTGGTTATCTTTCTTGATCAGAACCACAGCAGGTGTTCCAGGTCCATGAGCACCACGATTTTCTGCAAGGTAAGACTTTGTTTTCTGGATCATCAGTTAGAAGAGCATATGTAAGCATAGTTCACTTCTCTTTGGAGTGAATAAGACAAACTTAGACTTCAGCTGACCGTCATTAGTTTTAGAAAGGGCTGTGATCTCAGGACTTATGCAATGTGCTGAAAGACCTAGGAGGGTGAAATTGCTATGAAGTCTAAAAAAGTTCGTATTTCTGTTTTTGTGTATGATTTGCTAAACGGTTACATGTTTCACTTTATCACTACTTATATAATACTATCCTATCTTCTCCTTTGAACTTGTAACAAATTTTTAATAAAAACTTGATAATGAAAATCAACTGCGTACTTCCATTTGCTGATTAGTTCACAGGCCAATCTGTAGGCTGGACTAGTGCAATCTCATCTTTTTGTTTTGTAAATCTTGGTTACATATATTACACAGAATTCTAGGTAGAGATATAAATATTGCATATAAAATAAAAGAGAAGAGAAAAGAAATCTTACTGTTTCTCAATGCTTGTTAGCATAAAAATATGATACAATTTCTACTTTTTAATGCACTAGTCAGGCACTCTCATTGATATATGAAACTAAAGGGAAACTAAAGGGAAACCTAATTTATTTGAATATTCATGTGCCCATGTGGCACTTAGGGAAAAACAATATCAGCATCCTGTACCAGCTGGAATTATTCTGTCTCCCAATTCTGTATTTAGGGAAACATTTTGGCTTACACTTGACCATGTACGGTTTGAATTATTGTAGCTTCCTCTTAGGGTTATGGTGGACAAATGGGATAATCCATATAACATGCTCAAGAATGTCAAACATTGTCATCAGTAGGGTCATGACTATCACTGTCATCCATCGTCACCACCATCAAGGCAACAGAATTGCAAATCTTCCCTTCTGCTAGAACCACTAATGTGCTGAAAACCCCCAGACTGAAAAGCAGAAACCAGCTGTTCCACCCTCTTAGCAGGATAGCTGCATTTTTTTTAACTTAAGCTGAATCTGGTTCTTAGAATAAATTAGAATGAATAGCAAAAATGTTCCAAATGGCATCACTGAGGGCTTTGAGTGCTGATGGGGCAATAATACTGTGAATGAAAAAAAAAAAAGGACAGGTTAAAAGAAAAAACGGCCTTCAGATTTCAAGGTCACGAGGTATTGGAAGTAAGGAAATGTCCCGGGCAGCTCTGGTGGGTGACAGGGAAAACAAGGGGACAGTCTACGGCCAGCGACGCACTGCAGGTTTTCTGCACGCGGCTTCCCGGCAGGCATACCTTCTGACCTAGTGGGGTTTTCCAGCCTAATTTCATTTACCTTTGGAGCCTGGTCTGTTAAATCTTAAAATGCTTCTTATAAACAAACCAATGCTATTTAGGATGTGAAATAAAGGGAAAGCAGCTACTACTTAGCTGTTTAAGGAGTAAAAGGGAGAATTTCAATGTAGTATAAGTGGGTTTAAAATGCTTTGGTTTCAGCAGAGAACAATGGTCACTGCACCAATAATTTGGGACAACAGGGACATAAGTGCTTTAGAAATACTTTGAAATGCCTGTGTGCTCAGAGGACCTCAGTGGCTCCATTTGGGATGGTTTTAAAAGTGAGACTTTAAAACCTCGAATTTCTGTTCTCACTCTAACCATGTCGATAGGAGGAGAGAGGAGAGAGAAAGTTTATGGAAATGAAAACTGGAGCTGATGAATAATCACAAATCACAAAAGCGTAGGACTAACACCATCATTATACTCCTTGTGGCCTGGTCCTGAATTAACCGTCCTGCGGTCACAGTACAGAGAGAAAGTGCTAGTGAGCCCAAGCAGAAGAGGGTGTCACAGGTTTAGTTGTGTTCCCCCAGAAAAGATACATTAGCGTCCCACCCCCAGGACCTCAGAATGTGACCTTATTTGGAGATAACATCTTCACAGAGGAAATTCAGTTAAAACGAGGTCATTAGGGTGGGCCCTAATCCAACATGACTGGTGTCCTTAACAAAGGGGGAATTTGGACAGAAACGCACCTCAAGGGATGTCGTGTGAAGATGGGGCAGAGGTGGAGCGATCTGTCCACAAGCCAAGGAGCACCAACGACTGCCAGCAAACACCGGAAGCCGGGAGACAGGCCTGGAACTGATTCTCCCTCAGGGCCTCGGAAGAAACCAACCCTGCCCACACCTTGAGCTGAGACTGATCAATGTCTGCTGCTTGTGGTATTTTGTTACGGCAGCCCTAGGGGACCAACACGAGCGGTGCGGTGATAGCAGACACAAGGAGCCCACCACCAGGCCGGAGGGTGTGAGGGGTCTTCGCCATGTGGCCTTCACTTTCCTTAGAAACCGGCCTCGTCGCAGGCCGTATGTCCATGTACAGGAGGCAGGAGAAACCACCCCAGTACTGAGAAGGAGCAGGAGGGGTGGGTACTGGGGCCACAGGCCGAGCCTGCGCAGGCACCCATTGCTCTGCATCCTCTGGAAAGCACCGCCGCCCGGCTTAGCCCACAGAGAAGAAGGACTTCCTGGGGAGTTACAGCCACGGAAGAAAAACAGGCAACCGTTGGTTGCTTTCTGCCACTTCTGCTGTCTCCTTTTTCCCCAGCCTTCAGACAATCCAAAACTGTATACTGAGCTAGTTTGCATATGTTTGAAACTCTACGGCATGTGCAAGATTAGATTCCTGTCCTCAAAATGCTTAAAATATAGCTGGTAAGCTAAGGTGTAAAATACCCAAGAATGTTAATGACATTTCGGGAGGCTCAGTGGAGGAGGTTCAAAGCCAGAAAAGGCAGACATGAGGGAGGCCCTGGGTAAGAGCTGAGCGCTGCTCCCCCGCATGGCTCTGCGCCGGCCAGGGTCCCCTCTGCAGCAGCAAACAGCTGGGGTGACGATGAAGACTCTGGCTGTGCTCGTGACTTCAGTGAAAATGCTCCTGAAGTTTCATTATTGAGTCCGATGCCTTCTATACGTTTTTAGTAGCTATTCTTTTATCAGGTTTAGAAAGTTCCTTTCTATTCTTAGTTTTCTGAGGTGTTTCTTTTTTTTTTTAAAAAAAAAAACATGATTCAGGTTGAATTTTATCAAATGTCTATTTAAAAAATCTACTTGAGGTGTTTTTTCTCCTTTAACTCTTCATAAACTTAGTTATATTAATGGACTTTATGAAATTTAATCGTTCATGCAATCTTAGGACAAGCCTGATGGATCATTTGTTCTCCAAGGTGATGTGTGCCAGGTTGCATTTTTCAAAAACTGCTTCGAGGAGATCTCACCTACTCTTCCAGCAATGGGACTTCTTACTTCTTCCACTGGGAAGTCACGCTCCTATCCCCTCCGTGAGAATCTCAATGTGCTCTGGCTATGGTGGGACTTCCGAAGTGAGGTCACAGAGATGGTGCTACTCCCACCTGCTTCTCCTGAGCTCCGTGCTTTCGGCACCCAGTCACCATGAGGGAGGAAGCCCCCAAATCCCACGTAGACACCCATGTGGAGGGGAACTGTGGTCCCAGCTGAATGAGCCATAGTGAAAGTAGGTCCTTCAGTCCCCAGCAAAGCCACCCAGCTAATGTGACAAGAAGCAGAGACAAGCTGTGAATGCCACACACAGCCACATCGAGGGTTGGTGAGTAAAATGAAGGACCCGGATTTGTTCTAAGCCACTAAGTTTTGGAGAGGTTTGTTATGAAGCAATAGATACCCAATAATAGATAATCAATTCAATTTTCCAATATTTTATTTAGGATTTTTGTACCTACTTTCATAAGGAAGATTGACCTGTATTTTCTTTTCTTGTACTGTCCTTGTCTGGTTTTCATACCAAAGTTATCCTGCCCTTTTGAAACCAGCTAGAATGTATTTCTTCTTTTTCTAGTCTCTGGAAGTAGGTAAGTTTGAAATTATTTGTTCTTTAATGTTTGATTAAAAATAAAACTCGTGTAAAAAGCTGTCGGGGCTTTTATCTTTCCTTTCTTTGATAGAGATTTTTGCCTACTAGCCAGTTTATTAAAAGGTTAGGATCTATTCTGATTTCTTATTTTTCTTAAGTTAATTTTTGGTAGTTTCCTAGAAAATTGTTTACATCCTCCAAGCTTTCAAAGTTCCGAACATGTAAGTTTCACTGTAACTTAATTATGTTCCCGCACTCATTTATAATATTGTTTATTTTCTCTTCTCTCTCCCTGTCTCCTTCCCTGATGAGATTTGCCAGAAGTATGTCTGTTCGATTCATCCTTTCAACAATCAGCTGTTATTTATTGTTCATCTTTGTAGCTTCTCAGGCAACGAGAAAGAAAACTAATGAAATAGTTTTAATTTTCATTAGTACTTGTCTTTGCCTTTATCACTCCTTTCTATATACTTTATATATTTTTGGTGCACATGATTTCTCTTCTTTTTTTTTTTGACTTTTTGAGTTGAAACCCTAGCTTATTATTTCCTACTTTTCCTCAAAGTATCACTTCAGAAGCAAAGCAGAGGTTTGATAAGAAGTTCTTGTCACTTAATTTCAAATACTTTTCAATTTTCCCATCAACTAGGGTGACCATATAATGCATCAACCAAGCTGGGACAAGTTTGGCAGTGAATGGAAGGTAGTGCTTTTAATAATTACACTGGGATAACAGACATAAATTGGGTCTTCTCTATACAAACTCAGATGTGTGTCCACCCAGCAATTATTTAAAGAGTGTATTTTGATTTTCAAATGTGAGTGTGTGTATGTGTGTGTAGAAAGTGAATAAATATATAGATTTCTATTATAAATAGATCGACATCAGAAAGTCTGGTTTATCTGACAGAATTTGGGTTTTTTAAAACTTTCATCATGATCTAGTAAGTGGTCAAATTTTTATAAATGTTTCCTATGTGCTTGGTTCACTGTTTCTCAGAAATCACAATTATTGATCACGTTATTCAAATCTTCTATATTCTTCATATATTTTTTGGTCCACTCGATTTATTGTTTTCTGTTAGTAGTCCAAATCTCCTGCTGTGGATTTTGAATTTTTCCTCACAATTTGTCAACTCTTACACTAGATACCATGGGGCTATATTGTCAGTTGCTTATAGTATACCATCTTGGTTGATTACCATTTAAAAAGTCTTTTTATGATCCTATTCATTTTTATATGCTTTACCAACTTTCTTTTGCTTGCCTGCCATATCTTTCTCTATCCTTTCCCTTCATTTTCAACTTTTCTGCATGTTTGTTTTAGGTGTGCCTTTGAAAAAACACATAGCTAGATTAAAACCACAACAGCAGCAGCAAAACAAAACACTCCCAATCTGACTCCAATCTGAGAGAGTCTATCATTTAAACAAATAGTTCAATCTGTTTACATTTATTGTGATCACCAATAAATTTGTCTTTTTAGTGATAGACAAGCACATTTAGTGACAGGAGACATAGTCAATGATACATTTTTATTTTAGTTTTAATTGACAAATACTGTCTATATTTATGGAGTACAATGTGACATTTCATGTATACATTGTAGAATGATTAAATCAAGCTAATGAACAGGTCCATGACCTCAAATACTTATCATTTCTTTTTGGTGAGAACATATAAAATCTATTGTTTTAGCAATTTGAAATATATAATACATTACTTTTAACTATAGTCACCATGCTGTGCAACAGATCACTAAAACTTATTCTTCCTGTCTAACTGAAACTTTGTACCCTTTGACCAACATATCCCCCTCTCTCTTTCACCTGCCCTCCACCCTCAGCCTCTGGCGACTAGCATCATACTCTCTACCTCTATGAGTTCAACTTTTATAAATTCCACATGTAAGTGACATCATGCAGTATTTGTCTTTCTGTGCCTGGCCTGTTTCACTTAGCATAATGTCCTTCAGTTCCATCCATGTTGCTGTGAATGATAGGATTTTGCTTTTCTTTATGGCTGAATAGTATTCTACTGTGTATATACACCACATTTTCTTTATCCATTCATCTGTCAATGGATACTTAGGTTGCGTCCATAACTTGGCTATTGTGAATAATGTTGCAATGAACATGAAAGTGCAGATATCTCTTTGACATATCTGCACATAGGGTGCAAGGGTGCCCTTTTCTCCACATCCTCATCTTTGGTCTTTTTGAGGATAGCCATTCTAACAGGTGTGTGGTGATAGCTCATTGTGGTTTTAATTGGCATTTCCCTGATGACTAGTGATGTTGAACATTTTTTTCATAATCTATTGGCCATTTTTATGTCTTCTTCTGAGAAATGTCTATTCAGATCCTTTGCCCATTTAAAAATTGGGTTGTTTTATTGCTATTGTGTTGTCTTTTATTTTGTGCTTTTTATTTTCCATGGTTGTTCTTTGCTTCTTTTATTCCCTCCTTTTCTTGCTGTCTATTGACTTGATTGTGTTTTATTTATCCCCTTTTCCCCCTCTACTAGTTTGGGAATTATATATTCTAGCAAAGATATACCCTTAATTTTTAAAAATAAATACTTCTCAAAGCCTAGGTTCCATTAATATCTATCTCTTCCTTCTTATGCAATTGAGAAGGGCTGTCAACCTCATAGCCCTACTTCTCCCCAGTCACCTTTTTTTTTTTTTGATCAAGTATTTTATTTCCACCTTGTTCTAAAATTCCCCTGAGCTGGTATTTTATCCAACATTTCTGGGTATTCAGAGTGGAAAGGGAGGCTTCCCAGGCCAGTTCAGTTTACCATACCAATTAGAGTCCCCGAGGCAGTAAGCTTGGCAAATCACTTACTTCCTCTGGGTTTCCATTTCTAGTCACAGCTGGGAGAGGTTTTGGAGATGATCTAGCAAAGGAACTCTCTCATTTTGTCTAAGACTGTAGGAACTGAAAAGCACAGACCATGATTATTACGATATTCAGTAAAAGAAGAACTCGCTGTGGCTTGAGGAATCAATCCAGACAGTCTGGAGATGTCAGCTAGTCATAGAACAGCAGAAAAGTTTCTTAAGCACACAAGTGATATGTCCAAAATTGAATTTCAAGATGATAAATGACCAGCAGTTCACTGAAAGCTTTGTGAAATAGGGGAGGTTATTCTTCTGAGATAGGGCAACCCCACAAGATGCTGCTTTGTCAGAGTTGGCCCGAGGAGGTGAGGGGTGCGGGAAGATGGTTAGAAGCAAGAGTCAGAGCGGGTGGTGGTCAATCCCATGCAAGAGGAAAGAAGGGAGGCCAGCCTTGACCCCAGGATTCCAGCCGGAGGGCAGGGAGACTACCTTTACCGGGTCCTTCAGGCAAACTCTAGGATTTTCATCTAAGTGGGTGTTGTTTGAAGACGCTGCAGTAAGGGGAATCTTCAACTTCTCCCATGACCCAGACGCCTCTGATGGGACTGGCAGCAGCTATTATAGCAGAAGGCGGCATCAATTGTCACACTAGCCCCGCCCCTCGCCGAGGCCCCGCCCCGACCCCAGGCCCCGCCCCAGCACCGGGCCCCGCCCTAGCACCAGGCCCCGCCCCAGCACCAGGCCCCGCCCCGCGCCGAGGCCCCGCCCCAGTGTCCAGACCACGTCCCGGAGGGCCCGCCCCTCCCACCACCCCGGCCCCGCCCCAGACGGCCCGGCCGCCCCCCTCTGAGGAAACGGAAGTCGTGTCCGCGCAGGCGGAAGCAGGAAGTGGGCGAGCAGGGCCGCGCCCGTGGCGGAGCTGGTTGCTGCTGTGCGGGCGCGGGTCGGGCCGGGGCGATGGCCGAGAAGTTTGACCACCTGGAGGAGCACTTGGAGAAGTTCGTGGAGAACATTCGGCAGCTCGGCATCATCGTCAGCGACTTCCAGCCTAGCAGCCAGGCCGGGCTCAACCAGAAGCTGTGAGTGTGGGCCCCCGAGGCGACCGGCGTCTGTCCCGGGGCGGGGCGGGCCGGGCAGCGTGTGCTGGGCAGCGGGGATCGGGGGGCCAGGGCCGGGCCTGAGCCGCGGCCCCTGCCCGCCTCTGTCGGCCCCGAAGTCCGCCCTTGGAGGGGCCGCCTTGCCAGGCGGTGTTCGGGGGGCGGGGCGCTCCGCTGCAGCCCGTTGCCGCCCGCCGCCGCCTCCTTTTGCCTTGCCGGGGTGTTTTCTTGAGAGCCCATTTGGAAATGTACTCAAGGCCAGACGATACTGTTTCCGTTTCTGGGGCTCCATCAAGGGAATAATGCTTTCTATTCTAGTCCTCCCAGCGGTTCATCTTGGCGCCCTTCTGGGGAGTTCTGTCCCTGTCCCCAGAGGGGAGGCAGGCTCCACAGCGAGTACCTAAAGTAGGCCGCAGGAGGCTGAGGCTCGGAGCTACCTGCTGTATAGACCTGACTGGGAAAGAATTAGGGCGTGAGGTGGTGGTGAGAAAGGCTGCAGAACGCTTAGGTTTTTTTGGGCAACAGCCTTGGTCGTGGTGCTAGGCCCTGGGATGAAGAAAAGGCAGACACACAAATAGCATATCCTAGGGAAGGGCTCGCCGCTTTATACGGGGCACATACAAATGATGACAACCTGGGGTTCCATACCCAGTGCTGTGGGAGTAGCCAGGACCCTGGGTCAGCCAGGTGATGTAGGAAGACTCCAGAGGGAAGCTGAGGTTAAACCAGGCAGGCAGCTTCCTTTTCCTCAGACTTTGAGTATATATGGTTCCCTGCCCCGTGTGTTCACTGAAACCACACAACTGGGTTATTGTTTTTGAGAGAAGGTTTGTATTTTTCATCAGATTCTCAAAAGGGTTGGTTCCCTTCCCACCCCTCCTTACTGGCAATTTCTAGTTTAGGAACATAACAGATGTTTAAGGGTCTAATATAACTCTAAATGTGCCCTAGGAATTTGTAGCTAACCAAAGAGGTGTGAGCCATATGTAACTCGTACAGGTGTAAGAATTTGTGTGAGCCCCTAGTTGGCCAGGTGGTTCTGTGGGTGGTGCTTGTCCTGTCATGTGAATTAACCGAATGTCTCTGTTTTTGCCTTTCCCCCAGGAATTTTATCGTTACTGGCTTACAGGATATTGATAAGTGTAGACAGCAACTTCATGATATTACTGTACCTTTAGAAGTTTTTGAGTAAGTATCATTCTTGATATTAATCTCGGGTATAAGTCTTGTGTAGTTGTGGTATTAATGACTACTTCAACCACTGACTGATATTTGAGTGCTTGCTGTGTGGTAGGCATAGCCAAGGTGCTGGGGATATGCCAGTGAAAAAAATAGACAAAGACACTTGTCCTCATGAAATGTACATTTTAATTGGATTAAAAAATTAAAAAGAAAAGAATCTCCTCAATATTGTATTGTTGAAAGAAAGTTACCATCTTGAGCAAGGACATCTCACTTGGAGATGAAAATATATGAAATATGTGAAAAACATCATAGGCTCTCAAAGTCCTGCTTAGACTAAAGAACAACCACATAACTTCCATTTTTCCTTAAGAGGTTAAAAAAAAAAAAAAAAAAAAAAAAGTCCTTATGTGGGCAATATTATAAATTAAAAAAAAATCACAACCAGAAACAACCTGAAAAGTAATCTGGCCTGATGTTCTCAAACTGCTTGTGGAGTGCTAGTTCTGGGAGATGTTAATATCTGCTCTGTTGAAGTAGACCAAAAAAAGGTTCTTAGTCCAAGCATGTTTGGGAATGCTATTCACTCTTTTCTTTGGGAGAGTCACATGCACCTCTCACAGTAATAATCTGGAGAATACCCGCAGGAATAAACTTTTTAGGTTTTTTAATCCAGGTTTTATCACACAGTTTGGTCACATCCTTGATTTCAGATGTGGAAGGGTTGATAAGTAATGGTAGTAGGTTGTTTAGTAAGTGTAAGAGTTAAGGCCAAACCCCAGAACTCATCCTTCCTCAACCAGTGCAACACAGCCTCTCCCTCCTGGTGCTACTTGGAACAGTAAGAACATTCTAGTATGTCTTGCAGCAAAACCACAGATATATTATAAATGACTGGATTTCCTTGAACAACAAGGGGAAAGTTACGGTTATTTTCCATCCCAGAAGTTCAGAGATACAAGTCCTAGTTGTAGCTCAGCAGCTGTCCACAAAGACAGGACACAGAGGCTGCAGTTTTCGTGGTCTCTGCTCTTCACCTGCGACGCTGTTGCCCTATGTCCTCTACCAGTGCTTAGTCAGCACCCTGAGGCCCCGGCTTCAGGTGGGAGTGAAGGTCTTACCTATGGCACAGTTCTAGGCTCTCTGGTGATGGCTTCCCGCTTGTGAAGGCTGGGAATGAAGTGTCCTCTGTGATGCTGTTCTGGTTGTGCGTGCATGGGATGGATATATTGACAAATGCCAAGTCACTATCAAGTCTTCTGAAGTGGAACAGATGAGAGGAAACTGGTGGGAAGAAACTGCTTAAGGGCAGAGGAAAGCATTGCAGGTGTGGTGGATGGGCAGAGGGACAGACGAGATTCGTCTGGGGTATCAGGAAGAGGGTGGCCTGTGAGTTACAATGAGGAACAGATGCTGGAAGTTTATTGGCAAACTGTCGGTTGATGTTTGCACGATGTAGAAGGAGTTTGCAGGTCCCCAGGGGCCTTTTTAGTGCACACTTTTTCATACATGCTGACTGTGTCAGTAGCGAAGATAAAAATGTAAACCTTGGTCCTTTTCTCCAAGACTCTGGGTTTGTGTGTTGGCAGGAGTGGGCTTCACCCTTGGGTCTTAGAATAGTCCAGTCCAAGTGAGATGTCCTTGCTCAAAATGGTTGTTTATTGAGGACACATCAAGTGATCAACCCATTCTGTGAGCCTGTCAGATTTTTCTTGAGAAATGGATGTATTTTGTTTAGAATTAACCATAATTTTGTTTATTTATTGTATCATTTCAAAAATATCAAAATAAAATAGAATTTCTGGAACTTGTGATGTATTTGTTTTTTGCTATTGGTCAAGGTCAGTTTTTATACCATTAACAGTAACTTAATTGTATCTTTAATCTGAAGTGATTATGTATTTTTTTGCCTGAGTAAAACTAAATTGGACTTGGTGGTTTTTAAATTTTTTTATAATGAATAATTCAGTTTAGTTGAATGATACAGATTTCTTCAGGGTACAGAAATAGGCAGGTGGCCTACTGTTGTGAAAATTTGGATATTGATCTAGGCAGTTGCTTAATTAAATCTCCAGGATAATGAAGATATTTGGGGGGAAAGTGTCAAAAATTTCCAGAAACAGGTTTATAGTTTAGAAATAATTGGACAGAATTTTTCTGTTGTATTTAAGTTACTTAGTTGTATTTAGTAAAGTGGTATATCAAGGCCCACACCTCCCTGCCACACACACACTGCGTCATTTTTTTTTTAAGCAGTGGAACAATTTGTAAAATAACCCTGGAGCAGCCCAGGGCGGGGACTCTGTTGCCTGTAGCTCTCCTTTCTCCCCTGGGGCCCCTCCACAGAGGCTCCCACAGTGGGGCTGGACCTGGAGTGGAGGCTGCATCTTAGCCGGGCTGCCCTGTGGCACCCAGGCCTGAAGCCCTGGACAGTGTTTAGTTTTCTCTTTTGTCAAGTGCTGCCTTACCTTCTAGGTTGTTGTAAAGATGAAAAAGGTAACAGCATGAAAGCATTTTGAAAAATACAAATGTTGAGTAAGTGTAAAGTGGTTTGGTTTGTGAAGCTTGCTTGAGTTTGTAAGGGATCATTACTTGATTTTGTGAGCTATTCATGTTAGAAGTTATGTGAAATCAAATTGTCTGTACTTGTTTAAATGAGGGAATCTTATTTCCCCTGGTTCCTGGACTCAGTTTTGTCTAAACAGGGCCATGTGCAGTTATATATAGCTGACTATTTTTTCTTCTCGAAGCCTCTTCCCAGAAGAGTGACTATTTTTTTTTTTTTTTTTTTTTGCCCATAGTTCTCAGAAAACTGTGAAAATAGGTATCACTTGTGAGAATGCTAATTGAGATGTTTCATGTTTCCAGATATATAGATCAAGGTCGAAACCCCCAACTCTACACCAAAGAGTGCCTGGAGAGGGCCCTCGCTAAAAATGAGCAGGTTAAAGGCAAGATCGACACGATGAAGGTGAGACCCTTGAACGGACACGGTGTCAGAACATGCGCTGGAGAGAGGCCTGCTCAGCGAAACTCGCTTGAGACTTTGTCGTTCTTTCCTGTGTTCGGTGGAACGTGGGCTGTTTCATAACATTACCAGTTGAGATTTCTGAAGTGCATAATAGGCAGTAGGTAAAGTTGCATATCACTGAGCCGTGTGGTAGCATAAAAGACAAATGGATAATCTTTCCTTTTAGACGTTCCAGGTTAATTCTTGTGACTGGTAGTTGTCACTGGCTGACTCTGATTGTTCTTATTTTTAAGGTTTGATGTCTCGAGTTTGCCGTTTGATTGCGTGGGTGCTCTCTGTCAGCTTCTGTGTTGATTCCTACTGTTGAGGGCTTTCCTTGTAGTCATGGTTCTTTGGTTTGGAGGATTCTCGAATCTTGATTTTCTTCTCTTTTTCCAGCTTCTGACGTCCAAAATCCGTTTTGGTGTGTCCACTACCGTGAGATTCTCCACAGAGAACTTACTGTTTTTCCTTGTCTTGATGAGATTTAGAGAACTCTCTGCATCTTGAACATGAAATATGTGATTTTTTTTCTTACTTAAATTCACTCAAATATGGTTCACCTTGGCATTTCGTTTCTTTATTTGGGTTTCAGTGGGCTGTTGTTTGCCTCGGTGCCGTGTGACTACCTACAGCGCGCAGCCCTGCCTGCCTCTCCTGCCTGCTCCTGGCCGTCCACGCTGGCCAGTGCCCGCTTCTGGAATATACCCAGCCCCTTCCCTTCATGCTCTTTCTCCTGCCGTCTCCTCTGCCTGGAACTCTTCATGTTGTCTTTGCACAGCTGGCTCTGTCCTCTGGTCTCAGCTGACTTCACCTCCTTAGAGAGGCCTTTTCTGTCAGCCTTTTCTAAGCTCTCTTTCCGTGGGAGCACTGGTCAGGATTCACCCTTTTGTCTCTTTTTCTCTATTTGTTCTGCCCCTCTGTCAGCTGCTTAAGCGCCGGGATCGAAGGCACACGAGTGTTCTGTTCCCACTGATGCCTGGTGCCCACCTGGTGCCAGACTGGCACAAGTGTGCTCAGGCGTGTCCGACGCGTGCTGGCGGGGACGGTCGCAGAGTGGCCTTTGGCACTGGGAGGGTGCTCTGGGGGAGGGGGAGGGGGAGGGGGTGAGGGGAGGAGCTCTGCTGGGAGACCTGCCTGGTCACATGCAGGTCAGAGGGCTTCCGGGAGTTTCATCCCGGTGAGCGGTGATCCTGTGCTGATGCTAAATAGCACAACCTGGAAGTGGTGTTTTGTTGTCGTTGTTCATTCATGTGGAGCCCACAACTTCATCCCCCTTTGGTCAGTTTGCTGTTGAGGAGTTGCTGAACCAGGCTCTCCTTCAGAACCTAATAGAGCTTTCCATCAATAGCAAGTTGTGATGGTTTTGATTCTTTTGTTCCTCTTGGCAAAGATGAGTGAGAGTTATATTGTCCAACAGACACGTCTCTGCATACAGCTGCTGGTCCGTGAGGGTGGTGGCTGCGGTTCCAGCAGGCTGTGGTCATGCTGCTGCCTTTGGGCAGTGCAGACGTGTACTGGTGGCAGTGGCACGGTGGCTGTGTGGTTCCTCTTCCATTTGTGTCTGTCACCACGCCTCTCAGGTGTCATGTCCTCTCATCTGAGATCTTTGAAAGTCTCAAGTCAGTTCTGTGGCATTAAACTTCCAAAAGTTATATTTTAAATAGTTATTGTAGTGCTGTAGTGAGCATTCCCTTTGAAAATTTATTTTTAAATGATGTATGTTTTTATGTTTATACCCATAGTGCTGTCTTTTAGTATAGCTTATAATAGATGCTGGCAAATATTTCATGCTTTTATGATTGTATTAAATGTTACGCTGGTAAGTAGGATCAGGAAGCCACAGCATTTAGAATAGATAATATGTTTCCAGGTGTGTGGAAAGCTTTTCACTGAGCTGTTTGCACACGGTGAGTTTGATGTGGTTTGAGTTAATAATTGCTTAGTTAAATATTATTTGAAGATTCCTGTCACGTGTGCTGTCTGCAAAAATCATTTCCACCTGTGTGGCTGGCTTCCTCCAAGAAGTGCTCTTTCTTTTAATTTGAGCAAGAGGGAAGAAGTGTTATTTGAACATGTAGTCCTCTTTCAGGTTGTTGCCAGTGTACCTTTAACTGGGTTGCAAACACTTGTCCATGACTGGCCCGCCACATGCATCAACGCGGACAGCAGAGGAACAGACAGCTCAGAAGGGGACTCCTGGCTTTTGTTCTTTAGGAGGAGTTTGAGGGCTCCATGCAGGGGGTGGTGTGTGGTCTTTAACTTGGATGATGGGTCGTGGGAACAAAGATATTTTGATGGTTTATATTTTTCTTTGTAGAAATTTAAAAGCTTGTTGATTCAGGAACTTTCTAAAGTATTTCCAGAAGACATGGCTAAGTATCGAAGCATCCGGGGGGAGGACCACCCACCCTCCTAACTGCTCATCCCATTGTGAAGATCCCTCTGAGTCCTCTGTGAATCGTGTGACTGTGAGCACCGATGCCGCCTTCCTGCTGACATGGGGCTGGGCCCTGGACCCGTCCCCCAGCCCCTCTGTCCTGTCGCTTGACCTCGTGGGATGGCAGGGCTGGAGGAGGAGCAGGAGCTGTGCCGCACTGGCCCAGTGGCACGTCTGTCATCATCCAGCCTTCAGACGGGCGATTCCGGACACTGGGACGATCCCATCCATTCTCTCTGGGCAGGCAGGGCACAGGGAAGCAGTCTTGCAAATAGCTAAATTGATTGGTAAATTAAAATGTTTTTAAAAATCCTACCTAATATTTTTCTTTTTATGTACTCTTTCTGTTCCATTTTATTATGGTGTGAGGAAGGTAAAAAAGGAAAAATTAAAAAGAAAAAGAAAAATAGGTTTAATGTGGGAAGTACTTAAGTTGGTTTTGTATTGTGCATTTTCAAATATAGTGCACAAAGAATATGTTAAATGTAAGTATGCTTTCAAGGACATATGCATATAATAAACTCTTCAGTATTTATATGGCTTATTCATGTAATTATTTTTGTAACATTTTTACAATATAATGGTATATCTTGTAAACAGTCAATTATTACTTTCCCAAAGTGTAATATTCATAAGAAAATTTGTTCTCCGGGCTTGGTGGCAGGAAAAGCTAAAGCAAAATGCAGAATTCTGGTTTTCTCTGCAGCCTCTTTCATAGGGGCCATAACAAATACTGGAGAGCACAGGTTTATTGATGCTACTGAAAAGGCCCTGCAGGGCAGTTTGTTTCACCCTTCAGTGTGCTCACGGATCATGTGTGGTTTTGTTAAACAGCAGGTTCCGATTCAGCAGGTCTGGGCAGGCATTGAGAGCTGCATTTCTCATAAACTGTGGGGGACGCTAGTGCTGTGATCTGTGGCCACACGTGGGGTCGTGGTCCTAGTGCAGCGTGTCAGGGTTGAGTGTGGAGCTCCTGCATCACAGTGGCCTGAGCTGGCTTGTTAGGTGGGGTCCTAGTTCAGGCCTGTTGAGTCACAGGATTCAGGATGGGGCCTGGGAACCTGCATTAATCTGCCTCCCCCGAGTGGGCCTGAGCCTGCCTAGATCCGAGCAAGGGTGACTGTGACAAAGCACGAAAGTCTGGGTGGTTTACACAAAAATTTATTTTCCCACAGTTTGGGAGGCTAGAAGTGCAAGGTCACTGTGCCAGCAGAGTTGGTGTCTCCTGAGGCTTTTATCCTTGGCTCACAGATGGCCACCTACTTGATGTGTCCTTCCTTTGTGTGTGAACCTCCCTAATCTTAATAATATAAAGGATACCAGTTAGATTGTATTAGGACCCACCCTAAGAACCCTATATTAACTTACCCACCTCTTTAAAGACCCCATCTCCAAATACAGTGTCATTTCTCATTCTGAGGTCCTGGGGTTAGGGCTTCAATACAGGAATTGGGGGGGGGGAATGCAATTCAGAACACTCCCCAAGAGGGTCTTATTTGCTAAGAATCAGGGGTCAGGCCCCTTAGGAAGTTGGTACCTCATTGTTAGCAGTTCTGTTCTCTCCAAAGCTGTACCAGAAAGGACTCCCATCCAGAGGCACAGTTTCTACAAGATCAGAGGATGCCCCCATGCAGTCAGTTCTCGTCCCTGTTCCGAGATGGTTTTCCCGCAGCCAAATGCTGACTGTCCGCTGCTGCACGAGGGCCCTGAGGGCACAGGGCTCGCTGAGCTCTTCCCACACACTGTTCACATGAACCCACTCAGTGGATCCTCCACAGTCCTGCGAGCTGCAGGAACTGTTTTCTTTACATCACAGATCCAGAAACTGGGCCACAGAGTGATTAAATAACTTGCTCAAGTTATACAGCTAATTTGTAGCAAAGCTAGAAGTTTTCATTTTTCCCTGCGTTGGTGCCTGGCAGGTCCAAAGTTGTTCGTAATTCCCCTCTTCTGGGTTCTGAGACATGAAGGATGTGCACTGTGGGCAGCTGTCCTGTGTCCTGGGATGGGGGTCATCCAGGTAGCCTCAAGAAGAGGGGGTGGCTGTCACTTAGTGGAGGTGCTTGTCTGGTAGCCAGTGAAAACAGCCCTGTAGCATAGGGGTCAGCTGACTGAGGCCCAGCAGAGCAGGTGCAGCTGTAAGGTCATTCTGGAATGTTCACCAGACTCTTTTTGAGTATAAGTTTGGGTCTATGGATGCATTATCTCAGACCCCGTAACTTTCATAAGTGTTTCTGATGGCCCCACCATGGTGGGTCAGTCCCCAAGCAATGACTACGTGTTGAAGCCTCACATGCTGTGACAGGTCCCAGTCTTCATATGTTCATGGGTTGGTCTCCATTTTACACCCCGCCTGGCATTACTATTTTTAGTGAGTACTAGTCACTCACAAGTCCTTTGAGTTACTGAGGAATCTGTGTAGCTCAGAACTGATGTGTTACTTCTGCGAGAGCATTACAAGTCCCCAGGCTGCCTCTGGCACATTTGTGCTGAAGCATGATGTGGGTCATAACTGCCTACTGCCTCTTAGACTTCTCCACCCGGAGACCCAAGGCACAGCCCAGAGTCAGCGTGCACATACCTGGCCCCATTCTCCCTTCCCTTGGCCCTTCCCTCTCCTCTCAAAGACCTCATTTTGGTTAAAAGAATACCTATTGGAGTCATACTGGTGCAGTCGCAACCATTCTGATGGCTTTGCATCACCCCTACCATTGCACCCGGTTAGTCACCAGCCCTTTCTTTGCTTCAGAGCCCTTCTCCCCCACCCCTCCCTCCAAACACAGATGAGACAAGCCACCCCAGAGCCCAGTGACTTTGGTGCATGACAATACCACTGTACTACCCACTGGCAGGTCCTGATTCAAACACAAGACCAAGACCTGAGCTTTAAATCACTGTTCTAGGTTATCTGTGCTGCCTCTGTGGGTAAGAAAATGAAAAGGCAAAAATTAAGCCCCGCCTTTATGCAGAAGGAGAACATTCTATATTTTTTTGGGTGTTTAATCAGATGTGCTCATTACAGGAGACTCAGAAAAATATGGCTAAGAAAATACCTGTATTACTGCCCAAATTGTAAACATTGTGATTTTCATCCACCTAGACATTTTTCTCTGTACAAACACACAGTGAATAACTAGATGTATAATAGAATTATTACTGTACACATGAGTTAGTAACCTGCTTTATTCTTTTAACAGTATGCCATGAAATCTGGGCAAGTCAATAAACTTCCTCCTAATAATAATTTTTAATGTTTAGTGTTCCACTAACATGTTAACAGGAGACACTGATGTGTTGTTATTTATGTGCTGGACACAGTGTAAGCACTTTCCACGTGTTGCCTCAATTCCCACAGTAGACCAGTGAGGTTTACAGATGAGGGACCTGAGGCACCTGTTCAGGTCACCCACCGACCACAGTCCCCAACAGCCCTCTGCCCCTGCTGCTTAGTCCTTCAATCCCCAATGGGTATCTGCGTGGCTCACACTGCTTCACTAGTACGAAATAAACATCTTTGTTCAGACACTTTCCTCCGCTTGTTCGATCGTTATTTAGGATAAATTCCTGGAAGTTGAACTATTGGATTTACATTTGTTTAGGACTGTGATATTATTTGTTTTCTATTGCCCTCAAGTTCTGGAGTAACCAGGTGTTTGTTAGTTACAAAGGCAAATGTTCATCACTGGGGACTATCAGTAATGTCCTTGAGCAGTTTATGGATTTTCTATGTTCTTTTTTTTTTTAATTTTGAATCCTATTAAATAATACATGTGAATGCCTTGTTGAAGTATTACTACAGTCCATGATAATACAGGTGCTGGCTCCTAACAAGGTCACATGCTGTCCTGTAAAGCCAGGTGAGCCTGCCATCTTCCTGCCACTCACCTGCATGGAGGTGACCCATCTGTTCACGTGGCACAGGTGCCATTGCTCTGTACACTGTGCAGAATGTATAGCCCTCGGTTCTGTAAAGACTCAGGTGGTGTTAGGTAGCAGATGTACTACTTTTTAAACTCTTTAAACGCACCACAAACCTAAGAATTTACAAAGGACATGATTGATACATTTGGCTGTATAAATGTAAAAAAAAAAAAACCACAAACCAAAACACGACTAGTGTAAGGCTAAAAAGCACCATAAACTCAAAAGACAAAAAAACTAAGAAAGATACTTACTATACTTGTCACAAAGGGCTTAATATCTACTGTGCAAAGAGGTCTATCACAAATAAGAAAAACAAGACAATGAAGCAGAATAAGCAGATGTTCATTGTTACATTGTTCACATAGGAGAAAAAGGCAATAGATTGAATGTCATTTAACAATGGCTTAAATTGATGGATTAGCTGTGCTGTGTCTAAAGAGAATGAATGAGTGAAGATCTGTGTGCATTGATACAGAAAGGTTGCCAAGATACATTACATAATTACAAAGCACCTTTGCTGAATGAACATTAATTAAGGGTCACCGTGACCCAAGCTCTATCTGAATGAGGGTTTCTCCAAGACAATCTTCTGTCCACCTGTGGCAGGGCCACCAGGAAGCTTAATAAATGCCGATTCTAGGCCCCATCCCAGCCAGTGCAGCTGCGGGAGTCTTTGCTTCCCTTGACGTCTCAACAACCTGCTCCCCAGAGCGTTCAGTGTTGGGCTCCTTGGGGCGTTTCCTTTTTGTCTTTCATTGTCTTCCCTCTCGCTGGGCAAGCTCGTCCATCTCCTGCTCCTGGTGCAGTCTGGAGCCAGGACTCCAGGTTCACACCCAGCCCATACACCCTCCTCAGCGAGTCCTACACATCTGTACTCAACTTCCCATTTTTCTCCACTTGGCTATTCCCCAGGAGCTTCAAACTCAGTGTCCCTAAAACTGGACTGACACCTTTCCTGTCTGTCTCCCTCTGTGTCTCCCCCACAAAGTGGCATTACCTTCTATCTGGTGGCATCACCCTTGTTCCCTTTTGTTCCTCCCTCTTCTGCCTGGTATCAAAGCCATCACTACGTCTCCTAAATGTCCCATTTCCTTGCTTTTGTTTCCCATTCCAGCCACACTAGTCTTTCATGCTCCTGAGCCACCACATGCGCACAGGTGCCTCCACATACCTTCGCTCATGTCTTCCTCCTTACCTGGCTTACCTGTGCGTCTCTTCCAGGCTGCAGTGTAAAAGGCGCTCCCATCCGCTGACCTCTGAGACCCCAGAGCAGTGCTGGTCTGTGTGTCAAACTGTCCTTTGACATTCAGTGAGTACCAAAGGCGCTGAGAGTCACAGAGGGAACACCTCACCTTCAAGAGTGTTCTCTCCATAAGCAGCCTGGGCTGCAGCCCTGTTCACTGCCCACCCTGGACTTACCAGTGCCTGAGATGTACGAGCACACCAGTGTGTGCATTTGGCCTCAGCACAAGCAAGTCCAGGTGTTTGAAGAATCTTGCATAGATCTAGCAGTGGCCAAGAGAAAGCACAATGTGACTTTGTGACTGGGCAGAAATTAGATGTCGAGACTGCACTGGGTCCTGGAGAGAACAGTTTCCTCCCCCAGAGTATCCCTCAGAAAGTTCTTGATGCTGCATCCACAATTCAGAATGTCACTCTGGCCAGCTGGCTGAGCTGAAACATGAAATGGGTATAGAATGAAGCTCCAGGACTACCCCACGTGTCAGCTCCAAAAAAAGACCTGAGTTCACAAAGGCTGTGGCATGCTTGCTCATTCCCTCTGGCCTCAGCCCATTTGCAGCCCTCTGAGGACAGGCTGTTTGCAGACTTTCGGTCCCACTAACTTTGCTTTTGCTGGGGTCTTGGTGATGTGCCTGGAGCAGCGACGTGAGCGTCCCTCAGACTCGTGTTCACCTCTTTCCTTGCTGGGGCCTTAGCACAGCCTTTGGCCAAGTTTCAGTTGTTCCCCAAAAGATCCAGATATATGTTAACTATCTCCTATTATTATGGAAAGAATGGTGGCCCTCAAAGGGTACAGCTGTATGTTTATTTTTATTTGGCTCTAAAATGACTCTGCTTCCAATTTATTTTGGACTCTAGGACTCTGTTGCAAGCAATAAATACCATTTGTGTCCGGGGCTTTCCTGAGTACAGAATAACCTTATTACACAGTGTGCATTATCATTGGGTTATTGCACCCAAGCTCTGGATTGCATTGGCTTTTAACATTAGAAAATGCAAATGAATGTACTTACAATACTTAGGTAAGAAAAGCCAAATAGTGCTTGTGTTAAAGTAAAGGTGAAACCACTGTAATAGAGACCCAGAATAAAGCTGAGAGAGAAGACATTTCTCTTACCCACAGTCTGCCTGGTCTAGGTGACAGGGCTGCTGTATTCAATAAGGCTGTTGACTCCATGTTGGGGGCTGCCCCACAGAGAGGCCCATGTGGCAAGAGACCGGTGCCTCTGATCAGCAGCCCAGTGACCTGAGTCCTGCCAGCAGCCATGTGACAGCCTGGAAGCGGATCCTCTGCAGTGGAGCCTCGGATGACCACCTGGGCAACAACTGGAGTGCAGCCCATGAGGGACCCTCGCGAGAGGCCGCAGCTTAGCCCTGCCTGTATTCCTGGCCCACAGGATCCTTGAGACAATAGAGATTCCTCCAGAATAGTCATAAAGTCTGTTTAGTTTGAGGTCCCTGAGCTGACTCACTTGAGGGCGTTCTATGATCTGGGTGGGTGCAGCTCGGGCCTCAGCTTCCCCTTCCCACGCAGGACTCTGTCCAGCCCAGGTCTGCTGGGCCCGTGGCCCTGCGGTTGCCCTGAAGAGTCTGCTGTCTGAGGTTTGGCCTTATCGCAGTGCTTGGCCTTTGAGGCAGATATGTCAGCCTCGAAAGTGCCACTGCAGCAGGTGGTACCAGCTGCCCTTATTCACATCAATGGCACCAACTCCATGAAGAGCTCTTGACGCTGTCTCACAGACTCCTCTACATGGTGGCGATAGGAGCTAGTGGGTGTTGGTCATGGACTGTGTATCAGATGTTGCGTGCAGGTGTGACGGCTGCTTCCTCATTTAACCCTCAGACCAACTTCATAAGGTTTTTCTTATCTCCACTCACAAGGGGAACCGAAGCCCAGAACAGGGAGGGGATGTTTCCAGGGTCACAAATGCAGTAGGCAAACCACAGGCTAGATTTTGCTCAGGGCTTCCACTGCTCAGACGGCCTTAGGTGAGAGGACCTGGCCGCCCCATCGGACACGGAGGGCGGGGGGGGGCATGGGGAAGGTGCATGAGGGAGGCTGGAAGGTGGCCCTGCCTCATGCGGAAAGATGCCAGGTGGACAGCACTGTGTGTGCTCGCATGTGGGAGCTAATCACACCTTCAGTTCGTGGGAGCTCTGAGTGCTTCACACCCTGGAGTCACCGGGGTTGGCGGGGGCTGGGCTCAGTGCTGGTTTGGAGGGGATCCTGGGGTGGGGAGTGGAATGTATTAGGACGGTTGTTCAGGCGGAGCATGAGCAGGAGTGCAGGTGCCAAAGGTGATAATAGTCCTTGCATGGAAGACGGCATTTGTCCTACCTGCAAAAGAGTTACATGAGTAGCAGGGACCTCAAGGAACCCCATTTTGGTTCCCTGCTCCAGGTGCCAGATTCCCCGTTCCGTTTAGAAGCTGGTCTCTATGTAAGTAATAGAGCTGGACAAAGTAATATTAATAGGATTCATTTCCACATGACAATATATGTGTGTATCTGTGAGCTGTGTGTGTGTGTGTGTATGTGGGTGCATGCACACGTGCATAACCATTCAGCCTTTCCAGGGGGCAGCGATAAGGCAGGGCTGTGGACAGGAGCCTGCACTGGGGTGAGCAGTGTCCCCCCAACATTCAGGTCCACCTGAAACCTCAGAATGGGACTTTATTTGGAAATAGAGTTTTGCAGATATAACTAGTGAAGTAAAAATGAGGTCGTAGTGGACTAGGGTAAGCCCTAAGTCCAGTGACTTGTGTCCTTATGGGAAGAGAAAACAGAGACAGGAACACAGGAGAGAATGCCACGTGAAGGTGGTGGCAGAGACTAGAGTGATGCCCTACAAGACAAGCCACACCGAGGAACCCCAGGACCCCCCACAAGCTGGAAGAATCAAGGCGGATCCTGCCCTAGCACCGTCAGGGAGAGAGCATGGCCCTGTGGACACCTCAGTTCCACACTTTTGTCCTCCAGAACCACGAGAGACGAAATGTCTGTGGTGTTGAGCCACTCAGCGTGTGATAATTTGCTACAGCAGCCCCAGGAAACTAATGTAAGAGCCGGATGATGAACGAGGCAGGACATGGCACACAGTGAACAAGCTGCAGGAACCACAGCCCGGAAAGGCCTGGAAACATGGTTTTCAGCAGGTGCTGACTGCAGCGCTCAGCTTGGACAGAAGCTCGCCCTGGCAACCCGCTCAGTGCACGGGGAGACGCCCCCACCCAGCTCCCAGCCCGGGACCCCGGCTCAGCCCACAGCAGGCGGTGGATCTCTCAGTAATTCGCTGGGTGTTCCACTTCTCCCCTTTCCCGTCCCCCCCGATCTGGGGCTGCCCTCTCAGACCTGACCAGGCTGCAGCTCAAAGTGACGCCTGATGGTGCAGACCCTGTGCCGCTTGCTGAGAGCAGCCTGGGGCCAGGCTGGACACAGAGGACTGGCAGGCTTCTGTGTAGGGGCCTACTTGGCCTGCTACTCACTGTAGGGCCTGGGGGGCACTTGTAGAGTGGGGAGAACAACTCGTAGGGTTGGCGGGTGGAAGGAATGAGCTGACACGTGTTTACCCTCTGTGGTGCTTGGGACATGGTAGGTAATTTATCAGTCAATCAATTGCAATTTGTCAATAAAGGGTCACTTAGTTATTTCTGTTTTCATTTTACTGAGTCTGATTGATAACCTTGTTTCCCGGAGCAACTGTCTGGTATTTTTTTGTATATCACACCTCCCAGCATGTCCACTTGGCTGGACACTTAGTGCTGGGTCCGTGCGGGTGAGGGTAAGGATGGTGGCACTGAAACACAGCACAAAGCAACGTGCTCAGCAAAGCTCAGGATCAGGCCCTTACGTTATTTTCTTTTAAATTGTTCCTACCAAAACATGAATTCCGAGACAGGAAGGAGACAGATTGGCCATTGTCGTAATGCGGGTACAGGCCAGTCGGGATCACAAGAGCCCCGTGGCTGCCGTGTCTAGAGCAGAGCTATTAGGGGACGGGGAGGGAGCCCGGCTTCACTCAGCAGCTGAACGTGCAGAGGAAATTTCCAACAGGGGCTGAGAAAACAAGGGATGCACTGATGGAATATTTATTTCTGGCTTTATTTATAGCATCGCCAATTCAGAATCAGAAATCAGCAACGTGGCAGAGAGGTGGGGCTGTCTCTCGTGTCCCATTGTGGCTGGGGCTTCTCCAGTGCTCAGGCAGTCACGTGTCTGTTTGTTTTCCTTCATGTCACTGCTCCTTGTCCTCTGCCCGTGGTCCATTCGCCGTCTGCTCCTGCAATCAGAGCCGGGGGTTTTGCACTGCGTTCCATCCTGCAAAGCCTCCCAGTGAGGGCAACTGCTTACGGGACAAACAGTGTTGCCGGAATGTCTTTCAGGAGGGCTGTTCTACCTTTTTGTTTTTGTTGGGGAATAGTATTCCCAATTGGGCTTGTGCTAGGATTGTTCACAATTTATATAAAGTATAAAGCATTTATAGTTTTCTATTATCTTTGAAGTTTTGAAGGTTTTTTGGGGTGAGTAACCTTATATAGATAAAAACATCAGTAATACTTTATAATTTTTAAATAATTTTACATAACTTATCTCACTTGATAATTTAAATATACATTGAAAATAATTAAATATGTGTGTAAATGTGTTGTATATATGATTTTATCACAATTATTGTCCTTTGCCATTTCATGTAGATTGGCTACAAATTAGGGAAGCTTTAGCCAATAGTGAGTTAGTTGAAAGATAGAGACCAATTTTTCTCCTATGACAGCAATTCAAAGCTGTCTACCCACACAGCTATACCTCCTCACAGACATCAACCAGGACCCACGCTCATCTGCCGCTCTGCTCTGCCATTCTCAGCAAGTGGTTTTGTCTTCATGTCACAAAATGGCTGCTGCTCCTCCAGGCATCATGTCTACATTCCAGTTAGGAAGAACATAGATGAGGGAGGGCGAAGTGTGGTGGGCAAAAAGATTTCTCCTATGGAGGCTTTGCCACTTTATTCTAGAAGGGATATCTCTCTCAGGGACTTCTACCTGAATCTCCTTGGCCAGATACTGTCTCACAGCCACCCTAATTACAAGGGTGTGGAGTGATCTTAGGTTTAGCTCTCACAGCCTGTAGGACAGAGGCAGGCAAGAGCAGACGGGACTGCAAATGGGTGTCGTCAGCAGCCTACGGGGCCGGCCTGCTCTGGCACATTCAGAATGAGGGGTGACCTGGCCTTCCACTCACTGGGTGTGAAGTTGGTCCTATAGAAATTTACTTTGTAGAGGGAACTTAAGGCTAAGAATTGAATTTCATGTAAGCAAATTTAAACCCCAGATGCAGCATCATGAGTTTGCAAGTTTAGTTTCTTTGATGATTACCTGGGGTCTTCGGCATCAGGAGCTCAAGGTACAAGGTGCAGGCGTGCGTTACACCTCACCGTCCAGGCAGAGTTTTGGAATAAGAAGAACCAGCGACCGACCGGGCCGTCCACAGGCTCCCTCTGGGGAAGGTGACTGATAATATTGACAATAACGATGCAAGATAGGCCGAGTCTGAGGCTCACTGCTCCTCGTGTCCTGGAGCTGCAGGGGAGTGGCTCTGTCCCCAGCCCCGCCCCAGGCCTGCAGCCAGGCTTCCCCTTGGCCCCTGCCTCTAGCAGTCCCAAGTCAGGGGCAGAGACGCTGGTGTGGCCAAGACACACAATGCCACTCGCAACTCAAGAAGGGTGTCGTCCTCATCCTCGTCCTCCGGGTGGGAGGACTCCCCCATCTCGAGCCGGAAGGTCCTCGGGGCACAGTCGCGGCCGTGGTGGACGGGTTGGGGGCCAGGGGCCTCGCGTGCCTGTGTTGGCATCGACCTCTTTTCCTCTGCCGTCCTTTGTCCTGCCTCCCTATCCCTGGGCCTCTCCCCTTCTGGGGCTGGGGGAGGCGGGTGGAGGCAAAGACGCCCCTGGGTCTGCAGCCCCCGCCCCCTTCCACCCCTTCTCCCTTCCTGTTCCTCCTTCCCTCCCTCCTCTCCTTCCTCTTGCAAATGCCCTGAGCTCTTCGTGCCTTTCTCGGTGGTGGCCACCGCCTGCAGAGAGGCTGAGGCTGAGGAAGAGTCAGCCCCGCCCCGGCCTGCCCATTCTCCAACAGTGCACTCGCCCACCTACCCTCCAAGGACCCCGATCTTTCCAGGTATGTGAGTGGGAGACGCACATATTTTAAGGTGTCCCCTGGGCAGCCTGTTTGTGGCCTTTATTAATTTGCAGGCGTGTGCAGCCTGGGGCGTCAGCATCCCCAGGGGATGGTCACACAGCCGTCCACTGATTTAATCAAAACAAGCAGCTGGGGCCCAGGGTGCGGCTGAGTTATGAACTTAAGGCACAAAGAGAAACACAGGATGGGCCTTTTATGTAAACTGTTGTTCTGACTGATGGCTTTAAGTTTGGGACGTGAGTAAAAATTGAATGTCGGTCCTCAGATGTGTGGCACGCCCCACTGTGAAACCAGTTGCGTTGCAGGAGCACGTGGAGGCCATTATCATTGCTATTATTAATAACCATTTATTAGCTGTCCGTGGTGTGTAACCAGATGCCTTACTCAGCACAGAGTGCCACAGCCTCCCACAGACAGAGCTTACGCGGTATCACTTAGCCTGTTTTTCATTGCTGCTCCTGTTAAACGTAAATAGTCTTTTGTTTGTACAAATGTTATTTTATAGAGCAAGCAGGAACAGCATGCTCAACACTGTTGTTTCCCAGGTTGTTTTCCATGCTGCAAAATGCAAACGGTGCAGAGCATCCAGATCACAGACCCATTTTCATTAACTACACACATCCTTCCGGGCAAATCAGAAATCCTCTAAGCATATATTCAGGTTTATGCTTATAAAAACACAAATGCGATTGTATCATACACACCATTCAGTGTTCATTCATTTTTTTCACCTATAATATCTTTGCAGATCTTTCCTTATCAGCATGTACAAGATGGACTCAGGCGTGGAGGCAGAGCCCCATTGCAGGGACGGGCTGCAATGTGCTCAGGCTCCCCTGGGTGGCCTTTAGGTCTTTCCCTTTTTGCTGTTGCAAGCAATGCCACAGTGGAGTACACCACTGTTGTTCCATATTGTCGGCTGACATCTGAGGGATCTCTTGACGTTAATTTCTTGAAGTGGAATTACATGTATTTAAATTTTGATAATTATTACCAAACTGCTATCCAAAGAGGTGGCACCAACCCACCCTCCCAGAAACAGTGCATGGAAGCCCCTGCTTTGATTCCACATTGTGTTGCTGAGTGCCCGGCTCTCTGGCCTCCTCTGCAGAGGTCAGCCACTAAAGCTGAGTTTCTCAGGTGTCCTTTCAGACATTTTTATGTGTGCCACACACATATGCATGCTTACTCTGTCCCCCTTTTGTCCTCCAGAACAGTCATGACAATTTCCCCACACTGTGTCAAGAGCTATGGGCCCAAGAGTGGAGGCTGCGGGTAAACTAGGGAAATCAGAGACACACTCTGGCTGACCTCTGCTGTCCTGGCTGGACACAGCAGTACCATCAGGTGAGTAAAGTAGAAAGAAAGAGAAAAGCCTGGCAGAAGAGCAGAACACAAAATGTAGATGTGTTTTGGTGTTGAAAGAGATGCATGGACTCTCCAATTAATAAAATGAGATTTACAAATATAGTCTTGTGTTGCTTAATAATGGGAATCCTTTATGGTAAATGTGTCCATCGTTGACTGAAATGTCGTTATTCGGGGCATGGCTGTACTTCATCCTGACACATGGCTGCTGAAATCCCTGCTCCCTTCCTTACATAACAAACACATGCGCGCACACGCATAAACATGCACACTATATATCTGAGGGGCTGTATCCGTACTTCCTTGGGAACCGTGATGAAAAATCTTTAATCTAGAGACTCTGGATTGAAGCATGGAAGAATAGAAAAAACTATGTGTTTGCAAAAATGTCTGCAATTATTCCCCTCTGTCTGCAATGTGACTTTGAAGCTCTTCTATCAAGAGGTGTAGTCTATTTCCTTACTCCTTGAATCTGGGTGACCTTGTGACTTTCTTTGACCAGTGAACATGGCAGAAGAGATGCTCTGTCAGTACAAAAGTAGGCCTCAGGGGGCCATATGTGCTTGAGCTCTCTCTCTCTCTCTCTGTCCAGCTACCATTGCGACCAAGTTAGGGCTAGCGTGCTGGAGGATGAGACCTTGTGAAGCAGAGTGAGACATCCATCCTGGACCAGCCAGGCCCTGGCAAACCCGGCAACGGAGTCAGATGCATGAGTGAGCCCAGCCAAGACCAGAAGAACCGCCCCACTGCACTCAACATGAATGTCACTGCGGAAGACTTCTGGACCTGCGCCAGGGTCTCCACGAGTATAAACACTGTACTATAATCTGGAAGGAAGTTAAACATAGTCATAAACAATCTGAGTTTAGTTCTGTGGACATTTCTAATACTGTTGGTGTGAGTGTTTGAGGGGAACAATAGGGCCAAGAGATTGACAAGGATTTCAACATTCAGGGTATATTTGTCAGGGCTCTCCAGAGAAACAGAACCAAAAGTACATATGGATATACAGGAAGAGATTTATTATGAGGGACTGGCTTACACTGTTCTGGAGGTTAAGAAGTCCCAGGATTGTTGTCTGCAGGCGGGCAGCCTAGGAATGCTGGTGGTGTAGTTCTAGTCCAAGCCCAAAGGCCTGAGAACCAGGAGCACCAATGCTGTAAATCCGGTTCTAATCTAAAAGCTAGAGAACCAGGAGCACCAATGTCCGAGGGCAGGAGAAGATGGGCGTCTCAGCTCAAGCAGAGAGCCAATTCGCCCTATCTCAGCCTTGTGTTCTATTTGAGCCCTCTGTAGATTGGATGAGGCCCACCCACATGGGTGAGGGTGATATTCTTTACTCTGTCTACAGTTTCAAATGCTAATTTCTTTTGTAAACACCTTCACAGACACATCTAGAAATAATGTTTTACCAGCTACTTGGGCATCCCTTAGCCCAGTCGACTTGACACATAAAATTAACCCTTACGAGTCCACCCCTGTCAACTAGGCACCTACGAGTATCTGCTTAAACCATACTTAATCTCCAAGTAAAGACAGACTTAATCTCCAGTAAGGACAAGGTCATAGTTCCATGCAACATGATACCACTGTCCTGCATACAACCAAAAATGCACTAACCCCTTCCCTAGGAGAGGACGTAAGGCCCTTAAGTGATGTTTACTCCTCTTATATACCGTAACTTAAATACTATGATGTAAAATCAACAAAACTTAAATACTGCTAAAAAGCCAATATATCTTCTGTTACCTGACAAAGGACTAAAAGAGGAAAAACCCCACAAAGACATTTGCTTAATCTATGTGTGTGTGTGTGTGTCTATATATGTACCCAAACATATTCATAACAAAATAGGGAGGAAATGTTCATTACATTCACAGCTCTTGTCCCTGAAATTGGTCATGTGGTCGGGGCTGGTATTTAGAACTACCTTCCACTACATAGTCTGTACTCCCTTGGCCTTCAGCAAGCACCTTGCCGCTGGTCATGGATCTTTGCCTGGCAGGGTGACCCAAACCTTTATTCCTAAATGATCTGGGTCATTTGTAGTACTGCCTGGATTGGGTTGTTGTAGTTTTCCATTGACCTTAATCACAGGGCGTGGCAATGCTAAGAGACACCCTAAGTGATCTCCTGTCTTTGCAGCCTGGTGGCTGGAGGCATGAGGAGTCCTGCCTGGCCAGGTGGCCGTCTTAGCTTCCAGTCGATGGATCACTGCTGTGTTTCCTGGTGGAAGCATTCCTCCCTCTGGAATTAAGACCTCTAGGCCGTCAAAGCTTAAAGCCACAGAAACAGGAAGCAAACATCGTGCTGGGGGGTCGCTAGGATGATGGTGATGGTGCCACTTCTATTTCTACCGCTTGATTCCCAGACCCGTACGTCTTGGCCGTCAGGGAAACAGCACCGCATGCTGGATGCTGACTCAGAGCACACACGGTCAGTCCTTCGGATCTGCGGGTTTCCCATCTGCAGATTCAGCAAACAATCTAAAATATTTGGGGGAAAAAAACCCTATAAAAAATAACAATACAACTATAAAAATAATACAAATAAGAATATAATATAACCACTATCTACATTGCACTTACACTGTATTAGGTACTATAAGTAACGTAGAGATGATTTAAAGTATTTGGGAGGTTGTTAGGTTGTGCATAGATTATATGTGAATACTCTGCCGTTTTTTATCAGGGACTTGAGCATCCATGGATTTTGGTATCTGTGGGGGTCCTGAGACCAACACCCGTGGATACTGAGGGACAGCTGTGACTGTACAGCCTTCTGGAGAACCTTCCTCAGCCCTGCAAGGATGGCCATCTATTTGGTGCTGCAACTGAGTCTTCAAAAGCCCATTCCACCATTGCCCCATGTGTGTTCCCTGTATTTCTGCTTGTACAAATTAGCAAACTCAGGTACCTGTAATTCTTTTGCAGTATAGTGCCCCTCCTCACGGGTCACACCTTGTACCCCTCCTTTAGGGGCCTGCTGGGACGTGAGTCTTTCACAGGTGGTGGGGGCGGGTGCCTGGAGAATCAGCATTGTCCTCAGTGGCCCTCGGTGTGTCCCCAGGAGGAGGTGGAAAGGCAGGCGGGGCATCTTCATCTCGATTCTACTCTGGGGTCCATCTGCCCTCACTTCTCGCCTCTGTGGTCTCTGCTTTGCCTCTGACTCACACCTCAGAGCAGACGCCACGCATGCCAACCCAGTGGACGCTCGTTCCCCTGGTGGTGACTTCACTCAGGACCGACACGCAAACTGCAGAAACTTTCTGGTCTTCGACTGTGGACTTGAGAATTCCAGGCTCTTTGGCAACTGTGTCTCTGGAGCTCTTGCTACTCGTTGAATTGGCTCCTTGGAAGCCCTGCAGTCATGGAGGAGGGGCTCTCGGCCACGAAGACTTTGGCCTTATTTGGGGTGACGCCAGGGGAGCCCCTCTTCTCCTTGCCGTGTCGGGAACCAGATGGAATAACATAAGCTAGGAGAAGAGGGCAGCTTGCAGCTGAGGTGTGGTAGGCAGACGGTGGCCTTGCAAAGAGGCCACGGCCGGGTCCCCAGAGCCTGCGGATGTGTTAGGTTTCGTGTGAAGGGAGTTGAGGCAGCAGGTGAAATGAAGGCTGCTAGTCAGTGACCTTAAATCAGGGCGATGACCCCAGCTTATTCGGGGGGCCTGCCGCCATCCCACGGCCTTCAGACCTGGAGAGGAAGGTGGGAGAGGAGACCAGGGAGCACTGGCACAGAGCGCGTCAGAGAGTGCAAGTCGTTGGCCTGGAGGACGGGGCCAAAGAATGTGGTAGCCTCTAGAAGGTGGCCAAGGCCGGGGAACAGATTCTCCCCTGGAGCCTCCAGCAGGAACCAGCCCAGCCAACACCCTGAGTTTAGCCCAGCGAGACTTGAACTTCTAACTTACAGAATCTCAAGATGATAAACTTGTGTTCTTTTAAGCCACTAAGGTTGTGATGACTTGTTACAGCAGCACCAGGAAACTAGCACGTGAAGTTGCCTGAAAGTGTCTCCTCCGACTCTGGGTCATTCACTGCCCACCGGCCGGGGGCCTCTTGACTTCCAGAGGGGGTGGGTCTTATTCAGATGGCACCCCGGGTCTCACACAGAGCAGCAGTGTCCATCTAGGCACAGAGGGGACCCTTTCTGGAACGGCCCTCCACTGGCGACGCCCTCCAGGATGGCCACGGGGGCAAGAAGGAAGAAAGGGGCAGCAGGGGACACTCGCATGGGGGATGGCGGATGGGCTTCTAGGCACCCAGGGCGCCCTGCTCACCCAGCAGCCCTGCAGGAAGCAGCACCCAAGAGAACCAGCAGGCAGCCAGAGGGAGGGCGCACGTCCAGGCAACACGCTGCGCCCCACTCGGCTCCAGGAGAGACAATGGCCACAGCAGCGGGGGCTCCACGGAGGACCTCTGCACCCAGGAATGTCCCAGGGAGTGGGACAGACTTATTCCAGCCCTAACTCACACTCTCTGCATCTAGGGGTGATCTACCGGAGAACCTGCTCTGAGGAAGCAGCGATGTGATGTGGACGTGTTTTGCGAAGGGCTGGGAAGCTGCCTGTCCCTGGCTAGCTCATAAACACGTCTGGACATTAGAATTCCCACGGCGAGAGAGCAGTGGCGTATTTCTTTTCAGTAAACGCCACACACCTGTGTGTGCCTCTTCTCTGGACGTTCCCGTCTCAGAAACCGGCCATCCTCTGAGGTCTCCGAAAGGGAGGCTGTGCCCTCTCCCGCCTCCGTGGTCCCCAGGGGCCCTCCCAAGAGCATGTCCTGTTGCTTTGTCCCTGGCCTACAGGCCACTCCCTCATTCCCTGGGACTTCGGCTCCCGGATCACGGTGTTCCTTCCATTTTCCTTACCATCATCCTTTCTAGGCCCCCTTGAGGAAAATCCATCCAATGCCTGGTGTCTGTCCTGCCACCTCCTCAACGCTCCAGCCGTCTCTCCCCCAGCCCGCCTCGGCCACCTTCTGCCGCGCCTGCACCCCCTGCCTGGCGTCCCCCAGCCCGCCTCCCCCCTGACTGCCACCGCTGCCACCTCCGCCTGCCCAGTGCCCTGGCGACCCCCCATTGCTGTGCTTTCTGGTTCATCATCTTGCTGCACTTTTGCTACCCAGCTTCTGCTCCACCCTTTTGTCCCTCCTTACCCAGCTAAGATTCCGTGGTTCGTCATGTAATCCTGTCTTTAAGCACCCTCAATTCCCTCGCCCTCTCCCTCTCTTTTGTAATCCACTTGGAATCATCCCAGCTCTGATTAAACTCATCCATCTACCCGGAGTGTCTGAACATTGAAGGAGAAAATCGCACACGTGGGCCAAGGCTCGCTTTAGATTCATGACTGCAAACCTCAGAAGGGTCCCGGGCAGCCTGAAAACCCAGCTGGGGTGTCCTGGCCACATCGCTGCCCCACCCTCTGAGACCTTGGCAGGGCAGTGAGGCAGCCGGGAGTCCGTCTTCGCGGTGGAGTCTCTTAAACCTGGCGAAGCGTTGGCCTCACCTGGCAATGCCAACCGTCTCCTGCCCAGCCCTCCTCCAAAATGTTCTCACTTATCTGGGGTCCAGGCATCATTAGATTTTATCATATATTTTCCCCATTTCATTGAAGCGTAAGAGTGTATTAGTTTCCTGCAGCTGCTATAACAAATTACCATAAATGTGGCGTCTTAAAACAACAGAAATTTATTCTCTATAGTTCTGGAGACCAGAAGTCCGAAATTAAGGTGTCAGCAGGGCTGCGTTCGCTCCAAAGGCTGGAGGGAGGGATCCCTCCTGCCTCTTCCAACTCTTGGTGGTTCCAGATGTTCCTTGGCTTGTGGCTGCATCACTCCAAGCTCTGCCTCTGTCTCCACACGGCCTTCTCTGTGTCACTGTGTCTTTATCTCTCTCTTATAGAGACACTCTCATTTTAGATTTCAGGCCCAGTTGGATAATTCAGGATAAGCTTCTCCTTTTAAGATCCTTAACATCATTACATCTTCTGCCATAAAAGGTAATACTCACTCTTTGGCCATAAATGATTCCAGGAACTAGGATGTGGATGTGTCTTTTTGGGGACTAATATTCAGCCCACCACAAACAGATATAAGGAAAATGGACAAATCCTAAGTACATAGTTCAATGAATTGTCACAAACTGAACACACTCAGGCAAACAGGGTCCAGATGAAGACAGGGCACCTCTCCAACATCCCACAAGCCCCTCCTACTACCTCCCAGAAATTTCTCCCCCTCCAAGGGGACCCCCGTCCCACCTCTGGGCCACGTGGCTTTGAGCCACATGTCCATGGAGCCACACTATGTGTGTACTTTTTTGTCTGCTTCTTTTGCTCATATTATTTGTGCAATTAATCCCTTTCTGTGTGTACAGTTGAAGGTTGTTCATTCTCATTGTGTAGCTTTGCTTTGTATGAACACACCACAATTATTAATCCATTCTGCTGCAGGTGGGTTTGAGGTCGTTTCTAGTTTCTGGCAACTACAAATTGTGCCATTGTGATGACTGTGGGCTTACATCTTCGGGTGCACACACATGCTTACTGCCATCGTGTGAACGCCTAGGAGTGGGGTTGCTGAGTCACGGGGGGACATGTTTTGGGCATCAATAGATGCTGCCAAACTCTGCTCTGGAGTGGGTGAGTGAACTGGTTCTCTGTGGGGCGTGAGAGCTCGTGTCGGACACTCCCATCCATGGGCAGCGGTGCCCTGGCCACGTTCGGGGTCCTGGTGTGTGCGTAATGTGTTGCATTTCGACAAGGGGGGTGCCGACCATCTTTTCATCTGTTTGGTGGCCGTGTGGCGATCCTGTTTTGTGTAGTACCCGAGTCATTTGCTTATTTCTTTAAATTGGATTGTCTGGATTTAATGGGCTTTTCTTGTTGATTTGTAGAAGTTGGTTTTTTTTTTTTTTCCTACTCTGGATATAAGTCTTTTATCAAATATATGTCTTGTGAGTACCTTTCTCCTTTGTGTGCTGACTTTTCCCTCTCTCAGTGGTGCCTTTTGATGAACAATAGTTCTTCATTTTAACGTGGTCCAATTTATCAACTTTTTTTCCTTTGTGGTTTTAGTGCTTTTTTTCTTCTTCCATGTTTTCGTCTTAAAGCTTTATTATTTCACCTTTAGCAGTTATGTTTGCAACCCTCTGGAATTAAATTTGTAAGCGGTGTGAGGTCGGGGTAGAATATGTGTGGATTGCCCTTGATTGCTCTTGGGATTTCCCCGTCCTTTTCTCTGTCTTCTTCTTTTTTTTTTTCCTTTTATTTCAGAATATTATGGGGGTGCAACACTTTGTTTATATATACTGCCCGCGCACTGCCCACGTCAGAGCTACAGTCTTGTGGCCTTTGTTTCCGCGACTCTCCTTTTCCTGTCTCCTGGGGCGGGTCTCGCATGGGTGGCAGTGAGAGCGCGGGAGGCAGAAGGACAGGAGGTGGCTCCTGCGGCTTTATCCCCTCTCACCTCCCTGCCCCCAGCTCCCTCCAGCCCAGCCGAGCCCTGGTCTGGGCAGTGCCAGCTCTCACCCCTCCCTCTACTTTCTCCCAGCCCCCCTCCGCCCTCCCGTGACTGCGCTGGTCCTCGGCGTCTCCTCCTGGTTTTCCACCTCCTGTCTCTGCCTCCCGAGCCTGTCCGCTGAGCTCACCTTCCCAGCTGTGCCTCAGGTGCTGGCCCTGACTGCCCGGCCGATTCTGGAGGAACACCTGCGTTTCCTCTGCCCTTCACGGGGACGCAGCACGTCACAGGACTTTGCTTCCACAGAGGCCTGCTGGCCTTTCCAGGCACGGGCTGAGTCATTTCCCTCTTGGCCCACTGTGTCCGTTGAATTGCATGGGATTTGATTACTCTTCAGTGTAGCCCAAGTCTCGTTCTTAGAGAAACAGAGATAGTTCATAATTCAGACCTGACGTTCAAATTAGATCCACGAGTGCAAGAGAGACTCTTTGGAAATGTGGTTGTGAACTACTACATCTGTTATTTCCATTGGCATTTGCTCCAACGAGTGTCATACGCTGTGTCCCATGCCATCTGCTGAGGGGAATTCTGAATCCTCCTGGCCCCCCAACACCTGACACCCCAGAAGTGTTACTTCCAGTGTGAATATGGGGCTCTCCCAATCCCCTGGGAAAATCCTGCACTTCAAGGTGAAGAGATGAGTCAGGTGTTTGTGTGCTGGCTAAACAGACCCCACCCCACAAATACCATTTCCATGGTTTTGGAGGAAACCCAGGCCCACAGCTTACTCCTGGGTTGGGGAAGGTGCTGGGGTGGTGGGTCCCTGTGACCCTTTGGTCTCACACAAGGTGGTGGGTCCTGACTTCACTTGACACCTGTCTTGGTGGAGGCCAGTGCCGTGCCCTCTGTGCCCCCAACCAGGTGTCACTGCTGGGTGTAGCAGGCCCTGTTGGTGGGGTGTCCTGCTTCTCCGTAGGGTGAGTAGGGGAGAGCCATGACCACAGTGTGCTGAGAGCAGCCGTCTGTGCTAAGAGAGATGCTCCACAACACCCTCTGTACTCACACTCCTGGGACAAAGTGGCTCAGGCTGGATAGTCTTCCCCCAAGAGGAGCTGGTGTGACTGGCAGCCCCTTGTGAACATCCGTGCCCTGAGTGTGTTTGCCGAGACTGGGCATCCCTGCTGAGGAACCTCCCTGGTGTTTACCAAGTGGCGCCCTGATGTCGATCTTGTAAAACGAAGCTGACAGAACAGCAGCAGCAAGAGCATCAGTAACAGCAAGAAGCTCCCTCTGCTCCTTTGTGAGAAGGTTTCAAGCCCATGCTTCTCCCCAGCCCCCTCCCCTGCGCCAGTTGCTGATATTATTTTAGGGTTCCAGCCATAAAAGGAAAGTATTTTGTACTTTGTACAAATCCCAGGCCCAAAGAACACTGCTTTTGTAGTACGATTATTGCTTTTTGGAGTGGTGGGTAATATGGTCAGAATTACTTGGAGACCAAAAACAAAGGTCAGTTAAATGAAGCTTGTTATTAAGTAGTTCACAAATGTCTTTTTAACCAATGAAGTGGTAGTGCACTTTTATTAGTGGAACAGTTTGGCAAGTGTAATGATTTGAAACTACAGATACAGGCAATATCCCATATTTAATTGCATAATGTTTAAGAAAAAAAGCCATTCATTTCCCTAGTACTTTTAACTATAAGTATGTGTAGGTACCAGATTAATGATGTCATACTAACTAGTCCTACTAACATTTTTTTCCTAAAGATTTAATATGTATATTTTCTACTTCCCATCTCTCATAGCTTTTTATGCACTAATGACCAATCAATAATATGATACACCAAAATATAGATGCAAGGCAGGTAAAGATACAAGAATTATCCAGACGGTCTGTTTTGCTGCCCATATGGCTCTGCTTTAGAAAATCTGACTTTGCACTGCTGTCCTGTAACAGTGCTACTGTAGCATCTTTCAGTTGTGTGGTGTGTCCCCTGCCAGCCTGCTCTCAGCTGGTGTGAGAAGCGCGTGGCGTTGGGGTCAAAGGACTCCTGCAGGCCCACGTGGCTACTGAGGTGAGACTGGACCGTCTGATGTGGGGCCATGTGGTCACGTCCACCACTGTGTGGTTTCTCACAAGGACAAGTGCTTCTGAAGATAAAAGTGAGGCAGTAAATGTGGACTTTGCCACCATTCTTGACCAGGGCCCTCTTTGCTGGCCCCTCCTGGGACCACCCAACCCACCCACCTCTTCTCGGGCCCTGCAGTGATGAGAAAGGAGCTACAGCACAGGGGCAGAGCCATCAGCACGTGGTGGACGCCGAAGGGAGTTCCGTGTTGTCAGCACTAACCCTGTCAGCGGCTTTCAGACTCCTTGGAGGACCCTCCCCGAGGACCGCACAGTGAGGACCACTCCTTTCACGAGGGTGTTTGTGAATTGCTTGATAAAAGGTCACAGTGACTTGAGCTGAGCTGGAAGGCCCCGCCGCGGCTGAAGACCTTCTGAAAGGAAGATGAGCCTCTGTGAAGTTATAACTCAGTCAGCGGGACAAGGGATCAGAACGGGTCAAAGCTGAAAAACACCTCGGAGGTGTCACACCCAAATCCCTCACTTTCTGGATGAGACCCGAGCCCAGTGAGATCAGACAAGGGGCAGGGCTGGGCTGGACTCTCGGACTCCTGGGTCCTGGCCCTCGAGTCCTCCCACGACGTCAGGCTGCGTCTCTTTCTGGAAGAGATAGAGACTGGTTAGATTTTCAGTTTTCCAGTCTGGGTGCACCTTTTGGAATCTTGTCCTTTGGGAAAGGAGCAAAGAGATTCCTTTAGTCAGGACCTGGAATCAGCCTCACGCTCAGGAGAGGGGCCCCACCCTGTGCTCTTGCCCTGAGGTTCACACGGGGCAGCAGGGGTTTTGATGAACACAAGGAAGTAGCAGCAGCAGTGACGGTTACAGCAGTGGTCATCTGAGACCTCTCTACCCTGGAGCCCTGTTGCAGCTGGAAGCCCCAAAGCCACATGAAACGGTGCCTCCTGCTCCAGGCCCCATCAGGGAATAAAATCCAGGTCCCTACCAGCTGGGCCACTGGCTGGAGTTCTCCCCTGCCCTTGCCTCCTGCAGCCCACCAAGCGTCATCTATTACAGGTCCGGTTGTGTCCCCCCAAAAGATATGTTGAAGCCCTAATCCCTGGCACCTGTAAATGTGGCCTTATTTGGAAATAGGGTCTTTGCAGATGTAATCAAGTTAAGATGAGGTTATGCTGGTTTAGGGTAGGCCCTAATCCAATGACTGGTGCCCTTATAAGAGGAGACCCAGAGACAGACACAGGGAGGATGCCATGTGACTGCAGAGGCAGAGACTGGAGTGATGTGTCCACAAGCCAAGAAACTCAAAGGCTTGCCCACAGCACCAGAAGCAGGAAGATAGGCCCGGAACAGATTCGCCCCCAGAGCCTTCAGACGTAGCATGTCCCTGCCAACACCTTGATTTTGGACTTGAGCCCTCCTGAACTGTGAGAGAGTAAATTTCTGTTGTTTTGAGCCACCCAGACTGTAGCAGTTTGTCATGGCAGCCCCAGGAGAGTAACACAATGTCCTTTAGCATCCACTCCTGGGGACGCCTGGTGATTCTGTTCCTGCTGTCCAGGCTGTGACCACAGCAACCACCTGACTGGTCCCTGTACCTCCCCCAACCCTGTTCCCACTCAAATCTATCCTCCTCACCTCTGCCAGAGTGGCCTTGCCAAAACACACCTCCTGTCACAGTCCTCTGCTCAATAGTCCTTGGATGGCCCAGTGTTGCAGCGCATCAAGACTGCCCAGCCCGGCCTGGCCCAGCCTGGCCTTGCCCAGCCCAGCCCTTGTCCCCCATGAGCCTGCCCTGCTCCTGGGCGTCCTCCATCCACCCCAGCCCCTCTCCCATTGCTGTCCCTCCTCCGTTCTGAAGGGGCCGCAGCGGGGTCAGCTGTCAGCGCTTCACACCCTCTGTTTCTGTATGAGGGTGCAGCCTACTCCCTGCCTTGCTAGCAAACATCCAAGTTTTAATAGTTGAGCAGCCCCCTTTCTTGCTCTGTGAACGTGTCCCTGTCTTGTTCTGGCCCTGGAGGGAACAGAGTCTTCTTGTCTCCATCCACCTGCCCTGGAAGTCGACATCTGAGCCCCTGGTGCCAGCTTCTTGCCCCTTACTGGGTCACATGCCTCGTCATTCTCAGCGAGCGTTTGTGTCTGAATGTCTGCTTAGCCACGCGGTGCGATCACACACCAGGAGAACTGGTAGAAAGATTCAGACCATGTGAGTATCAGGTGCTTTCTAGAATGCTGTATTTTTGGTGAATTTCATGAAAATAAATCAGCAAACTTTATGTTTAGCTTTTTTTTTAATGCATGCTGATTATAATTCAAGGGAAAATAAATTGGTGCTACATACTTGTGCTTACATAAGAAGATGCTACAATAAAATTATAAAGAACCAAAATTTTGTCCTATCCACTGGCTAGAAATCACATTTAAATGATATTAAACTTAGTTTTGGAAATATTTCTATTAGAATTAGAACAATTATGGTGAATATTATTAAAATATACCTTAGTATTACTAGATAGTCTATATTATTTTGTTTATAGTGGTGCACTTAACATTCTGGGTAGTAACCAATCAGCATATATTTTGAGATGGCTTATCTGGCTTGTGAGGGATACGTGCTAGATTTAGCAAAGTGAGCAGAACGTATTTTCCCAGGCATTAGAGGGTGCTATTTTCAGTCTTGTGTCCATATTTTCTGGTACTTATTTTCCTAGAGTAGGAACAAAGTTAGCACTGAAAGCTGATCCTGTCTTCTGATGATGTAGGAGAAGCTCAAGGGTGGGTTCATCCATTCATTTTATAAGCCATAATAATAAAGACAAGTGGGGATGTACATACAACCAGCTTCAAGCAGTGAGTTGGCCCTGCCCTGTAGAATTACTCAGCATGTGTGGGAGGAAAGGCTCGTCCGAGAACAACCATCCAAATGCTCTTTGGCATCATGCATGTGGCTTGATGTCACTCCAAGTCAGGGTAGGAAAACCAACGTGGGGGTCCGGGTGGGAAACAGCCTGGTGCTGGGCACTGAAGGAGGTGAAGGACTGCAGGTGCCACAGCAGAGAGGGACGGCACTGGGCAAGCCTGGTAGGTGACAAGGGAGGGTGGAGCACGTCAGGACAGTGGGTCTCATGAGATGCCATCTTTGGTGGCAGGCTTAGGAAGTTAAACTTGAAATCCATCCTAGGAAAATCAACCTGCAGGCAGGTACTAAAAAAGTATTACCCTGGGGAAGCCTTGGGGGCCTTGAGGAACCTGGAGGAGGGATTTTGTAGTATATTTCAGCTAACAGGGCCATATACCATCCAGTGGAAACACAGAGGAAGAGCAGACATTCCTCCCTACACCTTTTTTTTTAAAAAAAGGGTTTTCATATCCTTTATATCATTTCAAAGATGTGTGAGCCCAAGCCAGCTCCATAACTATGGCATGTGGAGTTGTCCAGAGTGAAAGAGAAAGGTGAAATAATTTTGAGCAGTTTGGCCTGGGAACCAAGGACACTGGTGGTGGCACTGACAGGATGGGTAGGGACGTTGGGTGGGGGAGACAGTGAGGGTGGATCTGGACCCTGGCCGTGCACAAGCCCTGCTCGCCACAGTTCAGCTGGCAAAAAGGCAGGAGACAGAGTGGGGTGTCAAGGGAGGTTTGGAAGGGCTTTGTGCAGACATTTTGTGGTAGAAGTTCAGGAGTGGCATTAATTCATCTACACCAAATTTTATTAATATAAGAAAAGACATCAGCACACTGAATTTACTATTTGGCACTTGAGCTGGTACAGCAGAAACTGCCCTAAGTCTCTTGATCTGAGCAGGATTAGGTCAACCAGGAGCCTTAGTAGGTGATGACCAAGGATAAAAAGGCTATAGAAAGAAACAGTTTCATTTCACAGGTGGAAAACTGAAATTATTGTAAGTTTTGGGTTAAATTTGATTGGGAGTTTACGATGCAGATGATCCTTCCTACCTTCCTTCCTTCCTTCCTGATCTTTTGTACTTACTGGGAAATAAGCCAATACATTCAGAGGGTTTGCAAGTATCTCCCGTGGTTTCTGAAGTGAAAAGGTACTCAGGGAAACAGTGTGTCGCCAGCAGAACTGGCCGCTTCTGTTCGGAAGGCAGGAGAAGAGCAAACTAGCTCAGGTGCTGAGGCTCAGGTACAGCCTTATTCTTCATCTCCAGGGGCTTCACGAGATGGCAAAACCCCAATCATTTCGGCTATAATTGATTCATTTTAACATGTGTGCTGTACAAAGCTGCTAATGGATCTATGAAGACATGGTGCCTCCTGTGGATTTGCAAATTGAGTAGCTGGTCAAAAAAGAAGGCACCAAAAACGTCCAAAGGTGCCTGCAAGGCCAGTCAGCACCGGATGTTCCCCCTCCCATGCACTCTGTCATTACCCTCTTGACCCTACGTCTGGTGCCTCTTCCAGAGAGTGGGATTTGGCACTCCTCCCAGTACAAGCTGGCTTGAATTCCATCCTGTTTCAGTGTTTCTCATCAGCGACACGAGATGGGTGCGCTGGAGACATGCGGCCCCAACGCCCACCTAGTTGCCACGTCTTCCAGCCCCAAGGACCAGTCTCCTCTGCAGCCTGACAGAACCTCTCTTCCCTGGCCCTCCAGGGCTCAGCACGTGACTCTCCTGTCCCTAAAATCTGTCCCTTGACCCATCCACCTTCCGTAGAGCTCTATCTTCCCACCTCTCGAACCACGTCTGCTCCCCTCCCAGCAGCTGCTGAATTCCTCCTGGAGGTCCCACAGGCGCACTCAGCAGAGCTGAGCTGGGCCCGCCTCCTCGCCCTCTGCTGTTGCTCCCTTCCCGGTGTCTGTGAAGGTCACCTGGGCCTCCTGCCTCACTCCGTGGGTACCATGTCAGTCACGGCATCCTGTTTGCTTCCTCCTTGCCACATCTTTCTTGTTTGTGACTCTATGACAGTCCTAGGCTCCAGTGCTGGGTAGGGCCTCTGATTCCATGCTGGGGACCATAGCAGCTCCTCCCTCTTGGCTTCACTCTACTTTCCAGAATAGTGGCAGGGGGCGGGGTAGATGATGAGCGGTCACACCACACCCCTGCCCAACGCTCGGGATGACAACTCACACACAGAGCTTACGATGCTCCTGGCATTTTTGCAATGATTTGTAGATAGCGACTCTTTGAATCCTCAAAATAACCTAACAAGGAAAGTTATAAGTATTTTATAAGTAGGAAACTGAGGCCCAGAGAGGCTAAGTGACTTGCTCAAATCACCCAGCTGGTTAAGCGGGAGAGCCCAGCTTTGAAATCAGGCAGTTTGAGGTCCTTAGACGGCTGCTTGTGCGACACTGACCTCCTCTCCCTCCGGCGGAGTCCCCCTGGGGCCCTCCGAGCGCGGCGGGCTGGGCCGTGCTCTCTCCCCCTCTGCCTTCCTCCAGCCAGTCCTGGCACCACCACTGCCCCCCTTGCCTTACGCTTCACGCCTTGCCCACTCCTGGGTGCCTCCTTCTCCTACCAGTGTGCTGGAGCGGCTGTGAGCTCATGCGCGCAGGGCACGTGCATAGGCTTGTTTATGGCTTTTGTTCACAGTTCCCACCGTACCAATCGTACTGCCTCGTACATAAAATAATGGCTCAATATATGTGGGTTATTAGGGAAAAATTTGCTTCATGCTGACCATGCAAAAGGAGGGAGTGACATTAGGGTTACACGTGCAAAATGAAGTGGAAAATGAAGGCAATTGTATAGACAATTCAAAAGAAAATAGCACTTTTTGAGGGCTTAATTATGTGGGTTTATTCCATGGGAGTTAAAAAAAAAAGTAATTAGCTGGACAATGGCCTGAGTGAGCTATTTCACTCTGAGTGGGTCAAAGAGAGCCTGAGGCAGTAGCCTGTGTTCCCGGCGTGGCTGGGAGGCCGAGATCATTGTCACATTCTGGGAAAGCCGAGAGGCTTCCCCAAGCGCTAGTCGTTCTCTCTGACTGAGCTGGGCTGAGCTCTGAGCAGAGCTGGTTCCTGTTGCGTGATCAACCTCCTGTTATCTGTCTTATTTTATCCCTAATTCCCTTATCTCTGCACTGCGGCATTCATTGTACATGGAACTTTCTCTAGTTAGTTCTTAAGAGCTTTGTCTCTTCGAGGAGGCTGTAAACTCTGTGACGCCAAGAACCATCTCTCACTTTCTTGGTTGAGCCACCCACCTCTGCAAACCCAGAAGCAGACCTCACAGGGCCTGAATAAATATGGAATTGATGGATGGGAACAGTGAAGTCACCCAGTGTCCTAAAGCAGTAGTCCTTGTCTGGCCACTGGTTACTGTCCCCTGCAGACCTGAAGTACTGGCCCTCGGTTTGGCCACGGCATCAGTATTTCACTGAAAGATGCTCAGATGATTCTGGTGGGGGCCAGGAGCCACTGCACTGGCTGCAAAGACGCCTCCGACCTGAGTTCTGTGCACCTGGCTGCTCTATCTCACCTGGATAAGAGCGGCTCACCTTCCCTGATGAGGAAGCTGCCAGAGCTTCACTGTGATGCCTCCTCACGGCCCAGGGGCTGGCCGTGCTGCAGCCGAGGCAGCAGGGTGACAGGCTGCTTCCAGCACTTTTAATAATACAATTCTTTGGGTTGGTTCCAGGAAAGATTTATGGGAAAGCTCCAGCATATACAGGTTGAGTATCTGTTATCCAAAATAATGGGACCAGAAGTGTTTGGGATTTTGTATTTTTTTGGATCTTGGAATATTGGCATATACATAATGAGATATCTTGGGGATGAAACCCAAGTCTAGGCATGAAATTCATTTATGTTTGTTATACACCTTATACACATAGCCTGATGGCAGTTTTAAACAATATTTTTAATAATTTTGTGCACAAAACAAAGTTTTGACTACATTTTGATGTGACCTGTCATATGAGTTCAGGCGTGGGAATTCTGTACTTGTGGCATCTTGTTGGCACTCAAAGAGTTTCAGATTTTGGATCATTTCAGATTTTGAATTTTCAGATTGGGAATGGTCAGCCTGTATTGACTTTAAGTGTTAAGACCCCAAATAGGAGATTAATTTTTTTCAAATCAATCTTAAAAGAGATTGCTTTTCTAAGCAGCAATTCACAAGACGGCCACAGCGTGTGACACTGAAAAGTTGAAAGAAAGACGCGACGCATCAGGCCAGGCCCCTGGCTGGCGCACTCTGACAGTGCAGTATTTTGGGTGTGATGCTGGTCTTGGAGATGCTGTCAAGATACACCGATGGTCCCATTCCAACACCAGCGTTTCCACTTCATTACTAAGCTGAAGCTCCAGGACACTCCCGGAATTGAAATGAGGACAAATGCCCTGCTAGGTCAGGGATTCTCTTCAAACTTGCCTGCAGCCAGTCAGGCGTCAGAGCCGGTGAGTCAGTGAATCAGCGTTTGGAGAGGGAGGCAGCTGGGCTAAATTTGGAGATTTTGAGTCAGCCATCAGTGAAATTCAGCAGTTCCTCCTGAAGCTTTTGGTGACCTTTTGGTTTCACCCAAGCGCAAATACCAAAGGCAAAGTGAAAGTGGATGGGGTTGTAAACTTTTGAGTGAAGATTGTGCAACCAGGATTCCGAGCCCCCTTCCTGCACTTCGGAACTGCACTCGGCTCATCATTTTGCCTCCAGCTTTTCCTTCCCTGGGGGAGGACCGGAGTGGGGGTGGGGCGGAGGTGGAGGTGAGCAAAGGGAAGGGGCAGGGGAGAGTGTCCCCTCATCATGGTGGCGCAGAGCATAGGAGGCCCTGTCCAGACCTTACCAAAGCCCCCTAGCAGCCGACTCCACGCCAGTGCTTTGCAGACCTCAGAAGGGGCCCATGTCAACATGTCCTCTGACGCATCTCACTGTATTTCCCACTGAGACTTCGAGTGAGTGTTCAGTTGACACTAAGTGCTTTCTGCTCTCAGCACAATTATGTATTTCTGAGTAACACTAAAGCATCCTTTGAATGTGAAAATAGGCTAGATCAAAATGTCAAAGCGTTCCTCCATCCCCAACGATCCTTTTTAATGCATCTGTGGTTTCTGACATTAAGGGAAAACGTGAATTTAGCTGTGTGCTTTTATGTCTCTAGTCTGTGACTTGTTTATTAAGGCTATACTCATAAGCAGAGGGAAACAATAGAAGAACATAAAATATTAATACAGTATCCATATTAAAGTATAATAAGCAGCAGGAAGTATGTGTTACACTGTCAGGAGCTTTGCTGGATTGGAAAATGTAAGTTGGGGCTGGATTCTTCACTGTTTCGTGGCCCGACGGCCTGGCTGATCACGCCGTTCTACCCAGCCCTGCTTCACAATGTTTCAGCTACTGCGTTTTAGTGTCAAGATGTTTTCCTCAGACTTTTCTGGAATTAATGATTTCTTCTACTTCTGGTAAATATCTTTGTTGTTATTGTTTTTTAATTACAGAAAAACTTGTGCTTTTCATACAAATTTAAATGATGTAGAAATGAGTAGCAACAATTAACAACTTCCATCGGCTCACCCCATTTATAATTTAACATTCCTTATCCAGAATGAATATAAATATATTCACACACAAATATTTATTATTATCTTTAATTTTAATGATATCATACAAAAGATATTATTTTCTATCTCTTGCTTTTTTCACATAACAATGTATATTTAACAACTTTCCACAAATGTATTTTTTTGGTAGAAAAAATTATGTTATAAAAAGTATACATTAAAAACACATTATGGTATATCTATTCACTGGACAGCCATTAAAATGCTAATTATGAGGATTATATAATTACATGGAAAATATGATAGTCAATGAATGAAATATGATATATTAATAAAATTATTCATAACCAAATATACAGTAAGAGTTTTCAAACAAAACCTGTTCCTCTTCTTGGTTAAGGTGGCTCCATCTTAATAAAAGAGAAGAAAAAATTTTCTGCTGTGTTGGAAAAGATTTCCTTGGCCATCTTCCTGGTGGGCCATTCACGTGGGTTTTATTTCTTCAGATGATCCTGGTGTAATTATAAGGGGTTGCTCTTCTCTACCTCGAGCTCCACAGGCTTGTTCTCCAACTGGCGTCTCTCAGCTGAATAGCTGGGATGAAATGATCACAGCTAATGGATTTAATCCTTTCATAATCCCATTTCTATTTTAAGTCTCTTTAGAATCTTTTGGGGGAAACTAGTTTTCACTCCAAATGCATTTTCTTTTTGAATAAAGGTGAATTAAATAATTTCAGGGAATAAAATGTTTGACAATGAACAGATTGAATGAAAAGGATTTGAAAATTTTTCCGGGATATTAAATTCCAAGTGCAAATAATTTGATACTACTCCAAATGCAAGCAGTATAAAAGGTGTAAGTTATTCTCCTTAAAATAGCTAGCATTCCTGTTAAATGTGCTCTAAAATGAAGTCTTGATTTTCACCTTGCCACCTCCACTTGCTATACCTCAGATTAGTAAATCAAACACCATCTGCACAGTTGCTTAAGCCAAAAATCCGGAAGATATTTTTGTAGTAGCTAGCCTCCACTGCAGTAACAAGTGGTCCCCAGATCTCTGTAGCTCGCAACTACAAACATTTATTTCTCTGTCTCGCTCCTGGGGTCTGCCTTGGCGGACTATGCCGTGTTTTGGGACCAGTGCAGGACTCTCCGCCATGCTTTGTACGGTGCGGTAAAGCTCATTGAAGGCAGCAACAGTGTTGCCTTTCAGCCATGTGCTGATTACTCGGCACATGTCTTTAGTCATCCTGTGACAGTTGGGACCAAGTCCAAAGGAATGGCCCAAGAAAGTGCTCCCTCAGGCAGCCCTGGGTTGAACAGGGATAATGTTCACTACCATACCTCGTTTATCCGGTCACTGTTGACCTGTCGCCTCCAAAACGACCCAAGGACTTTCTCTCCACCTCACACACCTTGGCTGGTCCATGGGACAAGCCCACCGTCTCCTTCTCTCAAGAAGACCAAGCTGACCTTTCTATCTTGCCACTCTTCACCTGACCCCCCACAATGCATTCTGCATACAGCCCCCAGGGTGATCCACAAACACACAGCAATGTGCAAAACAGGCCACGTTACTCCCTTGCAGAATACTACCCGTTGGATCCTCATTACTTGTAGGATACAATCCATTCCCCTGCCCTTGGATGTAAAGCCTGATGGCATCTGGTCTCTGCCAGTCTTCTGATGGCATATAGGAGAGCTCCCTGCCTATCTACTTCTTCTTCTTCTTCGTCTTCTTCTTTTGTTAGATGGGGTCTCGTTATGTTGTTCAGGCTGGTCTCAAACACCTGGGCTCAAGCAAGCCTCCCACCTCAGCCTCCAGAGTAGCTGGGACTATAAGTGGGCACCACTGTGCCTGGCTCCTGCCCGTCTTCCAAGGTCATCTTGGGCAGCTCCCTTCACCCACGCTCCCCAGCCACACTACCTTCCTGTAGTTTCTTCTGTACATAAGCAGATTCTTGCCTGACACCCTTTATACCCCCTGTTCCTTCTGCCAGGAGCAGGGCCTGCAGGTCTCCATTGGGCCATCTCTTTTTAATAAATCTCACTTCACAGAGAGGCTTTCACTGGACATCAGTCTGCATATTCTGTGCGTGGCACTTAGGACAGCTTGATATTTCCTAATCTCTCTTTGTCTATTTCCTCTCTTCTCCCATAATGTCAGCTCAAGAGTGCTGGGCCCTTGGCATTGCCAGTTCCTGGAAGAGCTCCTGTGCACCGGGGCTTGCTGAATACTGCTGAACCACTTTTAGTGTTTCCTAGTGGAGTTCATGGCACAATATTTTCTCCTATTATGAATGCACTATTTTTCATTCAACAAATATTTGTTTGATACCTCCTATAGGCCAAGTACTACCTATAATGAATATTACATTACTATGATATTGCTTGTAGATATAGAGAATGTTTGGTCTAAAAATGACTTTCAAACACAGTAGCTAGGAACTAATTACTAATGCAGATTACTTAAAGTCATCTGAATGTAGTTTGAATGCAATCTGTCTTTGCTATCTTGTTCCTCCCTAAGAGATGACTATATTAGTGTGGGGATCCACTCGGACCCTCACAGTTTGTATGAAGATTATTTTAAAGTGAATACATTTAAGCTGCAGAAGATGCAGAAGGAACTCTTATCTGACCTTCCCTTGTCTGACTAAGCAGAGCCTCCCGGAAACCTAGCTGCTGTTAACCTCTCTCCAAGGTTCCCTCACGTTCATCCTTCATGGAGGCAGACTGCCCCCATTCCCAACAGCATCAAAAAGCACAATGAAACATTCCATACTCTGCCATGGAAGCCCTAGAAACCATGCTTTTATTAAGTAGATACATATAAACCTTTACTTCGCACTATTCTGCAAGTTACTCTAGGCTAACTTCCACATGCACATGTAGATAAACCTTGCCTTTTCTCCTGTTAATTTGTCTATTTGCAGTTAATGGGTAGTCCCACAAGCATTGGACCCAAGTTGTAAAGTTTTTTCTGCTAACATTAGCATATTTTTGCCTAGTGATTCATGGTAACTGTAGGTTTTCATCAATATAGTACAGTAAATCCAAATTATAATTAACATTTACAACTTTCACCAGTGGTTATAGATGATAACACATCCCAGGGACATAGTGTTTAACACCACTTGGTTTGAACACTGACTGATCCACTTACTAGCTGTATGACCTTGGGCAAGCAAATTAATCTCTCTGTGCCTCAGTTTTCTCATCCATAAAATGGACATAAAAATAGTACTTATCTCATGGGGTGGCTATGAGGATCAAATGAGTTACACAGGTAAGGCACTTAGAAGACGGGTAAGTGTATAGTAAGGGCTCACTTAGATATTATTCCAAGGGACAGGAGGAGGGTTTTGGCCATATCCTATGCTGATGCTGTCTATTCCCCAGTTATCCTCTGGCTTCAAATTACATTAAGTTGCTTTCTGGCCTAAATTAATGTTAGTGTTTCAACATAAAATGTTCTTTTTTTCAGGACATTAATGTGCACTTCTTGATGATGTTTCTTGTAGTTGACACATAATAATTGTACATATTTATGGGATAGAGTGTGATATTTTGATACATTTATATAATGTGTAATGATCAAATTAGGGTAATTAAAATATCCATCGCCTGGAACATTTATTATTTCTTTGTGTTGTGGACATTCAAAATCCTCTGTTCTAGCTTTTTGAAAAAATACCCTAAATTATTGTTAACCATATTCCGCAGACAGTGCTGCAGCTCCCTAGAACTCATACCTCTCATCTAGCTGCAACTTTGTATCCCTTAACCAGCACCCCTCCCCCTCCCCTTCCCTCTTCTCCCCTCCCCCCTTCCCAGCATCCAGTGATGACAATTCTACTCTCTACTTCCATGAGCTCAGGGTTTTTTTTAGCTCCCACAGACGAGCTGTCTGTCTTTCTGTTAATGCGCTTTTTAAACTGGTGAATGCGTGAGTGGGGGGAAGAGCATTGGCTTAGCCCATTGATACACTACGGAATTTAAAACAGGTCAAGGGGTGGCGTAAGAAACAAAGCCAGAGTGGAGGAAGCCCTAACGCCTTCGCCTTCCGGAAGGAAGAGCAGTGAACTCGGGGAGTCAGCAAAGTGCACGGGGACGAGCCAGTCCTATTTCCTCCTGCCTGTGCCTCCCCGGTTGCATCATTTCATTTCATTTAACTTCATCCCTCGAAGCCTTATGAAGTAGTTCTCATGGATATTTAACATTTCACGAAGGAAGGAATGTGAGAGCGTAGATGTTCAATAAATTGCTGGCCTTTCACAGAAACAATTCCAAGTTCTGCTGTGGGGTACCTTTGTAAAAATGTGATGTATTAAAATTCCAAAACTTACAACTGGAAATAAAAATGAGGTAATTCCTGAAATTGTAAGGATGCATCTTTATTGAGGAATTCATGCCAGGGAATCACATCTCATTTCTTAGGCTGCTCCCCCTGTGCCCAGGCTCAGGGCGGCCAGTGGGGCGGGTGCCGCCCCAGGTGTCTGCTTCCTGAACCCCAAGCTCTGGCGGACCGAGGGTTTGGCTTGGGCAGCTCTGCCCAGGACTGCACAGCTATCCCAAGATAGACCCTTACTAGCTCCCAGACCACTTCCCAAAGGGTCTCCTTGTAGTGATTTAAAGCCACATATGGGTTTATTGAAAAGAAAAGTAAATGTTTATGGATAGCAATGCAATGCTTGTTTTGCTAAGAATGGGAGAAACTAGTTGACGACAATTAGTGATTTCTGTCTCCGGTTAAAAAAAAGTCCTAATTGTTCCCCTCAGGCCCCTGGCAAATCAATAAATACTCCGCACCTTTCTTGGTGTTTACAGTTAATTGAACACCAAGTGCTTCAGGTAGCATTAGCAATAGTCCCAGAGGCATGACAGCACACATTTTAGAAACAGGAAAATGGTGACTCAGAGAGCTTGAGAAGGTTGCCTGGGTCGCACAGGTTCTATATGGCTGCAGGAGCGCAGGCCCTAGGTCTCCAGATGGTGGTGCTTTCTTCTCTGGATAATACCTGACTCCCACTCTGTCTCAGTTTCCCAGGGCTACTGCAACCACTTGCCTCAGTTTTAGCAGCTTAACAACACAATTTTGTTATCTTCTGGTCCTGGAGGTCCAAAGTCCTACGCTGCTCCCCTGGCTGAAGTTGAGGTGTCGCCAGGGCTGGTCCTTCCGGAGGCTCCAGGGGAGAGCCTGTTTTCTGGCCTTTTCTAGCCGCTGGCAGCTCCTGCATTCCTTGACTCACGGCCCCTTCCTCCTCTTCGAAGCCAGCAGTGTTGCATTCTTGCATGCCTTTTTCCACAGTCACATCTTCCTCTGACTCTGACCTTCTTTTCTGCTTCCCTCTTGCACTTTCAAGGACCCTTGTGACTACACTGAGGCCACCCAGATAATCGGGATGAACTCCCTATTTCAAGCCCAGCTGATTCCATCTGCAACATCAGCTGCACTTTGCTGAGTAACCTAACATATTCACAGGTTCCAGAGATTAGGAGGTGAACATTTGCGGGGGGTACTGTTCTGCCTACCACAGTGTCTATGGCATTTCTGGTGGATGCTGAGTCAGGGGTAAGAAGATGCCACCCCCCCCCACCACTGCCCAAGCACCCATGCTGTAAGGTTAGGCTAAGTTTCTGATGCAGTTAGGTAACATGGCCCCACAGGAAGGAGCAGGGGACACCTGTTGTGCTTGGGTACAGGCTCTAAGGACAGCTGGCTGAACTCACATCCTAGCTCCACCTCTCACGAACTCTGTGACCCCTCTGGGCCTCCCTTCCTTCATCTGTGAAATGGGCACAGCAGCTGCACCTGCCCACTGTGCCATGTGGGGCTTACCGGAGGGAAGCCAAGGGCCCGGCAGGTAGTGAGTGCTGTGTGAGGGTTTCTACATAAGTGCACACACACAGCACACCTCAGCGAGGCTTCCCCAGGCTCCTGAGTGCCTGGCAGGGTCATTATGGAAGTGGCCAAATGCGTCTGGCTGTCCTCCTCCTTCTGGGCACGTGATTCTGGACTCTTGTCCTTTGCTGGGCTGCTGGACTTGGTCTGAGAGGTGAGCTGAGCTGAGAGCGCAAGGGACATGGAGCAGCTCAGGTCAGAGTGTTGAGGTGCCAGGAAGCCCCTGAACACAGACGCTCACGAGGTGCATCTGCCTGTTCCCTCGTGGGCCTGGATCCCAGCTGGGGGCTCCTGACGGACCCCGGCCTCCTCTCGTGCTTGCGGCGAGGGGGTTTGAGGGAAGCTTGCGCTCGCTGAGCAGGGGGCGAAGCGCTCAGCGCCTGTCGCTCACATCTTATTTGAATTTCAGAAAAACAGGAAAAATAAATGCGTGAGACGTTGTCTATTCAATTTCAAAGCCCTTTCTTAAAAGTGACTTTTGATAACTGTCATTGAAAGGAAATAGACGTAGTACGAAAAACTAAAATCTCCTAATATGCAAATTACTTCATTTCCTGTGCTTTGCCTCTGGTTTATTAAAGACAAAACAAAACAAAAAACAAACAAAAAACAACAAGCTGGCGTGACCATTGAATTCTTACGAGACCCTGCTGGTCTTAGGGCTTAATATAGACAGTGACTCACTCTCTACCTAAGGGTGTCAACAACAGACGCAAAGAAAACATTTCGTAAGTCCAAAGATTGCAGTCAAAAAACAGCACTGCAGTGGGAACAGCTCTTTACCAGCCTTAATTCAGGGAGGCTGTTTCTTGTGCTTTGTCTGTGACAGTTCTCTCTCTCTCTCTCCCTCTCTCTCTCCCCACTGCCTGTCTGTCTGTCTTCCTCTCTCCTTCTCTCCCCACATACCCAGGTTCTGAAACTGTAGAAATGATCCAGGTCTCTCTGCGTGGACCAGCAGCCACAGGCTCTGGGAGATCCCAGTGAGTCTGCCTTTCATCTCTGCCTTTGTCCTACGACACCCGCTCTCCTCTGTACCCCGCCCCCCACCGGCATCCCTCTGGGTCCCCCCCAGGGCTACTTCCCACCAGAGGGAAGATCAACCTGGAGGGGCTGGTGATGACACAGGGGTGTCTCCAGGGGACAGCCAGAAGTGTTTGCTGGGAGCCTGGGGGTGCACTGTGCTGGATCGGGTGACCCCACTCAAGTCCACCCAGAAACCTGGATTTCAGCATCACCAGCATCCTTCATAATACTTATTTTGCACATTTTGAAACAATATTCCATGCAAGGATTAGGCGCTTCACCAAGCTGCTGGAAAGAGCCCTACTGGAACAAAAGAGGTTGAGGATTCCTGGTGGAGGACAGTGCAGGGAGAGAGAGGATTTAGGAGACACATGTTCTGTCCCAGGCATGGGCTCTGAGGCTCAGAGGGCAGCCCAGGCTTTGCCCTTGTTCTCTGTGTTCCAGGCACTTGCTACCCTTCCTAATGAAAAGCCTTTTGGAGCACCTGTTGAGGTGAGAGCACCACCACTGCTCTCCAGGGACTCACAACACAGAGGGTGCCTGACCACAGAGAAGACGGCAGTGGCATCGTGATGGAGAGTGTATTCGAGCTGTCTCTAGGAGTGTGAAGGGGCAGAGTTCAGTCCCAGCTGGGGAAGAATACTGTCTTGGGGGAGGTGGAATCTATCTGTCTTGAAGGTTGGGTCTACTTCAAGCTAGGGTGGAAGGACATTTACATGACATATACAGGGAAGTATGTCCAAAGAACAGAGTAGGAGTGTGTGTATTTGCATGTGGAAGCATGTGTGTGTACTTGTGTGTGTGTCTGTGGGCATGGGTGTTTATGTACACATATGTATGTTCACCTCTCTGTGTGCATGCATGTATGTGTTTGCATGCATTCACACGTGTGTTTACCTGTGTGTGTGCATGTGTGTCTGGCCTATTTGGGAAACAAAAGCAAAAGCCAGGAAGTCTGAAGACAGGTGGGCTCAGCTGGGGGCTGCTGCAGACAGGGCCGGCGGAGGGTTGGTGGGGTGGGGGGTGCCTCGAGGTGGGCATAGTGTTGACAGGAGAACAGAATGCCTGAGGACGCGAGCTGAGCTAGCATTTCATGTGGGATGTCGCGAGCCCTAAAATAAGGGCTGACATGAAGGCCCGGGTGGGAGGAGGGATCTGAATCGCCAAGCCCCTCCTCTGGAAGCCGTGTGGTGGCCGCCCAGCAATCATTGAATGAGCATTTGAGAGTTTCCTACTTTGTGCTCTGCACTGCTCTGGGTGTCAGAGGTACAGAGCATCTCAGTCACCTCCGTGGTACTCAGACCCTGTCACAGTGTACGTTCCGACATCTCTAACAATGGCGCTTCCAAAGGCACCTCTGAGCACATGCGTGGGAGGGCAGTGCTAACCGTGCACTTGGGCTGTGCCAAGTGCATCCGAATAGAAAGGCCTGGGGTCAGGAAGCAGCTTCCAGATACTCCTTTATCCTCCTGGCTCCATTCCGCCAAGTCGTTCCTTCTCCCTGCTGGATGCTGCAGCTTCCTAACCCTTGCATCTTCTGGAGCGTCCCAATCTGACCTAGAGAAGAAAGGACACAGGCTCCCTATAGTAGTTACGTCCAAAGGCTTAAATGAGCCAATGTCCGTGTGCGCGTGTATATACAAGTGCACAGACAGACATATCTATGCTTCGGAAACACTTAAGTATTTTTGATTGGATGATCGAGTGAATGAATAAATGGCTGTGTTTAGGGTAAGGAAGGAGGTTCTGACTGAGAGAAAGAGAGTACTTCCCTCCCCAGGGGGAGCTCTGTATAAAAGGCTTGTGTGCATGCCCAGGGTTCAGCCGTGGGCTTCCATGAGCTCTCGTGAGCTCTCTTCAGCCAAGATTTACATAATTATTCTGTGGTCCTGTGATAACAACATCTGCTTGTAAATGTTGACATTGCACGGTGATAGGTAGATGAAAATGCTGATGATTCTGATAAATAGTCATTGAATGCTTATGTAATCAAAGGGCTGTAGCCTCCCTTTGTGGGAGGTCTGGAACTTTGCAGTCATCTCCATAGTAGGGTACCCAAGGCCTGTCATGGTGTACCTAATTCCAGGGCATTTTAGAAAGTGATAAAAAGCTGGGTGCCATGGTGTGTGCCTGTAGTCCCAGCTACCTGGGAGACTAAGGTGGGAAGACCACTTGAGCCCAGGAGTTTGAGACCAGCCTGGGCAACATAGCGAGACCCCACCTCAAAAAGTACAAAAAAAAAAAACCACTTAAAAAGTGGTAAAAAGGCTATGTGTAAGAGCTCTGAGAAAATGAAGAACTGTGTCAATAAATATCAGAGGGGAGATCTGGTAGACCAGAAGGCTGAAAGGAACCCCCCCCCCCCCGCCCCCATGCCTGAGGAGGACAGAGGTGGAGGAGGAGAGGGAAGGAGGGACGCGTGTCACATGAGCAAAGTAGGTTCTGGCTGTGAATGATCTGTCATCTGCAAGAAATAGGGCAGAGCATATCACGGGAAATGTGGCTCAGCTGTGCACTCTGCCACCGGCTGGAATATGGCACATGATTCTCTTTCTGGCTTATTTTTCAAAAGAAGAAACTATTTTCTATAGGTTTGGTTTTCTCTAAATGACCACCAATAAGCTACAGGGACAGGCTTTTGAGAGAATTTGCATCTATCTCCTGATACATAGCCCTGGGATGCTCTCACTAATATTTGAACATGTTCTAATTAAATGTTGTATCTGAGACAAATAAGATTTTTAATTATGCTCAAGAAAGCTTTTAAAAAATAAATAAATGAACAAATAAATATGACTAATAAATAACTGGTATGAATAACTGTGGAGGTTAGAAAACATGTTTCCAAAATTCTTTGACTCCCCTTCCATAGCGAGATGGAGTCTATGTCTCTCTTTGAACCTGGACTCTGTTCTGCTTGGCTGATAGAATACAATGGGGATGACGGTCCACTTTCTCAGCCCAGGCTTTAAGAAACTGGTGGTTTTGACTTTCTGTCTCATGGGACACTTAGTCTGGGAGCCCAGCCACCATTCTGTGAAGAAGCTCCAGCCACCTTGTGGAGAGGCCACACAGAGAGGACCCAACAGCAGCAGCTGCAGCTGTGTGAATGGGCCATCTTGGAAGCAGATCCAGTTGAGCTTCCCAAGTGTCCCCACGTGGAGCTGAACAAAGCTTCCCTGCCCAGCCCTGTCCAAATTACAAACTAGTGGACTAAATAAATAAATGTTTTTGTTTTAAGCCACTAAGCTTTGGGGGGATTTGTCGTGCAGCCATAGATAACTGGATCAGATGTATGAATAAGCAGGATGATATAGAACTATGTAAGCCTCAGCTATTTCCAGATGATTTGTTACTGGAGTGAAAGTTATGCAGCATTAGTTGTCAGAGGCAGTTCAAGGTGAGAACCTCAGTTTCCCTATCTGTAAAGAGAATAGTATATACCTTATTCTTAGGTTGTGAGGATGATGGTAGAGCTGAACGGTGGTTAATAAAGCCCTAGGCACAGGGGCTTCTTAACAAAGGTTGGCTACCTTTTCTTTCCCTAATTCCACCTTCCAGGAGATGAATCGATGATTTTTTTTTGTTTTCAGAAGTGACCTAAAAACCACAAGAGCTTGGTGAGAGTCATTGTTTCAGATGCGAGGAAAGGGTCACCTAGGGATTGGAGAGAAATGATTTTTCATAGTGTTTTAACTTTTTCAAAAGCAGTTTCCATGCACCAGCTTTCAACAAAAGGAAACAAAAATAAAAATATTTTCACAAAAGTGGCCTAGAGGCAGAATTTAAAAAATGCACTTTCCAATGCTAAATGAATTCCTGAGAAGGGGAGATCTCATGATAAAACACAGGCTTTAAGTCATTTGTTTTCAACATTTGTTGTTTAAAGGGGGGCTTACAAAAATGAACACTGCCCTCCACTCCCTGGACGACAGGAAGTGAGCAGTGGCCTCCCCCACTGGCTACCTGAGGGTTCTCTGCGTGCTGGCCTTGAGTGGTCTGAACCCTGAGCTCACAGGGCCTGCTCCAGCTGTGGCACAAACCTCACACCCGTAAGTGACAGCCATACGGTGCCTGCAGCTTGGCAGGTGGAGCCGACATGGCTGGGAATCAAACGCCTGACAATGACAGATACCAGGCCCATCTCCTTGGCCAGCAGAAAGGAGATAAGGGTGAGCCTGTTGTCCATCCACACACAGCTCGCTGTCTTTGTCTTCCTCAGCCAGTGGCAAGGCAATCAGTAGTGGTTCTGGGTCAGCACATTATGGCAGAATCAGGTCCTGGGGGGCAGGCGTGGCTTCCTGCCATGAGCTACCACAGCTCGGATGCTTAAATATTTACCCAACGTTCTGTGCACCATATTCCTAAAGACAGGGCATGTGAGCACAAAGCGCCAATACAATTCTTTCTCCCGTGGAGGGACACTTGAGTGTGTCTGTGCTGGTTTCCACCACCCCCCTCCCCCCACCTATGGGCATTCATTCTCCATGAATTGCTGTGTGATGTGGACATGGGTATGAGGTGTGAAGGGGTGTGTCTGATCTCTAGAGGGAGTGGGTTGGACTGAAATGCAACATCCCCCAAAAGGTAACCTCGGGAATACCTGGGCCATGTTGCAAATGGCAGTTACTAGGTGGGAAGACCCCATGGAACAACTTGTTTGGGAAGCCTGAGCTTAATGAGTTTCTTTGCAGCAGGATTTCTCAGAGCCTTTAAAATCCAGCATGGATCTTGAGAAGGCATGTCACATTCACACCGCTCCAAACTTCTATGACCAATTTCCGGGAATAACTTGGAAGTCTGGCCTCATGGAATATCAGTTGGGAAGCCCTGATATCTAGGGTCTCAGATGTTATGGAAATTTTGAGAGAAGGTCAAGTTTATTTTTAGCTTCTGTTTGGCTTCTCTGTGGTTCTTCTAGATGCTGTCAGGGGGCTCCTGCTCCCTCCTTTCCACTCCATGTAGGTGTGGGTGCTGCTTCACCTCTGCGTCAAAAGTTTCCTCCTTGTGTCCCCTTGCCTGAGGCTTAGAGCCTGGCTCCACCAACCAGTTACTCCCTAAGACTACGGAGATGTCCTTTGGCATTGTATAGAGGGGGCTTCCTCATGTCTGTGCCTATTCCTGCCTTTCTCAGCCCACCCATTTGTAGCTACTGAAGATCTGTAGCCCGCAGACTCACCTTTTCTCATCCGTGAACATAGGGGCGCAGGAATTTATAAGTCTGGTCTCTAGAATAGGGGTCGGCAAACTTTTTCTGTAAGGGGGCAGAGATTAAATATCTTCAGCTTTGCAGCCACGTGGTCTGTTGCACTGCTCAGCTCTGCTATTGCGGCATGAAAGTGGGCAGAGACAGTGGGTAAGTGAGTGGGTGTGGCCATATTTTGTCCTTGGGTTATGGTTTGCTAACATCCCACTGAAATGTATTGTGGGTCCCCTTGGAGCACTTGCCATTCACCAAATTACTATCTTCCCCCAGCCAGTTCTATCTACAGAGCATGATTTATGCTTTACTTCACCCATGGAGAGGAACCTGCCCATGAGCCTGAAGCCCAGTGCAAAGGGCTTCACTCCCAGCTGGCTGTGCGGGGCCAGTGAGCGGAAATGGACAGGGAGCAGATTCTGATGCATTACTCTAACATCTAAATCCAACAGTGGGGTGGCCCATTTGTGAGTCAGTGAGTGAGGGGTGAGTATCCTGACACTGGGAGTCACCAAGTAATGGCTTCAGGTTACTTTGTTCTGGAAATTGCAGACGGGCTTTGATGGGCTCTGAATGAAGTTCAGCATTTGACCTTTAAGCTCCTTCTGATGCAGATTCGGAGCCCAGCTTTCCTCCTCACTCCTGTCCTCCAACTCCCGCTGCTCGGTCTCTACCTAGCTGCGGCTGCCGGCGCGTGGTTGCTGCAGCTTGCAGTGCCCGGTGCTAGCTTGCCTCGTCCAATTCCCTCTGCCCAGTTCAAATAGGAACAGATGCCTGCCGGAAAAATGAGACTATGACATTGGGTTATTGAATTGTTTTGATGGATTCCACGGCCTGATGTAGTCACATGGGGCAGCCACCGCTCCAGCTTTGTCTGGCCATTTATTAGATTTGGAGCAAGTTACAACAGAATTCCTTCCTGCACCAGGGACTGGTCCTGGCCCTGAGAGCCCTGCCACCATCCAGGTCCCCAGCAGGTGTTATATGTGAGGCTGGGTGGACGCACCCTGGACACAAGGCTCTCCTTTTTTCCTTTCCTGCTGACCCGGCCAGTACCCTTGTTACTCTGTAGTTGCTCTTTCTGCACATCCCAGCATCCCAGGTTATGGACGTCAACATATCAGCTCCAAAAGGCAGCGGCTGTCTCCAGAGGGTGTCAAGAACTGTGCAGGTCTGAGATTTTGCCCTACTGGCAAGCTCACACATAAGCCCCGGTTTCCTGGATGCTGGTAAAGGACATGACACTCATGGCTCAGAGACAAAGATGCTTATTAAATGCTGCACAGCAGTTCTCCTTGCACCTCAGTCCCATGAGCACGTGGCAGACAGGCCCAGATGGATGCCAGCTCACACAGTAGGTATGTTATAGTTAGAGCTGAGGAAACCTGAGCTCAGAGAACCTGAATCATTTAACAATGGGCGGTGAGCACGCCTGCCCTTTGCTCTGGAGGGAGATCCTATTTCTGTGCCAGGGTTTCTCAATCTGGGCACCATGAATGTTTTGGGTCTGACAGTTCTCTGCTGTGGGGCTGTCCCATGCATTGTAGGATGTTTGGCAGCATTTCTGGCCTCTACTCACTAGATGCTGTTTGCACCTGAATATGAACTGCTGCTCTGTCGTATGTACAAACATGTATCCACTATTAAATCATTCTTGAGAAGAAAAGGCCTCCTTGGAACACAGGGTAGGTGAGTGCCCTGTTCTTTGGGAGGATTGGACAAGCAATGCCCAGAGGTGGACTGCAGACCCCCCTCATGAGCTGGACGTGGACCCCCAAACATGAGGCATTTCTTTGCCACTGTCAAGGAAGAGAAAGTAATTTGGGAGACTTTTATTTTTCTGTGTGATTGAGGCCTACTTACTACAACCCTACTAAGTTATTAGGGGCCAATAAAATTTGGCATTTAAATCAGAGATGCACTCAATGACCACATGCCAAATGCTGACACTCAATGGTCAGCTGAACATTACCAACACAGAACAAATTTCTAGGATAAAAATATAAGCTGAATTTTGTGAAAAGTGTGATCATTATTATATTTTTTGGTGGTAGATTTTGAGTTTGATAGATTGCTTATGTGGTCATCCTACTGCATGCTTAGTAGTGCAAAATGCTTGCTCCCTTTCTGCCGGGGATGGTAGGGTGTGAGTGTGGCCAGCAAGAGCTGCTGATGGTGGCCACTGTGGTGAAGGGGGTTTGGTGGCTCTACCACCAAAAGTCATGCTGCCAACATTACATTTTGTGATAATAAATGCAAATTTATGCTTCGACTGGTTGAAAGAATTTTAACATATAAAACACGTCAGGAGATTTTTACTCCAAGCCATACCATAATACTTATATGATTTTGAAAGTTGATATTCAGATATTGATAGTAAATCCAAGTGATGTGCTTTGTCCATATTATTGGAATTTTGTATGCTGATTGGATATGTTGGCAGCCTATGAATCATATGACTGTTGAGCATTTACAAGTTTAGTGATCCAGCCATGACACTGATGTAGACACTTGGCTAATTTCCTTCTAAAGGCCAAACATAAATCAAATAACAGACTTGGCGAAACACTAAGGCTTCTACCTAGTTTATAGATGAGTAATTAAAGTTCTCCAGAGAAGCCTGACTTCCCCCATAGCTGGACTTCACAGTCTGGCTCCTACCGTAGGTGACATGTTCAAGATAGATGCTGCATTTTCATATTTCTTGAGTTACTCAATGTTTTCACCGGCTGCTCTTCTTGACTTTAATGATAAATTACTATTAATTCAGCTTCATTCTTACTAATATAGTTTTTTCCCATAAGTTTTTGTTAACCCTTCAATGTATACTGTTGCTATTTGCATCAATTATTTTTTTCCTTAAAATGTAATATATAAACTTAAGGATGCATGCATTATGGTTTAAATATGATTCACCCACACCCCTACCACATAAATGCACTATTAAAGGTCATTTATATACGGTTCCACCTCCCCAAATTAGCTTTTACAGTGACAATTCATTCGTGTCATACTTATTGTGTCCTTGTGCTATTATAAGTTGTCTTAGCTTGTTTGTTGGAGTTCTAATCTTTCCAAAGCAGACCCTGAGGCCAGGTATAAGTAGTTTACGTGGGAGGCGACCCCAGGAAAACAGAGTGGGGGAGTGGCAATGTGATTCAGGGGAAGGAGAAACATCCAAAAAGGTTTCCTTACTGTGTAGGCTACCACTGAGGAATGCTGAGCACCAACCCACTGGACACCTGAGGAACCATACCTCAGAATTGTTTTACCAGCAGACAGGGGTTCTGGGGCATTTACCCACCTCCCAAGGGTGGAGGGTTGCCCTGGGGTCTTTGATTTTCCCCATTTCCAGGTCCTGTCTACGTGTAGCTCAGCAGCCTTCTGCAGCTTTGGGACCCGGGGCAGAGGTGTGGAGCTGTCCGCCACTGTAGTGCTGAAGTTGGGTCAGCCAGGAGGATGTGGTGTGTTATCTATCCCAACGGTCTACTACACAAGCATAGTAAAACTAGTGGGCTGTTTTTAAGACCATAGGGCATAGTTTCATAATGCAGTAAAAAGCCTTGTGAGGGCATAGGTTTTTGTCGTTTTATTTATTGATGTGTCTCCAGCACCTGATGCATAGTAGAAAACAATACATGTTTGTTGAATAAGTAAATATAAAATCAGGTGTGTGAGCTCACAGTTTTCTTTTATAAAGAAAATAACAAATATTTTTAAAATATGTTGCTAACAAGAAGTCTACTGCAACAATTTGTTCTTTTTCAATACTTTGTCACCTGGCTTCTTTTCTCCTTGAAACAGAGAAAACGTGGGAAATGAGGGGCCACAGGGTCTTCTGCTCACCTGAAAGCAGCTGCTGCAAACCACCCCCACTAGCAGGACTAGTGCTGAGCCCTGAAGACTTCGCCCAGGGCTGGCCATCTTGGGAGCTGAGCTGACGAGATATAGGACAAGAGGGTTTACTGGAAAGGTCAAAGGTAGTGGGAAGCCACTTTCTTTGTACGTTTGAATGACAAGGGTTTGGATGCTTACCTTGCCATTTAATTTTTACAATTGGATTTTGTGACAAACAGCATCTATAAAGTTTAATCAGAATATGAATTGGAGTGCCTTTGCCTTGTTTTTAATCTTCACTAGTCTTTCTCCCTTGGGTTGTAGATGGAAATCATCCAGTGTACTGGCTAGTGGCATATAAACATATCCTCTTCAAAGAAGAGACTCTGTAAAAGCTTAGAGGAGTTTATTAAATTAGTATGTGGGATATGATTTCATCCAAGTAATAAAAGCTGCAGCTGCTTTTAAAGAAATGAAGCTGTATGTAAACAATGTCTCTGTCACCTGCAGGAATAATGTCAGTTAGAGGTTCAATCTTCAGTTCCGCCAGCATGGGCACTCTGCTCCGGGGAGGCACAGCTCCTGGAGAGCCTTCCTCAGAAAGGGGACTCAGCCAGGAGACAAATGAACTTTCCTGGCTTTCATGCTGTACACGCCGGCTCTTCACAGGCAGAGGTAGGAAGTCATGGATTTCATTACTGCAGTGCAGTTAGGGCCAAGGAAAAAAAATCCAATTTGCTACTGCCTCAGTGACTTTGTGTTTTAATCAAACGGATAAGAAAGAGTCATTAACTGATGCTCAGACTGATTAACATTCCAGTGAGAAGGAAAAGAAAAGAGATTATGACACAGCCATAGAAGGTCACCCGTTCCCTGGCAATCCTGAGTCTGCGAAGCCTCTGCAGAGGTGGACAATAAGGAGTGGGTGGCCTGATCACCGTCTGGGCACTCCGGGGTCCTCGCTGCGAAGGCAGGCGCATCCCTTTCCTGGAAGAGTCCAGCAAGCGAATTATATAAATCTCCTTCTATGCACTGATAAAAAAGTTTCCTTGTCCCTGCACACTTGAATCTTAATTTAAGACCACAGGAGCTGTAAGATGTGGCCACAATAGTGATTATCTAGGCACATTCAGGGCTGCTGGAAGTGTGGAGGGAGACAGCAAACGAGTCTGAAAGTCCTCTGAAAGCGACGAGGCGCTGCTCGAGGTCAGAGCGCCTTTTGTTGTTACTATTTCCATCTCTGTCGCTACTGTGGTCCCCGCCGCTGCAACTGTGGAGTTTTAGATGCACAAACTTTTCCACATGACTTGTCTGCCTGACAGGCAGAAACCAGAGGGGCAGCTGGTCAGTGGAGACATTTTCCATGGCAGATTTCCCCTCCTGATTTACAGGCAGCTGTCCCTGCTGAAGTCTCAGGATCCCAGGAGACACAGCCTTCCTCCAGGGCAGGAGAAGGGGTTCTAGTCAGAGCGCATTGGTGTGGAGGGGAGGCAGGCACTCGTGCCTTTGGGCAGGGTAGTAGCTTTCATTCCCTCTAGTTCATTCACTCACCTTCTCATCCTTCCACAGCGCCTGCTGTGCATCAGGTGCTGCTCTTCCCGATGCTGCTTTCCCATCCTCCAAGAGGTGAGTGAGAGGAACACCAGCTCCCGACTCTGCAGTCAGGCAGTGCGAACCCCTAAGGGCTGGTAATGTTGGCTGCACCCGAGGGTGGGGCCCTGAGGCACCTGTGCAGGTTGGAAAGTGGGGACAGACCGGTGAAGACATGGGAAGGGCAGGCGATCTTTAGGGGGTAAGAAGAAATACATGATAAAGATTTGAAACAGTTTGCAGAAAGCACAATTCAAAAATGTTAAAGAGAAACAAAGCTATGTAATAGCCAGCCAACATGCAAATCAGACCCTGTAAACAAGGTCAGTGGGAAAATTAAAATAAGGGCATACAGGCTATAGTATCCCACACACTTGCTATAGTTAAATAAAGAATTTAAGCTTTGTGGTGACCAGTGTGGTAAGGGATCTACAGGTGCTTAGCAGATCTCCATTTCCCAGGGTCAGAGAAATAGTCTGGCCAGCTTAGTGGTGTGATTTAGACAAAAACAAAACAGACTGTTTTTGCTTGTATGCTTGGATGTAATTTTGAAAGAGTGCAAAGTTACCCCTATACCTTCCTTATTGCCGGAGTCTTTAATCCTTCTTGGCTAGGAGTTTTCAGTTTATATGCACCTCAGGGGTTGAGATATCCCTAAGGTGACCCCCCAGTAGGTAAAGGGGCACTCCCCTTTGGAACCCTAAAATATTCTCTTGTCTTCTTCAGGGATAACAACATAGTTCTAGTATTTTGAAATTTGATTTAAACAACGAATATGCACATCACCATTTTGCTAATTAAAAAAAATTCTATTCCTAACTGAAGTCTTATTTTTTAAAAATAGCATAAGAACACCAAGGTGATTATGATCACAGAAACCCTCGGACCCTGCAGACTCGGCAGCAGCTGAATGAAAGAGGGGTTGACAGAGAGTCCTGAGTCCACCCCAGCCTCCCCTACTCCAGCCGGGAGTGACCTGGGACAAGATGGCCACGTGGACCATCAGTGAACTAGGTTGTCTCGAGAAGGAGGAAGAGCAGCACAGGCCAAGTGGGAAGGAGAAAGCCGCCCTGGCCAGGAGGGGTGTTTGCTGCATTTTGTTCCAGTGGCAGAGTAGCCGTGGTTTCTAGCTTGGGCGCTTCTAGTATTAAAGACAGCACCAGCCTCTCCACAGAGATGGTGGCCACACAGGTCTAGGTAACTATTAAATATAAACTTGTGAGAACCTTTAGCAGTGCTAAAATGTGGTTGATTCTTATATTAATTTGTTTCTTATTATAAAAGTGGTTCAAACTCAGGGTAATATCTTTTCTAATAGTAATAATTGAAAATAGCAAGCACTCATACAATGCCTACTGCATGCCAGGCATTGTTTTACGTGCTTCCTGTATGTTAGCTCATTTGAACGTCGCTGCACCCCAGGAAGCAGGGCTGTGCTCATGAGGACACAGAAGCTGGCATTGCCCAAGGTCACGAGGTAATGTTGCTGGGGCCAAGCCTGCTCTTCTAACCTCCACTCACACCACCTCCGGGGGAAATGCCCTCCCTCCAGTGCCAGAACTCAGAAACAACCTCTGTAATAATGAATCAAACCCGAACATTTCATGCATGACAAACGTATGTGAATGATACACTTCGTTTGTGCGAATTGTATTTGTTCACTTAACAATACTCCTTGGATAGCTTTTCATGCCAGCATGTAGGACATTTCTTACTTCTTTCAAAAGGTGTACAATATTCCATTTCATGGATGTACCAAACTTATTTCATTATTGTACATCTTTGTTGTTTCCAGTTTGAGTTTTTCATTATTATAAACAATGAAAAAATGGTCTATTTCTTTGTTAACCTTAAACATGTCTCCAAAAATTTTGAGAGGTAGAATGACTAGGTCCAAAGGCAGATGTTCTTAATGGTTAATTGCTATTGCTAAGTCATCCCCTATATAGCTTGCAAACATTGACACTTCTCCTTGTTTGCCTGATTCTCCATACTCTGTGTGGCACATGGTGTGTTTTATGAAATGAAAATGTCATATTTTTTTCCTTTTATTTCATGATTTCTGGTTTCAACACCAATATCAAACACAAAAGTGTCTGAATCACCAAGCCGCTCTCTGGGCTCTCTGGTGCAGTTCTGGCGGGGGGGCTGTTTCAGTGGGTGGGAAGGAGCTCTGTAGGGAGAACAGTCCTTGGCCCATTTACCACCCAGAGGCTGGAGGACCTGTTTCTTATATATCCCCTTCTTTTCTGAAGCCCAGGAGCAGAACTATGGCAGGGATCTCAGGGAGAAATCACCCTGTTCTTGTCTCTGCAGGCATGGCGGAGAGGGGCGTAGCTGCCTGCCCTTTCTCTTGGCCAGGTGTTCAGTCTGCCAAGAAGCCTCCCAGGACCAGACAGCTGCCCTGGTTAGCACCCCGAGAGTGGCTCCGCATTTTAGAGGTAGACTCACATTAGCTAAGCTACCAAGACTGACGTACAAAACCAGAAGGCTGCTTTGTTTAATTTACAGTGAAAACTCCGGTATGGCTGGCGCAGAGCCCAGGTGGCTTGGAGCTGGGAGATCAGCACATTTTCTGTGCGTGGGCAGTCAGTCCTGCACGGGAAGCTGCATATTTGACCTTCACTTGGGGAGCCTGAAATCCAAAGCTGGTTGAGCTGGGTGGTCAATGGTTAGCCAAGCGTAGCGTTCGTTTTACAATGGGGATCCTCTGGCCACTGGAAAGGGAAGGCCAAGCAACCCGTTAGGGCCTTTCACTGGCGTGGCCAGCTGCCCTCTGGATCTCTCTTTCCTTCTGCCATCTTCCCTACCTCCCTTCCCACTGGCACGCTGTGCCCCTCCTCAGATGCGCTAACACCTGCCGAGTCAGGCTCCAGCAGGTCCCAGGCCTGGGAGCTGCTGTTCTGCAAGGTGAGTCCAATCTTTCTGTCCCACCCCTACAGCAAGTACAGGCCTCCTGGCACCACCCTGAAGGGGTGTTTCTATTTCTAAGTTATTGGGGGAATCTTCATGTTAAAATGAAGATCCCAGGGAATGTCAGCCGGTGTGGGGGTGGGGGCGGGGAGTCAGAGCAAGGAAACCCGTGTGAATAACTAGACAAGATGCCCCACTGAAAGGCTGTTGTGCCTATGTCGGTCATTCACGGACAAATTTCGTTTCCTGTGATGACCCCGTAGTAATTTAAAGTCCTCCCTTGTAGGGGTGTTTGAAAATCATGGTGAGTATTGACAGCACATTCGCCAACTCCCTGGGTATGTCAGAGAGCAGGAGCCCAGGCACCGCACTGCTAAAAAATGAGGTGCTTTATGTGAGGGGGGAGGGCCTGGCAAGGAGGGGGTGGTGTCAGGGGCTCCGGCCGGTCCCGGTTGGGACCGGTGGGGTGAGGCATCAGGAAGATATACCTGGATCGTCTGTGAGGATTAGCCTGGAGAAAGCTGACTTTACGTTGAGACTTGTCAAATATGCTCAGATGTTTACTTTCCATGATTAAAAACCCATTTTAATTTTCTCTGTGATATTCTGCCCTTCAATAGATTAGATAACCTGATTTTAAGGGGATACATTTCTATCCCCATTGGAAGCCTCTATAAAGTTATTTTCATTTTCAATTTAAAAAAAGGAAGTGGTTCGTGCATACCTTTTTTTCTTCTTCTTCTTCTGAATTATCTGTGCTGTAAGGTAGGTGCCTCTATTCAATATCACCTGGGATCTGTCTAGACTGTGGCCTCAGCTGATGTCATCGCTCCTCGTCGTGGCTACTTAGGATGATCTGACAGGGATTTCACACCCATGGCATCTGCTGTTCATAACAGAAGTGAAACACCACTTCACCTTCCACGGAGCGTGTTAACACGGCTGGGCACCTCGGTGCTTTTGTTACTTATTTAGAGTTCTGTGTTTTTCTCTTTAAATCATTTGCACTGGCCCTGTAAATGCTTTAATGAGAACACGCCTTTTCTTGTAAAATTGGATACTTTTTTCAACTTAGCAAAAATGGATTTCCTCTATGTCCATTCTCCTCCCCGTCCCCCATAAATGAAACCCAGCCACAGCACCCCCTTCCTCTGCTCTGCATTCAGCAGGAAGGACGGGGCTGCCAAACTTTGAGGGGAGCCGGTTCTTAACCAGGCTTTTTGCTTCTGAAGTTTCAGGAGAAATTGTATCTTAAAAGTAATAGCTTTTGATATATACCCCAAATTCTGAGAAAACTTATCTACTTTTATTTTCATTTCTGTAGTGGTAAATCACAAAATATTTAAGAAGTTCTCTAAGATGGCTTTTTTGAACATTGTAATCACAAGAATAAAAACTCTTTTTACTCTTTTAAAAATTTTTGATGTAAAAACATTAGTATACCATAGTAGCTACACTTAGTCTTTAAAGCTACCAGTGCACGCAACCATTTTCATTAGCACAGCAAATGATATTTAGTTTGTGTAGAATCATAACAATTAACATATTTAGCCCAAGAATTCATGGCATGGATTGGCCAGACCTAAATATTTAATTACCTCTGATGATTACTGCAAGAGAAAACTTCAGATACCTGAGTTATGTTTCTGTTTGCTATTCTGTCCTTACACTGAGGGTTCCAGAAGGATTTTGAAGTGGATCAGCAGTGTTAGTGCATGAAAAACAAGTTGTTTTTTTTTTTTCTGAATCAGGCAACCTGGAAGGAAATGTAAAAGTTATGAACTCAAATGTAAAAATGTGAAAAGTAAAATGTTCATCCTACGACTCTGCCTTTTCCCTGCCTTCCACCTTCTAACCTGGGCTGTTGGCATGGTCCAGAGGGGCTCTGTTCCAGCCCATTCTCCCAGCTGCTGGAAAATCACTGGCCTTGAAGCTCCTCTCTAGCCACAAGTGGCCCTGTCCTCAGGGTTTCCAGAGCTCACAATGGCTCTTCCAGCGTCCCCAGCTTAGCACAGGGACTCCTGTACTCCTTCCGAGCTTCTCCCACTCACAGTGGCCCTGCACTTCCTCACACACCTTGTGCTTGGCCAGCTCCTGACCCACTCCTACCCAGTCCTGCCCGGCGACATCCCACTGCTTCCTGAGAGTCTGCTCAAAGCCTTCTTCTATTCACCTCCATAATGCCACACTATATTCCAACTCTTTCTCCAGGGAATCCCCAGCAAATGGCTATTTTGTTATATTCCCTTCCCTTCCTGATGCGTATGTGCATACATGTAAAGTAATGGTCGGTGCTTTAAGTTATTCAGCTCAAAGTACTGGACAGTACATAGAGTGACCCTATGCCAAGGACTGAGTTGTGTCCCTCCAAATTCATATCTTGAAGGCCTAATCCCAATGTGACTATATTTGGAGATAGGGTTTTTAGGGTAATTAAGGTTAAATGAGGTCCTAAGGGAGGGGGTCCTAATCCACTAGGATTGGTGGCTTTATAAGAAGAGGAAGACAGAGAGATCTTCCTCTTTGTCCCTGCATGTGCTTGGAGGAAAGGCCACGTGAGGACATTGTGAGAAGGTGGCCGTCTGAGGCCAGGCAGACAGCCCTTACCAGAGCTTAACCACACTGGCACCCTGACCGCAAACTTCCAGCCCCAGACCTGGGAGAAAGTGAATTTCTGTTGTTTAAGCCACCCAGTCTACGGTATTTGTTATGGCAGCCAGAGCTGACAAATATACCACACATAGTACAATCATTCGATGTTCATTCAACAAGTAAGGACTGTATGTGCTGGGAAGAAGTTATTTATTCCCACAATTAGATTTGGGAAGCAACAATAAAGCAAAACACAGTTGCTGAGATTCCATTTTCTTCCTCTTTGCTACAGATTAGTTTGACCTTTAGCCACACGGGCTCACAGATTGCTCAAAATCACAAGGTCTATGATGAAGCTGTAAAAATAATTCAAAGGATTTGTTTTTCTAACCCTGGCTCTGTCCATCTGATTACACCGTAACCAATATTTGCTGCAATCCCTGTGGACAGAAATTGTTCATAAACTACAAAGAAATTGCACAGCCATGGAAGAAATCAGCTTGTTAAATGGGCCATGTTTTTCCCCCCTCAGCAGTGGAAAACCCGTAAAACACTGTTGTGCTAAAAAAGAAAAAAAGAAAAAAGAGAAAAGTTTTTAAAAAGGTGAAAAAAAGGAAGGGGAGGGACTTCCAGATACTGAAGAAACACTATTGAAAACTAGGTTTTCAGTTTTCAGACCGTTAATGTGAAATTCCCTCTTGCTGAGGATTTATTTCAATAGGGTGCCTGACAGTGTGATGCTCTTCTCCCAGTTGGGATCCTTTTCAAGAATGTATCAGTCAATAAAAGCAGCCCCATCAGCAAGGTGCTCACATGGAAGTCAGCTGGAATCAATCCATCTCGAAGGCAGAAAATCTGGCAATCCCTGGCCATCACTAACAGGGTTAGTGTCATTCTCTGGATAAGTTGCTCATCCAGAGGGCTTGACCCCTGGATAAAGCTAGAAATGTGTGCCTACTGTCTTTCTGGGTGATGACATGTAAAAGGGATGCAGCTTACCCTGAATTTTTGAGGGGATGTAGAGCTGCCATGTAATGTCATCATCTGTCAAGGAGCAGGCCACCATGGGGTCCCCACCTTGAGGCCCAGCAGTGGGCATGAGGGCAACACACAGGGGCCCATCTTCCATGTGAACAGAGGAGCAGTGCGTGCAAATCACGCACACGTCTCTCCTCTCAGCACCTCCCACCCGTCTACCACCCTTATGAGTCCCGATCAATTCCACCCTGGATCAATGCCACCCTCTGTCACGGGTGGCCCTGTGGCTTCCAGGTTACCAAGGGAAGACACAGACCAGCTTTAGAATATTTTATTTTTGCCTATTTGGACTCCATAGGAGTGGGGAAAATTTTCATCTCTGGTTTGGCTCAAAAAAGAACATTCTAAATAAAGAAAGAACACCCTTTCCCTGTGCTGCGACATGCCCGGGTCCCCCCGTCCCCCTGCACTGCTTCCCTCCCTTCCGATTCCATAGCCGCCAGGAAGCACATGGAGAGATGGGGAGACTTAGCTCATCCCTGAGGCCTCTGCTCTTGACCGCAAGATGTCTGGTCCAGGTGTGTCTCCACATCCTGCAATTCCGTGGCAGTCTGCCCCGAGTGTCCAGAGTGCAGCCAGGCCTTGCAGCACTAAGGCAGTTGCTCAGGTATCATCTCCTGTCTGGCATTAATTGGCCAGTAAAAATATCGTTGTCTAGATAATAAACAACATTTAGAAGCATCGTAGTCTGTTTGGGCTACTATAACAAAATACCATGGGCTGGGTGGCATATAAACAACAGAAGTTTATTTCTCATAGTTTTGGAGGCTGGAATTCCAAGATCGATGTGCTGGCAGATTCAGTGTCTGGCGAGGACATGCCTCCTCGTAGACGGTTGTCTTCTCACTCTACCCTCATGTGGCAGAAGGGGTGAAGGGTCTCCCTCGGGTCTTTGTCACAAGGGCACTAAACCCATTCACAAGGGCTCCACCCTCATGACCTAGTCACCTCCCAAAGGCCCCACCTTATAATACCGGTACCTTGCGAGTATGAATTCCAGGGGGACACAAACATGCAGACCCTAGCAAGGGACAAAGTGGAGCTAAAATATTCTTGGACAAAAAAGAATGCAGGCTGTTTAGCAGAAAAAGAAACATGGGAGTCTTGAAGGAAAATAAAAAATGGATCCAGCTTTGATGCAGATACACACAGGTCCCCGCTGGAGTCCAGAACAGCATGTAATTTCCACTGAGGCACATTTACCAAGATCTGCCTCTCTGCTCCCATGTTGGAGCCATTGAGCACAGTCCACTGCTCTGGGGTGTTGAGGGTGGGCATCCAGGTGCGGTGGGAGGTGCTCCATGGGCGACCCCCTTGCTCAAAACATCTCCTTGGCCTGTGGGTGGACAGCTGCAGGAGAGGTACTTTTTCCCATGCACTGTGGTTCTTCCTTGAATCAGTTTCCCTTCAGAGTCCTCTAAGGTACTTCACAGGCAGGGCCGATTTCTTCAGACCCCGCCCTCTCCTCAGGAGGTGACATCACATCTGGGCCAGAGTGTGCTCTTGGGCTTGGCGAAGGACAGGGAGCCCTCAGGTTCTCAGAGTGCATCCCTGCCCACCCCCACCTTAGCACTGCAGGATTCAGAACTGCTCACAATCTCTGAAACAACTAAACACAAGTCTGAGAACTTTCTGGTAAAATACAAAATAATTAAAATGGGTTTTGAATATATACGGGACTTTCCTTTCCTCCAAAGTTATTTCTTTCAGGCAAAAAAAAAAAAAAAAAGATTTTGTTACCATCTTGGGAAAAAGAACAGATGGAGCGGCTTGGTTAAACCCTTCTATGAGAGCAGAAGAATTTATAGCAATATTGAAATTGCTCTATTCTTTCTATGAATGCGGGAGGAATAAATCAAGAGCTTGTAAGTTTAGAACAATAACAGTGTAGTGGTGACTTCACCGCTGCAAACGCTGTTTTGTGTTTTGCTTACAGAGACGCGCAGCCCAGGGTCCCGGGGGAGGTGAGGAGACTGCAGTGCTCAGCAGCCTTTCCGAGGTCACCAGCTCCCTGGCTTAGGTCACAGGACGGATTCTCCAAGTTCCCGGTGGAAAGCCTATATATAAATGCGAAAGTGCTAGTCTTGCATTTCCTCAAAGTTCCACCGCACGTTTCTATGAGTCACAGTCAGAAGGAGGAGAAGGACAGAGAATTCAAAGGAGCTGGGCTTGAGTGTTACTGTTTGCCCAGTCGCTCTGCACCCAGCAGTCACCTTTTCATCTAAGAGAGTGGCTGCCCAGGTCAACAGAGGGCCGGGCCAGCCTGTAATGATGACTGCCGAGGGCTCCAGCACGCAGATGGTGCTAAGCCATTTTTTAGGCCATTTTATCAAGCATAATCCCTTCCTGCACCAGCCAAAGGGCTGTAGGTGGTTTCATTATTTTAAATTGAACTGTCCACTCACCTCTCTGTTTTCTCTTCTTCTTTTAACTACATAGCAGGTCCGTTTTTTGGAAATAGCCTGCAAAGAGATTGGGCAGTGGGAGGGAAAGCGGCTAACGAGCTGTCAGAGGGTGCCCTTGCTGGGGACCAGGTTTAACACACAGGATGCCAGGCTTTGGCTGCCTAGAGGGAGCAATTAGAGGGAAGTGCAGGCCAAGGGGCAGTGCTGTGGTGTCCACTGGGGTCACGGTCCCCTTCTGGATCTAGGGAGGTGGTGGTTGCCAGGGATGGAAGCGTATATGACTATTCTGAGCTCAGGGAGGAGTGTGCTTTTCCTAGTGGTGTGTGCCTTGCACTGTATTTCACTGCAGCCCACAGACTTCTGTGCAAATATTTCTAAAACTGAAATGCCTGTCTAAGGAGGTGGGCAAATAATGGGGAGGAGCGAGCACACCTTTATTCTAAGGTTTGCACACCTTGGTTGCTGTGCTGTGATACAAGTGAACTCTCTTTTAAGGTTTGTTGGCCCTTTTGTTTACAGAAACGTTACACTTGGGGTCAGGATCACATACACTTAAGGCCTCAGAAGGGCCCCTCAGCCCAGGAGGCAGGAGTTGGGGTGAGGACCCTGGAGCGCTTTTCAGAGTTAGTGATACTGAGCACAAGGTCCTCCAGGGGCCTCTGAAGCCTCCCCAAATGGAAGGAAAGGGGAGGCCTCCATGCAGCCTTTATTTCTCAGGAGGTCCTAGGCCAGGGGACAGGACCCGTTGCCTACATGCCCTTGGGGACAGGGATGCCCTCCCACTGATGAGGTGGTACCTGCTTCTAATGCACAGTGGAGGAATGTCCCCATCCCAGAAAGGCCCCCTCCAACCCCCTGCTCCCTTATCTAGCCCTCACCCAGGTTTGGCACATCAGTTTACACTTGTCCTGTTCATGGGGGCTGAGTTGCAAGCCAGAGAGTCAAAGGTCACATTGACAAGGACCCCGTTAAACTACAGGCTGGGGCTCGTCCAGGTTCTGAGGCTGACGTGGCCCCATTTGTGGGAGAGATAAGAGGACAACTTGTCTGCATCTCCTGGAGGCCACATTGCACAGCCTTGCTGCTGGCCCCTAACTCCCGTCCTGTGTCCAGTAACTGGGATGCATCCCGGCTGTGAACAAGCCCCTGCTTGCCCACCGGTTTCCATCCTAGGCACTTCTCTGGTCTCTGCTCCCTGCCTGGTGTCATGGCACACACCACAGCCACATTAGGGATAGGACACCTGTGGGAAACCAAAGTGGCCCCAAAGCAGGCCAGCACTGGCCAAGGAGCTGACTGTGGGAGGTGCCAAGTTCAAGCTCAGAAAGGAGCGGGAGGAAGGTGGGCAGGGAGGCCAGGAGGTGGGTCCACTCCAGACGGGGAGACGCGTGTGCTGGGGGCTGGGGAAGCCCACGTGTGGCCGGAACCATTCTCCCCTGAGAGGAAGTTTGGAGTCTGAGGGTTTGAGGAGGCGGGTGGAGTTTGGGTTTTGGCTGTTAAGACGGATGAATTTTCTTTGTCTTCAATATTTATTATTTTCTTACCCATCATTTTCTAATATTTAGTCTTTTCCATATCACTTTGCTTCCTTTTAAAAGCCCTCTGTGTCCCTGAGCATGTTTTCGGCAGTGTCCGTCTGTCTCTTGGTGGGGACCTGCTCTTCCACAACGGTGCGCTTGATTTCTCTGCTACTGGTGAGCTCTTCCTCCCCATTTTCCCCGACTCCCTCTGGTGCCCTGTGCTATTTCTCTTGAGCCTTTCCTTTGCTGTCACTCTGAGTGTTTGCCTTGTGAAGGACATTTTCATGAAGCTCCTTGCACTCCTGAGGAACATCTTGCCGTCCTTCCATTTTGTAGTATTTGTTGAGCACCCCCTGCTGTGTTCTGGGCTCTGTTGATCCGGATGTAAATGAGAAATAATCTCTGCAAGAAAGAAGCAGAAGAGAGGAAAATTGGAATAAGATGGTGTCCCTGAACGTCTCCTGGTTCAACCGACTTGAGGCTGGCACACGGGGTCTGGAGGCGTTGCAGCGCGAGGTGTCCATACTGCTGGCCATCTTTCCATCCAGGCGTCACCCTCCTGCCATCCTTGGCTTGGCTGGCCATGTTGGAGGCCTGCAGGGCCAGTGTCCCCTCATCCCAGCTGGTTTGCTCAGCCTGAGCCTCCCTTCTCCATGGTACTGTGATTGGTCCATTCTACATGGGGTTCCATTGCTACGCCCACTCATTTCATGTTCCGCTGCTTTCAGAGGGACAAGGAGGGCTGAGGTGTCTGAAAATCAGGAGTCAGCTAAGGAGACAGTTAAGGATGACCACCATGTAGTTATATTAGTTTGCTCGGACTGTCATGGCAAATGACTACAAACTAGGTGACTCAAGCATCAGAAACTTATTCCCTCACAATTCTGGAGGCCAGAAGTCTGAAATCAAGGTGTCGGTAGGACTGTGCTCCCTCCAAAGGCTATAGGGGAGACTCCTTCCTTGTTTCTTCCAGCTTCTGGAGTTGCTGGTAACCTTGGTGTTCTCGGCTTGTGGCCACATCACTCCGACTGCTGAAGCAGAAGTCCTGGGGCTGGGCACAGAGAGCTCCTCAGAGAGCAGGAGGAAGTGACTGTGCCATTCCACAGAGATGTGGGGCAACCACCACTGGAAAAGGCAGATTTGAGCAAAGAGATGGATGGGATCACCTGCCCCCCACACCAACCCTGGCTTTCATGACCTCAGAATTGAGCACAGAGGAGTGTCTGGAGATTCACCAGCAACATCTCCCACCCCAGGAGAGATACAGGTGCTGATGGAGAATGGCCAGTGGGAGCACCCATGAGGGAGCAGCAGAGGATGCGGGAGCACCCACGAGGGAGCAGCAGAGGATGCGGGAGCACCCACAAGGGAGCAGCAGAGGATATGGGAGCATTTGTGGATACTTCTGCCATTGGTGCAGAGGGAACGGATGGGGTGAGGTTCTCCTCCCTGGGCAATGGCCAGGACCCAAAACACCCACCCAAAGCCTCCCTCTTCCATGACACCACGAGGTTGCTGTGTAATTCCCCTGAGTCCACGGGCCACTCAATGGGAAGGAAGGAGCTGGGGTGGGTCATGGTGGAAAGTGGGGGCCAAATGAGGGGTTCTGGCTGGCAGCCACGGAGCATCACGTGAATTCCACTGTAGAGTTAGAACTGTCCAGTTTTGAGTTTTCGAATTTGTGACCACACATTTTAAACTTACCACATTAGTACCTGACACAACTACCTTTTCTGATGTTGGGCAAGAACTTCAATAAACCAGAAAGTCTTCCAGCTGGGTCTGGTAGGATAGTTCTCAATGGGTTTTGATTTCTGATGTATTTTGTATTGAGTGTACTTAATGTGAACATCAGTGGGCCTTGGCTCAACAGAAAAGAAAACATACACAGAAAAACAATCTGAAACCGATTTTACCTTTCTTTATCCAATTCCCGATGGTTGTACAGCACTAACTGAACTTTAAGAAATATTAGTGTACAGGTGTTGGGGCCAGATGTCCTGGGCAGCAAGGGGGGCTCTGGCGTGGGGAGATGGGGCATCTGGGGTCAGCCTGGAAGTGGCAGGGCAGGCTGGGCGGGGGCTGGTGGTGCCTCCCAGCCCAGCTACCCAAAGGCCACATCCTTCTTTCTCCCTTTTTTCATCTTTATTGAGGCATAATTGACAAATAGGAATTGTATATCTCTAAGGTGTACAACTTGATGTTTTCACATGTGTATACATTGTGAAATGATAACCTCAGTCAAGCTAATTAACATATCCATCACCTCATAGTTACCTTTATTTTTGTGGTGAGAACACTTAAGACGTACCTCTTAGCCTTAGAAAAGAATGATCTCGGCCATTTGCAACAAGGCAGGTGCACCTGGGGCACATTATGCTTAGTGGAACGGGAGATGCAGAAGGACAAATGTTGCATGATCCCACTCACATGTGGAATCTAAAATGGCCACATCCTTCTTGACTGAAGACACTGGCCTTGGCTTCTGTCAGACCTCCCCTCTCCTGGGGATGCTCCCCTGCTTTCTTGAGATGTGGAAAGTCTGGGATATGCTGGTTGTTCTGCTGAGCCTCCCTGGGGCTACCTGGGCCTGTTTTCTGGGGTCACACTGGACTCCCCCGTTTTTCACAGCTAGCCCAGTCTGGCCCAGACCTTCTGTCCCCTTTTTTCTGGCTCACAAGGTCCTGTCTGGTGTCAGAGCCTGGCCTTCTCCCCGCGTCCTGTCCCTGTGCAGCCTGCATGCCGGTCCTGAGAACAGTCCTCGCTCAGGGCCTGGAAAAAAATCACCCAGTCAGAGCCCTAAATTACAATTCAGAAGGCTGCTTAGTGAGCATAAAATTGGAGCAAAAAGATCTGGGTATTCTTAAGGGAGGCTTCCAATGTGCTGTGGCAGCAAGAGACATTGTTCTTTTAAACTCTGGGGCTATTTCCAGAAAACGACCTGGGAAGGGCCCTCTAAAATTGGGGCATCCATCCTCCCAGACAGGGCTGAAGAGCATGAACGCACACCTCCCTCTCCCTCCTTCTTTTGAAATATTTCCATCCTTCTCCGAAGGCCTCTGTAATTACAGCATTATGCATTACAGGTTTCCAGATTGCATTTAATCTTTTATTAGTTCCATTTGCATCACTTGCTTCCTGATGAGATTTTGAGGAGGTGACTTAATCTCATCAGAGATGTATTTACAGATCTTTCCTCAAAAGGAGATTGCTTCCGGGAAGATTTCTGCTGATGAGTGATTCTAACGCCCAAAGTCAAGTCTTGGATTTCTGATTGAGAGTCAAGCCAGCTGACCCATGTCCCGCAGCCTGGGTGGGGACACATCATCTGCACCCCTGGGCTCACAAGGCTGCTCTTCACTCCAAGGCAATGTGGCTTCTTCAGGGCTGGTCTCTGAGTCTTCTGGCCAGGAAAGGCCCTCTGAGAGTGACCACCAGAAAATTGCAACCTTCCCTCCCTAATGCTCAGAAGCCACCATTTTACCCACTTTTAGGGTTTTATTAGATTAATATATTAGTTTCCTAGGGCTGCCACAACAAAATATTGTAAATGGGTGGCTTTACATTTACAGAATGTAATTATGTAAATGTAATACAGAAATACAGAATTTTACTTACTCACAGTTCTGAAGGCCAGAAGTCCAAGATGAAAATGTCTGCAGGGCTGTGCTCCCTCTGAAGGCTCTAGGAGAGGACCCATCCCATGCCTCTCTCCTAGTTCCTGGTGGCCTCAGGTGTCCCTTGGCTTGTAGAATCATCACTCAAATCCTCCGTCTTCCACACGGCTGTCTTCTCCCTGTGTCTCCACGTCGTCCTCCTCTGCGTGTATGTGTTGTGCCCACGTTTCCCCTTTTTTGAGGACACCAGTCATATTGGATTAAGGCCCAAACCCTAATGCCTTATTTTAACTTGGCTGTTTTTGTTATGTACCTATTTCCAAATAAGATCGCATTCCCAGGTCCTGGGGGATCAGGACTCCAACAATCTATGCCATCTTAATGAAGTTATTAAGCTTGTTTGTTGTTACTTTCAGGATTTCCCCGTGCCTAGCACGCTATCTGGCACAAAGGGAGTCAGTTGACTTGTGAACAGCACAGAGCTTATGGGCATGGAGCCCCTCATGCAGTGGAACATTCAGGTATAACTTTTGACTCCCCCCAAACTTAACTACCAATAGCCTACTGTTGATCGGAAGGCTCACCACTAACATAAACAGTCAATTAACACATATCTTGTATGTTATATGTGGTATATACTGTATTCTTACAATAGAGTAAGCTACAGAAAAGAAAGTGTTATTAAGAAAATCATAAGAGAAACATATCTATTATTCGCTAAGGGGAAGTGAATCATCAAAAAGGTCTCTTCTTTGTCTTCACGTTGAGTGGGCTGAGGAGGAGGAAGAAGAGGAGTGGTTGGTTTTCTTGTCTCAGGGGTGGCAGCGGTGGAAGAAAATCCATGTGTAAATGTACCTGCACAGTTCAAACCCTTGTTGTTCAAGTATCAACTGTGCTTAATAGCTATCCGGTGAATGAATGAGTGAATGCATGATGTTATCTAAGATCAGTTCATGTCTCCCCACCCAGGCCCAGGTACATGGGTAACCATCACCATAAAATTGCTCACAGGAAGCTGGAGGTGGCCTCACCACACAAGAACCAGGCAGACGACATCCAATCTCTCCACCCTTTCTTTTCCAGTCCCTGTGATTGAGAATCCGAGTTTGTAGAAACCCTCAATGAATTTGCTCTTCTCTTCCCTTTCTCAGATTAATGAACAGTAGAACAAACTAGGAACAATAGAAAAAGTAGGGTCTGGGTAAAGGGTAGTATTGCCAGATTTAGCAAATAAAAATAAAAGATGCCCAGTTACATTTAAATTTCACAAAAACATTGCATGAGATGTACTTATACTAAAAAATCTTCCTTGTTTACATGGAATTCAGACATAACTGGGCCTCCTGTATTTTGTCTGGCAGCTCTGCTGTGGTCGGCAACGAGTTGGTGGACTAGATTATTGGAAGTTGCAGGCAGATCATCTAGAGATTGAAGGTGGGAGGTAGAAGGATGGACTCTGAGGGAGGAGAGGTGGGGAGGGCAGAGATGCAGGTAGATATGTTATAGATATGGCTATTTTTTGTCTTTTGTTCTGCTTCTCCTATTTAGGTACAAGGTACCTCTCCACTTGCTACCTCCCCCTCTCCTTCTATACCATTTCTCTCCTTCTGCCTCATCTTTGCTTCCTCTAGGGCAGTAATCTGCCTTACACAGTAAATAATGTGTAATTACAGAGTTCTTAAACATAACTACTAATTTAAGCCTCCTGGTAGTAGTGTTTCTGCTCCAGTCTCTTTCTGTAGGCAACTGCCCCACATCAGATGCCCAGGATCGACCCTTTGACCTCCAAGGCTATGTTCCACTGTGAATTGACTTCTCACTGGGGATGACTGCAAGTTCTCCACACTCAGGGCCAATCTGGGTTTGAGTCTCCTGTCTGTCTCTTTCTGGCAAGGTGACTAGGCCTATTGTTATTCTCATCTACAAAATGGTGATAACAATAGGCCGCCCTCATACATTGTAAGGATTAAATTCAATATCTCAATGAAGGCATCATGGATATGGCATAGAGTAAGCACTCAAAAATGTTAGCATTAGGTGGCCGTGGTGGCATGGGCTTGTAGTCCCAGATACTGGGGTGGCTGAGGCAGGAATATTGCTTGAGCTCAAGAGTTTGAGGCTGCGGTGAGATATGATGACAGCACTGCACTCCAGCCTGGGTGACAATGAGACTCTGTCTCAAAAAACAAGCAAACAACAAAAAAAGTTAGCTATAATAACCATGATGTTCAACACCACCACCACCATTTCATTATTATCATCATCATCATCACCATCATCATCACCATCACCACCACTATCACCATCATCATCACCATCATCATCACCATCATCACCACCATCATCACCATCATCACCACCATCATCACCACCATCATCATCACCATCATCACCACCATCATCACCATCATCACCACCATCATTATCATCACCATTGTCAAAATCATGAGCATCAGGATCACAATCATCATCATGTATCTGCTAAATGCACATACCCATGTATCTACTAGGTTGGCTTTGCCTCCTTAAAACCTGGATTGAGTTTAAATTCTTATTTCATGCTTGTGAAATTACAGTGTTTTCACCAAAATTTTAATAAATTCTCTAGGAACACACATCTCTGGGGCTGCCTTTGGGCCAGGAGGATCCTGCTTCTGTGGACTTAGGGGCTGCAGCGATGAATTTACCAGGGAGCACACGTGACCCTCAGTCTGCGTGGCTTTGGTCTTAACGTGAAGTTCATCACTCACCCAAAAGCTTAAATATGCAAAAGACTTTATGGCACTTTCAGAAACATGGTGGGGTTGATATTGTCACAACGCAAGCTTAGTTTCAGATAGTCCTATTCACCGCGGCCCCTGTCCACATCTTCAGCCTGTTCCCCACACGTATGCCATCTCCTTTCTCCCTCTTGTTCTCTTACCTCCAGCCTCAAGTTCCTGTTCATGTCTGCGGCATCTCCTGATAATTTAGGACTTCAAAGTCCTACTTTTGTTTAAGTAGCTTATCAAAGCGTTGTCCTAAACACACTTCCCTTTCTGAAACAGGCTGGTGCAAGCTACTCAAATGATAAAAGTTTTACTCAACTACGATTGGTTTGAAAGCTGCAGTAAACAGCCTCAGCTGCCTCCTTTTAAAGTACATTTTCCCTCTTAGCCTGAAATAATTCTATTCAACTCTTACTTTCACTATGTGGCACCAAATCTTTTTCATCTCAGAGAAGCAGCGGACTCTGAGATGACTCTGGAAACATCTGTCCCTTAAAAGTTTTATTCGATTATCAACACAGCATTGTCACTAATTTCTAATTTTTGTCATACATTTTTTACTTGCACTTACTGAATAAAAAGCAGTGGTATAAAAAGAATCCCATTAAAAAAATCCTTCTCAAGATGCAGTTGGGAAAATCAAAAGAATTCAATGTGTGCTGGCTTAGAAGCCAGACCGAAGTCAGCCTCAGAGGAAGGACTTCCCTGCACGGAAGCAGCAGCTGGAAAGGCTGCCTGGAAGCTTTCCTGTGATCTGATCCTGGGGCTCACGTGTCAGCATTATTGCTGGAGGTTGGGTTTGCTTCTGAGGGAACAGTGAGGATTCAGAAGGCTGGCACAGAGCCCCACCGATCTGTTTGGGAGATTTCAACTCCCCTAAACACCAACTCTGTGTGCCAAGGGATGTGCCTCGCACTCAAGCCCTAGAATCACTTCATTTTAACACACTGGAACCACCTCACCCCACCCCCACTGGCAGAAGTGCATCCAAGAAAAATAATTACACTTATGACTATGAAGAAATATGCTTTGGGGTCAGTAAGAGGTTTCCAAACCTCATCATTACTTTAATATTTTGACATTGATAAATTGGATTCTAACACTGTCTTCTGGGTTAATGCCAAAGAACTCTAGAAAAGTTATTAATAAGGGCTTGATAGCAAATTTTTTTAATTAGGGAAGCTGGGTAATTCCCAATTCCATAACACAGTAGATAGAGCTATAGTGAAATTTCACTCAGCGTGAAATCCACTGTGGCTTTGCACTTTCAGTAAATGCAGCTTGAAGATTCAAGCCGGCATGAGGTCCAGGCAGTGAGTCAGCCCACGTTACAGAAAGGCAGAAGGTGGGACAAAGGAGCTTCATGTGACGCTGCACAGAGGCCGTATTTCTTCTCTCTGTGTGCCATCCCCAGCGTACAGGCTTCAGCTCGCCTCCTCCAGGGGGGCAGTGTGCGAGGGAGGTTCCTGATGCCTGGGTGGAAGAAGGACAGGGGTTATCTGGAAGGAGGTTTGGAGCCCGTGAGCCCGGGAGAAGAGGGGCGGAACTGAGGTCAGAGCCGCAACTGGCTGCACCGGAGCAGTGATGGGTGATGTGGGGGCGGATCCAGGCCAGGGCGGCCAAGGATGGGTCAGGAGGTGTGCAGGTCAGTGGGAGGTCAGTGCAGATGTGCTGAGTGGGCAGCAGGATGTCCCTACTTGAGAGTGTCTTTGCAGCCGGCAGGGTGGAGGGGAGTTGTGTCTTTGAGACAACTGTATCTTTGAGAATAAGGAGTACCTTGATAGGGACAGGGGCTTTTAAGGAGGCTGGTGGCTCATGTGAGCAGGTGCATGTTCAGGGTCCTGGTAACCTGTGCTGGATGGGCCGAAGGAAGAGGGCTGTGAGGGGCTGGTGCAGGAAGACCCCTGGCTCTGACTCCCCCTTTACATCGCTCCTTCCTCCAGCCCAGGTTTTGCACCAGCTCATGGCTGGCTACCCAGCACTGAGTGGAGGACACACAGCCACCTCTCCCCAAGGCATTATTTGTGGAACAGCATGTATGACTGCACACTTCATTTACACTTACAGTGGATAAAATATCTAGAAGTTGATTGAATACTCGAACACAGCGATACTTCTAATTAAATCCAGATGCCTGTAATCTTATGAGCAAAGTGGTGTCTGGCTACTCTGGGGACACATCTATGCATGCACGAGTCTGAAGACTTGCAGGAAGTAAGAGTTTCTTGAGGAGCGAAGTGCAGGGCGAGCACAGCGTCAGACGCCGAGGCTCACGGGCGCTCTGGGTGCAGGTTGAGCGGTGACGCTGTTCCTTCTCCGCAGCTTCTCCCGCTGGCCCCTCTGCCACAATGGGCACCCCCTCGAGGATCCAGGGAGCAGGAGAAACGCGTCTGCAGGCCTTCCTCACAACTGGGAGACCCTTGGACACCATGCGGAGGCCCTGAGGGTTCAGCGCCCCTGGGTGGGGCTGGCTTAGGCAAGCTGGGTTTGGTCCTTCTCTACCCAACACCCCCATGGCCCCAGAACATCCCTGTCTTCCCAGAGTGCCAAGACCCCAGAATTCTCCCCATCTGAATCTCCTGGCCCCTCTGCTTCGAGAAACCTTAATGGTCCTACACACATTCAGTGAAACAACTGTGTGGTTAGAATGGCTGGTTTGATTTCATTATCAAGGTCTTGCTGAAGAAAAGACTTATTTATTGCTATTAAAATAATTTTCTCATTCTCAGGGAACAGTTGTGTGGCCACCACTCCCCTCATACTTTCATGTACATTGTTTTTTGTCCTCCTCAGCACCCCATGAAGCAGAATGATTTCTTCTCTGATTTGCAGATGACGGCACGGCACGGCACGGCGAGAGTGTGGCCAAGACATCCTGGTGAGAGGCTGAAGCAGGATTTGAACCTGGGTATGCAGAGGCTGGTCCAGGGCAGTTTCCTTTTCACACAAAGCATTTCATTCATCTACAGAGCCTTTTAAAAATGACATTTCCTTATTATTAAAATTATGAATGCTCACTGTTAAAGACTTGGAAAACATTCAAGGGTATAAAAAAGAATATAAAAACCAACAATTTTCCCAAAGAAAAAAATCATTAGTACATCTTGCTATATTTTATTTCCTTCTAAACTTTTTATTATACCTTTCTAAAGTATACTTTAGATCATTGCATACAAATTTATTTTTTATCCATTTTCCCAATTAAAAATTCATTATAAGCACGTTGTTGTGTTCTTCAGTACTATTTGAAAGGACCATGGTTGCGTGACATTTCATCTGGAGGATAAATTGCACTGTTTCAAACTCAGGTTATACGTGAAGGCTTTTTCCAATTTCTCCCTTTTAGAAGAAACCCCATTGTGATCATCTTTGTACACAAGTATTTGTCTGTGTTTTTGCGTGTGTTCCTGGGATAGAATGTTCTTTAAAATGTTTCCAAAATGCAGCTCTGCCCCTGGGTTACCATGTTGCCCTGTGGTTACCTACCAGTGCTTCTGAGGGCTGTTGATTATTGAAAACCAGACATCAGGAGATGTTATGCCTCAAGTTACAGAAAGGAACTCTACTTAGGAGAAGGCTTGGTTGATGGAAAACATTTGTCTTTAAGACACCCCTCTCCACCCCCGGCCAATTAACTCTGGTGACCCTGGAGCCTCATCTCCTCACCCTTTTGGAGACTTACAGAGGGTCAGCCTGGAAGGTCTGATGGACACACAGCTGGCGCTGTCCGGGGAGCTGTGGAGACTCACCCTTCCCAACCTGGTGCCCCCAGTGCTGGAGTGGCACAGATGTCCCCTAGCCCCTGTCCTGCAAATACACAGAGGCCTGTAGGGGTGAGGCCTCTGTCTACTGGAAGGTAAATGCACACTTCTCTGCAGGTAATGAAGGCTTAGAGGATCACACACACTCTGCCACTTCCCAGCTTCAGGTTTTCCTAATAAGCCCTATTTTCTACGGCACCGGGTACTGCCAGTGGCATGAGATTGAGTCTCCTTTGCATGTCAGGGTGGTAGCCTTGGGAACTTTCTTAGATTATAAGGTACTGGGTAGCCATGTAGTGCTGGGTGAGCATTCCTGCAACCAAGACCTTCTTTATTACCTAGTCCTCCTGGGATCAACTTTTACTTTGTAATTCCTGGGTTTGTAGAACAGGTGGTGCCTGTGGAACACCTAACGCCTGGCCTCATGAGAAGAGGACAAGCAAACATGCGCTCGCTGACAATTGATATTAACATGACTGAAGGCCTCTCATCCAAGGCGCTGCATCGGGGACTTTGCATAGCCTGTTGCATTGGAATTTCAATAACCATGATAATAAAAGTAGTAATAATAATGACATTTTACAAGTATAAAGACTGCAAAGTAGGAAAACAACACTCCATTCACAGGTGATGTGACTGTGTACATAAATAAGTTGCTGGAACTGATAATGAGGATAGCCAGGTTGCTAAATTAATACATAAAAGTAAAAGAACACATTTTTGTATGTAAGAAACATAAAGTTTGAAAATAAAATTGGAAAAAGATACTTAAAACAACATGAAAAACATCAAATTTCTGAAGATAAATAACACAAAATACATGTAATACTTCATGAAGAACACTATTAATGAGAAAAATTTAAAACTCAATAAATAGAAGGGTTTATTATATTTATGTATGCAAAGAGTCAATATTGTAAAGATGTCAACTCTTCAAAATTGATCTACAGATTTAATGCAATCCCTGTCAAAACCCAATAGAATGTGTGTGTGTTTAACTTGACAAGCTGATTCTCCACTTTACATGGAAATGCTATCAAGACACCCTTCCAAAGAGGGAGATGATGTGAGCATTTTTTCTGTTGAGTATCCAACCTTATATAAGCCCTGAGGGGGTCTTCCCGAGGTGCTGGCAATTTCTTGACCCAGATGATGGTTATATCAGTGTTTAGTGTGTGATATTTTACTAAATTGTGTGTTTTTGTTTTGTGCATTCTTTAGGTATGGTATGACGTAAAATGGATTTTTAAAAGAGGTGATATAGGATTCTAAGAGTGGCCACATTCCTCTTTAAAATCCCTAAATGCTCCTGGTTTTAAAAAATCAATCTCTTTTGTTACTTAAGCAAATGATAGCTTGAAGAAACAAAGAGCACTAATATTGACAATTCTCCGTTTCCACTGAGGCAAGGCGTGTAGCCCGTTAAGCAAACTATATTCTGGGGCTGGACTTTTAGAACTGTGCTGGAAGAGGGCACAGTGGAATGATGGCTTCTCCCCTCTCCCTCCCTCCTCTCTTTTCACTTCTCTCCCCTTTCCCTCCTCCTCTCCATCCTTCTCCATCTCTGCCCTGCTATGGTCTGGATGTTTATGTCCTTTCCCTCCCCCACCCCAATTCATATATTGAATTGAAACACCAAGGTGCTGGTGTCAGGAGGTGGGGCTTTGGAGGCGATTAGGCCATGAGGGTGGAGTGCTCATGAATGGGGTTAGTTCCTTATAATAGGGGCCCCAGAGAGCTCCCTCAGCCCTCCCACCACATGAGGCCATAGTGAGAAGAAGGCTGTCTGTGAGGAAATGGGCCTTACCCAGACATAGAATCTGTCAGCACCTTGATCTTGAATTTCCAGCCTCCAGAGCTGTGAGCAATAAAGTTCTGTCCCTTATAAGTCATGTGGTCTATGATATTTTGTTGCAGCAGCCTGAATGGACTAAGACATACCCTTCCCTCCCCTCCTGCTGACCTCGCCTTGGACTCCAGTAAGTAGTAAGGCCACTAGTGGCCCTGGGAGGGGGTGTTCAAGCTTTCAAGAGACCCCTCCCCAAGGGTGTCCCCTCACCTGTCTGTCCATCTGAATATCACCACTGGGGTTAAGGCTTGTATGACAATGAAATGTAAACATGTAGCCAAGGAGCACTAACATAGCAACTGGTAAGCACTCGGCAACACATGAGCCACAAATACCTTGACACTTTATGTGGTGTGAGCCAGCACCTTGCTAACATCACAATCTTCACCCGGGTTTTCTCTTGTGGAATCACATTCCTATGTATCAAGGAAGCATAATGCCTACTTCCTTTTTACCTCAGTGGGGATTGCAAAGATTAGTTTTAATTAAACTTGTTTACTTTGAGTTCCTCTGAGAAGTGGTTTAAACTAATACAAAAGAGCAAGAACAGTACTTCTAATTGGAATAATACTATTGAGCAGTGATGAAAGAAATCCAAGATTATATGAATAATCATCCAGTTGAAAGGGGTTTTCTATAAATACTGTTCGATATTGTATTGAAATTAGGACTTTCTTTTAATTTTCTTGACTTTTAAATCTTTGAATTGCATTTAAACATATTATTTTATTGGTGGTGACATACTTTAACATAATAATTTTCTCTTCTAGAATAACCCATTATATATTCTGAGTTTTAAATGGAAAAGTATTCTTCAGATAATAAGGCCTTTATATATTTTAAGACTGCACCCTTGTAATAAAATGTAAAGTACTTAATCTCCTAAGCTGCACAATCTTTCTATAACATCCATGGGGAATTCATAAGTATTAAATTAGCTACGAGGGGACTTTGAAAGTGTTCTCCAAATGCAGTAAAAACATATTGAGAAATCAAGAAAGATATTGAGAATCACAAGAAAAATAATACCACATAGTCTACTAAGATTCAAGTGCAGTTTGTTTATATTAAGTTTCTACCTATTTGGAACTTCCTGTGCTGAAGTGCTGTACATAATGTTTCATTGCTAGAATCAAAAAGTGGTTGTTCACCTCCGAGCTCACTTAGCAGGAATGCATGGGGTTTACCAGCCTGCAGCCTTCTAAACAATTTGAATTTCTCTCATCTGCTTCTCTGACAGAGGCCAGCCTGGTCACCTCTGTTGGGATGCTGGTCCACAAATTTCAGCCACATATATTCCATATATTGAGTTAGGTACCAAATAGTCTTTCTAGGTTTTCTGAATGTAATAGGATTGTGGGGATTATGAGCTGAACATTCTTCCTAGCCTGGCTATTGGTACCCATTTGGGATTATCAAGAGGGTCTAGTCCATTAGAAAATAAGCTGTCCATCATAGTTTGATTTAGAAGAATAAATCAAACTGTCCAACTGGAATATGAGAAAGATTTTCTTATATTTGTGTTTGATATTTCTTCATCATGATCACCTGCTGAAATAATAAATTCCAAATTAGGTGGTAGAAAAGCCACCCAAAGTGGATAGATTTCTAAGAAAAAGGGAGATTGGGCAAATCCAGTAAGTCTGAATCCTCTGTTGCTTCCTCTAGGAAGTTCAGCACCAAGGTCAGTTCTAGAGGGCCATTCTCAGCTCCTCCTGCCCCTTCAAAAAGCAGAATTTGAAAATTATTTGGGTGTGATGTCTCACACCTATAATCCCAGGTGCTTCTGTTTGGGGTACACCTAAGCAGAGCTGCCCCAGGACCAAGTCTGAGGGCCCTGTGATGGGCCCTGCTCTGAGGGTGATGTGCATAGAACAAACACAGACAAACACACACTTGTTTAGGGACACATGGGTACTTCCGCCCAGGACCTGTCCCTCAGCACCCGCAAAGTGTAGCCCTTAACCCTAAATCTCCTGCCTCATAGCCGGCACCATTCATGCCTCAAGACAACTCTCACTGTATCTCTTGCTCTGAAAACCAGGAAAGGTTGTGAGTCTCACCCTGCTGCTGTCAGAGACAGACAGGACTTTGCCGTGTGGGGAGCTGGGAACAGCAGAGGTGGTGCTTGGCTGGGTCTGAGGCGTGATGACAATTCTTCACGTTGGCAGCTAGATTTCAACAAGAGAATTGTGAACAGGTTTATTTCTATAAAAAATGTTTAATAAGGTTGAATTATAGTTTTAAAAATTTATGTAACTGTAGCTTTATTTATATAACTTTGATTTAAAATTTTTAGCTTATTAATTACAATTAGTATTTGACCTTCAATTTTTAACAAGTAGTTTAAATATCTTAGAAGAAAAATAATTTTTTTGGGGAAATATATCAATTATTATTATTTTAATTTTTATATTAATGTACATATATTTCATGTATTTGATTTATATTTTTGATGGAAATGTATTCAAATTTTATATATTTCAAACATCATCTTATATTTTAACCTGAAATATTATATATTATAAAGTAAAGAATTACCTTAGCCATGAAGAATAAATGTAAGTCAAAATTTTTTTGTAGAAATAAAAAAAATATAGAAGCAGAGCTGGGAAATGAAAAGCTGAAAAGGAAACAGGAAAATCTTTAAAGAGGAATTTCTGCTTAAACTAAAAAAAAAACCTAGAAACCAAGAAATTGGCCAGACTTTTGCTGAGTGTGACTCATGTGAAATTTGCAAACAGGTTATTATATATTTTTAATTATTCAGATTTAATTATTGAAAAAATAATAAAAATGAGCAAGAAAATTATTCTTACCAGATTTAATGCTTGAACAGGTTGGACAAAATCTCTTCATATTTGCTAGTAAAGGAAGATTGAATTTTTGATCAAACTATGAAAATGGACAGGACTAATTCTTGTCAAATCTACAACTAGAAGCAACAAATATAGCCTCAGCCTCTGTTAGAATATGAGGGAAATGATATTCATGAAATTGGTAAATTGAGCAAGAAGGCTGAAACCTCATCACATCATTTTAATAGTGTGCAAAAGCTTCCAGCAAACACAGTCTGATTGAAATTGATGATTCTGATTTTCCTTTGGATAAGCCTGACAGAAAATTTAGTATTTTCCATCAAAATTCTTTCACATGGAGAAAGAAAGTGTAGAAACCAACTTTTATATTTTAAGTACAAAGTACTTTGTAACTATTTTTTCATATTTTATAACTTTGCTTTGGCTAAGATGTTATTGATAGCTAGAAATACCCACATTCTTAATTATAAAAACATAAAATGTCGCTTGGACATAAAAGTCACATGTATAGTGACTTTTTCCTCACTATCTGGGGAAAAAGTCTAAATAAACAGCAAACAATCAACAGTGTTCAAGAAAGACATATGAACACTGAATTACATTAATATGTTGTTCTTAATGGATAATATTTTATGCCCCATACTTAGCAAGCATGATGATGATGAAGATGATGTCTGTGTCTGTAGTACCACTAGTACAATATTTATAGAAAACAATGGAAATTTTCTAGTTTAGTAGAAATTATTTCAAAATTAGGTGACAGAATGGATGAACCTGAAATATAGACAAAAAGGAAGCATATGAACATTATCAAGGATGGAAAATTCAAATGAGATCCATTTTTAACAAATTAGAGAACAAATCATACATAAGTTTTTAAAAAGTAAATATTGCTCGTTTCAACTAGAGTGTGCCAAGTACAAGTTATATTGAACAACTGACATTTATTGTATACATTGCTAACTACCAGAGAAAAAGAAAAAAAGGAGATCAAAATTAGTAGCTATGCCACTGGTTTTATGTCTATTGTAAAATGTGTAGTTTTGACTTAAGTAAAAGACGGGCTGAACAACTTTCACTTTTAGGCATTGATCTTAAGTGTTCTCACCACAAAAAAAAAAGAAGGAAAAAAATAGAAAACGGTAACTACGTGAGGTGACGGATGTGTTAATTAGCTTGATTGTAATAATCATTTCACAAAGTATATGTATACCAAAACATCAAGTGACACACCATAAATATCAATGTATATAATTTCAATTTGTCAATTATACCTCAATAAATCCGAAAAACAAAACGTAGTTGAGGGCACACCTATGCTGAAGACACTAATAATGTTGGTAAGGAGAAAAGTATACAGGCCAGAATTCCCACTGAAAATTTATTTGTTACTGGAAGTTACGACTCATACCTATAGTGATAATATTTTTGGAGCAATTTAGGTATTTGGCTTAAAAGAATTAAAGAAGTTGAAAAAAGGTTTTTTTGCTCACATGGAACATACAGTGAAAGTGACATTCCAATGAAATGTAAAAAATTAGAACCAGGAAATGAACATGTTTGCATGACTGTGGGGAAGATTGTGTACTAATGTTCTGAAACTAATTGTCCATTATGAATCACAATACACTAGCATTGGAAGGGAGATTTGGATAAACTGAGCAGCATTTTCTAGTTTTGGTTTTCTTTATAATGTTCTAGAATTGAGCAATTTAAAAGAACAATCAAAGAAAGAAAGTTAAGAATTAAGTAACTTAAGTAAATGAAGAATTAAGAAATGTATTGATTGTGTGTCATTTTGTGGCTTTTTTTTTTTAAATAAACTTTTAGTTGTAAAATAGTTTCAGATTTCCAGAAAAGTTGTGAAGATAGTATGGAGAGTTCCCATATACCTCACACCCAGTTTCCCTTACTATTAACATTTACATTAGTATGTTATATGTGTCATAATTAGCAAACCAATAATGATATATTAATATTGACTAAAACCCTTACTGTATCAGATTTTCTTAATTTTTGCCTAATGTTTTTTTTCTGTTCTGGACTACCACCACAGTACTGCATCACATTTAGTAATCATGTGTCCCTAAGCTCCTCTTGGTGGCGCTGTTTTTGCCAGACTTTCCTTAGTTTTGATGACCTCTACAGTTTTGAAGTATGCTGGTCAGGTATTTTGTAAAATGTCCTTCAGTTGGGATTTGTCTGATGTTTTCTCATGATTAGACAGGGATTATAGATTTTGGGGTGAAAGATCACAAATGTAAAGAGCCATTCTCATCACATTATTTCAAGGGTACACACTACCAACATGACTTATTACTGTTGATATTAACCTCGAACATCTGGCTGCAGTCATATTTGCTGTTTCTTTACCGTGAAATAAGCCCCCCTTTCACGCTGTGCTCTTTGGAAGGGGTTACTAGGTAGAGCCCATACCTAAGAGTGGAGAGATACGCTCCATCTCTTTCAAGGCAGCACATCGATTATTTGGAATTCCTCTGTATGAGAGACTTGTTTATTCTTCCCCATTGTTTAATCATTTATTTATGTCAGTGGGAACTCATGGATTTTTTTTTAACATTTTGGGTTTATAATCCAATAACACTGTATTCACTTTATTGCTCAAGTTGTTTCAGCCTTCGACCATTGAGACTCTTTTAGCTGGCACCCTCATCATCGTTTGAAATTTTATTTGTTATTAAAATAATTTTATTTTCTATTATTATCATTTGTCACTTCCTTACTCCCAGTCCCAGAATCAGCCACTTCCCCCAGGATCCCAGAGTACTTCCATTGTGGAATAGTATTAGAAACCAGGACCCGGAACCTAGATGTGCTTGTTGCCACTGACATGTTGTTGCTCCTAGTTGCTATCATCTGACAGAGCAAGGAAGCAGACGCGTGTATACCAGCCCGTGTCTACACAGGCTGCGTGTATTCCAGCTCCTGCACTTGCTTGTCTCTAACCTTCCACTCAGTAGTGAGAAATCTAGCTCCTAAAAATCCACCATCATTTACTCCGTTGCTCAATCCGGTGTACATGTAAGGTGGTTTCAGGATTATTAACCTGCAGCCCTGTGGAAAGCAGCTTTATCAGCTAGAGCACGGAGCTTACGTGCCATTTCTGTTACCTTTAGTCCTATAGGCGCCACACATTTTCAAAGTTACTCAGTTAGTACTTTTCCTGCTTGCCTCTGAGGTGAGACTGTGCCACACACTTGTCATATAGTTGCTCCTTCTCGAAATCTACATTCCGTCCTGGGGTCCCCCGACCTCTGAAGTGACTTTTTAAAAAAAGACATTTTTGCCTACATTAAGATTCCCTCTTTATGCTGCAAAATTCTATGGGTTATGTATTGTGTATGTTGCCACCATTACAATATCATACAGAATAGTTTTTCCACCCTAAAAAAAAAATGCGCTTCACCTACACACACTACTGTGCCCAGTTTGAACCCCTGGCAACCGCCAATTTGTTGATTTCCTTTCCATAATTTTTCCTTTTTCAGAATATCATATAATTGGAATTAGTATACATCCTGTTGAGATTGGCGTCTTTCACTTAGCAGTACGCATTTAAGTTTTACGTGTGTCTTCTCGTGGCTCATTGATAGTGCATTCCTCTTTATTGTGGAATAATACTGCATCGTATGGAGGTACCAGTTTGTTTATCCATTCATCCATCCAAGGACGTCTTGGCTGCTTCTAGTTTTTAGTGGCTACAGAGAAAGCTACTATAAACATCTGCATGCAGATTTTTGGGTGGACAAAAGTTTTCAAATTAGTGGGGGTAAATCCCTGGGAACATGGCTGCTGGGTTATATGATAAAACTAAGTTTAGCATTATAAGAAGCTGTGAAACTGTTTTCCGTAGTGGCTGCACCATTTTGCATTCTCACTAGCAATGAATGAGACTTCCTGTTGCTCTGTACCATGGCCAGAATTTGATATTGTAAGTGTTTTAGATTTTAGCCAGTTCTAGCCAACTTAGCCATTTTAATACATATGTAGTGATAACTTCTTATTGTTTAAATTTGCATGTCCCTAATGAAAAATGTTGAACATTTTTCATATGCTTATTTGCCATCTTTAAATTTTCTTTGGTGAAAAGTGTCTACATTTTTTGCCCATTTTAGAATTTGAGTTGCTTGTTTTCTTATTATTGAGTTTTAAATTTTTTTGTATATTTTGAATAAAATTTTTTTAACAGATTGAATTTTTCAAATAGTTTCTTCCATTTTGTGGCTTGTATTTTTATTCTCATAAGTGTCTTTTACACTGAAGAAGTTCTTAATTGTAATGAATTCTGAGTTATCCATTCAATTTACTTTCATGGATCATTCTTTTCTTGTATCTAAACCCTCCCCACCAAAGCCAGGTCTTAAAGCTTTTGTGAAATGTGTAAGGTCTTTGTCTAGGTTTTTTTTTTTTCCATATTGATGCTCAATTGTTCTAGAACCATTTGTTGAAAAAATTATCTTGTTTGTATTGAATTGTCTTTGTTCCTTTGTCAGAAATTAGTTGACTATATTTGTGTGGCTATATTTATGGGCTCTCTATTCTGTTACATTAAACTATTTGTCTATTCTTTTGCCAAAACCATGCTGCCTTGATTACTGTAGCTTTATAGTAAGTCTGGAAATAGAGTAGTTTGAGTCCTCCAACTTTGTCAATGCTGTTGTTGTTGTTGTTCTTCTTCTGTATTGTGCTATCGATTCTAGGTTTTTTCCCTTTGTTACAAACTTTAAAATTAGTTTGTTGATTCCTACAAAGCAATTGAGTGGGATTTAGATTTAGATTACCTTAAATCTGTGGATCAAGTTGGGAAGAAGTGACATCTTAGGAATATTGAATCTTCCTATCCATGAACATGGAATATCTCTCCATTTATTTAGCTCTCTTCATTTCAACCGTGCTTTATAGTTTTCTGCATCCATACCCTACATATATTTTTGTTATATTTATACTTGGTCATTTCACTTTTTAGTGCTATTGTAAATGATATTTGTATCAATCAGGGTTCTCCAGAGAAACAGAAAAATAGAACTTATAGAATGTGTGTGTGTGTGTGTGTGTGTGTGTGTGTGTATGAGAATGGGTGTGTATGTGTGGGGAGGCGGGGAGAGAGAGAGAGAGAGAGAGATTTAAAGGAATTGGGTCATATAATTGCAGAGGCTTGGGTAGGTGCAAAACATGCTGGGTCGGCAGCAGACTAGAGAACTAGGGAAGAATTGCAGTTGGAGTCCAAAGGCATCTGCTGGCAGAATTTTTTTCTTATGCAAGGAGGGTAGGGCTTTGTTCTATTAAAGCCTTCAACTCATTGGATGAGGCCCACCCACATTATGGAGGGTAATTACCTTTACTCAAATTCTACCAATTTAAATGTTAATCCAAAAAATACTTTCACAGAAACATCTATTATGTTTGACCAAATACCTGGGCACTGTGGCTCAGTCAAGCTGACACAAATTTAACCATCCAGTATTTTTTTTTATTACAAATACCAATTGTTTATTTCTGGTATATAGGAAAGAAATTTACTTTTGTATCTTACGCATGTATTCTAAGACTTTGTTTTGCATGCTTATAAGTTCCAGGAGTGTTTTTATTGGGCTTTTCTACCTAGACAATTATATCTGTGAATAAAGACAGTTTAACTTATTTCTTTCCAATCCATATACATTTCTTTCCTTTTCTTTGTTTATTGGACCAGCTAAAACTTCCAGGACAATGTTGAATAAGAATGGTGAGAGGGGATATTATTGCTTTGTTCCTGATTTAGGGGGAAAGAGCCCAGTCTCTCATCTTTAAGGATGATGTTATCTTTAGGTTTTAATAAATGTCCTTTAACAAGTTGAGGATGTCCACTCTGTTCAGAGTTTTCTGAGAGTTTTATCATGAATGGTTGTTGGATTTTGTCAAATGACTTTGTTAATTGATATGATCAAATGATTCTTTAGCCTGCTGTTATGAAAGATTCAATTGATTTATTATTTTATTTTTAAATGTTGAACCAGCCTTGCATACCTGGAATAAATCCCACTCGGTTTCAGTGTACAATTTTTTTTTGTACATTGATAGATTTGATTTGCTAGTGTTTTGTTGCAATTTTTTCATCTATATCAATGAGAGATATTGGTCTATAGTTTTTCTTTTTTTTCATGTCTTTATCTGATTCAGGTATTAAGATAATCTGGCCTCATAGAATGAGTTAGAAAACACTCCCTCTGCTTTTATTTTTGGAAGATATTATGGGGGATTAGTATTATTTCTTCCTTAAGTGTTTGTTAGAATTTGTCAGTGAAACCACCTGGTACAATGTTTTCTTTTTTGGATGGTTATTAGTTATGGATTCAATTTCCTTAATAGATACAGGGCTGTTTAGGCTGCCTTTTCTCCTTGTGTTGGTTTTGGTAGTTTGTGTTTCTCAAAAAGTTAATTGATTTCATCTAAGTTGTCAAATTTGGGGAAGTAGAATTATTCATAGTATTACTTTATTATTCTTTTTATGCCAAAGGGATCAGTAATGATGACCATTCTTTCATTTCTTATATTGGTGATTTCTTTTCTTTTTTTTTAATTTCTTTTTTCCCCACAGATCCTTCATAAGGAATACATTGGTGATTTATATTCATTTTCTCTCTCTCTCTCTCTCTCTCTCTCCACACACACACACACACACAGTTATCTATGGTTCCTTGATTTTGGTTCTTTGATGCTTTTGCTGCATTCTACAGATTTGGCTAACTTATATTTTCATTTTAATTTAGTTCAAAGTATTTTTTAAATTTCTCTGAGACTTCTTTTTGACCTATGAGTTATTTAGAGTGTGTTACTTAATTTACAAATATTTGGGGATTTTCCAGCTATATTTCTGTTATTAATTTCTAATTAAATTCCATTGTAGTCTGAGAACATACTTTGTATGACTTTTATTCTTTTAAACTTGTTAAGGTGATTTTTCAAGGTCCGCAGTGTGGCCTGTCTTGGAGAACGGGCTCTATGTGAGTTTGAGAAGAATGTGTCTTCTGTTATTACTGGCTGAAGTATTCTTAAAAATGTCAACTAGATCACGTTGACTGACAGTGCTGCGTGGGTCACCTACGTCTTTGCTGAGCTCCTGCCCACTTGATCCGTCAGCCGCTGGCAGAGGTGCTGGAGCCTCCAGCTGCAGCAGTGGGGCCGGGTCCACTTTTTCCAGTTCCCCTAGTGTTTTTCTCATGTATTTTGACATCACCGTTTCCAGTGTTCCTCTTTATCACTGATTTCCTTGTTCTAAAGTCTGCTTTGTTTGAAATTATAGCTACTCCAGCTGCTTTCCATTGGTGATAATGGGTTACAACTTTCTCCGTCCTTTCAATTTTAACTTTTCTGAGTCTTTATGTTGTGTGTTTTTTTTTGTTTTTTTTTTGGTAAACAAAATATAGGGAGTATTGTTTAAAAAAAAATCTCATCTGGTCACCTCTGTTTTTTATAGTTTTTTAGGCCATACACTTTAAAGTGATTTACTGATACAGTTGGATTAATATTCACTATGTTTTTGACAGTTCTCTATTTACTCCATTTATTCTTATTTCTTGTATTTCCTTCTTTTTCTGCCATCTCTGGTTTTCACTGAGCATTTTATGTACTTTCATTTTATCTCCTTGATGAGCATGCCAGTTTTACTTGTTTAAAAAATTTTTAGTGTTTACCTTAGAGTCTACAATACTCATTTTTAAGTAACTAAGTCAGCCTTCCAACACCTCTGCATCTCGTTAGTGCAGCGCAGGCACCTGCGACAGGTGTTCCCGATGCTCCTGCTCATCCCCAGGACGCGACGTCGGTTGTTCAGCTGAACCACGTGCTGTAGCCACCCACTGCCTTATTACTGTCGGTACCTTAAACAACTTATCTTTTAGGTAAATTAGGAAAAAGACAGATATAAATATCCTACTTCATTTATTCTTCCTGTCATGCTCTTTCTTCTTTTAAACGTAGATCCGAGTTTCTGACCTATATTGTTTTTCTTCTTCCTGGAGAGAAAACGTCTTCGAAAGTTCTTGCAGAGCTGATCTGCTGGCAATGCATTCCCTCACGTTTTGTCTGAGAAAGTCCTGATTTGTCCTTCAATTTTGAAGGTTAATTTCACTGGATATAAAATTCCAGGCTGGTTGTTTTATTTTCTCCCAACACTTGAGATATTTCACCCCTCTCTTCATATTTCCATGATTTATGATGAGGAACACTGTAATTCTTATCCTTGATTTTCTATAGATAAAATTTTCCCCTGATTTCTTTTAAGACTTTTTCTTTGTCTTTGATTTTCTGCAGTTTCAATGTGATGTGCCCCTGGGCGTGTGTGTGTGTGTGTGTGTGTGTGTGTGTGTGTGTTTTGTGTGAATCCTGCTTGGTGTTCTCTGCGCTTCCTGGATGTGTGGCTTGGTCCTGTCAATAATTTGGGAAATGTCTGGGCCATTATTACTTTACATATTTTTTCTGATCAGTCTCTTTTTCTTCTCCTTTTGATATTCCAATTACACATATGTTTCAACTTTGAACAAATTGCCCCACAATTTTTGGATGTTCTTTTCTGCTTTTTGTTTTTGTTTGCTTGTTTTTTATTGTTTGCTCTTCTTCTCTTCCAGTTTGGGAGGCTTCTGTGGACTTATCTTCACGCTCACTGATTCTTTCCTTGTCTGTGTCCGGTCTACTCACGAGCCCATTAAAAGCATCTTTCACTTCTGCTTACAGTGCTTTTGATTTCCAGAATTTCCTTTTAGTTCTTTCTTAGAATTTTCATCCCTCTGCTTACATTATCCATCTGTTCTTGCATGTTGTCTACTTTTTCCACTAGAGCCCTGAACATACTAATCATAGTTATTTTAAATTCAATATCTGCTAATTTCAACATCTGTGTCATAACTGAGTCTGGTTTTGATGTTTACTTTGCCTCTTCAGACTAGTTTTTCTTGCCTCTTTGCATGCCTTGTAATTTTTTTTTTTAAGTTTGGATAAGAACAGGGGTACATAGGCCTTTAGTGTGAGGACTTACGTTAGTCTAGCTGGGAGTTGGGCTGTTTTTTAATGTTTACTGTAGCTCTAGGTGCTAGAAGCTTCAAATTCCTGTAATGTCCTTGTCTTTATCTTCCCTGCTGTCTTTGAGCTTCTTTTGGAACTCTCCTTAGACAGTCTGTGCCTTGTAGCGATTCTAGCTGTAATCCACTGCTACACTGGAGTCCTGGGGGGTGCGGTGAGGGGTAGGAAGGGGGTGCTCCCTAATGCTCCCATTGCAGCTCAGTGTCTTAGTGGGCTGTGACCTGCCCTTGTCTTTCTCTGCAGGCTGGGTTTGCCCCTTCCCCGGCTGCAACAGTGTGCCAAATTATTTCCTTGAAGCCTGGCCCCTGTTGCCTATTTTTCCTCTTAGGTGAGCAAGGGCTGGAGTGGTGTTACTGCCCTTAATCCACCTGGGAAAAGGCTGTGGTTGTGTGTTTTTCCCTGGAGAGTGGGCCCTTGCCATGGAGAAGGTCTGGGCATCTTTCTTGATTATATTTCTTCCCCTCCTGCTGCCATAGCCACAAGTGATCTGTCTTAGAGCTTCACCATGGAAACCTGGTGTGGGTCCAGGTAGTAAAGCCCAGGAAAGTGTAGGCAACCCCTCCTCCCACTGTGGTTTCCAGAAATTTCCTAGTCTCTTGCTAGTCCGCACTACGACTCCAGCAATTCAAATATCTGTTACGTGTTTCTGCCAATCCATGGCTCCAGCGGCTCCTGCTCCAGGTTAGCAGACTTCGGTTGCTACATCTCTCTCTGGTTGTGCCCGTTTTTCCAGATTTTGGGGTGGTTGTTTGCTCTTCAACCTCATTTTTCTGATAAGTCCAAAAAATTTTTTTTGATTTTCAGTTTGATGAAATTCTAAGGGTGGATGGGAGTGTCGGCTTCTAAATTCTGTGCTTATCAGAACTGAAACAGGAAGACTTATAGTTTGCTTTTGAGATTTTCTTTTCATTTTTGGTCTTCAGTCGTGAGATTTTGAAGTGTTCTGACATGTTCACTCTTCTTTTCTTCCTTCCTTCCCTTCCTCCTCCTCCTCTTCCTCCTCCACCCTGTTTGCAGTTAGCTGAGCTTTTTATAACTGTGAACTGATTTATTTTAATTTATTTATTTTACCCAACTTAGAAAATTATGACTGATTCTTTCTTAAGATTTCTTTTCCTGCTACATTATATCTTTCCTTTTATTCAGGGACTTAATTGGTTTATCCTATAAATTCTTTTCTGCTTATTCCAAAGCCTGGGCCATCTGTGTATCTATCTATTAACTGCTTTTTTTCCCTCTTCATTATGGCTCTCATTTTTTCTGCTTCTTTCATGCCTAGTAATTTTTGACTTTATACTGACTTTTTTGGATGTTACATTGTAGAAACTCTGGATTTTGATATCTTTCTCTACAGGATGTTGTATTTGTTCTGGAAGGCAGTGCAATTCCAGAGTAGTCAACTGCCTGACTTTCTCAGTCTTGTTGAAGGTTGGCTTTAGGCTTGTTAGGAACACATTATTTATGTATATATCGTATTTGACATATGCCCCTAAAGAAGAAAGCAGCTTCAAATGTCTGGTTCATTTACCATATTACCCACATCTGAGCCTGGTAATTCTTTACTATTTCATCAGCTCTTCTCTGTGTCTGTATCTTGTACAGCTTTTCAGCTATAGAGCACCTCTTAATTATCTGGCCCACTGTTATTGGAGGCAGGAATTTCCTGGTCTTTTTTTTATAATGTAGTCTTTGCACTTCTTTTATCTCTAATAATTTTAAATGTTCTTCTTCCATAGTCTTTGACAAATAGCTTTATAACCTAAATTACTGATCCTGTTCAATGTATCTACTGCTAACTCATCATAGAATAGTTCCTCTCATGTGTGTGTTTTAATGTTTGTTTATAAGCTCCTTCTCTCCTCCTTTGTTCCAATCTTCCCTGTGGAGGTCAATGTTTCCCAAATCCTGAAAAAGATACTATGGCACCATTTGCCTTTGCTTTCCTTCAAAATCCAGGAGTTTTGCCAATTTGGGACTTTTTAAAAGTTACTATATAGACTTAGCATTTCCTTACAATGTAAAAAAATTAAATTTGAACTCCTTACCAGTGCCGGGTACTGATGGTGTTTAATTTGTCATCGTGGACATATTTTTTCCATCGTATAGTCCTAGTGACACACAAATTTCCTTATTGCTTTCCTAGACTTGTGGGTCTTGTTTTTCTAGACCTGCTACTGAGAGAGAACCTTTTCATGCTGCTGGATTTTTGCAGGATTCTAGATTTCAGCCTTCGTGATTAAGAGGACACGGCCACGTATCTTATCCCTCATCCAACTCCCAGCCACACAGTCTCATATCCAGTTCCTACATCCTCACGTTTTCCTGGAATATAGCAACATCTCACGTTTTCCTGACCTGACTTTGAGTTCTCTTTATGTGTCTAGTACCTGAGGACATTCTTTGTGAGTTCGACTATCTTGGTTATTAATCGTTTGTTTTGTTGTATCTAATTTAGCTTCTGTTTGTCTTTGTAGTGAAAGAAGGATTCATATTAGCTCAAGTCCATCAATATTGGAGGACTTAATTTGTAAATGATATGTCTAAGTCCATTTACAGGTAAAGGGTGATACGAAGTGCTAAATGGATGAAGGCTTCATAGCTGTTGGAATCTAGGGTAATGGCAGGAGAACTGAGTTATCTCAGGGCACATGTGTGTTACACTGTGGAACTTGCCAAGTCAAGCACAACCTGCACAGTAGCAGTCTACACCACAGTCCTGTTGCAAACACCAATTTAGTTTTCATAAGATAACCTAATTCATAGTATTAAATTCAACAAAAGTGTATAACTAATAAATTAAGGTTAAAATGACAATTTAATTTGTTGACTTATTTTAGTTTTATAGTTGTATAAAAGCTACAAGCATAAAATTTCACATTTAGTTTTATTAATATGTTTGTATATTTTCAAGTACCATTATACCAAAATTACATTAACACTAGGAATCCAGGAAAATGTTTTAATTTAAAGTAGTTATATATTAACTGGCTTGTGTAAATAGTCTATGCCATAAGAGCCTTAGAACATACAGATGAGAATGTTTTCTGCCATAGCTTTTAAATTGTGAGCTGTATCTTTTTTATACCTCTGTGCCAACCTGAGTTAAACAGCACTTGAAAAAACCTTCAAACTACTAAATGAAACAAAGGAGCTAAAATAGATGGTTGAATTTGTTATAATCCTAAGCAAAGTCAGTTCATAATTGTTATGAGAGAACTGAGTTTTTGGAGATTCCAGGCAGTTGTTTCTCCTTTACGGTTGCTGGAACAGGAACTCAACCACGTCTCTAACCTGTCTGGCAGGATTTGGGAGGGACAGGGAGGAGGTGTTGATGTCAGCAACATCTCAGTAGCTCCTTGAAGCTGGCCTGTCTTCCTCTGGGGACCTTCGCGAGAGGAAAGGGCAGCAGAGTCTGCTGTTGGGGACATGAGGAATGCTAAAGCAGTAACAATCAGTGACAAATCTGATGGCAGAGGCCAGAGTCCCCTTATTCTGGGGGCCACTTCTCACTCGTAAGTTTTCCTCCTCCCCAGTCCAGTGTGGAAAAAGAAATGGTTGCAAAGTTCCCCTGCTGACACCTGCTGCCTTTCTTCCCTTCGCTCTGTCTTCTCAGGCCCACTCCAACACTAGCACGCCAGCACAGTCTTTTGAGATGGTCTAAGGACCAGTTACTTTTCAGTACAGAGAAACCGAAAGGGTAACTCAATAGCTAACAATGAAGAAAGCTGCACATTTACACCAAAGTTTGGGTACACTTTACTCTGGGTCTTAGGTGGGTTGGAAAAGAAATCGGCCTGCATCCTGTTAGTCCTTTGTACGTCTCCTCCACTAGTCTGCTGTTGCCTCTGGGCTGGAGCCCATCTGTTTCTTCTCCCTAGTGTTTTCTCCCTTGCAGCTCTCTGGAAAAGGGCATAAAAGCCATTCTTAACTCTGGTTCCAGGGTAGAAAAATCAAAGCTGATCCTTCACAAGTATATTGAAGATGAAAACCAAAGCCCCATTCCAGAGGTCTTTCCAAGGGGGACTCACGGGACTTGGTGACTGGTGGCATGGGATGAGGATGCGAGGGTTAATCCTAGAGAGGACAAAGGAATTCACCGTTTTAGCTTAGATGACTGGGCAGATTAACCATTGGTGGTGTATGCCCTGGGCATATCTAAAGAAATGAACAGGGATTTCCCTGATGATGGGAAGGTCAAGAGGTTGCTGTGGCTAAAGTAGCAGTGTTGTTGTGATCACATCTGGGCTTTTACAGTAGGGAGCTCCGGAGGGTGGGAAAACGGCAATTCTGGTGGCTCTGCAGACGTTCGGGAGCAGGAAAACATCAGGCTTTTCTCACCCCACTTCTCTTTGGTGGAGAACCCCAGGGGCAGGCTCGGGGTTGACCTCTCAGCCCGTTCCTGAGCGACAGAAGGGGATGCGGCAGACGCGGCAAAGGCCGCTCCAGAGCTCTCCCTGCAGTGCTTGGCTGTGAAAAGGGGCTCAGTAAAACCGCCAGTTTCAAAACACAGTAGGCTTCTTTTCTGAGAAACGAGACTGTTCCTTTCTCTTCTCTTCTTCTTTTTTTCTTGCATTAACAGGAAAAGAATGACATTTGAGTCTAACTCTAAAAGCTGCAGTTCTATTTTTCGGTCGTTCTCATCTTTGGGATCAAATATTGAAGGTGAATGTGGGAAAATCAATACCAAGGTGGGGGTGCAGAGTTATGTAAGAGCCACATGAATGAAACATTAGGTGCCATAAAGCAAGAGGGGCCTTTGAAGCCCCGGACGATTGCTGCACTGTTATTTGGACGCTATTTTGGAATTGTGAGAAATCAATATGAAAAAGCATATACCAGGAGCAAGGTAAAGAAACGCGGTCACTGACCTAGAAGCAAGACCCAAGTGCTCGCGTGGGTTGGCTTGTGTTCTGGGCGAGCTGCCGACGTCAGAGAGTGAAGCTCTGTGAAACCCGAGAACGTCGAGTGCAGCGTGGCAGGTGGGCAGGAGCGCTCCAGAATCTGCAGTTGTTTGGGTTCATGGGGCATGAAGGAACTGGTCTAGCAAAATTTTGAAGAATGCAAAGTTTATAAAAGAAGGCAGGTTTATTACTTTTAAATGCAGGTATTAACTCAAACAGGCCATGGAAAGCGCTACCTATTTCAGGGCCTGAGTTAAGGAGGAATTATTCTAGTTCCTGTTCGTATTTTGGTAAACCTGTTCACATTAATGTTTATTTCAAATATATTTTAAAACAATTTAATTTCTTGAGTAGTAAACTTGTCTTATATATTTTAGCTTAGAAACTGTTTTTTCTCAGAGGCCAGGGAAGTGACTTGTGCGTGGGCCCTTTGCAGGTGGCTGCTGCCGGGTCCTGTGCTCCGGGTGGCTGCAAGAACAGTGATGAATGAGTGTCATTTCCCAGGTTGCACACTGCCAGCCTCCCCGGAAGGCTCTGTCTGCAGATGCTGATTAACTGGACTGGTTTATCTGGCTCCAGGAGGACCCTCCTTCCCAATTAATCCCACACATAGTTAGCATTGACTGAGGTCTGCAAAGACAAATGCACACCATTCCTGCCCTAAGGCACTTAGGGTCTAGTTGGGGGTGGGGGTGACTTCTGCAGACAGATAAGTAAGATCATGTGTCGTCGACCCTGAACAAAGAGCACAAGGTTTATAGGGATGGGGGGACATGGGAGGGAGCAGTTAATTTTGCCTGTGATGGAAGGGATGCCTAGGAAAGTTATGCAGAAGTGACTTTGGTTTGAATTTTTAAAGAGGAGTTGGTTGAGAAACAGAATTCAAAATGAAGGAGCGACGAAGGCCTAGGTTCTGGGTGTGAAGCAGTTTCTTGCTTTTGGAGGCCTGTGAATAGCCCTTAGTGTGAACAGTGTGGTTGATAGTGCCGGTGTTTGAGTGTGTGTGTGGGGTGGGGGATCAGGGGTGGGGACGACCTGTCATCAGGGATCAAGGCAGATGGAACCAGACAGACAACAGCAGGGGCTAAGGTCGTGGGTGGTTTAATTGCCACCGTAAATACTTAGATTTTATCCTAGGGACCATGGGGAGCTGGCTAACAGCTTTCTTCTTGCCTTTTCTTCTTTTGGTTTTTTTAAAAAAAACCTTTTAATTTTGAAATAATTTTCTATTCACACAAGAGTTGCAAAGATTGTACGGAGAATTCCCATATATCCTTTGTCCAACTTCTTCTAATTCCAACATCTTACATGACCATGGTGTATTTGTCAAAACTAGGAAATGAATACTGGTTTAATGCTATCAACTAAACTATGGACTTAATGAAAATTTCATCAGCTTTTCTACTTGGGCCCTTTCTGTGCCAGGATCCCATCTAGGATTTGGTCCTCCTGCCCCCTTAGTCTCTGCCGACCTGTGACGTTCCTCAGTATTTCCCAAAGTTTTTGTGACCCTGACATGTTTGAAGACTATTGGCCAGGCGTTTTGAAAATGTCTCTCAATTTTGGTTTGTGTGACTTTCCTCAGGATCAGATAGGCTGTGGATTTTTAGGAAGAGGACCCCAGAGGTGACGTGTCCTTCTCAGCATCCTATCGTGGGGTTGTGATGTCAGCATCACTCACCACTGGTGATTTTAACTGGATCACTTGGTTAAGGTGTTTTTTGTGTGGTTTCTCCACTGTAAAGTTACTATGTTTCCCTTTTTGATTTTGGGGGAGATACTTTGAGGTGATGTAAATATCATTTTTCTCCTTAAACTTTTGCTCATTGGTGTTAGCGTTCATTGGTGGATCTTGCCTGCAACGTTTTTTACTACATTGTTCAAGTGCTGATTTTCTAGTTCCCTTATTTCTTCTACATTTATCACTTGAAGTTTTTCTGTAAGGAAGATCAGCTACATATTTGCTTATTCAGTCATTTATTTATATCAGTATTCACTCATGGACAGTTATTTGATTCTTTGGGTTATAATCCGATACCCTCATTGTTATGTATTTGGTTGCTCAATGGCTCCAGCCTTGGACATTGCTGCTCTTCCAGTTTGGCTTCTGTGTTTTTTTGACAAGCCTCCGCCCGGCTGCCCACCCACCCATCCGTCCAGCCAGCCATCCAGCCAGCTGTGTATTTATTTACTTACTTATTTTTGAGTACTTTCTTGCTTTATGGCACCACAGAACGCTGCAGGCTCACTTTGTGTTTTCTCTGCTCCCAGCTAGGGTTGTTTTTTTTAAACAAGAAGAGGTAATGATATGAGACATGTTTTGAAAGGCCACTTTGTGGAGGACGGGTGGGCATGTGGAAGGGTGGCAGTTGCCATGATCAAGCTGGAACCAAGGCCAGGTCAGCAGGTTGGAGGAAAAGGTCAGCGCAGCAGGTAGTGTGAGAACTGGATCAATGGGCGTCCCGCTGCCTGGAGAGGAGGGGGGGCTGTGGCCCCCCTCACGGACTGGCAGCCGGGCAGCCTGGCTCTGCGGCCTCCCTTCTGGCAGCAGTTTTATCATGCGGGCTCTCAGCTGGCTGCTTTTTCTTCTTCTCTGGGGCTCTTATGAGGAGAGAAATAGGGTTTCTTTCTGTTGTCTCCTTCCTTGTCGGGATGTAACTGAACGGCCAGGCTTCTTGCAAGTGAGGCTGCGCTCGGGCAGCCCTTGTATGTTTGAGACGTGTGAGGTTGACATTTCTTCTTGCTCTGCCAATCACTGTTATAGGAGCTGGGAGATAAATATCTCAGTTAAGGTAACTGCTCTCGGGAAGCTGACAATTCTAGGATAAATAATAAACAAGTGAATAGATAAACAATCCAGCTTATTGCACAGAGTGGGATAAAATGGGGTCATGTGACAGGAGGCACTAAGAGTCGGGGAGGGGTTCAATGTGCTCGGCAGTTACAGGAGGCTCCAGTAAAGAGGGGCATTTGAGTCAAGGTCTGCATGAAAGACCTACGTAAAAATCCAAAAAAGCCATGTAAAGCTACCAGCCATGTAGCTAATCCAAGCCATGTAAGGTGAGAGCCATGTAAGGTTTGTATTCAAATCTGAGGCATCTCTGTATGGCAGCCATTTTCTTACTAGAATGCTTCTATGTTGTCATTTAAGCTCGCTGCATTACCTGGCCTCACCCTAATCTATATTTAGAGTCATTTCCCACTGAGGCACACACATGTACACATAGAACCACACATGGTCATGTGCAGGTTCTTTGCTCAAGTCACACTGGCTTTGCCTACTTCATGCCTTTGCATGTGCAGACCCCCCTCCCTGGAATATCTTTCCCCTCCTCTGTGTGCAAGCTCAAGGCCTATGTCAAATGTCACGTCTTTCTATGACTCACTCATTGAGAGTTGCCGCACAGAGACAGTGGCATGACTTTCCATACATTACAAGGTTGTGCAAGCTTAAAACGAATTACAAATATGACTGGCACAGTCAGTTTCTTAATTTATTATGGAGGATCTTTCTTGGTAGAGGCCAGAAGTCTCACAAGCTCTGACGGCTCCAATTCGGGGCACTTGTAGGTGTGAACACCTCTGCTGTGCTTAAGGTTTATATTTGCTTCTCCGTCTCCTCTCTGCACCCTTCCCCACATGCCGTGCTCTGCTGCAGACTGGCCTGTGTGGCCCAAGTCTCTTGGGTTCTCTCGACCTCTGCCTTTCCACTGGGCTTGGCCAGCAGCCCTGGAAGACGGTGTGTCAGTTCCCACTGATGAGGTCCCCGTGTCTTCATTAGTTTCTGCACTGAAGGCCCAGCTCCTTTCTACCCACCTTCTCTCTCTGGGTTCTCCCCTTTCCTCTTGCGGCCTGGGGTTGCTGGGTTCTCCCTGCTGCTGCACCTTTCCTCGCTGGTTTCTCTCAACTCTACTCACACCTCTGTTAACACCACCTTTCCTCAGTTGACTTATTGGTCCTGCTGTTTCTTGCTGGGATTCAGACTCAGATATTTGAGAAGCCAAATAATAATAATAATAGTATTATAATAACAATAATTTCAGCAAAAGGGGGCCAATTGCCTTGAGGAATACTTTGTCAAGACCTGTTTTAGTTTTCTGTTGCTGCACAGCAAATCACAACAAATGCAGCAGTTTAAGACAACACCCATTTGTTAACTCATGGTTCTGCAGGCAGAAGTCCAGGCGGGGCTCGGCTGGGCTCTCTGCTCGGGGTTTCACGGGGCTGAAACCACACTGTTGGCTGGGCTGCTGTCTCCTCTGCAGGCTCTGGGCGAGACTTTGCTTCCAAGCTCACTCAGGTTGAGGGCAGACTCCAGGTCTTTTCGGTGTAGGACTGAGGTCTCCACTCTCTCACAGGCTGTCAGGTGGGGTTCGCTCTCAGCTCCTGGAAGTCACCTGCATTCCTTGCGTCATGGCCCCTCCATCTTCAGAGCCAGCAATGGGGAATTTCCCTTGCATCAAGTTCCTCTCAACTTTGAACGTCCTTCTCAGGAGGAGCTGTGTCCCTTGCAAGGGCTCCCCTGATTGGGTGAGGCCCGTGATGATAGTTGCTGTGTCATACAACATAGCCTCACCGCTTGCGTGACGTCCCAGCATCTCCACAGGTGCTGCCCACACTCAAGAGGAGGGGAGTCTACAAGGGGGTGTTTGGGTCATTGCTGGGTCATTTAGAACTCTGCCTACCACAGCCATGATGAGTCCTGATGGCCCGTCAATCTTTCTCTTCTCTAGTGACCATAGCACGTGTGTCCCTTGGATTCTGGATCTTTCCCTTGGACAGCTATGGACAGACCTAGCTAGCAACCTTCTGGATCTCTGTCCTAGCTTTTGTGTGACCCTAGGATTCTTATCTAGAGACTTGTTGTTCTCCTTGGAGGTATCTGGAAAGGTGTGGGGTGATTTTTATGTTCATCATCACTGACTGAGCCACTGGCACTTGGTGGGCTTGGGCCACGGGTGCTGAACACTCTCCCGTGATTCGAGGGAGAGTCCTGCACAACAATTTCCTCTGCCCCTGTGCTTTCTCAGAAGACAAGCACTATTCCACAGATTTTATAATTCTTCTTACTGAATTATAATCACACTCCAGCTTCTTCCAGGAGAATACCCTCAGCTCATGTTTTGGGCAGACACTTACCAGTCTTCGTGTGCGGTGGCCACGTCTAGAGAATGAGTGGGCTCTTGGAACCTTGAATAAAAAGCCCCTAAATGACCACAGAGACAGAGAGCTGGGGCTTAGGCTGCGAAGGTGAAGATGATTGTAGAGCAGTTTTCCAGGATGGCAGGAGGAAGGCTGTGCCCACCCCTGTCAGTGCTGGGTCCTGGAAGGTGCAGGTGGCACTTGGACAGGCTGGCCCCCTACTCAGATTAGCTTCCTCATATTATCGGACCCCCCAAATCCAGTGTATTGATGAGCCTTGTAGATCTTGCTTTCTTGGTCTCTCTCAACTCTCTCCCTCCCTTTCCACGGCTACTTCACTGCCCACTTGACCAACAACTATTTCTTGACCTCCCATCATGTGCCAGCACCACCCTGATCACCACTTGCTTTAAGACTTGCCTTTATGGTTTATTTAGCTTCTCTCTCCCTTGCTAGACTCACTCCAATTAATTATCCATTTGACAGTCTCAAGTAATCACATCAGGTTATTGATTAAAACTCTTCGATACTCCTCCCATGCCTTCCTTGGTTTAAAATCCTCAGCAAGCAAGATCCAGCCCTGTCCAATGTGATTCCAAACCAGCTGTCAGGTCCTGTTCCCAACCTGCGGCCTGCTGCCCTGCCAGACAAACCTCCCTGGGCTTGTTTTCTTCTTTACCATGTTAAATCAGGTCTCTCCCTTAAAAGGCAGCCCCCTATTTCTGCCCATTGAAATAGAACTCATCCTATAAGCACCTTGCTAAATGCTTTGTTATTCAGTAAGCTTCTCAAACTTTTCCTGAAAGGGTATAACTTGTACTCTGTTGAGGTGGGGAGGGACCTCCTTCCGTGCTTGTGTTTTCCTGTGTGATGACTTCCATTAGCTACACACCTGGATCTTTCCTATGCAGCCATCCAATAAGCATTTGTTGAATTGGATTCATTGTGTGGTTGCCACAGGTCTCTGAGTGTTGAGTGCTGTTAAGTATATGAGAAGTTCTTTCCTTCTCTGGGGACTTTGAAAATGGGATGTGACACATATGTGGCACAAACAGATTACATATTCAAATGGCAGTGCAACCTCAGCTTTGCCAAATTACAATTGTGCTGTGCTTTCAAGGCATAGGGTTATTTACCACTCATAAATGCCCTCAGATAGAGCCCACAGTTTTTGTCTGTTTTTTGGTTTCCAAGGCATAACTGTCTTATTTGCTACTCTTAGTAACTACACTTTGGGAGTTGTATACTACAAATAACGTGTAGGAAGAGTATCTGTCTGTTGTGTTGCATTTCACACATCCCCAGTATTGGTGGATATAGAAGATCTTCCTCATCATGCATCACTGACAACACAAAACACTCAGTATCATGGATGTTCATCCTGTGTTTCTTCCCAAATGTGGCTAAATCTATAAGTCTATACAAATACAATACAGAAGCTCTGTGTGTCACATAAGGATGCACGCACCTTGATTCAACAAATATCTCTGAAATGGATGTGTCTCTAACCTCAATTCCCTGCAATTGAGATGGGAGAAGCTGGTGGCTTTGTTTATTGGTGTCATTGTTGATAAACAGCACAGTGTAGGAGGCTGGTGCCTCTTTATGTTGTGAACTTTAACATGGGAAAGATTGGCTTTTCCCTTCTGTGGTTGGCTAATATTAGGGGAATTAAAGATTTACATTTTTTCTCCACATCTCCATTTGTTTTATATAGAATGAAAAAAATATCCAAAGACAGTACCTGAGTTGTCACTTAGGGAAACTAGTCAGGGAGCAGGTTGGGATTTCCAAAATAGCCCATTTCCCATTGCTTCTCTGCCTTTTGGCTAAGATCAAGTATAAAAAACCCCTTTTCCGGCCACCATAGCACTCACACATGTTTTTGGGCTGCAGGTTCTGGGATCTCTCCCAGGACGGCACTGTTACTAGAAACAACTGGGCCTGTGGGGCAAGACGATTTTAATCCCAAATGAGTACCTTTGTGTTCGAGGCCCTGTGCGAGGTGGGAGGCCGCGTCAGACCCCCCGCGTGAGGTGCTGCTGGAGTGGTGACAAGTTGGGGGCTGCCAGAAACTCACCCGGCCCTTACTCAGGGCAACCCCAGTGCACAGGGGCCTAGGGTGAGAGCTCTGCACCCTGTGTCTGCTGCTGCTTCTGCAGGTCAGGTCCTGCAGGAAGCGGACTCTGAGACAGGGCACAATGTGCAGGATGTTTGTGAGGAAGGGCCTGTGAGTCAGTAGCTGTGGAAAGGAGGAAGAGCGGGCAGAGGGGGAAGTGGGGCTCTGATGCAGGCCTGGTGGGCTCACTCGGGCTCTGGAGTAAGTGGCCCATCAGAGCTGTCCTCAACTGGCCAGTCCTTCATACCCCTGCCTCGCCAGGCCCTGGGTGTGAGCCTCTCCCGGGAAAGGCACAGTCCCAGGTGCAGAGGTTCCCTGCACTGGATTCATCCCTGAGGGGGCAGATGAAGTTTGTCTGTCAGTGGCTGGGGCAACAAGTCCTTCCTTGGAGGGGCATCCAAGCTGTACACCGTTAAGTTCACCACAGCTTCCTTCCAAAGACCCTCCCTCCCATACCCTCGGTGTGGTGTGTTTCTCCACCAGCCTCAGGAAGGAAGTATACCAGTCAGCTCAGAACACATTGCTGCAGTGACAAAGGATCCCCACACTCCGTGGCTTATTACCAGGGTTGTTTCCTGTTCATGCTAAATATCCAATGCAGGTCACCTGTGCTTCTGGTTTGCAGACTCTTCACCCTGAAGCCCAACTGACATAAACCCCCACCTTGGACACAGGCTCCAGGCAGAGAGAAAGAGCCCATACGGCCGTGTGATGGCTTTGAAAGGCTCGGTTGAGAAGGGCCGACGCTCTTCCTCCAACAATTCATTGGCCAAAGCAAGCCACGTGATCGTGTCTGCCATCTGTGGGGCGAGAAATGTAATCCTCTCACAGGTTAGGCACGAGAAGAGGGAGTGGCGACTATTTTGACAATAATATTAACGTATTCTACAGGAAAGGCACATGAAGAAGCCAGAGGAGTGGATCAGAGCTCTGCATAGAGGTAGGGGATGTGAAGCCTGGACACTTGTCGCTGAACTAGAACTTCACAGAAAGGAGACAGTCCTCAAAGATGCTACAAACATTTGTGACGGTGCCAGAATAATTTTTGACTTACATTGCATTTTCTTCTCCTGAGCGTGGGAGGGCTAATCACAGCTGTTTCAGCCACTGCGCAGGTTGTCCAGGGAACAGAGCGGAGCTCAGTGGAAGGGAACGTTGCCCTGACAGTGACTCCTTAACACTTTCTTTCCCTCTCTGACTCTCTTGCTCTCACACAAGGCCTTTGCATTCGCTCTTCCTTCTTTTCCAAAACTACTTTCAGAAAAGGCACTTGAGAGGCAGTGGTTTTTTTGACTGTGACCTCTAGCAAGAAACACTGTTTCAATTATAATCTGGTACACACAAAACTGAAACAAAATCTTTACATGACAGAACTTGCTCTTCCTACAGGTGCATTCTAATATCTTCTACCCTATCCTATCCTCTGCAAAATTGCTGATTGTGACCAGTTTAATTGATTTCACAAACCTCTAATAGGTTTGCATAATTCTGTAGGGTTTGCTGTGGATTTTTCATGTGTGGATTTTATTATATTGATGTAGTTTCCTTCTATTCCTAGTTTGTTGAGTGTTTTTATCATGAAATGGTGTTGAATTTTACCAAATGCTTTTTCTGCTCAATTGGAATGATAATGTGTTTCCCCCTTAATTCTGTTAATGCAGTGTATTACCTTAATTGATTTCTGTATGTTGAACCACCCTTGCATTCCAGGAATAAATCCCAATTGGTGAAAAAAAATTAGCACAAACTGGTTAGCTTAAAACAATAGAAGTTTATTCTCTCACAGCTGTGGAGGGAAAGAGTCTGAAACTAAGGTGTCTCCAGGGGCCTGTTCTCTTTGAAGGGTCTGGGGGAGAATTCTCGCTGTGGTGGCTGGCAACCCTTGGCTTGCAGATGTACCACTCCAATCTCTGTCTCTGTTAGCGCATGTGGGAGATATAAATAAAATCCTAAGCCCCCTAACTGACTGAATGGACTGACTCTTGGCCAAGGAGACCCCAGATAAATCTTAAAACCGAGTCCCTAACCATGATGGGATGGGAGGTCAGACTCACCTCCTTACACCCCCTCCCTTGTTAACTGCTCTCAGGCTTTCTTCCCTAAGGGCTAACGGAGCCAGCCCTTTGGAAAGACTTCTTGGTCTGCCACTCATTTCCATCAACTACCTGATGCTGCTCTTCCCTTTTTTCAGTTATGGCACAACAGTTGACCAGTGTTCCTTCCTGATAAGAGGCCACTGACTGTGGGGTGGTTCTGACCTATCTACAGAGGATATGCAGCAAAAGTTTCCATGTCCTTTGCTTTACCTTTAGACATCAGAGGGCCAAAAACTCCACCCTCGAATACTGCTGAGGCTGCCATTTTTTTGTACATGTGACCCATGAAGGGGCATGAAGCTCAATTGTGCATGGGCATGTTTTTCCTTTTGTGAATATTTATGATTCCTCCCTTGTTAAATGTGTATATTTGGCCACCCCACTTAGCACAAATTCCTGTTCCTGTTGCCCCTCCCTCGAAGTAGATGCTTTTGGCTCTGCTTCCCATCCTGTCAGAATGGCCACCCTGCAGCTGCAACACTTTATGAGAAATAAAACTTTCCTTTCCAAATTTATGAACCTCATCATTCTTCAGTTGACGCATGGCATTCTCCTGTGTATCTCTTCCCCCCTAATAAAAACACCAGTCATTTGCAGTATGGCCACCCTAATGACCTCATCTTGACTCCAACTGTAATGATCTTATTTCCAGAGAAGGTCACATTCACAGTTACTGGAGGTTAATATATGGAAGGACACAGTTCAACCCAGTAGAAGATCATAATTGGAAATTTGAAAAAAACAGCCCATTAAGGTAAAAATCCCTTATACCTCAATGTTATGTTGCTACTCTTATAAGTTATTATCTTTTAAAAGAGGACCAAAAACTTAACCTAAAGGAATGGAATGTCACCAGTTCAGTTTTGGCAGGGCTTTATCTCCCCCATGGATGAGTTAATAAAAGATGCTTCTCTGGGCATAAGAAGCTCTTCTGTGCAATGCTTAGACTTCCTGCAGGATTTTAACTCCCACTTGCTCAAAAAGAATGACCTTGGCAGGTCAGCTCCTTCTGGAGACTCTGAGATTCAGGCTCTTGTAAGGGGATTAGAGATATTTGGGTAGGGTTGTCTTGTAGTTTTTTCAATAATCTGAAACATCGCAAGCCAGAAACCTAAAAGCAAAGTCTTGGAAGCTATGTCCTTGAGATACTTCTCTAAGAGCAGAAGCATCCAGCCTCCTTTAAACTGAAATAGGCAATTTACTGTCAGGCTTTATTCCTTCTGCTTAGCACATCAGGTCACAGTCAAAGAGACTAAAATAAAGCCAGAAAGTCTTTTCATATTCCAAATAAAACTTATCAGTAAGATTCTAGGGGAGGTCAAATGACACCCAAATTGTTGAAACATGGAGCCAACACTATATACAAACACAGTTTGAGACAATCATCTTTGCCAGCTCTTGAGGAGTTTGAGCTATCAAGCCCCTGTTGCTTCCATCTGAGTGAATGGCACCACCTTTAGTGCAGGGACAGAGGAGGAACTCTTCCTGTCTCCCAGGGTGACGCCAGGCACCACAGAAATGCCAATCAGAAGTATGTGACTCCCATCCTCTGAGTTTTCTTACTCAACCTTCCATTTCCATTAAAAACTATTCTCTAAAATTAACTTCAGATTGATAACGTTCATGTAGCTTCCATGCAGAAGTGAAAATTTTAACTACTTATTGGAAAGAATTCCCCCATGTGTTGCAATGAAATTGGATTAATCCTTGTTCAAATCAGATGAATACTTGTGGGTTTTTTTTTTTTGACAGATTTAAACAATGAAATAAAACATGCATGACTATGACCATTTATATATAACCATAGAATTAATTGTGAATAGAGTTATGAGTATCTCTGAGATTGCTTTATTTGAGATAATTTTAACAAATGTAAGAAAGAAGGACTTAAAAGGTCAAGCAATTACCTACAACCTTAAATCTGTATTTTATCAATTTCTTAAAACATGTCACATGTGACAGACTCCTTCCCAGGGATGAAGATGACATTCTGTGTCATGCATGACAGAAATGGTGGGGAGAAAATAGGAAGTGAGCCAGTTTAGGGCATTGGGCTTCCTTGGCATCAGCCAATGTGGCCTAAGAATAGACTTGACTACTTCATTCTGCCCAAGATTTTGTCATCTTTGTATTGTGGTATGTTTCAATTCCAGGACCCCCCAATCAGAATGTTGAACACTAGTGCTAGCCCTCCACCCCTTTGCAGAAATGCCCTGGTGGCAGGGTAGCTCCTTGCCCTGTTCAGTGGCTGTTGCTTGGGTGATGAGCACATCTACACCTGAAACAGCTTTCAGCTGTAGAGGCCATGGGCAGAGGGGGTGTTTTATTCATTAAGTAGAGGTGAGGCTTGGATTCTAGCTTTTTGGATGAAAATCGATCATTATCTTTTGTATGTGCTATTGAGTGATAATTTTAAGAAACAGTAAAATAATGACTCTCATAGAAATATACAATGAACACTCATCAAAGGTTTTATTTAACTCTTTAATTAATGAGTATGTTGTCACAACTGGTTCAAAGGAAAATTAAAGCAAATACACACACGTATGGGCCATCAGGAATACAGAAATATATTTATATATTTGCAAATAGATACAAAGTTGGTCAGTATCCACAGGGCAACAATCAAGGGCTTCTCCACAAGACACAATTTGCTTTTCTATAAGCAAGAATCATTTGCACTACTGTCAGTGTTCTACAACTTCCACATTTGTATAATAGCTCGAAGTCCCTTGCAGAATACAGTGATTCTCCTTAACATCTCCACGGTAGCTACTGAATTCTGAGCATGTTCCTTAGCAGGTGCGTTGCACAGTGCTTGTCAAAAACCATCAGGAATAGCCCTGAGGACTGGTCCAGGGACCATTCCCACCTGACAGCTCTGCTAGATCTTTATTTCTTCCATGAACTTCTTGCCTTGGCTTTTCGATATAATTTTGAGAAAGCCATAAACTTACTTATCAAGATACTCCTCTTTGAAAACACTGAGAATAAAACAATTATCAGTGGACACTGGTTCTCCTATTTAAGTGAAATGTGAAATGTCAACTAGTTCAGAAATAGGAGATGAAGATACCCCATCAACCGAGCCACTCACACCTACCAAGTCACATTCCAACAAGCTTTCTAATTGTCGGAAGCAACGTCTTCCAAACATGGACTTTTTTCCAGGCTTTACGTTAAATTAAGCACTTCAAAACTGTCATTTATTTTAAACCCCCAGGATTCCATTGTTCCTTTTTATAGGTGAAGAAACTGACTTTCTGAGGGTTCAATAGACTTGTCAGGACTGTAGACCAAGCGCTGCTCTGAGAGCTGCAGGAGAGAGACATGTTGGGTGTTTCTGTCCACAAAGTGCTTATTGGGCACCACTCTCAGAAATCTGATTGCTGAGATTAAGCACAAAACTGAAATCCAAGCTTGACTGAAGCTGGGGCTCTTTGAGAGGTGCCTGCCTCTCTCTCCTGCCATCTCTTGCCTGTCAACTGGTCTCCAGCTGGCGCAGGGGTGTGTGGGCAGAAGGGCTCAGGGCCCTTTGGCACGAAGAACAAACAGGCCATGGCCGAGAGTTGGATTGTCAAATAATTTAAATTAAAGATACCTTAAATGCTCAAAAAATTTAACCCCTTGAATTGAAATTTGTGTTATGGGGAGTTTACTGATGACCATAGCTATGACATCTTACATGTCCTGCATTGAATTACAGAGTATTTGCTTTGTTAAACTTTCTAAATGTCACTTGCTATTGCTGAGAGAGTGAACTTGCCCCCTCCTCCCTGACCCCATGCTTGGCCATTGATTTGGCCATCACTCAGGACAGTAAAAATATTTGCACATTTGAATTTAGAAGAGGAATTGAACAGCATACTAAACATGTTTTAAACAAATTTTGAGCAACAAGCTGTCTGCTTATAGAAGAAAATCCCTTTATCAAAGGAAGAGAACATTATTATGAAGGCACTGACTTGCTCAAAAGGGCATATGTTCGCAGCTCTTGTTTTCCCATGGTGACATCATCCAGATTGGAATTATACAAAAAGCCTTGCTTTTTCCTTCATGAAACTATAAAATTAAATTTTAAAAAATCTTTAGGCTATTTGCTTTAAAAAAAAACAACAATGCAGAGGAGGTGGTAAGAGCAGGTGCTCAGTTTCATACCCTGTCTTGGCTATTTTTGCTGCATGACCTTGGAAAAGTTACTTAACATCTTTGAGTCTCCATTTTTTCATTTGAAAATGACAATAATAATAGTTTCCACCTCATTGCATTGAAAATTAAACAGGTTAACATTGGCACATAACAAATGTTCAATAAATATTTTGGGGGGTCATTGTTATTTCTTTCTTAAGGTAGATAAGGAGAAAAATCTTAGATGCAAAAAGGAATACTTGACAATGGGCCATGACATTCAAGCTCACAGAACAAACATATGCAGCATTGTTGTATCTTTGTAGAATGTACAACTGATAAACTGGGCTAATAAGAAGTCAGAGCCACACCAATAGGATTGCTGGACTGCAGAAGGCTACCTGTCACCATTGGTTCTTTCCTGATGATTTCCTAGAGAACAAGATGGACTTCCTGCCCTCGTGTGACATCACAGCATCATCTACTCTGGACTGACCCAGTGCACTTGTTCCCCAACTGTTTGGAAGTTAGAAAGCTGACACACAGGACTATTGGAATATCAACACTGAAACCTAGGAACCCACAGATGCTGACAATTGCACAGGTGACAGAATTTAGCTCCCAAATAATGCCACTATGAGCACAAGTTAATAAAGATTTGGTTCATCTCTTTCTTAGTGCTGATAGCTCCAGCTACTGCTGTCCTGAGGACGCCAGTGCTGGCAGCATGACTAGACTAATGAAACAGAAATTAAGTTATCATTTATTTCTATAATTTGGTAGTTCCAGCCAGTGTGATTGCTAATCACCAAAAAAGAGATGTTGAGAAGAAAATTAAAGTAAGTTGCAAACCATGTGCGATTATACAAAATACTTTAGACTAAAAAAGTCCTTAAGTTATAGATATCAGTGGACAGTTTACATTTCTTTGTAGACAGCTGCTTAATTTTCATCAAAAATTATTGTTTTTTTTCTAAAGAAGCCATTTATTCATTGAAAAACAGCTATTTAGCTCCTATGATATTTTTGTCCTTTGCTAGTGCTGGAAATACAGTTGTGCTACCTTGGGTCTCCTGGGAGGCAGACACTAAGGTAGGGTTAGACATGTCAGAGATTGTCAGGGAAATGCTTGTGAAGGGCCAGAGAAAGAAGGAAGAGCCTGCAGACCGTGTGGCGGGTCTGACACCTGCTGATTGATGGGGGAAGGAAGGGTTGAGTAGATACGTTTCACGTCACAGTGTAAGTCTGAGAAAGATTTGCCCAGGCCGATGAGGTGTCCTCACACCAAAGCTGCTCGTTAGAGGACCACCTGGCCCAGCAGGAATGGGCAGACACCAGCCCCATTGTGCTCAGGCACTGGCTGGAAGTATCCCAGGAGAAGTGTGGCTGTGGCATGTACACAGTACTGGATCCAGAGGGCCAGCTGGGCCTGCCCGTCAGCATTGCCCCCCTGCAGCGGGAGAGCGGAGGTGCATTTTCATGGCAGCTGCAGCAACCAACAACAAGACCCAGACCCCTGTTTCCAGAAACTCACAGCAGGGTTGGGATGCAGATTGTGGTGATCCTACACGGAGGCGTGTCCAGGGCTCCTGCATAAGCAAGCAGGAAATATACACCTGCGTGACTTTTGGAACTAATCCTTGGCCAGTACCAGGACTTACTTGCTACAGTGGCACATGACCATCACTGGCAGAATCAAGTGCTTCAGTCCAATTCAGCATTTGCTCGTTGAGGACACATAGTATCCCAGCCCTGAGGGAGAACAGTGGAGGAGTGAGCCGTGAGGTCAAGTCAGACGTGAGGCCACCATTGCTACCCCTCACACACACAACTCAGGGTCCTGTGAGTCTGTCCGCTTGTACCTCCTTTGCTAGACTGTGAGCTCTTAGAAGACAAAGACCATAACCTAGTTTCTCTGTATTCCTCTTGTGCAGTACCTTACAGGCATTTAACAGATGTTTGTTGATTTGCACTGCTCTTGTTGTAGATGAACAAAGTGCTAACAAAGTATAATATATCATTATCATTATTGCCGGGACAGCTGATCGCAAGCCCAATTTTCATTCCATACCATTTCCCCTTGCATATCCTTTTGAGGGAAAAGAGAATCATTCTCTTGTATATCACTCTCTCATGTCAGGGCCACTCGCAGCCCAGTGTAATTTTTTAAATGACAGCAGGCAGTGGGTAATGAAATAAAAGACCAATCTTCTTCCCTCCCTGGAACTCCTTGACTTGCAGACTCAGGCCTTTTCCTTTGTTCCTGCCACCTGCTCCATCATCTTCAGGTATGAAGGGTGCTGACACCCTCTTGCTTCTCTTGCAATCAAATCCCTACTTAGGGAAGAGCTGAATGCCAGGTTCGTGCCACCTCCTGGAATTCCAGTCTGCAGGCTTTGTCTCTCAGGCTGTTTGGTACCCTGTAGGAAAGCTCTGTGACCAAGGTCGGGAAAAGATGAGCTACAATTGCAACATACTCATCTGAAACGCTTGAGAGGTGCCTTCTTTACACATTCAGTTTGCCCTTTTCCAATGTTTTTTCATTATGAAAATATTTAAAACAGAGTAAAACAGAGAACAATTTGAGACCACCATGAACTATCACTCAGCTTTATCAAACCTTAATATTTTACCTGCCTGACTCCATCCACTTGTTTATCACCTGGGGCATGCTTTATATTTTCACATCATGCATGTGTCTCCATAAACAATAAGTGATTTTGTTTTGCATGTTCTTAAACTTGAAATAAATTATATCATTTTGTTTATACCTGTGAACGGGGTTCCCAACACCGCCCTCAGATTCAGTGATCCACTAAGCAGAATCCCAGGACTCAGAAGAGAGTCACACACTCCTGCTATGACTTAGTACAGGGAGCAGATACAGAGCAAAGCCAGAAAAGGGGACAGGCACATGGGGAGAAGTCTGGGGAAACTGGCATAAGCTTCTAAGGGCCTCTCCCAGTGGAGTCACACAGGATGCACTGAACTTCTACAGCTGTGAGGTAGGACAATAGAACCGAAGTGTCGTCGACTGAAGACACTCATTACTGAGTCAGAGCCCAAGGTTTATCAGAAGCTGGTCATGTAGGTGCCCTCTGCCTGACACGTACCAAAATTCCAGACTCCCCAAGGGAAAGCAGGTGTCCGACATGAACCACATTGTCTGCACAGTTGAGGCACAGCGAGCCGCTCTTACCAGTCCTGGAATGGTAAGAACCCTCCCAAATCCAAGTTCTCAGACACCGGCCGAGAGCCCATCTTGCAGGCAGGTCTTTCTAAGGAGTGTGGTCTCAGGCCTGCAACGATAGCTCTTCCTGCACAGAATCCATATTGCCACTTGCCTTCTTTACTTAACATCAGAATTTTAAGATTCATGTATTCGATACATTTAGATTTGTTTCGTTCTTTATTTTTTATGGTGTCCTATTAATAAACATTTAAGCTGTTTCCTGTTTTTTAGTGTTTCAAACAATAGTGCAATAGGCATTCTTCTGGATACCTTCTTGGACATATTAATATATGCAAGTTTCTTGGGACTATAGCATGTGCACATCTTCCTCTTTGCAAGGCACAACCAACATGCGTTCCCAATGGCACCTACTTCATAATTCCACCAGAAGTGGGAGTGTTCACTTGTTTACCTCTTCATCAATGTTGGACACTGGCAGACTTTCATTTTTACTGATCTGGTAAGAATGAGGAGGGATCTCCCTTAATTTTATAATTCTTTAGGTATCCATGCACCTGGGAAGCAAACTCTTTTATAAGGCAGGGACTCAGAGCTCCTGGACACAATCCAAGTGGGCTGAAGGCCAGACAGAAGAGAGAGACAAGGGCTGCTTCTCCCTAACCATCTCCATCTCTGGCAGAGGTGGTGTTGAGTAACTCGGAGATGGCATCAAAGGAGGTTGCGTTTAGGAGCTATTGCATTTATCTGTGAGCAAATACTGCCAGTTTCTGGGTAAAAAATAACCAAGGTTCTTTCCTGTGATTCATACACTACTCAGAAATTCTTGGCTTCCTAAAACCCCAATAAAAACTCTGAAACTCTAAGCAATAATTCTTAACAGTACTTTCTTTTTGGCTGAGAATGCCAAGAACAGTGCCAGGCACAGAGATACTTCGCAAATCTCAGCAAAGATTTCTTAAGTGGCTGCCCCCTCTGAATTTCCTGTGATGTGGTGCCCACTTGCATGTTATAGAGACAAGATTGAACTTGTGCTGCTGCTGTGCTCCCCCTGGGGACACTCGCCAGGACACCATGGTGTGTGACCTGAAAGCACTCCCTGTCCAGTGGGGGCAAAGCAAACCAAATCAGCAGGTCTCAAGCTATCCTGTCTGGGGACCTGCCTGGGGACTTGCCCAGGGATGTAGAGAAGGTGTGGTTTGCAGTAGCCCTTCCAACTCAGAGGGGCTTCAACCCAGACAAGGAATTTCTTATGACAATATTGGGGTGTGTTGTGGGCCAGCTTGTGTCCTCCCAAAATTCATAAGTTGAAGTCCTAAACCCCAATACCTCAGAATGTGACTGTATTGGGAGATGGGGTCTTTAAAGAGATCATTATGGTAAAATGAGCTTATCTGGGTGGGTTGTAATCCAACCTGACTGGTGTCCTCACAAGAAGAGGCGATTAGGACACGGACATACCCAGAGGGATAACCATGTGAGGAGGCAGCGAGAAGGCACCAAGGAGAGAGGCCTCAGAAGGAACCAACCCTGTCAACACTCTGACCTTGGGCATTCAGTCTGCAGGGCTGTGAGAGAATAAATTCCCGTTGTTTCAGCCCCCAGCCTGGTGTTTTGGTACAGCAGGCAGCCCGGCTGTCTAACACAGGTTAAGACCTGGTGCTGTAAGGTCCGGGGCTGCTCTCCTGGAGGGAGGGGGTCTTGCCATAAGCTAAAGGACCAGCGTGGGCCGGGCCATGTCGTAAGGGAGATGGCCCATGTTGGGGCAGGGCCAGAGCACTCATACCTGGCCCAGGCGTTTTTATCTTGGTCCTCAGAGGAGGCACGGGAGGGCACTGGGGGAGGCTGGCCTGCTCAGCATCGAAGCCCAGTGTGTTCCTTCCACCTGCAGCTTCCGAGTCAAGCAGGGTGCTGGATAGAAAAACAGACTTATGGCCACACACGAGACCTACTAAATCAGACTTCCTGGGGCGGGAGCCAGGAGTATACATTTTTTACAAGCTCTCCAAGCAGTTCAGAGGGCACATTGGAGATTCGGCGTCTGTGGCAGAGTCACTTGGAAGCTGCCGGCAAGGACTTCCCCTGCCCCGACTCACCTCTGCTCTTTGTCACTTTTAACCTTTTTATAAGTGGAACAATGTCTCCATATTGTATTTCATAATAGCCAGCAGCCCTAGGAAGTATGTCTGTGCATGTGTGTGTATGTGTGTGTGTTGTGTGTTGTATGTGCACATCTGTGTGTTGTTTGTGTGTGTTGTGTGCTTACATGTTGTGTGCATGTGCGTGTGTGTGTGTGTTTGTGCATACCCAAGACTATTTCCTATGAAACCCCTGGGTGTGTGCTATATCAAACCCAGATTGCTCCATTGGGGGAGCAAAATCAAACAGAACAAAACAGCTCAAATAAAATATCAGAATAGCAGAAGCAGTTTGGAGGAAGAAGACATTTCTGCAAGGCTGATTTGTAGCATCCTACGGTTAAAACCAGACATGAAAGATACATTTCAGACCCTTTTCTATTTTCCATAAGAGAGCAAGCTTGGAAGCTCTCTTGTGTGGGGCAGGTGCTTTCAGGTGGAATGACGACCCCGTGTCTGACTCTGCTGAGGATGGTGTGTGTTCTCACAGTCTCCTCTTCAGGTGATGATGTTTGATGTTCATGGGAGGGCTGTTTGGGATCTGGAGAGAGTTGTTCATGATGCACACGATGCGTTTCTTGGCAGTAAATGATCCCTGACGGTGCTGCTCTGTCACACGTGCAGATACACATGCAACCTACACACACGCAGATGCACATGTAATCTACAAAGTCTGTACTCTCCAGGGGCCATTTATAAAGGGAGGTGATCCAGACATGAGCAACAACAGAAGGAGGGTCCTGACAGTGACATCTGGGGAGGTGGAGAGCACAGGAGCATGAAAAGGCAGGAGAGAGTGTATGAAGGAGGAGATATTGCCGCTGTCTGGACCAGTTCTTGTCCACCTGTTGAGGGCAGTGTCATATTTCACTGACCCATGAAACTCTTTCTTTTCACTCTGTGCTTCTCGGAGGCTGTGTCCAGCCTGGGTCAGCATTACTTGGGCTGTTTCTGCTGCGTGTCCAACCACACTGCAAACAGATTAGGGAGCAGGGCTGTGCCAACTCTGCATGGCAGGTGTGAGTTCTCCCTTATTGATTTAAGACAAATTCTCCAATTTGAAACAATTCTATCTCCAATTTGTAAGTTCCCTACTTTTACATTGCTTCACTGACTGAATACCTGTGGCCTAACACTTCTCCCGAGAAGAATTTCACTAAAGGTCATTAATGCAAAGTTATCAAAAGTCATTTTAGAAATCAGATTTATTTCCATTGCTATAAATCTTCATTTTGATCCTCATAAGAGCTTCCTGGAAACCTTTAACGATCTGTCTCAAACCCTGTTCGTTAAGATTTGACATATTTTTCAAAGGGCCTCAGAATGACAACGCAAAAACTACGTTGGATGTTGTTGGCATTAAAGGACCCATCTGCCCCAACAGAATTATTTCTTACATTATGGTCATTTTCTTTATGGATTAATTTTATTGTAGAAGAAACTGACTGCTGATTTCTTCTGGGAAACACACAGGAGTCCAGATTTTAATATATTCTTTTACTCTGCCAAGAAAACTTCAGGAAGTCACAGCTTTGTGAATATATATAACCAGCATCTCGGAATTCATTTGTGGAGTAGTCTAAATTTAATCCATTAGACCAGAATCCTAAAGTTCCTGTGTATGCAAAAGCCTCACTTAAGTTTAAATTAATTGATAAATAGTTGCATCTTTATGCTTCAAATTATTTCAGAAAGTGCATGGTTTGGCTTTCATTTCTAAGGCAGTTAGTAGAGAATGGCTAATTTTAACACAGAGGTTTGCATCAATCTTGAAATCCTTGTCTATTTATCTCTTAGTTATGAATAAAAATAGATGTGATTAGAGCAGCCAAGCACACAGATGAGCCTAACATTGTAGCAGTTGAAAAAATGAAAACTTAGCTCTGAGAGGCCACAGGGAGCCATTACGTTGGTTGCTGGAAGGTCAAATTCTCTAACAGAGAGCCCTGAAGTCCAGAGCAGCAACGGCATGCTCACTTGGCGTGTCCCCAGCATGTTCCTCTTGGGGGCTTCTGCCCGGCACTGGGACAAAGAACAAGGCAGCTGGTGCCTGCGAGCCCTGCTGCACGGGAATGCCATGCTGGCGTTCCACGGGGCCTGCTGGAAGATCTGAAGGGGCGGAGGCTTGGGAGGAGGCCGAGGCATTCCTGAGACAGGGCCCTGGTCTGTGGGAGGTGCTGGGCTTCGTAGGAACGGTGACGCCAGACTCAGGGCACGGTTAGAGGCCTGCACAGGTCCCCAAACAGGGCCTGGCCAGAGGGAGATCAGAGCCTAAATCAGGGACCAGCAGGCGTTGCAAGTGAGGGAAGTGGGCGCACTCAGTGCCGGCAGTCTGACTGGAGCCCGCTGTGGAGGTCAGGAGCTCACACCACTCACACCTGCTCACGCCTCCACTCCTGGTCTACTTGAGTTCAGAGTCCTGCGGGGATGGGGCACAGGGGCCTGGAATGCACCCTGCTCATGGCTTCCCCGAATGCCACTCTCCAGGCACAGTCAGCACAGGGACTCTGCTCTGGGCCGTCAGGCGCAGGAGCGGGTGGGGACCTTCCACACACTGTGGTCTTCCAGACCCTGCCTGGGGGCGTGCAGTTCTGGGCAAGGTGGGGCCACCTCCCCTGTGTGCTTTAGCTGTACCCTGAGGGCTCCAGAGCAGCGGGTCCTGCTGGGTTCAGGGGCCACAAGGAACAGTCTCAAGCCGATCTGCACTGATAACTGTCAACCTCTGCCATTCTCGCGGTGTGTCTACACTCTTGGCTTTGACATGAACTAATCTGCACTGTTTTCTCATCAAATGTGGTATCAGGTTTCCCATTCACTAAATAATAACAATAAAAGTCATGACAGTGACTGCTGGAGACTACATCGACCACCCCCTTTGAGCAAGGTGTGGCCATGACTGAGCCTGGCCCATGGGATGTGGGGGAAAGTGATTCCTGCCCCTCCAGGGGTGTCCTGAGCTCTGGAGCCCCAACGTCACATGTCTCAGTCTTTCTCCCTTCCCTTCCCACGGCTTGGAATGCAGGTGGGGGAGCAACAAGACAGAAAGAACCTGGGATCCTAAATGTTCTGCTTGCCCAGGGCCATCACGATGCTAGTGGTTAGTGAGAGAGAAACTTCATTTGAAAGCAACTGCATTTCAAAGTCTCTGAGTTTAAAGCTTATCAACATGCACCTCATGAGTGTGCCAGTGCTTACGAAGGACTTACTGTGCTCCAGGCATCCTTCTAAGCATTATATAGTTTACCTTATTTCATTCCCTCCATAACTTTGGGAAGGACGTACTATCATTGTCATTTTAAGATGATGACATAGGAGGTGAAGAAAGATTAGGTGACTTGTCCAAGGTCACAGAGAGACTAGGGATGAAGCTAGGACATAAATGTTCTGACTCTAGAACCCATGAGTTAAGTAGTTTGAATCTCTCAGAAAGGACCTCTCTGGTCAGTGGGAAGAGGAACAAGTGGATGAGGTTGTCTTTGGAGATCTTGAGTCCTACCAAATACTCCCCAGGTGACTTTGTGGGGCTGCTTTGTCCCGGGAGATTCCAACACCAGGATGCTGGCAGAGCTGAGCTGCCTGGAGCTCACTGCTTCAGTGTGTTGGGAGCCCCCGAGGGATTACAGGAAAGTTTTGGTCTCCGGTGTCTGGCTGCTTCCCTGGGGACAGAGGTGGGTGGATGTGGGGGCTGAGATTCCTTTGTAAGTGTTGGATCCTATATATAATTCTGGCTTCTTCTTGAGGCTGCATTAGTTTTCCTGGGGACTTCTCTCTGTTCCTGATCGCTTCCACTGATTTCTAAAGGGTCAGAGTTCAGCTTCAGCTTAGGAACCCAAGCCCTGTATGTTTTCAGCGAAGCTATTTGTTTGGAGGTGAGTTTACATTATGGGGGCAGTGTAAGATACGACTACAGAGGAAGAGCGGAGACACAATGCCAATGGGCAGCAGGGCTTTTTAAAGCAAGGTCCTGATTCTGTGTTCTTGAAGCTACTTGGTATATTGGGGATGCTTAGAGTCAGGCTGTCCCAAGAACCCACAGTAGGGAGGACAGCTACTGATTAAGGGTCAAGGCTCCAGCCTTGCTGAGACCTGGTGGTATTCCACCACGTCCTAAGATGTTGAGAGCTGGCCTTCAAGAGCCCACATAGGCTTTTGAAAGCAATTTCAATTACAGATGACATCAGATCCAAATGAGGATCTGATGAAAGCAGCCTGGTTTTAATCACACCAATTCGCCACTTTAGGCTTCTACTGGCAAAAGGTATATTCAGTCCATTTAATAAGATGGCCCAGCTTTGGCAGGTACTGTGGCCCCGTCAGCTCCTCACCTGGAAATGGCAGAGCCGACTTTGGGAACAGCCGGCACCTGCCAGGGTGGCTGGGCATTCTGGGGGCACCTGGGAGGAGCAGTTTGTGCCCAAGGGATTCTGACTGACACTTCTCGTTTGCAAGGTGACCCTGTGCACAGAACCTTTTAATTAGCCCACAGATCCAGCCTGCTTTGTGTGGGTGACTGTCAGTTTCTTTGCCTTCCACTGCCCTCTGTTGCCATGGCAACACTCTCCTAACAATGGGTCTGCAGGCAGCGTCAATATTCCCAACGGGAATGTAAGCTTGCAAACGGCACCGTCCACACGTTTTGTGACTCACAGGCGGTACTTTTTATCTTATTTACGTTTTTAAAGAAAAATAATTAATTTTTAAAACTGACATATCCAATTGCATGTATTTATCATGTACAACATGATGTTTTGAAGTATATAGACCTAGCAGAAAGGTTAAATCTAGCTAATTAACAAATGTATTACCCCATATAGTTATCTTTTTTTGGAGCAAAAAGCACTTTTTGAGAATACCATATATTGTCATTAACTATAGCAGCGGCCCCCAACCTTTTTGGCATGAGGGACTGATTTCATGGAAGACAATTTTTCCACAGACCAGGGTGGGGGGCGGTGACGGGTTCAGGATGATTCAAGCACATCACATTTATTATGCACTTTATTTCTATTATTACTACATTGTAATATATAATGAAATAATTATACAACTCACCATAATGCAGAATCAGTGGGAGCCCTGAGCTTGTTTTCCTGCAACTAGACAGTCCCATCGGGCGGTGGGGGGGATGGAGACAGTGACACCCGAAGTGAGTTGCTTGTGTCCAGTCTACTCCATAATCTCATTTTGTTTGCTGTCACTGCAGAAAACCCTGCTTCACAAAGATAGGATGTTGGGAATGGAAGCAGACTTTTCGGTGCTTTAGTGGCAATCTCAGGATACTCCACCTTGACTTTAATCCAGAATGTATGGAGATTTGAAGTTGTCTCAAACATACTTTTGAGGCCACCGTCATTTGCGATCTCAAGCAGTTGATCCTCTTCTAGCACAGACAAAGTCTATTCACCTGGCTTAGTCACAAATGGGTCTCAGATCCATTCCTTCCTGGTTCTGGGGTCTTTTGTGGTTGGGAAGTAATGCCCAAACTCTCTTGACAGCTGAGATACGTGATCGTGCACCAGCTGGGAGAAAGAAGGCCCTGGCTCAGTCTCTTTCAAAATCTCTGCTAATGTTTGAAACATGTCAAAAATCCCGATGATCACTTGCCGCCCCCATAATTCCTGTTTGGCTTTGATTGCAGCCACTTTATCTGCCGACTTGAACACAGTTGTTGTTCTCCCCTGAAGTGACGGATTGAGTTCATTGAACAGGTCAAATATGTCCCACAAGTAAGCAAGTTTAGTGACCCATTTTGTGTCACTGAAATGTGCTGCCAGTGGTGACTGTTTTTCTAAAAGAAATCTCTGGAGCAGCTCTCGTAACTAAAAAACTCTGGCCAGTGATCTACATTTAGAAAGCCATCTCACTTCTGTGTATAGGAGAAGTCTACAGGCCACGTGTAGACTAAAATAAGTGTTGGATTCTGATGTAAAGCCTGCCACAAGATGCAGCTTAATTGTCACTTGCCACTCACTGACAGGGTTTTGATATGAGTCTGGAAGCAATTGATTTATTATGGTCTCTGTGCAGTCAAACCTCTCTGCTAATGATAATCTGTATTTGCAGTGGCTCCCCAGTGCTAGCATCACTGCCTCAGCTCCACCTCAGATCATCAGGCATTAGATTCTCATAAGGAGTGCGCAACCTAGATCCTTTACATGTACAGTTTACAAAAAGGGTCAAGCTCCTATGAGAATCTAATGCCATCACTGATCTGACAGGAGACAGAGCTCTGGCAGTGATGTGAGCAATGGGGAGCAGATGTAAATACAGATGAAGCTTTGCTCCCTTGCCTGCCGCTCACCTCCTGCTGTGTGGCTCCGTTCCTAACAGGCCACATACCGGTACCAGTCCGCATCCTAGGAGTTGGGGACTGCAGAACTATAGTCACCATGCTGTACAACAGATCTCTTGAACTTGTTCCTCCTATCTAACTGTAAATATGTATTCTTTGACCAACATCTCCTAAACCCCTCTTCCCCCTAACAGCCCCAGCCTCTGGTCACCACCATTCTATTCTCTGCATCTATGAGTTCAACGTTTTACTGGGTATATATCCCAAGGAGGTGAAATCAGTATGTCCAAGAGATATCTGCACTCCCAAGTTCATCACAGCACTATTCACAATAGCCAAGATTTGCAATCCACCTAAGTGTCCATCAGCAGATGAATGGGTAAAGGAAGTGTGGTGCATATACACAAGGTAATGATATTCAGCCTTAAAAAGGAAGGAAGTCCTGCCATTTTTGATAACATGGATTAATCTGGAAGGTATTACATTAAGGGAAATGAGCCAGGCCCAGGAACCTTGCTTATCTTAAGGCTAAAACACAGAAGCAAAATTACCAAACACTCTAAAAAAATACCTGGGAAGTAAGAGCACTCCTCAGCCACGGCATTTTGACTTCCCTAAAATCAACTCTTCTCATAGAGGTGGAAAGAATACAGGATAATCTTTATTAACAAGTAATATATGCCTGGCCCAATCCATTTGTTTACTAATACTGGGTCACGAGGAAACGTGATTAAAAACCTCAGATCCAGTCAAATGTATAATATTAACAGTCTTCTGAGCAATGCAACATCCCTGGTCTTGGGAACACATTTATGCCATCCTGTGAGGACATCCCACAATGAGCAGGTCCCAGGGCAGAAGCTGTGTCTTCGCAAAGGGCTCCACCTTTTCCCAGCAGTGCTCGTGTCCCATGTGCCTTCTTCAGACAGTTCTGGAAGGGAAGAAATGGGCACCTGCCACAGGGAAATTGAAGTTAAACCTAGAACATGGCTTGAGAACTTTGTCCCAGGAGTCTGACCTCAGAGGCCTGAGCCCGGGAAGGTGTGCTCCGGAGCCCAAGGGATGTTTGCTAAGGGCACCACCTCTTTCTAACTCTTGTCTTCATTTCTTACTCTTTCTCACCAGCTCAACTGAGCGTGACGTGTGCCTGCTTATCAGGGTCTCAGGAGTCCACCTGCTGGTCCCGTGTCTACGCAGAGCTGCCTGCTCCCTGTTGTGGTCTCTTGGGTCTGGGATCCCAGCTGCAGCTGCTGGTCAGTGCTGGCGTGGTGTCACCCCAGAGGGTGATGAAACTGGGCTCCTTGTCACCTAGTGGTGTGGTCCCATGAGGGGACCATGAATTGACAATTGAATCCTTAGACCCTCACAGGAGAGTGAGGATATTCTTCCATGGTAATGGGGCTGGCTTCAAGACAGACAGAATACTTGCCATGTCGGTACTTATGAGAGTGTTTCACTAAGTGCTAAATAACTATTGTAATTATATTACCTGCAGCTTACTTGATTATTTAATTCAGCTTGTTGAGGAATTAATTGCTATTTAATCAGCACTGTCATTTGGAGGAGAGGCACACTCACGGAGGTTCTGTGCTGGTGATGACACACTACCGTTCTTTCTCCCCGTCAGATGTGCTCTAACAGCTGGAGGCCGTCTTCCCGTTAGTACTTTGGATTCTCTAAATCCAGATGAATGAGGACTGGGTGCTGGCAGGGCATCTGCAGGGTCTCTGGGACACCAGGGGCATTGCCAGCCTTGGTGCCATCACCACTGGTGTCTCTGCACATAGGGCAGGAGCATCTCCAACGGTGAATGCCACAGTCAAAGCCCCCAGGGTCAAGGTACATGAGGTGGGAAACCTCAGCTATATTCTAAAATTTTCAGTGGGCCAGTATTGCCTGGAGGGGAGGGATGATAAAATTAAAAAACTTCTGCTTTGCAAAATACACTGACAAGAGAATGAGAAGATAAGGCACAGACTGGGAGGAAATATTTGCAAAACATACATCTGATAAAGGAACTATTATGTAAAACAAAGAACTCTTAAAAATCACCATAAGAAAATGAATAACCCAGTTAAGAAATGGGCAAAAGACCTCAATAGACACTTCACCAGGAAGATATACAGAGGACAAACAATCATATGAAAAGATATTCAACATCATGTGTTCTCAGAGAGTTGCAAATTAAAACAACAGTAAGATACTTCTACATATCTACTAGCATGGCCAAAATCCAGAACACTGACAACACCCTATGCTGGCGAGGATATGAAGCAACAGGAACTTTCATTCATTGCTGGTGAAAATGCAAACTGTACAGCCACTTTGGAAGATGGTTTGCTGGTTTCTTATAAAACTAAATATCCTCTTACCAGCAACTCTGCTCTTCAGTGTTTACCCAAAGGAGCTGAAAACTTGTGTCCATGCAAAAACCTGCATATAGATGTTTATAGAAGCTTTATTAATTCATCAAAACTGGGAAACAACCAAGATGTCTTTCAGTAGATGAATGAATAAATAAACTGTGGTGGATCCAGACAATAGAATATTATTCAGCACTAAAAAGAGATGAGCTTTCAAACCATAAGAAGACATGGGGGAAACTGAAGTGATTACTGCTGACTGAGGGAAGCCAATCTGAAAAGTCCACATACCTAATTCCAACTACATGAAACTTTGGAAGAGGCAAAACTATGGAGACAGTGGAAAAAGCAGTGGTTGTCAGGGGTTGCAGGGAGGGAAGGATGACTAGTGGAGCACAGAGGATTTTGAGGGCAGTAAAACTACTTTGTATGACTCTATAGTGGTGGATGCATGTCATCGTGCATTTGTCCAAACCCACGGAACGTGCAACACCAAGAGGGAGCCCTAATGTCCACCATAGCCTCTGAGTGATAATACATGTTGATGTGGGTTCGTCAGTTGTAACACATGGACCACTCTGGGGTGGAAAGTTGATGGTGGGGGAAGCTATGTGTGGGCCAGGGGTATGTGGAAACTTTCTGTACTTTACCCACAATTTTGCTGTGAACCTAAAAGTGTTCTAAAAAATAAAGTTTACTAATTAAAAAAAATACACAGGACTCTGAGCAAAATTATGATGAACATCTCAAGATTACTGGAGAATCATCACTTTTAATCATGATTAAAATTTGCAAAAAGCTGCGTACTTGTGGCTTTTTGCACAGAGCTGACCAAGGCCTTGACTAATTGCGTCAGATAGATGCATATGCAGGCGAGGCCTCAAGTGGGCAGCCAGCATTTTTCATCTTTTTGTGAGGCTGCTGGAAAAATTAGAATGCTGGCAGAGTGCTCTGGCTGGATCACAACAGGGTTTTCAAGTGTGCTTGGGTTCTCGTTGGGCAGCAGGATTTTGAAGAAAGATTACTGTGAAAACCCCAAACTCTGAGAAGGGAGTGCACCTTCCCGTGTCCTCTGGGGAATCTTCTGTCTGTGGGTAGCGGGTGGTTTTTCCTGTGATTGGCATGTGCCACTGCAGTTAGACCAGGAGATGCCTAGAAAATGCCTAGGAAGCCTTTTCTGTGCCAAGATGTCAATTGCATTCAATCTGTAGCATTCTCATGAACTTTATTATAATGGCTATAATTTATTGAGTGCCTCATAAGTGCCAGGGATATTTAAAATTTATGACAACCTTGTGAGAAACTATTGTTTTCATTCTCTTGTAAAGGAGGAAGTAAGGCTCAGAGAAGTTAAGTGACTTACAAAGTGGGGATTCCGACTCACATCTGGCTAACTCCAAAGGTGGTGTTACTTGTGCTGGGTTTCTTGTAGAGTTCTTATGCTGTTGTGATTCAACACGGGGAAATTCCAACTCAGCTACACAGATTTTTTTAAATGGCCTGGCAGATTTCATTGACGATTGTCAAAAATAAAATCAGATCAAGTAAAAAAATATGAGAGCTTATTGTGCACACAGAAGAACAGTTCGAGAACCAGGAGACCTCAAACCTAACGTGGTAAGAGGAAGCCCAGAGGCATGGCCTTGGCGTTGTAGGCTGGCTTATAAACCAAAAACGAAGCTGTCGTTGAATGACTGGTGATTACAATGGGGTTTTCAGACAGCAGAGGATCGGTTAAAGGATATCATCTCATAACGTTTTTGGAAGGTGACTTAAGTTTTACTTGACTGTCAGAGGCACTTACAAGAAGCAAGCTAAGTCGCTTACACGGCCTGACTGGTTTGCCTGTTTAGGAGATTCTCAGGCCCCGTCTCCACTTTGTGTTATTGTAGCGCCGTCTTCCAGAAGGGCATGTGTTAGCGAACGAGGTCTATGCTGTGGCAATGCAAATGGGAGCAGAGCCACATGTCAAGTCTTCCCTTCACCTAAGAGACACCGGGTATTGCCCGTGGATACTCCAGGTCCATATCTCGGTGCATCCAACTTTATAAACCAAAGTCCAGTTCAGGACACCTCAGGGTTCCTTCCGGCTCCCACAGTGCTGCCAGCATGCAGGCCACCCTGCATCTCGGAATCCCCCAGCACGGGGGCTCTGCCGCCCAGCCTCTGCTCGCTGCTTCCCCAGCCAGGGACACAGTCTCTGCCTCAACAGGCCACCGTATGCTGAGCGACTCTAAGCGTAAGGAAGCTCTTCCTTTATGGTTGGCCTCTAGTGTCCTCTTCTGAGGGCTGTTCTGCTTTTAGAGTCACACAGAATCATGCTGTTCCTGTTACAGGTGGGTCGGCTGGATTTTTGGCAGCAGGGCGCCAGGCCCCTCCCCAGGCTTCCGCAGCTGTGTCTTCCTTTTTTCTTTTCTTTTTGGAGACAGGGTCGCACTCTGTCGCCCTGGCTAGAGTGCAGTGGCATCTTCATAGCTCACTGTGACCTCCAGATCCTGGGCTCAGGTGATCCTCCTGCCTCAGCCTCTCGAGTAGCCAGGACTACAGGCCTGTGCCACCACGCCCGGCTCATTTTTCTATTTTTTGCAGGGACGGGGTCTCGCTCTTGCTCAGGCTGGTCTCGAATTCCTGACCTCAATCAATCCTCCCGCCTCGGCCTCCCAGTGTGCCAGGATTACAGGCTTGAGTTGCCGTGCCCAGCCCCCCAGCTGTTTATTTCATGCTGCAGGGAGCAGAACACCATCCTAACTCAGCCTTGAATTAAGATCTCAGTTTTGGTGAACATGGACAAGCTGAGTCACCCTTTGCACAACTTTGCTTGGAGTCCTATAATCTGAACCTACAGTATGCACAAGGGGGAGGTTGAAGAGGGTGCACCCGTGGGAGGGAGCACCTTCCTCTGACAAAGCCAAACTCGAGGTCACTCTTAAACCAGGAAGCAGGCGGGGCTTATCCTGGCCTTCCTCAGCCGGCCTGTTGCCCCATGGAAGTCCCATGCCCGTTTCGCCTCTTACTTTGTGTTCCCACTGGGGAATGTTCCACAAACTCAACTTTGATAGGAAGTAACTGTGCAGACTGGTTTAATTCACATGGACCTCAGGGAGAAATAGACAAAAGCCCTACTGCTCAATTTCACATTTTTTAAGAGAGTTAAACAAATCAAGTGATGTTTCCATTATACTATCAAATTTGGTATAGAAATGCTATGTGTATATTAGCTTGGGAATTAAATAAACTGCATTTCCCCCACTTTGTCTTACTATACCCCCTTCATCTCAAGATGGGGAAGAAAAATGAAATAACTACTTTACAGGGAATTCATTTTTTGTATATATCGGGTTTTAAAAAAATCCCTCTGAGTATGCTCTGGAAGACAGGGAGCCGTCATTAACATGGTGCTTGTGACTTGATCTGGGAACTTCTTTGTACACCCATGATACACTGAAAGGTTTAATTCACCTATTTGTTTCTGCTGCTGCTGATCTGGTATCTGAATACCCCTTCTTACTAGGATGCAGAGTGGGAAAGAAGCTTTCTTTAACCAACAAAATAAACAGCTGACTCATTTCTCACCTCTAATTCCAATTCATTGAAACACTGATATTTCTCTTACCTGACATCCTTTTATTATTGCTCCAGCTAAAAGATGAATGATACTGCTGCCTTTGTGCCATTGCCTTCTTGTATCTTATTAGGTCTGAATTCCAGGATAGATGGCAGATCGGGACAGATTATCATAAATGCAAGTCATAAGGGTGCTGGAAAGATCTTGACAGGTGCAGAATTTGTGGTGTTGCTTAAATGCAATTTAATTTCAAGATTCACAGACTGGTATTTTTTGAAAAGTTCAGAGAAGATAAGAGGCTTGCTGCACCAGGAATTGCAGAATGCATAAATTAGCAGGGGAAGTACACAGGCAGCATCATTCTGAATGCACGCTAATCTGTATTTCAGCATTTATAGTTGCCTCATATAAACAAGGGGCAATTTCAATTCTGCCATCCCTGCAAGAAAGGCTGACATGTTTTGGCATCTTCATTTAAAATGGTGCATGTTGTGTTCAACAGGACTTTTTTACACTATACTTATTAATCTATCGTAATGAGAATCTATAATGCAAAGGAAGTCTCGGGTTTTGTGGCTGGGCACAGGGTGCAATGACATTGAGATTCCTTTTTCGTGGCACCAAGCATAAATTATGATTTCCATAGTGGGCTGCAGTTCCCTGTAAAATGCTTCCTATTTATTGCAAGTGAATGTTAAGTTGTTAATAGTGTATTTCTCTGCATTTCTCAAATTATTATTTTATGGCAAGAAATGAAATATGGACTATGGTCATAAAAGCCTTTCTACTAAGCATCAATTCAAACCAGCTTGCTGCAGCAAAGCGTCTATGTGCACCGTGGAGGGCAATGGTCTGGACCCAGGCTTCCCAAGGCTGCAGACAACCTATTAGTGGCTGTAGCCCTTAGGCCAGGCCACTGGCCCACGTCTTATGCCGAACCTGGCTTCAGGGTGCCGTGCATGTGCATGGCCATGTCCTGTGAATGTGCAGCTGAACTTTGTGTGACAGTTGGTGGAGGTGGGTGAGTTTGTATGTGTGTATGTATGTGCAGTGTGTATACTAGTGGTGTGTATGAAAAGCCTGTGATTCATGTTTAATTTGATTCTGTGGTTTCCATGGCACCCTTGTGATGTTCCTGGTCTCTCTCTGTGGGGATGAGCTGCATCTGCTACGATCACTAGTCTGAACCCTAGAATATATATCCGAGCTGCACATATGTGCGTCAGTGAATGTGAAGGGGCGTTTTGGTGAACTGCAGTGAGCCCAGGAAGAAGGAGGGTGGCGGGCTTACTGGGATGGCCCCAGGAGCACAGCAGAAAAGTGGTGCTGCAGATAACCTGGCTGAGCTCTTCCATGCATGTGGCCCATCCAAGCCGCTTCAAGTTGGGTGGGGCCGTGGGTTAGTTTCCTGTGGCTGCTGTAACAAAGTAGAACCAACTTGGTGGCTTAAAACAACAGATAGTTATTGTCTATCAGTTCTGGAGTCTAAAAGTCCAAAATCAAGGTGTTGGCAGGCCATGCTTTGACTGAAGCCTCTAGAAAAGAATCTGTCTTTGCCTCTTCCAACTTTTGGTGGTTGCTGGTGATGCTTGGTGATCCTGGGCTTTTCTTACTTGAGGCTACATGACTCCAAACTCTGCTTGAATCCTCACACTGTGTTCTCCCTGTGTGTGTGTCCAAATTTTCCTCTTCTCCTTATAAGGGGCAAAAGTTATCACATAGGGCCAACCCTAATCCAGGGTGACCTCATCTTAATATGAGTACAATGACTTCTCTTCCTTCCATGCACCCACCATCACCCTGTGCTCCTACCCATGTTGTGTGTTGAGATTTTAGAACTCCAAGCAAAATTAAGCAAGGATTCTTTAATCTTGTCTATATTCACTAAAATTGTAAATAGACCAAGATCCTATTTTCAAATAATGTAAAATTTGCAGGTTCCTGGGGGATACAAATTTGTGGGGGACACTCTTCAACCCAGTATAAGCCATGTATCTAGTTCTTGCCAGTGGTCTGTGGTGGAGTTAATGTGTGTCACTTCTGAGCTGAAGCACTTCATAATTGGTGCAAGGCCCTCCAGTGCCCTCTTGTCCTGTGGGGTCCACTGTGGGGCTGCATGTTCCAGGTGGGCGATTACGTAACAGTGGGGCCTCCCTCTGGTGGGGTCCCTGAGCGTCTGTGCAGGAGAGGGTTATGCCAGATGGTTGCCTGGTCTTGCAGTGAACGTTGTGAAATGAGTGAAAAACAAACCTGTGCTGTGTTAAACCACCGAGGGGCACAGGAGCGACTCCTTAGGTTGATGAGTTTTAGAACCTTACGGGGCAGACACGGGCCCCCATTTTTTTAGGCCTGCCTGATGGAGGACCTATGTCCTTTCCTATTTCAGCCTAGTCTGAGCTCAGGGTGCAGATTCTGTCCTGGCCAGGGAGCACTGTGTGGTCCAGCACTGCCAGTGATGGTAAATGTGGCTGATTCTGCGGCCAGGGGCTGGCGAGTCCACGTGGCAGCTGACCACAGCCGTGGTCTTCAACCTCAACTAAACCGTAGTAAAGTCACTATTTTTATATCAATCGTCTCTCCTGACTTTTTCTCCTAGATGGTTTAGAATATGAGCATGGAAAAGAAAGGAGATGCTCATTAGTTCCTGCAAACTCTAATAGAGACGTTGGACACGTAAAACAGAGGATTTGACGTGGGAGTGTCCGGAATAGTAGATAGCTTTTAGAGTATAAAGTAATACATACTAGTAAATAATAATAATACTAATAATATTAGCTCACATTTACGTAGTTCTTACTATGTTCCAGGCTTTGTCCCGAGCACATTTTGTTTGTCTGTCTGTCTGTCAGTCTAATCTATCTATCCTCATTTTATCCCCAAGATAATCTTCTGAAGTAGATCGTTTCTCTTCTCATTTTTTAAAGATGAGGAAACTGAGTCACAGAAACATAAGGTAACCTGTCCATAGTGTCTCCGTAGTCTTTACACTTAATTGGATTTGCTCCTAAAATACGATTGCTAAAATAGAATTTGCAGTAGAATGTCTGGGTAGAATAAAGGAAATTGCCCGCAACACAGAGCAAAGGGCAAATGACAGTGAGGGTTTCAGTAGCCTTTCCCATACCTAGATCGCAAAGGCCGCCTCTGTTCCTCTAACTCTCTATTTCACCCATTATATTTAGGCCTTTAGGTCCACGTGTGACATGAGGTAGGGATCCAGTTTTATATTTCCTCACGTATGGAGCCGGGTTTCCCAGCGGTCTCCGCTGAACAATCTTTCTCCGTGGCTGTGGTGCTGTCATCCTCAGATGCCAAGTTCCCACGTACACGAGTCTGCGTCTGTTCTCTCGCATCGGTCTTTTTGCCTGTGCTTGCTTTGTCGAATGCCTTCATAATTGATTAAGCTAATTCCAAGATACTTTATGTATTTATTGCTTGTGAATAACATCTTATTTTTAAATCTTTTTGGTTTGTAGGAAGATGAATTACATAATTTTTAAAATTTCTTTTTATTTCAGAATATTATGGGGGTAAAGTAGACAGAAACGTACATAATTTTTTAGATTGATTTTGTATCCCGCAACCTTCCTAAACACTCTCATTAGTTCAAATAGATTGCGAATTATGTTGATTTTTAAGGTTTTTAAGGTTTTTTTTATTTGTCTTTTAAGGTTCTTTGCACATGTTTTCTTTCCTACAAAGATTTTCCCAAGTGCCTTAATGAGATTACCTCTTATCTAGTTTGATCTTTCATTGGATATTGTTTGCTCTCTTCTTGTGGCACATACTGAATTCTGAATTAGAGTATAGTTATTTGTAATTTCATCCTTTCCCCCAATGGGTTATACATTTTATAAAACAGAGATTGTGCCTAATTAATTTTTTGATTTCCCCAAAATTAATCAATGTACTTTCCTCATATGGTGAGTGCTCATTGGTTAAGGTTTTCAAGTTTATTAGTGCATAATTACTGATAATATTCTTACATTATTATTGTTTTTAATCTCAACTGTGTCTGTGATTATGTTTTCTTTTTTGTTCCATATTTTGTTTTTGCATCTTTTACTTTCTTCTCTTGATCTGTGTTGCCATCATCTATCTTAATAAGCTTTTACTTGATTTTGTTAATCTTTTGTGTGATTTGGTTCTCTATGATACTTCTGTTCCTATCTTGTTTTTTTCCAACCTTTCTGTTTGTCTGTATGTCCCTGTTTTTCTTCTTCTGTCTCCTTCAGTTGGCACGGGTGTTGCTGACAGGCCAGGAACAGGAAATCGGGCTGCACGCACACAGTCGAGGGCTCCAGAGGTGACGCATGGGAGAACCCAAGACCCCTCTGTGAGATGACATTGGGAGTGAGAGCCTCATCCTCCAGCTTCACACGTCCTGCCCACGTGACTCCCCGCAAATGTTTCAGTCTCTCTGGGCCTACGTTTCCTCATTTGGAAACTGAGATTGAAGTGGTACCTACCTCAGAGGACTGCTGTGAGGTTCAAATGGATTAACAGACCTGTGGTGCTTAGAACAGTTGACATAGTGACATTCAATAAAAGTTAACAAATGATGGTGATGATGACAATGACGATGACAGCTCCCCTGTGCACTCACCAGTATCCATGTTGTCTTCTTCTAGGTTGGCAACTAGACAAATACTCCAGCTCTTGCGTCTGAGTGGGGCCACATGGCAAGTTCTCTGAAGTACCCAGTGTGAGGCCACGAAGCATACTGTGCCTTCCCCACCTGCTCGTTCCCCATCCCACCAGGTGAGTGCGGTGAGGGAAAAGGCTCCATCCAGAAGTTGGTGGAAGTTTAAATGTCTTTAATAGTTATAGGGCATTTCAGATTACTTTGTCTTGTTTGAGTTTTAGCAATGTGTGGTTTTAGGAATTGGTCCATATTATAAATTTGTTTACTATAGCTGTGGCTTCAACATCCATTTTTAGGCCTGACATGAGTTGTTTGAAACCCAGTTGTAGCCTGTCACCTTTGCCCTTCTTAAAACTGCTCCTCTCTTGTGGTTGTTTGTGATATAGCTAGTTTCTCGTGCCACTAACCTAAAACCCAACATGCCCTGCAGCTGCTGACCATGATAAGACCTAATGGTCAACCCCAAAGTCATGCAAATAAATTCTCCTTCACATATATTTTCTTTAAAGAAGCCAATCCACAACCTCCTCAGGAAAACCTGGGAGCTAGCACCCATGGGCCTTAACAAAGTCCAAGTCCCACTTACTAGGAGCTCCCTGCTGCCTCCGAGCTTCCCATCAGCCTCCCAATGACACCGCCACCCTCTCTGGGACCTGTGAGTAATACAGTTCTTCTGCTCCGTGCTTTTTGGTTTCACTTCCTCATGTGTCTCACCTGACACGTACCCTCAAACCTGACTTTCCCTGGCCAAGGCTCTCCTAGAGAGTGGCTATCTTGATTTACAGCTACTCTGGACAGAGAGACCTCAAGACCAAATTAGAAAGAAATCATAACAATAAAAATCACAACAGTCCATTTCTTCTAACTTGTTGAATTTATGAGCATAAAGGTGTTCATAGTATTCCCTTGTTACCTTTTTAATGGCTGGAGGATCTATAGTGATCTCCCTTATTTTATTTATAATGTTATTAATTGATTTTTTCCAAGGTAAAAGTTCTCACATCAATGTTTAAAATCACACAATAGATTTCTGTTGTTTACAAGATAAAAGTGCAACTTCGGGACAGGCTGTCCAGGGAGCTTCCCCCAGGTTTTCTTGCTTGCTCACCCTTCCTTCCCCCTCGCTTTGCAACTACTCCGGAAATACTGAAGTTCAGAAGTCCCTGTATGTTCTCCTACTCTGGCCTCTAACACACCACTTCCCCCGCCCGCCAACTTCTGCCTGTCATTCCCCCTTTATTGCTTTAGTTCCTTGAGAATTCATCTCGCTGTTCCTTTCAAAAGTCTAGTGGCAGAAGAAGCGGAAAAGAACCTGAGACATAGTCAGGCAGTAGCTTACCTGGACCATACATTCCCTGCTCCATCCAGCTCTCTTTTTAAATCTGTCCTGCAAATCGTACAAATGGCGTCTTCTTTCCTGAGGAGATCAATGACCCATAGCATTGACAACCACCATCTAATGATAAATTTTTATGTGCTGTCTGTCTTTAAATGCTTTTTCTATGATCTAATTTTATCCTTGTAGCTTAGGCTTTGTCATCGTTCTTATTTTACAGATGAGGAGCTGATCCTCACCATAGTTAGTTTCTCACAGCAGGTGTGCAGGGTCTGTCCTTGTTGCCCCCTGCAGCCTTGGTCCACACTGCTCTGTCATGCTCTGCCCTGGGAGGTCTTCCCTGCTCTCTGGCCTCCCTGTGGGCTTGCCCGGGAGGAAGCTCTGGCAGGAGATAGGCGTGTTTTGTCTCCCGGCTTCCACTCTGTGAACTCCCTCTGGGCTGGCTTCTCTCCAGGCGACCAGATCCACAAAATTCTCCTCCTGCATTCTGGCACCTGCTCCTCGCCTCATCTTTTCTGGCCTAGGCTTGGTGACAGCTCTTCTGCTACAAGCCCTGGGCTCCTGGACGCTCCCTTGTGGTTCTCCAGTACCCACACCTTTGTAAATGGTCCCCGATAACGAAATTCTTCTCAAATTCCCCTCTTCCTAATGTGCCGTCTATTTCACGTTGGAGCATGAGCGCGGCAGATGGCGCGAGTGGATGGAAGAAACGGCAATTCCAGTCCGTGCCCGGGATCTCAGAACCCGGGTTCCGGACTGCCTCTCTCTGCCCCTGCCCTGCTCCCTTCCCGGCTGTCCCAGAAACAGACCCTGGGTCCTACATACCACCTGTGGTGGTCACTGAGTAATTCCTTCTGGTAGAGAGGAAAGTGGTACTAAGACAAAACACATGGTACTGCCCAAAATTCATCTTGCCCCTGGGCATATTTTTATTAGGTCTTTAAAGCCTAAAAGCTGAAATCAAATATGGGGTATAGTTGAAAACCTAAAGCAAAGAGAGTCAGCTTTCCAGGTAATTTCTGGGGAACCTACTGCCAAACCCAGTGTGCCATTCAGATACAGTATATTCAGACAGGACATGTGCGATGTGAAAGGTGTGATGCTCATCAGCGCCTTGGTACGGTGATCCCTCACAAGTTATTCACAGGCAGTCAGACGTGCACAAGGAAAAGGATGGCATTCAAAAATTAACTGCATGGGTGGTTAATTGCATGGGTGATTTTGGAAGCAATTCTGGGATGTCTGGTAAGAACAACACAAGTCATACCAAGCCGCTTGAACTCTGACAGCTCTTGTAAGAAATGAATACTTTCCTTACTCGGTAGCTCCTATATGTTTTGCTTTACCTCAGGTGTTTCTATATGGTTTGTCTCACCTTATCTAAATGATGGCTTTAAGAGGTAGGTGCTATTGCACCATTTATGGAGTAAAAAACAGAGCTAAGAGAGGTGAACTGACTAATCCAGGGGCACAGAGCTAGTAAGCGGTTGAGCTATTTTCAAATTCAGATTTTCTAAGAGTGTATCTTTTTCAGCCAGAAACAGAAGATTGTTAGTTCTGAAAGTAGTCAAAATTCAAGGAAACCCATTTAAGGCAGATTGTAATTGCATCACACTTCCAAGTGACAAATAATATTTTCTTGAAAAAACAACAAAAAAATGAGGTAAACAACTGATAAAAATGTGGTTCATACAAAAGTTGTTAGTAGTCCTGCACCCAAACACCAGCCTTATGTAGCTCCGAACCTTCCCTGCACATCATAATAGGGAGGGGATGTCAGAGATTCCTGGTCATGAAATGTGCTCATTTTCTGGCCACTTCGTGTTGCAAGGATCACACATTCAGAAACTAGTGGATGCATATTCACGGCGTCACAATGTGTGGATGATAATTCCTTATCCAGGGAAGCAAGAGGCTTGTTTTGCTTTAAAAACAATTATGTAGGACAAATACTTCCTGGAGAAAGGTTCAATTGTTCCTGCGAAAAATTGTAGATACTTACAGGCAGTACATTTTCATAGTTTTATTCTAGTAGTTTGTTGCTCTCCTCTGTCGCCAGTGTATTCTTTTCCATCCCTTAGTCTTTTTAACAGGTCTGCCTGTCTGAGTGCCCCATCCACCTGTGGGCTTAAGTGCCTGTTTTGTCTTCGCTGTGACTCCGTGGGTACTAAGTCCCAGCCGCTGAGGTTCGCTCCTGCGGTCACCCCTCCCTCTTCTGTACCAGCGTCTCCTGCTGTCCCGGCTCATTCTCACCGGACGAAGCCTGTGCTCTGCTCTATCTCGTCTTGAAAGAAAGAAAAACAAAAGACAAAACAGAGACCTCACTGGATTCTGCGCACGCCTCTCCTGTGTCTTTCCTTCTCTGCCTCCTGCTACAGCGAGAGCTCGCTGCTGTCTCTCTGGGATCTTGGCCTTCAGCCTCCTCTCCCCAGCCCTGGGCTCTGCCTACGCCCACTTCTCCATCCATCCCCGCTCCCAGGTGCTCCCCCCCAGCCCTTCGCTTTTCAATACCACCACATGCTGGTGACGCCCCAAATCGTTCCTCCAGCCCCCTCTGCTCCCTGAACCCTAGATGTGCAAATGCGACCGTGGACCGTGTGTGTTTGATGCCTGAGAGAGGTTCGAATCTGACACGTCCACAAAGACCCCGTCACCTCCCACTCCAAACCTGCCGCTCCCTGTGTCCTCTGCCCTCAGGGGACGCCACCTCTGCCCGTGGCTAGCAGCTCAGGCTGAGAACTCTGGAGTCCTCCTGATTTCTTCTTCTCTCCCACCCACCTCCAATCCATCAGGAGGGCGCGCAGCTACGGCCTCAAACAGACACAGTCTGTCCCCTGTGTCTACAGGCTCTGCATTTCCCGATTCCACCAACCATGGATCAAAAATATTTTAAAAAAATTATGTCTGTACTGGACATGTACAGGCTTTTTTCCTGTCATTATTCCCTAAGCAATACAGTGTAACAACTATTTACATAGCATTTGCATTGTGTCAGGTATGATAAGTACTCTGGAGATGATTTAAAATATGTGGGAGGATGTGTGTAGGGACCAAGGGACAACCATACAAATCTGGACTGTCGTGGTACTTCCAGCACATCCACTCTGAAGTGACATCGCCAGCATCTCTCATGACCTCCCAACTTGTCTACCTGCTTTCACCTGTATTCTTCAGTGATTCCTTTTTATATAAGACAAGGTAGCCTTTTTTAAGAAAACTGTGATCACACTGATTACTCCACTGCTCAAGTTCTCCAGTGCCTCCTCATCACCTTCAGGATAATATCCAAATTCATCACCATGATCCCAAGACTCAAAGCAAGCTGAGCCCTGCACTGACTTCACCAACCTGCTTCTCCCACCTGCTTCCTCCCTTTGTCCATCTGCCCTTCCTGCTGTTCATTCTCTCACTCATTTGACAGATATTTCTTTTGCTCCCCTCATGTGCCAGGCCCTGTTCTAGGCTCTGGAGACAGAGTTTAAATTCAAACGAGGGAGACAAGAGACACATCTACACATAAGGGAAGGTGGAGATGTCTGCTGTGAAGGAGACAGTGGAGCCCGAGGACCCAGAGGGATGGGAGAGAATGTTTCAGATGGGGTGAGAAGGGCGTCGGGCACAGACCTGCAGGCAATGCAGGATAAGCCCCAGGAAGATGAGAGGGAAGAGGCCACTCACCTGGGGCCCCACTGGACCAGACAGTTCCCTTCCTGCCAGTAGCAATATCCCTTTAGGATTGCGTAAATCCCCCGTTTCTTGCACAAACTGTAGGTGAGGGAAGACTGTCTTAACAGAAGGAAATGCTTGACTCCTGGGTGAGTTGGCACTGTAGAGACATGAAGAATTTATTTGAAAAGTAAGAGATGTGGCCATATTTTTTACCCAAAGCTGACAAAGCAGGAGATAATAGCCACATTGAAAATATTCTAAACACAAAATCATTTTTAATCTAGTTTTGAGCAAAAATTTAAAAACATTAAAACTGGGTAGCCACTAGGTTATAGGCAGTGTGTAAGGTAATGTGGCAGATATACAAATATAACGTGACTTTGTCCCTTCACTGGCTAATGGTGTCTGCTTGTTTAGGAAGAAACCACAGTATCACAAAATTCATAAAACTCACAGTAAGTATAAGTGGTGGTTCCTCAAAGTGTAGGAATCAGAGTTTGAAAAACTGGCTGATCTGACTGTGCAACCTTTATATATTTTTCAGGCACCCTATGGGTTAGCAAGGGTAGTAGCTTTTTAAAAAATGTATTATTTAGTTCTATCCTGACTCTTGGATTTTGGTTGCTTGTTGTTAATCAGAGCCCCCTTTCATTTTCAACTGAATATCAGAAATAAAATAAACGGAATGGGTTTATTTACTTCTCAGCCTAGTTCCCATGAAATTAAATAGTATCATCTGATGTCAATCTACTTTCAAAGGAATTCTTCCAGATGAATAGTGTTCTTGGATGTATTTCTTTCTTTTAGAATAATTTCTTCAAGCTTTATATGTTTTACCTAAATATTTTGGTAAAAAAATTATAATAGAGGTGATTAACTTTTATACATAATCATGATTTTCATCAATGTCTACAGTGGTTTTCCATCTGAATTTTACTAGACATGTAATTTGTGTGTGTGTGTGTTTTAGAGAGAGTAGGCATGAAAGAAAGGTTTAGAAAATGTACAAGTCTGAGATATCACACACGTTCATTCAACAATATTCACTAAGCGACGCTTGTGTTCCAGGCACCGTTATAAGCAGAAATCTCTGCTCTGATGGAGCTGACATTTTTTTTCCTGCAAAATAATGCATCCATTCCTTGCACAGAAAGATAAGTAATAGATAGCTGCGATACAGAGATGCATGGACAGATAGATGGATGATAGATAGACGAGCAGATAGATGGATAGACAGACAGACGCACTGACAGACCCCCATATATTCATTTCACCCTCCTCTGTTTCCAACACCCATCGTTTGATTCTTAACTCAAGGGAGAATTCTGTAAATTATATTGAGATGCATAAATAATTATGTAAGATTCAACTCAGTATGTAATTGAAGGGGCCCACACAAGCCTACAAAGCCGAAGAAGAGCCCATGGCCCCTCTGGGGACTGCCAGTGTGTGGTCTGATTGGTGAGATCAGGCACGCGCACGAGTGAATGTGAAAGGGGGCTGGAGGGGCCCCCCGAGGTCTCTGCAGCGAGTCTGGTGCTGTGGGTATCTAAAGGGAGTGTGAAATCTCTCCATCAGCTGTAAGCATTTGTAGGGGGCTGAATAGTGTCTCCCTAAATTCATGTTCACCCAGAGCCTCAGAATATGACCTTATTTGAAATTAGGGTCTTTGTAGATGTAAACAAGTCAGAAATTTCAAAATAAAAGCTTCCTGGATTTAGGGTACGCCCTAGATCTGATGACTGGTGTCCTTGTAAGAACAAGAGAGGACACAAAGAGAGGCAGGGAAGGCAGCGTGTGAAGACAGCAGCAGAGGTTGGAGCGATGCAGCCAGCAGCCAAGAAACGCCCAGGGTTGCCGGCAGCTTGCAGAGGACAGACGAGGCGTGGAGCAGCTTCTCCTAAGACCCTCAGAGGGAGTATAACCCTACAGACACTTTGATTTTGAACTTCTAGCTTCCAGAACTGTGATAGAATATATTTCTGTTGTTTAAATCCACCAGTTTTCTGATAATTTATTATGGCCATCATAGGAAACTAATTCAGCATTACAAAAAAATCAGGCATTTTTTCCTCTGTGAGCGGGAGAGGCATCCTTTGAACAGACCTTGACAGTTGAAAGCTGGCGGCAGCAGCAGCATCTGTATTAGTCTCTTGCAAATACAGTAAAAATCTGTGTGACCTTCGGGGAGTCACACAACCTCTCTATGCCTCCATTTCCTCTTCTGTTTAAAGAGAATCCTAACAGTCTCAGCCGCACAGGGGCTGGCTTCAGAGCCCATGCTCTTGGCGGCAGTGTGGGTACAACCGGGGTGGCAGTGACCAGAAGGAAGGGAGCGTGTGGTGTGGGGTGCGCAGGGGCCTCACCCTCGGGAGTGGGCCCCAACAAGGGCTGGACAAGTCATTCGTAAAGAATCTCAACAAAAAAACCCTGTGTTTTTCCCGAGGGACCCTGGGTGTGCAGTTAGTAGCTGTCCCTCTCCCCCCAACCCCCTGTGGGCCAGAAGGAGAGTAGGCGCTAACCTCTCCTGACAGCAACGAGGCACTGGGATCTTTGTTTTGTTTTGTTTCTATTGCTTGCAAGTGAGGGATGATCTGCAACAGAATAAATTGTGTATTTCCACCAATGTGGGAAAAGCGCAGTATTCCCCAGGCTTCTGTGCTGACCACAGCAAACACTTGTTTGACAGTCAGGTGGCCACATCCACTTTTGCGGGTCAGAAAGTTTGCTGCCAACACATCTGCTCTTGTCAAAGGCAGCCAAGCCAAGGCTTTGATCCAGCGGCCCGAGGGCTGATAACGAATGATAGAAAATGTCTCTCTCCTTCTCCTTCTTTCTTATCATACTGAACAGACACCATGGAGACCCAGAATCCTGGCTTCCCTTTGTTTTTGTTCACTCCTTTCTTTATGTTTTGATCTTGTTCAATAATTTTGAGCAGCCTCTGGCCCTGATGACCACAGTCAGGAGAGGTGCTGGGGTTTTCACTGATGTTTCATTTCGGCTGCTTTTCTTTTAAGTGTTGATCTCCTTTTGTGGAGAAAATCTGTCTCAACTCAAGTCTGTCTCTCAAAGAGTTGTGAATAAATATTGTCTCGGACGTAGCCACTGAAGCCTTCATTGACATACTCACCTTGTGTACACAGTGAATCAATAAATGAGGGGGTGGGTGGGTGAGTGAAGGAACGGCCGTGGGTTTGAGCGAAGGGGTAGGGAGGAACCTAACACCGTGGTGCGGAGGGGGCCGACCTCCCAGCAGGGCTCCTCAGCCAGGCCCATGGCCACGTCCAAGGTGCTGACGGATCACCAGGGTGTAGACCATTCATGCTTAGACCTAAGGGCGTGAGTGAGCTATCTCCGTAGAAACACCCGGCCAAACGATTTCTTGAACAAAACCAGGAATCAGGCATGGGGAGGGAAAGGAACTGGAAGTTCGATGAAAAGGCAAAAGTGTCTGCTACAAGCTCTTTGTTCTATTTGTTGTATATGGTATTTTCACGTATAAAAGTTTAGCTCTTTTTGGACTTAGCTCTCTTGTTTTCCTTTATAGATTCTAGTTCTAGTGCCAGGGCTTGAGAGCCTTCCCAATGCCTAAGATCTCCAGCCAGTCACCTATATGTTATCTTAGTGCTTATATGTCTAAATTGTTATACTTAAATCTTGAGTTCATTTAGCTATAAGGGGAGAGAGGGGGATCTATAACCGTCAGGATCCCTTAGTAAACGGACTCCAGAGGTGCAGTCAGGGTTAAGGGAACCAGCAAATGCTGCTGAGCCTCTAGGGAGGAATGACCACTGGGGCTGTTCCCAGCCAACGCTGGGGCTACCGGAGGGGCAGAAACAGTGGTCCTGGGGGGACACGTTCATTGGCATGACAATGGTGCTGGATCAGGGAGAAAGTGAAGAAGAAATGCCTTGACCTTCCTCTCTGCCTAGTCCCAAAGCTGCTAGTGACTGCCCTGGCTGAACCCAATCTCAAGTCAGAGGGAAAAGCAGCCCTGATGATTCAGTCCAAGGAATGAGCCCTCAGGGCACAGAGCTGGGCAAAGCTGGGCAGAGGTGGGGTCCGGGGTGGTGGGAGGGGATGCAGAGTAACCACCCCAGCGACTGACTTCCCTCAAACACTTGTGTACTTGTCCCAGCATGATTGATTTAACCGTCTGCTCAGATCTCACTTTTGTCCTCTACTAATAAATTCTGATGCCTGTTTGGTGTCTATCTGCACATTTCACCAAAATGTCCAGAGTTAGACAGAATGTCTGATTAAAATATGGAGAGTGTGAGAATTTGGGTTCTTAAATGAGTTTCTGGAAAACCATTCTAAAGAGTGAGAAAAGGGGTAGTGGCAAATTCTATTGTTTTCATGACTGAGTACTTTTCATTGTTTCATTAATTCATCCATTCATGAGTATGCGTTGAGGACGGCTATGTTCCTGCTGACTGGGAGACAGGTGAGGGCAGAGAAGAGGAGGCAGATGCTGCTCCTGCCGGGGGTCCATGGATGACACGCTGGCGTTCCTGCAGGGAGGGCCTCTGGGAGGTGCCTGGTGGGTGTGGGGACAGCGAGCAGGCTCCTAGTTGGCCTAGGCAGAGAGTTCATGGGGACAGTGTTCTTATCATGGGTCTGGAAACACTCAAGAACATTGATGACAGTGTGATGCAAGTGCCACTGCTACTTTGGAAATGCCTGAGTCTCTCATTCTCTGGGATCAGACTGCATTTGCAGGTGTTGCCAGCCTTACATCTGAGTTACGGCTGTTCCTGCAGCCAGGACACTTCTGAATGACCAAGCACAAGGTTCTGGAGGAGGCTGTAGAGGCCAGGGTCTTGCCCAGTAAGACACTGTGGGACAGGCATGGGAAAGCATCCTCAGGAAATCACTTAGGAGGAAACCCAGTGCACATACAAAGGGCTGAATGACACAGCCACTGGCTGGGTCATTGTGATGGTTAACTTCACATGTCAACATTGCTAGGCCAGGGCACCCAGATATTTTGTCAAACACCAGTCTAGATGTTGCTGTGAAGGTATTCTTTACATGAGATTTACATCTAAAGCATAGACTTTGAGGTAAGCAGATTACCCTCCACAATGTGGATGCCCTTCCCCCGCCAATTAGGTGAAGCCTTTATTCAAAAAAAAGACTGACCTATCCCGGAAGAAGAGGGAATTCTGTCAGCAGATGGCCTTTGCAATTGAAGTGCAATTCTTCCTTGGGTCTCCGGCCTGCAGGCTTACCCTGCAGAATGTGGACTTACCAGCCCAGCAATTCTGTGAACCAATTACTTAAAATCAATCAATCTCTGTCTCTTATAAACACACACACACACACACATGCATGCACACACACACATATGCACACAATTCAGAACCAGGATCTGTAGACGTATCTATCGATGGATCTAGATAGACAGAGATACATCTATGTCTACATCTGTCTATTCACCCTGGTTCTGCTTCTCTGGAGAACCCTGAATAACACAGTTACTCATTAAAAACAATGGTAACTGAGATTCTTTTGCTAAAAACCGATATTGTAGTAATTGCCCTGCATTTCTTTTAACATAATTTACTGTCCACTCCTTTTTACTAAATGAAAAAAAATCTTTAAATGCAAATGAATGTGTGGAAGCGTGTCCCTTAGAAATAGGCATTTGTGCGTGAGTGCACGCGGCTTGGTGCAAGCGACCTGATGCATATAGGAGGGAGAGCACATGAGTGCTGGCTCTGTGGAGTGTGGACAAAAACTTAGCACTCACGATTTTTTCTCCATTTTTGCTCTTCAAAACCACAGGTCAGTTATTGTTTATTGAAAATATTTAACTTTTAGTGTAGATGTTAATTGCATTAATCTAAGAAATTGTGCTTGAGTTGGAAAAGATTATTTAGAAATGTGTTGGAATTTCATCTTTAGGAAAGCAAGTTCAGAAAATTATTCCAAAAGCTAACATGTCTGTTCCATTTGGAGTCATTATTCAACTATCAGTGGGTTAGAATTATTAAAAAGTGGATAATTCATACATTTAATAATCTTTACCCCTCTTTCCTGAGAACACTGACTAAGATTTAGTAGAATGATGCTGTTCCTACTTGACTGTGGCCAAGGATGGTTTGTGCTAGACCCTGAATATTTACTCATCATGTAAGATTCCCTGGACGAAATTTTGCAATGAGACTTTTGTCGTCACGCTTCCCAGAGGAGAGATGCTAGAAGGAAAGCACAGCTAAACCCCCGACAGGGCAGCCTCGGATGACACTACCAAACTCAAAAACCAGTAAAGAAAACAACAATAGAAGCCGGGCTGGACAATGAAAAAGTGGCAAGCACACGTACACGAGATGTTAGAGGACACCTTCATAAATTGAGTAAATATACTTGTCACATTACCTGGTCGATTTCTGGACATAAGCAAATGGATTTTTAACAGACAGGAAAAAATATTTTGGAGGAAAATGGCATAATGTGTTGGAGCCCAGCCAAGAGCAAACCATCCCTTAATACAAAATGACGCAACAGTTAAAGGAACTCAGAAATATTTGTTCAACAACAAAAGAAATCATGACTGTCTTATGTATGACAATCATGATGCAAAAGGCACACTTAGATTTGATTGGTCTCATTGAAATCTTGCTAGTTAAGGGTAAGAAATGATAAAAGATAAGTACGGACCCAGAAGTACCACCGTGAGGAATCTAAGCGCGTATGACGCAAGAGTAGGAAAAGTCGGTCAAATATTTTGTAAAGCAAAAGTACTCTGAGCTCTTCTTTTCACAGAAACACTTCTGACAAGGACATGCTTCCATGGAACCCAGCTGGGAGCTGTGCAGAGGATGCTAAGATAAACAAAACAGGGGCAAAGACGCTGAGCTGCCTCCCGAGAGAACTGGCGGCAGCAGCAGGGCCCAGCAGGTTCTCCTGGCGCCCGCCTGAGCCCAAAGCCCAGGAGACTCTCAGTAGTGTCTTCAATTACAGTCAACACCGAGCAAAATGCCCCTCTCGTTCCTGAAATTAGAGATGGGTGAAGCCAAGCCCAACGTGATTGGTTCAGGTCTGGGGGCAGGGAGCAGTGGAGGGCGGGAAAAGCCACGGGATGCCAAGGCACATTACCTAGCAGATGCTCAATGCTTTTATTAAAAGCAATTTATTTAGCAAGGAAAAACTCCCATGGACCACCAAGCGCTTGGTGAGGTTGTTCTACACATTCCCGAAGGATTGATTTGGGTCCCAGGATTGGTCTGGGGTGTTCACACATGAGTCTCGGCTCCAGGCATGTGTTAGAGATTTCCTACCTGTTTGGGGAGAACAGGTGAGGACTCCCCTCCCCTCAGCCAGCCTACAGAGCTGAACAACATGAGACGCAAATGCATAGAAATTCCAGGCTGCACACACCTGGCCAAAACCAAGTAAGCAGCAGATACAGTGTTTTCACTTTCATAATTATGTTCCAAAAATTTTTTTAAGTTTCAGAATATTAATGGGGTACAGATGTTTTTGAAACATGGCTTGAGTCAGGGCTATAAGTGTGCCCATCACCTGAATAGTGTCCGTTGTACCTGTTAGGTGGATTTTTGCCCCTTCCCTCCTCCCCTCGCCCCGCTACTTGATTTCCAATGACTTTTACTTCCCTCTGTGCTCTTGTGTGCCCGTGGGCTAGTTCCAGTTTATTAGTGAGTACATGTGGTGTTTGTTTTTCCATTCTTGAGATACTCTGCTTAGGATAATGGTCTCCAGTTCCTTCCAAATTGCTGCAAAAGGCATTAATTCATCCTTTTTTATGGCACCGCATCCTTTTTTATGTGGTACCGCATGGTATACATATCCCACCACTATTGAGCTCTGAAATACATTAAACATTTTAGATCAAGGAAATATCTAAAATTTTTAATACATTTCAGAGCTCAGAGTCCTAGCCACAGCTATGCATATATAACCTACAAGAAATCTTATCTTCTCTTTTAAATGTCCAGGAAAAGGAGTTTCACAAGATTTTTAGAAAGGGTATTTTGTGTAATTCATATTTCTAAGTTTTTTCCAAGAAAATGGATTGAAATAAATATCTCAAAGTACATCTAATCACTTCTTATCTCTGGGTACTTACTCATCTCTTGTGTACAATCCACTCAATCTGTGTTCCCTCAAATTGATGTGCTGAAGCTCTAACCCTCAATGTGATTATATTTGGAGACAGGACCTTTAGGAGGTAATAAAGGTTTAATGGTTCATAAGGATAGGGTGGGGCCCTAATCCAATAGGATTGGGGGCATATGAGGAAGAGATCTCTCTCTGTTCCCCTAAGAGGAGGCCGTGTGAGCACATAGTGCGAATGCAGCCGTCTCCAAGCCAGGAAGAGAGCCCTCACCAGAAACCCACCACACTGACACCCTGACCTTGAACTTCCAACCTCTGGAACTGTGAGAAAATAAAGTTCTGTTGTTTGAGGCAGTCAGCCTATGGCATTTTGTTTTGGCTGCCTGAGCGGACTAATACAAAGCATGAGCTGTGTTTGCCTTGGGCGTGCTTCTCTGTCTTTATTCTGCAGGCTCTGGGGGCACACGGAGCCATTTGTGTTAGGAGCGACCTGTCATGAATGCTCTCACGCATGTGACTTCAGACCCACCTCTGACTTCCCTTTACCTGCTGTGCCTGGTTCTTCAGGCTTTGCCCTGACTCAGCCTGCCTTTCATTAATCTGGTTTTTTTTTAGCCTATCTCAAAGGATAATTTCTTAACCTTCCACTATTTATATTTCTCTTTCTGAATAGAATTCTTTTCTATGCAATATAATTTACATTTCTAAGTGTGTCCCATGAAGGACCTTCTCCATGAATACAGCAGAGCCTACGGTTGGCAGCAACGTAGATGTAGACTCAGGTAGATTAAAAGCTGCTTTCTTCAAATTTGAACAAAGAGCTCATCCGTTTGCCCCACGAGAACGGTAAAACCAAAAATGAAATCAAGGGTTATAACTCTATCTCTAGAACAGACTGAACTGGAGTGAATTGAATTGAAGGAAAACAGTGCCCCAAAGATTTCTTGAACCTCCACGAACAAAAAAACAGACGCAAAACTCAAAGTAACAAATCCTCATGGCATTCTTGTGGGAAGTTCTGCATTTGTGGATCTGCATCAGGGGAGAACATCCCAGGTGCCTGGATGGTGGGAAAATGAGGATCCGAAAGGGTTGGGGGAGACCCCAATTCCCCCACGCACCAGGGCAGGCAGGGCCCTGCCATTTTTTCCCTCCTTTTATTTGAGAATATTATGGGGGGTACAACACTTTGGTTATATATATTGCCCATTCACTGCCCAAGTCAGAGCTACAGTCGTGGACATCCCCCAAACTGTGCACCCCGCATCCATTCAGTGAGAATTTTCCCATCCCCTCCACCCCCCTTCCACCTGCCCGCTCCCTGATGAATATTACTGCCCTGTGTGATGTAAGGGTTGATCAGTTAGTACCAATTTGATGGTGAGTACCAGTGGTGCTTGTTTTTCCATTCTTGTGACACTTCACTTAGAAGAATGGGCTCTAGCTCCAACCGGGATAATACCGGATGTGTTAATTCACCGTTGTTTTTTATTGCTGAGTAATACTCCATGGTATACATATACCACATTTTATTAATCCACTCGTGTATTGATGGGCACCTGGGTTGTTTCCACATCTTTGCAATTGTGAATTGTGCTGCTATAAACATTCGCGTGCAGATGTCTTTATTACAGAATGTCTTTTTTTCCTTTGGGTAAATATCCAGTAGTGGGATTGCTGGATCCAATGGTAGTTCTACTTTTAGTTCTTTGAGGTATCTCCATGTTACTTTCCATAGAGGTTGTGCTAATCCCAGCTGGCACTTCAAGGGTGCGGGTTGTCGGCTGAGCAGCGTCACAGGTGCGGCCAGGTTGTGAGCGAGCACCTTGCTCCTAGTCCTCCTGGGCTTGGCTCAGCTAAGCTGCCTAGAGGCACATTCTCAGGACTCAACTGCTGTCACTGCAGGTTGCACTGCAAGGATTCTCTTTCCAAAAGGGTTTGAATGTGGGCTGGAGAGTATTTGACATTAAAGGGTTTTTTAAAATCTCATTTTACATTATTTTCATTCTAAAGGACAGTGTTAAAAGATAAACTTAGGCACACTGAAATTTTAATAAGTGTACCTGAGCATTCAGCAGTTCATCAATTGGGCATCACCAGAGCATAGGAGGTTCAGGGCTCCTTGGAGGGGATGTGGAGGGTAAACTTTTGTAAGCTGTTCCGATAAAAGAAAATATTTGGTTGACTAAAGTAGAAAGTCCCTAGTTAGAGGTTCAGTTGGTGGTTGGTGGCAAAGTCTCTAGTTAGAGGTTAGTTGATAGTTTCGGATGGGTTAAGCATAATTTCCTTCTTCCAGGCGAAGACCATGCACTCAGAGTTGGGTTTCAGTTTCCCGATGTAGGAACTCAAGGTGCTGGGACCCTCTCAGCCTACAGGACTCCTAATTAATTTTGAACTATTGTAATAAACATAGCTAAGAGCTATTGAGCATTTCGACGTGCCAAATGCTGTTCTAAGTCACACGTGTTGCCTCATTTGAAACTCAGAAGAAATCAGTGAGGCAGGAAGCTGTTATTACCCAGATTTTGTAGATGAGGAAGTGGAGGACTGTGAACAAGACCCTCAGTGAGTAATGGCAGAGCTGGGTTCCAGAGGGCACATTTGGCTCGTGAACTCCTGCTGTTGACCACATCACCACAGCAAGGATGCCTGTAAGGACTGGACTCTGATCTTTTTCTTTTGCCCAAATTCCTTTCTAAAGGGGCCTAGTGAGTCACACCTACAAATGATAAAATCTCACTAAACAGGTTTTGTTAACCAGATATAGTGCAGGTTTACTTCCCAACCTGATTCTGGTATAGCACTAGCATCATCCAAAAGATAGAAGACCCCCCTTGTCTTAACTCCAGCATCCTAGCAGATCTTTATCTTAAGAAAGATCCTCCTGTCTGGACCTCCCAGAGTGCTCAGACCTTTCATCTTAACTTAAGCATTTCCTTTCTGGTCTTTTAGATAAAGCCTAACTCTTTCAGCCAATTGTCAGCTAAAGAATCCCTAAACCCACCTATGACTTGTAAGCCCCCGCTTCAAGATGGCCCGCCTTTTTGGGCCAAGCCAATGTATGCCTTCCATGTATTGATTTATGACTTTACCTGTAACCCCTATCTCCCTAAAATGTATAAAACCAAACTGTAGCCCAACAACAGTGAGTCCACTTGATCAGGGCTTCTTGGGTGTGGCTCCAGGTCATGGTCCTCAAATTTGGCTCAGAATAAACCTCCTTTAAAATTACTTTACAGAGTTTGGCTTGTTTTCCATCAACACCTGTTTGTGTCCACTGTGGTGAAAGTCCAGCTCCTCAGTGCGCCCTAAGTGGAACATGCCACATAATCTTGCCTCTCACATATGTTCTAATCGCCCTACTCATTCCCTCTATAGTTTCTAGGAAAAGACCCGGCTGGAACACTCCCACTGCTTTTTGTGCTTGGTTTTCTCTCTTTTCTTCCTCACAGAGGCTATGAAATGTTGCTATGAAGACTTTTTTGGCGGCTTCCTCCTCCACGAGCCTCGTCAAGACGCTTGAGTGCGTTTTTGATGCCCCCGCGTTGATCTCACCTTGCTCGTCCTAAGTCTTCCCAGCGCAGCAGGGTCCAGCTGGAGTTCCAGCTGCCCAGAGCCTGGTCTCACAGTTTCTGTGTGACGGCTGGCCTGGCCAGTCGGGTGGCCACCAGGGGCTACTCAAGGGCCTGCAGAGTCTCCGGAGAGAGCCCGACGTGGGGCAGGAGGGATCTGGCAGCTTAATGCTCCCTGGAGGAAGACCTGAGTCCTTCCTTCTGAGGGCTCTGAGTACAGCTCCAGTGTGGTCACCCCGACAAGTTCCAGGCCCGGTTCCTCACAGACTGGGTCCAATGAGGCTGAGGACCCAAAGGGGAGGGCCACGTGCAACCCCAGAGGTTTGTGGTACCCAGCCGCCATAGGTTGAATTTCGTCTCTCCCCACAAACAAAAGATAAGTTGAAGTCTTCACCCTGAAACCTTGGTATGTGACCTTACTTGGAAATAGAGTCTTCACAGAGCTTTAACCCAGTTAAGATGAAGTTGTTAGGGTGAGCCCTAATACATACGACTGGTGCTCTTATAATAAAGGGAAATCTGTACACAGGCAGGCACACGCACAGGGAGACCCCTGTGCCAAAATGAAGGCAGAGATTGGGGTGATGCGTCTACAAGCGAAGGAAAACCAACGGTGGTCTGCAGCCACAGCTGGAGGGAGGCGAGGCTCAGATTCCCTCTCAGAGCCCTCAGAGGGAGCCACCCTGCCCACACCCTGACCTCAAACTTCTGGCCTCTGGGTCTGAGATGATACATTTTTGTTGGTTGAGCCCCAGCCTGTGGAACGTCATCAGGCAGCCCCAGCTGCCCCTGGCCTGACATGTGTGGCTGCTTTAGCCTCTGAGGGAAACCCGCAGCACCCCCGGGGTGGGGGGCAAGAAGCGTGCTGTCTCCCTGACTCCAGAGCTGCCAGCGCCACTCAGCATGGGCGGGACTTTCAGACTTGGGGGCATTGACAAATGTGGACCGAGCACTGCATGGAAGACAGAGACCTAAACTTCAGCCCAAGAGCTTCTGGTGACTCTGGATATGTGGTACAGCCTCACTAGGCCTTAGTTTACCCCACCATATAATGGGGCCACCTCCTGTTTCATATTTCACAGTTTTATAATATGCTTGCTTTTCTTTGAGGTTGAGATTTAGGCACAAGAAAGAGACACACCTTTGTGTTCTCAAATGTAAATTAACAATGAACAAAAGGTCAAGAGTCCCACCCCAGGGAGGAGACAGACATTAACAAAGCGGAGGGTGGGCTGGCTCCAGGCAAGAAACAATCCATTATCCTGCAGCATCTGTCTCCAAACCCCAAGTACCACAGCCCAGCACATAATCACTAGATCCTGGTGTAGGTATCCAGTGGAGACGGGCTGGGATCCAACAGTGGGGTAGTGGGACCACGGGGTATGTTCAAGGACTTCTGAGATTCCCATGGTTTCAGGATCCCCTTTTGTATTCTGTGTGTAGTGGGATGAAAGCACTGAGCAGGCAGATATCGCTTGTTAAGCTTACAATGATTCAGCTTCTTAGGGAGCCAGGTTGTGCTGTTCTAAACGACATGTCAGCAAGTACCAGGAAACGTGATAAATAGTTTATGGGCTGCCACAGATGTAAAGGAACACCACCTGGATAAAATAAGTCCGTTCAATCACTTCCCAAGGATGGGTTACTAAATTAACATCTCATACTGGATTTTTATCTAAACCCTTGGTTAAGGTTTCAATTTCCCTATCGACCAACCGAAAACCTTTCCATTGTGTGTTATGCTGGAAATTTGATAAATGATCCCTCCTACCTGATTTTGCGCTGGCATCAGAAATTCATCATTTCCATTTATCATGTGTCTCCTCGGTGTCAGAGCTGACTTATTCCTTGCCTGGGTATGATTTCCCTTAGTGCTACCGGGAATGGTTTGCAGGCATCACACAGCTGAGGCTGGCTCAATCATAGGACAATGCCTGCTCCCTGCCCCACACGGGGCCAGCAAGCTGGCTCCCTGGACATCAGAGACACCCTCCTGCCACCGATAACCACATTCTCAGTGGGTTACTGAGCTGGACTGAGACTTGAGACCCAGCCTCCCGCACTCCCAGCACCGCGGGCGCTCAGAGGAAGTTGGCGCATACGCAGCTTTTGATGGATAGCAAGTGGGAGTCAGGCCACAGTCAGCTGCAGAGGGGCCAACAAAGGCAGGGGTCAGTCCTACCTGGGGTTGCAGAGCCAGGTGTCAAGGGACAGGGCCAGGCCAGAAAGCTCACACAGGCAGTCAAGCAGCCTTGAGGAAGGCTTTCAGCAGGTGGCTCAGCCCCTCCACCTGTGGGCCGGTGTTCAGAGGCACCCAGCATCCGGGACCTAGGTGATGAATGTGGGTGGGCATGTTAAGAGCCAGACAGAACCCCTGGGACTAGGTGGGGACTTGGTCAGTTTCTGAGCCTCTCAAGAGCTGCTGTGGACCCCTCTGAGGCCTGGAGGTGCTCCTGCCAAGGTTAGGTGTTTGGAACATCTTGAATCAGGTGGCTCCCTCGTGGGTGGCCCTGTCTTCCTCTCCTTCCAGCCTGCGGGCCTGGGTGGGTGCTGGCACTCAACACTAACAGCCATGGAGCATGGCTCTGTGCAGGTGCACTCTCCGCTATGAGAGATCTTTATGGGGCCACTGTATGTGCAATTCTTGGGGGCAGGATGGGGTTGTACTGGGTCCAAGTGAATTAGTCCCTGTTGGGAAAGGTGGTCTCGTGGACACAGGCTTTCCACCCCTGCTTGGCCACATAAGAAGGGGCCATTGGCCTGAGACACAACCTCATCAAGAGATAAGGAGTCCTTACAGCCTCTGCTGGCCTTGTCACCTGTGCAGGAATAGCTCTCCCTGTTTCAGTGCCAATGTGCACTCCTCCGTTCTGCTTAATCAGGTGCGTCACATGGCACCTGGCCAACCCCACTGCTATAACTATCCCCTGTGGAGAGGGGACATGTCCTTCTGCTGCAGCACACGGGGAGGTGCATGCAGGCCAATGGCCCTGCCCGGAGGGACCCACTGGCCATGGAGGACTGATACCTACCACTGAAGCTGATCTTGCTCTGTCTCTTCCCCACATGAGTAAAGAGCTGTCGCCTTCAGTGCTTGGCTGTATTGTGTTTTCCCTGGTGACTCTGATGCCAGGTTGCAGGGGGCAGAAGTGCTAATAGGCAGTAGGGGCCACTTGCACCCCCAGAGGTGTGTGGTACCCAGTGCATACAGCACTGCTTGGGGGCCTGGTTTCAAATCACAGTGAATGGGTGGAGCTTTGGCACTCTGCCTCCCACCTGACATCAAGTAGCCCTCCTGCCTGGAGCACTTTCTGTGGTGCGTGCCCTCTTCCTTCGGGATGACCCTAAGACATGGGAATAGGGCCCTCATGTCAGTCTTCCCGGGCCTTCTATCCTGCCACCCCCATGAGGGCGAGGCAGGCTTCAGAGGCAAGACCCACACATCTGCGATACATCACCAAGGTGTCCAATAGGTGCCCTCACAGTGTGACCGGAGTGTGGCCTGGCAGCTTCATAAATGCTTTCCTCTCCTCCAGATATAAATACCTCTCTTTTGCTTTTCTGGTTATATAATTGATTTGTGCTTATTGTGGGAAAAAAGATCAGCAATAGTTTTAACAAATATTGCTTAAAAAGGTAGGATCATTTGAAATGTTACCACCCCAAGAAAACCATCGTTATCATGATGTTGGCTGTTCTTTCATACCTTTGTATTAAAGTCCTTCTTTGTCTGTCGGTGTGAGAACTGGGGGCTGAGAGCTTGGTTCAGGGGAATCCGGGGTGGGAAGGTGAGAGTGGAGAAGCTGGCCCCTGGGCTTGAGTCCAGTCTGGCTGCCTCTGCTGGTCCCTCCTGCATCCTTTGGTCACCCCAAGACTCTGGCCAGCTCCTTGGTGTGTAAATACAAAGAGCGATGACTCCATGCTCCTCTGCAGATGGCAGGTGCTGAGCTAGATGCAGGTGACCAAGGGCTCTGAAGTTCTCTCCATGGAGTGTTGGTGAAACCAGGATGCAAGGAGCATATCTTGGGGCTCCAAGAGGTCCCCTCCATCCCCATCCCCCCCACCCCAGGCTCAGGTTATGCGCTATCTGCATCCTGGTAAGAGGTTAAGGCATGAGTGAGCCTCTGTCTACGACAGCACCTCCACTGACAGGAAGCATCCATCTACTGCAGCCGGCGCCTCCCTCCCTGTTAGCTCCCAGAAATATTGGTCCTTCATTTCCCAGCTCCTTGGGCTGCTGATTCATGGGCGTCCTTAGGCCACCAGTCCCGGGCTAAACCCCCCAGGGTTCAGACAGCGGAGGGCATCCAGGCAGCCCCAGGACTCATCCCTTATAGTTTCAGACCCGTTATTTTGTAGTTTCGATCCAGGACAATTGTGTCTGCATGAATCTGATAAAACCCACTCTCGATAGAGACTGTATCCATAATTACCTAGTTCCAGTTTTGCAGCTGTCACAGATCACTTGCCCAGGAAGCAGACTGTGAGCCAGAGTGGTCTGTAGCTCTGTGGTCTGTGCCGGGGAGTGAGCCCCTAGGGAAGTGAAGGCGCGGGGCTGGGTGGAGGGAGATGCTGGCTGGAGCTGAGTGCCGTGGAGCCCACGGGAGCTCCAGCCCCCATGGCCCCTCAGCCTCGTCACAGCAGAGGCGAGGGGGCCTTGGCATCTTTGCATCCTTGGTGTCCTTGCAGCATCCTTACAGCCGCCAGTCATTGCTGCCACCCCCCCCCCCCGGGGGCTAACCTTGGCAAAGCAGCCATTATCTGCAGCCGAGAGTGTTGCCCAGTGAGCTAGAGCTGTTGTAACAGTGGTGCCACAGACTAGGGACTGAAACAACCAAAATAATTGTCTTACAGCTCCGGAGGCTGGAAGTCCAACGTCAAGGTGTCGGCAGGGGTGATTCCTCTGAAGGCTGTGAGGGTGGCTCTGTGCCAGGCCTGCCCCCTAGGCTCGAAGAGGCGCATCTTCTCCCTGTGTTTCCCCACAACATCTTTCCACTGTGCATGTCTGTCTCTGTGTCCAGATTTCTCCTTTTCATAAGGACACCAGTCTTATTGGATTAGGGCCCACCCTATGGGCTTCATCTTAATCAATTATACTGCAACAACCCTACTTCCAAAGAAGGTCACATTCTGAGGTACTGAGCATTAGGGCTTCCGCATATTTTACAGAGGACAAAATTCAACCTGTCCCACCAAGGGAGGGAGGCAGGTCCCGTCTGTGAGTAGTCAGCAAGTGGCACCCCCAGCACTGGGTGATGGGGTATGTTGGCCCCAAAGACAGCATCATAGTATCCACCTCCACAACTTTGCTAAAAGCCTAGAAAATTCCTGACTGATCTAAATTTGGTTTTCATTATGTGGCTAAAAGCTGTAAGCTTTGTCCAATTAAATAAACTGTCTAGTCAATGTTTCTATAACATTGACATTTATCTTGCCATCCAAAATAGATACACCATAAAAGTGCACATTAATTTAGTCAATTACATATTTATTTGAATTCTAAATTTTCCCTCTTTCCATCCCTGATTTGGGCTTTTCTATTCGTTTGTTCTCATGCCTTGGAACATAAAATTTTATGTCATTTATTGTATAGTTTTCTCAAATGCATAAGAAAATTACTTTTCCCTTACCTTAAAAATAATTTTTACCTGAAAAATGATTTTTAAATGGATAGCAGAGACTGGGAAGGGTGATTTGGGGAGGGGGGGAGGATGAAGAGAAGTGGGTTAGAGTATGTATGTGTTAAAAACACACAGTAAGAGAGAAGGAATAAATTCAGTGTTTGATAGCAGGGTAGGGTGACTATACGTAACCAAAATGTATTGTACTTGGGTGATGGACACACTGAATAACCTGCCTTGGTCACTACACATTATACACATGTAACATATTTTTTTCATTTACCCCATAAATTTATACAGATAAAAAATAATTTTTTTACTTTAATAGACACTCAGATTACTATTAATATGCTGTCTGCAAATCACTGTTATGTAAAATTTTCTGAGGAAACCAACTTATAAAAAAATTATTCTGAGACCTTGTTAACTGGAACCTTTGGGTGAGGATGAAGATAGATTCCCTTTTATCAAATTTCACTCCATCCTACATAGCAAAAAATCATCTCCAGATGAGGCAGTGAGAGCATTGTAGGGGGAGTTAGCAGAGATGAGTTCAAAGTCCTGGCCTGCCCTGCACTCACTGAGGACCTTGTGCAAGTGCTGTCAACTCCCCTGTCTCTGCTCCCACATCTGTAGGCCAGCGGTAGAGTGAGGCCCAGGCAATGGCTGCTTTAGTGAGGGCTGGGTGGAGGACTGTACTTGTCCTAGGGGACTTCCACATGTGCTTCCTGCAGCAGCCCATGGGAAAAGTCAGGCCGGAGAGCCACTGCTGCTCATTCCAACGTGTTATTCCGAGCATTTTAGCACAGCTGGTTAAAGCTGCTGTGGGCAGAGCTCTCTTTTAATTCTGGCCCATCATGACACCAATTCTACAAGGTGTGTATGTTGTACACAAGGCGGTCACACATGCAGTATACCTGGTGGGGCATTCACAGGTCTCCAAGGCTCCCCAAATCACCTTTGCTTCCTGGTCGATGATCTGATTTCTCTTACCTGGCCCAGAGCTCGCCTTTTCAGAATATTCCATTGACTTAGCAAATATCTAACTCAAAGAAATGAGTTCACAGGGGAACACCAAGCTGAGAAGTCTGCATTAAAGTACAGGTGCAGCGGGGAGAGGGGGACTGTTAGTTAATTTGTTAACCTCATTCAAAGATGTCAGAGCTTGGATTGTATTACTATGATTGGGGGGAAGAGAAGACTGAAGTTCTGTTTGCATTGTGGGGAGGGGACAAAGAAGGGCCCCCCCCTTAGAGGCAGGGAGGCGGGGGAGGGAGGGCCAGCTGGGACACAGCAGGTGCTATGTATGAAGGAAGAGTCTGGGGAGGGGTGAGTGTGGGCACCAGAGGAGTCTTCACAGCTTTTCTTGGGATTCTTTTTTCTGGGAAGAAAGCAAGAAATGTGGCAAATGTACCTTGTTTTCTCAAAATTGTGAATTTATTAATATATTTAGCATACTAATACAATGTATTGATAGGATATTAATATATACTACTCTGTATATTGAAATAAGAATAAAGGCATTAATTGACATCTATTGCAAATTTGGCTACCTTAAAAATCACAAATCAAAGTCTTTGCCACCAACATTAGTGAATCACTTATGTAGTGAAAATCTTGGTTTAATATAAATCAACCAGCTCAAGGCCTGGTCTGTAACAGGTCCTCAATGTATATTTATTAGTATTATTATTTTAAGAAGAAGTGTTTTCCCAGGGAGCAAAATTTGTGCTCTAATTTACAATTGTAGTTCTTAATCACCCTATAACACAAGGCTTATGAATCTTATTTTACTTTCATTTTAAGTACACTCAGCACCGTACTTGGCAAATTATGTAGACATTGTATCTCTTTCCTAACTGTTTACTAGTTACAACTTCAATTGACTTGGGACAAGGCGATTCCTGGCATTTAGTCTAGCTCCCCTTGTAGAGACTGGCAGGACAACAGCTGTCACCAGCCATCCCATCCTGTCCCAGGCACACGGTAACATCGAGACATCCTAATGCTGTCTACAAATGCAAAGTGGTGTTAACTGTTGTGTCAGTGCTAACCGTGGCCAAATGGAAGGAGTTCTCTACTCTTGGTAATAAAATCGTATTTTGGCTCCTATCATCATCAGAGCATCATTTACCTGTCATGTCATTTGAACTCATAAAAGTGCTGTGGGGTAAGATGACCAGCAGTGAGGATCCCAGTGTACTGATGAGGAACCTGAGGCCAGAGGGGCACCTGGCTCTGCGGGGTTTCCTGGCCTGCAAGTGTGAGAGTTTAGGTGCCCAACGGTGGGCAGGATGAACTTTGTGTGGTTGCTTCTTTCCAATCTTGTTTTTTAAAAAATGACCAACATAGTTATCCCAGGAGTGAGATTAAAGAAAACAAACACTCTTTTAAACATTTAATGTGAGATTATAACCACAGGTTGCCCCAGTTCATTCAGGTTGTTACAGCAGAATGCCGTAACCTGTGTGGCTTACGAACAACAGGAACTTCTTTCTCACCATTCTGCACGCTGGGAAGTCCACGATCAAGCTTCTGGCACATTTGGTGTCTGGTGAGGGCGGCTTCCTGGTCCACGGCCGGGACCTCTTCCCTGCGTCCTCGCATGGTGGGAAGCAGGGGGGGGGGGAGAGAAGCAAGCCCTCTCATGTCTCTTCTTAACAGGGCACCAATGCCACTCACGAGGATGCCACCTTTGTGACCTAATCACCTCCCAAAGGCCCGATCTCCAAACATCATCACATTGGGGATTAGGCTTCAACGTATGAATTATGGAAGAACATAGACATTCAGTCTATAGTATCCCATGCTGACCCTCAAAATCCACGTCCTTCTCACATGAAAAAGTACGTTGATCTCATCCCAGTAGCCCCCAAAGTCTCCATTCATTCCAGCATCAACTCAAAAGTTCAAAGTCCGACATCTCATCTAAATACAATCTAAGATGTGAGTGAGACTCAAGGTGTGGTTCCCCTTGACACAAACTGCTCTCCAGCTGTGACCCTGTGAAATCAAACAGCTTATGTGCTTCCAAAATACAATGGTAAGACAGGCACAGAGTAGAAATTCTCATTCCGAAAGGGAGAACAAGGAAACAGAAAAGGAATGACAGGTCCCAGGTAAGTGCAAAACCTAACAGGGCAAACAACATGAAACCTAAGGCTCAAGAATAATCCTCGGGACCCACCAGGGCTGCAGCCCTCCTCCCAGACACACTGGGCCTTGCTGGGCAAGGACTGGGCCCCCATGATTCCAGGCAGCCCTGCCCCCAGAGCCTCCCCGGGCATTGCCCTGTGAGGGGCCATCTGTGGTGGCCTCGCCCCATGAAATCTAGGTGGAGGCAGCCATGCCCCCTGGGCCCTTGAGCTCTGAAAATTTGCTGCCTGCACCCACGGGAGGGGTGGCCACCGAGGCCTGCGTTGCACCTGCCAGAGCCACACCTGAGGCTGCCAAGGAGTGCAGGGAATAGATCCCACAAGTGCCGGTGACCCCTCCTTTGAAACTGCTATAACCACCCCCAGCCCTTGCACTCTGGGTTTATGATGGGAGGAGGGTCTCTGATTGCCGTTAGGGTCCTTCCTCCCTTGTCTTGGAGAACAGCTCCTGGCTACTGCTAAGATGCCTGATCCTACCAATCTCCTTATCAAATGGGGGCTTGGCCACACCCTTGGTGTTCTCTCCTGAACAAACTTTTTCATTCTTTTCAATATGCGGAATTTCCAAAATCTTTGTTCTGCTTCCCTTTTGGTTAACAATTCTGTCTTTAAGTTGTTCTCTCTTCCCCCATTTTACTCTAAGCAGTCAGGAGAAGCCAAGCCTCACCTTCAACATTTTGCTTAGAAATAGCTTCAGCTACATATTCAATTTCATCACTCACAAGTTCTCCCCTACACAAAAAACTAGACTACGAACTCAATTCAGACAAGTTCTTTGCTACTTTATAAAAATGATTGCCTTTTCTCCATTTTCCAATAGCGTGTTCCTCATTTCTGTCTGAGACCTCATTGGAAAGGCCTTTACCATCCATATTCTACCAACATTCAGGACTACCCTGGTATTTTCTAAGAAGACTGAGGCTTGCTCTACAGTTCCCCTATTTTTTTCCCCTCCCAATCACCTGTTATAGACTCTTTATGCCCCCAAAATTCATATGTTCAAATCCTAACCCCCAAGTGATGGTATTGGAAGGTGGGTCCTCTGGGGGTGATTAGGGCATGATGGTGGGGCCTCATGAATGGGATTAGTGCCCTTATACAAGAAGACCCCAGAAAACTCCCTCACCCCTGCCGCCATGGGAGGACACAGCAAGAAGGTGCCAACTATGAACTGGAAAGCGCTCCCTCATTAGCCACAGAATCTGCTGGCACCTTGGTCTTGGACTTCCTGCCTCTAGAAATGTGAGAAATAAATTTCTGTTATTTGTAAACCACCTAGTCTATGGCATTTTGTTATAGCAATCTTAGCAGAGTCAGACACCTCCCAAAGGCCCTACCTCCAAATGTATCACACTGGGCATTACATTTCAACATATGAATTTTGGGATGGTATAAACATCCAGTCTCTAGGAAAACAACATTCAAGGCCCTCAGCTGTTGTTGAGTTCTTTCATCCCTGAGCTTTATTTGACCTGTTACTAAAACCACCTTTTGTTCTAACTGTCTCTCTGGCTTATACCCACAAGTCCCCAAAGTCACCCAAGGCCCACAAAGTCCAAATAATGCACTGTCATAGAATGATAAGATTTCCCTGTTGGAAGGCACAGGTCTAGGAGCTACCCCGCTGCGTGTGTCCACACTGGCTCTCACCTACCCCAGGGAAGCAACCATGTACTCCCAGGATGCGTTTGTCAGCGACAAGGAGACCTGCTGTGCTGGAGGGGCGTGGTGCTCCTGTCCTCCCATGTCCCTACTGTGTGTCCTCTCCACAGTCATCTTGCTTGTCCCCACAGAGGCCTCCTGAGCTCTTTGGATTTTCAAAAATATTCTGGGTAGGGCTGCCCGATTCAGGGACAATCCAGAAAATGTTTTTTGCAAACCTGTTCTGAGCCAGGCACAGTGCAAGGGGAGGCTATAAGAGGACAAATAGATCTTGTCCTTGTACTTGCAGTGCTCTAGCCTAAGGGAGCAGGATGACATGAGTCCTCAGGTGACTGAGGAATAGTATGAGTGTGACTCCCTTGTTGTCCCACTCTGGGACGCTGAACAAGCCAGCCTCCAAGCTGACAAGCATTAAGACTCATCAAAAGTGACATGTGTCTTACGAAGCACTCAGGGCCCCTGGGAGAAGGGGAAAATGAGTAAGAGGTGGGATGGAACAGAGGAGACCCTCTGCTAACCACAGTGAGGTGAGTGGGCTTGCATTAGCAGGAATTAGGAAACTAAGCACAAATGGCCCACTTGAGGGGCTATCCCCTCAGGAACATTGTGAGGATTTAGAACACGGCCACTCAAAATAGATATACTCAAGACATCTAGGAGTAAAGGGTTCTGATGGTATTTAAAGGGAAGAGGTGTTAGGCTTATAGATACTAGTGTGACGCAAGAAGGCACATAAACCCTTTGGAGGATTCATGAATGCAAGAGCAGAGCAGCTGTGCCACGTAACCATGGCAGGCTTCGAGATAGTTAATTCCCCCTATAGATAAAGAGTTCAAAGACCCAGGTGCAAACAGGTGCAGGTAGGAACAGGTACACAGAATATCTTTTTTAGATCCAATGTATGTTGAAAGGACTGCAGAGCTTTGTGACTCTGAAGAACCAGCTCACAGTGAAGGTAAAGACAGGGCCCCTGATATCTGCTCCCTTTGCATCAAAGTAATTGAGTGGAATATGAAGAGTCCAGGGATTTGGATCCTTTTGCTGGCAGCCTGGCTGGAATCTTCCCAGAGTCTTGGCACAAAGGGTGTTGTGACAGCCTGGGACATTCAGAAAAAGAAACAATCATCGTTGCAGGGTCCGATGGCGGCACAGTTCCCCAGCTCACAGATGTTGGCTCAACATTTTGGTGAAACCTTGCAGAGGCATGTCAAATCTTTATAATATCAATCCATGAGTGCTGAAAGAATTATGATTTTCAATTATTCTGTGACTATATTTCCCCTACTGTTTAGCATGATGACTAGAGAAAGATCTTAGGAAGATGCTATTTTATTACATACCAAAGAACTAGCTGAGAGAGCTAATGCTTTAAAACCCTGATGGCAGGTGGATGCCAGATGCTGTAGGTAACAAGCAGCCCGCTGTGGGAACAGTGTTGTTTAGATCCCTGTGGCCATCCTGATGAACAGAAGCAGCTTTGTCTTGCCAAGGGACGTTGCCAAGTCGGGCATGTCACTGTGCAGCTGGGAAGGAGCCTTGCAGGCATCCAAGCTTTCAATCCCAGGGGCGCTCAATCATCTCCCAATCACGGTGTGTCCACCCCCTGCCAGCATCTTTGTTCCTCAACTTCTCCTGGTGGGCTGTGCTCCTGCTGCTCAGAACACTGACCATTCTTTACTTTTTGGCTTGTGACAGTTTGATTCCAGAAAGTCTGAACAGGAAATCTACTCTGAGCTCAAGGGTATAAGAGAAAGAACGACACGTTTGCAGGCAGAGGAAACGTGGGCCCTGGCTCTGTTCCTTTCTTGCTGTGAGTTAGTTGCTTGGCCTAGCTAAGATTCAGTTTTCTTATCTGTAAAATGGGCAAAATTATAATCACACCTACAGTTAGGGTTGTCAGCAGGATGAGAGAGAGCATTTTTGAGAAAGTGTTTTATGAACTTTTCAGGATTTAGTGGATGTCTGATTTTACTATCCCATTCAAAGCTCCATGCTGAGCCTCTGGCAGGACTGTGTTTCCAACCTACGTATGCTTCTTGGGACTCCACCCAATGTCACAACATCCCTCCCCATCAACATATGCCATTCCAGATGATTCTCATGCAGAAGAGAGGGTCAGTTGTCGGGGACATGCTGGCACAGGCCGGGTGTTCTGCTCTGGATCCCAGGGCTGTAACTCTAGCCTCTCAGACACTGCGCATGTCATGTTGGGATGAAAGCACTTAGGTGTTGGTAGTTCTCAAAGAACGCACTCTGCTGATAAGTCCGCTGACTCCCAGTTTTAGTGTTATGAAGGTGAAATTTCTACTTTTGCTGAAATAATAATTAAGCTATATTTTCAATAAAACAAGAGGTCACCACTTTGGTGTCCCATCAGAAGCTACCATTGTTTCTGTATAATTTGGGAAATTATTTTGGCATGGGAATATAAAGAAGGTGATCGCACCAGGGATGAAATAGCCCACACACCAAAATATCATCCAGAGAAAGAGAGAGACAGAGACAGAGACAGAGAGAGAGACTGATCTGAAGTGATACATTCAAGAAAGGGTTCCTTCGAAGACATGCTTGTTAGAATTGCTAGAAACTAAGATGTTATGCAAAAATAACTCTCTTTAGAATCCAGTACAAGCTCTGGACCCCAGACTAGCTGGCAGAATTGAGGTCCAGATTTCTAAAATTCCGTAGGCACGGAATCAGAGTAATGAGTTCAGATGCCTGGTCATGCTCTGGGCACCCTGCTGGGGTGATCTCAGCCAACTCACTTCTCCTCTCTGGGCACTAGTCTAGTCTGGGCCAGCCTTGGCTGACCTTGACTGGGCTCACTCCTGTGGCTCAGCTTGGGACTGTCCAATCTGCAATGGCCTCACCGGACATAGCTCTGTCCCACACGGGTCTCTCATACTTTGCCAGGTGAGTGCAGGCTTGTTTACGTGGTGTTGGGGCAAGGACCCGAGGGGTATGGTACCAGGCTTGGACTAGCACCCATCACCTCTGCCACATGACACTGGCCACAGCAAGTCACAAGGAAGCTCAGATGCAGAGAGGAAATAAATTCCACCTCTTGATGAAAGAAGTTGAAAAATGCTATTGCAAAGGGAGATAGATATAGACAAGGAAACAGCGACAGCTATTTTTGCAAGCAAGCTAACACAAAAAGTTAAAAAAAAAAAAAGCCAAATCAAAACAAAAATTCAGGTTACCATTCAGACTTGGGAGGGAGAACAAAAAAACCGTGGTCATACTTTATGAACTGGTGTCTCCTGACATGTTTTATCTTGTAACATATCGACTTTGCACCTTTCCTGAGTTGAGATCTTGGGAGAGCTCCCTTGATGTAGATTTTGTTCTTTTATCTGTTTCAAGCAGTGGCCTCTTGCTATTCCAGTGTAGATGGTGGGAGAGGAATATGGGGAGAAACTCTGTGAATTCTTTCCGAGATGCAAATAAAGTACAACCAAGCTTTACCTAAATTCAAATTTTCTTTGCTTGTTTTGCAAGTTTGGAAACATTGTATGCCAGATGCCCCTTACTCCTGCTCTCAATGGGCTCAGAGTTTAATACAGCCCATACTTGATTCAAGTGACCCAAATTGGTTCCGACACAGCCCAATACAGGCTAAGCTTCTCCGAGAAGTTGTGAGGCCTCAAGGATCTCCCTGGAGTCTCTGCTTCCTCCAGGGAACATTGGGGACCCCTCCCCAGGAGCAGGCTACAGACCAGCGGGGGTCTCATCCGTCTCTGAGTGTATGTTGATCTGCAGCCAGACTGGTCACTAATACTACCTGGGATGTCTCCTTTGGGACAGGACAAACTACTTGCAGAGTGGCTAGAAGAAACCTTCCACGCTCTGCATTTTCACATCTCAGCCTCCTAGGATCCTGGGAAGAGCAGAACATAATACCACCCCTTGTGCTTGCCAGGATGATGATCATGTAAACTATCAGTGGGATCTGAGAGGAGCCCGTGTTTAAGGAAGCTCAGATCTGGGCTACAGAATTTAAGTTGGTATCCCCCATTGCTTACAGCTGAGCCAGTAATTTACATAAAATGTTTTGATGCGAAAGAGATGAAATAAAAGAAGCCACCCTTTTTCGTCGATATTAATACTGAAGCAAACTCTGCTTTTGTGTAAAACAATGCTAATATGATGAGCAGCTATTGACAGCAACAGTCAAAAATGCACACTTGGCTGGTGACTATTTAGTAAGATCGGAGAGATTTGTTTGTGTCAAAAATATACTTAACAGGAGATGTCTTTTTAATGTGTGTCACAAAATCCCAATGGAATTAAAAAAAAAAAAAACACCTGCACAACCAGGAGATATTTTTTTAAACCTGTGGTTTTTTCCAAAACCAGAAAACATAAGTCAGGTGGCAGTTTATCCCCCCACAGAGACCTCATCAAGCTGTTCTAACAAAAGAAAGCCTTTCGCCCACAGCCTGGGAGCATTGTGCCACGTGGGCACTTCTCTGAGCCGGACAAGCAGCTCATTAACCCTCATGCCATGCCCGCGAGTGAGCAGGCAGGAGGCATCGTTATCTGCTTTTCACAGATGGACAAGGCAGATCCCAGAAACATCACACGGGTAGCTCCACAAGTGGCCCTGGTACTCTGCTGGCCACAGTCAAAACGCTTTCTAGCCTCAGATGGGGCCAAGTGGGCCGCGGAGGGAGGAGGAACCGAGGGAGCACTGGGGGCGGGGAGAGGCCACTGAAGCCAGGACCCGGGGCCCTGGGAACTGGTCCCCTTTCAGGGTCCACTGCAGCCACAAAACACGGCAGTGGGCGCTCCCCCTCGGAAATGAGTATCTGGTCCTCCTCACTAAATTTCGTCCTTTAAAACAGATGTTTGGATGACATGCAGAGTATGAATGGTTTTATTTTATTTTTTAAGTAAAAAGATGGAAGGTGCCTGATTCTTAGTTTGCAAATGTTACCTCTTAACCCAGTGCCAAACAGATGTCCAGGACCGACAGCCCCCATGTGGTCGCCCTCTTTATGGGCCTGGGTGCTGGGTCTCGTTTGCTTTCTGTCTGTTGTCCCAGCTGCCCCGGCACACCCACGCTAGTGTGCTAATGGTGACCCCAAAGTGGACCTAATGAGGTGCACCAAATGGGGATGCGGCGCGCACAGGGAGGAGGCGTGCGCCTCGTTAATCATGCAGGCAGCCTCTGGGCCCCAGTGGCCTGACGAGGAGCATTGTGAGCTCCTGCATCTGTCAGTCCCACCAGACGCCTGGCACACCCTCACGGCTCAGGGAAAGCCATTCATCTATGTCCATTATTTGCCACGGTGGGCTCAGCTCCTAATTAGGCCCCCAGTGAAAGCCGAAAGGGGAAGTGAGCGAGCCCAGGCTGTGCCAGAGTGGGCTCGGCCCACCGCACACAAAGGGCCAGTGTCGTGGCCTCCGGGGATGGGGAGGGAGAGGGTGCCAGAGAGGCTGGCTTCGTCAGAAACGATCCCAGGGCCGGTGCCCCAGGGAGCCGGGCTCTGCACTTGTGGTTTTTATCTCATACGGTGGTCCCTGGATCCAGCTGGGAGGGCTGAGGACAAGAGGATTCCTGCCGTGAAGACAGGGCCATTCTGCTGTCCTGGAGGCGGGATGGGGGACCCTCGTAGACGGCGGGTTTCAGTCCTGCACTGCTCTGTCCTTCTAGGATCAGATGTCAGGTTTTGGACCTGTACCATTTTTGGAGTGGAAATACCAAAAGGAAGTGGACACCTCCGGGAATATTGCTATATGTCTATAATAATCTCTCTCTCTCTCCCCCCTCTATCTCTGTATTACACTATCTCCCTACAAGCGTTTACAAAGTGTTTGAAATGAAAGATCTGACAGCAAACTTACAGGTCACACCATAAAGTGTCTCCACCATGGTTCACAGCCTTTCTCAATTGGTTTTCTGTTCTTTTCCTGAAATGAAAAATAAATTGATCTGCTGCCAAATTACTACTGTAGGACTCTACTGGGGGGTTGTTTATGAATATTGCCTTCTCCCTTGGAGCTGGGGTTGATCTAAAGTGCCGGGGGGAGGGTTCAACCAGCCCAAAGAGGCTAAGCAAGGAGATGGGTCTTCTCACGCTGAGACAGACCAGGGAGCACCTTCCTTTGGGTGTAGTTAACAGAACATAGGTCGGGCAGTTTGCACACCCAGAGCTGGCCATGAGCACTTGGGTTTTCCCGGTAGAGGTGAAAGGCTTGACTTCTGCAGGACTGAAACCAGAGCTGAGGACTCACTCTCACCTTGGTGGGGGAATGAGCTGCAAAGATGCTGTCAGAGCTCCACCCACACAGGTATGTGCTCATTCATTCTTCATTCTTCACGCTTCTGCATTTAAGAGAGACCGAGCACGGTATCCTGGGATGCAATCCCAGACAGTCTCATGAGCTGCGAGGGCCCCATGGGGTCGTTCCCGGGGGTCTCTGTCTGGCCTCCCCTGTGGACCCTCATCTTGGTAAGTTCCCACCCGGAGCCTGCACAGGATAAGCCCAGAGGGTGCTTGCAGCCCGTTTCACGTGGAGGGATGGCTTCACTCCTCTGACTTATAGAGTGGAGTGATGGCGTTCTCCTGCCCCTCCCCCAGTAGGTGTAGCCGTCTGTACCGTGGGAAAGAGGCCACAGGAAGACAAGATCCGTTATCATTATTAAATTGTTTGGAAGTTCTTAGCATATTCATGAGACTATTCAATTTAAAATATATCTCATTTCCTTAGCACAGCAAATGATTCCCCTTCTTTAGGATGGTTGTGGAATTTAATATCGAAGGGATTTCACTTGGCAGTTCGCATCTGTGAACATTCAGTTCAAAGTTGTGGTGACAAGAGGGAGAAAGAGACGGGGTTGTTCAACGCAGCAAATGAAAAAGGAAATTTTGCTGAATCTCAAGAGTTTATATGTAGCCCAGACAGCACGAATCCAAACACCGCCCCCGTTACGTGCTTGCAGTGGCTTCTCTTGCAGTGAGCAACAGCACACGTGTACTTCTGCAGTTTTTGCGGGGAGGACACATTTGGCATATGAACGAGTTGGTTTCTTTGTGTTCAGCAGCAGTTGAGGATATTCAACGAGGTCAGAGCCACTGTCTTTCTGAGCTAAATGGCGAAGTGGCAGCGCTGGGGCGGGCTGGGGCTGGTGAGTGGGTTCTCTTTTCTGGCGAAGGCAAGGTCCTGATGTCTGTTCACGCTCCTTGTGCTAACGCAAGCCCACTGCATCCTTGCGCCCACCAGAGGTTTTGAAGACCTGCTTGCTGTTTCAATAGAGTGCAGAAGGGGCATTAGTGATCCAAATTGATTGATCCTCATTTTGGACTCAAGGGATGTATGTCAGCATCTGACATACATAGGGAGATTAATTCCAGCTTAACAGATCGAGAGAAAAAAATATATTTCCTTTAAATACTTCAAAGTGTCGTGAGGTTTTGGGAGATGTTAAAGAAAAAGGAATGATGGCAGCGCAGAGGAAAGAGGGTTAGGGATTATAAAACACATCCTGCCTAATTACAGGAAGCCTTGAGGAGAGAGTCAGGACCAGAATTTTGGATTTCAGGGGCCTACCGGGACCCAAGTGGCTCACAACGGGCCCAATCATTACCATCTTTTATCCCATTCAAGCAAATTAGAATTTCTACCTTATTTCCGTATTGAGTGAAGTTGTTTCTGTCTCAAAATATTTAATGCACTACATCTGCTAAGCTTTCTTATGCCTGATAATGACCACAAAAACAGAAATATATTCTGATAGATCCTTGAATTTTCAAAAATTACACTAACTGCCAGTGAAGGGCATGTTCCCTAGCCTCACCATAAAGGAATCATTGCTAATTCTGTCCTTGAACTAGTTTAGTTAATTAAAGAATGTGGAGGAAGCCTATCTCTCTGGCTGGGTATTGTTAATTACAAAGGTATTCAATATGCCACTGCAAATGGCATTCTGCTAGTGTTTAATTAAAATAAATACAGAAATTTAAATGAACTAAACAGATTTTGGCACTGGTCTGTGGTTACAGGGCCAAATTTTATGTGTGGCTATAATACAAGCCTGGGAATTAATCTTTACTCTTTGCTCTTAATGCACTGGCATCTGGCCAGATGCAGGTGGGGCAGCCTGCTGCTTGGTCCACCGAGTCTGCAGGAATTGCCCCAACCCAGCTTCCTCACACCCCCCCCCACCCATGTGCAGCTTGAGGGAGACCATTATAGATCTTAGGGAGGGATGAGAGTTTGTTTTGTTTCTTCAACCCTTCTTTCCTCTAACAATTCACAATGTGAAGAATAATGTGTTTATTCACCACATTTCATCATGGAGCTCTGGGACCTTTTTTTCAGACATGAACTCATTAATCTTGCCCACTGCTTGCAATGTAGGGAGTTGGACAGGAAGACTCCTCCAGGTTGACTGTTTAGGAAATGGGAGAGGTATATGGTGTAAATGGCATTCTTGTGGATGCCACACTCACCACCATGAGTTTCACACCTGGGCTGCTGAAACCTGACCTTTGTATCATCCACGGTAGTGGTGCTGATAAACAATTTGATGGTGCAAATCAAATGGATTTTTTTTTGTTGCTAAAATCAAATGGAATGTTTATCCACAGATCTGTAAGTGTTTTAGGGCTAACATTTGTGTTTAATGAATGGCTGTATCAGACCTTTGTTGATTTCAACATGAGATTTGGAGGGGCCAAACATCTAAACCACATCAGAGGCCAAAACAACAGAAATTATTCTCTTACAGTTCTGGAGGTTGGAAGTCCAAGGTCAAAGTGTTAGCTGGTTTGGTTTCCTCTGAGGCCTCTCTCATTGGCTTGTAGACAGCCACCCTCCTGCTGCCTCTGCACGTGATCTTTCCTTTGTATGAGCATTGCTGGTGTGCTTTCCGTGTGTCCTAATCTCTTCTTATCAGGGCACGAGTCCAACTGGATTAGGCCTACTCTAAAAGCCTCGTGTTAACTTAGTTACCTCTTTAAAGACCCTATCTCCAAATACAGTCACATTCTGAGGTACTGCACGTCAGGGCCTCAACACGGGAATTTGGTGGGGGAACATAATTCAGTCCATGACAGGATGTAATTGGTCTTTTGCTAGGATCCAATTTTAAAGGCCACTGAATGTCCCAATAAGGAGTTTGTCCTTTATCTCAGTCAACAGTTGCAGTCAGACTCGGTTCTTAGGAGAATTAATCAGCCAACGGTCAAAAGGACCAGCGGGGGGTGAGACCAAAATAGGAGACAAGTTAGAAGACGCCTCTGTTAGTCCGACCTTTGGTAACGTGGAGCAAGAAGTCACAAGGTTTCAAGTCAGGTTAGTGGTCCTGCAGGAACCAATCATAACACCAGAAGACATAATCCTGAATGCTGTAATCCTGGATGTCAAAATCCCAAAAGATTAAAATTCCTAAAGTCTAAAATCCCCAAAATCACAATCTTGAAAGATCAAAATCTCAAAGATATAAATTCTGGAAAAAATAATTTAAAAATTCTTTAAAAGTTATTTATTTACATTTTTAAAAGGGGATTTATTTGAGAAACATATAAAAACTTGACAGAACACTTCATAGGCCACTTATATAATAAAATAGGCAATAACAATATACATATTTTGCAAGCATAAACACTCAGGTAAACTAATGACAGCCACACAGGTATAATAGTTATGAGCAGATGAAACATATTCATAAAGAAATAGTTCAAAAAGGGAACTGCATAAATGCATATCACTATGGTTGGTAATTGTGTGCACCCAGCTTTATAACTGTGGTTATATGAAATATCATGATGGACAACCTAAGTCTTTTGATGAGATCTATCAAAAATCACAATGGGTCACCACCATGTCTGCAGTCACCCAAACAACAGAGATCTTGAGAAATTTTATGTTTCACAAATTCAGATGTACAAAATAGACATCTCTTCATTTAATGTGGAAGTTTCAACATTTTTGTGTACATGCACAATGCTTACATACAAAGTCAATGTTGACACAATGCACTTTTGTGGAGTCAAATTTGCAAAAAATGCATAAAACAAATTAGAACTCTAAAAGTCTTTACACTATTTATACCTCCACTATTGGAAATGAGGGGAAGATGAAATACATAGCATAGAAAGTTGTTAAAAATAATGCTGACAATTTAAAATAGTGAAAAAAATTTAAAAAAGCAAAAGAAAACTAAACTAAACTAAACAGAAAATTTGACATATGAAAAGTATATTACAGGAATAGATTACGGGCATTTGGCTGAAGGTGGTCCATAAGAGCTGGCTGACTATGGTCATTATTATATTTTGAAGTCTTGCATCACGATAAATAGCTGCTTTTTTTAAATTTTAGGACATGGCTCACCCACATTCATTTTCTACGTGGTGCTGCTCTTTTTGAAGTTCTTCTAGTGATTGGTGTCACCAGCATGAGTGTTACCTATTACATCTCCCCATCTTCTGTGCTTTGCTTCTGTGTTGTTTTGGGTACTTGGAAACCCAGACCTCAGTTTTGAGGGAAACAGTGCTGGTGACTGAATAGCAACACTGTTGATTCTCAAAGCCGGTTCTAGCCCTCACCTCCTCCACTGCCTCCTCCATTGGATCCTCCACGCTCGCTTGCTTTGTGTGACCATGAAGGCAGACAGGCATTGTCTCTGAGCAGAAGGAAGCAACACTTGTGTATAGCCTCATAGGTGCAGGGCTGCAGTAAGCCGAATACCTGTTGCTGCGGGTGTGTAGCTAGTATAAATTTCCAAGGAAGTTTCTTAGCACTGATTAAAACCACTGGAGACAATGCTGTGAATTGTAGCACACGTGAGGCCCTGGGAGGAGCTGACTGCTGTGAATGTTCCTGCTGTAGGAAGTACAGTCCCGAACCACTGAGAACCCTGGTATTTGGCATCTTCCTTGCAAAACATTCATCTGCTTTCACCCAATGGCTAAACCGAGACACCTTCTCTAAATTGGACTGTATCTGTTTTCCCTTTCATCTCTTCCCCCCTTAGATACTGTATGCTTTTGGAGCTTATAATCTAAAAATACTTAAAGAAATTGGATCATTTTAGACAATTTAGTTATTTAGTAACATCCAAATAACATCCAAATAACATCCAAGTATGGCTGTAAAAATCATAGAAATTGGGGGTGAAACCTGCAATTAAAATAGAAAATATATAATCATCTAATAAATTAACACAGGATTAAACTTAAACATACACATGAATTCTAAAAGACACCCTTGGCCAACATAAAAATGAAAGATTTAATCTTTTCTAATGCTTTTGGCTCAACTAGCTAACAAGTCTTAAGTGGCTGGCTGCCATGTGCACCACACTAGGTGAGACCCATCTGCCCTGAGCGGGGGGAAGCAGCCTCCCAGGCACGAGGCACCTGCTGAACCCTGTGCCCCAGCACCTCATGCCTGCAGCCGGCCTGGGTGGGTCGCAGGCATCCCAGGACCTGCACTGGGGAAGGAAGGGAGAGAGGGCATTTCCACCCACCTGGGGGCACTGAGGAATGTGGTGATGTACCCGCTATGTTTGGGAAATCCTGTAAAACTGGCCTGGCCTGAATGGTGCCTGTGTGGGGGGTCAGAGGCCAGGCGTGGAGAAAATGGGGTTTGGTGGGGAAGGCAGGGGACACTGAAACAGGAGAGCCTGGAGATCACGGGCTCCAGGCCAGCCAGCAGGCAGAGGTCAGGGGTCTGGTTACTGGGGCAGCAGGGGGGATGGAAAGGAAGGGACCAGGGGACACACAGTTCAAAGGGAGAGGTGATAGGCTGTCCTTTGGGTTTAGATTTTGTCTGTCTGTGGTAGAACTTCAGAGCTTCCAGAAACTGCTGTTGTGAGAGTTGCCATCGACCTCGTGCTCACCAGGCACAGGTAGACTTTTGGGACCTTTGTCTCACCCCCTTCTTTTCTGCATTTCCCACCTCTTGGGCCTCTTTCCTGGGAAAGAGTCCTGTTTCCAGAGCACTGTTAGTAGTTAATTTTACAAGTCAACTTGTCTAGGCTGGGGGACCTAGTTTCTGGTCGTGCGCTAGTCTACATGTCGCTGTGAAGGTAATTTTTAGATGACAATAACATTTAAATCAGTAGACTTTGAGGAAAGCAGATGACCCTCCATCATGCGGGTGGACCAAATCTGGTCGGCTGGAGGCCTTAATTGAAAAAGACTGAACTCCCCCAGAACGGGAGGGAATTCTGCCTCCCCGTTGCCTCTGGACCTGAGCCACAACATCGACTCTTCCCTGGGTCTCCTGCCTACCTGTCCCACAGATTTCAGACTTGCCAGTCCTCACAACTGCATGCGCCCATTCCTTAAAATAAATCTCTCTCTTCATGTATGTGTGTGTGTGTATAAACATGCACACATATATACACACATATACACACATACATGCACATATACACACATATATACACATATACACACACATATACCCACATATATACACACATATACACATAACACATATGCACACATATACATGCACACACACATACACACATATATATGCACATATACACACATATACACATGTACATATATACATATACACACATATACATGCACATGCACATATGCACACATATATACACACACATACACACAAATTCCTTTGGCTCTGTTTCCCTGGAGAACCCTAACACAAACGCCACTCTTGCCTGTTGCTCTGTCTTTAGCCCCCCTGCCCCAGGCGATTTTGCTGACTCATCATTCTCCATGTGCTGTGCGCCCACGTCTGCGCCACTGTCTTCACGTACCGGTTCACGCGGCCCTGGGTCACCTGGACACTCTCCCGCCCTTCCGCTTCGCCCCTAGGGAGACGGCTTTGCAGGTCTGCTGAGGGAAGCGCCGCCCAGGCCCGGCCACAGGGCGTGGCCCCGGCCCGGGTAAGCCCTAACGCACGTTTGGTGAATGAATGGCTGCGTGGCTGCGTGGGTTCTTCGATGTCAGATGAGCGCAAATAATCCTGGGGAGAGCAGCTGTTTGTTTACACTCAGTGTCAGTGAACATTTTGGGAGAAGATTTTAAATAGTAACAGTAGGAAGGAGACTGTCTGAAAAGGGCAGGTGAAACACGAGCAAAGGACCGCAAGGCAAGCTTCGCCCCGCACGAAGTCTGCCGGGCGCGCCAACGGGCAGTGTGCGGGGCCAACGTGCACTTCGGGAAGTGCCACATTTTTGACCAGCATTTTGAAAAGAATTTTGATTTATTCCCTAAGTGACTCATACACGGGTCGTAAGTCAAATCACATAATAAGGTTTATAATGAAAAACCAGCCCCTGTGCCGCTCCCGCACACACATTTCTGCTTCCTGGGGGACACACCTCAGTTCTCCCAACAGTTACTGCTCTAACTCCAAATGAAAAGCTTACATCGCTGTTGCTTGACTTACTAACTTCAGAAACAATGTACCGACTGCCCTCTACGGCAGATGAATTTTTGGTCCACTTAATCCCCTTCATTCAGCTCAACTTTAAATTGTTATATTATTATTTTTGGTTCTCAACTCTCTTTTAATTAAATAGACATTATTTTTAGAGCAGTTCTAGGTATAGAAAAACTGAGCAGAAAGTACCGAATTCCCATATACTCCCTGCCTCTGCCCACATTTCCTGTTATTAGCATCTCACATTGGTGTGATACATTTGTTACAACTGATAAACCAATATTGATACACTACAATTACTTAAAGTCCATAGTTTACATGGTTCACTCTTTGTGTTGTGTAGCTCTATGGGGTTTCCCAAATGCATATCATATATCTGCCATTATAATATTATACAGAATAGTTTCAGTGCCCTAAAAACTTTTTAAAAAATATAATCTAATTCATCAATTTTAAAAGCATCTCTGCATGTCCAATTTCTATAATATTGTGCCAGATCTTCTTCCCCATTTCTTCCCAATTTGTATTGGTGCTTTATTTTTACATTGTCAAGGCTGATAACATTTATAGTCTGCTTTGAAAAATTGTATTTTTTTTTTGTATTTTAATCAGTTGACATAAAAAGTTGAAAATCCTTACAGAGCACTCACATTATCATGACTTTGTGAGAGCATGCCTGGCAGAACCAGGTGTGCTAGTCTTACATTCCCTTCTTTGCAGTCCAGGGTCATAATCTTGGCATGACCCTGTATGTGACCCTCCTCACTAGATGGATAATGTTTTTAGCATCAATGATAAATGGATTTTATTTTCTTATGTCTTATTTAATTGCTCACAATTGTGCTGTATTTTTGTTTGCTTCCATATTTTTAGCTTGATTTTCTTGCACGGATTATTAAAATATATTTTCTAATTATTTTTATTTTCCTAGTACTAAGAGGACTGTGACTTTTGCACTGTGTCTCTGCTATCTACTCTGTTTGTCTGAAAGACTTATTGTGAGAACAGTGACTTCACTTCTCGTTGACGTGGATTGCTTTTGGATTGACCGTAGCACTTTTGTTCTGGGCTTTCTTCCTGAGACTAGAGTCACCATCCCTGACCTTGCTATCTTCCTCTTTCCTGACACTATCCTTGTTTGGAGTATCTTGTCTTCAAGTAACTTCACAAGAAAGGGGATGGGCACTTTCTGCGTTATTACATTTCTGAATCTATAGATATTTTTCCGTAAACCCAACTGGTAAGTTGATTGGATTTAGAGTTCTAGGCTCAAAAGAAAATGTCAGGAGTTGCTGCTGAGAAGCCTGATGCTGGCCTCATTTTTGTCCTTTATAAGAAATCTGCTGTCTTCCTATGGCACCTGTTAGACTCTCTGGATGCTCAAGTGCTAACACTACATGAGGATATCTTACACAGACTATTTTTTATTCATTCATTTTTTATGCTGCTTAGTAGATTCCTTTAGTCTGATGATTTATCAGTTGTGGTCTCAGCAGGAAACAGACGTCTACTCAATTTAGAATAATTTGAAAAGAATTTATTATTTTAACTTTTGTATAGTATATTATTGTATGTATATTTTTAACACTGCCACAATGCTGATTATTCAGATCATCTCCGAAGTTGTGTTATGATAAGCAATCTTTGAAGATTATCTTTGAATATTGACGCTTTTTAACATTTGTGTGATTAACATTTATTTAAATATTTTTTATTGTGTATATATAAATCCTTTTCAACATCTATATGTATCACGTAACATCATGTTGAAGGGGATTTAAATTTGCAAGGTGTGGGCAGGGGTGAGAGATCAGAAGGAACAGTGCAGGACCCTCACGTGCAAAAGCAGGGCTCTGTTGACACCCCTGGGCCCATAGAGAGGCCTCCCAGGAGAAGCTTAGTGAGGACTCAGCCTGCTGAGTGTGACCTTCAGGGCGGGGGTTGGGAGAAGAACCTGACCTCTGTCTCCTCCCCTCCTGCTGCAGGCACTGCCCAGGGGCTGAGCCCACCTGTAAGCCAGAGGGCAAAGAGTCCAGGTCTGTTTGGACGCTGAGCACAGGGGAGAAGGGTGGAGAATGGGTCTGGAAGAGCAAACAGAATGCAGCCAGCTCAGAGGACGAGTTCTCGGCTCTGCAGCATTGTCTGCCATTTTTTAAATGAGTTTTCTCCTCTTGGTTTTCCATTTTCTCTCTTTCTGGAATCATTAGTGCAATGTTGAACACTTTGATGTCTCTCATACTTTTCTTATATATTTTTTTCTGTTTGTCTTTTTGCTCTCTGTTCTGAAAAATTTCCCAATCTTCTATTAAATTCTTCAATTTTGGTTCTCAACTCTCTTTTAATTAAATAGACATTATTTTTAGAGCAGTTCTAGGTGCAGAAAAATTGAGCAGCAGAGAGTACAAAATTTCCAAATACTCCCTGTCTGTGCTTAGCTTACGAGAGTTCTTTCTCAGTGTTTGTTTCTTTTTCATTGCAAACTACCCTTTTTTTAAAAAAAATATTAGTTTTGTGTGTATTGACTTATAATCTACTATGTACCAGGCACTGTTTCGAGCACTGAGAGTGAACAAATCCCCTGCTCTCACAGAGCTGACATCACATGTGCAGAGGCCTACAGGAAATGAGCAAATAGGTCAAAACTTGGTGTGCCACATAGTTCTGAGTTCAGTGGGAAGAAAATGCAGGTAAGGTGGCTAGGGAGTGGCAGGCCTGACAGGGGGTGAGGAGGGGTGCAGACAGGAAACTTCTTGCTCATGTGGTGATGTTGGAACATAGTTCTGAAGGAAGGGAAGGACCAGCTGTGATGATACATTTGACCGATACAATGATTTGTCAAATTACTCTGTGTATTCTCATCAGAGGTGCTTTATTTTGTTTTGCTCTGCCCTGAAATACCATATCCCTGCACCTCCCCTCAAAGTTCAGTTGAATTATCACTTCCTCTTGCCTGTCCTCTGCTTTCATTCCGATGGTTTTCTTTCTATGCCTCATGATCCTTGCAGTCTGGTGATTGTAAAGATGGTCAGATGGGTTAACTTATCCAGGCAGCTGGTGTAGCCTTCCTCTGCTGTTTTGTGTGGAGAACCAGTCCCTGAATACTAAATCTCTTGAGCATGGGTGGGGAACCTTTTCATGTTGGAAGTACGCATTAATTTAGCTATAATCAATAAGGCTTCATTCAAGAAACTTCAATTGGATAAACTTAAAAATGTACATTATTTTGCAAAAATCTAACTACTGTGTACTTAATAATTTCAAAAAATGAGACCTATTTGTTAATTTTAAACTTAATCTTTTAATGACTTTTTTCTGTCTGCTTTTTGTTGGAAAGCATTTGACTATTTGGTTGCAGCATGGAGATCTGCAGTTTCAGTTGATCCTCTAGATGGGTATCATTTGACCTTAAAGGCATCTTGATTTGGGTTAGGTAGGAGACTTTAGATTCACAGCAATAAGTGGGTGAAAAGCAAGAAAGCATTTTGGGGGCATGTTGCTGAAGGCCTGGGTATTCTACTGCATTTTTCCATATTTCAGCTGGATCTTTCTTAGCATCAGAAAATGACTTTAAAATGTCATTTACTGACAGCTCAATCAATTCTACCTGTAGTTCTTTAGGTGCCTTGGCAATATCAACTAGGTGAGGCTGAAATGCTAATTTGAATGTGATGTCATGATTCTTAAAGTCAGTGAACCTTTCACTGTATTCTCCAATTAATAGGTCTATAACAGCTGCACATTCTTCAGATGATTCACATATACCATCCTGCCCATCAGTGACCTTTGCTAACTCTGGAAAATGTTGATCGAAATTTCCTTTTGAAAAAGTGTTTTGAAGAAAGATACCTTTTTTTGCAATGTTTATATTTTTTGCCACATATCATATATAGACAGTTTTACCTTGCAAAGAAATATTCAAGTCACTTTCATTTGACATGATATCACACATAAATGCTGCATTCCTATAGAAATCTTCTTTCAATAATTCACATTGCTGATTCTGTTCTTTATAAAATTTAACTATCTGTTCTCACAGAGATAAAATTTTGGCTAACACCTGTCCCTGCAATAGCCAATTCACTTTAGAATGATATGGCAAATCCCCACTGAATACCTTATTGTTCAACTTTAGCATGTTATGAAACTGACTATGCCATGTTGCATTTGCAGGAATATGGTTAACAATACTTATAACTTGATGCAAAGTGTCCCTTAAAATAGTAGCTTTAGCACAGAGATTTTGCTGATGCAAGATACAATGAAAAGAAATGAGAGCATCTGGATCTGTTAATATTTTTTTATCTGTGCAATAAACCCTTCATGTTTTCCTGTCATGGAAGGTGCACTGTCTGTACATACACTCACTAGATTTACCAAATTCAGTCCAAATTCATGACATGTATCTTGAAAGTTGTTGAAGATATCTATTCCTCGTGCTCTGTTCGCAAGAGTGCCCAAAGCCAGTAACTCTTTGTAGCAAAGAAAATCTTGTGTTATGACCCGAATGAAGTATAAAGTCTGCACTGAGTCAGTAGTATCAGTTGATTCATCCAAAACAATTGAATAATATATTTTTCCCTTTGGAGGAATTGCATGAAGTTGTTCTGTTAAGTTGAAGGCTAATTCATGCTGCTGATCAGTTATGGTTCTCCTTGAAAGAGGCAGTTGTTCATACTTGGAAATGTTGTCAGGGTCTCAGCATCCCACAACATTGACAATGCATTCTTTCATGATTTCTGCATCACTGAATGGCTTCCCTTTTTTCCTAAGTATATAAGCTACTTCGTAAGTTGTTTCAGTGGCATTATTTCCGGGTCTTATTGCTGCTTGACAGAATTGTCTTTGGTTTTGCTTTTCATCTTTTAAGTTCTGCAATACAACCTTTGCTGCCTCTCCCTTTACTTTAAAATATTTGTGGTCCTTATGAGTGTTATAATGCTGATGAGCATTGAATTTCTTCAATGTTGATATTGCAGTATCACAAAGCAAGAAAATCATCTTATCTTTAGCAGAAACAAGATAATATTGCAATTCCCAATCCTCATTTAAAAATCTGTTTTCTTCCTTCACGTTCTCTTGGTCTTCTTTGACATGATGGGCTGTTAAGCAGAAAGAATTAAAAACTACTGTCAAGCTGTGCAACTATTCACAAATTCCACTTTAAACAGAAACACAGTGCACCGTTGTCAAAAGCTGATAACAGACTGGTGCACTCAACCCCCATAAACTCTTGCCAACCAGCCTTGTGCAGTAGTGGCACCAGTCGGGGGGATAAGTTAGAAATATATCATGAGCATAGCAGCCATCAATTTAGTCCTTATGGCTTACTAATGCTCTAATTGTGCCAGTCAATCTGGGAGGATTGTTTCATTGAAACTTATTTTATTCTTTGGTATTTTAAATACATTCATTTTTAAAATTAAATAAAAACATAAAAGATGAACAAAAATGTATTAATAAAAATAAAAGGATTTGTTTTATAAAATTTGGATTGAGTCAAAAGGCCACACTTAAGGACCTAGAAGGCCACAGGTTCCCCACCCCTGCTCTGGAGAGTCCTGGGTCTGTGGGGGAGGCCTGTTTCTTGACAGGGCTTACTTTAGGGTCAACAAGAGGGTAGCTGGCTTTTATGAAAAGGTTTAATTCCTTTTCCCATCCATCCAGTCATCCGTCTAATCTATTTTGCCTGGAAAAAAGTCTGAGGTGTTGGAGCTCTGTATTCAACAAAATCTGGGCAGCCAACTTAGATATTTTACAGTTAGATTTTCAATTCTTCCCTCCTCCCACCCTGTTTTTGGTTCATCTTCCACACCTACCCACATTATCTGCCATCAGTAGGTCTAGAGCATCTCCTAGGTTCTACGCATGACAATCTGTCTTCCTCCTCCTGGGCAAGGCACATAGTTTGAAGCTGGATCTCCTGGGTACCCACCTTGGCTTCCATCCTTACTAGCCTCATGATGCTGGGCAAGTCATGTAACGTCTCTGTGCCTCAGCCTCCTCGAGTCGAATGCAGACAATGGCTGCACTGATCTCAAGGTTGTCGTGTACCTTGGGTGCAAGAATGTGTGTCAAGGACCTATCACGGGTCTGTCACGGGGCTGGGCACACGCTCCTCACTCTGTGCACGTGAGCTGCTGTTACGGTCACTGAAGTCATCATCATCATCATTGCGGCTCTACTTCTTCTTATCCTCTGCTCTATCCCTTTTCGGTGGATTTTTGGCCATGGTGTTTTATTCTGATTTACCACCTTTTCAGTTTCCTGGGATTTTCCTCTCATTTATTGACAAGCCTCTTCCTGTTCTCTTTGCCCTTGTGAGTTCCCTCCTCTGTTCTTTTCTTCCTTTAGTCTCTTTTTCTCTGTCTCGGGTAATCATTTTACTCACGTTTTATTGGTGTCTCAGTAGGGAGGGAGACACAAAGGTGGGTGCTTGATCCTTTTCCTCTATTTATTTTTGAGAGTTCCAAATCACCTGGGATGACTGGATCCATTTTTTTCAGAAGATGAAATAGTTTCTTTGTAGTGGTGGGATGGAGACGGCACTGAGCTCTGCAGCTTCTCACAGAACAGTTCCGTAAGCACTCCGCTCTGTCTCTGCCGGCCTGTGGATCACAGTGACTTACTTTAGTGTCTCTCTCGGGGAGCCCAGAGCATCCACATAGCACAGTCTTTTCATCACTAAGTTGAAGGGTAAATTACAATACTAACTGACCCACCACAAACACTGGGTCTGTACTAACAGGGATAGCAGGTAACAGGTGATAATTTACTTGTGGTTCTAGGTTGTGTTGCAGCAAGTCAATGACACTAAGTCACTCCTTATTCCACAACTTTTAGCTGAAAAATGGGAACAGCCATTCTTGCTACTGGTTTGCAGGGTATTTGTGAGGTTTCCTAAAAGAAAAACAAGTTTCCTTTTCAAGGCTGCTCAGTGTTACACTGTAATCACACTGGATACAAAAATATGTGACTAAAACTCACTCTATTCTTGATAATGCTGGGCTTTTCTCCTCAACAATCCCTTCATGGTAGCTGTGGGTAAAAGGCAAACCAACCTGAAGTTTTCTCTTTGATTTGTTAAAATTTTTTCTCTGGTAAGGGTCAGCAAGGAGATAGATGACAAGAAAGTCAAGAAGTAAGAAGAAAAAGAAGACAATAAACTGCACAATTAAAGAATAAAGACAGCAAGCCAGTGGTTTAGAGCAACGACAGTGAATGGTGTGAGGACAGCATGGTCTCCCCAGCTGACCTTGTCTCTCAACCTCCACTGGAGACCGACCTCTCCTGTCTTTGGGCTCCCAGGGCTCTGAGCTGTCCCCCCAGTGAGGCCAAGAGTCCCCCAGTCAGAGTCCCTGCTGCCTGTGCCAGCAGCAGATTGTGTGTGCTGCAGAGAGTCACAAGTGCCTGGCTGCCCTTGGATGCCCTGTCCAGGATATTTATGTTTTATAAGGTTTTATTGTACAGTGATGCACTTATTTTGGGGAGATGACCTTACTGCATGAATCTGAGGGTTACTAGGGAAAGAAAGATGAAAGTCTTCACAGCCTTTCCCTGAATAGTAGGAAAAACCAAACAAATTGTTTCCCCTACTGGACTCTCAGCACAGATCAATTCTGGTCACCAAAATGGGTGAGGTTTTCCCCACACCAAGTAATTCTCCAGTGGACACCCCCGGGTGTCCCACAAGTGAATTCAACTCTGACACTAAGGGGGGTCACCTCAGACCCCACAGGTTGAGGGCTCAGTCCCACGAAGCTGCCCTCAGTTCAGACACCAATCCTAAGCCCCAGGTTGTGGCCCGTGCTTTTGACCAACTGGCTTTAAATCAGCGTTCCCACGACTCCTTCTTTGGATGATTTGCTAGGATGACTCAGTACTCGGGAAATGCTTACATTTACCAGTTTATAATATTAATAGAGGATATGGTGAAGGACACAGATGAACGGCCAGGTCGGAGAAATGCACAGGGCAGGGTATGTGCGAAGGGGCCTCATACCCTCTGGGTGCCACCCTCCAGGCACCTCCATGTCTTCGTCACCCAAAAGCTCTCCAAACCTCCTACTTTAGGGACTTTTATAGAGGCTTCATCCGTAGGCACGATGGATTATTAACTCCACTGTCTGCCCCTCTCCTTTTCCTGGAGAATAGGGGTGAGGTTCAAAGTCCCAAGCTTCCAGTCCTGGCCTGGTCTTTCTGGTGACCAGCCCCCTTCCAGAGCCACCAAGACTCCCCTCACAAGAACAAAAACACCCCCGTCACCCAGGAAATCATGAAGATCTTAGGAACTCTGTGTCTGGAACGAGGGTGAAAGACCAGATATTAGATCAACAGATGCTCCTAGCACCCCTTCGGCTCAGGAAATTGTAAGAGTTTTAGGAGCTCAGTGTCAGGAACCAGAGACAGAGGCCAATATATATATATTTCACAATAAGGCCAATGCTTATTTCACATTCCCTAAACAGACACATAATAAAGCAGCAGGGAGTGTGCACATCTGCTGTGTATTTATTATCTACTCTTGAGTCACAAAGTGCCCCAAAACTTAGTAGATTAAAACAACAATGACCATTTATTACTTCTCCCTGTTTCTGTGGTCAGGAGTTCAGGAATAGTTCTTCTGGGACATTCTGGCTTGGGTTCTTCCCTGAAGTCAGAGCCACACAGTCACCATGAGTGGGTCATCCCAGTGGCTTCACTCCCATGCATGGTGCCTGGGAGAGGGACACCCCCCTGCTGGGAATCCTTGGGCATCGGTGGTCTCACTACATGGTCTCTGCAGCACCACGGGGCTGTTCCCTACTTGTTGGCTCAGGGCTCCGCAGGCACCTATCCTGAGCGAGAGAGAGTCAGAGAGACAGAGAGAGGCAGGGAGTGCCAGGGAGCGTGCGTATCCCTTTTCTGTCCTGGCCTCAGAGTTACGCAGTGCCACTGCTGCTACACTTTATTTTCTGAGGTTTGCACAAGCACACCCAGGCACAGGGAGGATGGAAAAGAGACTCCAGCTCTTGATGGAGCAGGAGATTTTGAAGGAGCTCATGGGGCTGGAAATGTCACTGTGGCTCTTGTTGGAAAGTACAATCCCACTGCAAGCCTTATCTTAAGGTCTCTTTATTGACTTATTTTTTTGGCAAAGGAAATTTTTTTTTTTAAATAGATGACTGCTCTCTACCATGTGCTATGACCATGCACACCTGGTCATCTGTCCATACTGCTGGGTTACCAGCCTCAGCATATGATGTGGATCCCTGTCCTGTTCCACCCGCTATTGGGGTGACTTTAGGCAGCTTGATGGGATGGGGCAAGCCTTCCCATCTCTAAAATCATGATGAAAATGCCCATTCTGGACACCTGGAGGAAAGCCCTGTGGCATCCCAGGAGAGAACAGAAAAACCACGTGAACAAACACCCTTAACATGTCATCAATTTTCAACGCACTTAGTAGAGGATGACACTTTTAGAATGTCTCTGGGTTTAGAAGGTCTCTAGAACTACTCAGACGCTCTGAAGGTAGTTGGTTAAAAATTGCTTCCTATTGCACGGGTAGCTTGAGGATGCAAACTACTATCATCCTCTGTGTACCAAAGGAATGAGAAAAATAATAGTTCTGGAAAGAATAAAGTTGGTCCTGTGGCCTGAGCCCTAACTCCCTCTTCAGGACAGGTACCCGCCCTCACCTGGCCGCCTGTCTCAGCCAGCAACCCACGATGGACAGGGCATGGATGCCACGTGCTATCTGGAAGTCAGCTGTTTGCAACATACAGAGCCAGGCCAACCACCTGCAACCTACTTCGCCTGGATGAGTTACGATACCTGCACCTGGAGCCTTTGCCACCTGGCTCTCCCACTTTGTGGTTCTGGAGGCTCCCAGGCTCTTGGTGCTGACGGGTCCTGGACCAGTGCCTGGGTGGGAGAGGCGGTCCAGAGGAGGGGAGTGGCTCCAAGGCTGTAGGGAGGAGGGACACAATCCCACCTCTGAGAGGAGAGACAGGAAGTCCTCTCTGACCAGTGGCACTCTGCTGGCTGGTCACACCCCGCTTGTGGTTGTTTCTGATCTATCACACAGGTGAGGCAGAGGGGTGCCACTGGGGCCATCTGCCATTGGCAGTGCCATCGGGGCAGCTCCCAGCTGTGAGGAGGGAACGCAGAAGCCTGGCGGTGACGAGTGTCAGCCTCTGGCCTTGAGCTGGGGCCCGTTGACTGTTGGAGACCCCCGGGTGAGAGGTGACGGGGAAGCAAGAGAAGAACCCCTCGGCCTCCCGAGATGCCTGCGGAAGGATTCCAAAGGGTGCGTGGGCCCGGGCCAGCTGTGCCCTCTCCTATTGCGCGTCTGGTTGCGGGAGGGCTCTGGGCCGTGCGTTGCGGGCTGTTTGGGAGGCAGCTTTGTGAGAGTAGCTTTGGCTTTGGTCAGCAGGCCTCTTCGGGACCCCAGGTGGTCTCAGACTCTGTCTCCCTCGCACCAGCAGAGGCCACGGAGGCCAGTGGGCCCCGTCATCTGTCAGCCTCAGACAGTCAGACAAAGGGCCTCTGAGGAGAAGGCTGGTGAAATGCCGCGCGCGCGTTTTGTCTTCAGGATCGGTTCCCAGCTCCCTTCAGGGTCTCTGCTGGCTCTGGGATCTAGCCCTGGTGCGGAACAGGCTTCTTTCGCTGGGACAGCATCTGCAATTTCCAAAGCGAGCGGGTCACCCTCGTGCCCCCAAGCCAGGCTTCCACCACCGGCTCCTCCAAACTCACTGCTGCAAAGGGCCCAGTGGCTCCGCGAGTGGTGGGTTTGCTGCAGTTGCACATCTTAAGATTCAGTCTCAGGGTAGATGGAGCTTCAAAGAATGTAAATTGCTTGTAGCAGACAGTGCAGCACACCAAACTTAAGTGCAAGGTTTCAATTTTCTAATGGGCTGAGGAAGCAGCAAAATGGTATAATCCTATCCTGAATATTAATTAATTAGACACTAAAAGCTACTCTCCTCTGGTTAAACAAAAGCAGTAACAAGAAAAAAAATTAAAAATTCCTGGAGGGCAAGTGCTCCATTCCCAGGGAGGACACCAGCAGGCACCTGTGCAGAGCGATGCTCTGCCGGACTCCTGCCGAGTTTGGCCCTGTCAGACCAGCCCTGGGATGCAGTGCAGGCATCGCCTCATGCCCAGAGGTGGTGCTGGCACAGGCTGGAGGGAAACAGCCTCTCTGCCCATGTTCTGTCCTGAGATGGAGGCAGGGGTGGATTAGAGATGAGGGAAAATGAGGCACCAGCCAGTGGACCAGGAACCTGAAGCCTCAGGGGCCTGGACACTCCTCAGAGGAGAAGCCAGTGACAGAGGCAACCCAGTGGGAACTGTGGTCTCTGCAGGGGCAGCAGAGCTGCATGCCCTGTGGTCCCCCAGGATGGAGGGGGGAGGGAGGGAGGGGCACACCTCCCTCAGGATGGGGGTGAGGGAAGGGAGCTCCATCATAGAAGGACAGGGCCAGGAGTGGGTCACATTGAAAGGGATGGGGTGGCTTGGGTGGAGAGCAGCCAGGGACAGGTGTCTGGAACTGCCTTCCAGACCAACAGGGTGTCCAGCTCCTGCTCACCCTGCCCAGGAGGCAGACTGGTGCTGTGGGTCTCCACCCAGGGGGAATTTGGAGCCCTGCCCTGCCCCTCCCTGGCTCTGTGATTGTGGGCAGTGGCAGCATTGCCCTCTGCCTCAGTCTTCTTATCTGTAAAGTGGGGGTTTTTGACAGTAACCGCACTCAAATATGTGCCCTGAAATTCTTCACATAGAGATCTGAGAGAGGGTGTTCCATCAGCAGTATCATGCTGGCACTGCTGCGGCCAAGAGCCCTGCACTTCTGCAGCTTCTGGGGTGCGTTCACTTGCTGTCCTGCTGCCCACACCCAACACTTACAGGCACACACAAAGGTGTGTCTACAGCAGTGGCTCCCAAACTTGTGGGTACATTAGGACCTCCTGGGAATCTTCTGAAAATTCCAAAGCCCGGCCACTCCCCACACCAATGAAATCCTGATTTGGGGTTGGGACTCAGGCCTCAGTGTGTTTGGGAGCCACCCTGGTGTGGTTCCGACATGCAAACAGGTTTGGGAACAACTGGCCTAGACAGTTGTGTTAGAGCAGAAGGAAAGAGCCGGTCCCCGGTACCTACTCAGGTGTTTGTTAAGACTGTCTTTTTCTGATAACCTGGAACCTGTTAACTCCACTTTTCAATCCTCTCTGTGGCATAGGACACTACCAACCTGATGGCCAGACTCCACTGTGTGGACATCGCTAAAATCGGGTCCTGATTAAACCAGAGCAAGGTCCATGACCATCTTAACTCTGAAGGAGTGATTTTGTTTCCATTTTTCTCAATGTCTTCTCCCCTGGTCGAGCCTTTCCCTGGGGACTTTTGTTCTAGCTGGATCCAAGGATCTCATAATCGTTTATGACCGTGACCTTCCTACCAAATGTTTCAAGTTCCCTTTGATAATGGGAGGTTCAAAAGAGAACAAACTATTTCAAAATGGATTTGCCAAGACCCAGTGAGAGGCTATTATTGCACATTAATTCTAAACACCTTTCCTCCCTGCCTCGGGAGGGAATCCATCATCTTCGGCAGCGTGGCTGTGCTGTGCCCCCGCGGTCCTGTGTTTTCTTACAAATGGCAGCTCCTCATTCTCTACCAAGGCCGATCGTTTCCCTCTGGCTATTTTGCCACATATTTATCCACGTCAAATCTTCTCTCCTTTGTACCTGTCCAATTCCGAAATTTAGACTTATCTATTCTGTGGCTGAGTGAGAAATTACTCTTGTCGAAGTTGTTCAAAATAGTTTGGAGTAGGAGTTTAGAAATGATGGGACGCAGCAGTGTCCTGCCTGCTTTCAGCGTGAGGCTGTGTGCAGCCCCCGGGGAGGACCTGGTGCTGCACTGGACACCGCTGGACGTTCCTGCATGTGACCTGCCCTTGGCATGAAATGGACAGAGATCAGGTTTTATGACCCAGCGTTTACATCTGTACACCATTTGGGATCAGGTTTATTCTAATGTTTTCTTCTCCCCTATCCAAGTTTCTCTTTATCTTAAATTACATACATGTATATCACCTTATATTTATAAAACAATATGCCCATAGTCTTCTCCCAGGGATCCTGTATCCGTCTTATTTCTCGCTTAGGCCCAAGCCTTCCTATGTGGGCACCTCTGGGAGTGATTATTTCTCTCCTTGCCCTTTTACATTGAAGTGAGTGTAAATGTTTTGTTAACATAGCTGTCCTTTCTTTGTCATTCCCCTTTTCTTACCTTTCAGGCAATTGAAGCTATTAGTGGTTTTGTCTGCATGTTTATTTCGTTAGCATCTAGGGCTTGCACATCCTGTGTGCACAGCGTCAGATGCTGAGGCACGCGACTGCTTCACCCTCTTGGCAGCTGAAATAGACATTTCCTTTTCCTTCTCTGCCGTGTGTGAGTCAAATACCTGGTATCTCACTGTTTGGACCTTTATCTCTTTCTGCTGATGGACTTAGAGACCGTGCACTTCATCACATTCCTGAAAAGCTATGGCATTATTGAGGTAGAATCATTGCTCTGAAACAGAAAAAAACTTAAGAAGGAGGTTCTTACAGGTTGAGGCAGGTGGAGCGGGGCAGGGAGAGGGAAGAACAATTTCCCTGCTGCAGGATGACATTGTATAACAAAGTGTGGAGACCCCACACCGACACATAACCACACTCGTCCAGGTGGGGGAAAGTGGCGTCAGTAATGACAGCCGTGGCGCTGCAGTTCTTCTGTCCTTTGTGCTCCTCGCGTCAGGTGAGCACCAAGCGGCTCTCTCCTGTTCCCCAAAGCTTCACAGCCCCAAATTCCAATCCAGATGGTCTGTCTTTCCCTCCAGAAAATCAAGGGGTGGGGGTGTTGAATGAGGTCAGATGAAGCTTTGGTGCTTGGCGCCCCAGCTCTTTCTGACACCACCAAGCGCAGCCCTGTTTCCTGTCTCCGTGCTCTGCTGACTCCCCAGCTGATGCTGTTCGTTCAGAGCCTTGACTTTTCTCAGTCCGGCTTTCAGGGCCTCCTTGTGCTATAAGACACGGCCTCCTTCTCTGCCCTGCTTCTCTTAATGGCCCTATCTGGTGCTGCAGGCAACACAGCAGTATTTCAAGGCAACAGTCACAGGAAGCCATAACTCTGCTCTCTGTGGCCCCGGCCCTAAGTAAGCTAGATTACATTTATCGCCTCCTGTTTACTGGGTGCATCATAAACATTTCTCTTATGTAAACTTGTAACATGAAAACCTTTATAAATGTAACCATGCTAATAAATCTACACAAATATCATTGTCTACTTACTATGTACCCAGTGATTCTTTACTATATATTTACCATGTATCTATCATTAACATATTAGATTTGCCAAATAAGGAAACTTTGATGCTGAAAAATATGACAGTATAAATAAGTACCCTCAAATGTATTAGTTTGGATTAGGCAGGAATGACCATAACCAAAATGTTTGTATGAGAACCAGCCTTAAATGTGGCAAAAGGAGAAATTAAAACTAGAAAACATCTTGACTAATCATGTAAATAAAAGGAGGCAGAGGCATGGATAATCCAAAGCAATGAATAATAAAAACAGATTTTATGCTTTGGATTGAAATATTTATTTAGCATTTTGCAACTGATGTGTGTCTCTCATGCTATTCTATTTAAAGTGGCTTATCGATGCCACGGTGATGAAAGGTGCTAGGGGCAGGGGCTAGGGTTTGTTCTGTGACTTGCCTGCAGAAGGAAGGATGCATGTGTGGAATAGAGGGCAGCAGTATGTGGCAGCATGTGTGGACACAGTGGCAGTCTCGTCATAGAATAGATTATCCTCAGAATCACTTGTGCCCTGCCCCACCCTCCCCTTCATGCCCTTGGACTTTCCCCTTGATCATGGAATGCTGGCAGACGTGATGGGGCCAGAGACTTAAAACGTGCTTGTCCAGTAGAGCTTGCTCCCTGGCAAATTCTGCCATCACCATGAGAAGAACATGCTGGGTTGGCCCTGGTCCCACACAGAGGAGGAGAGATGCACAGAACAGAGACCTTCAGCGAAGCCCAGCTGGGCAGGAAAGCTGGGTCAAATGACCAAGATGATGCTATTCCTGCCATGAGAGATGCACAAGATGCACAGTCGTGCTGTGTGCTGGGCTCTGGGAACAGGGGGACCATACCAAGCAAGGGAGGCAGTGCTGCTGGGCGTGCAGGTAGCAAATCACCATCCCCTCTGCTCCACCTATTGGCAGTGGGGACCTGAGCCAATTATGTGAAATCTCTAAGCCCCAATTTTCTCACCTGTAAAATAGCAATAATTATACTAATCTTACAGGGCTTTTGTGAGAAATAAATGAGCCAAGATATATGTGTATAAAACACCCAGCACAGTTCCTGGCCCTTAGAAAATGCTCAACATGGCAGCTGGTAAATAAGTACAGCAGAACACAGGCTGAGGGTGCCAACCTGCACATTCTGTGGAGATGAGGGAGACTGTGGTATCTGGACTGCTGCGTCGAGGAGTTCTAGGTGTTTGTGTGCAAGTGTTTCCTTGTCTTTTGTGAACTGTAAGTCCCCACAGGTTGTGTTGCACAACAGAACTCCATCTATGACATGTGTCATTGAACCCACGGATAGATGTCACTGTGGGTGAATTCCACACTTAATTTTGAATCCTACACACATAATATTGTATAACAGAAGTTGGGACCCAGGAAGTGTTTTCTAGCACAGTTATGTGAAGCATAATTAGCCATGGATAAGACTAGGATCCAGCCCAGCCTACCTCTCAGAAAGAAACATTAATGTTTATAGAATCCCTATTGTTTGTCAGACATAAAATTGGAAAAAGGGATAAACGTAAAGCATTTAATTCATGAACTATATCTGTTTTTAACATTTATTTCTAACTGACAAATAATAACTGTGGGCCAGGTGCGGTGGCTCACGCTCATAATCCCAGCACTTTGGGAGGCTGAGGCAGAAGGATTGCTTGAGGCCAGGAGTTCAGGACCAGCCTGGACAATAAAGTGAGATCTTGTCTCTAAAAAAAATTTTTAAAAATTAGCTGGGCATGGCGATGTACATCTGTAGTCATAGCTACGTGGGAGGTTGAGGCAAGAGGATCACTTGAGCCCAGGAATTCAAGGTGACAGTGAGCTATGGTGGCACCACTGCACTCCAGCCTGGGAGACAGAGTGAGACCCCACCTCTAAAAAAAAATTAATTAATTATGTAATTTAAAAAATTGAAAATAAAATTTAAAAATGATGCATATTTATGGGGTACACTGTGATGTTTTGATCTATTATACACTGCAGAAAGAATTAATCAAGTTAATTAACATATCTCTTTACCAACTTATCATTTTATTGTGTTGTGAACGTGAAAAATCTATTCTTTTAGCAATTTTGAAATATACAATATATTATTATTAACTGTGGTCAACATGCAGTGGAATAGATTACTAAAACTTATTCTTCCAGTCTAACTGAAACTGCATCTGTAGAACAACATCTCCCACTCCCCATCCCATCCCCCACCTCTGGTACCCACCTTTCTACTCTCTTTCTATGAGATCATCTTTTTTTAGATTGTGCATAGAAATGAGATCATACAGAATTTGTCTTTCTGTGCTTGACTTATTTCACTTAGCATAATATCCTCCAGTTCCATCCATTTTGTTCTGAATGACAGCATTTCCTTCTTTTTAAAGGCTGTATAGCTTTCCATTGCGTATATGTACCATATTTTCTTTATTCATCCATTGATGGACACTTAGGTTGCTTCCATACCTTGGCTGTTGTGAATAATGATGAAATGAGCATGGAGTGAAGATATCTCTTTGATATACTGATTTTAGTTTCGTTGGATATATACCCAGAAGAGGGATTACTGGATAATATGGTAATTCTATTTTTAGTGTTTTGAGGAAGCTCCATATTTTCCCAAACTGGCTGGGAATTTACACTCCCACAAACAGTATACAAAGCTTCCCTCTTTTCCATATCATTGCTAATACTTGCTATCATTAGTCTTTTTGATAATAGCCATTCTAGTGTGAGGTGATATCTCATCATGGTTTTAATTTGCAATTCCCTGATGATTAGAGATGTTGAGCAATTTTTCATGTATCTGTTGGCCATTTGTACCTCTTCTTTTGAGAAGTGTCTGTTCAGATCCTTTGCCCATTTTTTAATTGCATTAATTGTTCTCTTGCTATTGAGTTGTTTGAGTTCCTTATATATTTTTGATGTTAACCCCTTATAAGATACATAGTTTGCAAATATTTTCTCCTGATCTGTGGATTGTCTTTTCACTCTGTTGTTTCCTTTGCTGTGCAGAAGCTTTTTAGTTTGATGCCATCCCATTTGTCTAGTTTTGCTTTTGTTGTCTGTGCTTTGGGGAACATATCCAAGAAATCATTGCCCAGTCCAATGTGATGGAGATTTTCCCCAGGTTTTCTTCTAGCAGCTTTATAGTTTCAGGATGTACATGTAAATTTTTTATCTATTTTGAGTTGATTTTTGTATATGTTGTGAAATAAGCATCCAATTTTATTCGTCTGTCCAGTTTTTCCAACATTATTTGTGGAAAAGACTATCCTTTACCCATTGTATGTTTTTGGCAACTTTGTTGAAAATCAATTGTCTATAAATACTTAGGCTTATTTCTGGTTTTTTTATGCTGTTCCATTGGTCAATGTGTCTGTTTTTATGCCTATACCAGAGTACTATGTTGTCCTTATTATAATATCTTTATAATACATTTTGATATCAGGGAATGTGATGCCTCCGGCTTTGTTTTTGTATTTTGTTTTGTTTTTGTTTGTTTGGTTTTTTTTGCTCAAGATTTCTTTGGCTATTCAGGGTCTTTTCTGGTTCCCTACAAATTTTTGGATTTTTTTTCTCTTTCTGTGAAAAATGACATAGGGATTGCATTGAATCTGTAGATTGCTTTGGTAGTATAGACATTGTTAGAAATATTATTTCTTCCAATCCATGAACATGGGATATCTTTTCACATATTTATGTCTTCTTCAATTTCTTTCATTAATATTTTATAGTTTTCAGTGAACAGATCTTTCACCTCCTTGGTTAAATTTATTCCTAATTTTTTAAAATCTATCTAAATGGTATTGTTTTCTTAGGTTCTTTTTTGTATAGTTCATTGTTAGTGTATAGATAAGCTACTGATTTTTTACTTTGTAACCTGAGACTTTACTGAATTTGTTTATCAGTTCTAGTAGTTTTTAGTGGAGTCCTTAGGGCTTTCTATATATAAGATCATGTCATCAGCAAAGAGAAACAGTTTTACTTTTTCCTTTCCTATATGGATGTCTTTTATTTCTTTTTCTTGCCTAATTGCTCTGGCTAGGACTTACAGAACTACGTCAAATAGAAGTGGCAAGAGTGGGCATCCTTGTCTTGTTCCTAATTTTAGAGGAAAACCTGTCAACTTTTTACTATTAAATATGCTTTTTACTATTAAACATACTATTAAATAATAAATTTGCCATATATAGCCTTTATTGTGTTGAGGTACATTCCTTCTATACCTATTTTTTGATAGTTTTTATAATGAACATAGGTTGATTTTTTTCAAATGCCTTTTCTTCATCTATTTAAATGATCATGTGGTTTTGTCCTTCATTTTTAAATATCATATATCACATTTATTGATTAATATATATAGAACCATCCTTGCATTCTTGGAATAAATCCCACCTGATCAGATGAATGGTCTTTTAAATGTGCTGTTGTAGTCATTCTGCTAGTATTTTGTTGAGAATTTTTGCATCTATGTTCGTAATGGATATTGACCTGTAGTTTTCTTTTCTTGTAGTGTCTTTGCCTGGATTTGGTATCAGGGTAAAGCCGTCCTCAAAAAATGAGTTTGGACTTATTCCCTCCTCTTTAATTTTTTGGGAAAGTTTTGGAAGGATTGGAAAGGATTTTTAAGGTAAGGATTTGGAAGGATTTTTAAATATTTGGTAGAATTCAGCAGTGATGGCATCAGGTCCTGGGCCTTTCTTTGATGGGAGACTTTTTATTACTGATTCATCTCCTTACTCATTATTGGTCTTTTCAGATTTTCTATTTCTTCCTGATTTAGTCTTGGTAGGTTGTGTATTTCTAGAAATTCATCCATTCCTTCTAGGTGATTCAATTTGTGGGTGTATACTTGTTCATAGTAGTATTTTACAATCCTTTGTATTTCTGTGGTATTAGTTGTACTGTCTCTTCTTTCATTTCTGATTTTGTTTATTTGAGTCTTTTCTCTTTTTTCTTTGTTAGTCTAACTAAAGATTTATCAATTTTGTTTATCTTTAAAACAACAACTTATAGTTTCATTGATCTTATCTATTGTTTTTCTAGTATCTATTTTGTTTTTTTCTGCTCTGATCTTTATCATTTCCTTTCTTCTGCTAAGTCTGGGCTTACTTTGTTCTTCTTTTTCTGGTTTCTTGTGGTGAAATGTTAGGTCATTTAATTGAGATCTTCTTTTTTGATGTAGGTATTTATTGCTATAAACTTCCCTCTAAGGACTGATATTGCTACATGCCATAAGTTTTGGTAAGTTGTGTTTCTATTTTTGTTTGTCTCAAGTTATTTTTTAAATTTCCCTTATAATTCTTCTTTGACCCATAGTTGTTTGGAAGCATATTTCTTAATTTCCACATTTCCAAGAATTTCCAAATTTATGAATTTTCCTCCTGTTTTTGATTTCTAGGTTCATGACACTGTGGTCAGAAATGTCACTTGATACAATTTCAATCTTTTTAAATTTTTTAAGTCCTGTGTTTTGGTTTAACATATTATCTATCCTGGAGAATGCTTCATGTGCACTTGAGAAGAATGTGTGTTCTATTGCTGTTGGATGGAATGTTCTGTATATATCTGTTAGGTCTATTTGGTCTAAATGTAGTACAAGTCCAATGTTTTTCATTGATTTTCTATCTAGATGATTTGTCCAATGTTACAAGTGGGGGTACTGAAGTCTTCTACTCTTGTTCTATTGCAATCTCTCTCTCCCTTCAGATCTATTAATATTTGCTTTATATATTAAGTGTTCCAATTTTAGGTGCATATATATTTATAACTGTTATAACTTCTTAATTAATTGACCTCTTCATTGTTATATGAATGTCTTTTTTTTTTTTTACAGTTTTTGACTTAAAATCTGCCTTGTCTGATATAACTATAGCTACCTTCAATCTCTTTTGGTTTATGTGGACTATCTTTTTCCATCCCTGCACTTTTAGTCTATGTGTGTCCCTAGAGGTGAAATGAGTCTCTTGTAAGAAGCATATAGTTGGGTCTTGCTTTTTCATTTATTCAGCCACTCTATGTCTTTTGATGGAGAATTTAACACATTTCATTCAAGATAATTATTGATAGGCGAAGACTTACTCTTGCCATTTTGTTTATTTTTTTCTTGTAATTTGTAGATCCTTTCTTTCTTTCTTTCTTTCTTGCTGTCTTCCTCTGTGGTTTGATGATTTTCTGTAGTAGTACGCTTTGTCTCCTTTCTTTTTATCTTTTCTGTCTCTACTAAGGGTTTTTGCTTTGTGGTTACCATGAGGCTTACATAAAACATCTTATACTATCAACAGGCTATTTTAACTGATTATGATTTTTTGATTACTTATACAAAAACAGTACAACACTTTTACTTACCCCATCCAATTTGTTTTTCATGATATGTTTTATATCTTTTATGGTTTGTTTTCCTTAGCAAATTATTGTAGCTATACCCATTTTTAATAATTTTGTCTTTTAACCTTCATACTAGCTATATAATTGATTTCTACACCACCATGGCAGTATAAGAGTGTTCTGAGTTTGACTATATACTTATCTTTACCAGTGACTTTATATTTTCATATATTTTCATGTTGCTCTGCTTTTCTTATTCATTTTGCTGTCAGTAATCCAGTGTGTAGGAGTCTTTTGACTGGATTATGGCTTTCTCTTGGAGAAAATTGATCTGTCTGTGTGTTTACAAAGTGTGTGTATAGAGGGAGGGATAGTTAGAAGCCTCCTCTTCTGCCCTGTTGCTGACATCACCCCTTCATTGGCTATATCTTTAATGAGTGTTTCTCACTTACCTGCATATTTAAAGATGTTATTTTTAAAAAATATAATGACATTGGAATAATTATGAACTCTCTGAGTCCTGGCATATGGGAAATAGTGAAAAAGGTTTTGGGGCTGCTTGATCTTTCTACTACTTCCTCAACTTTTCTTGGTTTATCAATGTGAAGAAGGAGCACATTTTTCAATTACTTTATAAAGTATTATCATTCCTCTTTGTTCATTACCCAATGAAACAACTCAATTTGACAGACATCAATAGACTCTTCCAATATATAAGGCAAAAAAATTTTCTGTAGGATGCAAAATTGACCAGGAGATGTTCTCTGGCCTCAAGCAGATACCCAGAGAGTTTTGTGTCATAGGTTGGGTTTCCTAGGAAGTAACTCTGAAATGGAGATTTGTGTGCAGAAAGTTAATCTGGAAGTGTGTTCAGGGTCCATGCCTGTAGGGGAGGGAAGGCAGCAGAACTGGGCTTTATGGGGAGCTGATCTGTAACAGTCAGAACAGAGGCCTCAGCTCTGCCTAGATCCTAGGGGAGCTCTGGAGCAGAGAAGGTCTCTTCCAATTGCCATTTATTGGAGTGGTGGTCTGGGCTTCCATAAGCCTTGCTGACCAGCTATCGTTCCAGGGCTCCCGCTGGAAATGGGATGTGATCTTGGAGGCGGCAGCTCTCTTCACCCAAAAACAAGCCCCAAGGCAGGACTGAGCTGACAGCTGACAGCTGGCAGCTGCCAACATCACAGGACTGAAGTCTGAGTGGCTCACCATAGCATCCAGTCCGTGATGCACCCAGTACATGAATGAGGGATATGGGGTCTATAAGAGAAGGTCTAGGGGACCTTGAAACCAGAAAAGAATTTCCTAGGAAGAGCTTTACAAGGAATAGCTTCTGAGGTAGGCCTAGATGCATGGAGAATATTTTGCACATCGTATGCCCTGGCAGAGTATTCAGCTGGAGATGTCAGAGCCTTGAAAGCACATGGGACAAGTTCAGATGAGAGTGAAGGAACAGTCCTGTCGAGTCAGAAAGTGGGGGAGGGTGGCGGAGTGAGAGATGGTCATGGAGAGGCAGGCGGAGACCAGGTTATACAGAGGCGTGAGAGGCAGGCTCAGCTTCTGGGCTTCTTCCTTAAAACTGTGAGCATGTCTCCTGGACAAAGAGTGAAGGGGATACAAGCAGGGCAGTCACTTCCGTGACTCTAGAGAGTGAAAGCGAGGATGGCCAATCACCTGGTGGGTCTAGAAGCCCAGGTACAGACACACTTAGTAAAATGGCGTTAGACTGAATTGGAAAGGTGACTGAGGGTCTCGAATGTCAGACAGTGCATGGAAGGTATTTGTTGCCCAAAGGAGAGCTGCTGACCATTTTTGGACCTGGAAAACTGCAGGAGGGCGTGACCCAAAGTGGCGCTGGAGTGCCAACACTGCTCAGGATAAGGTGGTCAGAAGGCTGTAGCCACGTTCCAGTTTTGAATGAACAAACACTTGTTAAGCATCTGCTGAGTGTCATGAGGGCATTAAAGAATGCATCACAGATCTGGCCTTGATAGCAAATGTCATTTTATAAAGTGTTTTCACTGTATCTTCTTTAATCATGAATAATTATGCACAAAATAGGTGTAGATTGCAGATACCTATTTCTAGTCCAAAAAGAATTGGTCATGCAGCACTGGGAGAATGAGTGATCAATAGCTTTTGTTTTGGAGACTGGTTTTTTTTTTTTTTTTACTTTTTTCCACTCTAAGTCTGAAAGAGAATATGACGAAACCCAGTAAGATGGAAAGATGAGCTTTCCATTCATCTGTAGACTGATGCAGCCAGTATCAATTACCATCATTAACTAGAGTTAACCAATGAGATCGTTAATTTAATTTCTTGATTCATTGGCAATAAAGAGCATAACAATGTATATTTGCCAAGATGCCTTGCAGTCTCAGTTACAACAGTCTTTCAGCAATTAAATACAAAGGAATTCCATTATTTTGTATTACTTTTACTTACCAAAGTAGTTAATTATAAAGTAGAATAATTAGTCAGAAATTAATACTAATCAAAGTATGAGCAGCAGTAAAAAAGCTGCCCAAGAAAGGATATGACAAAATCATTGCCAAGAGGCAAGAATTTAAGGAATTTCAAAAAACAAGGGTCCTAGTACTGCTTCTCTCATGGGAAAAAATAGAAAGAATAGCGAACAAAATCATTGAAAAGCACTGTCCAATGAAATTTTCTATTTAAATATTTGGAAAAAATAACAAAACTCACTTACTTTATTTAAAATAAACACTTTGAGCCTAGAAAGAGTAATTGCTAGTATAGAAGAAATGAAAAGCATCATTTAAATTACTTTCAATTGCTCCCACTTTATTATTGAAGCCTGTAGCCTAGGAGGGACATCACTGCACTGCACGTGAAGGCTTCCTTGGGCCCCTTCCTTTCCAGGGACCTCAGCTGTGTAGAGTTCCCTTAACCCATCTGCAGAAAACTATGCTACATTCTGGACAAAACACGGAAACTAATTCTGGGAAGGGACCACAAGCGAGCAGGAACTGGAGAGATGTCAAGCCTTACAAGGAAACCTCACTTTTGGGGTTAAGAAATCTGTGACCTTGCTGGGACAGGTGTATCACAGGTTGAAAGAAAACAGACACTTCCCAGACACTTCCCTAACCAGGTCAGAAAAAATTAAAGCTTTGAAAAAAATTAAACATTTCTATAACATAAACATTTAGAAATTGTATCAATCAAAAGATATTATAAACCAAATAAACAGAAATTATGGTTTAAATTAACCAAGCTTGCATTAGATGGATAATGCCTTTCAGTGTCCCTGTGGGGTAGGCACTCTGCCTCCCCACAACCTAAAGATGAGGAAGTAAGGCACAGAGAGCTAGGTTATGCCTCAAGGCAGCACAGCTTCTGAGGGGCAGGGCGAAGATGCAAACCCTCCCAGTGGGGCTACTGAGCCCAGGGGGTTAACCAGGACACTATTCAAAATATATAAAGAGCTTTATAAATCGACTAACTCCAAAGACAAATAGGCAAAGATTTGAATAGCAAATCCAGAGAACAGCAAATCTAAAAGATTCATAAACATATGAAAAGATCAAATTCACCAGCATCAGGGGAATGTAAGTGGACATAAAAAGGAACTATCACGTTACACATATCCCACTGGCAAAAGCTAAAATGGAGCAAAGAACCCACTGCTGGGAAGATGCAGAGAGTAAGCAGGAATGTTTCCGGTGGGACATGAAGTGTTACCTCCTTTGGTAACAGCTATTACAGTTGACAATACCCACATCTGTCTCCTCAACAATTTCCCTCTTGGAAACCCATTTCACAGATAGGAACACTGATATAAGCCTTGCAGGCACATATGGGCAGAGATGTTATTGTGAGGTGTCAAACACTGATAACTGTTTAATTGTCCATCAGTTGGGGAATTGCTGAATGGCTGAATAATTTCAGCTGATCCACTGCATGAATTAGTATGCAGTTATTAAAAAGAATGCATCAGAAGCTGCAGCAGATGAATTGGGAGGATTTCTACAAAGTACTGTTGAGGTAGAAAGGTAAACTGCAGAGAAGCACGAATAGTACCTTTTATTCCCGTAAAACCGAGTGCACAATTTGTGTGTGTGTGTGTGACTGTGTGAGTAAGCACGGAATGTTGCAACATGGGTTCCATGAGGTGGAGGGGACAGGGTGTGGAAAAAACGGAGACAATGAGGCAAAGAAAAAGAAAAAGACTGCACTTAAAATTAGCATAATGATATAACCCAATTTATGTAAATAGAACCTGCGAGTCCACAAAGAAATTTTAAAAAGCAGATTGTGATAGATCTATATCTACCCCCTTCCCTATCTTCTGACCAAAAGTGATGCCTATAATCATTGAACAAGGCAAGGTTTGGGCTAATGTGCATAATACAATTATATCTTGGTGACCAAAAACACCCCTCCCCATCTATGCGTGTATGCACGTGTGCAGCGGATGGGCTCCAGACTGTGGGGTTGGTGACTCCGGGAGGAGGCTAGGGCAGGAAGGCAAGGGACGAATCCAGCTTTTCCTTCATACTTTGTTTTATTCCACTTGAAATATCCTGACACATCCTTTTTGTAGTTTCAAAAATGATAAATAAAGGCATATTTTATAACAAAAGAAAAAGATCAAGTCCTACACTTCAAAGTGATAACCATTATGTCCCCCATGAATAAGCTCACTTCGTTTCCCTTAATCAAATGTCTCTTGGTGGTCTTGGACAACTCTGGATGCACCCGCAGGCACCCCATTGTTTCGGTGCACTCAAAGGATGCCCTGTGCACTTACGTGGCAATGGTGCCCCTGAGTCCTGCCCAGTGGGCTGTGGCTGGCTGTCCCCAGGCTCAGGGCAAGGCCTGCAAGGCCCAGTGGGTTGAGCAGAAAGACTCACCAAGGAAAGGCACCAAACTAGAAGAGCCGGCTCCAGGGGGGCTGAAGGCTGAAAGGAAGGTGTGAACCGGGTCGAGCTGGCTTCCCTTCCTGGTTGTAAGGCTTCCGCCTCTAAGAATAAGTGCCCATATAATCTGTCAAGATACTGATTTGTAGTCTAAATATTAAATCAGTATTGAAGAAGAAATTGTGACTAATTAACAAGATGTCGTCCCTTCCCCGACAGGTTGACTGGGATAAGAAAGGCCCCATGGCACCCTTCCCTCTGCTCCCTGTGTTGCCCAGCATGGCTCCACTGACTTCTCTAGAGGTCCCATGTTCCACGCACTGGGAGCCAGCAGGAAGGGGGCTGGGTGGGAGGTACTGAATGCAATCTGTTACATATCCATATACATGGAGTATTTTCTTTAATATTAAAAAAACCAAAATTTTTACAATTAGATTTCCTTTTCACTTGCCATAAATAGTTCCGTATATCCCTTACTATACAGAAGACTTTGACCACAAGTGCTTACACACACACTCTCCCATGCACACTCTCTCTCTCTCCTTATCTTTAACATCAATTCTCATTCCAAACACCAGTCTGTTCCTAAGCTGCAAAATGAATGTTGAGGCCAGGCACAGTAGCTCACTCTGTAATCCCAGAACTTTGGGAGGCTGAGGGGGGAGGATCACTTGAGGCCAGGAGTTTGAGACCAGCCTGGGAAACATAGTGAGACCCCATCTCTACAAAAAATAGAAAAATTAGCTGGGCATGGTGGCTTGCACCTGTAGTCCCAGCTACTCAGGAAGCTGAGGTGGGAGGATTGTTTGAGCCCAGGAGTTTGAGGCTGCAGTGAGCTATGATGATGCCACTGCACTCTGGCCCGGGTGACAGAGTGAGGTCCTGTCTCCAAAAAAAAAAAAGTAAAAAAAATAAAAAATAAAAAATAAAAAAATAAATAAGTGTTGAACTAAAGAGAGCCAACAGATCTAGCCTAATCCTTTCCTAGAAGCGACCAGACTACCCCAGCCAACTGTTAACATTTGTCCGCGATGGTCATGGTTTTCTTTGAAAACAAAGCAGCCCCTCCCAGAACTGCCTCTGTCTCCCGTGTTAACAGGCAGTTGATCACGGAGCAATTGCATCTGCCATATAAATCAAGTGCAGCTGGAAGGTGCAGAGGTTCAACATTACCACTGGGAAGGATAAAGGGCCTGTGTACACGTAATCGAGTGTTTTGCATTTTGTGTATGGGGCTGCCTATGGAAACATCTTTGGTTTTTTTTCCCACTCTAAAGGCCAAGGGGACTTCTGCTTTTGAGATAAAGAAGGAAGCTAGCTGCCTTCAACTTTCCTTTTGCTCTCCATTAGGGAACTCTGTGATTTGCATTTTATATGTAAATTCATGTAAATCAGCACTTATTTTCAGATGAAATCCCACCATTGAGAACAATCTGGAGGCATTCTCTAATGCCAGTGTGCATTTGATCCCCATATAATTTCTCAGCATATGGATTAAACCCGCAATAAGGGTGGTACAATCATGATTGGGTAGGCAAGACAATTGACCCTTATTTTGCCATAAGGACAGGAAAATCTAATTGTAACTCCATTTTCCAGCAGCTGAGAAAGGGAGGCTGCATGCCAGTTCAGTCAGCTGGCTGGAGTGTGGACCGTTCAGTACCATCCCCTTCTTGGCCAGTTACATTCTCTCTGGCCTTTAGTCCAAGGAAAACACCCCATCCCTGGCCATTTTATCACAATCCGATGGCTTTGGTTTCAGCAAAGCAAGAGAAGTCATGAAGATCAAACCACATTACCCATTCCTCCCAGGCAGATCATACCACCTCGCTGTGTGCCTGTGAACAGCAGACGTGCCATTCTGATGATCACCTCTGTTTAAGTCAGGAGGACCTGACCAGAGGGCACTATGAAGGCAGAAGCTGCAATACTCAGGTCACTAACAAACAGATTCGGACAGGACACAGCAGGCTGTAGCTCTTATTGGGCATTAGGAAAACAAGGACAAGGTAGAGAAGTTTCTGAAGGCTGAAGAGTTGGGGGGTATCTAACCACACCCACTTTTTATATGTGAAAAATCATTGCATGGATTTAGACAAACTTCAGAAAAAAGTCACTGAGCCTGAAATGAAAGAGTACACCACTAAGAAAAGCAACAGTCTATACGGTAGGATATCATGACACACTGATTGTAAAGAGGCTCCTCACGTGCTACTGTAAGGAATGTGTGACGAGAAGCATCCTGAACAGGTGCACGTGGAAAGAGGAGACGGTCCAGGCGAGATGGTCAGAGAGAGTTTATGGGCATCCTCGCGGCATCGTGGATAAGATGAGCTAGACAATGCCTCCGATGGCTCTGCTAGGGGAAAGGATTTTAGAGTAGGTGGCTCCCTCTCCCAATAATACCATGAGAAATAATCCAAATGATAGTGAAAAGAATTAAGACTCTTTACCCCTTGCAACTCTCGTAAACCTATTTAAAACAAAACAAAACAAAACTACTTTTGATATGTGAATGGCCAGTTCTTGCTCATTTTTCTCACTTTCCTTCTGTTTTAGGAGATTTGGAAGTAAAAAAGGATTTGAAGCTGAAAGTTTGCCGTCCCCTGTAACTATTGTTCTACCCCGGGATCTCGGCCAACTCCCCTGGGTTGGTAACAACTGCTGCAGGGACAAGGACGGCATCCCTCAAGCCCAGAGTCCAGGGGAGGGGCAAGCAGGTGGAGGTTAAATTAGTAGGAAGAGCCAGCTTCTTAATGGGGAAGGGGTCTCCTGGGAAGCTAAGGAGGCAGCAGCCCCTTTAAAGGGAAGAGACAAGGGGAATTAGTGAGGAATTGGTATTAAAATGCAGATAGAGAGGCTTTAGCTAGATCTTTATGCTTATTCCCATAATGAGAGGCCAATAACAGAAGGGTCCCATTGGAGAGCCCGCAAATGGAGGGGAGAGGGCAATTTGGGGAGGAAGGTGCCTGCAGAGAACAGTGACTATGCTTCAGGGCTTGAAAACTGTGAATTTGAGGAAAAGACTGAATAGGATGATTTATTCTAGCAATGGAATAACCACTTTCAAGATTACAAGGGGCTGTTATGCTGAGGATGGCGAGCAGCTGGCCCGTCTTTCCAGTGACGCTAGAACAAAAGGAAGTGAACCCAAGGAGAGGCAGGAAGGAGGGGGTGTGCAGGGGGACTAACACCCCAGCTATAAAAGTTGTGAGACCTGGAGCAAGGTCTCAAGGAGAACCTGCAGGGTATCCTGCCTGGAAAGCCTCAGAAGCTCCCTGGTAAGAGAGGGAGCACTGTCCCTGGGGCTCACTGGGCCTGGCTGTGCAGGACAGCGGGCAGGGGCTGTGGTCTCGAGCCTGCCTGCCTCAGGAGAGCTTGTCCCAGCCTGGAGGCAAGGGGGAGTCCACAGGGCAGGAACAGCCTGCAGGGTGCCTCCCTCTCCCCATAGCAGATGAACACCACAGCACCTTTGAGATCTTCACCTGTATGTCGACCTCCTTCCTGCTCAACTTCTTGAACAGGCTGCAGTTCAATTCACCCTCCCTGTTTCTACCAGGCAGACCACCCAGGCACACACCTGCAAGTAATCCTGTAATAGCAGAAGCAAGTACCTTAATGATACTGGGAAAGAAGGAGCCACAGACCTTTCTTCAGAACCTTTTGAAGAGCAAATATAGAGTTCTCTGATTCTAGAGATGATGGTTACTGATTATATTAAGAATAACATCTTTAATCTTTGGAAAACAGAGACTGTAAACTCAGTTCGCGTAATGCTGCAGAATTCTTTGCTTGGGAAAGGTTGTTACCAGCAGACGATTCATCCTGGGCTCTCAATGCCTATCACTTTCTGATGGCACTTTTCTTGTTTTCAGTATTTCCTGTTTTGGGAGCAATATATTAATAATGGAAGACAAGATTTCACTTATTGAACCTTTGCTGAGGATGAGCAGAGAGTACAGACAGTCGCTGATTGTTTTTCTCCTCTAAGCCTCATATAAATCGGAGTCCATTTCTTCTCTAATTTCATACTCGTTCATCCCTGATATCACCAGCCCTGCTCGATGATTAACGTTCTCAACAGTTATCAGCACCGTCATGCTTGCTTAACACAGGAGATGGGAACAGTCAATAGATTAATCACTAAGCCTTGTGCAATTAGATGGTAGAAGCAACATCCTAGCCAGCCAAGTGCTTCTTTCAATTGAGATTAGTTTGTTTGTTTTAATGGAAAAATTGCAAGGTCTAGGACGGTGCAGCATCTGGGGAGAGGTGACTTGGGGATGCTATAACCGGCTGACATCTCTTCATTGGTCCAAGAGCCAAAATGACAATGGCCCCACTCCCTCCTCAACATCTTAGGGATGTTGTGAGCACTTACCACCTTTGTCCAGGAAAAACAATTTAGTCAATTTTTTAAAATAAGATTTAATTCACATACAATAAAATTCACCACTTAAAGGCATATATTTTCATGTTTTTTTAGTATATTCAGAAGGTTGTTCAACCACAACCACTGTTTAATCCCAGAACATTTTCATCACTCCTAAAAGAAACCCTACACCCACGAGCAGTCACTGTCCACCTCCCTACCGCACCCAGTTCCTGGCAATCACTGATTTACTTTCTTTCTCTAAGAATTTACCTATTCTGGACATTTCATGTAAACGGATTCATACAATATACAATATTTTGTGACTGGCTTCTTTCACTTAGCATGTTTTCAAGGTGCATCCATGTTGTAGCATGTGTCAGTGCTTCACTACTTTTTATGGCTAAATGTAGTAAGTCCTCAATGTCATTGATAGGTTCTTGGAAACTGCAAGTTTAAGTGCAATGACTTATGATGGAACCAAATTCTTTTTTCTTGTCAATATTATAACAATACAACTTTGTGCAAAATGACATTATTCAAGGACCTGCTATAAATCTTTTCTCTTAAAGTTGCAGTTTCCAAGAAACTATCAACGATATGAGGACTTACTACAACATTCTTTTGTATGGATATGCCACATTTTATTTATCCATCTTATTAATTGATGGACATTTGTATTTCCACTGTTTGGCTATTTTAAATATTACTGCTTTGAACATATGTGTATAAGTTTTTGTGTGAACACATGTTCCAGTTCTTTTAGGTATATACTTAGGAATGAATTTGCAGGGTTATATGGTAATTCTATGTTCAACGTTAGAGGAATTACCAAATGCTTTCCACAGTGGGTGTATCATTTAACACTCCTACGAGCAATTATTAGCGTTCCAATTTCTCCACATCCTTGCTAATGCTTATTTTCTCGTTTTCAAATTATAGCCATCCCAGGTGGGTGTGAAGTGGTGTCTCGTTGTAGTTTTGATTTGCAGTTCCTTAATTGATGATGATGTTGAACATCTTTCTGTGTACTTTTTGGCCATTTATATATTTTCTTCAGAGAAATATCTATTTAAATCCTTTGTCCATATTTTAATTGGGCTATTTGTCTTTTTTGTTGTTGAATTTTCAAGGTTCTTTATATTTTCTGGATACAAGACCCATATCAGATATATGAGTTGAAAATATTTTCTCCTATTCTCTAGACTGTCTTTTCAGTTCTTTGATAGTATCTGTGAGGGTCAAGACCCTCGGCCATCTGAAGGTTCACTGAAAATCGTTGACATGAGGCAGTTGATTAATGGGAGAAAAGGCACATGAAGTTGTTTAATGCATATGCACAGGAGTCTTCAGAATGAAGACTTAACGCCCTAATGGGGTACAGAAACTTATCTATCATTCTGAAATTACAGAAAGAATGAAGGCTCAGAGCATGGCCAAAAACAGGTTAAGGTGGTAAATCAGATTTCAGTGGCAAGATAAATTGTGGGAGGGACAAAGGAAGAGGACCCTGGCTAGCAAAGGTGGTCTTGTTATGTAGCTGAGACTTCACAGGGAGCAGCCCCAAAGAAAACAGATGGTAAGTGTGTCTTTTCAGACCTTTAAAGGTGTCAGACTCTGAGTTAATCTTTCCTCGATCTGGACAAGAGAAGGGCTGGCGGCATTAATGCAGATTCTCTCAGACGCAAATCTCCTCTACAAAAGACAGCCTTGCAGGGCTACTTCAAAATATGTCAAAGAAATATTTTTTGGGGTAAAAAATATTGATTTCCTTCAGTCCCCACTTTGAAATAAAAAAAAAATGCTTCACATATTAAAAGCCAATCCGATAGGTTTGGGGAGATTTGGGTTAGAGGTTGTTGGATAGAGATAGACAAAAGACTAGAAAAAACCAACTGGGATAAGCAGAAAAAAGCAAATTTAAATATGCTGTCCCATGTCGTCTTTAGTCAGTCTCTTAGTCCTGTGAATTGATCGGTTCAGTTAAACAGGAGTGTCCCATTCCAGGAGACGGCATTGCAGATGGGCTTGGCCTTTACGTATGATGCGATCAAACACATCTCTAAAGAGAGGCATTTCTATGGAAAGAGAAGAAGGACAAAGGTGAACGTCTAAAGCAGTCTACAGACTAAGTTTTCTAGAGTGTCTGAAACATCTTCAGTTTGCAATGGCAATCTAACAGATTTTTCTGGATTGTAGTTCAAACAGGGTATTCAAGTAAGCTTTCTGAGAAGTTCATACATTAGTAGACATGAAGGTTTTTAGATATAAGTTTCTGTTTTTTCTCCCCAAGGTTATGTTGTCTAGCTTCAGTTTTCGGGCTTTAAAAATGCACAATTTAATTTCTAGTGATCCTAGGTCAAAAAAATGAAAAAAAAAAAACCACAGGAAACTGAAAACATTAGTTTGGAGACTTGTAACCAGGAAACAATTCAGGATCCAGTCCAAATTGTAGGCTAATAAAAACTAAAACATAAAGGACAGTATTAGAATCTAATAACAGGTGTACTATAGTTTTCTTTTGAAACATAATTTTTCTCTCTCCAGTCTCCCATTTCTATCAAAGACAATCATAATGGGACCAATTTATTTGCAAAATAAGCTTTAGTCTTATTATACTTGGCCCAATTATTTACACAAAATATGGCAAGAATAGTGACTGGCCATATAAGCTCTTTTAAAATCAGCTTTGCTGGAACTTTTTCATAAGGAATCTCAAATTAGACTTTCAAAAGCCTCTTGAGGCTAGCCAAACCAAGGATTTATCTGTGCCTGAAGACACCTTTATGAATTGGGTGAATTCCTCTTTTCTCAAGATCCCAAAATAACTTGGGCTTCCTGGGCCTGACAGAAAGTGACATTCTTTACATACCACACATTAGGAACTTTGTAAAGGAATTGCACAGACAAGATATCAGGACATTCTTTCCAAGGGGCTTTTTATGGGCTCTATAAAGTTAACCTCAACTCCTCAAAGCAGTCTAGTCATATCTGAAAACATGCCACTCCAGTCAAAGCCGTGGTAAAATAACCAGTGTCTCCAATTGTGCCCTGTTACAAAACAAAACAGATTCTTAGGGAACTTATGCAAATAACCATGTTGTCATAAACTACGAACACTCACCAAGAGTTTCCAAATTCTGGAGAAATCAGCTAGGGAGAAAGATAAATGCTTCAGATTTTGCTCACAAAAGTATACTTTACCCAATTTGTTGTAAGCTATAAATAGTTCAAATAAAAAAGTTTTCTTGACTCTGGAAAATAAAACAAAAAGAATCAACAATGTTTCAAACAAAAAAAGTTAAAAAAAAATTCAGTCATCTATTAATTTAGTCCCATGTAAATTAATTAACTCTTATTCTGCTTAATGTTGGCTTATCAATCCTTATGAGTGCATCAGCTTTTTTAATTAGAGTCCTGGAAATTTTCTTTCTAGTCCAGTGGTATAGTCTCCAAATTATTAGAAACTTGTTTTTAAGAGTACTTACAAGAGTCTTTTCCATGAATTTCCTTAAAGAAGCAAATTTTAGACTGTATTTGATTATAAACCACTTCTTTTTGGGAAGAATCAAAGTAAAACAAGAATTGTCTGTGGATAACAAAAAGTCCTAGAACAGACAAGGTTAAAGACACAAGGTTAAAGACACAAGAAAATTTGGTTTTACAACAATTTAACATAATTGTCATAATTATTCCTGATAACATATACCAAGACTTATAAGAATTTTAGGAATTTCATTCAATTTTGGAACATATATTAACAACACATTTATACAAATATAACCCAATGAAAGTTAAACAGCATTTTGTATTTGACAATGTTTTTAACATACCAAATATATATAATATGTTTTCCTTGTACTTCCAGAAGCCCTAATAGCCACAAAGTTAGTTTGAGGTAAAAAAGACTGAATTTAGAATTTGAAATTTGATTTTGGAAAGTTTGTCAAATATAAGAGACTTGAAACACTTGATATCACAAAATAGGATCACAGGTCACCGTAAAATAAGTCATTCATTTAGCCAAAGTGATAATTCAAAGATTTCAAAAAGCAAAAACCTTTACTCTTTGACAGAGAGGAGAATAATTTCTCAAACAATCATAAGATCTAATAAAGACGGCGTGAGGCTAACTAAATCTCTCTCTCTTCTGTTTTTTTTTTTTTGCTATTTACTCAAAAGGTAAACAAATTTTTTTTTACTATCTCCATTAATATTACAGGAAAATTTTGTTTAAAAGAGATAAGAAAATTTTACCTTTGCATGAGTGTATTATTAATGCTAAAGCGAATTTTAATAAAACCTTAAAAACAAATCCATTCAATCTTAGTCAGTTTGACCATAAGGTAAAAGTTCCATAACCTTTTATACCCTTTTACACTTTTTCCCATTTTCTTTCTTTCCCTAACTTTCTATATCCACTTGGTTTTATTCATCATTCTTTTTATTCCATCAGTTTAAAACAATCCTTAAAAACCTCTAAACTAGACAAAATTATTTTCTCTTTAACAAAACCACATCCCATGCCTTTTATAAGCTTCTTTTAAAACAAAAATACATACTACTTTCTTTATACACTTTGCATATAGACTTGTTTCTCTTATATCTAGTAGTTTTAATTACATATATTAATTACAATGTTAACTCTTAGTAACCCTTATTTTAGTGAAAAACCTAGGAAGTGAGCAATTTTAATTATATACCAGATGCAGAGCCTGGGACAAAGGACAGAGCTGTGGAGACATGCCTGGAGGATGTCATCTGTCCCAGCATGGCCAGGAGGCAGAGCTAGGCCAAAGGAGATGAGGACAGGGTATTGTCCCCAGGCCTCACTAGGGTCATGTGTCCAGACCTCAGAACCTGAAAGGTCATATCTAAAGACATAAGCTCACAGACAAGTTAAGCAAGTATCAAAAATACTACAGAAGCAACAGTGTTATGACCTTAAAACATCTAGCAGAGACGGTATCTGACCAGCAGACCTAGGCAAAAACATCTAAATTAAATTCTGAAAACATTTCTATCTTATTTTACCAACAATTCTGAGACTATTTTTATTTACCAAAGAATACTAAACTCACATGAACTTGAAAAGCATTTGGGCTTATTTACCTAATTTATGAGTACTAATTTCTCTTGATGTTAATTTGGTACCATGTATAGACAATATATAAATATATGTATAGACATACACATATATAGACACAATGTGTAACATACACATGTACGCACAAAGACTTTATAGTTTTGATTTTAGAGTTTTAGCCCTAAGACTAGTAAAACTCACTAGTTTATAAGGACAGTTGGATTCAACTGTGCCTTTGTAAATGGAAAAGGTAAAAGTTTATCTGGAGAAGCCCTTATCTAGTTTTAAAGAAAATGGGTAGCAAATTTATATCTCAAAGCACACACGTAGAGAGAATTTAAACTTTTTCAAGAAGGAGTTTGGTTGTGTTAGAGGAAGATAAACTATGGATGTCAAAGCAACACAAAATCACAGGAATTCACCTTAGGGTTTTATAAGGAGAACAATTTCATATAGAGAGGTAGCTTTTAATTTAGTCTTTGTTTTCCAACTGGACCACTGAGCTCAAGGAAGAACAAGGCCAACCAAGTATTTGCAGTTTTTAGGGCCTAATAATTTAAATAGGTGAAGTTGGGAAGCAGAGCATTTAGAACTTTAAAAACGAAGGATTTCCCTGAACCCTAGGTTCCTCCAAAAAGGGAAATGCCACGGGGACCAGGCCACACAACACTTTCACACGCACTTTACTACAAAGACATTTTTCAAGGTGTTTAAATTGCATCCTTTCTTATTTAACCCACAAAGAAACAAGCAGCCCCCTGCAGTAATAACCATTAACCACAAACAGGGGCAGTCACCACCTCTGACATTGTGGAGCTCTCGCCAGCCATGATCCACACCAGGGCCAGGTCGTTTTTGCAGCGCGAAGTAATTTCCGGCACCCCCCAAAAGCCAAGGAGGTCAGATGATGCAGTATGACCGAGCAGAAATTATTTAAAAAAAAATAGTTTTAGTCCATTGAAAATAAAAATTTCCGAAAACAGCATCCAAAAAAACCCAGAAAGGCCTTAAAAAATCGTGTGTGTGTGTGTGTACATAAACATATAGCTTGAATATCAGTTTTTAATTAAGCTGAAAGCTCTTTTAACAAATCCCTTTATATTTCTTGCTATCAGATTTTAGCTGGGACAAAGAGCTGATATTTTTGGCTTTGGAACTTTTTTTTTAAACAAAGTTACGCTCCCAAGGGAAACTAATAAGAGATCTAAAGCAGGCAGTTTGAGCTTACAAAGGATTTTAACTTTGTTTTAGGTTAGATTTTTGTTCTTTAATTTAGTCTTGAGAATTTTTAAGGCCAGCCATGACACCATTAGTGTCTTTCTGTTTTTTTGTTGTTAATTTAATCTCCCCATCAATTGTTTGAAATTAGAAATATCTAAAGTCTCTTTTTTAATTTAGAAATTTTAGTCTAATTTAAAGGATCCATCTTCTGGCCAAGGACAATTAGGATTGCAATGGTGTCCTTATTCCAATAGCAACCCAATCCAATAGGCTTTTCAGAGAAGAAGCGATCCCAAAGATCCCATTACGTTCCCAGAAATAGGCTAAGATAGCAAAAGACTCTTGTTGCCACAGACAGTTATTGATGGTGTTTGCCTCGGGTAACCCACAAATTTGTGTGTGTGGGGGCACCCGTCACAGACCCAATAATATGGGTCCTCTTTGGGTTGGGCTTTCCCAGCACTTGCTAGGAAAGGGGCGAGATGGCAAAAGTCCCTTATAGATGGGGCTTGTTATGACAAACCTTCCTCAGAGCTCGGCATGTTCAGGCTGGCCCCGACACGACCCGAAACCACACTCCCCGATGGCAGACCAGGAAAGAGTGTTTCCGCTTGGTCACAGGTCTCTCAATGACATAACACAAGACAGAAGGAATTTTATCGGTGTGCCTCTATGAACAACACAGAAAAATAAAGACAAAGGAAAAGAGTATTTCTGGGAGGAAAGGGAACAAACAATATGAATATTCACACCGCAAAGTACCAAAACCTACACCAGAGTTGCTACAATTCAAGACTAGTCTCACACAAATCTTTTTCTCTTGTTAATCAAATTTTTGCAGAGGAAACTAACAGTGATTTTTACCATCTCTTGGCCATATTGCACAGAGAGAGAGAGAGGACAGCAGCCTGGCTGCTAAGAAATTCTCACCCTTCTGCCAGCTGACCAGGTGCCGGAGTCCCCTCACCGCCGCTTGCAGGAGAGTAGAGCTTTGATCACCCAGCTCGCTGTGCCAAACTGGGGGGGTCAAGGCCCTCAGCCCTCGGAAGGTTCACTGAAAATCACTGACATGAGGCAGATTGATCGATAGGAGAAAAGGCACACAAATTTACTTAACGTGTGTACACGGGAGCCTTCAGAATGAAGACCCAACTCCCCAGTGGGATACAGAAGGATTATATACCATCCTGAAGTTGTAGAAAGAATGCAGGCTCAGAGCATGGCCCAAAACAGGTTAAAACAGTAAATGAGGGTTTAGTGGCAAGATGGGTTATGGGAGGGACACAGGAAGAGGAGCCTGGCTAGCAAAAGTGGTCTTACTATGTAGCTGAAACTTCACAGGCAGCAGCCCCCAGAGAAAACAGATGATAAGTGTGTCTTTTCAGACCTTTAAAGATGTAAGACTCTCAGTTAATCTTTCCTCGATCTGGACAAGGGAAGGGCTGGGTGCATTAATGCAGATTCTCCACAGATCTACAGATGCAAATCTCCCACACCAAAGACAGCCTTGCAGGGTCACTTCAAAAATGGCAAAGAAATATATTTTGGGGTAAAATATAATGATTTCCTTCATATCCTTTTGCACACAAAAGTTTTAAATTTCTCAACTTTTTTTCATCATCACCCCTTGAAGGAGAAAATTTTATTTAATTTAATGAGATAAATTAAATATTGAGAAATAGATTTTGTTGGGTAGCTTTCAGCTTTGAAGGGCCACAATCCATTGCAATATATAAGATTTCTTTTCCTCCAACTGTTAATTTTTGCCCCCTGTAGGTGATATTGCCTCCTCATTTCCATTGAGAATGCTTGAATTAGGCCAAAGCTATTGTTCTTTACCTAAACAATGGTGAGAGTGTGGAAAGGGATCTGTTTCACCCTCTGTGTGAGTTTAACCTGCTCACGTGCCTAACACCTCTGTCTGAGCCCTGAGTCCTCATCATGTCAGTTAAAACTTTACACAATGAAGGGAAAGGAGTTGATGGTTTTATTCTTCTCACCCAGTGCATACTGGGACCCCTATCTGCTACCAAGGCCTCTGATCATTTCCAGTACACTGTTCAATTCACACAATTTACCACTTAATCGTATAGGTTGGGCTTATGTAGCTGTGTTTCTATCTGCCTGCCCTTGCTTGCTGATATTTTCACATAATGCATGTCATTTGCACTGGATAAACTCTTGGAATGTTGATGCAAATCTTACTTTTTCCAACTTTGTATTGTAAGATTCTACACTACACAATGTCTTGAAAACCTTTTTTGTTTCTTTGCAAAGTCTGGGCTTTGTGTTGTATACCCAGTGGGGACTTAATATTTACTGTCATCTAAAATTTGTGGGGTTTTATGCCAAAAAGAAATAATGCAGGTGCTTTGTTAGAATAATTGCCTGATGGTTCTATTGTGCTGAGCATCACTGGTCATATATGGGTGGCATTCATGGAGTCAGGGTTGCATAGCCATCTGGGTCCAGTTAGAGCAGGGTTAACACAGTAGTACAAAGGTCCCAGATACCTGGGGTAGGGCCCTGGGCACCTAGGCTGGGAAGAGGATGGAGTGTGTTCTCCCAAAGCTATTGGAAACCACACTAGTCTGGAGGCTGAGTGGCTTAGGAAGGGGAAGGAGAGGTCAGGACTGACCAGCTCTATTCAGCATCAGGCATGTGGGTCCCTGGGATGCTGTGAGCAGGAAGTCAGGTGAGCGATAAGGAGCCACCAGGACATGGGAAACAGTATCAGGCAGGTTAAGATGAAACAACCTGCTTGACTTTGGAGGTTTGTCCCCTTAAACCTCATGTTGAAATTTGATCCCAGTGTTGGAGGTGGGGTCTAGTGGAAGGTATTTGGGTCTTGGAGGCTGACCTCTCATGAGTAGATTAATGCCCTCCCTGGAGGATGTGAGTGAGTTCTCACTCTGTTAGTTCCTGGGAGAGCTGGTTGTTAAAAAGACCCCAGCACCTCTCTCTTTTGCTCCCTCTCTGGCTGTGTGATCTCTGCACATGCTGCCTCTCCTTCACCTCCTGCCATGAGTGGAAGCAGCCTGTGGCCCTCACCAGATGCAGATTTCTAATTTTGAACTTTTCCAGACATCAGAATTGTGAGCTGAATAAACCTTTTTTCTTCTTAAGTTACCCAGCCTCAGGTATTCTATTTTATAGCAACATTAAATAGACTAAGACACAGACACGACCCTATAGGAAGCTGCAAGCAGCCCAACCCAGTAACTGTTTTTATTGGGAGGAGGCCCAGTGGGATGTGCAAGTATCACCTGCTCCAGGTGACTACCTAGCACAGCATGAAGTGAAGTCAGGGGACACTAAGAGCCCTGGGAGTGTGCTCTATCCCATGCTGAAGACACAGGAGCCAAGTTGGCATTAGGATCCTGGAGGGTAGGGACCTATGTGCTAACTAGGTCCTTTTGGCATTCTTACTTACAAAACTTTTTAAGAGAGAGGCCAGTGGATACTTGTAAACTCTAGACTATGTGCTGTTGTATAATATGGGGTTTCAAAGTACCCTGAATGTATAATGACAAAACTTTACTTTTCCCCTGAGCTCTCCTACAATGCCTAGGGACAATGCCATGCACCTTCATTTCTGACATCTGCTCTTATGCAACTTGGTTCCAGGGGCTGTGATATTGGGGGCTATACAAGGGGCAGGGCATTCTCCTGATGTTAGTCATGGGCAACCCCTTCCCCACCACTGTGAGCTCCAGGGTGAGTCTGGACCTTCCAGAAGAGGAAGGACCTTTTATTACTTAGTGAACAGGGCAGAGTTGGTCTGTGATAGTCTTGTGGGGTTTCCCTGTGAAGAACCCAGAAAATCTGAATTCTTCCAGAGGAATCTTGAGGTGCTGTGATTGCCTGAGGGCTCTTGAAGCCCCCCTCCTCAAATACTGTTGCCTCAGAGACCACTGAACTCCCTACCCTTGAAGGAGAGTCTGAAACCTCAGACAGACCCAGATATGCACTGACATCTGGAAATACAGGAGGATGCATGTGGGCCCCGACACTTGGGGGGGACAAGAGGTCCTCAAACATGTGAGAATCCTGACTTCTGTACCTGGTTTTTGTTCACTGGATAAGAAATATCTTCCGGTGAACTGATTCACAGCTCCCACAGAACTGAAATGGGATCTGGCTGGGTATTGCTGGGTGATAAACAGGTGTGGCCAAATCAGAACTAATGGCTGAGATGAATGTTCTGCATCACCTGTGACTTTCTGCTTGCTTATCACGTCCCTACACTGATCCCACAGATAATTCAGCATGAGCAGCAGCCCAGGAAGGCCGCCGCTGCAAAGCCGCCTGCACTGCAGGAAGCATTTTCTTTCCAGGGAAGGGGTGGAAAGGGTGAAACTGAATGTAGGGTGTCGTGAGAGGTCACGCTTCACAGCTTCTTCCTTTTCTTCTCGGTTGTGCCAAATGTTTTATTTCCTTATTTTAAAAGCAGGCATTGTCCTCAAGCAGAAGAGGTTGAAAGACTAACGGTCACAAGAAACATTGTAGTTCATGCTTTCTTGGACTTCTTAGTAATCTCTCTACAACAAATATCCCAATTTTTGTATTCTCTGTCAACACTGGGAGGAAGTGGAGTTTTCTTGGATAAAAATTACTTGAAATATTTAATTATCTAGGGGAAGACTTGCATTCATCAGTGAGGTGTATATCACAAGATTTGGAACTCCAGAATAAGGGAGCTTTTAAAATGGGACATCCTGACTTATCTCTATGTGTGTCACATGTGATGCTCAGAGGGATTGGTAACATATTTACCCTTCAGTAAATATTTATCATCTATTATGTGGAAAATACCTTGTTGAGTACCACAAGGGCTATAAAATTGCATGACCTAGTGTCTCTGACCACAGGCAGCTGACCATATAGTGAGCCAAGATTAAAACTTTCACAGGGATACTACAACCACATCACTCTGGAGCCAGGTTTTTCTGTAAGTTGGTGATCACATAGTCTAGCATTCCAGGTGAGGGCAACTTAAGCTTGGGTGATGCAGTGCAGACATTTAGTCATATTATAAGAAAATAAACAGAATTTAAGGAAGCAGATATAAGAGAGAACATTCTTGGTGAGGGGATGGTGCATGAGAACAAGTGCAGAGGTAGGAAAAAGAGGAACAGCAACCAATTATGGCAGAACACACCTAAAGGATTAGGCACATGTTGGGATGCAGCCAGATGCCCCAAAGATGATTTTGTGTTTACTCTGGGCAATGGCCACCCCTGAATACTTTTGAGTGCCAAAATGACACATTCATAGGAGATATGGTCTGGTAAGGATGAACTGGAGGCAGGGAGATGGTAGGAAGCATCTCATAGTAGTCTAGGTGTGGCCAGCCAGAGGTGGGCAGTTGGAATGGAGGACAAGGGATGGGAGATGCGGACTTAACCATACACAGGAAATTTCCCAAGGCTTGGGGATGATTGATTGTTTGGCTATGGAAGGAGGCAGGAAGGAAGAGAAAAGAATCAAAGATGACTCTAGTGTCTCATGTCTGTAAGTTTAGAAAAATGATTAACAGTGAAGTCAGGAGGAAGGCCTGGTTTGGGAAAGGAAGTAATTGTGAGTGTTTGCAAATGATGAGTTCCAGGAGCTACATTCTAACAAGCAGATGCAAAGGGTGTGTGTTGAGAGATATATAGCTCTAGGCCCGGGAAGTGGATTTGAGTCACCTTTCCGTGGGTGACACAGGTAAAAGCACAGTGTGTGAGGTCACAGAGGGGAAAGTGGATCTCCAAAGGCAGTGGGGCTCCCAGATGTGAACTCATCCCGTTGGAAGAGTTTAGGTCCACATGGGCATCTCATGGCATGTCCAATTCAACATGTTCCAACCAAATCTACCACGCCCACTTGTCCTCCCCTTACTCATCATCCTCTGCTCCCTACCCTAATTTATGGTGCCAATAACAACCCGCTGAGCCAGCAAACCTGGGGCATATGGCAGACACCTGGACCTTTCTTTTCACTCTCTTTATCACGTCTTGTGGTAAACATAAGTGCTTAAATTTAATGCATTCGAACTTAACAATTAGTGCATTTAAAAAATCTTATTGATTGCTTAATTTTGAGTAGGAGTGAAAAAATGGCGGTCTGATAGAGTCCTCCCACCTCACTGCTCCCAGGGAAGGAGGTGAAAAACGCCAGCGGCTATCTGCAAGCACGGACCGCTCACTCCAAAAACAGCATTGTGAATTACAGAGAAACAATGCGGAACACCAGCCCAAGAAAACAGGTACAAAATGTTCACAAAGATCGGAGAGCGCACGGAGCACAATAGAGCCCAGAGCGCGGCAAGGACGCGCTCGCCAGGACGGCGCGGCATGACCTGCCCCCCAAGCGGTTGCGCACCTCCCCATACACGCAGTCAGGGACAAGCCCAGAGTTGGGGCAAAGCAGTTGCACGAGGCAGTAACCCTGTGGAGAGAAAGCAATTGCGAGAGCCAAACACAACTCTCAGCTGCAACGTACAGAGACCGCGCAGGGCTGGGGAGGAACCGGGCAGGGACCGAACGCACATACAGCTTCCCGGGACAGTGAGCGGGAACCCGCAGGCCGGCACTGCGCCACTAGAAGTCAGCGGGACTGGGCCCAGGAGTTTAATGGAGAGTGGCACACCCCCTTAGAGGCTGCTAGCAACTGCTGCCGCAGCCGGCAGAGAAAAGCTGCGCTCCCAGCCCAATCGGAGCCCGGCTGTGCGCCAGGTTGACGGCGGCCACCATCTTTACAGCCGCCCGCGCGGAGCTGTGAGCCGCGTCTCTAGCTCCGCCCCGCCCCGGCCCGAGGCTCTTCTGCTGGGGTGAGTGTGGTGGCCATGGACAGCTGCATCCGTGGGTTCCAGGTGGGACGGGATCCTGGAACTGTAGCGGCGGGACCTTTGGGTATTGGAAACAGTTTGCAGCTCGTCCATCTGGTTCCGCTACCCCAGCTCTGGCCTCTAACAAGTCCGCTACGTGCTGGTCCTAGTGCCCACCCTTCAGGTCCCAGCCCTCCTGTACCCCAGAGACTGGTCATTTTGAAGGTTGTTGGCTATAGTGACTCATTTGGTATAACTGCTGGTTCTCATGACAACCAAATACCTCAAGAGCCACAGGCTGATTTAGAACAGCTCCCCATAACCCTGCCCACTTCATTAGGGAATTTCCTGCCATCCAAAAGCGCTTCCAGTGGCCACTATTCCCCCCTCCCCGTGGGAACATCCCCCCGGTGGAGACAGCTGGGGATAGAGATGGCCACCCACCTCGCCTTGGGGTCTAGTGGTGGAAAAGGGGTGCACAATTGGAGATCCCCCTATCAACCAGTATCACGTGGAGACGCACATCAGAAGGGCAGACCCACGTGGCTAGATAAGCAAGCTCTGAGCTGTGTAGAATTTTCCCAATTCAGCTCTCACACTGCAGCCAAAAGAAATTGTGTTTCTACCTGCACCTCAGGAGGAGCAGGGTCAAAGTAACCCCTAGGAGATACAAGGCCCCTCCCAAAGCATGGGGCTTTTGCACACCCCAAGTGGGGGATCAGAGTCTGCCACGGACATAACAGAATACCTAGCTAATAGGGAGCTGTGGACTCATATCCTCAAGTACAATTCACTAGCTTAGAGCCCAAGCTGGGAGGTCATTCTCACCACACTCCACCGGGAAGAGGAGAAGACAACAGGTCAGAGATAACTCAAGATCCACCAAACTTGCTAAAATACACCTAAGGCAATACAGGCCACTACTTCTCTCCCTGGCTCTGCCAAGGAACGAAAATTGTGGGCCTGGTGACAGGGCCATAAACTAGCCCTAACACCTCCAGCTCTCGACCAAGAGGCAAGATGAGAAAAAACCAGTGAAAGAACTCAGGGAACATGAAAAATCAGAGTGAAAAGTCACCCCCAAAAGAAACCATCAGTTACTCAGCAATGGATGCCAACCCAAATGAAATGGGTAGAATGACAGAAGAGGAATTTTGTTTATGGATTATAAGAAAGCGCAATGAAATTCAAGAGAAAATTTAATCCCAGCACAAAGAAACCACAAGAAAATGCAAGAAATGAATGAAAAATTCTCCAAAGAAATAGAAATATTACAGAAAAATCAAATAGAAATCCTAGAAATGAAAGAAGCATTCAAGGATCTACAAAACACAGTGGAAAGCCTTAAGAATAGGTTGGACCATGCAGAGGAAAGAATTTCAGAGCTAGAAGACAGCTCCTATGTGCTAAATAAAACAGTCGAAGAGAAAGAACACAAAAACAAAAGGCATGAAAAAAGCATATAAGAAATGTGGGATTATGTAAAGAGGCCAAACATAACGATCATAGGCATCCCTGAGAGAGAGGAAGAAACTTCACATGGACTGGAAAATCTATTTGAAGGAATAATAGAGGAAAATTTCCATGGCTTAGCCAGAAATCTCGATATCCAAGTACAAGAAGCACACAGGACTCCTGGGAGACTCAACGTGAAAAGGCATTCATAATTATTAGGCCACATAATTATTAGACTGACCAAAGTAAACACAAAAGAGGCACTCCTCAGAGCTGTAAGACGAAAAGACCAGGTAACCTACAAAGGGAAACCGATCAGATTAACTGCAGATTTCTCAGCTGAAATCTTACAAGCCAGAAGGGACTGGGGAGCCATCATCAGTCTCCTAAAACAAAACAAAGGTCAACCCAGAATTCTGTATCCTGCCAAACTAAGCTTCTTATATGAGGGAGAAATAAAGACTTTTCCAGATAAGCAATCACTGATAGAATTTGTGAAATCCAGACCGGCCTTGCAAGAAGTGCTTAGACCTGCATTGTACACTAACCAGCACAACAGACACCCACCAATGTAAAACTATGCAAAAGCTAAAACTCCAGAAACCAGATTCCACAATGACGCAAGAGGTAAAACAAAAGATACCACCCAACAGAATAATCAGAAATTTACCCCAAATATCAATTCTCTCAATAAATGTGAATGGCTTGAATTGCCCATTGAAGAGACATAGGCTGGCTGAATGGATTAAAAAATACAAACCAAGTATCTGTTGTCTCCAGGAAACACACCTTACACACAAAGACGCATTCAGACTCAAGGTGAAAGGATGGAATACAATTTTCCAGGCCAATGGAAACCAAAAGAAATCCAGAGTAGCCATCCTTATTTCATATGATATAAACTTTAAAGCAACAAAAGTAAAGAAGGACAAAAATGGACACTATATAGTGGTGAAGGGAAAAATCTCACAAGAGGATTTAACAATCCTAAACATTTATGCACCCAACACAGGAGCACCCAGGTACATAAAGCAAATACTGCTTGATCTAGACAACATAATAAGCAGCAATGCCATAATAGCAGGGGACTTCAACACCCCACTGACGGAACTGGACAGATCCTCCAAACAAAAAACAAATAGAGAAATAAAAGACCTAAACAGGACTCTGGAACATTTGGGCCTAACAGACATCTACAGAACACTCCACCCAAATAACACTGAATATACATTCTTCTCATCAGCTCATGGAACTTTCTCTAAAATTGACCACATCCTAGGCCACAAAACAGATCTAAACAAATTCAAAAAAATAGAAATCATACCATGTATCTTTTCAGACCACAGTGGAATAAAATTAGAAATCAATTCCAACAGAAACTCACATCTTCATCCAAAAACATGGAAACTAAACAATCTGTTGCTGAAGGAGTATTGGGTCAAGGAGGAGATTCAAATGGAAATCAAAAGATTCTTCGAACTAAACGATAATGGGGACACAAGTTATCAAAATCTGTGGCATACAGCAAAAGCAGTCCTGGGAGGAAAACTTATTGCCTTAAATGCCCACATCCAAAAGACAGAAAGGTCACAAATCAGTAAACTAACGAATCATCTTAAGGAAATGGAAAAGGAAGAGCAAAGCAATCCTAAAGCCTGCAGAAGAAAAGAAATAACCAAGATCAGAGCAGAATTAAATGAAATCGAGAATAAAAGAACAATATAGAAGATTAATAAAACAAAAAGTTGGTTCTTTGAAAAGATAAACAAAATAGACAGGCCACTCGCCAGGTTGACCAGAAGCACAAAGGAAAGGACTCTAATAAGCTCAATTAGAAATGATAAAGGAGAAGTCACAACTGATACCATGGAAATACAAAACATCATCTTCGAATACTACAAAAATCTCTATGCCCACAAACACGAAAACGTAGAGGAAATAGACAAATTCTTAGAAACATACTACCTCCCTAGGCTCAACCAGGAAGAAACAGAATTTCTAAACAGACCAATATCAAGCACTGAAATCGAAGCAGTAATAAAAAATCTTCCCACAAAAAAATGTCCTGGACCACATGGGTTCACACCTGAATTCTACCAAGCCTACAAAGAAGAACTGGTGCCTATACTGCAGAAATTATTTGAAAATATCCAGAAGGATGGAATCCTCCCAAACTCATTCTACGAAGCCAATATCACCTTGATACCAAAGCCAGGAAAGGACACAAGAAGAAAAGAAAACTACAGATCAATATCCCTTATGAATATAGATGCAAAAATTCTCAATAAAATCCTTGCCAACCGAATTCAAATGTACATCAAAAAAATAATTCATCACAATCAGGTGGGCTTCATTCCCGAGATGCAGGGATGGTTCAACATATGCAAATCTATAAATGTAATTCACCATATAAATAAAAGCAAGAACAAAGATTATATGATCCTTTCAATAGATGCAGAAAAGGCTTTTGACAAAATCCAGCATCCTTTTATAATAAGAACTTTTAACAATATAGACATAGATGGCTCATACCTCAAAACTATTAAAGCCATATACAATAAACCCACAGCCAATATCATACTGAATGGGGAAAAATTGAAAGCATTCCCCCTTAAAAGAGGAACTAGACAAGGGTGCCCACTATCTCCACTTCTTTTCAGCATAGTGCTGGAAGTCCTGGCTACCGCAATTAGACAAGACAGAGGAGTCAGGGGCATCCAGATGGGGGCAGAAGAGGTCAAACTTTCACTATTCGCAGACGATATGATATTATACATAGAAAACCCCAAAGATTCAACCAAGAAATTACTGGAATTGATAAATGATTTCAGCAAAGTCTCAGGATACAAAATTAATACACACAAATCCATAGCCTTCATATATGCTAATAACAATCAAGCTGAGAAACAAATTAAAGATGCAATACCTTTCACAATAGCACCAAAGAAAATTAAATATTTAGGAACATATCTAACTAAGGAGGTCAAAGACCTATATAGAGAGAATTATGAAACACTGAGAAAAGAAATTGCAGAGGATGTAAATAGATGGAAAACCCTACCATGCTCTTGGATAGGCAGAGTCAACATAGTAAAAATGGCTTTGCTACCTAAAGTGATTTACAGAATCAATGCAGTCCCTATCAAAATACCAACATCATTTTTTGCCGATCTAGAAAAAATAATTCTACGCTTCGTGTGGAACCAGAGAAGATCCCGTCTAGCCAAAGCAATCTTAAGCAAAAAGAACAAATTGGGAGGCATCTATCTACCAGACTTCAAACTATACTAGAAGGCTATAGTAACCAAAACAGCATGGTATTGGCACAAGAACAGAGATGTAGACCAATGGAACAGGACTGAGAACCCAAATATAAAACCAACCTCATACAGTCACCTGATCTTTGACAAATTCCAGAAAAACGTACACTGAGGAAAAGATTCCCTGTTCAACAAATGGTGCTGGGAAAACTGGATGGCTATATGTAGAAGACTGAAACTGGACCCACACCTCTCACCTGTCACAAAAATCAACTCACAAGGGATAACAGATCTAAACCTAAGACATGAAACCATAAGAATTCTCAAAGAAAACGTTGGAAAAACTCTTATGGACATTGGCCTAGGCAAAGAATGTATGAAGAAGACCCCCAAAGCAATCACAGCAGCAACAAAAATAAATACATGGGACCTGATCAAATTGAAAAGTTTCTGCACAGCCAAGGAAACTATCACTAGAGTGAACAGACAACCTACAGAATGGGAGAAAATATTTGCATGCTACACCTCTGATAAAGGGCTGATAACCAGAATCTATACAGAACTTAGGAAAATCAACAAGAAAAAATCAAACAACCCTATTAAAAAATGGGCAAAGGACATGAACAGAAACTTTTCCAAAGAAGACAGAATAATGGCCAGCAAACATATAAAAAATTGCTCAACTTCTCTAATCATCAGGGAAATGCAAATCAAAACCACAATGAGATATCACTTAACTCCAGTGAGATTGGCTCAGATCAAAAAATCCCCAAACAACAAATGTTGGTGGGGATGAGGACAGATAGGAACACTCATACACTGCTGGTGGGACTGCAAATTAGTACAACCTCTATGGAAAGTAATATGGAGATATCTCAAAGAATTAAAAGTAGAATTACCATTTGACCCAGCAATCCCACTACTGGGTATTTACCCAAAGGAAAAAAAGACATTTTATAATAGAGACATCTGCACGCGAATGTTTATAGCAGCACAATTCACAATTGCAAATATGTGGAAACAACCCAGGTGCCCATCAATGCACGAGTGGATTAATAAAATGTGGTATATGTATACCATGGAGTATTACTCAGCAATAAAAAACAATAGTGAATTAACACATCTGGCATTATCCTGGTTGGAGCTAGAACCCATTCTTCAAAGGGAAGTGTCACAGAAATGGAAAAAGAAGCACCACTGGTACTCACCATCAAAATGCTACTAACTGATCTACACTTACATCACACAGGGCAATAATATTCATCAGGGGGCGGGCAGGCAGGAGGGGGGTGGAGGGGACGGGAAAAACTCTCACTAAATGGATGCAGGGAGCACAGTTTGGGGGATGACCACGATTGTAGCTCTGACACGGGCAGTGAATGGGCAATATATATAACCAAAGTGTTGTACCCCCATAATATTCTGAAATATAAATAAATAAATAAATAATCTTATTGAAGAAACCCTATCCTACCCCAAAGTTGTGAAAATGTTCTTCTATGTAATCGTCTACATGCTTTTTGATTGTCTTTTTGCATTTATGACATTAATCCAGCTGAGAATAAGTTTTTAATATCTGGTCTGTGAGGTAGAGCTCTGATTTTATGTACACCTTTCTGTATGGATACCCAATTATTCGAGAAGGATTTTTCAAAAGGACATCATTTCCTTACCTGTCTTAAGTGCCACCCTGGGCTTATGTCAAGAGTCCATGTATGTACAAATTTTTTCTAGCCCCAATTTTCTTCCATCTACTTCATTAATCTCTTCGTGAACAAGTGTCATACTGCCTTGGCTGCCATAAATTTATTATAATGCTTTGGATATGGTAAATAGTTTTTCAATATCCTAATTCTTTGGATATTCAAGTCCCTCTAAATTCCCAAATAAATTTTAGAATCAGCTTGTCAAGCTTTCCAAACTCCTGCTGCAATGTTAGCTGAGATTTTATTGACTCTAAATAAATTTGGGAAGAATCAAAATCTTATTTTTTTTAAATTTTGTTTTTAATTGACATGATAATTGTATATATTTATGGGGTACAATGTGTTGTTATATGTATACATTGTGGAATGATTAAACCAAAGTAATCAACATACCTATCACCTCACGTGCCAATTGTTTTTTTGTAGTAAGAACATCTAAAATCTACTCTTTTAGAAATTTTGAAACATGCAATAGTTTATTATTAACTATAGTCACCATTCTGTGACTATCGTTAGTGACAGATCACTAACGCTTATTCCTCCTAACTGAAACTTTGTGCCCTTTGAACAACATTTCCCATTTACCCTCTTCTCCCTCCCCTGAAGCCTCCACGGGACACAGCAGTGACAAAACTTAAGCAATAAACGAAAGTTTGACTAAGCTATACTACATTCATTCAAATAGGGTTGGCAAATTTCGTGCCAGCCGCCGCGGCCACACGATTAACCCAAGCTAATAACTCTACCGGCGTAAAGCGTGTTTAAGGATACTTAAACTAAAACTAAGCTTTGGTCAAGCCGTAAAAAGCCCTGGCCAAAATAAAAATAACCCACGAAAGTAGTTTTAATGCTCTGAACACACGACAGCTAGGATCCAAACTGGGATTAGATACCCCACTATGCCTAGCCATAAACCCCAATAATTAACAAACAAAGTTATTCGCCAGAGTACTACAGGCAATAGCCCAAAACTCAAAGGACTTGGCGGTGCTTTATACCCCCCTAGAGGAGCCTGTTCTATAATCGATAAACCCCGATAAACCTTACCACCCCTTGCCAATCCAACCTATATACCGCCATCTTCAGCAAACCCTACTAAGGCCCTAAAGTAAGCCCAAACATAACCATATAAAAACGTTAGGTCAAGGTGTAGTCCATGAGGTGGGAAGAAATGGGCTACATTTTCTAAATGTAGAACAATATCATACGACAATCTTTATGAAACTCAATAGGCCAAAGGAGGATTTAGAAGTAAATTACTGGTAATTACTATCCTACTCTCTACTTCTATGCATTTGACTTTTTTACATTCCGTATATAAGTGAGATCATGCAGTGTTTGTCTCTCTGTGCCTGGCTTATTTTTCTCAGCATAATGTCATTCAAATTCAACCAGGTTGTTGCAAATGACATACTTTTTTTTCTTTTTTTAAGGCTGAATAGTATTCCATTGTGCATAGATACCACATTTGCTTTCTCCATTCATGTGTTGGTGGACGCTTAGGTTGACTCCGTGTCTCGGCTGTTGTTAATCATGCTGCAGTAAACATGGAGTGCAGCTATCCCTTTGACATACCAGTTTCATTTCATTTGGATATATACCCAGTAATGGAATTGTTGAATCGTATGGTAGTTATATTTTTAATGTTTTAAGTTTAATTTTTTGACTGTTTTCCATAATGACTACATTAATTTACATTCCCAAAAAGGATTCCCTTTTCTCCACATCCTCACCAACACTGGTTATCTTTCCTCTTTGTGATAATAGCCATTCTAACAGGCTTAAGGAGACGTCTCCTTGTGATTTTAATTTGCATTTCCCTGATGATTAGTGACATTGAGCATTTTTTCATACATCTGTTGGCCATTTGTATGTCCTTTTTTAAGAACTGCCTATTCAGGTCTTTTGCTTATTTTTAAAATCAGGTATTTCGTTTTCTTGCAATTAAGTTCTTTGAATTCCTTATATATTTTGGATATTAACCACTTATCAGATGTACGGTTTGCAAATATTTTCTCCCAATCCATGGATTATCTCTTCACTTTGTTAATTGTTTCCTTTGCTGTGCAGAAGGTTTTTAGTTTGATGTAATTCTGTTTGTCTGTTTGTTGCTTTTGTCTCCTGTGCTTTGGGGCTCATATCCAAGAAATCATTGCCCAGACCAACATCGTGGAAATTTTCCCCTATGTTTTCTTGTAGTACCTTTACAGTTTCTGGTCTTATATTGAAGTCTTTAATCCATTTTGAGTTTATTTTTGTGTATGCTGTGAGATAAGGGTCCAATTTCATTCTTCTGCATGTGGATATCCAGTTTTCCCAACATAATTTGTTGAAGAGACTGTCCTTTACCCATTGTGTATTTTTGGCACATTTGGAGAAAAGCAATTGACTGTAAATGTTTATTCTGGGCTCTGTTCCTTCAATCACTCTGTCTTTTTTTATGTCAATATTATGCTATTTTGATTCCGATAGCTTTGTAATATATTTTGAAATCAGATAGTGTAAAGACTCCACCAAAAAACTGCTGGCACTGATAAACAAATTCAGTAAAGTTGCAAGTTACAAAATCAACATACAAAAATCAGTAGCATTTCTGTACACCAACAACAAACTATCCAAAAAAAGAAATTAAAAAACCCATTTATAATAGCTATGAAAACATAAAATACTTAGGAGTAAATTTAATTAAGAATTAAGAAGGTGAAAAACCTGTACGCTGAAAACTATGAAACTTATAAAAGAAATTGAAGAAGACACAACATATGGAAAGATATCCCCTGTTCATGAATTGGAAAAGTGATATATTAATAGCTAGAATGTCCATAGTACCCAAAGCAATCTGTAGATTCAATGTAATACCAATCAAAATTCTAATGCCATTATTCACAGAAACAAAAAAAAATTCTAAAATTCCTATGGAACCGCAAAAGACCTGAATGGGCAAAGCAATCTTGTATAAAAGGAGCAAAGCTGGAGGCATCACACCACTGAATTTCAAGAATTGAAATCTTCACAAAGTTAAGTCTATCAACCCATGGTTTGCATTTATTTGGGTCTTCCTTTAATATCTCTTAAAGATATTTTTGTTTATTTTCTTTTTTTAATTTTAATAGATTTAAAAGTTGAATTCTGTAACATGTATATATTGCATAGTGGTGGAGTTTGGGCTTTTGGTTGTTTTATAATTTTCCCTGTAAAAGCCTTGAATATAGTTTTTAGGGTTTTTGTTTTGTTTTGTTTTGTTTTTGTCTACGTATTTCTTTCTTTTTTTATTTGCTATTGCAAAAAATGTATATATGTGTATACGCACACACACATATATATACATACATACACACACATTTCCCAATTTTTTGATTTTTATTTTTGTTTTATATTTTATTTTAGAAATGTAGAAATGAAATTGATTTTCATAGGTTGAGTGTTAGTAAGCTTATAATTTTGCTAAATTTCCCCGTTAATTCTAATGAATTATTTATAAATTCTTTTTTATGTAAAAAACTCATATCATCTCCCAAATCATATTCTCTCTTTTCTAGTTCTCATATTTTTTCTTTTCTTTGTTATTCCTGCCTTATTGTGCTGGTTGGGTCCAATGGTACAATGTTGGAAGGAATTTGTGACACAAAGCATCTTGTTTTGTTTTGGATCTCAAAAGATTTGACCTTTTAACCTTTAAATATAACATTATAGATCTTTCTGTAGATGCTCTTTACTAGACTGAGAAATATCTCTTCTATTTCCAGTTGATTAGGCAATGTATAATTTTTATCATGGAAAATTTAATCAAATGCTGTTTCTGCATCTATATCTTCCCTTATTTGTTCTGTTAATACCTTGGATTACATTTATTGAGTTTCCTCTATCAAACCAAACTTTGCATCAGGGAACTAGAACTAATTTATTCACAATGTATTATACTTTTTGCTAATATTTTTAAGCTCTTTATTATGAAAAAAATCTGTTCATATTTAATGTAGTTTCTGGTGTATTTGGTTTAAATGCCCATCTTACTTTGTGATTATAGTTTTCCAACATGTCCTACATGTTTTTCTTCTCCTCCTTTGACTTCTTTTAGACTAATAGAGTATCTTTTAAAATCAATTTTTCCTCTTTACAGGTTTAAAAGTTATACACTTTGTTTCTCTTCTTTTAATACTTATCCTAGAAATTGCAACATGCCTACTTAACTTACCACTTCTGAAATAATTCGGTGCTTTTGTCCTCTTTTCAGACAATGGAAGGAACTTCTCACACTTGAGCACATTTTACGCTCTCCTGTCTTATTTACTGTTATTGTGTTTTAAAGAAATTTATGTTTTAATCCCCAAGAGACATTTTTATTTTAATTTTATAAATTTTATTTAGATTTATTCATATTTTCCACTTTTTTGCACTTATTTTCTTCTTGCATTTCAAACCCCTATGTGAGAAAATTTTCTTTCTGTCTGACCTACTTCCTTAAGAATTTCTTTTCATCTGCTATTAAAAATATTCTCACTTTTTGTTGTGTGATGAATGTTTATTTGGCTCTTATTCCTGGAAGATATTTTCAGTGGATATAAAATTTTATTCTCTCCCCCCCCCATTGAAGATGTTAGTTCTATTTTTTCTGGCTTAATTGGCTGTTATTAAGAAGTCAGCTATTATTCCTTCAAAAGATTCTCTCTACTCACACACTCAGGGTGTGTATACATATGCATACATATGTGTAAACACATGTTTATACATATATTTATGTTATTAAGTATTAAATGTCTGATTTCCTTAAGTACTAAGTTTGACAGTTGATATCTCTGACATTTCACTGTGACATTTCTCGTTTAATATTTGTTGTGAAGGTACATCCTCAGTCTTTCAAATGCACATTTTGGCTCGTGATTATCTTTCAAATTTTTTTTAGAGCAATTTTTGTGAAACCATGGATAAGTCAAAAATTCATGTTATTTTCGAATATGAGTTCTGTCATGGAATCAGTGCAGCACAGACAGCTTGAAATATCAACAAAGTGTTTGGAAGGATGTGGCTAATGAACACACAGTACATCGATGGTTTGAGAAGTTCCGTTCTGGTGATTTTAATCTTGAAAATGAGCCATGTGGGCGACCTGAGACCAAGGTGGATAATGATGAGCTGAAAGCTGTAGTGGAAGTGAATCCATCTCAACCTGCACGTGAATTAGCAGCAATGTTTGAAGTTACTATTCCAACAATATTGGACCATTTGAAACAATTCAGCAAGGCAAAGAAGCTGGATAGATGGGTTCTGCATGAATTAAATGAGCATCAGAAGAGAAATCGTCTCAAAGCCTGCCTTTCTTTGCTGTCATGACATAAAGGCGAACCATTTCTACACCGTATTTTTGTGTGTGATCAAAAATGGGTTCTTTCTGACAATTGAAAGCGTTCAGCATACCAGTCGGGTCAAGAAGAAGTGCTGAAACACAGTCCGAAACTGAATACTAATCAAAAAAAGCTAATGGTGTCTGTCTGGTGGTCCAGAGCTGTTATTATCCACTATAGCTTCATGAAACCTGGTCAATCAATTACAGCGGATGTCTACTGCAACCAGTTGGACGAAATGGTGAGGATGCTTGCCATTAAGCAGCTGAGATTGGTCAATAGAGACAGGCCAATCCTCTTGCAAGACAACGCTCGACCACATGTCGCACAAACAACGCTGCTCAAACTACAGCAGCTGGAGGTGGAAACTCTCTTTCATCCACCGTATTCACCAGACCTTGCACCAACTGACTACCGCTTCTTCCAGGCTTTGTCCCACTTCTTGCAAGGAAAAATGTTCAATTCTCAACAAGCTGCAGAAAACACCTTTTGCGATTTGATCGCCACTCACTCTGGAGAGGCTTCTTTCCTGCTGTTATATAGAAGCTACCGTTAAGATGGCAAAACTGTGTCAATAGTTTAGGCACATACTTTGATTAATTGTACTGCTTCTTGTTTGAGATACAATAAACTAAACTTTTGATTCAAAATTGGACATTTCATATTTAGTGGCATGTGTGTATGTGTGCACACATTTCCTGGCTTCTTTTAGGAATTTACCTGCTTTTGGGTTTTTGAAGTTTCATTATGATCTTAGTGTGGATTTATTTTTATTTTTCATGCTTGAAATTTATTGCACTTGGGAACCTGAATAGTTAGGTAAATGATAAAAAAAATCTTGTGAGATGAGGAGGAGATGAGGAAAATAATATCACAATGAAAGGAACAACCAGATCTGAAAAGTGTAGGGTGGAGGGGTAGGGACGGAAACTGTCAGGGCCAGGTGCTTTAGAAAGGGAGCGACATGAGACAGGTGCAAAATTCAGAGCTGGTGATGGCCACACTTGAATGAAACTCAGGGGCTACATAAAATGTAAGCAAATTACCTTTTTGAAAAAACATCTCATTGAATTCCTATTACAAAGTTCTAGATCAGAGAACCCAGTAACAAGGGAATTTTAATATTAGTTCTTGGAGTCCACAACCATGGTGAAAACTCTGAAGAATAAACCTGAACTGTAAGGTCACAATTATAATTTGAATTTTTTCTGAAATTAAAAAGAGTGTTGACCTCTCAGTTTTATCGTACGATTTGAGCACAAGTGAATATAGTAATTGTAATAACAAGAACAAAATAAATGCAATCAGTTATCTTCACAGAATGCAACATATTATATAAAATACAGACACCTTACAGCTTTTACAATTATGAAATCTTTTTGAATCATTTTTTAAGAACACAGGTAATGAGAAGTAGATTTCATTGCCGTAGCTTAATGCCCCAATTAATTAACTATTCTGAAAGGCATCCTGGTGAGTATAATGCCCACTGACTTCCAGGATGTGTGCGGGCTGTGAAAGTGGCCACACAATCCATTCTGACTTCCCTGTGGAAGCCAGTCCGTATTTGGCTCTCTGTTATGTTGCATTCTGACCTGTGTTTCGTTTGTCTGTGCCCCAGTGATGGACTGTTGCTGTGGTTTGAACCTGTCTCCTCCAAAACTCAGGTGTTGCCAAAGTGCTGGTGTTAAGAGGTGGGGTCTTTATAAGGTAGTTAGGCCATGAGGGCTCTCCCTCATGTAGGGGATTAGGTACCCTTATAAAAGGGCTTTCGGAGGGAGTACATCACTCTCATGTGAGAACACAGTGTCCCCCAGTCTGGAGGACGCAGGACAAAGGCCCTCACCAGACACCAAATGCCAGCACCTCGATCTGGGATTTTCCAGTCTCCACCCTGTGAGAAATAAATTTCTGTTTTTTATCAATTATACAGTCTCAGGTATTTTGTTATAGCTACCCAAAGGGACTAAGGCAACTATTTTCCTACTCATTCTAGAAAGAAGAAATTCATTCAGTTTTCACAGCCCATCAAGTAGCTTTCTGTCAACTATCCGGTTTTTTTAAATTAATTTATTTATGTCAGAGTATTACGGGGGTACCCATTTAGGTTACACGTATTGCCTTTACTCTGCCCGAGTCAGAGCTTCCTGTCTTTTCCATTCCCCAGGCCACTAAGAGAAAAACAGAAACCGTTAGCTCTCACATGGACCAACGTTCTCAAAGCTCATGTTCCAGCCCTGAGGAGCAGCGTGTGGTGCTTTCACCCCACAGACCCCAAGCCTCACTCAGCCAAACAACCTTGCAACACCCTCTCTCCTCTCTTCCCCCACGTGGGCCAACCTCCTTCTCCGGAAACTGCAGCTGCTGCTAGAGAGGCTGTGATCCCACTTCCCTGATTTTGGCTAATGAGGGTGTTCTGTACAGACCCAAACCTACCAGGAGTGACATGATAGGGCTTTCTTGCCCAGAGGGTACCCACAGTGTCAGCCGCCCCACGGCTTACATCGCTGTAAGTTTAGGCATCGTGCATGCACGTGTGTGGTTGTTGCACCTATGCCTGCGTGTGTGCGGTTGTTGTGCAGTCAGACAGCGCATCTGTCTGAGACCAGCCTCCCATTGTCACTTGATCCTCTTTCTGAATGACAGAAGGAGTGGCCTGGGGTTGGGTACCCAGAATCCGCCCCTGGAAAACAATAATGGTGGCAGCTCTGAAACTCACAGATGGCTCAAAGGATTTGATACAATACGGTGGAAAGTGCCCCGGACCACCCATAGTCCTGGCTTTGCTACTGATCGGTTGGGTGATCTTGGGTACAGTTGTTTTACCACACGTAAATTGGGATAATTCTCACCTTTAGAGCTGCTGTGAGAACTAAATGAACTGATGCCTGCCCAGCCCTTGCCCAGCCCTTGGTAACTGTTTATCTCAGGCAGCTGCCCAGCTGGTTAAGGAAACAAGGACTGGCACACGTGGACTCTAAGCCTCTTACATATTATGACTCTAACACTGCCGAGTCAGGGTTAAAATGTATATATTTGCCAATGAATATTCCTAGATTTTTATATCAAAATTTCCTTTGATATCTAAAGAAAGCTCGGAAGACAACGAGATGGTAGCCCGGCTGTCTAAAGGCTGTCCTCTGTCCCAGCCATTGCTCGTCCAGGCACCTAAGCAACCGGCACCCATGAGCTGAGCTGAGCAAGCTGTTTGTCAAATGCCTACTATGTGCTAGACTTCTTCATGTGGTCTCGTTCAATGTTATTCACACCCCATCCAAGGTCAGCATTATCAAATTCTCTTCTGTTTTGCCGAGGACTACAGCTGAGCAAGTCCTCCTAGGTAGAAAGAGGTGAAGCAAGAGTGTGCGAGTCTGAGTCCCGTCCTGCCTAACTCCAAAGCCTACACTCCCTCTTGTCCGTGTCCTCTGGGCATCGAGATGGGGGCCCAGATAAGAGGAAGGATGCAGCAGAGGGCACCCTAGAGAGGGTGCAGAGCCCACCGAGACTGCCCTGATGGTAGTACATGAGTTGTTGATGGTCAGGGTTTTTTGTCTTGGGTTAAAAACAAGCAGGAATTAGACATTTTACAGAAATTCAAGTCAAGGGTCCACTGTATCCAGAAAGCAGGAAATCAAACAAATCAAACAAAGAGTCATCCTCCCTGCCTGCCTCAGTTAGTGCCTGCTATGGACTGAATGTTCATATCACCCCAAAATTCATATATTGAAGCCTTAACCCCAATGTGATGGTGTTAGGAGGTGATTAGGTAATAAAGGCAGAGCCCTCGTGAGTGGGATTAGTGCTCTTACAAAAGAGTCCCCAGAGAGATCACTTGCCCCTTCCACCATGTGAGGATTTAGCAAAAAGGTGCCATCTGTGAACCAGGAAATGGACTCTCACCAGACCCTGAATCTGCTTTGATCTAGAACTTCCAGCCTCCAGAACTGTGAGAAATAAATTTCTGTTGTTTGTAAGCCACACAGTTTATGGCATTTTGTCATAGCATCCTGAATAAACCAATACAGCCTCTCCCCTCTACCTTATGCAAAGGCTGTGATTATTTCTTTGCTGCGGCTGAATTGCCATAAACAAATGAGTGACGGCTCAGGTCCCGGATTGAATCTGCTTTGGTCCCGTGAATATAGAAAAGAAGGCTTAAGTATCTCTAAATCTTGTAAGGTGTAGAAAACAATAGAAAAGTGGGATAATTACACACACATCCCAGTAAATAACTGGGATTTTAAAAAATTCATGCTCTTATAGAACATTAAAGATGATGTGACTACTAGGTCATTTATCATGAAATAAAAAGCCCCAGATACAGAAGTGTAAGCAAAATATGATCTGATTTACAAACATCCAGCTTAAATATTTCAGGAAAATATCTGTTAACAGAGCAAAGTACAGCTGTCCAAGAAGATGCATGTGTTACTGATGTTAAGAAACCCTACTGTTTGAAATACTGGTGTTGTTTCATTGTTACCAAAGGACTAACTTAGTCGGCTTCCTGTCATAGGAACATTTCATCTACTTCTAGATTGTTAATTTAATTTCACATGTTTCAATCCCGAATCCAATCTTTTCTAATCTTTATTTGATTGAAAAAAGCTAATTGAATTTCCTATGCTTCTATACTACGTGTTTTCCTGCTTATTTTGAGTGTCAGCAGCTTTCTGGCTGTCTCTATTTGCACATTTCTTTTACTAAGCCCTGATATTGAACATAGTCTGCATAAGGGAGCATATCAACATTTTACTTATGGCCCAAAGTTAGCTAATTAGACCCATCATGAAGAAGATGGCTTTTCTTTCATTGCTTAGAATAAATTGTTATTCTTCCAGTATTGGTTTTTGGATTCTGATAATTTGAAGAGTAAAAGTAGTACACATTTATCTATTCTTAAATATCCATTTTCAAGGGAAAGTAAATCACATGGTCAGGATCTGAGTGCAGAGCCGCACCTGAATTAAAATCCTAGCCACCCAGGGAGTGCTGAGATTTTCTGAATCTCAGTGAACTGTTTAGTAAGCTATTGTAGCACCAAGCTCACCCTTCTGGACTCTGTTTTGTGGTGCTGAGGCTGGAGCTCTGCAAACCACATTTCTGCTTTGCCAGTTCCTCCTTGTTAGGCTCTGCCAACAGGGGGCAATGGGTGGAGACCACCAGGCTGGGGGCAGTGGGCAATGCACTCTCCTGTTTGCTCTGTGAGCAACACTTCTTATCATGGCAGTGCCTGTTGGTTTCAATTTCTGATGTTTACTCATGCTCCCCAAATCAGCTCCAGTGAACCCCTCAGAGACAGCAGGACCAGGACAACACCCCCACTTCTGAGATTTAAGTGTCGGTGTCATGAACTCCTGCCTTTAAAGCTCCAGAGCTACTAGCACCAGTGGGTCCAAATCCTTTACGCCCTGCCTCACTCGGTCTCTGAGTGCAGTGGCGTCAGTCTAGCTCACTGCAGCCTCAAACTCCTGGGCTCAAGCGATCCTCCTGCCTCAGCCTCCCAAGTAGCTGGGACTACAGGTGCTCAGCACCACACCAGGCTAATTTTTTCTATTTTTGGTAGAGACGGGGCCTCGCTCCTGCTCAGGCTGGTCTTGAACTCCTAAGCTTAAGCAATCCTCCTGCCTCAGCCAGGAGGCAGAGTGCTAGAATTACAGGCATGAGCCACTGCGCATGGCCAATTTTCTAAATTTTAATAATCACAGGTTTCTTCACTTGGTTCCCCTAATCTCAGGGGAGGTAGCTGCTTCCTGCATGTTCCATCTCTGTGTTGTGATCCTCTTGTACCTTTTCAATGCGCTCATACCTATTTAACCGATTTTCCGTATTAGGTTTCCTCTGTTAAAATAACTGGTATGATTTCTATTTTCCTGAGTGGACCCTGGCTGATACTGTCAATTTCTTTATATGTAAAATGGCTGTGGGGTGAATTGTGTTGCTCCCTTTTCCAATTCATATGTTGCAGTCTTAATCCCAGGCACCTCAGAATGTGACCTTATCTGGAAATAGAGTCATTGCAGATGTAATATGTTAAGAGGAGGTCATTCTGGAGCAGATTAGGCTCTCAATTCAATGATTGCTGTCCAAATCAGAAGAGAAGTGTGTCTCCAGGAGTGGAGAATGCTCTGTGATAACAGGGGCAGAGATTGGAGTGATGCATCTGCTTGCCAAAGAATGCCAAGAATGGCCAGCTGTCAGCAGAAGCTGGGGGAGAAATTGGGGTGGGGGGGCAGATGCTCTGTCAGAGCCCTCAGATAGACTTAACCCTGAGAACACCTTGGCTTCAGATTTCAGGCCTCTAGAACTGTGACAGAATAAACATCTTTTGTTTTAAGGCACCCAGTTTGTAGTCTTTTGTTACAAAGGTCCTAGGAACACACCCATCTTATAGAATGACGCCTGTGGAGTGCCCTGTTTGGGACCTAACATATGTAAATTCTCAGTAAAGAGAGCATTTGTATCATCATTACTTTTACTATTATTGATAGTTCTTGAAGTCTGTGCTTGGCCTGCCCTTGGTCTTTTATTCAGGGTTATGGAGTTTGTGACCAGAGGGCCCCCTCTGAAGGACCAACCCAGCCCCTCTCCTCCCCCCCACCATGGGGTCAGTGGAGGCCTCTGTGACAGTAGATGATCCTGTTTTTCTTCTTCCTCTGCACAGTCCTGCTTCCCTCTCCCTCACAGTGTCCTCAACAAACCATATCAAGTCTGATCCCCCATGAATCTGACCTGCCATACCTTAAAGTAAATATAAAGCCTTGCATTTAAGTTTTACAAAGTACAATTTGCACACATACAGGGACGGTGGGGGAACAATTAATTCTATAGAAATTCTTGTGATTTTAAATAATTATTAGTTCACCTAATATCTCAACACTGTTAGTTAATCAATATGAACAAATTGATGGCATGCTTTGCCCACTTGGCCTCTAGTTCAGAACCCTTTTAAATTCTACTTAAGAAACACAGAGGATTCTCAGGTTTGGTTCTTGGCTGATTTAAATGTTATTAATGTCTTCCCAATTATAAACCTGTCTAGGGATGGTCTCAGCTAGAAAACAATATCTAACAATAATCTAAGACTGCAATCCAAGGATTTTCTGATGCAATTGAACTAAATATTCCTTGTGGAAAATAAAGATAATATTCTATCTGGACACATGCAATCCTCCATCAATACTAGAAGACAACAGATTCTAAGTGGTAAGTAATTAAAACATCTGTGACTTTGTTCCTTTATTTGTTCTATTTTAAAGATGCATTTAAAGTAATTTCTAATTTGAAAAAAAAGATTTGAACAGTTTGGAGTTCCAATTAAGTTTCCTCCTTAATAGAAGGATTGCTTTCTCCTAAACATCTTTGTGCTCATTTACATGATAATTCACAGGTATAATACTAGCACTAGCTGTAACAAGTCAATACCACAATTGCTACCTTTCAGGAAGAAATGTAGGGTGTTCACTGTTTATCACACAGATGGGCTATTGAACAAATTCCACAAGGAGGTTCTAATTATCTTAGACTGGGAAAAGGAAAGGATTCTTGAATGTTCTTGCATTTCACCTAACTTTATGTTGTTTCTTTTAGATTGGGAAGTTAGAAATGAGTAAGTATTAGAAGTGTGGCACAGGGTAGTGGCTTCTGAACATTTTCAGTAAAACCCCTTTACAATATCAATTTGGGGAGTGTTCACATGAGATAGTTATCTTTTTAATAAACATCAATTGAGGAAATACATTATGATAAGATGTGAATTTAGTAACACTTTGAAATAATTTTGTATTTTACTAATCGTAGCATCTACATATTTGAAAAATATAGTGGGTGTGTTAGAGGAAGTGTGCATGTGTATGTGTGTGTGCATGTGCATCATTTTTTAATTCATTCTAGAACAATGCACAGTTGGTGCAGGAACTCCTGCACCGCCCCTGAATGCTGAGGCCCATGGTTGGCAAAGAAGAAAGGCAGGGATATTTCTGGATCCTTAGCCTGTTCTGTCCTGGCTCTCCTCCTCATTGGCTATGTCACCTTGGAGAACTCAACCTTTTGGTTGCTTCTGCTTCCTCGTCTGTAAAATACAGTGTGGGTTTTAGGAGATCTGCTCATTCCAGCATGACCTCCCTTGCCATGGGTCTCCTCTGAGTTTTAGGCCTGCAGCATTTTGCTGTCAGCAATTTCCCCACTCCAGGACACCATTTCTACGTGCTGTGTGAATAAACTTTACGTCCTTGCCCCAGAATAGCTAATGAACACCAGCAGGGATCAGGAGCTCCTGTGAACATTAAATTAACTGAGGAAGCTGCTGCCCACATGGTAGTAATGGCCAGTGCCCTGGTCTCCAGGAGGTCCCCTCAGCCCACAGTTCCAAGGCTTGGCTGCTGGTCACTGATGAGGACATTAATCACCCGTCCTGTGCGTGCTCATTTCAGACCTCCTCCAGGAATGGACTGGTTTGTGTTCTTTTTCTCTGATTTCCTCTCTTTTACGTGGACCTGTTTAACCATCAACGTGAATTCCATTGCACATGATTTCCCTCCCGTAGAGTAGGGTCAGGTGGTTCTGTTCTCCCTTGTTTCCTGGCTGGAGGCAGCAGCTCCTTTGCTAGAACCAAGCAATGGCAGCAGGTATGGAGGATTACAAGACATTTAACCCAATGTTTCAACCTTAAGAATATTTGGACTTTCTGTTCAGGATGAAACATTCTTATCAGGTTCATACCAACACCAAAGAAGTCCCATTGATAAGGCACTTGCTAGAGCTTATTTCCTTAAACTTTGATCAAATTTGTATGTTGTGCAGTTCAACAATTTATGAATTTTTCAATTATATTTTGTCTTTCTTATACTGTAAGCATTTTTTGCTAAAATTGTTTTTAGGATAAATTTTTTCCATGAACAATTTTATATTGATGATTTGATCCATCAATAACTTACCATACATGTGAAACTTACCTTCTGCCATTGAGAATTATTGTTTATGGACATTATTTCCATCAAGTTCAATTTTAAAGATCTAATTTTTATAAATAAGTTTTGATATATTTGCAAGCTATTTACTGAAAAATTATACCACATGTAGTTTTTAATATTTGTCATTTTTTCCTAAGTAGCAATAATAAACAGCAATAATAGTAGCAATAATTATAAATTGAGTGAAATAAATTTTGTAGGTTTTTTTGCCAATGCAAAATAAAATTATTAGCAGATCCTTTCATGTATGATGTGACAGGATTCCTTCATTATCCAGGTTTGGGTAATTTTGTTGTTAATTCAACTCTTCAAATTCTGTGAGTCACAGCTAGAAAATAAAATAAAATATGCAATACCACTTAAAGTAGTGTTGAAACACACAAAGTGTCTAGGGATACATTTAACAAAATATATGCAAGGACTGTATACTAAAATGTACAAAAACGCTTAAAGAAGACCTAAATAAAAGGATATATAAACTATGTATATGGAGTAGAAAATTCAATATTGTTAAAATGTTAATTCTCTCCGAACTGATCTATAAAATTTATACACTCCCAATCAAAATTTCAGCAGGATAAATAAATAACAAAATATATACTTCCTTGGATTTCAATTGAAATTCCATAAAATTCTTATTTTAGGGAGAGTTGACATCATACTATATTGAGTCTTCTAATCCATTACTATTTAAATAATCTTTTAATTTTTTCAGTAGTGATTTTGTAGTTTTCTACCTAAAGGTATTATGTTTTGATGTTTTTAGAATTATTATAAGTAACATTGTTGTCCTTCTCCTGATCTAAGGGCTACGGCTCTCAATATTTTACTACAAAGAATAGATGTTTACTGTAGGCTTGTTGTAGATAAACTTTTTCAAATTACAAAAATATTTTATTTTCAGAATGCTAATAGATTTATCATAAAATATTTTGAATTTTAGCAAATATTTTTCTGCAACTACCGAGGTAAAAATATGTTCCTTCATCCTGTTAATTTTGTGAAATTCAAGGGTTATTTTTTCCTGGGCTCAAGTAACTCAGTATTTCTACCGGATTTTGCTGCGATGTGTTAAATTTTTAATGTATCACTGGTATTTATTTGTTAATATTTTATTTTGAAATTTTGCATTTATAATCAGAGGAATTAACCTGTAATTTTACTTTTTGCCATGTCTTTGTCAGCATTTGATGTCAAAGTTAGTAAGCTTCCTAAAGCAAATAGTCTAGCTCTCTCCTCTTTATTATTTTCTGGAAGGGTTTATGTAAGACTGTGGGTATTTCTTTCTTAAATATTTGGAAGAAATAACTGGTAAAGCTATGTAAATCTGGAGATTCTTTTAGTGAATACATAACTATTCAAATTTTCCATCTCTGTTTTTCATCTCTTGTGTTTGGTAATTTTTTTTTCTATGAAATTTTTCATTTTATCTAAATTTTCAAATTTCAAAATTTGAAATATGTTTCAAATTTATATATTTGCTATAATATCTTTATCATTTTAATGTGTATAGGATGTGTATATTGTATATGTTGGATGTGTATTGTATATGTGCTATATTGGTATTTGTATATTCTCTCTTTTTTTCCTTGATTATTCTTGTCAGAAATTTAATTTTTCTTCCAAAAAGAATGAACTTTTTCCTGTGTGAGTCTATCTTTTTCATTAATTTATGTTCTTATCTTCATTATTTTCTTCTTCTGTTTTTGTGAGTTTACTTTGTTCATTTTCTAACATCTTGCAACAAGGAAGGAAGGGTCTTTTCAATAAATGGTGTGGATCGATTGGATATCTAAGTGGAGAGAAATGAGACCTGACCCCTAAGTCAAGCCTTGTCGGAAAAGGAATTACATGTGGATCAAAGACATAAATCTGAAAAGTAAAACAATAAAGCTCCAGTAAATAATACAGGTAAATATCTTCATGTTATTGGGGTAGGCAAAATTTCTTAAACATGACATTAAAAGCACTAACCATTACATGAAAGATCAATAAATTGTACTAAATTAAGCCTAAGAAATTTTATCCACCAAATGACACTATGGAGAGAATACAAAAGAAAGCCGTGGAGTAAGAGAAGATAATTGTAAGACTCATATCCAGAGTTTGCAAGCATCCTACAAATCAATGAGCAAAAAACCAATAACCCAATTTTTTAAAAAAATGGGCACAGGTCTTAACCAGGCACTTTATAAATATCTACATGACCATAGCTACATGACCATTAAAGTTATAAAAAGTTCATTACGAAATGGAACTTAACCCCACAATGTGGAGTACCACACTACCCCCGAAATGGCCAACATTAAAAATAAGTCAGAAAGACAATACTAAGTGTTGACAAGGGTGTGGAGAACCAGAACCTCCCTCAGATGCTGGTAGTGGGAGTGAGAAGTATTGCAAGAACTTTGACCACTGGTTCTTTGGCAGCATCTTCCAAAGCTCTCCCTACATGTGGCCCAAAACACCTGAATCGCAGGTACAAACCAAGAAGAAAGGGGAATGTGTGCGTACAAGAGACGCTCAGGCGAATGTTCACAGCAGCATTATTCATAATAGCTGAAGACTGGAAACCAAAGTCCATCAACCTCAGATAAATTGAAGTATATTCGCACGATGCAATTTGATACAGCAAAGTAAAAGAAGAAACTACTGCTCCATGCACAATCACAATATTGAGTGACAAAACTCAGACACAAATGGGTACACACTGCATAAATAAATTTATATTAATTAAAAAAGACAGGTAAATCAAATCTATGGAACAGTAGGCAGAGAAGTTGTTGCTTTTAGAAAGGGGACATTGTGGGAGGCCCTCTTGGGTGGCTTTCGGGTCTGAAAGTATTCAGTATCTTAACTTGGGTGGTGGTCACATGGGTCAGGTCATTGCACAAAACTTCATCTAGCTGTACACTCATTATTAGCATGAAGCAGTGGAGCTGTGATCGTCACTGCTAAAGAGAACAGTTTTGAACAAATCATCCCAACAGAATTATTCTATTGAATTGTTGACTTGAAAATCATCACAAGAATCTCCGATTCTTGCCTGTTCACTTTTCAGCATGTACTTTGTACGTCAATAAACTATTTAAAAACAAGCAAACTATTGACAATATATAATATATAGATGAAAATGTAAACGAAGTGTGTTAAGAGCATTCACTCGAAAGCCCTCTAGGAGGTACTGGCCTGTCGCCCCGCCATGAACACCCTACCTGCCCCTCCTGCCTGCCCCTGGGGCAGTGAGACCAGGTTTCCTGAACTACAATTCTTTTCCCTCCCACTGTTTGCCCTCTTGGTGCCTGTTCACCCTGTAGGCCCTGGTGTAAATATCACATCCCTGTTCAATTACATCTTCCTGCTATTTCCTCTTCTAGCTCCTTGTATTTTCATTTCATAGTGTCGAAAGAAAATGGTTTAAATGAGACAAGAGTCAGAGGCAAGGGTTCCCTTACAATAGTGTTTTTTGCTATAGATACATATATAAAATATATAAATAATATTCATAATATTCACTTCTCCCCAATGTGACTCAGTCCTCAGGGATTGTCCACTCCTAGCCTATTCCCCTCTCTATCCCTCTCCTGCCAAGGGTCTATCAAGCCCCAGAGGCCTTGAGACGACCCCCGCACCTGTGTGGGCCCACCCGGTCCTTCAGCAGCTGCCATTCTGGGTCAGCCTCCCACACACTCTGTCCCGGTGAGGGACAGAAGCGTGACTGCCATGGCATTTGTCTCGTGGTCTTCATGAGTGAGTCCAGCCCCTGGCAGCTCAGCTCTCTTAAGCTCAGCTACGCTCTGAGGGACGTGAGAATATCCACTATCAGCCAGGGCTTGCCTTTCCATAGTGTGGAACCGTAGCCTCCTGGGGAGGAGCCTGGCCTTCTGCCCACTGGAGCGCCCACAGCCCAAGAATCCTACCTTAAAAAAATCATACTCCTAACATCTAACCACGCCCTGGCTGAGGTGGGGGACAACCCTGGGGTGGGACTGTTGCTGTTTTCTTCATGCCATGAGCCCAGCACTGTCAGAGGGAACAGCCTCCCTGGCTGAAGTTGTGGCTGTAGAAGGGACTTCTCTAATCCCAGGTCAACTACTAAGGTTTCCTATCAGGTCTCCAGTCTTTGTAATATGTTAGAATAATAAATCAACCTACCACATTCCAGAATAGGAACAGATAATTACCATACCAAGTCCCTGCCAATTCTTTCCATCTTGTGAATAGGTATTTACTTGAGGAGGTCCCCTTTGTCCCTATACTTGTCGGTCACACTACAACTTAGTGAATATGTATTGGAGGAAGTGTGCCTGTTTGGAAGGAATAAAATGCCATCTTAAACTTCATTTAAGACAATATTTATTGAATACCTGATATGTACTGGGCACTAAGCAATCTGCTGGGGATATCACCCCTGGGAAATGCTCAATCTACCTGAAGATTAAGCCAGACATGCCCACACATATAAATTTAATGCAAGGGCATGAAGGGAAAGATACAGAATTCTGGGGAAGCTTCCCTGTTAAGGGTTAGGGAAGGAAGACTGGAGCTTGGAAGATGTCTAGTTTTTAGGAAAAAAGCAAAACCAAACAAGAATAACATTGAGAAACCCACCACCTGAAGACGTCCATTAAGCCAGGGTAGTTTGTACCACCCACACAAATGTGTACCTCAACCAGTAGGACTCGGGGTGGATGGATATCAACAGGGTCTTCACAAGCAGCATGAAGCAGTGGAGCTGTGATCATCACTGCTAAAGAGAACAGTTTTGAACAAATCATCCCAAAAGAATTGTTCTATTGAATTGTCGAGTTGAAAATCATTACAAGAATCTCTGATAATTTTTTAACTGTATATCAAAAACATTTCTTTGATTTGTCAAGATTCTAATTCAGAAAATTACGGGCAGGAGAGTATCTTTCAACTTACTCCCTCTGGACTTCCCATGAAGAAAGATTCAGCTTCTTTCCTGCTGAGCCTCTAGCACGTAGCCTGCTGTCTGGAGTGCTGCAGGTGCTGTGTGAAGGTGGGCACATTGCACCAGGTATAGGCCTGGTCCTACCAAAGGTGCTGAGTGGGCTCCCAGGAGGATGCTCCATAGAACTTGTCTAATAAATGGAGCCTAAAGTAAAGCTGAAAGAGCGAAGAGGTGACACGCAGATACACCCAAACATGCGCGCGCGCGCGCGCACACACACACACACACACCCCTCTCACATGCACCTGCTTTGGATTGTACTTTCAAGCCTCAGCAGCTGTGAACAATGCATCGTCAAGCCTGGAAGTCCACCCAGTGCAAGACCACGCTAGCTGAGATCTCTAGAATTCAGTTTCTTCATTCTAGAGTGATGAGGTTGGATCGGATGTCAGCTCAGGTTCTTTCTCTTCCAACATGGGCTCTATGGGTCTGTTGTTCATTTTCAGAAATGAAATAATTTTATTTTGAATTTAGACATGTCACCTTAAAATGAAGTGTCCCTAATATGTCCCCATAGTGATCATTTATTTTTAGGAAATCTAATCAAACCCAAGCAAGGAAGGGCATTACCAAGTTCACTTTTAATATAGTTACAATTGTGTTGGCTGGACGGTTCACTGAGAGCATCCTGCCCACAGATGGGCAGAGAGGAAGAACTGTGCCACAGCACCAACTTTTATGAAAACCATTTTTCCTTGGTACCAAAAGTACCTCTTTTTCTTATATGTATAAATCTTTGTTTGGATGGAAGGAACAGAAGCACGGCCTCAGAGAACCACCCTCTGGTGCGTGTACGCCAGCAAGAGGAGGGCAGTTGCCTTCCCTGTTGGGCAGGGTCCTCTAGGCCTGTGGCCCCCAACCCCCAGGCTGTGGACTAGTATGATCCAACCAGGCCGCACAGGAGGTGAGCATCTGGCGAGCCAGGGAAGCTTCATCTGTATTTACAGCCGCTTCCCGTCGCTCACATCACCACCTGAGCTCCGCCTCCTGTCAGATCAGCAGCAGCATTAGATTCTCATGGGAATTTGAACCCTCCTGTAAACTGCACATGCAAGGGATGTAGGTTGTGCTCTCCTTATGAGAATCTGTCTGAACGTCCCTCCACCCAGTGGAAAAATTGTCTTCCATGAAACTTGTTCCTGGTGCCAAAAAGGTTGAGGACTGCTGCTCTAGGCCCCTCTTAGCTTCAACAGCCTGTTCTGCAGAAATCTATCTAGTCATATGAAAATCAGACTCACTTTTCCTTCTACCTCTTAGAAATTTCCACAAGCTTGCCATCTCCTGGCCAAGGTTGTCTACTTCCTTTTCTTGGGTTAAACCTACTTTTTAGGAGAATTAACAAAAGTATCCTGAGGCTCTCACAAGGGGTATCTATTTTCTCATTATACAAAACTGTACAAGAACATTACCTTAGCTCTATGCATGTGTTTATTAAGTCACATTTTAACCTTTGGAAAAAGAGATATTCTTGCAATTACTTTTTTTTTCTGACACTGTCATTATTTTGACAGTGTGCCTGTGCATATTAGAGACTTTCAATAAAGGAATTCCATCCTATCTAAAATGTTGTTTCCATGAAGAACAGTGGTGAGTTTGTTTCTGTCTAACAGGCATGATGTGAGCAGGAAGATGCTTTGCTGTAAGACACGTGCCCTCTGGTTAATTGTATGATTCTGAGCAGTTGCTCATCTGGAATTGTAAACAAAAGGGGCCGCCTGGATGAAGGCCTGTGCTCTGTGTCCTCACATATTTCTTCTTAGCATCTTTGTGAAATGGCGTCATGGTCATGTATTTGCTATACTGATGAAGTTTGGCTCAAGGAAGCACTGTTGGAGAGAGCAGAACTGGAGTGACACAGACCGGAGATCAAATCATAGCTATTTCATTTACCGGCTGTGTGGCCTTGGGACTTACTCACCCTTTGTGAGCCTGGGAGTGGTAGCAATGATGCCAACATCCCAGGTGCCTGGCACTTTACAGATGCTCAGTATGGGCTGTTTTCTTGTTCCTCCTTTGGTAAGCTTCCTTGGCGAGGGCACACAGAATGCTCTGTCATGATGCTGTCCACAGTGGGGCTCACTCCAAAAGCTTTGGTGAGTTGGGGATGTAAACAGAAGGAGACCCAGCATCAGAAGGGATGCTGGGAAGACACCCAGTTGGAGAGACCTTCAACTCCTCAAGTTGGTACATTTGAATGGTTCTCAAGGTGATAGAGCTGATGATTTGGAAGGAACCCCCTCAGGGAGAAGCAATTTTTTCTTCTGCTAGAAAAAGCAGTTAGAGGTGAAAGATAATCATGGGAGGTGGTAGTGGTGAATAAAGAATCAGAATTCTAAAGTTAAGCCCTCTTAATAGGTGCAAGGAAAAAAAGCACTCTCCTTATATTTATTGATCAGTCTGATTTTTCCTGCATGATATAACTGTCATGAGAACCCAAGAAATAAAAGTGATTTGCAGGTAATTATGGACAGGGAATTGCCAATCTTCTCATCTTTATCTGAGGCCACCAGAGTTGATGGTTGCCGCCTGGGCACTTTCGATGTGGGCTCTGTGCGTGGAGCTGGGTCAGCACTTCACAGGGTGTGGTGGGCACTGCAGGGTGGGGCTCTTTAGTGTCTTCTGCCCCAGGACACTCAGCTGCCCAGAAAAGGCACCAGAGGAACCTAAACCAGCTTGTCCAGAAGGGGAAACGGGGGTGTGGGGGCAGACAAGAACCTCCTTTGGCAGGGAGGTGTGAGTCCTGTGGGCATTCCTGAGCTGACCAGCAGGTTCTTTTTGGGAAGTTGCAGACCTCAGCTGTTCTCAGACATCGCTTAGCCTCTTGACTCTGGGGATTTTCTGTTTGAATATATTAAAATAAAAACTTTGGACAAATTAAATTTAACAGAGTTTTATTGTACAAAGAATGGTTCATGAGTCGGGCAATCCCCAACACCAGAATAGGTTCAGAGTGACCTGGGGCTGTCTCATGTCTGAATAACGTTTATGGACAGAAAAAGGAAAGTGACCTACAGAAAACAGAAGTGAGGTACAGAAACAGCCAGATTGGTTACAGCTTGGCATTTGCCTTATTTGAACATGGTTTGAACAGTTGGCCGCCTTTGGGTGAAACTCGGTGATTGGTACAAGGGTAGGTTGCAGTCTGCTTATACATCTGGGCATGCTACAGTTCACTCTGTACCGAGAAACCTGTAGGACAAACTTAAATTATGTAAGGTGGCAGCTTTAGGCTAAACTTTAACAAATATGATCAGCAGGAACAGAGGCCTCTGTTCACGAGGGAGAATTGAAGTGAATCAGGGCTCTCTGCTGACACCAAACACACAAGAATTCACATGGGAGCACTTTATTTATTTGGTGGCAAGTCACATTTGGGTCTCCACCTTTCAAGTTTTACATTAGCTATATCTGCACACATAGAATTCTAATTATTTGTGCACATTATTTAGGGCAGATATGGTTGGGTGGAACTGCTGGCAGTTACAGGTCTGGTTCCAGTTCTTCCATGACCTACTGCATGACCTTGAGTGGGTTACTTACCCTCTCTCAGACTCAACTTTTTGTCCTATAAAATAGCATGGCAATAATTCTCAAACCACAGCATGACAAGAATTGTCTCAGGTGTCCTGTACAGCGGTGGGGTTAGATGAATAATATTGTGTGTGTGTTCCTGAATGTGAATGTGTGAGTATAAATGTGTGTGTGTGAGTGTGTGGTATGTGAATGAGCACATATAAATGAAAGAGTGTGTGTGTGTGATTGATGTGTGGGTGTGTATATGTGAGTGTGTGTCGGAGTGTGCATGTGAGTGCTTGAGCCCCTGAGAATGTGAGTGTAAATGTGAGTGTGTGTGTGATTGTGCACATGACTGAGGGTGTGAGTGTGTGAGAGTTTGTGTGAGCTGTGTGTTTGTCACTGTGTGTGCGTCCATTGTGTTGTAATGTAGTGGTGTCTCAGTGCTTGGTTGTGTGCCCATGCTTGTTCATGCAGTTGGAAAAACCCATCTAACAGATGCATCCCCCAAAACTTAAAAGAATCTGAGTTTTGTTCCAAGCATGAAATAAATGTTAGACTTAGTGAGGGGAGGAAGCACACCATAGCCCAGGAAACTGGTTAAAATTGATGATCATATTGTTCTGAAAGCATCTTGGCCTCTTTACTGCTTCAGGGGGCTTCTCTCTTCCCCATCTTGCTTCTGGTCTTGGCTGACAGCAATTTTCTCGGACTCCTTCGCTAGAGAGGCACTCCCCACCAAGCTCCATCCTGTCCACGAACAGCTGTGCCCTTCCCAGGTAGAGTGCAGAGAGTGGGCCCTTCCAAGCACCACACTCCAGGGCACAACTTCATAGGACCCCCCCAAATTTGTCTCAAGCTCTCTAATTCTTCTTCTATAACCCCATCATTCTTCCTGCAGTCCTTAATTTAAGCAATAAAAGATTCCAGCTTTATTGTGGTTACAGTTCTTCCTTCACCATACTGGATCGATTTTTAAGTATAGATGGCCAGAGTCCACGTGTCATGGCACTTTCCCTGGCATGTGGTAACCTCAGTAGCTCAGTGAACCCACCACACTTCCTGTGTGCCCTCTAGAGGGGTCAGAGGATGGGGTGGTCCCTGTGCTACTGGTGCAGCTGTCCTGCCCATAATTACCCATCACAGGACTGAGAACAGACAGGAGACATGTTGTTCTGTCTCTTGGGAGCCAGGGTGCAGGGACCTCAGGGCACAGCAGGAGGACAGGCTCCAGGTGCCAGAGAGGAAGGGGAGGGGCAGGTGCAGACCTTCCTCCCTCAGACTTGGGAAAACTCAGAGGCAAAGAAGCTGGGGATTAGGACAGGAGCCCTGCATGTACATGTCCTGGAGATGGGTGTTCTTCAGGGAACTTCCTACAAATACAGCTGGTCTCCAAGGGGAGAGATAGCTCTCAGTTCTGTGAGTTCATGAAGTAGTCTTAATGTAATATTTATTTCAAAATAGGAGTAGCTCTAATTAGCAGGAAAACATTGATGCATCAGTTATATTTAAAATATGTTATGGCAAGAATTGTATACAAATCAAGACATAAGTAGGCTTTGGCTTTGGCTTACAACAGAATGCCTATTTTTCTTTGGTTTTTCTTAACATCATAGACTTTTAGTGCTAAATGTGATTTAACAATCCATCACAACCAAGTGGGCTTCATCCCAGAGATGCAGGGATGGTTCAACATATGAAAATCTATAAATATAATTCACCACATAAATAGAAGTAAAAAAAAAAAGACAATATGATCCTCTCAATAGACACAGAAAAAGCCTTTGACAAAATTCAGAACCCTTTTATGATAAGAATGCTTAACAAAATAGGCATAGATGGGACTTACCTCAAAATGACAAAAGCCATATATGACAAACCTATAGCCAACATCATACTGAATGGGGAAAAACTGAAAGCATTCCCACTTAGAACTAGAACCAGACAAGGTTGCCCACTATCACCGTTCTATTCAACATAGTGCTGGAAGTCCTATTCAGAGCAATCAGACAAGAGAAAGAAATCAAGAGTATCCAAATGGGGGCAGATGAGATGAAACTATTGCTCTTTGATGATGATATGATCTTATATCTAGAAAACCCCAAAGATTCTGCCAAGAGACTATTGGAATTGATAAATAAGTTCACCAAAATCTCAGGTTATAAAATCAATGTACACAAATCAGTAGGATTCCTATATGCCAACAACAGTCAAGCTGAGAATCAAGTCAAAGACTCAATACCTTTCACAATAGCAACAAAGAAAAAAAACCTAGGAATATGTTTAACTAAGGAGGCGAAGGATCTCTACAGGGAGAACTATGAAACACTAAGGAAGGAAATAGCAGAGGACATAAACAGATGGAAAAACATACCATGCTCATGGATAGGTAGAATCAACGTTGTTAAAATGTCTATACTCCCCAAAGTGATCTACAGATTCAATGCAATCCCTGTCAAAATACCAACATCATTTTTTGCAGACCTAGAAAAAATAATTCTATGCTTGGTATGGAACCAGAGAAGACCCTGTATAGCAAAAGCAACCTTAAGAAAAAAGAACAAATTGGGAGGCACAAATTTACCAGACTTCAACCTATACTACAAGGCTACAGTAAACTTGGCACTGGCAGCATGGTACTGGCACAAGAAAAGAGATATAGACCAACGGATCAGAACACAGAATGCAGATATAAAACCATCCTCATATTGCCATCTGATCTTTGACAAAGCAGACAAAGACATACTGCGGATAAGAATCCCTATTCAATAAATGGTGCTGGGAAAATTGGATGGTCACATGTAGAAGACTGAAACTAGATCCACACCTCTCACCTCTCACAAAAATCCACTTAGGTTTAACAGACTTAAACCTAAGACATTAAACCATAAGAATTCTAGAAGGAAATGTTGGAAAAACTCTTATAGACATTAGCCTAGGCAAAGAATTTATGAAGAAGACCCCAAAAGCAATCATAGCAACAACAAAAATAAATAAATGGGACCTGATCAAATTAAAAAACTTCTGCACAGCCAAGGAAATAATCATTAGAGTGAATAGACAACCTACAGAATAGGAGAAAATATTTGCATGCTATGCACCCAGTAAAGGGCTGGTAACTAGAATTTATAAAGAACTCAAGCAAATCAACAAGAAAACATCAAACAACCCCATTAAAAAGTGGGCAAAAGACATGAACAGAAACTTTTCAAAAAAAGATAGACTAATGGTCAAGAAACATATGAAAAAATGGTCAACATCTCTAATCACCAGGGAAATGCAAATCAAAACCACAATGAGATATCATTTAACTCCAGTGAGAATGGCTTATATCAAAAAGTTCCAAAATAACAAATGTTGGCATGGATGCAGAGAGATAGGAACACTCATACACTGCTGGTGGGACTGCAAACACAAACTCTATGGAAAGTAGTATGGAGATACCCCAAAGAACTAAAAGTAGAACTATCATTTGATCCAGTAATCCCACTAGTGGGTATTTACCCGAAGGAAAAAAAGACATTCTATAAAAAAGACATCTGCACTCAAATGTTTATAGCAGCACAAGTCACAATTGCAAAGATTGGGAAACAACCCAAGTGCCCATCAATACATAGAAATGTGGTATATGTATACCATGGAGTACTACACAGTCATAAAAATATGGTGAACTAATACCTCTTGTATTAACCTGGATGGAGGTGGAGCCCATTCTTCTAAGTGAAGTGTCACAAGAATGGAAAAACAAACACCACATATACTCACCATCAACTTGGAACTAATCAATCAACACCTATGTGCATATATGGAAATAACATTCATTGGAAATCAAACAGGTGGGAGGGGGAGGGGTCAGGGGTAAATTCACACCTAACGGGCACAATGCATACTATCTGGGGGATGGGAACACTTACAACTTTGACTCAAACAGTACAAAAGCAATTTGTGTAACCAAAACATTTGTACCCCTGTAATATTCTGGAATAATACATTTAAAAAAAACTGAAAGGAGTTATTTTATGAGGAAGTTCTGTTAATGCTTGAGTGGATAGTTAAGGCACAAATCTAGAGTCCTTTTGTCCTGACACTTTGGCCTATTTTTATAAAAATGATGTGAATTTCTCTCTAGAGACTTGTGTGTTTAATTAATGAAGATGATTGTGAATCAAATAATGGAGGACTAAGTCTTCCCTGAAAAGAATACAAGTTCAATCACATGTACACAGGCAGGAGAGATGCCCTGCATTTACTGGGAATTCAAAGACCTCCTTCCAAATTAAAAACAAGAAACCACCACCACAACAAAAAATACCACAGACTGCATTCTAAGTCACTGAAATGTCCATCATGCTTAAAACTTTCCCTTAGGTGTGAGATCATTGCAGTTACACAATGCCGATCTCTTTATTTTGTTTTACCTAAGCATCCTATAAATTGAGTATTTGGTAATAAAAAATTGACATATGACTGCTGTATGCATTAGTTTCCCCGAATGTAACTTCTTGTTTCTGGTTATTGAACCAAGATATTTTGTTAAAGCAAATTTGATGAACCAAAATTCAGATGAAACACACTGCCCCCAAAGGGAAAAGTAGCAGCTTAGATACGAGGTCCATCGAATTACATAAAGCAGGTTTTGCTTTATTTTTCTGAAAAGTTCAGCACCAAACACTTTAATACTTAACAGAAGTACAAGCATCATGCCAAGTTCAGCATGTGGGAAAATTCCATCTTTTGTACTTGAATTGAGTAGCTGGTTTTAAGAGCGTTGAAAGTAATAACACATGGCAGCATCATTTCAAGATAGGCTTTATTCCTGATATTCTCAGAGTTCATCCTGTGTGATTCTAGAACCAATCACTCTTCTCCCTTCCAGGTCAGGCACTAACACATCAAATGTATTTTCAAAACTAAATAAGGAAAGGCCTTCTAGAAGCCTTGTAGTGAAATATGGTCTGTTCTGAATTTTAAGAGTAGGAACAAACCTCTCTAAATTAATTTTGTCTTTTTATTGCAGGGTATGTTTAGGGTGCTTATGTGCAAAGAAACTCATTTTACATTTTAATGAGTCTGTGAGGAGGAGTGATTCCCTGTGTCTCAAAGTGTTAGTGTTAATGGACTCTATTCTCTTGCAAATCATGATGTCATTCAGACTTCTAAAAAAATAGCTTATTTTTACTTGTTAAATTTGGGAAATTGAAGGGGCCAACCTCAAACTAATGTGTTTAACCCATTTCAATTCTAAACTGGCATAACATCATCACTGCAGTATCCTTTGCTTTTGGCAGATCTCCAAAAAGGTGGAGCTGCTTCTCTAGTTTTCTCACTTCCTTTATGTAGGAAAAACCTGTTTTTCTGCCTTCTCTGTGTTGGCCAGGGCTTTGTGCCACACTTATACCCCCTTGGGGTCAGTGGCTGTATTTGTCAGGGTTCACCAGAGAAACAGAGCCAATATCACTCAGTCAATCTATCTATCTATAAGGAGATTCTAGATATATATAGTTGTCCCTCAGTATCCATGGGGGATTGGTTCCAGGACCCCCTGTGAATACCAAAATCCATGGATGCTCAAGACCGTCACATAAAATGGTGTAGTATTTGCATATAATTTATGCACATCCTCCCCTATACTTTAAGTCATCTCTAGATTACTTATAGTACCTAATACAATGCTCACACATCACTTCATTCTCATGGATTCAGCATAGTATTCAGCAGGTGGCAAGTTCAAGTTTTGCTTTGGGGAACTTGGTAGAATTTTTTTTCTGAATATTTTCCATCCACAGTTGCTTGGGATTCAGAACCCATGAATACAGAAGACCAACTTTGTGTGTGTGTGTGTGTGTGTGTGTGTGTGCACGTGCGCTTGTATAGATAGATAGGTAGATAGATAGGTACATGACTGGAAGAAGAATTCAGAAACCCAAAGAAATACTAATGATTGTAGGTTTGCAGGGGAGCTCAGAGTGGACTGAAGATATGGGAAAAAAACAGACTGAATAAGAAGGAGAACAAACCCTCTCATAATTTATTCTGAAAAGAGAAAAGCAGCCCCAGACATCTGCAAACTGGCCTGATCCTATAAGGCAGGCTTTGGTGTTGCTAGGAACTGTCCTGGTGGTTGTAACCAGCTCTATAAACAAATTTCAATGACCCCTATATTTTTTTTAATAATCTCCTCCCTCAACTAACTACTTGAAATTTTTGGGTTGTTTCCCAGAAATGCTGGGAATTTTTACAAGACAAAGGAGTTGAGATTCTGAAGTCCCCTGAGCAAGATTCCTAATGCCCTCCTTAAAAAGCCCATGATCTCTGTTGGTCAGGGACATGGATTTGAATTTGAGACTATTTCTCCCATTCTACTGACAGACATCTTTCCCATCAAAATTCCTTTGTTCCTTGGCATCTTCATTGTCTCAGTAATTGGATCTTTGTGTGGCGAGCAACTAGTTGAATGTAGGCTGAAAGCCCCTTGTAGTTTTGATAACATAGTCACAACAGTACCTCGATATTCTCCAAGGTATTCTGTCTTGGACATATGAATCTTCTAGAAAACCAACACAAGAGAAGGCTGCTTAGCACAGCCTCCATTAACACAGAGACAGCTGTGCCAGAATATAACAAGACCTCTTCATGATCATGTCAGAACAAGTAGCATGAACATCACCTAAACCATAAAAATTACCCAAACATCCCCCAATCCTGGCTAATAGGAATGGCTACTATTTCTTTAGCAATTATAGCTTAAGCCTTTCTTCATTCCTCTTACCTTACAGATAATATGTGTTAATACACCCAATAATAGAATTACCCTGACATTCTGGGAGTACTCAACCCAGAGAAAGGCTCAGCTTTCTTGAAACTTCCTTGGAATCACCTAACAAAAAGCTCAAATCCTATAATAAGTCCTCTCTATACCCCTCTTACTGGGAAAACCCCTAGTTCCTATGGTGCATGTTCTCCCTTGTTGCAACAAGTCAACAAACCCAACTATGCCATCCATAGATGTTTTAGTCCTTTTGGGCTGCTGCAACAAAATACCATAAACTAGGCAGCTTATAAACAGCAGAAATGTGTTTCTTATAGTTCTAGTGAGAGCCTGCTTCCCCACAGGTGGCCATCTTCTCATTCTAACGTCATGTGGCAGAAAGGGTGAGGGTTTCTCTGGGGTCTCTTTTATAAGGGCATTAATCCCATTCATGAGGGCTCTGTCCTCATGCCCTGTTCTCCTCCCAAAAACCCCATCTCCTAATACAACCACTTTGAGAGTTAAGATTTTAACACATTAATTTGGAGGGGGGCATAAACATTCAGATCATAGCAAGAAGTGTGCTTATGGTGAGTTGTGGGTACAAAACCTTCACAATTCATTTAGCAAATACTTACAGAGCATCTATTGCATGCCAGACATTATGTATAATATGCCACATTGGCCAGACCCAGTTCTGTCATCATGGGACTCATAGTCTCCTGGGAAGTATCAAATCAGGGGAAAAGTGGAGGAACAGAAAGAGATGGTCACCATGGAAACCAACCAGGTCAGTGACACCTCTCTGAGAAAGTGATGTCATTTCTGAGACCTAAATCAAGGGAGGTGACAGCGAGACAAATAGTGTGAGGCAGAGGTTCCCAAATAAGGAGGACAGGAAAGCTATATACTCTGAGATTAATAGGTAGGTGATACTTTGAAAGTTGTACCACAAAAAAATGTATAGCTGAATGTTGGCGGGTTGGTAGGAAACCCATCCTGCAGGTGCTGGCACAAAGAGCTCCTGTCCCCATCCGGAAAATCATCTAGCTAGTGGTTTGTAATCCAAAGGTCCAATCATTTCTCCAAAGCAGATTTTCCCAAGTTTGACTCCTTGGGATAATCAATCAACTGTGATTGATCACTGCTGGCTCATCAACATTACGAGGGGTTCTGTGGGGCAGTCTAGTAGGAGAGCTGTGGTCCTGCCCATGGTGGTGATAATTCAACTTCCGACTGAGTGGGCACCAAAACTCACACAAAATAGCAGAGGACACAACCAGCTGAGGCGCCCAGACCTGCCCATCCTTTGCCTCATGTGCTAGATCCTAACCGTGTTTGCTGTATCTGCTTTGATTGTTCTCTTACCTGTGTGAAAATTAAAAAATATATAAATAAAAAATAAAGTAGGTATTATTCCCTCATTATGTGATCTGTTATCACCTTCTTAGCATCTGTCTTTTGTATATATACACACACACACTTAAAAAAGAGGCGCACTCAAGTGTCTTCCCATCCTTCCTTCATCTTAAGAATAGCAAACATGTACAGCACTTGGTACATGCCAAGCATTGTTAAAAACTCACCTAACCCTCAAAGAAACCCTAGGAAGTAGATGCTGCTATGTTCCCTATTTCATTGTGAGGAAACTGAGGCAAAGGGCTGTTAAGTAACCTGCCCATGGTCACACACTATGGCAAGGCAGAGACTTGCATCTGGGCAGCCTCACTCCAGGGCTCACGCTTTTGAGCACTAATAACACCTCTTACTCTATTTCATGTCATTTGAGCACACACTGAACACACACAAAAAAGGTCAAGGATGTTTAGGTAACATTTTGAATTATTGCTCTGTAACACCATCATCACGGCTCACACCTGGGACCCCCAGAAACACCCATGCATCTAGGTGGCTTTCAGATGCCCCCTGATAACCAGCCAAGGTTTGTTTGTTACAAACATCACACTGTTGTTCTTGATTGGGGACGCCTCCCTGTCAATCTTTAGCAGTAGGACCGCTGCAGAAACAAGGTAGCTAATGCTGCTTTGAGATGGGTCTTTCCTTTATAGGACATTAATACCTTCCCACCCTCAGCTGCACGTAGGATAAAAGTGGTGGAGCTAATCTGCTGGACCCTCAGTGATATTTCCCAAAGTGTTTAAAAACTGAACACGGGGAGATTTTACTTTTAGTCAAAATGCTGTAGGTGCCAACAATTTCCTTGCACCACATCACAGAGAAGTTGCTTTTGAGTTTCCTTCTTGATACTGAATATATTTCTTCTGAATGTTGAACTCTTAAGGCCATTACTGATAAGCCAGCTTTCACCCAGGTCACTCCTGTGCAACCTGGATTTAAAAGTGTGATGATAAAAAGAAGAAGAAGAAAAAAGAATGGCTGGAATCATGTACACATTTTATTAAGATCTGAATTGAACGGAATGCATTGGTTTATGTAAGGGAACAAGATCCTGGGTCACCAGATGGAACTACTGACCTACTAGACACCAGTCAAGTCTAGGTATCAGGCCCTGAAAGTCAATCCCAGCTCTAAACTTGCTGTAATATATTAACAAAAAATTTATCTTGTGTATAACAATATAGGCTACACATAACCTACAAAGTTGTTGTGAGGGCTAAATTAATAACCCCGGGAATTTATAAATGTGAGGAGCTACACTCAAGTAAACTTGTGGTTGGTTTCACATTTTTACATTTTTTATTTTAAATGAGAGTATGAATGCTTGTGTGGTTGGTCCATGCTGCAATTTAATTTGTATATTTTTCTATCGTAACTGCCTCACGGGTTGCCTTTGGAACAGCAATGTGATAGCAAAAGCTTTTATAGAACTCTTTGAGCTGCATGAAGGAAAAAAACCTAAGTAGATTCAAAGGGATGATAACAATAGATCAGTCCAGAGAATACAGGGTTTTATTAATTTCAGTGGTTTCCTTAGGAAATATTGGTTTACTTCTTGAATAATTGAAAGTTTGCCGAATGCATAATATATATGTGCATGGCAATGAGGTTGGAGCCCATTTCAATAAGCCACGGAGAGTCAGGATCGTTGCTCTTCACCGACACCCAGAGGAACCTGGCTGTGCGGAGTGAGCAGCTGACTGGGGCCCCTAAAGCACACTTTTCATTTCTCAAAAACGTTCTTTATGAATTGAACTCTATATTATAAAACATGAGGATAAAGTATGTTTGTACAGTCCTTCCCTTTTCCCACAATAGGTGGTCTTTCTTCTTTTCCCTGTATGTGGCAAGACCATGACAGGTGACAAGATGTCGTCTCTTCCTCCTGAGGCATCCCTCCCTGATATTTCTAAAGCAAGAATCTGATCATGTGCTTCTAATGGTTAAAATCCTCCAAGGATAAAATCCAAACTCCTTTGTGAGTGCTATGGACTGAATCTCCACCCCCCCGACTCGTATGTTGAAGCTCTAACCCCCAATGTGACCATATTTGGAGATAGGATCTTTGGGAGGTAATTTAAGTGAGGTCATAAGGCTGGGGCCCTAATCTGAGAGGATCGGTGTCCTTATAAGAAGAGGAAGAGACACCAGAGCTCCCACCCTCTCTGTGCACACTCACAAGGAAAGGCCATGTGAGGAAACAGCGAGAAGGTGGCTGTCTGCAAGCCAGGAAGAAAGCCCTCAGCAGAAACGAAATCGGCCTGCCTTCGACCTTGGACTTCCAGCCTCCGGAACTGCGAGAAAATAGATTTCTGTGGTTTAAGTCCCCTGGGCTGTGGTATTCTGTCACGGCAGCCTGAGTAGGCCAGGACGGGAAGGCACACGGCATTCGTCATGATCTGGCTTCTGCTTGGTCACCTCCCTCTCCATGGCTTCTTGGAAGTTTTCATCTCAGACACTCTTAGCTCTGTGAGGCTCTGTGAATGGACCAAGCTACCAAGCTCTCAGATCCTCCTTTTCCTCTATTGGGAGTGGCCTTGCCGCAAACACCGTTTTCTTCTCCTCAGCCTTAAAACACAGCTCAGCTACCACCTTGTCCAGATGCCTTCTCAGGCCTGCCCGTTCTGGCCAGGCACCCTCTGCGGGTCCCTCCTGTAACTGAGCTCACCTCTATAGTGGAACCTTCACTCGGTGACATAACTGTGGGTCTCTCTCCTGTGGCCCTTACTAGACCTCGAGTTTCAGAACAGTGTAATCTATGTTGTGCATTTCTGAAACTCCCTTCCTTGACCCAGAGCTGAGCACACAGTGGGCCATCAGCCAGTGCTGGAAAGTGGTGATTGAGTGCACAAGGAAGGCGCTGGGACATAGGAGACAGAATGGCTTTGTGCTGCGTACGGCTCTGAAGATGGAGATGGGTCCCCTTACAGACAAGTGTGAGCAGGAGAGGAGGGAAGGCACAGCGCTCCTGTCCTGTGTCAGCCCGTAGGTCACTGCCTGCTCCGGGGCTCTAGGTGACCCCTCCTGCTCCCTCCCCTCACTGCTCTCACCTTCCTCGTGCATTCCCTGCCCTTTCCTTCGTCTTTTCCTGGGGATCAAAGTCTTGGAGGGAAGTTTGTCTGGAGTCAGAGGAGGAGGTTTACAAAGACTAACGTGGCTGAGGTATGTGAGTTTCCATCCCAGACCGGCAGTGCTGAGATGCTGGGTGCACAGCCCAGTCCCAGAAGACCTGTGGGCAGGGGCAGTGCTGTGGCGTGGACTGCATCCCGGTCAAGGAGCCACCCAAGCTGGCGGTCCAGGGGGACTGAGGAGTGCCGGAGCATTCAGGGACACAGCCTCTGGGCCAAGAGACTGGGGTGGAGTGAAGGGTTTGGAAGAGATGCGATCCCAGCAGTGCCTGAGTGCTATGGACTCAGGAAGAAAATGGCCACTGGATACCAGGTGCTATGTCTGTGGTTCCAGCCTTGGAGATGTGAAGCTAACTTATTGGAAAACATTTACCTGTACCTGCCATATGCCATGTTCCAGGTGCTTAGGAAACATCAGTGAACGAATCTGACAAGGGTCCCTGCCTTTTGGGGTCTTAAATGCCAGAAGAGGGATACAGAAAGTTTTATATGATGCAACAAATTTTAAAAATTCTGTATTTTAGAAGATGATAAATCCTATGGAAACAGATCAAAGTACAGCAGAACCAAAGGACAGCCAAGTCCTGGGACACGGGGCGTCAATGAGTACTGGTTGATTAGTGAGCTACTGGACACTAAGCTCACTGTCTTCACATCCTTCTCTCCCTATCTGCCTCTGCACCTTATATCTCCCATGCCCACCGCGAAAAAGAGTCCTTAAATGTCAGACACGCTGATGGACTCTTGCTGTGGGACCCAGGGAAGGCTGTTCCATATTCTAACGTGGACGATGACATCTGTACCTGGGTGAATTCTGAGTGTCCTGGGGTTTCCCCTGATCAATTCAGAAATACTCGGGCCTCACAGCAGCTGATGATAAAACACGGCCCAGCCAGGAGCAGGTACTTTGACTCACTCACTATTAATGGGTTCCTTCTGCAAATATTTATCATCTCCTTTGGGATTTCAGGCTAGCACTGGGCCTTCATGTGCATTTATTTTGTCCTTGAGAAGGAACAAGGAAGGGGCTTTTCCAATCGCCCTCAGTGAGAGTGGGGCACAGAAGGGTGGAGACAGAGCCTCACGATCCCACCAGGGGACAAAGCCAGTAACCTAATGAAGAGGAAAAATGTCAGAGATGTCCCTTGAAAAGTGAGGTCTAGGAAAATGACAGTGACAATTATCTGTGATTCCCTGGTCCCCAGAGCCTCGCCACCATCCTGGGAGGCACAGGGCATAGTCTTTGCTTGATCAACTCTCGGCAGTCATCCCGGCAGAGGGCAGGTGAGGGAGGCAGGGGCTTGGGGACACACCACTTCCATTTTGCCCTTCAGGATAAGTCACTGATGCTCAAACAGGGCCCGTGGTTTGCCCGAGGCCCACGGCCAGTACGAGAGAGAGCCAGACCTGGAACCCACAGTGCTGAGCGTGGACATGACCCCCAAGAAGGCGCAGCAGGAGACTGGAGGGCAGGCAGAGGGGATGGGGCCTCCGGGGACTTGGGGAGAAGGAGGAAAGGACCTGGAATAGGCAGGTGGTCACGGGTCCCGCGTCCCGCACACAGGATGCACACCCGGATTCCGCGTGTGGGAGTTCGTGGCAGGGTCCACACCGGCTGGGGGCAGCGCCTGAGGGCCTTTGGCTTGAGTGGGACTGAGCGGCCCGGCTGAGCCTTTGTCCGGGGTGGAGCTGCCCAGCAGGCAGCCAAGCACGGCCACTCCTGGCCCCCTGGCTCCTCTGGGAGGTTCCGCCGGGAAGCCCGAGAAACCGAATCTTCACCCCGTTGCCTTTTATGTGCGGAAGGGGGGCCCTGACATCTCGTTCTCACGCATGTTAAGGCCTGGTGAACACCTGGATGCAGCTTCCTGGAGCAAGGAGCTGTCCCATAACTTAATTCAAGGTGGGTGGGGTGAAGCTTCTTTTAGTCTTTTTTAAAGGCAGCTGTGCCACATGAGAAATAGCACATAAAATAGACATGTGTATGTAATGTGTGCATCAGATGCATACATGGAAAACAAGTAAGCTCTGCCTCACCCTGCGAAGCCCACCCGTGCGAGGGGCTGTGAAGTTCAAACCACCCCCTTCCTCCTCGCCCGCCCTCCTCCCGGGCCCGAGGAGAACCATCTTAAGAGCAGTGAATGTCCAATAACAACCTGAATATCTGCAAGAAGGGGCCAGCAAAGGGCAGATCACGATGTGCCATAAGCACACTGGCCTGGTCGGTGACGGAGTGCAGTGGCACTCTCTAGGAGCACAACAGTTATCCCCCAGAGGCGGTTGTGTTGGAAATCTGAACACCCTGTCACTAACAGCCTGGCTCAGGCAGGCATGCAGATGGCCCCTTGCTGCCAGCTTTGAGAGAGTTGCTGGTACTGAAATGAAAGTACTTTATGTATCCATAGAGCTTCATGACCTGGAGTGGGTCCCAACGACCTTAAGGTGGCAGGTGGGGAAACAGGGACAAGGGAATCTGGCAGCTTGTCTAAGCCCCACACTGGGGCAGAGTCAGCCTGGGCCCAAGCACAGCTTTGCGCACCCAACTCTCCCCATGCCCCATTGCTGGCCCCGTCTACTCCCTGGGCCAGGAGCCTTGGGAAGAGTAACAGCACAGAGGTGGGAACTGTATGATCTGGATGGGGGTTAAGAGGGACTGACCTGAATCTACCATGTTCCGACAGCTACAGTTCTCTCTACACCTAATGCTGATGCTCTATTCCAATGGGTTCTGTATGAAACAAGAACATGGCACAGCTACGTAACACAGTGGCAGAGAGGAACACACACATTCCCTAACGGGGACCAGCACCTTGGCTCTGGGAGATTTGATTTGACCTAATGAGCAGGGTGACAAACATAATAGTTAATTCCCTCCTGATGCTCTGGTGCGCTCCTGCTACAATGCAGGGAGAAATAAACAAACCAGGAAGAATGTCTGACAGTTGCTACCCCATCAACCTTGAAATTGCTCACAGCCAAAGGGTATGAACTGCAGAGATAAACTGTGTTGAAACATGCACCAGTGCTGTGGATGTCTGTCTATCCAAGCTCTTTTCAATTTTTAATTCTTTTCTTTTCTTTTAGCTGTGCTTTTACTAGCTAAGTGATGCGGATGGGTGGCTTATGCAGTGTGGCTCTTGGTGAGCAGGAAAAGTAATCAGCTAAACGCTGGCTGTGTTCAAAGGGCTGGCTGTGATCACCATGTGGCGGCCATGGGGCTGCCGGAGTAATTATCCACCCCGCCCTGACATGGGCCCAGCACTGCGCCAACACTGGGAATTACTAAGGGTGGGCGTCATCTCCACATGGTGCAGCAGTGGGCGGGAATTGTGGTGGGAAGTGGGGTTGGGTTAATTTAATAACAATATGCACCATGCCAGCGACCTGAATCGTTGGACGTTCTTCAGGTTGACCTGGTAACTGGGCTTGTGAGCCCCCAGCAGATGGCATCTCACTGTATCTGAGAGGCTACAGAACACCCTGCACCATGCATTCATGCCCTCATCTTGCATGTTTTGCTGATCGTCTGTCCCTCGCCAGCCTGCAGGCTCTGTGAGAGATGGGCACATGTCCTCAGGACCTGGGTTGGGCATAGTCAGTCTCAATAAATCCAGGTTGGGTGAATAGCCTCTCAAGTCATCTGAAATATTCCACATCCTTCCTTGGCTGCCTTCTCACCCCAGGCAGAGAGACTTTTGCCCTCCACACCCCTCCCCAATATGCGTGACCACACTGGTGGAGTGAATGTCACCGGAAGAATTCTAGGATGCTGGATAGTTCACATGTGGAAAGAGTGTTCCAATTTACCTCCCTCATTATTTTGTATTTCCCAAATTATTTTTCCTTATTTTGTAATAGATTCAAAATGAACACGGGGTCTTTTCAGTGGAAAGACTAAGGGAAGATCTCATCTTCTCATGCTTGGTGGATCTGGTGTTTCAGTTCACGTGAAGAGCATGACCTCAACCACCTTCCCAGGCGTGAGCAGGCCTCATGCAGGACAGAGGGCTGAGGAGTGCTAAGGTGGCCATTGACATTTCGGGCTGCAATAATCTTTGTTATGGGACAGTCCTGTGCACAGGAGGATTTGCAGCAGCCTCCGCCAGTACATGCCACTGCAGCCCCCTCCAAAACAAATGACAGCCAGAATGTCTCCAGATATTGTTTAATGTCCTCTGGGGGGCAAAATAGTGCAGGGCTGCAAACCAGTACTTTAAGGTGACTGCGGAGTGCAGCCAGGGAGAGTACCTCTCCACACATACCTGTTTTGATGGGTTCATCTGGTACTTTCCTTCTGAGCAAGTCTGCCAGAGCCCTCCTGCCAATGGGATTTTAAAAGAAAACTTATATTTACCTTCAACGATTTGAAAACACTTAATAGATTATTATGATTTGCCTATCACAGCATTTTGTATTTTCTAAACTTTTTACAATTATTGCCCAAGCAGGTGTCCCAGACCGACTTAGGTCTGAGATGGTTACCAGGAGTGTGTCCATCATGTAGATGGAAAAACTGAATCCTGGAAATGTAGAGAGGCAGTGCCAAGGCAGAGATGGCCATGGCACTGGAACACAGACCTTTTAAATCCAAAGCTCCACAAAACCACTAGACGTTGTTTGTTCCTTTAGAGTCTCTTTTCCCAGAAGGAATCTGACTGATTTCATTTGAATCTCCTGCCAGAAATTTGGTTCTAAGTCCCCTGTTGCTTCTACGTATCAGCTACCCAGAAGCTTTGTGTAGGAAATCCTGCCCCTGCAGTGGATCCGCCGAGTCCAGGGGGTGCTGCAGGTTCTGGTTGGGTGGCATGCCTCCTATTTCTAGCTCTAAAAAGAAACAATTGGATTCGGGGCACCTGAATCTCAAAATCAGCTTTTGCAAAGAAAGGCACTATTTTTAGGATGGCTGCAGATGCAAATGAGGACTTTGGCAGGTGGAGGTGGACCCTGTTGGGGAGACATACAGTTGACAGAAAGTCATTATGGAGACATTGCCAGTTACCCCAGCTGCTACAGATTTGCATAGACTCACAGCCAGCAATAGGCTGGGAAGTTTGGGGAACATTATCAGACTCTTCTGGAAATGTTAATGAGCCCCTGCTCAGCTTGTTGCTTTACCTGCGTCTGTTTGATGGGGTGTGTGGGTGGTTGTTGCAGTTCCCAGGGAGGAAAGCAATAACCCAGGCTGAAAACCTGGGTATGAATAAAATGCATCCCTGAGGAGGGGGTGACGACTTGATGTACGAGTCGTCAGGTTTCAGCAACAGCAGAGACAAAAGAGGGTGAGTTGGTGACGGGGTGATCCACAACACACTAATGTACACAGTAGATCCAAATTAAAGCCGGTGTTAAGGAGCCAGCAGGAGCATTGTTCTGACGGTCTAATTGTGGCTTCCATTAGATTTCCCTTTTTTCTTCCAGCTTCACTGCTGGTACTTCTGCCTCCAAATACAATAATGCCCCATGTGAAGTAGAAGGCACAGGCTGCAGCAGCTCTCACCACCTTTAATCAACAAAAGTGGGAGGGTCTCCAGCGGCACAGAGCTATTTCTCAGGGTCTGCTACTATTATAATCTATTTAACAAGCATATCAGCTCTCACTTGTTTTAGGTTTAACCACAGCCTTCTCGTACATCTGCATCCCAAAACAGACCCAACTAAGGAGCCGAAGTCAGATCATTTTCTCTTGAGCAGTGTATTAGTTTCCTGTGGCTGCCATAACAAATGACAAGCTTGGTGGCTTACAACAACAGAAATTTATTTTCTGACTGTTCTGAAGTCTGAAATCAAGGTATCAGCAGGGCTGTGCTCCCTCCAAGGGCTCTAGGGGAGGGTCCTTCCTTCTCTCTTCAGGCTTCCCGTGGCTGTAGGTGTTCCTTGGCCTCCATCTTCAAATGGACTTCCCTCTCTGCGCGTCTCCACTGGGGTTAGGGCCCACCCAGATAATCCAGATTATCTCTCCATCTACAGATCCTCCACATGGTTAGATATTTTGCTGTAGACTGAATGGTTGTGTTTTCCCAAAATTCATATGTTGACATCCTCACCCCCAGGGTGCTGGTATTAGGCGTTGGGGCCTTTGGGAGGTGATTAGGTCATGAGGGAAGAGTCCTCATGAATGTGATCAGTGCCCTTATCAAAGGGGTCCGAGGGAGCTAGGTGTCTCCTTCCACCATGTGAGGGTACAGCAAGAAGTCAGCCATCTGTGAACCTGGAATCAAGTCTTCACCAGATACCAGATCTGCCAGCACCTGGATCTTGGACTTTGCAGCCTCCAGAACTGTGAGAAACAAATTTCTCTTGTTTATAAGCCATGCAGTTTATGGTATTTTGTTACAGCAGCCCAAATAGACTAAGATGTCCACAGAGTCTCTTTTTCCAAATAAGGTCACAGTCACAGGTTCTAGGGGTTAGGATGTGGAAATACATTTTTGGGGGCCATCATTCAGATCTCTACAAGCAATGGTGCATCTGCATGGCTTGGGCATGGGGTTCACCACATGCTGAACTTGGGTTCACCACATACTCTCACCCCGTGCTGTGAAATGCCCTGTCATTTCCGGCCTGTTGGTCTAGACAGCCATCGTGCCTCCATTGCCTCACATGGCTTAGATGAAGGGCCTTCATGTTTCTGAAGAGACTTTTGTCCTGTTGGGATGCAGCCAGGGCTGTGGCCTTGGCAAAGGTGGGTGGAGGGTCAGTAGAGGCATGGCAGGTGTGACCTGACGTGTGGGCAGGCAGCATACCTGCATCTCCTTGGAGCACAGGGTCAGTTCCTGAGCAGCCTTGTGGTGGGAACACAAGGTGCCTGCATGTGGAGGCTGTGGCAGGAGCTGGGCTCCCCTCAGGGAGGTGGTGGCCTTTGCTGCTTGCTGGGGAAGGAAGAAGCACTATGGTCATCAGAGAGAAAGTGGGGGCTCACAGGTGCTGACCGAGGCTGATGGCTGTGGGGTCATCTTCCCCAGCATCTCTAAGTCCTGTGCTGCTGAGGCCTGAAGGGAGGGAGGGGTATGAAGAAAGGACATGAAACCGGTCCCCAGATGGAGCTAGCTGCTGTCTCTGCCTCTGGGCTTCCTGTTTAATGAGGGGAGAGTTGGGAGAATTTTAGACTTGTAAGGGCCTGCAACAACATAGGCCTCAGTAATGGGGCAGCTGGGCTGTCCCAGGTGCCAGGCCCCCTGGGCAGTGCTGTAAGGACTTGCACTTTTCTCCTGGCCCCATGGGTTGACTTCCCATCAGGAATTCTAGATTCTCTGCTGAGGAATTTCCGAAGCCCACAACTCAACAGCATATCACCAGCTGACCTCAGCTAGCCACTGCTAGGTTGGGCTCAAGCCACTGCTTTCCTTTTACAACCACTGCCTCATTTGACAGATGAGAATGTGAGGCCCAGAGAGCCCGAGACGCTTGCTCCCAGTTGCAGGGCTAATACGCAGCAGAGCCAGGATGAACATCCAGGTGTTCTGTCCCCAGAGCCCACACTCCTAACCACCACACACACAGCCCCAGGATCTCATGCTTCCAGCAAGTCTGCATTGGAACAATTCTTTCTCTGCTGAGTTTGTGCACAGCACTCACGGCTCCTGTGAGTGAGTATGTTTTCCGAGAATTTCTGCATTCCTTTAGAATTCTCTGTGCTTTCTTCAGTAGTACATGATATTTTATGTAATCAGTACACAGTAAATGCTAAATCAAAATTAATTAATTGTAGCGTGAATGAGGCTAATTCTATAATTTATCACCATGATAGATTTTCTATATTTCAAGTAAAGATAATAGACTTTGCTGCCTTGTTGCTTTAAATAGAAGATGAGAAATATAAATCCCAGCTCAAGTGAAATGCATTTGCCGGAGAACCCAAAGGGGAGAGGACAGAGTTGCCATTTGTAACTGTCGTTGAGCACATTCAGCTGAATTACAGGGACAAGTGTGATTCTATTTTTGGGTTGAGATAAAGTCCGATAAGAAGCTATTTTGAACCTTCAGATCTGGGTTGCTTCCTGCGTCTCACTGCAGCATCAGCTCCCAGGACGACAGTGGCATCAAGCTTATAGGATATTCACCCCAGACCAAGAATCAAACTCACTAATGGGCCCCCAATCCCACTGAAAACCCCAGGATGTCCTCTTACAGGCAGCGTCCGCCTGCTTGCTCACGAGAGAACTCTCACCGTCCCCCCAACCACACTTCTTCCCACCCTATTTCCCCAAATAGGCTTCTCTGAAAGAACTTTCTATGTGATTACATTCACAAGGTAAAGAAAAATAAATTAGAACTATTGCTTTTGTCCAAGAGATTAGTCTGTAAATATCGACATTTGTAGCATGAAATGGGAGGACAAAGCTCAAAAAGAGTCCAGGAAAGGTGGTTCCTATCATAGGCTAAACCTTCGAGAGGCCATGCAGTGGGGGGGTCCATATGGGGGGAGGTCCACTGGGTGGGGATGTCTATAGGGTGAGGTGGTCCACACTATGGGAGGCTCATGGGGTAGGGTGGTCCATAGAGTGGAGAGATTTATGGGGTTGGGAGGTCCACATGGTGAGGAGGTCCACACTGTGGGGGAGGCTTGTGGGTAGAGAGGTCCACATGGTAGGAAGGCCCACAGGATAGGGAGATCCTTTGCTGACGGCTTCTTTGGGCCTTGGTGTTTCCTAGAGCTCCAGGCAAGGAGCCCAAAATGTGGGAAGGGGTTTCAGCAGATAGAAGGGGGAGGGCCAGGCTGTGCTCTGCTGTCACTTGCCTGCCTCTGTAGCTTGTCTGGTCACTAGGAGACACATGTATTGACAGAAATAATGATCAAGAAGATGAGGAGCATCCTTCTCGCTCACCTTCCATCCAAATATCATTTATTGGGATTTATGATACATTAAAAACAATAATCAAATTTAAAATTAAAATTTAACTAGTCACATAGTATAAAATCATTTTGGAAATCTCAAAAAAAGACACTTTTGCCGACAAAAACCCAAAATAAGAAAAAACCAGAGATAATTACCATTGACCATCTGAAGCTTATCTTTCAGACATTTGTAAATGTCATACAAAAAGAAATAGATCAAATTGCACCTGCTGCCTTTTTTGTTCTTTTCTTGGCTCAGTGGAGGTATATATAATAAAATCACCAGTGTTAAATGTACAATTTGATAAGTTTGACAAAAGTATACAGTCTGTTAACCATCACCATACTCACAATGTAAAACATTTTATTTACCCCATGCAGTTTCTTTGTACCCCTTACCTATCATTCCCTCTCCCGAGCCCCCAACATCTGGCAAACACTGATCCATTTTCTATCACTATAGCTTTGCCTTTTCTAGTTTGTCATGTAAGTAGAATCTTATAGTACATAGTCTTTCGTATCTGGCTTTTTTCACTTAGCATAATACTTAGAAGATTCATACATGTTGCGGCACATATCAATAATTTTCATTTCTATTACCGAGTAGTATCTCGTTGTTTGGCTGTCCTACAATATACTTATCCATTCACTGGCTGGTGGACATTTGGGTTCTTTTCAGGCGTTGGCTGTAATGAATAAAGCTGCTAAGAATATACACAAACAAATCTTTATGTGCACATATGTGTTTATTTCTCCTGGGGAACTACCTGGGTGTGGAATTGCTAATGTCTTACGGTAAGTGTATGTTTAATTTGGTAAGATGTTGCCAACATGTTTCCCCAAAACGGCAGTGCCATTTACCATCCCACCAGCAAGGGACGAGTGTTTCTCTTGCTCCACGATTCTCGCATCACTTGATATTGTCAGTCTTTTAAATTCTGCCATTCTGTGGCTTAATTTACATTTCACTAATGACTAAAAATGACAGGCATCTTTTCATATATGTGTTTGCTATTTGTACATATTCTTTGGTGAAGTGTTTGTCCAAATTTTTTTCCCAATTTAAAAAACTGGGTTGTTTTCTAGTTATTGAATTAAGAAAGTGTGTGTGTGTGTGTGTGTGTGTTACATTCTGATTAAAAATACTTTACTGAATATGAATTTCTCAAGTATTTTATCACATCAAATATTGTGGTTTGCCTTTTCATTTTCTTGATGATGTGTGTGAATAGTGAAAATGTGTTTCCCAAAAGTTATATGCTGGGAACTTAATCCCCAGTGCAACAGTATGGGAAGATGGGAGCCTGTGGGAGGTGTCCTGGTCATGAGGGCTTTATGCTCATGAATATGCATTAACGCCGCCTATAAGAAAGGGCTTTCAGGACTGGCTTCATTGTCTCTGGTCCTTCAGCTTCCTGCCATGTGAGGACACAGCAAGAAAGTCCTCATAATATGTCAGCTCCTGGATCTTAGACTTCTCAGCCTCCAGAACTGTGAGAAATAAATTTCTGTTCTTTATAATTTACCTGGTCTCAGGTAATCTGTTATAGCATCACAAATCAGACTAAGATAGTGTTTTCTGGTGTACAAAAGTTTTAAATTTTGATGATGTCTAATGTAGATCATTGTTTTTCTTTTATGGTTTGTGCTTTCTATGTCTCATTTTAAAAATCCTTGCTTTTCCTTAGGTTACAAAGTTTTTTTTTCTGTGATTTCGTCTACGAGTTTACAGTTGTAGCTATTACAATTAGGTCTATTATTCTTTTTGAGTTAACTTTTTTACTGGTATGAGTTAAGGTCCAGGTTTATTTATATTTTATAGAGATGCCCAAGTGTTCTAGCGCCATTTGTTGAAAAGATTATCCTCTCCCCATACTGAATTGCCTTGGCATCTTGTTGAAAATAAGTTTTCCATATATGGACTTTTCTTCTGTTCCATTGTTGTATATGTCTATTTGCATGCCAATATTGTCTTGACTACTGTAACTTTAAATCAAATAATGTGGGAAATCCAATTTTGTTCTTTTTTCTTTTAGCCTATTCTTTTTTTTAAATTTCAGAATATTATGGGGGTACAAACACTTTGGTTACATGTATTGCCTATGCACTGCCCAAGTCAGAGCTACAATCGTGAACACCACCTAGAACACCCCACACACATTAGTTGTGAGTTTTCCCATCCCCTCCACTCCCCTCCCACCTGCCCGACCCCTGATGAATATTGTTTCCATGTGTGCACATAAGTATTGATCAATTAGTACCAATTTGATGGTGAGTACCAGTGGTGCTTGGTTTTCCATTCTTGTGATACTTTGCTTTGCAGAATGGGCTCTAGCTCCATCCAGGATAACATCAGAGGTATTAATTCACCATAGTTTTTTATGGCTGACCAGTAGTCCATGGTATACATATACCAGATTTTATTAATCCACTCATGTATTGATGCGCACTTGGGTTGTTTTCACATCTTTGCGATTGTGAATTGTGCTGCTGTAAACATTTGGGTGCAGCTGTCTTTATTACAGAATGTCTTTTTTTCCTTTGGGTAAATACCCAGTAGTGGGATTGCTGAATCAAATGGTAGTTCTACTTTTAGTTCTTTGAGGTATCTCCATATTATTTTCCATAGAGGTTGTACTAATTTGCAGTCCTACCAGCAGTGTATGAGTGTTCCTACCTGTCTGCATCCCTGTCAACATGTGGTGTTGTGGAACTTTTGGATATAAGCCAATCTCACTGGAGTTAAGTGATATCTCATTGTGGTTTTGATTTGCATTTCCCTGATGATTAGAGATGTTGAGGAATTTTTTATGTTTGTTAGCCATTATTCTGTCTTCTTTTGAAAAGTTTCTGTTCATGTCCTTTGCCCACTGTTTAATGGGGTTGTTTGATTTTTTTCTTGTTGATTTTCCTAAGTTCTGTATAGATTCTGGTTATCAGCCCTTTATCAGATGTGTAGCATGCAAATATTTTCTCCCATTCTGTAGGTTGTCTGTTCATTCTAGTGATAGTTTCTTTGGCTGTGCAGAAGCTTTTTAATTTGATCAGGTCCCATGTATTTATTTTTGTTGCTGCTGTGATTGCTTTGGGGGTCTTCTTAAATTCTTTGCCTAGGCCAATGTCTATAAGAGTTTTTCCAATGTTTTCTTCTAGAATTCTTATGGTTTCATGTCTTAGGTTTAAGTCTGTTATCCATCGTGAGTTGATTTTTGTGAGAGGTGAGAGGTGTGGATCTAGTTTCAGTCTTCTACATGGGGCTATCCAGTTTTCCCAGCACCATTTATTAAATAGGGATTCTTTTCCCCGGTGTGTTTTTGTGTACTTTGTCAAAGATCAGATGATAGTGTGAGGATGGTTTTATATCTGGGTTCTCAGTCCTGTTCCATTGGTCTATGTCTCTGTTCTTGTGCCAATGCCATGCTGTTTTGGTTACTATAGCCTTGTCGTATAGTTTGAAGTCTGGTAGATAGATGCCTCCCAATTTGTTCTTTTTGCTTAAGATTGCTTTGGCTAGACGGGGTCTTCTCTGGTTCCACACAAAGCATAGAGTTATTTTTTCTAGATCTTCAAAAAATTATGTTTGTATTTTGATAAGGACCACATTGATTCTGTAAATCACTTTAGGTAGTGTAGACATTTTAACAATGTTGATTCTACCAATCTGAGAGCATGGTAGTGTTTTCTGTCTGTTTACACCCTCTGCAATTTCTTTTCTCAGTGTTTCATAGTTCTCCCTATATAGGTCTCTCACCTCTTCAGTTAAATATATTCATAAATAGTTAATTTTCTTTGGTGCTATTGTGAAAGTTATTGCATCTTTGATTTGTTTCTCGGCTTGACTGTTATTGGCGTATATGAAGGCTACTGATTTGTGTGCATTGATTTTGTATCCTGAGACTTTGCTAAATTCATTTATCAATTCCAGTAGTCTCTTGGTTGAATCTTTGGGGTTTTCTAGATATAATATCATATTGTCAGCAAAAAGTGATAGTTTGATCTCTTCTGCCCCCATTTGGACACCCCTGATTCCTCTCTCTTGTCTGATTGCTCTGGCAAGGACTTCCAGCACTCTGTTGAATAGAAGTGGAGATAGTGGGCACCCTTGTCTGGTTCCAGTTTTAAGTGGGAATGCTTTCAATTTTTCCTTGTTCAGTATGATATTGGCTATGGGTTTATTGTAAATGGCTTTAATAATTTTGACATATAAGCCATCTATGCCTATATTGTTAAGAGTTCTTATCATAAAAGGGTGTTGAATTTTGTCAAAAGCCTCTCTGCATCTATTGAGAGGATCATATAGTCTTTGTTCTTGCTTTTATTTATATGGTGAATTACATTTATAGATTTGCATATATTGAACCATCCCTGCATCTTGGGGATGAAGCCCACCTGATCATGATGAATTATTTTTTTGATGTGCATTTGAATTCAGTTAGCTAGGATTTTATTGAGAATTTTTGCATCTATATTCATAAGGGAAATTGGTCTGTAGTTTTCTTTTTTTGTGTGTCCTTTCCTGGATTTGGTATCAAGGTGACGTTGGCTTCATAGAATGGGTATGGGAAGATTCCATCCTTCTTGATGTTACGGAATAATTTCTGCAGTATAGGTACCAGTTCTTCATTGTAGGTTTGGTAGAATTCAGGTGTGAACCCATTTGGTCCAGCGTGTATTTTTTTTTGGAAGACTTTTTATTACTGCTTCAATTTCGGTGCTTGATATTGGTCTGTTTAGGAATTCTGTTTCTTCCTGACTGAGCCTAGGGAGGTGTGTGTTTCTCAGAATTTGTCCATTTCCTCCACGTTTTCATGTTTTGGGGCATAGAGATTTTTATAGTATTCAAAGATGATGTTTTGTATTTCTGTGATATCAGTTGTGACCTCTCCTTTTTAATTTCTAATTGAGCTTATTAGAGTCCTTTCCTTTCTGCTTCTGGTCAATCTAGCAAGCGGCCTGTCTATTCTGTTTATCTTTTCAAAGAACCAACTTTTTGTTTTATTAATCCTTTGTAGTTCTTTTGTTCTTGATTTCATTTAGTTCTGCTCTGATCTTGGTTATTTCTTTGGAAATCCAATTTTGTTCTTTTGCAGCTTTGTTTGGCTCTTCTAGGTTCTTTGCATTTCCATATAAATTTTAGACTTAGCCTTTCAACTCTGCAAATAATCCTGCTGGATTTTAATTGGAGTTACATTAAATCTATAGATCGACTTGTGGATAAATAACTGCTTAACATTTTGTTTCTTCCAATCTGTGAACATGGTATATATCTCCATTTATGGGGATTCTGTTTATTTCTCTCAGCAAATATATTGTACTTTTCAGTGTACAGATGAACGTTTTTTTAAAAAACCTATCCTTACATATTTCATATTTTGATGCTCTTATAAATGGTATTATATTATTTTATTAATTTCTATATCCAAGTTTTCATTGCTAGTATACAGAGTCAATTGATATTTTATGTTGTTATTGTATCTTGCTGCCTTGGTTTGTAGATTTATTAATATTTTCTAAGTAAAAGATTGTATTATGTTGTTGGGTGATGACTTTTTGTTTGTTTAGTTTTTGTCTTTTCTTTTAATAAAAAAAAACCCTTTGCAGTAAGATGGAGAACCTCAGTGTTCCTGAGAAGGGAAGAATGACTTTTGTCCCCTCTATGGACACAGAAGGAATGGGAGTAACTGCATTTTAACAAGTTTCAATACCCAGTCATGGAGCACAGTGTCTTGAAAGAGAAGTCTTTCCCTGCTTCATTTGTTCTACACCCAGTTGGCATGATCTGAATAGAACAGGGAGATGGGAGTAGAACAGTAACAGTGGAAAGAAATCCAATTCACATTCTGCATTCATCCTGGTTCTCAAAGGTAGGAAGCCACTGGTGCTTTGCAAGCCACTTTCCAAGGCACTGCCTGCATCCCAGACAGCGGAATCCTACTCCCACCCCTCTGATATCAACCCCCATATTTGTCAGGAAAGTTCAACAAAGTCACCACAGACAAAACGTGATATAGCATGAAGCCAGCAATGTGCAGGGAGGAAATCTTCTCAGCTTAACTGTAGCAAAGACTATGTAATCCCCCATAATGGACTGAATATTCCCATGACAAGAGAGAAGGGATTTAGAGAATAGGAATTAGGGAGTCAAAATTCATCAGTTTTAATCAAGCACTGAACTGGAGAAAGAAAGGCTTCAGTGGCCCGGATGGGCACCCAGTGCTTAAGTGTTGAGCAGGCCTGAGCCTCTAGCTCAGAGCAGGTCTCCAAAGTGGGAACACAGAACGACGTGGCAGGCTGTGGGAGAACCTGTGGGAACTTCTGTTGATACTCCTGTATTTTCATGTTATTTTTGTATGTACTTTGTAGCATATGTAACACATTAATACAATAGTGTAGACACAAACACGATACACACACATTAGTGCTACATGGTCAACTGTGTTTTATTGGTAGGGAATGTGTTCAAAATGTTTGTAGACACATTTTTTTTTTTTTTGGTGAGACTCTTGCTCCGTCGCTCTGGGTAGAGTGCAGTGGTGTCATCGTAGTCATAGCTCACCGCAACCTCAAACTCCTGGGCTCAAGCGATCCGATCCTCCTGCCTCAGCCTCCTGAGTAGCTGGGACTACAGGCGCGCACCACAAAGCCCAGCTAATTTTTCTATTTTGAGTAGAGAAAGGGTCTCGCTCTTGCTCAGGCTGGTTCAAACTCCTGAGCTCAAACGATCCTCCTGCCTCGGCCTCCCAGAGTGTTGGGATTATAGGCATGAGCCACCGCACCCAGCTGACACCTGCTCTTAAGAGCATTCAATTATATTGTTAGATCTGCTTTCTGATGCTGTGTTTACAGATATATTTGGGATCCTCCATATGCCTTGATATTGGGAAGGAAGCCGGTTGAAAGCTGAGAACCAAACTTTGAGCTGCCCCTGAGAGAGTCCTGGCTTGACAGAACCAGCAGGCCACCTCTTGCCTGCACAGCACCTGTTTTTGTAGAGTCTTTATTTTGCCTTTAATCATTGCTCGTTAAATGTTTTTCTTAACTTACCACTCCCATGCAGAAGTGTGTTTGCATGATGCTACCCTGAAGCGTCTCAGGGAGATTTATTCCAGAGAATCCAGAATAAAATGTTTCTTAGGTATGAGCCAGCAATCTGCATTGTTTGGTCACCTGTTGCTGTTTTGACCACCTATCACTGTGTAACAAATCATGAAAAACATTAAAACAGCTATCTTATTATCTCTTGTGGTTCTCTATGTTGATGGACTTAGCTGGTGGTTCTTTTGCTGGCCTCACTTTAGGTCCTACAGGTATTTGCTGTTCAACAGTGGCAGGGGCTGGAGTCGTCCGGAGGCTCACGTGAGATGCTCAGATGTGGGCCTCTCTAGCTCTCCATGCAGCCCCAGAGTCTGTCCTTGTAGCCCCAGGGTAGCTATACTTCCTAAATTGTGGCTCAGGGCTCCCAAGAACATAAAAACAGAAGCTTCTAGGCACACAACTGGTACACTGTCACTTCCAAAACATTATTTTGGATAAAATGAATCATAGGCCAGCTCAGATTCATGACGAGAGGGCTACATAAGGGAGTGAATATCAGGAAAATGGTCTATGCAGGGCCATCTTTGTGGAGCTGAGCTGCCACAAAGTGTCATCACTTGGATTTGAGGAGAATGGTGATGAATCAAACTCCTGGGGAAGACCAGGGTACATTTTACAGGGAGATAAAATAAAAGGTACATCTGTGGTATACATGACCATCTAACATATGGCTACTGAGGCGCAGCATGGTTGTTTGTAACTAAATGCCACATATTTATGATCAAAATGTAAAACAAGTAAGGAGAACTTATGATGTCTTGGAATATCCACTGTCACTTCTTGAAGCTTTTGGTTTTAAGTCACAAATAGTAGAAGACAGATAATTCTTATTAGGGTCATCTGTGGCAGGGATAATCTTCTCTCGCTGCTTCATGAGGCTTTGAAAGGGGCCCAGAGTGATTTGTTGTGGTTTTGTTGTTAAGGATTTCTCCCATTTTTAGCTTGTATCTGATTGCCATATACAGGCATTTAAGTCTGTCTGTGGATTGCAGATAAGGCTGAGATAGGTAATCACCAAATTCAGTTTTATTTGTATAAGCTATGGTCTCCCTGAGTACAAATGGGAATCTACATAGAATTCTTCTCAGGGACTGGATCTGTTGAGAGAGTAACTGTGCGCAGAAGTGCAGAGGAGGGTTCTAGAAGCCCCAGCTGTGGCCTTCTCCTGTCTGCCTGAAGTGTACATGATGTATGCACACTTGCATCAGTGCTAAGAGTGACGAGCCTCCATGTTTAAGGAAGTATTGGGATATTGTATTTCTTCTAAATTTCTGTTGAAGTGCTGGCTGGAACTAAATTGTTAATAACAGAGGATATTCAGAAGTTTCCCCTTGACTCATGAGCTTAACTAATTGTCCTAATGTATTTCATTCCTTTATGCGCATTTAGCAGTCAGTAGATATTTACTGTGCACCTACAGAGGTTGGTCAAACGCAGTGCTGGGTACGGCAGAGGGAGCAGACGGGAAAGCTTCCAGAACGGAGGTGGCTGTTCCACGGGGCCTTGCAGGAGGGGCAAACTGCTCAGGGAGTGGAGTTGCTCTAGAGAGTGATTGGGGCCCACACGGGGTGGCGTAAGTAACACGTGCTCTGGAGCAGGAGTCAGCACACTTTATCTGTAAAGGGCCAGACAAGAAACAGCTGAAGCTTTGTGGGCCACTAGTCTCTGTTGCAATGACTCATCTCTGCTGTTAGCATGAAAGTAGCCACTGACAATATGCAAATGAACACTCTTCTCGTGTTACACTAAAACTTCATTTAAATAAAACGGGTGGTAGGCCAGGTTTGGCCCATGGACCACAGTTCGTGGATTCCTGATCTAGAGAAGTTCTCAAACTAAGAGTCTCCCTGAGGCTCATTAAAACAGAGCTTCTGATTCAGTAAGTCTGAATCAGAATGGGGCCTGAGAATGTGCATTTTTAACAAGCTTCCAAGTGATGCTGTTACTGTTGTCCTGGGGAACCACTATTTGCGACCCAGTGTCAAGGGAGCTGAGGACTCCTCGTACACTCCACTTACACCAGCCTTTCTTTCTAACTTCGTGCTTAGGCTTCTCCCCAAAGCAATTCTCCGAGCCGTGTAATCGGTGACAGTAACTGCCCGAGCTAGTTGTCAGTTCTGACAGCTGAACCCTGGTCCTTCCCCCTCTCTCTGCACAGCTACAGCCCCTACTCACTGAGCTTCCTGCCCAGCGGGGTGAGATGCCCTTTGACTGGTCCCATAACATGCTGGGAAGGTGTGAGTAGGTTAAGTCACAATGTCCTTTCCCCTCTGGGTTCTGAATTGATTGAGGAATAGTCACAGGAGACAGAAAGGAATCAAACATATCACTTTGAAGATAAAAATAATTGCAAACACTTGTGCCATGCTGACAATGGCTAGGCATTCTTCTAAGGGCTTTACAGACTCACTTACACATCACAGAAACTCCAGGAATTAGATGTGGTTATTGTCCCCAATTTACCAAGGCTGGGAGAGGTAAGTGACTCCGTGGAGTAGACATGGTTATGGTTCCCATTTTGCTGATGTGTGTACCCAGCCACGGAGAGGTGAATGACTTGCTCAAGACTACACAGGTACAACTGGGGGCTCTGCCCTGCAGAACAACACTGGGTCTCAAGGCCAAAATTTGCTCCCTTGACCTCTGCTCTTAACTACTGTGGCCCAACCAGAGTGGCCAGAGGAGGTAGGTCTCCCACGCCGAGGCCGGGCATGCCCTGAGGCCCCTGAACGAAGCAGAGGAGAATGCACCTCTCTTAGGCACACAGCTCTGGGAGACTGTGACCAGACCATGGAGCCAAGCATTGTGATGACTTTATTCCCAATCTGCCACCTGGACAGGTCACCCTCCTTTGCTGGGGAGAAGGGATCAGGGTATGGAGAGTGAGGACTTCCGTCTTCCTGAGAAAGGAAGAGTGAGCTCTCTCCCATCTATGAACGTGGCAGGAAAGGGGGTGATTAATATTCTGCTAGAGATCCTTGATAATTGATCATTCCCATCAAAGACCAGTTTCTTGAAAGAGAATTCTCTCGTCACTGTACTCTATGATCAGGTGGAGAGATGAGGGAAGAGCAGGATGTTCACAGTAACAGCACGTGGAATTAAATCTATGGCCTTAGCCAGGGGCCTCTCCCCTCCTGTGATCAAACAACTGCACTGTTGCCCCAGAAGATGCTCAGAGTCCAGGCCCAGAGAGAGACGTGACATTAGGGAGGGAAGCTTCAAAATTTTAACTCCACATGTGATTTCTTAATTTTGAGCTGGGCCCCAGAAACAGTGGTTCCCAACTATTTTCTCCTTATTTTATTTTCTTACAGACACTAGTAGCCCACACTCAGACAATGTATGTTCTGCCATAGTTTTCGTGGAATATTTCCTCAGGTATCAAGTCGTAAATTTGAACATGGTTTTAACATCAAACATTTACAAACCTGGCATTGTGGAACAGCATCAAGGCAAATATTATCATAAGAGGTTCTAATGATCATGCTATGAGGTCATAGGTTGATCCACGGAACAGCTGATCCACGGGTAATGGGCTACGTTTGGAATTCTGCTGAATATTCAAAAGTCACGCTTGTGATATAAAATTTACTCATTTTCACTCATGTGCAACATAGTTCGAAAAATTCATGACCTGAAAAGCATTTGGCATTTTAAAAGTGCTAAGTCTGACTTGTGAGACATATTTATTATGGGTCTTTCTTGTGTAGTCATTGCTTGTAAGGATTTCTAAAATAAAGGTGATGTGATGTCTCACATGTGTCATCCCGAGCCTCCCCCTGCCCCTGGGGTCCTCTGTGAGGACATGCCTTTCCCAGCTGCCGTGATCTGGATGCCTCCCTGTCGCGTCTGTCCTGGTGGAGCTGTGAGTCCTCCGATGCCTGCTGCTGTTCTGACCCACCTGGGTGGTGTTTTGGAGGTGGTGGATGGCACTCCCCACTAAAGGTCCCCCAGCCTCCTAGACCTTCCCGTTGCAGACCATCATTTCTGGGGCTTCCCACTGGCCCTTTCCAGTTCCTTCTTTGATTCCAAATGTCCATAGTTTCTTTTCTTCCCAGAGCATTCACTCTGAGCTACACCTCCGCTAATCCCTGGGTCGCATCTGAGTTGTGTTTTTATTCTCCATTAGCTTCTTGTGCTCAGTTGGCGTTGTTCTGCGAGTGTTCTTTTAGTGATGTGTGATTGATAGCCACAGTTTTTCTTTTAAGTCACGTTCAGTGTATTCAAGAGGCCCTCGTCAGGACACCATCTCAGTTGACTCATTTCTTGAGAGCCAGAAGTCCACTTTCGGCATGATCAGGGAAGTGTATGCCACACGTGCAATTGCATGTGTGTGCAACTGAGCCCAGGTGGAGAGAAAGCAAAAGGGACGAGAGTAGGATGCATGAAGGACTTTGGAAAAGGAGAGAGATATTTTATAATTTCTTAATAAACAAAGTCTGGAGCTTCAGTCTTAAAAATGGCATGTCATATTAAAATGCTATTTACATAAACAGTTATAAATAATGGCACAATATATCAAAAATAGTGTGATTCTAACAGAAAGGGGCATTTGGTAGTAGGAGTATGAGGAAAGGTCCAATATACTTTGACTTGCAAGGTCCTCTCAGGTTTTTGCAAGTAATTCCCATCAACCACTAGTAGACCACGAGGTTACGACTTTGGTTGCTGGTTTGTTTTGTTTATTTTTGTTTGCTTGCTTTGTTTGTTTAGAAATTATAAGTGTTTTGCATACAGTGTTCTACCAGGGGCTTAGCTAGAGCAAGCTCAAGCTAAAGGAGGTTTATCTAGGGGCATAAAAAAGAGCTGGGTGAGCCATGGAACATCAATGTACAGAGATGTGGCAGTACAGGCACAGACCAGGCCAGCTGGGAGCACCTGAGGGAGGACACAGTTGGGGATTTTAAAGACATCAAGGGTAAAGTAAGGAGAGGGTACTAGTCAGGGTTGTGCAGAGGCACAGAACCAATGGAAAAGACACAAATATGTGTGTATATATATTCATATATAGACAGATACAGATATTTTATATATATAAGAGATATATCATTAGGTATTAGCTCATGCAATACCGTAGACTGAGAAGTCTCTCTACCTGCCATCTGCAAGGTGGTGACCCAGGAAGATATTGTTTGAAGGCCTGAGCCAATGGTATAGATTCCAGACTGGGTCTGAAGGCCTGAGAACCAGAAACCTCAGGGGCAGGAGAAAGTCCACATTACAACTGAAGCAGTCAGGCAGAATTCATTCACCCTTCCTCTACATTTTTGTTCTATTTGGGTCCTTAGTGGATTGGATCATGCCCACCCACACTGTTGAGGGTGATCTTCTTTGCTCAGTCTACTAATTCAAATGCCAATCTCTTCTGGAAACAACCTCACAGACATACCCAGAAATAATGTTTAACAAGCTATCTGGGCATCTCGTGGCCCAGTCAAGTTGACACGTAAAATTAACCATCGCAGAGGGGGACACTGGTGGTCTGGACAAGCAGGCAGGTGGTCAGCTCTGGGAAGTTGGCTATCAGAAGTCACAGGCCGGGGACTCCCTCCCACTGGGGCTAGGTGACTGGGGATACAGAGCCACAGCCCCAGCTTCTAGAGGAACCAGAGAACGCTCATGAGCAGAACAGCAAATTCAGCAGACAGAAGCACAGGAAGAAATCTGGGCTCAAGGAGATGCTTGGAGCTCATGGCAGGACAGAAACAAGAGGGACACCAGATCACAGACAAAAAGCAGCAACACAAGCATCGCTGGAGTCAGGCGCAGGGGTTGGAATGAAGGTGGGCTGGGCTTGTGAGGTGACCCATGGTCCCAGGGTAGCCAGGGCAGAACCAAGCATACAGCTGCTGCCCAGCCTTGCCTGTTCCTCTCAAAGAGGGAAACTGACTGCACATGTTCTGGTCTCTATCCAGCCTAGAGTGCCTGGCTCCATTTACGGCAGAGTGTTCCCTTTACCACAGCACAGCCTGGTATGAGAAAGGCGGAATATAAAATTTCATGGTGAAAGCTGCCTTATGCAATTGCACACCATACAACTCAGTTATCATGTTGTCGCACATGATAAGCCTGTGGGATAATGGGATGAAGGAAGACTGGAGTTCTGAGCAAAGGTGTATTAAGTGTGGAAAAAAGCAAGAAAACATTGCTCAGTGTAAACCAGCCAGCAGCCTTGCTCCTTGGATGACCCGTGAGCATACAGCCATAAAGGACAAAATACTGCCTTCCAGCTCCTTCCTGCCCCAGTGGAGAGATAAGCGCATCTCTTTAAAAAGTTGGCGGTACAATGAGGTGTGGTGTGGTCAGTGCTGGCAGAGCGTGGAAATGATGCCAGGTAGCCTGCTGGCCCCCTTGGGCTAGGGGGTGGGCATGTGCGATGGGAGGAGGATGGTGGGTGAGGAACAGGTGTCTGGATTTCTAGGGATAAGGAAGCCATTGGGTTGGCTATAGAGACAGTAAACCTTACCCATGACATGTCCAGCTGGAAGTGCAGTTGCCCAGCTCACAGGGCAGGGCACACATCCACGTGGGGTCTGAGAAGCTTCTCCTTCTTGGCCATCGCTTTTCTTCAGCACACGTGCCATCTATGCTCCCCTGCCCATGACATTCACAGTTCACTGCTGGTCTACTTTGAACTGCTTCTCACTATCACGTTTGAAAAATGTGGCCAAGTCTTTCAGAATCAAGAAGAAGAGAGGAATTTAACTAAGTGTCTGGGTTGGGAACAAAAATGACCAGTTTTCACTTCCTGTATTTTTTACTTCCATGGTAAGTTCACTCGAGATGCGGAGCCATGGCTCTTCCATGGTGCTGGTGTCCACGTAAGCTTCACCAACAACAAGCAGGCAGGCAAGCCTCCCACCCAGCTCAAAGCTCTCAGAATTCAGAATGCATTTGGTTTAAGATATGTTATGAAAGCTCTCTGAGTTTCCAATTTCTTTGAAAGAAGTGAAAAGAGAAATCCTTCCATACCTCTGTCGGATGGAACACCTATATACTGAGCTTCCAGGCCTCTGCAGGGGGCCTGGTGTGGGTTGCATGTTTGAATGTGTTCAGCAGGGCTGGTGGCGCCCACCTCCCCTGTCCAACTCCGAGGCTGGCAGGGCTCAGGCTCACCGGGAAGTGGAAAGCGTCAGTCTTTCCTTTTGGAGCAGCGGGTCCATTGATCATTGATATGATCAGATCTGCTTGGGGCACGTTCCCCCTCCCGACAGCTTACAGAACTGACTTTGTTTTGGAAGGGGAGAGAGAGTTCATTTCTTTTTAGGAAAACTGCACGGCATTTTAATTTTCTATGTGATTTTAAGAAGAATTTATTTCTCTCCCGGTTCCTTTGATGACACACATTACATGATCGATTATACCACCATGCCGTCAATTTTGAAAAGAGTTGGGGAGAAAATTAAAAAAAAAAAAACAACAAAGAGAAAGTCTCCCATCACATGAGCAGAATGATCTTCCGGCCGAGCTTGTCAGTTAGTTTATGGCTTCTTTTGTTCATAAGCAGGATATTGTGCTTTAGAAATCAGTTACACCCTGAGTTTTAGGCATATATTAGAGTAACTCAATGAATTTCGCTGGAAAAAGTATTTTAATTGAACTTGGAAGCAAAGAAAACATAAAGTTTGTAAGATATAGTAGACAGTGCGGTCTTTCTGGGCACCAGGTGATACTTGTGAATATCTAACTGCCTGGAGTCAAAAGCACTATGCAAATGTGGGTAATTTATCTAATAGAACAGTCACCCTTTAGAACATCCTCAGTGCCTTAGAACAGGGCCGTCCATTTCCAAGCAGCAAGTGTGGCTGGAAGAAGACCTTCTGAAATGAATGCTAACCCACTTGCTTCCCCAAAGTAGCCTCCTGCCTCTGCTCCGGAAGCTTCTTAATGGACTGTGTACAATGATGCAATGACAGCAGCCCCGTCTTCACAAAGCAGCCTAATCACCAGCTTTGGGTGAAGGCTTTTAATGGGGGGGTGCAAGGTGTTGCCATCACCTTTTCACAGCGAGTTCTTTATCTTTCGCATGTGCCCATTTACAAATGTCTATCACGGGTTTCAAGCCATTTACCACTTACACGTTTGCTAATTGTTCCTCATTCTTCTGTGTTTTTTAGCCTCAGACATTTCATATCCATCTGTTCAAACTAAAATCTCTCCCATCAAATTGAAAACCCCTCCAAATGATTTCCTAACATTTTCTCCTAATTGCCACTCTAGAAACTTGACTATCCATCTGAATTATCTTTTTATCTTGGCTATCTGTAGGAAATATCTTTTTCTGACATTATAGAAACAACTGGTGTCAGGGCTAATCCCTGGGGCCGCCTAAGTAACTACAGGCTGGAAACAGGGGACTGTCTGCTCTTTCCTTCTCCTCTTCTCTCTTCTTCCTTTCTCTCTCTCTCTCTCTCTCTCTCTCTCTCCTTTTCTTTGTCTTTCTCTCTTTGTCTCCCTCTCTCTCTTTCCAACTTTTTACTGAGAGGCTGCTATGTCTCAGAACCTATTCTAAGCACTGAGGCTATAGTAGTGAGTACAAGAAAAGAAGTTTATTCGTGGAGCTTACATTTTAAAGGGAAGAGAAAGACAGTAAACAAACATATATAATATATATAAAAATATATAATCATAAATATACCTAAATATGTGTATGTGAATAGATATAGACATACATGTACATGTGGAGGTAAATGTAGACATAGACACAGGCATGGGTACAGATAAATACAGAGTGTGTGCAGGGTCAGGTGGTGATGAAGGCTATGGATATGAGTGTCAACCTAAAATAATCAAAACAGTCAGAATCTAATTTAAACAGAGTTTATTCAAGCACAAAGTTTGAGGATAGCCCACCCAGAAACACCAACTCCAAGGAACAGAGTCAGTGTTCCGAAGTAGAGGAGTTAAGGTTTCATTTATATGAGACAGAGGAGTTTTTAGCAGGATTACAACATTTTTTTCATACAAGATTGGTGCATATTTACAGCAATTTGATTGGTTATAGGCAGTGTTTCTTTTTGGGAAGGGCACGTTTGACATTTTATACAGAGGGTGTAATAGTCACAGTCTTTTTGTCATCTGGTCTAAGCAAAGCAGGGCAATAAAGGGGAAGTTAATCTATAACAAGAATCATTAATGGAGGAGGCAGGAGGCTTTTGTTTCTGGTGTCATTTAATCCTCTCTGGTCGTTGTATAGAACAAGAACAAGAAGAAAGCGAGTTAATCTGTCGTCTGAGAAACAGAAGTTGTAACGGTGTGTGACTCAGATCTCGGTCACATTTGGGGTGTTCCAACAGCTTTTAAATTTTATTTAGTGTCCCATGAGCAAGGCTGGGTAGGAGTGCGGGGGGCCAGGGGTGGGGATGGCTCTACCTAGGGTTGTTCCCGCAGCGGGAGGAGGGCGGGTGCTCACCACCTGGGAAGGGCCAGCCTGGCCGGAGCACGCTGGGGGGAAGGTGGTAAATGAAGTCAGAAAGGCAGCGGGGCCCACATGTGCAGGGCCCTGAGGCCTCCGAAAAAAAGCCTTCAGCTTTTCCTGGGAGGGTGATGGGAATCCGTGGGAGGTGAGCTGGATTTGACTCTACATTGAAAGGTGTCTCTGGTGGTCACGCGAAGAATGGAGGCCAGGGGTGGGTGACAAATGCAGGGAACCAGGCAAGAGGCTGACACTGCAGATGGGGAGGGACAGTGGCCTGGGACAGGGCGGGGCGATGGAGGAGCAGCAGCTGGGTGATACATGTGGGAATAGAGTCCTGGGGTGGCTGAGGAGTGAGAGGGAGAGGGAGGGGAGTGAAGGGCAACATCCAGGTCTCGAATGCACAAAGGGGATTAAATTTGCTGATTTGGAGAAAACTGTGAGAAGATCAACTTAGGAGTGAGCGGGTGTGCAAAGGGGAAATGTTCATTTGAGGACATTTTAAGGTTGGGTGTCTACTAGGCAGCTGACACTGAGGTTCCAAGGAGGAGCGTGATGAATATTCAGATGGTGTTTAAAGCCAGGGGTAGCACGGTTTCATCTAGGGAGTGAGTATGGATAGATGTTTTTCAGAAACAACCTGTTGTGATTTTCTGCTACAACAACTATCTATTCTTCTTAGGTTACAATGAGGCCTAGCAAGGATTCTTCCAGTGCTGTTTTTGTGCACGGGAAGTACTAATTCTGTGCTCAGCAGAGAAACATGAGTTGTGAGTCCTGGATCCAGGAAGTTATTACACTCAAAGGAAACAACTGGAGAACAATGTAAATCAATGAAAAAGTGAAATACTTTTGGCCTAGATTATTGGTATTTTTGGAGTGGGGTTTAAAATAACTCATGGAAGGAAGGTTTTATGGGAGCTGAGCCTTGAAGGGCAGAGAAACAAGGCTTCCGGGAAGGTATGGGGTGGGCTGCAGGGTGGGCTGTGGGGTGGGGAGTTGGGTAACTCAAGGCCTGGCTCTAGCACTGGGAAGCGTGACAGGGTGACAGATTCCAAAGGCCAGTGCCAACCAAAGGGAGTTCTTGACCTGGAAAGCTGGGGTTGTAGAGGACCCAGCACAGTCTGATTAGGGGTTGAGGGAGAGTGTTTGAAGAGCTTAAGTCAGAGTCCAGGTATGACAAGGTCTGAGGGGGACAGGTAGGGGAGCAGGGTTCCCTGATTCAGCACTATTAGCAAAAAGAGGGCCAGTGTGGGCAGATCACACCTGAGCAGAGATCAGCATTCCTTTTAATCTTGTTAAACACACATTTTGCCCTTGTTCTATGATTTTCCAAATACCTCTAATTCCAACCTTATCAGCATACTGGAGATGATAATTATCCCCATCTTGTAGAGATTTTGTAAGGATTAAACATGACAAATGATGCCAAGAACAGTGTGCCTTGCACATGTCACCATTTAATAGTAATAGTGATGATTCTGATAATGACAGTAGTAGACAGCACGTATTACTACATCACTGAGCATTGTGGACTTTTCAAAATAATGTTCACTTTGATTCAAAGGACCACGTAAAGAAAACCCAGCAGCACATTTTTGGATATGGAGGAGAGACTAAACAAACTACTTGAAATGACATTCGGGATATGGTGCCGTGATGGACACCCAGCCTTAGGTGGTGAAAGGGGTGGTTCCAACGGCCCCCAAACGAAACTCCTGGAGCCAACTAGCAGGCTACCTTCTGTGTTTCATGCTCTGTCTGTTCCTTTGAGGGACAAAAGAAGACAGGATCTTGGTTTCAGTACTTTGGGGGAAATACGGTCTCTTGTATCTCAGTGGGCATAAAACTAACCATGATCCTCTTGGGAGATTTTTTTGGGGGTTGAAAAGGGAAGAGATTTGAAATTTTTTGCTACTTCTTTTTTTTTGGGGGGATATCAAGTGGGTTGATGGGGGGCGTTGAAGGTTTATGGTCTTTGGAATTTGACATCTGTTTTGCCTCCCAGACAGAGCAGGCCTCTGGGGTGATGCCTTACCTATCTGTTGTAGCTCAGAGACACCCAAAGGAGCTTTTATTTCAATGGGAAACCTACCAAATGCCCTCACAAATGGCACACATGTCTATGACCTGCTCAGTCAAGGGTCCTGCTGTGATCACCAGGCATTGTCCATCATCCTGCCATCTTCCCAACTTGACACACTCTGGGGCAGGGATCTTTATTTTTGACTCTCTTTACAGTGCAGGAAACTTTCTGCTTGTTGGTTTGTGCTGTTGCCATTGTCACAAACAGCAAGTTCTAGGAGGTTCATTGGAGTGATCTGTGTCACCAAACCCTAGTGAGTGAGCTGGTGACTAGGATTTGGGGACATAGGCAGCACTGCCCAGGCTGGCCAGCAGGTTCCACCTTGGCTCAGCCTCCCCTGGCTTAGACCAGTATTATGTTCAAAATGATTTGGGTCAGGTCTTGTGGCATTCTTCATCGTATTTTTCCTGGAATGTATTGAGATAACAGTGAGGGGAAGTGATAGGACAGCCTTGTTAATAAACTATCTAACAGAGAAAAATGATCTAACAGACAAAAAAGGAGAAAACTCACAGCACATAGTTGCCCCTTTGAAGAGAAAGATCACAACACACAACAGGTCCTTGTAAGATTAAACACCTGGGGCCTAACTCGTTGTTTCTAAAAGTTCGTTTTTCACAGCATTTGAAAAGAACCGAGCGATGGGAGGAGCACGGACTCCAGTTCCTGCAGGACCCGGCCCGAGGACTCTGATGAGCCTCACAGAGAAGGAAAAGCAGACCCGGCTGCTCTTTGCTATCAGTTGGCAACAATCACTGTTTTCTTTCTCTCTGTCCTCAGAAAAACCCCAACCCCTTACGCCCCTGCCAACACTTCCCCTCTCTTTCTCTTGTCGCGCCCTTCCCGCCTTTGGGAAGTTAGATAAACGTTCTTTCTTTAAAACTAATCCTTGTGTGGAGAATTCTTCCTCAGCCCGCGTTGCGAGCTCCCACCCTAAGAGGAAGGGAAGCCCTTTGTTCTTTGTCCAGGGCCTGTTAATCTCGAAGGGCCTTAATTCAAAATACCAGGTAGTCACATTTTGGGGTGAAATTTCCTGAGCTCCTTCAGCGCACAGGTAGTGGGTGTCGGGACCTGCTGTTAAACCCAGGTCTCCCCACTCCAAAGCCTGAGCTCCTTTGCCTGAAGAACCTGCTTCCAGCTCCTCTGGGAAAACTAACAAGACCCCAGCACACGTGTGCTGTGCCTCTGTGGGGCTGGGTTTCTATGGCTGTTCGAGGGTCTGCTGTCTGGCTCCCAAAGCCCTGGGCTTCCATTTAGGCACGTCCCTGGAGGTATCCGTGAGGCCCCCGGCTGTAGTCTTTTGCCCTGAAGAGATTGATTTCCAATAAACACAGTAAATTAACAACATATATCAAAATTCTTATAATGTAATTATGCTGTTTCTATGATTATTAGGTCATTATTAAAACACTTAGGTAATAAGTTTTAATTATACTATAAAAGTGTCATAGCCCAATTTATAACAGGACTTAAAATTTAATGCTTTACATATAATTTAGTTTATTTCTCATCTCATCTTCCCCAACTATACCAAGCTCTATGTGCTTCATTCTGGACTTCCTTAGTTCCCAGCACAACAAGCGCCTCCACGTCCCTCTGAGCCTCTGAGAGTCCTGGCAAGTCTGCCCAGCCCCGGCTGCCTTGCAGACACCAGCCATTCAGGGTCCTTCCTGCCCTGGGCACCGTGTGCTCCTGGTTCCTTCTGCCTGCAGTGGTCTTTGCAGAGATGTCGTCATGGTTCTCTCCCCCGCCCCTTAGGGTTTGCTCAAATTCGGCTTTTCAGAGATGCCTTTCCCTGATCACCTAGTTAAAAATTTTACTCTTACCAGCTTTGTCCATCTGTCTTTCCAGATTTATTTCTCTCCGTAGCCTTATTACCGCCAGATATACCAAACATCTTCCATAGTTAAAAAATAATTTATTGAAATACACATAATAAAATTAACCATTTAAGAATGAATTCAGTGGCGTTTAGCACATTCACAATGTTATGCAACCACCACCTTTATCTAGTTCCAAAACACTTCTGTCACTCCAAAGTCAAGCCCTTTGCCCGTTAGGCAGTTTCTTTCCCTTCCACTTCCCTCCTCCAGCTCCTGGCAACCTCCAATCTGCATTCTGTCTCTTTTGATTTACCTATTCTGGATATTTCATGTAAATGGAGCCATACACTGTGTAACTTGGCCTTTCTGGCTCCTTTCACTTAACATAATGAGGTTCGTCTACATTGCAGCGGGTATCAGTGCTTCATTACTTTACAAGGCTGAATAATATAGCATTTTGTGTATGCAATGGAATTTGTTTGTTTATTTATCTGTTGCTGGGTATTTGGGCTGTTTCTCTCTTTTGGCTATGGTGACTAGTGCTGCTATAAACATGCGTGTACGTGCACTTGTTTGGGTTTCAATTCCCTTGGGTATGTACCTAGAAGCGGAATTGCAGGGTCTCTGCCCATCAGGACTCTTCTTCCCTCAGACCACCCTTGTTCCTATTGCAGCAGAAAAGCAAAATGTTGCTCTTGTCCCAAAGCTCTGGCAGCAGAATGGTGACTCATCCTTTTGCTCTAATTGCCTTCATCTATGTCACATTTCACTTAAGGGTTCCTGGCTCAACTTAAGAAGATAGCAGGGATCAATACACTTAGTCATCTACAAAACTTCCACTTGGGATCATTTAGAGAAGCCCTTTAAAGTGTGCACTCAAACGCATTATCAGTGATATCCTTTTAAAATTAGTGTCTCTCTTCTAGGAGGTACTAGGAGAGGAAATAATTTTCAAATAACGTTAAGAAATAGAAAATTGCAAGATTAAAAAACCCCACAAGCTTGTAAATAGTAATTCAATTTACTTATTTTATCCAACTCATCAGTGGCAAAACTAGATGCTGGGATTTCCAGGCAAAATTTTCCATGGTTCAGCTATCAGTAGAGGCACTTTTTGGAAAAAGCATCAGTTGCGAATTATTAAGAGAAAGTTTACCAATTACTAGGAGTTTTGGGTAACTAATATTGGGAAATTACTTTGTTTTTAATATCTGACATATAGTGTGTAGTATTAATACCTGCACATTGTGAGCAAAGGTTAAATGAGGTGCCTGGTCAGTGAATCACAACCTTGACTGCCATGGAGTCACCTGGGGAGCTTTCACCAGGTGAAGCTTGTGTCTCACCCCCAGATATTTTGCTTGAATTTAATTACTCATAGGAACGTGGCTGGCCATTTGTATTTTTTAAAGTATTCCTCCCCCCCTTTACTTTCCAGGGGACTGTAACGTGTAGTAAGCATTGAGCACCACTGTCCTAGAGTATCTCACAAGTTCTTTCAAAAATAAAAAGATGATTTATGTGATGCTAAGTTTGCAGCATGAAAGTTGAATTTTATATAAACATATTTGATAGCCCTAAAAACATATTTCAATGGTTTGTGTCTTAAATGCATATTTCATTTTGTTTCAGCTGATTGGAGCACCTGGCAGCTTGCATCTCAAAATGTATACCATAGTCTGGCAGCATCACCGTCACCTGGGAGCTCATTAGAAATGTAGTATATGGACTAATACATGGACCTGATGGTGACAGTGCAGCCCAGGTACAGACAGCACTGACAGTCTCAGCTGCAGGAGTGCTTGGGCCAGATGGTGCAGGTTTAGGGGAAAGTTGAGGCGGTTCTATACTTACATCTTGTTGCCATGATTGTGCCAAGAATGTGGCAGAGTGTAACAAACAAATGGAGAGTGTGGATGGTGTTTCAAAACGTGGCTACAAGACTTTGGTCAACAAAAAGCAGGTGCTCATTGTGCAGGACTCAGGCAAAAACCCAGGATTTGGATGAAGTTGCCTCTGACCCACCCAGCACATAGCTTGGCTACCTTTTGTCCTACTGTGTCCCTGTTCCCTGCAGATGATAGCTGAGAAAATAGTCCAAGTTTAAGCAACATGTCTCTAATTCTTTACCTTCAAAAAAGCAATTGATGCCATCCCAAGCTGGGCTGAATTCTACAGAATTATTCATTTTCTTGTTTCACTTATTCCCTGATAATATATGGAGCAGGACTTTGGAGTGGCCCTAGTGAACAACAGTAAAAGCTTTGGCAAGCAGAAAATGTTGAGTAAATCTGGAAAACTGGAATTTCACCTTTTCTTCATGTAGAATTATGCCAACGAGCCACTGACTCTCAACAAACCCTGGGAGCTTTCTTCCGCAGAGTGGGGAGTTTAACCAAGGTCAGAATTTCACCAGAGTTATGCAGAGTTGAGATGCCTTGTGTGATACTGTGGCAATTACCTTTGTTAAAAGAGAAGGACAAAAATGTAGAAGAGGACTCAGCTTGATCTGTGCACTGGTCACACGTTTGATACATAATAACTGGTTAAATGATCTCAGTAGAAATTGGTACCTTAGGCGATTAACCACAGCTACTCAAAGGCACCCACTCCCACATAGGATTTAGAGGATCTATAGAAATGATTTTTTAACATAGACAGTTATTAAAGACCAGAATGAATTATTAATCAACCTTTGCTGAAGTCTTTAGAAGGAGAATGGTTTTAATTTGCCTGGAACATTTTATTGGGATTCTTCCCGAAGGCAGTAGGGTAGCTATGATGTAATTAAGCATACTCACAGCCTTTAGATTGTGAATTTCACTTAGGAAACCGAATTAGCAAAAAGGCTGTGGGTAAATATATGGGAAATGTCAGGGGGAGGTAATGGGACATCTCAGTGGCTGTGTGAGTTTGGTTGGGAGGCTGTGACTTGGGGAAAGACTGACAAAAAGGGTCACCAATTCCCTCCCTGTAATATTGCCAACAGTGCATGTTCCCAACCTTTTCCTCCTTGTGGAAGGAAAGAGGGAAGAGGATGATAGAAAGGGAGAGGAAAGGAATGTAGGAAGGAGGAGGAAAGAAAAGAAGGAAGGACGGGTAGAAAGAGAGAAAGTAACATTTATTGAGTATTTACTATGTGGCAGGCGTGTTTGCATTTATTATGTCTTGTGGGGTATGCCTTTGGGTCACTGTCCCCTTTGCACAGACAAGGAGACAGGAGTCGACGTGCCAATACCTGCAGACGGAAGATGCATTTCCCCTGATGACGGTGGGGTCCACTTGCTCCCCGTGGCGCCAATGGCCACCCCCCTCCACTGGCGACAGTGCCTCTCCCCTCTGCCTCGTGAGGAGGCGAGGGCCGTTCCCGCCACCTCCCGCAGAGCCCCTCTGCACCCATCTGCTCTCTCCTCCTCCCTCTCTGCTGGCCGTGAAGGCACCGGCTCTGCTGGGCCTCCCCCCCCAATGCGCTGCCTGCGCCCGGCCCCTCGCGTCTTTGTCCTCACTGCGCTTCGCCTCGTCTCTTGCTCCCACCTCCCTTTTCTTAACAGGTTCTCCCATGAATGCCTTTTTCCACCAATGTCCACAGAACCCCTTCCGTTGCTTTTGTTGCTAAATTTCTAAAAGAAACCGGCAAACTCTGACTCCCAGAGTGACTCTTCTCTCACCACCCCCTCACTTTTCTTCCCTGCCAATCAGGCTTCCACCTGGCTGTCCCCGGAGTCCCTCCCAGAAGTTCGCAGAAGGACACTCCTTCCCTGCCGCCTTGTTCCCTCTCCCACTGCTGACGTGGTTGGCCAATTTCTCCTTGAACTGTCCCTTTCGGCGCACGTGATTACGGTATGCATGGCTTTTTTTCCTACCTTTTTCACCAAATTTGCCTTCCTTCCACTAGAGATGTGGGTGTTCCCCAAGGCCCTTCAAACTCTGGCAGCTCATTTACCTTTTCTTCCCACCCCTTCCTAGTGCCTGCACACAGTCGTGCGTCTTCAACTATCATCTCCATGCAGATGAAGGCCAGGTCCATGACACTCCTCGGGGTTTTTCTTCTGAAGGCCAGCCAGGTGCTTCAGCCACCTGATACATATCTGAGTCAATACAGAAAATCTAAAACTATCTCTTAAAACATACGCCTCTTCCTGTTTTCAGTCTTGTAGGCTGCGGGTCTCAGTTACTTTCAGCAATCTCTCCCCCTCGTCCTCCAGATCTGATCTTGCTCCCCAACTTTCTAGTTCAGACACTGGTTTGTCTGGTCCAAGCTGTCTTTACCTCCTATCTGATGTTCCGCAATAACCTCCCGTGCGGCCAGGGCACCCACGCTGTCACTTCTGCTGACGTCTAGATTAAACATGTCTCTCATTTAAATGGAAACTGCCGATGTTCCCGCTTGACCTGTCTAAACACACCACTTATTGGCGAGTTATTCAAATTGGCATCCCCAGAGGACTGTCCTAAGCGATGCTCGCATCTGGGCCATGGGAGTGTTGTCTCATGAGCAAACAAGCTTGGGAAATACTGAGGTAAACAAAGTCAAATAGGCTATTTCTTTGGTCCAGGACTTCTCAGAGCTTTTCATATCTTAATGGACACTGAATTTCCAAGAGAACATACGGGATTTAAAGATTCCCCGCGTGTTGCGGCCACGCGGTTGCCCCGTGTGCTGGCGGGCACGTGTGTTTACGTTCCCGGAAAACGACTTTGCGCCCAGCACAGCTTTTCCTTCATCCCTTTACTGCCTTTTCACCCCCCCTTTTCTTGTCCAGATCCCACTGATTCCTGGAAACCTTGTTTCAGTGTTTCCTTTTAATAGTCTTCATCATCCACTAGGATATTTTAGATGGTGAATAATGGAACACATGGCCCTTCTCCCCCAAAATAAAAAAAAAAATAGGAATTTTTGGATTAAATCAAGGGCCAGCAAACTATGGGCACAGCACAAACCTGGTCTGTTGCCTGTTTTTGTAAAGCCCATGACCTAAAAATTACTTTTACATTTTTCATATGAAAGTGGTTATTTAGTGGTTGAAAAAAGTCAAAAGAAGAATATTTCATGACTCATGAAAATTATATGAAATTCAGATTGCAGTATTCATCAGTAAAGTTTCATTGAAACACGGCCACATATACTCTTTCATACAATCTCTACGACTGCTTTCCCGGTGCAGCAGCAGAGCTGGTGGTTGCCACAGACACTGTGTGACGCGCAGGGCCAGGAGTGTTTGCTGAATGAAAAGCAGCCCTACCTTGATGACTGAGATGACTAGTCCAAGAGAGTCGAGCCCTGCGCAACTTCATCCAGGCTGCAACTGACGGCCTAGCGTTCAGTTTCTTCCTCTGCCTTTCTCTGACACTTCCCTCAGGAAGGTTCTTCCACATTCCCCAGATAACTGCAGACTGCTCTGGAGCCACGTGTTCTTCATTCCCAATGAACAGGAAACAAACTCCTTTGTCCCCGCCTTCCCAGCAAAATTCTGAGGTTTTCTCTGACTGGCCAGCCTTACGGAGACGACCTCTCCATCCCCCAGCACACTCATGCCTCAGCCAACTCCTGTGTCAGTGGGGACAGGTAGCATGGTTTGGCCTGGGCGTGTGCTCTACCCCCGGACCCCTGGGGCTGGAATCATTTCCCAGAGCCCTGGGGCTCCTTGATGTACAGCACAGTCTTCTGTGGCAGAGGATGCACGGGAGACAGCCACCGGCACCCACTGGAGCGTTTTGTTTTAATCCTCTCCATTCTTCGACATTCCATATTGCTTCTGCCCACCTTCTTCATAGAGATTTATTACTTTCTCCCTTGAATTGTATCTTTATACAATTTCTTATTAGACCATAAACTTCTTAAGGGCAATGGTCGTTGCTATAGTTTGCATGTTTGTCCTTCTAAACGTCATGTTGAGATTTGTCCTCAATGTTGCAGGTGAGGCCTTAATGCAAGGTGTTTTGGTCATGGGGGCAGATGCCTTATAAATAGCTTGGTGCCATCCTCAAGGTAATGAGTAAGTTCTTGCTCTATTAATTCCCATGAGAGCTGCTTGTTAAAAAGAACCTGGTACCCCACCCCCATGTGATCTCTGCGCATGCTGGCTCCCTTTTGCCTCCCCCTGTGAGTGGAAGCACCCTGAGACCCTCAGCAGAAGCAGAAGCGGGCACCATGCTTCTTGCATAGCCTGCAGAACTGTGAGTCAAATAAAAATCTTTTCTTTATAAATCACCCAGCCATGGGTATTTCTTTATAGCAATAGAAAAGGACTAAGACAATCATATTATTCCTATTTTCCCAATGTCAACTAATAGCTCTTTGTGAATAGTGGGCACTTAATAAATAGACCATGAATGTTATGAGTTCTGAATAAAATGGAAAGATCGTCCTTTACAGGTGTTGGAATATGACACAAATGCAGGAAAACCAAGTGTGGAGCTAGGGCAGGAATCCTTATAACTTGCCCAAGAAAAGAGAATCAGTATTAGAATCAGGTTAAATGCAGTTAACTAATTTTGGTTGTCTCTGGAAAGGGATTCCACATTGATGGGAGCAGATGCTAATTTTAATCCCATGAGAAAGAAAGAGAAATGTTTGTGATAAATCTATTGCCTTGCTCTGAAGTACCCCATCTCTTTCTAGAAGAATCCATATATTCCTTTGGAAGTTCCAAAATATTCCTTATAGTTTTGTCCCTTTAGGTTCTTAGTCCTGCATTAGGGCAGTGAGTTCTTTGAATGTTGAACCAAGTCTTCCTTCATACATCAAGAAGGAAAGGCATTAATTATTGCAGGAGATGGTAGGAAACAGCAACTTTGAAATCCAATAAATATTCATTAATTTAGATTAATATATAGGGGTAAGAAAGTGAAATTGCTAAATTACAAAGAAACTTCTTAGTAAAACTTCTTCTTTGTAAAACTTAGTAAAACTTCTTAGTAGTAGTTTGTTATCTTAATTCAAATTAATTAGGTAAAAGTCAAAGAATACCCAAGTCTTGGTCCTTGCAGTGTCTATAAGTTACTTTATTTCATCTGAGCTATGTGAAACTGCTGGCTCTTCCAGTGAGATGCTCAAAGGGGACCCTCTCCTTGGCTATAAGATAGTTGGGCCATGAGGCTCAGCTCCCATCCCTGGGGTCAATGTCCTCTCTTCTTCTGTCCCAGGATTTGTGAGGTCTCTGGAAACCAGCCCATGGATGAGCATCTCACAAGGTGCCTAACCTTGTCTTTTCTATACAGTCTAGTGTCTTCTTCCATTCAAATAATATCTTTGAAAAAGTTTGAACAGCAAATATTGTAAAATAAAGTTATTTGGACTTCAACATCTCTTGTTTATTGTACGTGAGTAATATGGTAAAATATCTAGAAAGGAAAATATATAAAAGTATTGCTGCTTTATGAAATGTCAGCTTTTCTATTTTCTTCCTTGAGAAAAAAGATTTTATTTTAATTTCCCCAAAGTAGTTCTTGTTTTATTCAACATACTTGAAAATTGTGTCTCTCTGCTAACTTCCACAAAACATTAACAAGTAGAAATATTTGTGGGAAGATATAGTTTACTCAAGGCCAGTGGTTATATTAGAAACTATACAAATATACTATTACCTTTCTCTCATAGTCTAAAATATGATTTTGAATTGACTTGAAAATGAAATGGACCCAATAATATCTGATCTCATACAATCTTTGTAGGATTATAATTTATAAAGCAACAGAAATTCTTATAAACTCAGCATCTGTAGGGAGAATATTTTGCAATGCAAATTTTTGTACATTTACATTTATGACTATGAATTAGTTAAACACACAGCTCCCTATGCTATTTGCACATGCAAATCAAAGGAAGGAGAGTCACTGTAGATTTAGTGTTTGGAGTGCTCACTTGCATTGTGCTTTGCCTATCTGTAAAGCAATCTGATTTGATTATGTGACACAACAATTTCCAGGTGAGTTTAAGGAAGGAAAGCTCCCTCCTTTACTCCTGAATCCCCTGCACATTCTCTCAACACCTCCACCGGGTCTTTATTGAGTAGGTGCTCAATAAAGGAGTATTTCTCATGCACATTCAAGACACAAATTCTTAGAATTTATAGGCATGCCTGTTGTATTAGTTTGCTCAGGCTGCCATAACAAAGTACCACAGACCGGGTTGCCTAAACAACAGAAATTTTTTGTCTCACAGCTCTGGAGGCCAGAACTCTCAGATCATGGCGTCAGCAGGGTTGGTTCCTTCTGAGGGCTGTGAGGGAAAATCTGCCCCATGCCTTCTTCCTAGCTTCTGGTGGTTTGCTGGCAATCACTCACTTTATTTGGCTTGCAGTTCACTGCCTTCATCTGCATGTTGTGCTCTGTCTGTATGTGTATCTCTGTGTCCAGATTTTCCCTGTTTATAAAGGTACACTCATATTGGATTAGGGGCTCACCCTACTCCAGTATGATCTCATCTTAACTAAATATATCTGCAACAACCTTATTTTCAAATAAGGTCTCACTCTAACATTCTGAGGGGGTTGGGACTTCAACATACAAATTTGGGGGGAGGCACTATTCAACCGATGACATCTATGAAGAACAACCACCACCCCAGTCCAAACTTACTCCTGTCACTAAGAGCCTATATTCCAGTTAAGACCTATTTTAGCATTGAGGTTCTCAGAGTTGGCTGCGTATTATATTTGCTTGGTGAGCTTTAAAAAGTCCTGATGCTCAGGTTCCAACTTGAACCAATTAAATTATGACATTTCAAGGTGGGACCCGGCACCAGTATTTCTTAAAGCTTCTCAGATGTGTAGCTATGGTTGATGGCCACCAGTAACCCTGTTAATTGGAAGTTCCCTCAGTGTCATTCCTGTGGGACATGCCTACTGTCAAAGAAAAATCAAAGAGATCTCTGATCTCCCTGAAACAGCTCCCCAAAAGCCCAAGCCTGCATTCAGATTCCAATCAAATCATCTAGCCTGCCATGCTTACCATGCAGCATGATCTGCTGATGGGGAGCATTGGAGTGGGGAAATCGAGGACGCTATTAGAGGCATGCACGAGCACAGGCTGGGAAGCGGTCACTGATGACCCCACCCGGGGAGAAGAGACGAAGGAGCCCATCTGCACACAGGCTCAGTGTGAACACATCCATTGCAAGGAATGTGAGCATCCGGGAAAGGTTCAAACTGGTTCAATGGCTTCTGCCTGAGAAGGCAGGAAAATGCCTGATGCATTTTTGGAGAGACATAGCAACAGGAGATAAAAAGAATTATCCGTGAAGGAAGGGGGACACTTCAGGTAGCTGAAGAATTAATTCATATGAAACATGTTATTTCCTGATAATACTGGATGAGTGTAGTCTTCTCTAGAATAAATTTGCTATTTTGTTTACAGAATTGGATAAGATTTAAGCCATGGGAAGAATATGCTAATAATCTTATTATCTGTCTTCATACTGGACTCAGGTTGGTGAGATTGTCTGCAAGACTTTTCTGATCTTGGTCATTGGTCAGGGATTTTATTCTGCTTCCAATGTTATGACCTAAGGTTGCTAAGGAGATTCCTCCTTAGGCGGACAGCTTTTAGGACAGCAAAGCTGGAGGCACTTGATTAGAACACTGTCACATACCATTTTTGCAGCAGTCATATAAACTTTAGGATCAGTTTGTCTATATCCACTAAATAACTTGTTGGGATTTTGATTGGTATTCCATTGAATCTATAGATCTATTTAGGAAGTACTGACATCTAACTATTAACAATATTGAGTCTTTCTACCCATGAAACTAGACTACCTCTTCACTTATTTAGTTCTTGTTTGATTTATTTTATTAGTGTTTTGTAGTTTTCCTCATATAGATCTTGTACATATTTTGTTAGATTTATTCCTAATATTTCATTTTTTGACTTCTAATATAAATGATATTGTGTTTTTAATTTTAAATGACACTTGTTCTTTGCTGATATGTGGAAAAATGATTGACTTTTTTATATTAACCTTATATCCTGCAACCTTGCTGTAATCACTTATTAGTTTCATGACATTTTTAATTGATTCTTTTGGATTTTTTACATAGATGATCATATGTGAACAAAGGTGGGTCTTTTCCCTTCTTTTTCAATCTGTGTATCTTCTATTTTATTTTCTTATCTTATTACATTAGCTAGGACTTTCAGAATAATCTTGCAAAGGAGCAAAGAGAGGGGACATCCTTTCCTTGTTCCTGACCTTAGTGGGAAAGCTGCTAGTTTCTCACCATAAAGTATGATGTTAGCTGTTGTTTTTTTGTAGCTATTCTTTATCAAGTTGAGAAAGTTACCTTTTATTCCTAGTTTACTGAGAGTTTTTTTAAATCGTGAATGGATGTTAGATTTTGTCAAATGCTTTTACTGCATCTATTGATATGAACATGCAATTTTTCTTTTTTAGCCTGTTAATGTGCTGAATTACATTAATTGATTTTCAAATGTTGAACCAGCCTTGCATTTGTGGGATAAATCCCACTTGGTGTATAATTCTTTTTATATATTCTTGGATTCAATTTGTTAATATTTTGGTGAGGACTTTTGCATCTATGTTCATGAGAGATATTGTTCTATATTTTTCTGTTCTTGTAATGTCTTTGTCTTGCTTTAACATTAGGGTAATGAGTTAAGAAGTATTCCCTCTGATTCTATACTTTCTAAGAGATTGTAGAGAACTGGTATAATTTCTTCCTTAAATGTTTGGTAGAATTCACCAGTGAACCCATCTGGGCCCAGTGCTTTCTGTTTTGGAAGGTTATTAATTATTGATTCAGTTTCTTTAATAGATATAGGCCTATTTAAGTTGTCTATTTCTTCTTGTGAGAGTTTGAAATATTGTTTCTTTCAAGTAATTGCTCCATTTCATCTAGGTAATCTAACATTTTTGATAGTGACAGTCAGCATAACACAGAATTCTAAAATAGTTTAGTCAAAACTTTGTTTCTTATACATCTGAGGAACACCAAGCTCGTGACAAACACTGCAGGGCAAAGGCACAAAGTAAAGGAAGAACACCAGTTCTTTTTTTTTGTTTTTTTCTCAGACACCTAACCACAGGAGAAAGGTTTGTTTGTATGACAATAGACATTCTAGAATAATCCATTAATGCAATTTGACAGGTAAAAACAAACAAAATGAAACCATACAAGCATAGTTTAGCAAGAGCTGGCTTGACACTAGCATGTGAAGGAGGAGAAAGTGCACAGGAAGTAATTGAACATAAGGTCAACCAGAATCCAGTGGAAGGCACATCTCAGTAAAATTGGCACAAAATCCCGAGCCACATTAACTAAATCTATGACCCAAATCAAGGAAAGAAATAGCTGTGCTGCCCTCTGCATGGACTGGTTCCTACAGGAAGTTTCACAGCTTGGTATGTCAGACACCCTTTGCCAAGTGAATTAAGTGAAAATGACTGTTTATGAGAAGTTTATACTATCTGCACTTCTAAATGTGGTCCAAAATAAAGTGCAAGACTTTTTAGTAACTATGAAGAATTTTGTGGTAAAACAAATAATCTCATGACAAATCTCTTAAGATACATTTCAAAGTCAAATATGCAGGTGATAGTGATGCCACTATCCACCTTGCGCCAGTTTGCGTCTCTGTCTGGGTTCCCCAGGAAGCACAAACAAAGGCTGTGTTATTAGGTTCGGGCTCTGTTATTGCAGAAGCTGGAGGGAGGATGGGAGGAGAGCCAGTGCAGGGTGTCCTTTGAGACAGAACCACCAGCAACTCAATGTCCAGGGCACTGGGGAGAACTCAGCTGTCCATCACGCATGGTGCAAAGACGTTCCCCCTTGGGAACTTCACGGTGTGTCAGGGGTTTTAGTGTCTCTAGGGAAACCTAAAGAGGGGCCTGGGAGAGGGACAGGGGCTGTGCTTGTGGGGGAGTAAGGACGGGGGTGGAGGGCAAGGGCTGTCAGATTGCCCCATGAGAGCCTGGGTGGAGATCACACAGCCTTGGTCACTGCAGTGCTGGATGGAAGCGTTCAAGGCCACAAAGCCTGGAGATGCTCAGAGAAACCAAGTGATGTGCTAGATCTCTGGTTCTCATGCTTAGGACTCGACACCAGGAAGGATATTCCTTGGCAGAAGATAAACCTCCTCAATGTATGACCTCAGAATACAGTCTGGAACTTCATGGAGCACACCCTTCCTGCCATGAAAATTGTGCTGTGTGTCCAGTTTTCTGTTTCTCCTATTTTTCTGTAGCCCCAGAAAAACTTACTCTGAAAATACCTAAAAGAAACCAAGGAATAAACTGGCATGTGACAGAGTAGAGAAGTTACCCTACTCCTCTTTCCAGGGGTACAGGAGGTGACTCCAGGAGGTGGAGAGGTCGAAACTGAATAACTGAATATGGTAACCCCATCCACTGCACAACGTGGCAGGAAGGCAAAGAGCTTCACCACAGATGCTCTTTCCACAAGAATGCGTTGTTTACCTTACATTGCTTTCCCATATTTTGATCACTTTATGTATCTTTTCTATATTTAGTTTGATGGGATTTCCTTTTTGACCAATGTGTTTTATAGTCATTTGCAACTGAAAAACACTGTCCACTTCCCAGCCAGGCATTCTCCTGAATTTAAATGGAAATTTTTAAAAAATTCTCTAAAATTTTGCTATTATGCAAGTAAAACCTTGATTTGTCCAAGTGATAGTTGATTCAGATCAAAAATAGGTCAAAATATGCCTCAAAGAACCTTAAGTAGCAAGTATTAACACAACCAATTTGAACATCGTGGAAAACTATTGTGTTCACAGATCAGCCACTTAGGGATGTGTTTTTTCACAAATGGTCTGAGTGAAAGAACGAACTCTTGAAAAACTGATTTTAAATATTTGCCAAAAAAGAGTTGAGTTGTCGAAAAATGGCGATCTGATAGCATCCTCCCACCGGTCCACTCCCAGGGAAGGTGGTGAAGAACGCCAGCGGCTGCCTGCAAGCACGGACCGCTCACTCCGAAAACAGCATTGCGAATTACAGAGAAACAACGCCCAACGCCCAGCCCGAGAAAACAGGTACAACATTTTCACAAAGATCGGAGGGCGCACGGAGCACAATAGAGCCCAGAGCGCGGGAGGGACGCGCTCGCCAGGTCGGCGCAGCGCGACCTGCCCCCCAAGCGGTTACGCGCCTCCCCATACGCGCAGTCAGGGACAAGCCCAGAGTTGGGACAGAGCGGTTGCACCAGACAACAGAGGCTGTGGAGTTGGAGTAATCACGAAAGCCAAACACAACCCTCAGCTGCAGTATACAGAGACCGCGCAGGGCTGGGGATCACACTGGGCGGAGATTCAGCTTCCCAGGACAGTGCGCGGGAACCCGCAGACCGGCACTGCGCCACTAGAAGTCAGCGGGACTGGGCCCAGGGGTTTAACGGAGAGCGGGACACGCCCTTAGAGGCTGCTAGCAACTGCCGCTGCGGGCCGGCGGAGAAAAGCTGCGCTTCCGGCGCGATCGGAGCCCGGCTGTGCGCCAGGCTGGCGGCGGCCGCCATCTTTACAGCCGCCCGCGCGGAGCCGTGAGCCGCGTCTCTATCTCCCCCCGCCCCGGCCTGGGGCTCTTCTGCTGGGGCGAGACAGGCTTGGCCTGTGGTGGCCAGGGACAGCTGCATCCGTGGGTTCCAGGTGGGACGAGATCCCGGAACTGTAGCGGCGGGACCTTTGGGTATTGGAAACAGCTTGCAGCTCGTCCATCTGGTCCTGCTATCCCGGCTTTGGCCTCCGACAAGTCCACTCCATGCTGGTCCTAGTGCCTGCCCTTCAGGTCCCAGCCCTCCTGTACCCCAGAGATCGCTCATTTTGAAGGTTGCTGGCTATAGTGACTCATTTGGTATAACTGCTGGTTCCCATGACAACCAAATACCTCAAGAGCCACAGGCTGAACCGGAGCAGCTCCCCATAATCCTGCCCACTTCAATAGGGAATTTCGCGCCACCCAAGAGCGCTTCCAGCGGCCACTACTCCCCCCTCCCCATGGGAACATCCCCCTGGTGGAGACTGCTGGGGACAGAGACGGCCACCCGCCTCGCCTTAGGGTCTAGTGGTGGAAAAGGGGTGCACAATTGGAGATCCCCCTATCAACCAGTATCACGCGGAGACGCACATCAGAAGGGCAGACACACGTGGCTAGATGAGCAATCTCTGAGCTGTGTAGAATTTTCCCAACTCAGCTCTCACACTGCAGCCAAAAGAAATTGTGTTTCTACCTGCACCTCAGGAAGAGCAGGGTCAAAGTAACCCCTAGGAGCTACAAGGCCCCTCCCAAAGCACGGGGCTTTCCCATACCCCAACTGAGGGATCAGAGTCTGCCACGGACATAACAGAATACCTAGCTAATAGGGAGCGGAGGACTCATATCCTCAAGTACAATTCATTAGCTCAGAGCCCAAGCTGGGAGGTCATTCTCACCACACTCCACCGGGAAGAGGAGAAGACCACAGGTCAGAGTTAACTCAAGATCCACCAAACTTGCTAAAATACACCTAAGGCAATACAGGCCACTACTTCTCTCCCTGGCTTTGCCAAGGAACAATAATTGTGAGCCTGGTGACAGGGCCATAAACTAGCTCTAACACCCCCAGCTCTCGACCAAGAGGCCAGATGAGAAAAAACCAGCGAAAGAACTCAGGGAACATGAAAAATCAGAGTGAAAAGTCACCCCCAAAAGAAATTATCAGTTCCTCAGCAATGGATACCAACCCAAGTGAAATGGGTAGAATGACAGAAGAGGAATTTCGTTTATGGATTATAAGAAAGCTCAATGAAATTCAAGAGAAAATTGAATCCCAGCACAAAGAAACCACAAGAAAAATGCAAGAAATGAACGAAAAATTCTCCAAAGAAATAGAAATATTACAGAAAAATCAAATAGAAATCCTAGAAATGAAAGAAGCATTCAAGGATCTACAAAACACAGTGGAAAGCCTTAAGAATAGGCTGGACCATGCAGAGGAAAGAATTTCAGAGCTAGAAGACAGCTCCTATGTGCTAAATAAATCAGCCGAAGAGAAAGAACACAAAAACAAGAGGCAGGAAAAAAGCATACAAGAAATATGTGATTATGTAAAGAGGCCAAACATAAGGATCATAGGTATCCCTGAGGGAGAGGAGGAAAATTTGCATGGGCTGGAAAATTTATTTGAAGGAATAATAGAGGAAAATTTCCATGGCTTAGCCAGAAATCTCGATATCCAAGTACAAGAAGCACACAGGACTCCTGGGAGAGTCAACGTGAAAAGGCATTCACCACGCCATGTAATTATTAGACTGACCAAAGTAAACACAAAAGAGGCACTCCTCCGAGCTGTAAGACGAAAAGAGCAGGTAACCTACAAAGGGAAACTGATCAGATTAACTGCAGATTTCTCAGCTGAAACCTTATGAGCCAGAAGGGAATGGGGAGACATCATCAATTCCTAAAAAAAAACAAAGGTAACCCAAAATTGGGTATCCTGCCAACTAACTTTTAATGAGGGAGAAAAAAAACCCCTTTCCAATAAGCAATCCTGATAAAATTTTGAAAATCCAGACCGGCCTTGGGAAGAAAGCTTAGACCCGCATTATACACTAAACGAGCAAAAACACCCACCTATGTAAAAAACCAAAATTAAAACCCCAAAACCGATTCCCAAAGCCAAGAAGTAAAAAAAAAGAACCACCCAACAAAAATTTAAAATTTACCCCAAAATTTAAATTTTCCCCAATAAAAGTAAATGGCTTGAACTGCCCTTGAAGAACTAGGCTGGCTAATGGATTAAAAAAAACAACCCGTATCTGTGTCTTCAGGAAACCACCTTAACACAAGCGCATTTGACCAAGGTGAAAATGGAACAATTTCCAGGGCCCGTGGAAAACCCAAAAAAACCGATAGCCTCCTTTTTCAGATGCTAAATTTAAACAACAAAGTAAAGAGGACAAAATGGACACTTTGGGGGTTTAAGGGGAAAATCTCCAAGGATTTAAAAATCCCAAAAATTTTTTGCCCCCACGGACACCCGGGGCATAAAGCCCAAAAACTGCAGATTAACAACATAATAAGCAGCAAGCCTAAAAACAGGGGATTCACACCCACTGACAGAACTGGACAGATCATCCAAAAAAAAAAACAAAAAGAGAAAAAAAAAAATAAAGTCCTAAAAACAGAAAATAAAAAAAGAAAACATTTTCCCCCCAACCCGGTTTTCTACAAAGAAAAAACCCGGGAAAAAAAATTAAAAAAACCTGAAAAAACCTTTTTTCAACCCCGCGGTCATTTGAAAATTTTCCGTTAAAAAA